>FR990084.1:14759689-16009689 GCA_905404285.2 Erannis defoliaria
TTAAAACCCGGTTGTAGCGAGGTACTTCTAGGCGAGTAAACAATAGGCACTAAACGGTAGGCGCGAGCAAGAGAGAGGAGAAGTTGCGAGCGCTTAAATAGCTAAATAAGCAATTCAAGTAGGTTTTGAAAAATATAACAAAGAAATACTGTAATCTGAAAAATCAAAAAACTAATTAATACTATATTCTATCTATTAGTATACATTTTACATGGTTTCATAATGTATTTTCTTAGTTATAGGTAATCGAAATGCCATAGTGTCTACTTTGTTTTTTTTCTAGCGAGCCAAACATCAAAATCGCGTTTTCTAAAAGACAAAAAGCTAAAATATATGATCAATTAAAATAAAATAAAATTTTTTTGTTTTATATCGGGCATTTTGGATTTTTCCCACATTAAAAAAAAGTTCAAAATTGATACAAGCGCCTTAAGTAAAAGGATACATTTCAGGTTCAAAACCCAAAGGGAGTAAATAAGTGGTGTTTGAAAATCGTATGTTTCACTAGGTTACTACACTAGTTAAATACTACTTGTAGAAGTTTTTCTGAGTTTTAGTAATATAAATTCGAATTTACCCTGCCAAGAGCGAGGAAGCCCTTGTTCTTCTCGATGATGGAGGCAAGCTTGGCGAGTAGCTCTGGGTAAACATTCTGAACAGCGTCCACTTGTTTCAGGGCCTTCAGGGCCTCGTCAGCTTCGTAGAAGATTACGGCGACCTCTGCGGGACGAAGACAAACGTCAATCCATTGACCATCACTAACTATTGTGTTCTGTTTCACAAGATAATTGCATCGGGCATATAAAAGAAAGGACCCGACCGTGAGGCCCGAATACGAGTGTATTTCTAACTTTCAAATGGAGCTCCAACTTCACACATGGATCATCAACAGCCAGACTTGTAAAAGAAGTTGTAAAAATTGAATGATAAAAACTGTTGTAATGTGTTCTTATCTAAAAAAACTTTAAGTTTACAAAAGCGTCAAATTACTTTTCACGTCTTATAGATACAAATATATTTTTTGGGAAAACACAAACTCATAAAAACCGTCAAAAAACTGCTATGACTGCACGTGATTTTTTTAAACAGGGCCCTTGTGTGTGTGTGAAAGTCTGGATGTTGGTCTATGTGAAAGTCTGGATGTTGGTCTAAATATACCAACATCCAGACTTTCACACACATCATCAGCCGAAAGGCCTCCCCCTTATTAGGGAGGGTTTGCCATAATCCCCACGCTTGGCAGGCGGCTTGGGGATCGCAGAGTGCTACCACCGTTAACTAAGAGGACGCTGCTGCCCCTCCTCCGATGGTTCTGTATGCAGTTTTAGGACATACCCAGGTCCACACTTCACACACTTCACGCACTTTCACACACTTTTCAGTAATCGGTGATGTCAATGTACATAAGGAATTCAAGTAATAGGTACTCACTGGCTCGGATGTCGTTGAGGAACTCCACGTTCATGTCGATCTCCAGTGCGTCTTCGTTGGTGGAACCAGCCAGTCCGTATTTACGGCCTAAATATCTAGCGATGGCCAGACTCTGCGCGTATTGCTTGCCGTCGATCTCTAGCACTGGCATCTGTCCGAACGGGGTCTCTGAAATGACGATCGCAAATGAGGTTCCACATGCAGGCAAAAGTTTTCACAGATGGCGCCAGCGGCGGTCCGGATGTGGCAAAACCAAGTTTTCTTGTTAATCTTGATGAGGGCGTGGTCGATAATCTAGTCCAAGAAACTAATTGGTCATTTGTCTTAAGAATCTATGCAGCTGTTGACGGCCTGAAAATAGATTTGTAGGTTAGATTAACCTACAAATCTATTTTCTATCTTTTTTCTATTTAAGTATCTAGTTGTTTACATTTTTCATGTTGGACAGAGCTTTGATTAGCAAGGCAAAGGATTGCTGTACAAACCAGTATATGTAGATTCTCCCTGGTAATCTGAGTCTTTGAAATATTAACTACAATAATACGCTTTTAAAAAAAAAACAACCGACTTCTACTTCGAATACCTGGATGGCATCTTCATATTTTCTAGTAATTTTGATTTAAAAACCAAACAACTGAACCGATTTCGATAAAATTTATATGGGACCACCTCTGAAGTATTACCTACCAAACAAAAAAAGAATCATGAAAATCAGTTCCTAATTGGCGGAGTTATCGCGTAACATAAAACCAAAAAAAAAAAAAAAAAAACAGTCGAATTGAGAACCTCCTTTTTTGAAGTCGATTTAAAACAAAACAAAAACAACAAAATATAGAAGATTGACAGTTGACTATGGCCGCATCGACAATGCGCCACCTAGCGGAAAGAATCGCTGTGTGGATCCTCATTGATAAGAAACTACAAGAAACTAAACCCAGTTCAGTAGAAATTCAATGGCGTATATTAAATTCGTCCCTACACGCCAATCAAGGTGGATTGTCGCCCAACGACTCTTCGAAGGTAGGCTTATGTTCAGCTGTCCGATATTTTGTCCAAGGGCAATGAACTTTTTGTTTGGAAAAGGGGACAGTAGAAATTTTTCGCAGTTTCAGGGTTGGCCCCATAGTAAAAGTTGTTCCTAATGATGAGTACAATGATATCCTAGAAGGATAACGGTGTTCAAACTAACACCCAGTATATAGATAGATTTTGTTACATTTCCACAGTAGGTACTGTGGTACAGTAGGTACCTACATAACTACCTACATACACTTCAGTATTATTGAACCTTTTTGTTATACATGGTAGGTATATTTATACAGGGTTAGTTGTAATTGTAATCAGTTAGCATCCTTTTAAGGGCATATGCTGTACATCAAAACAAACAACTTTTACTATGGGCCAACATTGATATTGCGAAGAAAATATCGGCTGTTCCATACAAAAAGTTCATCGACCTTGGGCAAAATGCATGGAACAGCTGTTTGATTTTTTGCGATTTCAATGTTGGCCTCATAGTAAAAGTTGCTTGTTTTGATTTACAGAATATGCCCTTAAAAGGATGCTAACTGATTAGAACTAAGCCTGTATATATAAGGCTGATGAATCTCTATCCAACGTTGACCTGGGTTCGATCCAGTTTAGAATGCGAGGCCACTACCTACTATGATATTAACTTTGCTAAATTATATTTATTTATCAAAGGATATTAAATACATAAATATTACATTGAATTTTATCTCATTTTCATTACGAGAGAGCTAACTTTGCGTCCAAAGGTGGCGGTGGGCTAACTATCAGGCGTACTGTCTGCTTATCGCTCTTTCTATAAATATTTACAAAAAACTTTGTCTTGCTCTCTTGTTTGTAAAGAAAATGTAAAAGTTCAAAGAATGATTGAAATAAAATATTAAATATATTGAAATTGAAACAAACCACATTAGTGTATAGAGAATAGCTTCGAGAACTCCGAGAACTTTGATAAATAATATGTCTAGATAGAGTCTCGTACTGTTTATGAACGAAAAATAACAGGCCAACATTATTATACTAGTGTGCGTGACAGCCATGTCTTACACTCGCGTTGCACTATTGTCGTTGTTATAGTGTGCGTGCAAGAGGCTAACAGTTAACCGCTATTTTTTTCGACGCGTTTAGGATCCATCAGTCTATCTAGACCAGGGGTCGGCAACCTTTTGCTATAGCAGGGCCACATATGTTGCCAGAGTATCAGTGCGGGCCGCACTTCGGACATGTATTTATAATATTTGAAATAAAACGTATATATATTCATACAATCATGTCTATTTAAATTGAATTACTATACTAACATAGAAGTAATGCTCAGGCTCAGCCTCAGCCTCAGGCTTGCGGGTCGCACCAAGATAGTCCGCGGGCCGCATGCGGCCCGTGGGCCGCCGGTTGCCGACCCCTGATCTAGACGATCTAGACATATAATTTATCAAAGTCCGAGAAGTGTCGAAGTGAAGTTTCGTGTCGTGTGTGTTTGTAAAACAGGAAAAACACACGTAATTATCGCGAAAATGTCACTTGATCACCTAAAGATACGAACGACCAGTTGATAAGTTATTACGTCATAAGTTAACATATAAATATTTATACTGCTCAGCCCCGTAATAAAGCGGGCTCTCCGACCATCTTTGCAGTTGGCCAAATGAGGTTACTAAACCTTTACACGAGATATTACCAGTTTTGATTAGAAACTATGATAGTGGCTCCCTGACTCTACAACAATAATCGTACTGTATCGTACGTAATGTTTATTGTTACCGACCGGCGAAGTATTGTAAAACTTGTTATGTTCCAAAATAGATAAAAAAACGTGCGATAAACGGCCTTGGCAACCAATTATTAGGGCGACCGCGCACAAGACGAAACGAAACGCAGCGCGGAACGTTCAAATTATTTTAAGACCTATATAGATATTTTGGTACTGCAGGCTAATCATGTAACTGTGTCTTGATCGCGATTTGTCATAATTGACACTTGTCACTGTCACGCCAAAACTCATTTGATCCTGCAGGGGCAGGACGAAACGCCAAAAGACCGACGGATTTGCTTTATATAATTAGGAAATCAATGCTTTCGTTCGTTAACTATAGCGAGAGAAATCCTTCCGTGATACCGTGAAGCCGTGACAGTGACAAGTGACAATTATGACAAGTCACGATCCGAATCGCGATCCCGAACAGTTACATGATTAGCCTGCTGGTCAGCTATTCAGTAGCAGCAAAGAATATACAACGCCGCAGCTAAGATTACCTTCTAAGATTTATATGCTATCTCAGACTAAAAAATAGTAGAATCTTTACCAAGGGTGGAAACAAATATTTTTAAGGCGAGAGTGTTTCTTTAGTAGAATCCTGAGCGCAGCGAGGGATTCAAAGTACTCGAGCTTAAAAATAGTGTTGATCCCGAGTTGGACACTACTATTTAACACCCTCTATGAGAAAATAAGTAAGTGCAACTTATGAATAGGAATAGTATCTACCTACGTTTATTTCATTCTCACTACTCACTCTCACTTTTCACTTTTTATTGAGGAACATACACTGTGTTAAAATAAATCAAAGTAAAATCTGAATTTCAGTAAACAATTACGAACGAAGGCGGAATGCATTTCGCACTTTTTGTTTTTTCACAAACTGTTTATTTTTCGCGTGTCTTCTTTTTTCAAACAGCCTGTTACTTGTTCATATAATGTCCGTGGTTGATCTCTTTGGTGATTGGAACTTTTACTAACAACAAACTTTTATCCACATTCCAAATTCAAATCACCGCCC
The DNA here is from genome assembly GCA_905404285.2 of Erannis defoliaria. NCBI lineage: Eukaryota > Metazoa > Arthropoda > Insecta > Lepidoptera > Geometridae > Erannis > Erannis defoliaria. The sequence goes on from FR990084.1 coordinate 14,764,924, forward strand.
GCAGGGAGGAAATATTATTTTCCTCCCTAGGACGAAAAAGAGCTAATTTCTGCCCTGTTTGCGTATCATAATTAGTTTCATTATTTTTCTCTTTAGTTTTATAGCCGGCAAAAACTTCGATTTATATCTGAAAAAAAAATCCGCTGTGGTCTCTTATCAATGGTTGTCTTTTTAACCGACTTCAAAAAAGGAGGAGGTTCTATGTTCGACGATATGCGTGTTTTTTTTATGTTCACCGATTTCTCTGTTAATTGTAGACCTATTTTAAAATATATATTTTTTTATTTGAAAGGGTATACTCCTGAGGTGGTCCCATATTAATTTAAAGTCGGTTGTTTTTTTTTTAAGTTACTTGTCTAGTAAGTATAGTTACAGAGATTTCGTGACAGTTATATTATGTTGAGCAATTTTTTAAATAACTTTGTGTAAACCGCTCTACGCTGCGTTTCGTCTTATTTGCACCGGCCTTTAAGCTGCAAGTGTAACGATGAGTCAATAATGACTTGCAACTTTTTAGAGGTCACCAGTAACATAAATACATCCTACTATGAAAGTTATTCATAATTAAATAATAGGAGTTCAATTGAATAAAAGGTTAGTAGCCATGTTGCGATGAGAACGTTCAATTCAATGGAAATGAATACATGAATAGGTCCTTTATAATGTAGGTACCTACCTATATATCAACGCAGTGATACCATAAATTAAAATAAATTAATTACTTACTCTTAGAATATAATTACTTTTAGTCCGTCCGTTATCTGATAATGATAATATTAAGTTGAAGTTAATATTGAGCTGTTAATTATTTCTTTACATTAGACTAACAAGGCAAATATGGACAATTTTTTACTTTCATCATAACTATTGTTATTACAAAACATATATTTGTTATTTTATAACACAAGCCATTAATAAAAAAAAAGTGTGACTGCAATGCAAAAAAACTATATTTTACAAAAAAAAAAATTGCCAGTATCACACGATATACTGATGTAAGGATTCTAACGATACCGATATATGTAGTATTATGATTTATTCTGTGCCGATACATCCAAATGTATTCACTATTCAGGAATTTAGAAGTTATGGTGGAATAAAGAAACTCACATACATACATAGGTACATGAACCCTAAAAAGATTACATTCCTTTTTTGGGCAGTTCACCTACAATAAATGATGAGCGAGCATCATTGAGCTAATATGTATAGAGTCACAAACGTGCAAAAGAAATGTCCGCACGCTATGCAATGCGCCGACTTTTTGAACGACGTGAACTACGATAAGACACAAGCGCTCAAGCATGCATTGAACAATATACAAGCGACATAACGTCTAAATTCAAACATTTGTTAACTATATAGTGCACGTATAGGTATGTACAACGGCACTCGGACGATTTTTGGCTGTTTTCACTTAGAGATTGTGACTCTTTAGATATTAGCTCAATGACGAGCATCTATCATTATGTCTCGAAACCGATGTCAACTTCGCGTCTATACCTAGGACTATGAAAATGTATGGCGCCACTGCCGACGTCTGCGTCAGACGCGCGTGTCTGACGACATACATTTTTCCACCGACTTAAAAAAAAAGAGGTTCTCAATTCGACTGTATGTTTGTTACGGGATTACTCCGCCGATTATGAATTGATTTTGATGCATCGATCATTGTTTTGATGATTCTTTTTTGTTTTGTTAGTCCCATATACATTTTATCGAAATCGGTTAAGTAATTTGGTTTTTAAATCAACATAGCGGTCATCCAGGTAATCGAAATTGAAGTGGGTTGTTACTTTTTTAAAGTATTATCATAGAATTCGAAGCGGCCGCGGCCGCGAGCGTCTGCGGTCGACCGCGATGCACGGAGTATAAGCAACCAGGGGCCTTATTTTTGAATCGTATGCAAGAGTTGCGCATGCGAAAGGAGCCGACCTTCGAACGATATTGTTTGGAATAAGGTTCAATATCGTTTAAGGGGGCGACTAATGCCAAAAGTAAGTAAAAGCTGTATTTTTAAACACATAGTTTAATGATAAAGAACGTAAATATTCAGAATAAAAAATACTACAGGTAGGGGAAAAACCTAAAGAAGCCGAGTAACCGAATAGAATTTTGGAAAATAATCTGGTTTATTTAAAAAAAAATACAAATTACCAACAAAAAAAACTGTTTTAATTCAAATGCTCTAAATTATCAGCGACATCACCACATCATGCCTACATTTTGAATAATTAAATAAAATCCCACCTAAATTGATCAAAGCCATCATCATCATCAATTGTATCATGCGATTTTCGACTCTAAACTAATGCAAGACGTGCGGGTGAAATCTATTATTTTTCTGGCATTAGTCGCACTCTTAAAAGGCGGCTCGCATGCGCAACTTTGCGCACGATTCAAAAATAAGGCCCCTGCGCTGGATTTTGAACTGATAGTGGATAGAGATTATTAGATCACTTCGCGACCTACCATACCTATTTAATGGTAGATTATTTAAGGTAGAACGGACAGACAGCAACCCTTGTAAGATTGTTTGTGAAGTGCGTTTTAGGCGCAAGGGTTGTTAGGATACGGAGCAAGCGAACGTTTTATATAAAACACAGACAGTTATCGAGCAACACTACAGTCATTTATTTATTCAACACAGTATTTTGTTGTTTTTATGTCCCGTCCATTCATCTTATCATTGTCGCTGCGTATAGCACGGAATTTGCCAACTACTACTACGTGTAGTCGTTGGTACACCCTCGCGTTATGTAAGAAACCCTACAAACTTATTTCGTACATACTTGGTTTGAAGTCGGGCCAGTCGGTGGTGGAGACGCGGTTGTCGTCAAACTCTTGGCCGCCATATACCATCAACATCCTCGAGGCCTCACCCAGGGCCTTCCCGTTGAAGTAGAAGAACTTTACCTTCGGCATGTTTCTGGAACAATGTCACGTACAATGAGGTTCGTTTTCTATAAAGATTTGTAGAGCTCACAAAACTAGCATACAGTAATTGCTACTAGAAACCAAACTCTGTGATCAACTTTTATTTTTTCTGGAAGTATCTACTTGTACAGAATAAAAACAGTTAAACTACCTAATTAAAACTAAACTAAAAAAAAAAAAAAAAATACGATATAAGAGACCGTTTAAAGTATCTATATGTAGCAAATGACCTATAGATAGTTTAAAACGGTTTCTAATTTCAGGTAATGTGCCCAAAATGCTGGCCACGTTGCTCCGCTGGATTGCGAGGCTAATTTTCTGGCCCAAATAAAGGCCAGCATTTTGGTCACTTGTGGATTCTTTAAGTCTCCCCGACAAATCCTTAAAGATAAGAGATCCTTCTTGTACAGATTCTAAGATTCTATGATTATTTCAATTCGAGAGGAAAAATCTGCTGTTCACACGCAGTCGCATATAAATTTTTCATAGTATACAAATTGTTAGTCATGCTATAGGTACATAAGTTGATCTTAGGAGGTTGTAACCTTACAATGACCCTGTATTTACTGTGTTTTTATTTTGGACAGAAAATTGTCTGATCACTGCTGGTAATCACTTGGTAATTAGGCTTCAATTCCACCACGCCAGACCGGTGCGGGCTGCGGACTCACGGCCATTGAATTTCTTTCAGAATACAGGTTTCCTGCACCGAAAACCAGTGGCATGAGTTTTTGAAAGCCATACGTGTACCTAAATATTGAAGAGTTTATTGATATACGGGCCCGGGAACCTCACACTTGTGAAGAACGTCTTCCACTAATAGGTAAGTACCACGGCTTATATCTCTATAAATAGGTATATCCCTAGTCCCTACGCACTCACATGTTACAAAAGTATACCACTGACTCTTCAGTGAAAGAAGAAAACGTAAGGAAACGTGCTATGGAAATTACATTAGGTGATGGCAACATCACCTAATGTAATTTCTGATGCTGATGGCAGCACTAGTTTTATAGTGCGCAGACAAAAGTTAAATGACGTTCGCAAACTTAAGCTGTGTTTAAAAAAAAGGGCGTATATCTGAAGAATAAAGACACAATATGAGCCGCGGGCAACCGGTGGATGCAAATGGCAGGTTGTCGTATACAGTGTAGAGGTCAAAGGAGGAGGCCTTCGTTCAGCAGTGGACGTCTCCGGGCTGATGATGATGACACAATATACGTGGACCTGGGTATGTCCTAAAACTGTAGGACGGGCGGCCAAGTCCTGTACCGGTGGTGAGCATTCTGCGATCCCCAAGCCCCCAAGAGTGGGGATTATGGCAACCCCTTCCCATTAAGAGGGAGGCCTTCGTCCAGCAGTGGACGTCTTTTGTCTGATTTTGATGGCAATATAAGTAGGTACTGAAAAGAATGGTTCTGAAAAGCAGCCCAGAAAACCCAAATAACGTAAATTGGAGTATCACTCCACTGACCTGTCGTACGGGAGGATGTGCAAAAAATCGGCCATGGACACTTACCTTGTGGTAAGTAACACAACCGACGACAACCACGGCTGAGATCCAACTGCAAGATCAACGGTCAACGAGGCTCATAAATAATCTGCTCTGATGTCACTTCTAATCAGAATAATAATTATCAAGTTCTGTTCGAAAAAAACAGACATTAAGCTTAAGTTACAAGCACGCGTGAGTAGGACGAAAAAAATCAGCTGCTCCTTACATTTTATCACATTTGTATAGAACAGCTGAATTTTGTGTGAACTGTGAATTGTCAACAGTCCTAGAACAAAAGTTGTTTGTTATCTCACGACCGCTCCCTAGCCGTTAAATAGCACCGTGTAGGTATATGTTACGGGCCAAACCCGATTTCAGGATAAACTAGTTTTGCCTAGGCTAAACTAATTCTTCCTACATGCAATAGGATAAACTGGTATAGCCTAGGCTAAACTAGTTCGTCCTAAGCCCGATAGGATAAACCAGTTTTGCCTTAATTAAATTGTATTTTATTCAATTTACCTATTTATTATGTCGTTCTTGGTATTCTATAATGTTTATACTAGACCATACCAGTTTATTCTAAGAGTATGTATTTCTATCAGGATAAACTACTTTGGCCCAGGCTAAACTGGTTTATCCTATCGGGCTTAGGACGAACTAGTTCAACCTATGCTATACCAGTTTATCCTATTGCATATAGGAATAATTAGTTTAGCCTAGGCAAAACTAGTTTATCCTGATATCTGGTTTGGCCGGTAACATATACAAAACTGAAATTATGATAATGTTTTTTTGGTAAATTTCTAGAAATGCCTATGCAATTGCATCTCTCGATTTCACTCATTTTTTCCCGTCTATCTCATGACCTAGTTTCCTTCATTTTCTATAACTTGGAAAAACAGCAGTACAAGTTGGTACGATATTTTATCGATGTACAGAGTTTTATCGGTTCCAAATGTCACGTTTGATAAATTTAATTTCTCTTTTAATGGCATGTATTACGTTATAGAGACCTAACAAAATTAACCTTTTTGAATATCGTCATTAAACAGACTACGTAAGTAAAAATACCGGTCAAGTGTGACAAACTAGCGTAGCCAGGGTTCCGTACCATATAATACAGAATTACACGGAACGGTAATAATCCGAAAGGATCCAAAGCCATTGTACTCATTGTTGTGAACAACTAGTATTATAATATGGTAATATTTTTTTATAGACTTGCGTTTGACTGCCATTTCGTCTGATATTAAACAAATATGCAGCCTACGATGGCGCACGCTTAATAAAAAATATATAAATCTTAATAAATGAAAAAGTCTGTTCTACTTTATCGCGGACAATTATTTTTAAAGACTAGATATGTGTCCGCGTAGGGGGACCACCAACACGGCTGGTGGTCCCCCTACACGGCTTTTTTCCGAACGTTCATGGTTACCCACTGGTTGCCCCATTTTGAAAGATGTCCACAATGGTGTGTACATACATAATCTGATACAAATAAAGTGCAAAATAGCTTACTATAATTTAGACGCGTTTTCTAAGGGAGTGAAGTGAACCTGCTCTGGTTTTGTGCAGGGTTATAAGCTTGCCCTGTACTAATCCAAAAGCCGCATATTACACACTAGAGGTCGCCCGCGACTTCGTCCGCGTACGGAAGAAATTTGAACCGCTCCCAAAATTCACCACTTTCAATCATCCCGAGCAATTTTTTACGCGCCTAACTCTTCCAAGATTTATAGATGCGGGTTTTTTTTTTCATTTATTTGGCGTTGATCGGAAGTGTAATAATTGTTATGAAGATATTTCCCAAAACAAATCTTCGGTATACTAAGTGCTGGTCCCTCACACCTGTCAGTTTTTCAAAATTTGCTCTATTGAACTCGTACCACGTTTGTAAATTATGTGCTTCACCTTTTAGAGTCAATTTGCAAAAAGATGAAAATAATAATAAGTAACACATTTATATATCCCCTTTATATCACGCAGATATTCTTTTACAATTTCAACCAGCTACCTATTCCAATGGGCGATTTTCTGACGGGCAATTTAAAAAAGGTGTTCTCTTCAACTCGATAGATGGCGCTGACTATACGTGAGAGTCAAAAACAGCATAATATGTTTGGATCTGTGGCACTAAAATAAAGTTTGACAATGACAGCCACGTCTGCAGGGCTAGCATGCGCACCGCGAGAAAATTTTCTTGATTCTTAAAAACAGGACAAGGCTACTTAAGTTTGTCTCGTTTTCGCACGACATAAAGACACGACAAAATTTTCTCGCGGTGCGCATGCTAGCCCTGCAGGTCAGCGCAAAGTCAGCGCCATCTACAATGAGCTTTTTTTTTATTGTCAGAAAATTTACCATGGAAACGATGGAGAGGGATTGCGTACCTACTTAGTATTAAGATCCCGCCGATAACCTCTGGGCACGGAACCCCAAACACTATTGGTTTATATAATATTTTATTTTTTATTGCCAGTTTAATTTATATAAAAACAATAAAAGTGGGGTTATCGTTCACTTATCATGGTGTTTCAAGATGGCCATTGATGACCTACACGATCACTTCAATTGGACATGATTTCGATAAACATACGTCATACATTCAAAACATTAATCTATCCACCCTACTACCATGACCTTCTTTGCCATATACGGGAGATAAGATGGTGTATTTATGTAGGACATCTTATTTCATCAACTTTAACGTAAACAGAGTACCTAAGTACCTGGTTTTAGATTGTCGGCGTCGTGGAATCCCGTTATAGGCAAGTGTTCGTATCGCGGTAGGGTTTCTGAGAAATATGCTGATACCGTCAGTGTAGTGTCGTGGAAACAAACCTACGTTTTAACAAACCAAATGAGGGTAGGACACCACTACACCCTCATTTTTCACCAAGAGGACCCGCATTCTTCAGTCAGCTCCTGACCACGGCCATTGGAACATGGTCGAAACGTCGAGGTAAATTTAAAAAAAATATTTGTGCGCGATTAAGTCCCGGTGATAAACATAATTATGTTAACAGAGTACCTACCTATGCGTAATGCATATTTCTTTTAGTTTTAGGTATGTATGCAAGGTGAAACTCCTACAAACACTGAAGAGAGAAGTAAAAGTAGGGCCTTCGGCCGTATTGCTTTTCTGTGCCTATAAAGGTGCTTTCCCACCGAACTAGAGGTGAGTGGAGGAGCAGAAAGACGTGCCAGATTCCACTAATTACAAAAAATGATGACATTTAACTTCCACCATAACCTTACGATTAGATCGACTCCTGCACTTCTCCGCCTCTGAGGAAACGCACCCAAAGTTCATAATATAGGATATGTAGGAAAATTAAGCAACCGCTTAGGAAGCGCGGTGCTCGTTCTGATGCTGCCCGTAAAAAATGGATATAAAATAGTATTTAGGTGTTTTTCAATATAACGTTATTTGTCCATTTATCACCAAGCGCCTGCAAGTATTTTAGCAACATCTACTAGATTCAACAGTTATCATTCCTTAGGCGTCGTCGTCGTATAACTCTACAACAAGTTTACGTATTACGTTTCGTTTTCGTTCCGATTTTTGGATCATCAATCTTGAAACTTTGTCGCTTTTTTGAGCACCTGGTGGTCCTTGTGCTGGTAAAATCAAGTGATAGTACCGAAGTACTGCCGCACCTTCAAGATAATGTATACCAAGTTTTCTACTAGCCAGTTGTCTTAGACTCAGCGTAGGAGCTGGAGATAAGGGTTGGAGTTATAGTTACATCCAAGAGCATAAGACTGTCAGACTGTCACTGTCAGCAGATTGACAGCCTTATAGCTCAGTTGGTAGCATGTCTGCCTTCAGAGCTGTAGGGCGTGGGTTCGATCTCCATCCAGGGCAAAAATGTATGTGACGTACATCGATGTTTGTTCTGTGTCTGGGTTTAGTATGTATTATAAGTATTTTGTTTTATTTATACGGGAATACTCACGTTTAATTAAATCGGATACTATATACTATAGTTTCGATCACATCCGGTGACCTTTTTCAAAGAGTGAAAACAGAGCCCGAAGCGCGTGCAGCTGGAAGTAGTATTATAAGTATGTATTTACGAAAAAAAATATGTATATAAGTATTCTATCAGCTGTCTGGTTTCCATAATACAAGCTTTGCTTACTATGGGGTTAGATGGCGCTGTGTGTAATAAATGTTCCCCCAATATTTATTTATTTATTATTTTCCCCCAATATTTAGATATAGTTAGAAAGCCATTTATGTAACATAATATAATATTCACTCGATAAATATCATCCTGCTTCCTGAATACAGTACCTTATAAAGTCCACTGCTAGCTGGCCGTAGATCTAACCTCGAAAGGCTACCGAGTCTTACCCACCAAGCTGGGCCAGGTTGCGGGTTGGTGGATTCACATACGCCATTGGATCTCTCTTATCTCTTCTTTCTTAAGTTTCCTCGCGATGTTTTCCTTCACCGAACCAGAGACCGATATCGATAAATGAAAAATATCGATACTTTGAAGAAAATATCGATAACTGTAGCAACCCTTAAAAAAATCGATTTTATATAACTTTCTTCTAATAACGGTATAATGCTATTGATAGTTTTATCGATACTCTATACCATGGAGAATAGGGAGTTGCGATGAGGAACATCGTTATTCACTTTCAAACAGATGTACGACTTTTAGTGTTTAAACGCAGTAACAGTGAAAAGAAAATGAGTGGCTGCGTTTTTTCTTGCACTTATTATCGAGGCAAACATTCCGATGACATGATTGGCGTCTCATTCATAAGTAATTTTATTTGTGTTGTTTGTGGTTTGTTTAGGAAACATGTAACGTTTCTTGATGTTTTTAACTAGCTCCAGAGATGGCGCCACTAGTAGTAGCGTTTGTAAGAGTTCTCAATTTTGTCGATAAAGCACTTCTCAAAAAACTTATCCTGAATAGGGTAGATAACTGATGTTTATATCGTTGAAACCAATAGCTTTGATAAAGAATTTAAGTAAATATAGTATGTTTACTGAAAAAATAATTTTATTCGGTCAATAATGTTCTGATATATGAGCGTTTAAAGTTTTTGTTATTGACAACTCTGTCCCTTTCCCACAAAACAAAAAATGACGTCACGCCTTACTTGTCAGAATATAATTTATTTGGCGTACAGAGAAGTGACGTCATTCAAAAATAAATAAGTTCTAAGTATTTTAATTTCAAGCTAGACAGAGAGCGCGCTATACTGAGCTATGACGTCAAGCCTCAGGCGCGGCATACAAATGCTATACTAACACGTGCTTTGCGAGAAAGGGATAGAGCATCTATCCCCTCTCTATCCCCACCTAAAACTTTAAACGCTCATATCTCAGAGATTTATCAGCCAATACAAGTTATTTTTTCAGTATGTGTAATGTATTTAGTTATATTCATCACTAAGCCTGTTATTTGTCATAACCTAAACATTAGGCCACACGTCTATTTAATGGTTTTACTCTTATTAGACTGGGATTACCAGAGATAATCTGCATAAATACTGGTTTGTACAGCAACCCTTTGCCTCGCTAATTAAAGCTCTGTCCAACATAAAATGTAAACAACTATCTAACCTACAAATCCATTTTCAGGCGGTCAACAGCTGCATAGATTCTTAAAACAAGGCCCAGTACCCAGTATTTTTCCTTGGACTAGATTATCGACAACGCAGTCATCAAGAGCAATTAGAATTAGATAATTATAAGCAACGATTAACAACGATTAAGAAAACAAAACTTGATATTGCCACATCCGGACCGCCGCTGGCGCCATCTGCGAAAAGTTTTGCCTGTGGAACGCCATTCGATAAAAACGATCTTTGATAAAAATAACAGAATTTGTGTCGTAACTTTACTTATATTACGAGTAATAATCACAGTTTCCACTAATATTAAAGTCAACTTTGTCCACTGAGACCCTTTCACAAGAACAGGCTTGTGACGACATTGTTTACACTAGCAATAATCCCACTTGCACAAGTTTACAAGATAGTCTATGATTCTGCAGCGTCTACTTCATTATCCACCGCAATCGCTTCTTTGTGTTGTTCACACCAGTGAGTGATGTCCTTATCAAACGCCTGGAAATTACAAAGCAATACAAATTAAATATACTATAGGTATCGCAAGGAGTCACGCAACGGGCAATGGAGAGAGCTATGCTCGGAGTTACTTTGCGCGATAGAATCCGGAACGTGGATATTCGCCAAAGAACTAAAGTTACCGACATAGCTCGCAAGGTTTGCAAGTTGTAGAGGCTGTGGGCAGGACACATCGGTCGAAGAACTGGCAACCGATGGGGAAGAAAGGTTCTTGAGTGGCGACCACGAATCGGAAGGCGAACCGGGAGGCGTAGGCGCGGCCTCCCACTATATATATATATATATATATATGTATATATATAGGTGGGCGGGGACATTGTACAACCGGCGGTGGATGCTGGTTGCCCGCGACTTGTAAAGGTGTGGTACTTCCCCAGGCGGACTGTGCAGTGGAGTCCTAGAAATGAATGCTGATGAAACAGAACTGTAATAAACAACCTTTACAGTTTAAAACAGTGTATTTTAATTTCTCATCATCAGCCCGGAGACGTCCACTGCTGAACGAAGGCCTCCCCCTTAGACCGCCACAGTATACGACAACTTGCCATTTGCATCCACCGGTTGGCCGCGACTTTAACAATGTTGTCGGTCCACCTATATATATATATATATATTATATAAGTATATATATATAGTGGGAGGCCGCGCCTACGCTGCGTCTTCCGGTTCGCGGACGCCACTCAAGAACCTTTCTTCCCCATCGTCAGTTCAGTCATCAGTTCTTCGAGCGATGTGGCCTGCCCAGAGCCACTTCAACTTGCAAACCTTGCGAGTTATGTCGGTATCTTTGGTTCTTTGGCGAATATCCTCGTTCCGGATTGTATCGCGCAAAGTAACTCCGAGCATAGCTCTCTCCATTGCCCGTTGCGTGACTCTGAGTTTCTCCAAAAGGTCAGCAGTTAAAAGACCACGTTTCAGTTCCATATAACTTCATAAATATATTATATTATAATAATATTCGAAAATAGTGGCACAAATTCGCTACTCAAACAAATAGCAACTCTAAACTAAGAGGATAAGGCAAAAAATGCAATGTGACTGGTTGTCACGTTTCGAACGACAGCTGAACGTCGCCGAATTGTATGCAAACTGGTGCAGCCGAGTTTCAAGTACTGCGGTCGAGCGGCTGGTGCAATATCCTCTGTTTCTTTCATCGAAGGATACAACGCAAAAAAATACGCTACTAGAGCTCATTGAAAGGATGTTGTATGTCAACTGAGTTTGTACACTAAATAAAGGTTTAGAACATTTCCCAGGTGGCCTAGTGGTACAATTTTCCCATACATCTTTGTATGAACTAGGCTAAAATGTCACATGCCCTTAAATCATAAAAACATTGATCTAAATTTATTAGTACGAAATTTGACTTGAAAGTATGCCATGCTTGTTTATCTTGTCCCCGCAAAAACAGGCAAAAAATATGATTATTTCAATTGGTTTCCAATGCTATATTATTATGCTCAAAGCCATGTCGCTGAAACCGCTAGAGTAGTCCCGTGTCGATCGTGATTGAACGAATCAAAACGATCAATCGTTACAGACCCGGGTCGTGATTGATCGACGCGCGGCCCAAGACCCGCGGCACTTGCCATTCATAACGATCTTCCGATCTGCGACCGACCGAGAGACCGAGACCGAATGAATGACCGGCGATTGATACAACACCGTGCGGTTAAGTCTCGGTTTTCTTCGATCAATCTCGGTGAAATTGCGTAACTAAATTCAACTCTATATTAATAACCTTAAGACTTATTTTTATTTGTAGGTTCTCGAGACCGATGCCGACGTTTTGATCGAATCTTTTTGCTCGGTCACTTGGCTCGTAGGTTACGAAAGATGGACCTCTCCGAAAATGACCGACCGACACAGGACTACGCTAGTGCAGCTAGATTATAATAAAAATAACTGTAGTGTGTTTCCAGCAATACTTACTGTTGCCATCTTCTGGAGGACATCTTTTTTCGGCCATTCCTCTGTGGCTCTTTGTCCCCACTCGAACACATTCCTAGCCAAGTCTCCTTCACCCACCTGGAAACATATTTTGTATTAATTTATGAAGAACAAGCTACTTGTAACCTAATTTGAGTTTGCTAATCTGAAGCTCATCATTTTTCAGTACCTAAGTAACCAAATGGGTGGTGCAGAACAGAACAGCTAGTGTAAAACAAATATGCGACTTCTAGAAGAGGCCTATGTCCTATGTACGTACAAAGGATATAGGATCTAAACACAATTACGAAGGTTTCTACTCGGAAGCTACCACACTATTTGTCTCGGTCATTCCTAGTGCAGAAGACAGAGATGGTGGGAGTAGTTTTGGAATCAAATCCGCAGGCTAACATGTAACTGTTCGGGATAGCGATTTCTCATAAATGTCACTTGTCACTGTCCCGCCAAAACTCATTTGACCCTTCAGGGCAGGACGAAACGCCAAAAGACCGACGGATTTGCTTAACTTAATTAGGAAATCAATGCATTCGTTCGTTAACGATAGCGAGAGAAATCCCTCCGTGATACCGTGAAGCTGTGACAGTGACAAGTGACAATTATGACAATCGCGATCCCGAACAGTTACATGATTAGCTGCCGATTCGAATGGTTTTAAAATACGGGGGCTGATACAGTAATAGGGAATATGCATCTGTTTTTTTTATTGAAAAACAAAAAAGCTGACTGGCAACAAAACCAAATCCCCGACATACCGTTTGCACCATTGCCTTGCACCATCAGTGGTGCAGATGCAACTGCTTTGTATCGTTTGCACCATTGCCTTGCACCATCAGTGGTGCAAATGCAACTGCTTTGTATCGTTTGCACCATTGCCTTGCACCATCAGTGGTGCAGATGCAACTGCTTTGTATCGTTTGCACCATTGCCTTGCACCATCAGTGGTGCAGATGCAACTGCTTTGTATCGTTTGCACCATTGCCTTGCACCATCAATGGTGCAGATGCAACTGCTTTGTATCGTTTGCACCATTGCCTTGCACCATCAGTGGTGCAGATGCAACTGCTTTGTATCGTTTGCACCATTGCCTTGCACCATCAGTGGTGCAGATGCAACTGCTTTGTATCGTTTGCACCATTGCCTTGCACCATCAATGGTGCAGATGCAACTGCTTTGTATCTTTTGCACCATAATCATCGAAAGTACAGTTTTAATATGTGTACAAATAACGAAGTTATAAATATTTTAGTTTCATCTTAGACAGGGAGGGCACTTTACTAGGTTTATGACGTCAAAGTCCACGATTCCAAACAAATTCTATACTATACACGTGTTTTGCTAGAAAGGGACAGATGACTCCCTCCCGAATACTTTGAACGCTTATATTTCAGAACTTTACCAGCCGACTTCAATTATTTTTTCGACGTAAGCATCAGATTCAGTTAAACTCTCCATTTATTCTATTATTTTTAACAATTGAGACATATGCATATTTGCTATTGGTGCAGTGGTGGTGGAGTAAAGGTGTACTACTTCCTCAAGGAGACTATGCTGAAGACTCCACTGCAGGATTACTAGAAATGTTGACGGTGATAATGGAATGGACGGGCCCAGCGCTTGCAAATCGTTCAAAATTAACAAGACAACACAATCAAGCATACCTAGCTAAAAGTATGCATATTACATTTGCCAGAAAATAGAGATAGCGAATTTAATTACTGAATGACAAAAAGAGAACACATGTACATACATGTATTGGAAGTTTATATTGTCGTATCGTACGGCTCGCATGTCGCAAAGACAGAGTATGACTGACGCGAGAGGAGAGCTGGCGGTCAACATATTGTCAAAATCCGTGCGCTTATTTCCCGTCTATTCATTTTATCATTGTCGCTGGTATATCTGAAGTAATTCTACAGGACATTACCACTGTTTTTATTTTAATATACATTAAAGGGACGAGACCAACGAAACGTTCGCCTGGTGGTAAGCTTCACGCCTGTCCATAACAGTAGCAGTGCCAGAATAGGGTAGATGACTGGTGTTTATATCGTTGAAACCAATAGCTTTGATGAAGAATTTAAGTAAATATAGTATGTTTATTGAAAAAATAATTTAAATCGGTTATTAATGTTCTGATATATGAGCGTTTAAAGTTTTTGTTAGATACAACTCTGTCCCTTTCCCACAAAACAAAAAATAACGTCACGCCTTACTTGTCAGAATATAATTTATACGGCGTACAGAGAAGTGACGTCTAGCATTATATTAAAAGGCTTATAAATTGCTTATTTTTTAATCAGATTTTCATTTTCTTTTTATTAATCAGCTATATTTAGGGGCAACATTTTAATAGGACAATAAAAAAAACCAGTCAACTAGCCTATTGTGAACTTGAGAATACAATCCTGCGCCGCGCTGCACTGCGCTCGTCACCCTGAGATATTAAATGTTAAATCTCATCATACCCAGTAATTTCTCTGGTAATGTCCTGTAGGATTAGTGAAACCATTATTTTGTTTCTCTTCCGAAATGTCTGTCCATACAAACAAAGCTTACTTTTGTATAACTCAGGTACAGCTGCTTGGTGAATGTACTGGTGAGTATCTTCCTCCCAGCGTGATCATTCTCCTCGAGCAGACCAGCTTCTGATAGAAACTTCCACATTTCGTCTGGAACAATGTGTATGTGAAAATTAAATCTCCTTTGCACCTATTTTTTGTTTTTTTTTTATTACACACGTTTAACAAAAAATAAAAAACAGGTCTTAAATATTTCACTTATTACTAGCATGGTAATCTATAATCATACACTCTACTAAAACGGGACAATTAGTAAACTTTGTGTAGCAGTCCTCACTAGGAACACCCGTGTCGAGGACTACTGCAGTCCGCTATCTCGCTCCATAGCCGAGCAAACACTCGCACCAAAATTAAGATTATAATAAAAAACATAACATAAAATAAAATAAAAAAGTAGATATATATGTTTCTATATATAAATATATATTATAAATAAATATATAATACTTATAAATTTCCTTTGAGGCTTTGATTATATATATTAACAATACAAAGATTAAAATTTACGCGCTATATCGTCGTGTATATTATATAATATATATATACAGGGTGTCCCAGAACTCAACGTCAAGCGGGCACGGGGCAAGAGGGGGGGTCATACCAGTTCCAGGAAAAATAAATATAAAATTCCATATTTTTTTTTCCTGAAGCATCAAAGTTAGGTGATATTATTTTTTCAACCACAAATCAAAGAAAATGCGATAGTTTTAACAAACATAGCAATTATTTTTGTTTGATTTGTGATTGCAATTGATAGCATGTTTATTAAAGACTATGTTAGTTAAAAAAAACACTGTATAATAATTAAATTTGAGGTCAGAATAACTAAAGATATGAATAAAGGTGTCGATTTTCCTCTTTTTCATGAATTCACCAATTATAACTTAACCAACTGATATGGAATTTTATATTTATTTTTCCTGGAACTGGTATGACCCCCCCTCTTGCCCCGTGCCCGCTTGACGTTGAGTTCTGGGACACCCTGTATATATATATATTGTCATCTAAATATCTTATAAATGTATGTACTGTCTCTTATCATATTTACAAAATGCATTATTGTGTGTAATTAATAATATTTTATAAATATGCTATCGATTTTAACAATTGATTTTTCGAAATGCTATATTCTAATTGGTTTCTTTTTTTAATATTAATTAATAAAACCATTTATTGTATTGGCTTATTTTCTGATCTTACCCCAATAACGAAAAGACTTTATCTTCTAGTTTAATAAAACCTAGTTCTACAAGCCATGCTTTGATCAACTTTTTTCGTTTGTAATCAGGTAGTGATCCTCTAACGTTCACAGGCAGATTGTTATAAACGCGGGGTCCAACCCACGATATAAAGCGTGTAGCGAAAACAGTTCGTGTTGCTTTTTTCAATTTAATCTTGCCAACATTTTTATGGCGAATGCTGTGCTTAGTGTTGTGTTTATCATGCAAATGCTCATCCTCCCCATTACCATATACATTATACACCATGTAATCTCTAATATATAAAAGAAAGTCGTTTTAGTTACACTATTTATAAGTGAAGAACGGCTGAACAGATTGGCCTGAAAATTGGTGGGAAGGTAGCTTAGTACCAGGGACTTTTTATTAGTTTTTTAACATTTTTTTATTCCATCCGGCTCGAAGGACCACGTGGTTGCAAACCACGCGCCGGCCGGCGTCTACGGGACGCTTCCATTCCAGCCAAGGAAGCGAAATATCCAGGTCCAGGGCCCTGACGACACATAACCCATCCTACGGATTGGATAAAGTAAAGATCTGACCCGGCTTGGTAAGTTTTCAAACCCTATTGTACTTCTTCTCTGTCGCAATACAAAAACATTAAAATACATAATTTTTTTTTCGTATTATATACAGTCCACTCCCACATTTTGGTCATTCGACCGGATTGTTATCTGAACAGTCCTAATAAGACTTAATATCTTTGTTTTCCTAATAATAATTGTCGATTTTTCAAGTCGTAATTTGCATATTGCAATTATTGCATCATCCACTTTTCGTTATTATAAATGGCGGATTAAGCGCAATGTAATCGAGTTGTCATTTTTCGTTTTCGTTGTCGTTACTGTCATTCTCATTGCACTGCGAACTTCCGCTAACGCCATTTGCAAATTGCATTTATTTAGAAATAAATAATTAAATCTGTAACATTAATTATCATTCGGTCATTTATGTTCGGTCTGTTCTGTGGATATTAGGATAATTTATCTGTGTTTGTGTTGACATATTTCACTCCGTCTCTCGGTTCAGTGTTCTCGTTCTCGTTCTATCGTTACAATTGAATTGAATTGAAAACTTTGTTTATTTTCCTTCGTTTACAATCGTAAAACATAAATAAAATAATTTGTAGTGTTTGTGTCGGTGTGAAATTTCAATTTCCAAACAATGAGTTTCGATAATGATACCGATGCTGATATAAATCGGACTGCACGCGATTACGCAGTGGTGAGGCTCGAGTATTATGAACAAGGCGATTTCTTAACAGTGCAGATAAGTGACATTCAAGAGATACAAAATCAGTTCCATGACGCGCAGGTAAAACTACTATCAACGTTAAAGGATAAATCTCAACAAAAACAGGAATTGGAGGTTACATTTCATTTCGATGAACTTGCTAATCAATTAAAAGCTAGGATAAAGCGAAGTGAAGTGAAAGTTCCAATGACAGAACACAATGTACATGCAAAATTGCCGAAAATTTCCATTCCGAAATTTGATGGAGGCTTACAGCAATGGATTGCCTTTAAAAGTTTGTTTGACTCATTGATTCACCAGCGTAATATTAGTAATGTCGAGAAATTGCACTATTTGATCTCAAATGTCACTGGCCATGCTCATGATTTAATTAAAAATTTCCCCATCACCGACGCAAATTATTTAGATGCATATCAGTTATTGCACAAACATTTTGACAAAAAAAGGCAAATTGCCACACATTATTATGAAAAATTAATTAACTGTGAACCAGTGAAAAATAAAACTGCTCCGGAGTTAGAAAGGGTACATAGAACCTTTTCTGAATGCTTATCTGTGTTGGAAAAATATTCTCTTCCTGATAAGAATTTCATGCTTTTCAATTTGCTATGGACTAAATTAGACAAGGGCACTCGGGAGGCGTTCCAGTTAGAGGCAAAAAGTGATGACATTCCAAAGTATAGTGATGTTCACAATTTTGTTGAATTGCAGTATAGGGCTTTAGAAATGTCGGGTACTACCACAGTAGTTAAGCCGGTCTCTAATCAACCTAAAACTATTGGTACAACCAAGAATACCCAATACAAGCCGAAGGCCTCTTTGTTGGTTGCTAACACCTTGTGCAATTATTGCTCAAAGCAGCACAGTATCGCTGCTTGTGATGATTTCCTAAAACTTGATCCTGTTTCCCGCTTTCAGTTCGTTAAAGAGAAGAGACTTTGCGTGCTTTGCCTTTCGAGTACACACCGAGTCAAGGCTTGTCGTGAATCGGCTCGTTGTGGCCTGTGTGGCTTTTCACATCATTTATTGCTTCATTTCCCAAAGGCCACACCACCTACACAGGTGCTGAATAATAATAATAATCGCCAGGATACTGCACTGACATCTACAAATGAAAGTAGTACTGTCCTTTTTGCTACTGCCAAGATCTTGGTTCGTGATGGCTCGGGCAACTTTCAATATGTCAAAGCGTTACTCGATTCTGCGAGTGCATGTAACTTTGTCTCAATGGAGTGTGCTACACGCTTAGGATTAAAATTAAATAAAAGTAGTAGGAAACAAGCAGTAAATGGTATAGGTAATTCCACTGCAGAGCCTCTGGGTTCCCTTTCGTGTGAAATAAAGTCGAATAATCGAAACTTTTCATCAAGTTTTCATTTGAATGCTTTTGTCTTGCCTGTCATTTGTCCAGACCAACCCTCCTGTACTATCGATTCATCGCAGTGGTCACATTTAAATGGCTTAGAGTTGGCCGATCCTGACTTTGCACGTCCAGGTCAAATTGACATGTTGCTTGATGCAAATATTTATGCATCATGTTTGCTTCCTGACATTAAAAGGGGCAAGCAAGGGCAACCCATAGCATTAAATACACTTCTCGGATGGATTGTGATGGGTGCTTGTGAAGGACATAGCCCATCACATACTTCTCGTTGTCGTAGCACTTCCAAAAATTGCCTTTTCGTTTCCAACGTTGCTCTTGATAATTCACTCAAGCGATTTTGGGAAATTGAGGAAGTGAGTCCTAAATCTAAAATATTGTCGAAGGAGGACGAACGTTGTGAAAAATATTTTGTAGAAAATTACTCTCGAACTGATGATGGTAGGTTTGTTGTGCCTCTCCCTTTTGTCGATCCGCACAATAAGCCAACCTTTTATAACTCTCGTGAAATTGCTCTAAAAAGATTCTCGTCTGTCGAACGTAAGCTAAAAGCTAACCCGGAATATAGTAGGGCATATATTGCATTTATGAAGGAGTATGAGGCTTGCCAGCATATGGAGGAGGTAGAGCCCCCTGTTACCAAGGAAGGCTCTTTCTATTACATACCTCACCATGGTATATTAAGGCCAGACTCTATTAGTACACCACTCAGGGTGGTCTTCGACGCTGGTGCTTCGGATGCTCGGGGGCAGTCTCTTAATAGTACTCTTCTCCCTGGGCCGAAATTACAAACATGCATCTTCGATTTGTTACTGCGTTTCCGTTGGCATGCCATCGTTTTCTCCTCAGACGTGCAGAAAATGTATCGGCAAATATTAGTTCCGGTCGAGGATGCTAACTATCAGCGTATTGTATGGCGTTCTTCCCCTCTCGATCCCATTCGGGATTACATACTTCGAACTGTAACTTACGGTGTTTCATCTGCTCCGTTTCAAGCTCTCCGTACCATGTCTCAACTGGCAGTCGACTCATCTGAAGAATACCCAGATGCCTCAACTGTACTAGGTAGAGACATCTATGTCGATGATGTGGTATCTGGTGCTGACTCGGTAGCAACTGCTCTTCAAGTCAGAGATCACTTGATAAAAGTAATGTCGTCGGGCGGCTTTCACTTAAGAAAGTGGACCTCAAATTGCTCTGCCTTTTTGGAAGACCTCGACTCCTCTGATCTCTATGACGAGACCTTCAAAAGCTTTGATGAGGAAACCAATTTTTCCCTCAAAATTCTTGGCCTGCATTGGCAACCAAAGTCAGATACATTCGGATTTCAGGTTAAAGATAATGGGGAACGTCGCTGCACTAAGCGCACTATGCTGTCAGAAATCGCTCGCACGTACGATCCAATCGGAATTCTGGCACCCAGTACGTTTTATTTAAAATACCTGATGCAGCTTCTCTGGTCTAAAGGGGTCTCCTGGGATGAAGAGGTTCCACCTGAAATCGCCTCAGAGTGGTCACTCTATAAAAACCAATTTTCATCGCTTGCAAGTATTGCAATTCCTCGTCGATTTGTCGATTCTTTCGTCGTGCTACAACTTCACGGCTTTTGCGACGCGTCAGAACGTGGCTACTGCGCTGTAATTTATTTTCGTGTCGTTGATGCAGCTGGTGCACGTTCTGTCCATTTCTGCTGCGCAAAAACCAAAGTAGCTCCGCTTCGTAAGCTCTCTATTCCCAGACTGGAACTTCAAGCAGCAGTATTATTAGCTGACTTGATTAAATCTGTCGTTCAGGCACTGGAACCATTCCATCGCTTTGAAAACATCTTCGCTTGGTCCGACTCTACCGTAGCTCTATCGTGGATTAAGTCGTGTCCCTCCAAGTGGAAAACTTTCGTCGCTAACCGCGTGAGCCACATCCAGGAAATTGTGTCTCCAGAGTGCTGGGGACACACTAGTACTTTGTCGATGCCTGCTGATGTCGGGTCACGTGGTATGCTCCCTGCCGATCTTGTACACTGTGATATATGGTGGAACGGGCCTGCTTGGCTTGCGGAACCTGAAAATTATTGGAACCGCTCCTTCTCCGAAGTCTCTACAGTGTCAGACAATGATGTGCAGGAAGAGCAACGCATCATGAGCCTACTAACGGCTGTCGATGTTAACCCTGTCGATTACTTAATTAACAAATTCTCGTCGCTCTCAAAATTAAAGAGAGTTCTGTCGTATTGTCGTCGTTTTATTTGCAATGCAAAATTACTGTCATCGCAAAAAACTGTCGGTCCATTGGACATAGCAGAGATCCAAGATAGCTTTATGTTCTTAATTAAGCATGCTCAGCAGGCTTCGTTCGCTGTAGAGATAAATAAATTGAAAAGGAATTCTCCCAATTCTCTCTCCAAACATTTGCGCAAGCTCTCTCCTTTCGTTGACGAAGCGGGTTATTTCAGGGTGGGCGGTCGCCTTGCGAACGCCAATGTGGATTTCGCTATTAAACACCCATTGCTTTTGTCGAGGGATAATAAATTAACTTCCCTCATTATTCAAGATTACCATGATCGCTTCATGCACCCCGGTGCTCAAACTCTACAAAATTTTCTAGCGCAAGATTTTTGGATTCTCTCGCCCAAACGAGCCATTCGCGCCGTTGTTTCGGGATGCGTAAAATGCTTCCGAGCTCACCCCCGACCTGCCTCAGCTCCTCTTATGGGAAATCTGCCAGCTTACAGAGTTAATCAACTGAAACCCTTCCTTTGCTCGGCGGTTGACCTAGGAGGGCCGTACGACATTTGTCTTGGTCGCGGTCGTGGTGCTAAAACCTACAAGGCGTGGATTTGTGTATTCGTTTGCACGAGCACTCACTGCTTGCACGTAGAGCTCTCTTCGGAACTTTCAACTAACGCCTTCTTGGCAGCATTAAAAAGATTTGTCGCTCGTCGTGGTCGGTGTAACCAACTTGTCTCCGACCAAGGACGAAATTTTGTCGGAGCCAGTAACTACTTGAACTCTCTGCAGAGTGCTGCCTTTTCACAGGACATTAAGTTCTCCTTTAATCCCCCCGGAAGTCCCCATTTTAGCGGCTTAGCCGAGGCAGGAATCAAGTCTGTGAAAACACATCTGGCTAGAGTAGTCGGTCAGCAGCGGTTGACCTATGAAGAGTTCTATACCGTGCTCTCTCAAATCGAAGCCATGCTTAATTCTCGCCCTATTACCCCTATGAGTAGTGATCCAAATGATCTCACTGCTCTTACTCCTGGTCATTTCCTTACCACTCAACCCTTATCGGGAGTCCCTGAGGAAAATTTCCTTGAACAGAATATCAGTGTTCTCCATCGTTGGAAATTAATCCAAAAGTTGCACCAAGACTTTTGGCGCAGATGGCAGTGTGAATATATTCACACTCTCCAACAACGAGCCAAGTGGGATAAACACCACTCAAATCTAACTGTCGGCAGCTTGGTCCTCATCGTTAACGAACAAGCGGCTCCGCTTAGCTGGAAGTTGGGCAGAATTATTGCTCTACATCCCGGAACTGACAAAGTTTGTAGAGTTGCCACAGTCAAGACTGCAGCTGGAGAGTATAAACGCCCTATCGTTAAACTCTGCCCTCTGCCTCTCGCACAATAACTTAGTATAATATCCTAATATCCACATGTAGAATTAAGTTTTTTCATATATTTTCGATTACAACTAAATTATTTCCTAAATACTTTGCATTTAGGTGGGCGGAATGTTCAATATCCTCGTATTAACTTCATTCTTTCCACAAATTGCATAATTCATATTATCGTTTTCGAACGCATTTTTCTCTACGGGGGTTCACACACTTCCTGTAGATGAGTCTTTTGTCGTCGCCATTATTTCTCTCGACTTCATTGCCTCCGCTATTAAGAAAATGTAAATTAATTTCCCGGAGTGAATCCAACACGAAATCCACCAGACAGACCACAGACACTCTATTTCTCGCCCTCTTCGCGGTTGTGATAAATAATCGGTGAAAGAAGTGCAATTTTGGGGGTGCTCGTGGTTGCAAACCACGCGCCGGCCGGCGTCTACGGGACGCTTCCATTCCAGCCAAGGAAGCGAAATATCCAGGTCCAGGGCCCTGACGACACATAACCCATCCTACGGATTGGATAAAGTAAAGATCTGACCCGGCTTGGTAAGTTTTCAAACCCTATTGTACTTCTTCTCTGTCGCAATACAAAAACATTAAAATACATAATTTTTTTTTCGTATTATATACAGTCCACTCCCACATAAATGTTTTTGTTTTTTAGCAGCATCGAAAATCATCATTTGGGACGAATGCACAATGGCGCATAAACGTGCATTGGAAGCACTTAACAACATTGAAACATTGGAACATTGAAAGATCTACTAGCTACTAGCACTGCTAAACGAAGGCCTCCCCCTTAGACCGCCACACTGTACAACAACCTGCCATTTGCATCCACCGGTTACCCGCGACTGTTACAATGTCGTCGGTCCACTTAGTGGGAGGCCTTCCTTCGCTGCGTCTTCCGGTTTGTGGTCGCCACTCAAGAAACTTTCTCCCCGTCGGTTATCTGTACTTCAAGCGATGTGGCCTGCCCTGCGCCACTTCAACTTGTGACTTTGGTTCTTTAGTTCTTTGGCGAATATCCTCGTTCCGGATTTTAACGCGCAAAGTAACTCCGAGCATAGCTCTCTCCATTGCCCGTTGCGCAAGCCAAGCTTATAAGGAACTAGAAAACTGATGGAATACCTACCTAGTTAATATACTTAGTCACCTTGGTACAGCTAGTTGCTTGCACTGGAGACACTGGGGCCATCAAGGCCATATGTGCAGAAAAGGCCTGCTCTGCCCGCAAATAGCGAGAACTCTAGAAAACCATGGATTATTCAATTCAATTCTTTATTTTTTATCTTTTGACATCATCACAATGCTCTTAGATACGTCATTTTGTGTACACTTTAGTTAGATAAGTATAATAAAAACAGACAGGGTTTTTGCCAAAATAATCTTAAGCTATAAATAATAACGGGTGAATTGCAGCTGTATAGAGGCTATCTATTAAACTATCGGCTGCCTAGTGAATGTTTTTTTTTAGCTAGATCTAGCTTAGCTCGTAGCTTTTAAGCTAGATTTTTTGCTCTAGCTTTTAGCTGACTAGTCCTTGCATAATTCTCTCACTAAACATGGGGTTCATTGTGACTTGAACTCTTTGGTTCAACTGCTTTTTTCTGTGTTGCTGGCTGAGGCCAGCTTGCATTGGTCCAAAAGTGAGTTCAATCCTTGCATGTCATATTACTACTAGAGCGTAGGAGATTTTGGTCTGGTATGTAGGTAGGGCCTTATAACACAAGCAGTTTGCGAGCGTCTTCAAAGCGGAGCGGGCACGCAGCGAATACGTCGCGAGCACGCCGCGGCTGCACAGCGCAGACGTCGCGGTAACGTGGCGATTACGCAACGTTTTCGTCGCCTGTTCGCGGCGACTTCACGACGTACAATACACTCAGTAACAAAATGGATTCCGACGAGGAAATACTACTGTTGGCTTTGTTACTTCGAAGACGCAGAGAACGAAAGCATCCAAGCACGAAAGGGTTCTGTACGAGAATGTACAAAATGCCATTCGCGGCGAGCTCGTTGCGCATGCGCGGCGTGTTCGTTGCGCGTCCGCCCGCTCCGCTTTGAAAACGCTCGCAAACCGATAGCAGTCTCAAGGTAACATGATAAAAGAATCACCACTAAGCCGTGTAGGTACATAATATGGCAAATGTCCTAAGTCTTTAAGTTCACATCTCATACCATCTTTAACTGGACCGCCAGACATGAAGATATGAGTCAGGGCAGCTGTCAACATTCTTCTATGGTGAGGGTCTGTCAAGACTGATGGCGTGGAGTCGCACGGCTTGTCCAAGACCAGGATATACTGGATCCCACCTCTCGACTCCATTTGTACCAGTTTGCAGCCATATATCTGTAAAAACAGATAATAAACTGTAGTGGTACTGCAGAGTCCGCCTGAGGAAGTACCACACCTTTGCCAGTTATTCAACCGCCAAGCAGTAGTGTGCAAGCATTACTGTGCTCCGGGTTGAAGAACAAAGTTACCAGAGAAATTACTGCATATGAAGAGATTCAACATCCAACATCTCAGGGTGACGAGCGCAGTGCAGTGCTGCTCGGGATTGTATTTGCAAGTTCACAATTCTGGCACTGCTACTGTTAGTGGCAGGCGTGACACTTACCACCAGGTGAAAGTCTTGCTCGTCTCGTCACTTGACTGTTAAAAAAAAACAATTCATTGAAATTGTGAGGATTCATCATTTTTATTTCTTCTTCATATTTTAGACTAAGCATAGCAAAGGTCTCCGAGTTTAAGGGGACAAGTTGGAGCAAACAGGGACAAGTTGGAGCAAAGGGGACGAGTTTGGAGCAAAAGTACGGAGCATAGCTCTACTTGGAAGATATGGTTTGCTCTACTTGAGAGTCGCATGGCCTCAGTTTGTTGCAAACGAATCGTTTTTTTATGCTATCAAGTGACGAGACTAGCGTAGTTATAATGATTTTGCTGCTTTACAATGCTTTACCAAAACAATGATACATGAATATAGAATGGTATGGTCTGCTGAGTCTACTAGCAAATGGTCATCTTCGATCTTTGCTCTTTATCTCTAGAAGACATAGGTACTTCCACACTGTATAGAATTTTGTTAGAGTGAGTTTGATTCTTCTATATTTTGAATGTTATGTAGTACGTAGATTGTAGGCAAGAAACTATTTATCTAGGCAATAACAACTCGAGTCAACTCTGTACTCTGTTACTGCTAAATGGATTTAAAATAATTTAGTAAAGATTGTGGAAGGCTGGCATGAACTTCGTCGTCAGCCTTAAAACGTCCACTGCTTTATGGAGGGATATTGCCATAATCCCCACGCTTGGCAGGCGGCTTGGGGATCACAGAATGTTCACCACCGTTAACCAAGAGGACGCTGCTGCCCGTCCTCCGGTGGGTCTGGTTGCAGTTTAAGGACATACCCAGGTCCATAGTAATGGCATGAACTTAGTGGAAAATATATCTGCATCTTTGGAAAATTCGGAAATGATATGAATTTAGAACTTTAGGACTAACCTGTTTAAGCTGTCTATTAGCTCCAATTATAACAAAATTGGTTTTATTCGATGGAATTTCACAGACTGTACTAAGCATTTTCAATATTTCAGCACGTTTCAGCGGAATTTTGCTGCTTTCGCGGTTGATTATGTATTGGACGCATTTGTTGATAGCTTCTTCGAGACCCGGGTCATCGTCATCGGACTGTGCCCTGGTCCCTCGTCTTTGGCTCATGTTTTATTTCGTAATCGATGATTCGATGAACACTTTAACAGCACATATATTAGTGAATATCTTTTTGCTGCGTCTGAACCACCGAACCGAACATACACCGAATTGTTACAATTACAATGTTTTATTATTTTAGTCGAGGAAAAATAAGCTTTGCCGCACGTAGTATTTACTTACTCTATGTTTGCCGCCATCACAAATACAAGTTACAAACAATAACAAAACTATTGCTGCGTTCCGTAATGCGCTAAAAGCGATAACATCGCGAATCCACCAAAGTCAGAAGTATTACTCAATCAAATCAAAGCCCTTATATTTTGTGACTATTAAATTTGGTCGGATTCGCGAAATTATCACTTTTAGCGCATTACGGAACGCAGCGTATTTTTTGCTGCCATTTAATTAAAATGGGAGTTTTGGCGGGAACACGGAAAAATCATGTCGTTGCATTCTATTATTTTCTTAAACTTGTGTATTTTCGCGAATTAATGATTAAAAATGGTGGTGTTTTATTCATTGAGTGTTGAATTACATGCACGAGTGTGGGCAAGTGATATAATGTGGTGAAACATGTCTTTTTGTGTTGTTTTCAAAACTCCGTAGAAGCTCATAGTAAAGTCGCCACAACTTTACTAGGGCATGACTTGGACTCGACTATGACTAATTTCGTGTGACTGACTGTGATATCATGACATATTTGACTTGATTTTCATATAAATACTTGAAAAAATCATAAACTTGACACTGGCAGAATGCACAACGTGCGATGCCAAGAACTAAGAAAAAAAAAATTAAAATGACAGTGACAATGACTGTAGGTGAGAATTCCTTGTGCAAAATAAAACACCGCAGTGCTGGGTAGGAATCTGTTTATTTGCTGCCGCTCTTAATGTATGAGAAAGTAGCGAACGAAACATCATCGCGTTTTAAGAGTGGCCAGCGCCATCTAGTAAAATATTTCCGAAACTTAACAATTGAACTCGACATATCGCCCACCAAGGACATCTGTTTATGTCCTTAATACAAGTGAAAAATTAAATTGACAGTGGAAAGATGAATAATACTATACATTACTTAGTCTGTTACAGGTAGAATGCACAATTTTGATAATGGGCGCTTGATTACTGTGCCGTTGCACTTGAGAGTAACGACTCGTGTGATTTTGTCAGTGCCTGGGTGCTTTAAAAGTACTCTACCTAAAAGCCAACGCGCGGGAGGTAAACCGTCCTCCTTTACTAAAACGACATCTCCTATGTTAGGTTCTGGGTGTTGCTTGGTCCACTTGTGACGTTGCAGAAGATGTGTCAAATACTCCTCAGACCATCTCCGCCAGAACTCCTGTACCATACGCTGCGTAAGCTGCCATCGCTTTAGACTACTAAGAGTAGCTTCTTCGTAATTTCGATCAGGCACCGTTATTAGAGGCTCCCCAATCAAGAAATGACCCGGGGTCAATGGAGTGGGTTTGTCTGGGCTTCCAGGCATCACAGATAACGGCCTTGAATTAAGGCATGCTTCGACTTGTGTCAACACAGTGGATATCTCTTCATAGGTGAGAGTCGAGTCGCCTATCACACGCCGTAAATGGTATTTTGTGGACTTCACGCCAGCCTCCCATAAACCTCCAAAATTTGGAGCATGAGGAGGAATGGGGTGCCAGGAAGTACCGTTATTGCCTAACCATTCACGTATCTCAACAGCGATGGAAGACTGCTCTACTGCTACTAAATGTCGAAGCTCCTTTGCTGCACCTATAAAGTTGGTGCCGTTATCGCTCCACATGTCGGTAACGTGACCCCGCCGAGACACGAATCTCTTAAACCCTGCTATGAAGCCTTGAGACGTTAAATCGCTGATCGCCTCCAAGTGGATACCTTTTGACACCATACAGACAAAAATGCATATATAGCCCTTATTGGACTGATGCCCTCGACCTTTAGAGGTTCTAATATTGATCGGACCTGCAAAGTCTACACCGCTCTGCTCAAATGGTCTCGCTGGTTTCAGCCTACACGATGGAAGCTGACCCATCAGCTGTGTTTGCGCAGCAGCGGAATATCTCTTGCACGTGATGCATTTATGTACATGGGCCCTAACCAAAAGTTTGGCTGATAAAATCCAGTACTTGGTACGCAAATGACTCAGCATTAACGATGGTCCTCCATGTAAGGTGTTCTTGTGCGCTTCATCTATGATTAATTTGGTGAAGTGATGTGTATGTGGCAGAATAATAGGATGTTTGGAGTTGTACTCCAAATTGGCTCTTTCTATGCGACCACTTACGCGTAGAATCCCATCATCGTCTATCACAGGGCAAAGGGATTTCAACTTGCTTCTTGACTTCACTTGACCTGTTAATTTTATCTCTTTGATGTCTTCACCAAATTTCCTTTCCTGTACATATTTGATGCAAACTTTCATAGCCTTTTCTATTTCTTCCCTTTCTAAATATGTTTGATATCTAATCTCCCTTTTCTTCCACTGTAAAACTCTTAGACAATACGCTATTACTCGTACTTGCCTTTTTAATGTTGAATACTTCGTCCAAATGGGATCTTCTGGTGCGTTCTCCTCAGTGAGAACATGAGCTTTGATTGATCTTTGTTCCATTTTCGTGGCTATTGACTTGGGTCTAGAGTAATTTATGATATCATCCTTTAGCCACGATGGACCTTGAGTCCACAATACACTGCCAGGAAGTTCTCTAGCTGCTAATCCTCTTGATGCAATGTCTCCAGGGTTTTCAGAGGACTGGACATGAGCCCAGTGATTGTTTTCGAAGTGAGACAAGATTGTGGAAACTCTATTTCCGACGAAGGTGTTCCAGCGGCTTGGATGGCTGCTAATCCATGCCAAGACCACTGTAGAATCAGTCCACAGATGAATGCTGTCTTTCGGGATCTTCATTACTTCAGCTACCTCTGCTGTCAACTCAGCCAACAACACTGCTCCCATCAACTCTAACCGAGGTACTGACTGCTGCTTAACGGGTGCTACTCTTGTGCGAGATGTGATCAAACTTACTTTAATTTCTCCGTTATTTGTTATTGTTCGCAGATACACCACCGCCGCGTATGCTGAGATGGACGCGTCGGAGAAGCCGTGCAGTTCTACAGAATCGTCATCGTCGTCGTAAGTATTGATCCATCTAGGAACGCTGAAACTACATGCCTCCGTTAAGTTGTTGCGGTAAGTTTGCCATTCAGTCTTCAATTCCGGTGTCAGTTCTTCGTCCCAATTAAGACCTGAAAGCCAAAGCTTTTGGATGAATATTTTTGATGTCACCACACAAGGTGAAGCCCATCCCAGTGGGTCGAAAAACCGCGAAATATCTGAGATGACCTTTCTCTTAGTAATTGGATTTTGCTGCGGCGGAAGGTTGACTGAATATTGGAACTCATCCCGTTCTCGATTCCAACAAATCCCTAGGATCTTCATAACTCCATCTAATTTTATATTCTTACTTCCTGCATCCTGATCCTGTACGTTTGTCCTATCCTTTCCTTCCTCTAAAAATTCCTCATTTAACTCTTTACAGCTACTCACCCATTTTTGCAGATGGAATCCGCCCTTGGTAAGTAACTCTGTCATTTCCTTATGTATAATTTTTCCCTCTTCGACTGTCTTACATCCTGTCATGAGATCATCTACAAAAAAATCATTTCTTATTTTTTCAGCTACTTCAGGACAACGTGCACCTTCATCGACTGCAACCTGCTGAAGAGTCTTCACTGCGAGGTAAGGTGCCGATGCTGTTCCAAAGGTAACTCGTACTAATTTGTATTCTTCCATTTCAGATCCCGGTTCGTCGCGCCATACTACTCTCTGAAATTCAGCGTCTTCAGGAGCCATCTTCACCTGCCTATACATCTTGACAATGTCAGCACAGATGCTTATGGGGTGCATTCTCCACCTCACAATGATATGACGTAACGGCTGTTGCAATGTAGGACCGACTAATAGATCGTCATTGAGTGACGGTGAATTCGAGCTCTTCATTGAGGCATCAAACACAATTCGAACCTTGCTTGTTTGCTTGTCCTCGCGTACGACAGCGTGATGGGGTAAGTAAACTGCTGTGGATACTTTAGTATCTCCTTCTGGTACGCGTTCTACATGGCCAAGGTCGATGTATTCGTGGAATACCTCGGAATAACGCATCGCTAACTCTCTATTCTTCTTGAATTTATTTTCAAGAAGCAGGAATCTCTTGATTGCTAGCTCACTACTATTCCCGTATTGACATTGCGGATCTTCTTCACGGAATGGAAGATTGACAACGTAGCGACCATCTTTATCACGGTGAGTTGTTTGTGCATAAATCTCTTCACACCGTAGTTCATCTTCTGAAAGTGTCTTCTTCTGAACTCCGGGAATGACAGTCTCTATCTCCCAAAACTTCTTTAGGAGTTCATTGTCATCAGTTTGACTTTGTGAACTGATGGAAACATGATGAAAATTGATTGTATCACTATTTGAGGAAACCTTTCCTGATAAAATCCAGCCAAGGGCTGTATTCTGAGCTACTGGTAGCCCTGGCGGACCTTGAATTAAACCTTCTCTCAACACTTGACCATAAGCTTCAGCACCGAGCAAAATGTTAATTTTGTTTGGTGTGTGATATTCTGGGTCAGCTAGGCTGACTACTTCTAGCTCAGGCCAGTTGCATGGAACTACTTTTGCTGATGGCAAAAGTGACGTGATATGAGTAAGTACATACGCGTGTACTTGCATACTAAAGTTAGGATCTAGGCGTGAGTGAATAGTCACTGTGACTGTAAACTCGGAGGCTAAAGCGCTCTTCTCACCACCTATTCCTGATATCACTGACTTGGTTGGCTTTTTCTTAAGCCCAAGGAGCTGCACTGCTGATTCCGTTATGAAAGATGCCTCGGATCCTTGATCCAATAAAATTCTAAGCAGTTGAGTTGAGCCATGCTTTGTCTTTGCTTCGACAAGCGCAGTGGCTAATAAAACTTGCGTTCCTACTGACGACACCTTTGTAAAATGTGATGTTACGTTTAACGTTGATTGTTGACCTTCTGATAACGTTGCCTGACTATTAGATACTGCTGAGGTTTCGATAGCTGATTTATTGACAGTGCCTACTACTGCAGATGCAGATCTAGGATGGAGCAACGAGTGGTGACGTCTTTTGCAAATATGGCACGATGTGCTCTGACGGCAATTTCTGATGGAGTGGTTTGAGCCTAAACAATTAAAACACAAACCCTTTTTCTGAACAAAACTCTGACGCGAATCGTGACTCTCTTTTGCAAACAGCTTGCAATATGCGATCTTATGACTTTCGTTACAAAATGGACAAGGATAAGTGACATTACTTTCACTATTGACAACATGGTGCACATGATGACGAGAAGACAATGGCTTGCCGTTAAAAGTCTTTGGGATGGTGGATTTGGTCTCATTTATAAACTCTAGTGCTCTGAATCGGGCTTCCAAAAATTCCTCAAATTGCGTGAGACTGGGAATGTCATCATTTGTACTGACTTGAGTTTCCCATAGCTTGCGTGATTCTGGATCTAATTTAGCGCTCACTACGTAAACGATAATGACATCCCAAGAACTCACATCAATTCCAAGATTTTTCAGACCATTGAGACACTCCATGGTTGTATCCAACAAACCTTTGACTGACTTTGAACTCTCTGATACATTCGTTTGATTCATAAGACGTTTTAGCAAACAGTTTGATAAAAATCTCTTATTGTTGTACCTACTCATCAGTAATGCCCAACATTCTGTATAATTAGTTGACGTGACAGGTATATGACGAACAAGTTGTTCGGCTTCACCGGTCAACGAAGCTTTCAAATAATGCATCCGCTGCACGTCATCCAGTGATTTATTGTTGTTAATTAATGACGTAAACAAATCTTTGAAAGTAGGCCATTCTGAATAATGCCCCGAAAATTTAGGGATTTCAATTTTGGGTAACCTTACATTATTGTCATGCTTGGTTGACTGATCACGTTCTACCTGTACTGACTTTAAATTATCTAAAACATCAAGTAAATCGCTTTTATGATTTATATACAGATCTTCAGTGACTTCGTAAACATTTTCAGTGAAATATGGATCCCTTTCGTGTGCAACTGATTGTACAATAGAACTATGGGTCGACATGAACCCATCCCACACATTTTCTAGTTGATCCAATCTCGTTTGTATATAAGAACGTGTTATGCGTTCTTTTAGCGACTTTTTATAATTAATTATGGCCCTTTCTATGATATTTTTCTTATTAAACTGTAATTTATACAAAGGTTCCATTTTACAAACAAATAATTACTAAAATGTTTTATCACGTATTTTCTAAGTCTAAAACTGATGCAGAAATTTTACAAGTCTATGGAACTTTGTGAAAGTGAAAAATATGCAATGGATAATATTCTAAGTCTCGGACTGGTACAGAAAATTTTACAAGTGTATGGAACCTTATCGCAATGAACTTTTTAAAACTTGGCCGTAGGTTCCCCGTGTTTACCACTTATATCTAAACTATTCTAAGTCCTTAATTAGCATGCACATTTTTAAAGTCCCAATTTTCTGTCAAATTCCTTTTTTTTAATCTTGATTGAATTAACACTTCACTTTAATGAACGAATGAATGAAATTGTACTCACGATTTTTGATCACTTTACTTTTGTGAATTTCCGATTGTAGCGCCACCTGGCGCCAACCACAACTCCGCTCCAATGTAGTAGGTAGATTTCCGGTGATTTCTTGCTCCGCCGTTGAGTAGTATTCGACCACTGCCGCCCTCGAGCGGCGAGTAGCGGAACTACTTGTCCTGTGGATCTTCCAATATTGCCTCCGGTGTAAGAGGCTGGAAATCCTCCGGCGTGCACTACTATTAGTGCCTGACCACTAATGCCGGTAATCTCCAATAAAACTACGAGCACCACAATCGCAAAATGCTGTATCCGGCTCGAAATGTAGGTGAGAATTCCTTGTGCAAAATAAAACACCGCAGTGCTGGGTAGGAATCTGTTTATTTGCTGCCGCTCTTAATGTATGAGAAAGTAGCGAACGAAACATCATCGCGTTTTAAGAGTGGCCAGCGCCATCTAGTAAAATATATCCGAAACTTAACAATTGAACTCGACAATGACAATAGAAACTTTTGCGATTTGACAGCTGCAGGAGGACTGAAATATATTGATCGTGCCAACGATGCCAACAGTATTAAAGGAACCTACTCAGAAATAAACAAGCATAGAAAGAACGTGTTGAACTTTACTGTCACTTTTTGCATCAAAGACGATAGCAAGACATTTTGACCTAGTACCGACATCTATCTTTGAGAAAGCGGTACCACTATGTCACATGATGAAACTCCATCCTAAGCCACGTGCATCAGGGAAATGAAATGCCTTCATTTCGGACTTTCTTCTCCTTCCTCTTTCCTCCTAAGAACATCATTGCGTTGCTCTTTGTACATTTGCTAATGTCAATATATTATTTTTTCAAAATAATCAATTTAGTATTAGCCACAGTCTTATAGTTACTATACATAATCAAGTCTAGGCAAGTCCTAGTAAAGTTGCAGCAAAACTATAAGCTTCTTCGGAGTTTTGAAAACAACACGAAAACAAGTTTCATCACATTATATCACTTGTCGACACTCATGCGCGTAAATCAGCATATAATGAAAAAGCTGCCGCCATTTTTATGCAATGACATTAGAAAAAGCATGTTTCGGAAAATAATACAATGCAGCGACCATGAATTTTTCGCGTTCCCGCGAAAACTCATTATGGATTTTGTACTTTGTTTATATAATTTTTCTTCCTTATTGGCATTGCACTTCGTGCATTCTGCCAGTCCTCATCATCATCAGCCCGGAGACGTCCACTGCTGAACGAAGGCCTCCCCCTTAGACCGCCACACTGTACGACAACCTGCCATTTGCATCCACTGGTTGCCCGCGACTTTTACAATGTCGTCGGATTCTGCCAGTGTCAAGTATAAAATGTATGTTGCAAGATTTTTTTATATCAAGTCATAAATTCATTCATAGTCAGAGTCACAGCACAGTCAAGTCCAAGTGATGCCTTATTATAGTCTGTCTCGAGTTTTTAGCGGGAACTCGAAAAAATCATGTCGCTCCATTGTATTATTTTCCAAAACTTGTGTTGTTCCGAGTGGCGTTTTATTCGAAGTGCTGCGTAAATCAGCACTTCAAGCCTGTGGGCAAGTGATATAATGTAGTAAAACGTGTCTTTTCGTGTTGTTTCCAAAACTCCGAAGAAGCTTGTAGTAAAATTGCCACGACTTTACTAGGGCATGACTGGACTTGACTGTGACTTGAACTGTTACTAACTTGACTTGAAATTCATCAAGAACGTAAGATATCTAAAGATAATTGACTTTAGCAAATGCACAAAGTGCGACGCTATAATCCTCCTAGGAGGAAATAACAAAAAAAACTAGTCTTTCTCTTTGTTAATGTCACACAGTGTCAAGATCAGCTGAGATCAAAATCCAATCCAAATTCCAACCAAACTTCAAAATCAAATCACATTTCCATCGCGCCACATCGCGTCGCGTCGCGATTCACAATATTTAGTTTTGTAAAGCATAGTGCTCGTGTTTTAAGATATAAACGACAACAGAAACCTCGCTTACAATTAGTTTATTACTAAAAGCTAAGTGAAAGTGTAAATAATGGCTCAAGCAAACACTGCACCACCGAAGGAGCGATACATTCCCAATGCACTAAAATTCGCTTTCGGCGGCCTTGCCGGGTACAAACATTTGACTTATTTTAAGATTACAACGTGTCCTTTGCCTTGAACCAATGTCATTGCCATTTCTCCGTGAATTACTTTATTTTTCTTCACAATTTTATACGAATTCTAAACCAGCTTGTTATATTAGTAATTTTAGCCCTATATAGGGAAAATTATGCGACATTTGTTTACGAGAGACGACACTGGGTTGCTAATTGAAGTATCTACCACAGTTTAATCAGTTGATTATCGTGGTCCCGATCTATTTACGGCATCTATTAAATAGTCACGATAGCTAGCACTGTAATTTATGTAACACTGTCTGCTCTAGACCTGTAAACAGAGTGTCAGCAGAGCGATATTACCGCTTAGTTTTTTTTAAAATACTATTATGGGTATTTCTTATTTTTGGAGGTTTTACATCTAAGGCCAACCTACTAGAGCTCCTAGCTTCTGGGCCTGTTTTTTACATAATAATGCCTTTTATTTATCTTAGAAAAATATGATGATTAGATTTGGAGTTCAATATGAAAAAGTTTTAAAATTATACAAAAAAATATCTTAGTTTGTTTTGTTTGTTTTCTATAAAGTTCTGGTAGTAAATATATTAAATTCCTCCAAGTAGGTACTAAAATACATTTAAAAACTGTTTATTTTTCATGAAAGAAAATCAGATGTTTACATTGACTTTTTGTAATTTACTCCAATCTTCCAATAGGAAATAAGCCATAACTTAAAATGCACATCTAATAGTTGGTACCCATATTAAAATCAAACGACACTTATCTATCAGTAATACTAACTAACACTCACTCAGAAAAAACTGTTTATGCATTCTTTCACCTTGAAAATAACAAGGCAAACCCACACAATATGTTCATGATTGATTGCACACTTTCACATTTGCCAAAACATGTTGCATAAGTATCATGGCTAGCTAGTTGCTAGATGAACTGATTATTGATATAAATGATGATGAAGATATTACATCTAGCAATCCTACTAATGTTATAAATGCGAAAGTTTTTTTTTTTTTTTTTTTTTTTGTCTTAGACATTTAATTACATAGCTCAATTTATTGATATTGTTTATTGTTTTTTTTGTTTATTGGTGTGTGTGTTTTTTTTAATACTTTCAAGTGACAAGACGAGCAAGATGTTCTCCTGGTGGTAAGCGTCACAACTGCCACTAACAGGAGCTGTGCCAGAATTGTGAACTTGCAATACCTATGCCTTTTATACGATTGTCGAGGATTTATTGTCTACACAAACCTAAAGTAGGTTTTTTGACAATAGAAAAAATATTGTATGATAGATTTTAAGATTCGATAAAAAAAAAAAAACACAATCCTGCACTGCGCTCGTCACCCTGAGATATTAGATGTTAAATCTCTTCATACCCAGTAATTTTCTGTTTGTACTCCTTCACACTGAAACGGCTTGACAAATTTGGATGAAATTTGGTAGCTAGCTTATACCTTGGAATAAAACAGGCTACTTTTTGTCCCAACAATTGTGGGTGAAACTGCGGGGCACAGCTAGTATAGCATATAATATTTACAGAGCAACTTTATGGTTTTTGTTTAAAAAAATCTTTCTTGTTAATCTATGTCAGTTCTATATACATATATAAACATGAAGGTTTCCTACCTTATGTCTGCTTTGAGAGCTGTAGGGTTTGGGTTCGATTCCCATGCAGGACAAACATTTATGAGAAGAGTATGTTTGCTCTGTATCTGGGTGTTGTTTGTATTAAAGAAAAAGGTGTTTTAGTACCTAATCAATTTGTTTCCCGTATTAGAAGCTTTGGTAAGTTTGGGATTAGATGGCGCTATGCGAAAAATCATCATCATCAGCCGAAGACGTCCACTGCTGGATGAAAGCCTCTTTTAAATAAATAAAAAAAAAATAAAAAAAAAAATGGGGGGACATTTATTACACACAGCGCCATCTAGCCCCATACTAAGCAAAGCTTGTATTATGGAAACCAGATAGCTGATAGAATACTTATATACATTTTTTTTTCGTAAATACATACTTATAATGCATACTACACCCAGACACAGAACAAAGATCGATGTACGTCACAAACATTTTTGTCCTGGGTGGGGATCGAACCCACGCCCTACAGCTCTGAAGGCAGACATACTACCAACTGAGCTATCAGGCTGAAATAGGGAGGGGTTGCCATAATCCCCTGGCATGGCAGGCGGCTTGGGGATCGCAGAATGCTACCACCTAGAATGAAACCATCATTAACTAAGAGGACGCTGCTGCCTGTCCTCCGGTGGTTCTGGATGCAGTTTTAGGACATATCCAGGTCCTCCCAAAATCACTAATATTGGTTTATTAGTATTTATTATCCTCTCTATGTTTTTCTTCACATAACAACTTCTCTCTTATGCTCAAGCCTAAAACACAGCTTTAAAGCCCTTTCCCTTACTGAAATGCAAGTAGTATGACTATAAATCTCAGGGTAACAAGTGTGGATCAGGATTTTGTTTGCAAGTTCTCAATTCTGGCACTGCTACTGTTATGGGCAGGCGTGATTCTTATCGTAGGCGAACGTCTCACTCGCCTCGTAACTCCATTGTATAAAAAAATATCCATAGCATATCATCAACTACTATAACTATGGACATAGATAGATAGATTTACTCTTTATTGCTCACACCAAAAAACACACAAATGATTAAATATATAGCTCTCTAAACGATCTCTTCCAGGCAACCTTCGTTGTCATCAGCCATAAAACGTCCACTGCTGGACGAAGGCCTCCCCCTAATAGGGTCATCATCATCAGCCCGGAGACGTCCACTGCTGAACGAAGGCCTCCCCCTTAGACCGCCACACTGTACGACAACCTGCCATTTGCATCCACCGGTTGCCCGCGACTTTTACAATGTCGTCGGTCCACCTAGTGGTAGGCCTTCCTACGCTGCGTCTTCCGGTTCCCGGTCGCCACTCAAGAACCTTTCTTCCCCATCGCTTATCAGTTCTTCGAGCAATGTGGCCTGCCCATTGCCACTTCAACTTGCAAACCCTGCGAGCTATGTCGGTGACTTTGGTTCTTTGGCGAATATCCTCGTTCCGGATTTTATCAAGCAATGTAACTCGGAGCATAGCTCTCTCCATTGCCCATTGTGCGACTCTGAGCCTCTCCAAAAGGCCAGCAGTTAAAGACCACGTTTCAGTATATGTCATCACTGGCAACACACACTGGTTGAAGACCACCAGGCAACCTCAGGTACGACAAAATACATAATGTCTAACATGTTCAATTGTTGACAGAATGGCAGCGACACTGGTAGTCCAACCACTAGACCTGATCAAGACTCGCATGCAGCTGGGCGGCGGCGGTAAGACCTCCTTCGCGGTGGCTGGGGAGATCGTGGCCAGAGAGGGATTCTTCAAGCTGTACGCGGGGCTCTCCGCTGGCCTGCTGAGACAGGCCACATACACGACGACGCGACTCGGAGTCTATAGCTACCTGTTCGATTATTATAGAGAGTAAGTTTGTATGGAATTATATGTTTTTTTTACTTGGATGTGTACATGGGCGTCGCCAGGGGGGTGCAGGGAGAAGCAGCTGCCCCCCCCCCCCCCCCCTAGAAATAAAAAATAAGGAAAGCAGCCGAAGTTCTAAGTCCAGTTGCTTGACCAATAATTCCCGCACTTATTCACTAATTCCATTCCAAGTTTAGTACTTTAATAAATAAATAATAAATATTGGGGGGACATTTATTACACACAGCGCCATCTAGCCCCATACTAAGCAAAGCTTTGCGCTGCTATTCGCCTATTAGTTCTTTCGTCAATGCAGACTTTTTCCATCCTCCATATATCAACTTGCCCCTCCCTGCGCCATTGGCTGGCGACGCTCTTGGATGTGTATACATATTTTTATATATTTTACCTACAAAATATCATGAAAAAATTTGAACTGAATGTTTCCCATAGATACAACCTCTGGTCTTGTGACTTGGTTTCCTCTAGTTAACCAGGCTCCATCGTAGACAGCATTATGGTTTTAAATCACGTGATATTGAGGTCAAATACAAGCCGAAATTAATAAAAACATTGAACACTTGGCAGTTTAAAAAAAAGTTCAAGGCTATAAGAACGGTTGGTTATTGTTATACCATCAGGTTTAATCAGATACTTGACTTTATCATAGTTACTTTATACCTACTTACTAATAAATATAAAACTTTTTGAATATTTTTGTATGAAGTGATTCCACACTTATGGTATTTCTATGTTTTACAAAAACCAGAAAAGAAACAGAAATACCATAAGAGTGAAATCACTTCATACAAAAATATTCAAAAAGTATAGCCAGTGCGACTTCTCTCGTCAGGCCTTGGAACCTGCAACGGTTTCGGCTTGGGTAACTATTTGTGTTACAAAAATTTACAGATGGCGCCACCAACGCTTTAGTTGGTAGCTTATATCAGGTTGGGAAAATTTGGCATCTAAGGCAGAGACTTCTGTAGCTTAATTGGCAAAGCAGTTGGGACGGAAACCCATAGGGACTGCTCGTATGCAGGTTCGAGTCCTGCCGGAGGTCATAATTTTTCTTCCTTTAAGTTTAAGCTTTAAAAACATAAATATAAAACAGTTTTTATCTGTCTCTCTGTCTGCCTTGGCATTGAAAGAGCTGAAACTTTGTAAAAGAACATAGGTAGATAGTAGGCTACATTCTATCGAAAAGTAGCCAAATATTTGTCTCTAATTTGTATTTCGCTATTGTTTTTAAAAGCATGCTGGATATGGCGGGTTGTTCCTCACTCGTCCCATGACGTCTCTTCCGTCGTATTATTTTTTCTTAACACAACCGTTTTCTGCTCTCAACTCATACGACAGAATTTTTATCATTTTATTACTCTTGGCCCACTTCACCCCTACAATCACCTACAATCACCCTTAGAGGGTAAGACATTCGATTTTATTAAAGTTGTAAAAAATATTTACGGATTGCTGTATAAGTTGTGGCGTTTTGTCGTCAAGTTGACAGAGTTCAAAGATTATTATGACCTATTTAAATATTACTATAATTGTAGTATATTCTTACTATTATACTATAGTTGACAAATTATGGTTTAAGTTAATAATCATATATAGGTTAATAAGTTTATTAAGTACAAATAGATTGCAGTTGTAACCACAATGTAAACCTCATAGGTATAGTCTATTGGTACTGCAGTGTGATAAACTATCGACCTTGTCTCAAGATTGCTTTCAAAGAGTTTATTGCTTTCGATTCTGAGCCAAGTTGAAATCAATATTTAATTAATGTATTGTCCTTCGTGTTAGGTACACTCGTAGAGAACAATGCCCTCGTATTATACTATAATATCTATTTCTACTACATTCCGATTAAAGTAAGAGTGACTGATACATACATTCACGGGCTATAGCTTTCATATGAGGAGTGTCCAGCTTCGCATAAAAGTGTTCTAGAATTGTCTATGACTTTAGATAAGATGGCGAAAATTCAATTTTTTTTTTTGCTTCAGACTCCCTTCAATATCCCCCTAATGCCTGTAAGCCCAAACATATTCATAAGCCCAAACATATTCATTCGTCCACGCGTTTTCCCGTTGGTGTAGGCGGGATACTCTGCTACAATATACTTATATGTACATATCTTTCCACTTGCTACAATAGGGTAGATGACTGATGTTTATATCGTTGAAACCAATAGCTTTGATGAAGAATTTAAGTAAATATAGTATGTTTATTGAAACTATAATTTAAATCGGTTAATAATGTTCTGATATATGAGCGTTCAAAGTTTTTGTTAGGGAAAACTCTGTCCCTTTCCCACAAAACAAAAAATGACGTCACGCCTTACTTGTCAGAATATAATTTATATGGCGTACTGAGAAGTGACGTCACGATTTGCTGTTTCTTCTCTCTGTCTAGCATGATATTAAAATGCTTATAAGTTGCTTATTTTTGATCAGATTTTCATTTTCTTTTCATTAATCAGCTATATTTATGGGCCACATTTTAATAGGACAATAAAAAAAAAACCAGTCATCTAGCCTATCCTGAGACACATCTTTCGCTTCTTTTTTTATGACTGACAAGTACAATAAATAAATAAAATAAAAATCTGTGGACATTTTTCACACAGCGCCATCTAACCCCAAACTAAGTAAAGCTTGTACAATGAAACCAGATAGCTGATAGAATACTTATATACATTTTTTTTTGTAAATACATTCTTATAATACATACTACACCCAGACACAGAACAGACGTCTATGTTCGTCCCATACATGTTTGCCCTGGGTGGGGATCAAACCTACAGCTTTGAAGGCAGACATAGTATAATAGTATTGTAAGTATAAATTGTTGAATAAAATCATCTTTGATTATTTCATCCTCAGCCAGAAGACATCCATTGCGAGACGAAGGCTTATTAGGGATGGATTTCGATTATCTACTAGAAACAAATTATGTTTTGCTAGAAAACCTTACAAAAATCAAAGTTAACTAACACTATAAATTTCGGGTAACCCCAAAAATTACAGGGAATTATAGTGTAGAGCTATGAGTCAACTAACAGACAGACAAAATAGAATTACTTTAATATGCATGTGTAATAAATTGTACAGAGTTTGTTATCGTCAATATAATTCGTTCTAATAGAGACACGATTATCGTTCTTGAGCCGTTGATAAGAGCCCAATAGCCTTCATTTAAACCAAATTTACACAGCTTATGTATGGTGGTAAAAAAATGTATTCATTTGGATTTGGTAAAGCGAGGATAAAAACGAGTCCAAAACACGCTTTTTGGACACCCCTTCATCCACATTCATAAATTGATATTCATAAAAAAAATAAACGATAAATGGGGATCCACATTGCGTTTTTTTCCCGCTAGATGGCGCAAGGTTAATACGGTCTTATACAAATGTCAATCTCATACATTTTGTTGTATTTTTTCTACAGTTTAATTGTTTGTACTCTTATTAGAATCGGATTACCATGGAGAATCTGCAAATTATACTGGTTTGTACAGCAATCTTTGCCTTGCTAATTAAACCTACAAATCTATTTTCGAACTGTCAGCCACTGCCTTATTTTAAGAATCTATGAAGCTAAATTCGTAAAATAAGGCACAGTACTAGTATTTTTACTTGGACTAGATTATAGACAACGCCCTCATCAAGAGCAAATCTAATATAATAAAAGGCTCTGTCTTGACTGACTGACTGACTGACTGACTGACTGACAGACAACGCACAGCCCAAACCGTTGGTCGTACAGACTTGAAATTTGGAGGGCGCGTCGGTCGAGTAGGTCGAGTCGGTAGAGTCGGTAGAGTTGGTTGAGTTTGCTCGGAATGATTTAAAGTGGAGAATTTTAGAAGCGGACAGTATTTGTTCCGCACGCGAACGAAGTTGCGGGGGACCTCCAGTAGATACTAAAATGAGGTACGATTAAAAAGAAAACTTGATAATGCCACATCCGGACCGCCGCTGGCGCCATCTGCGATTTTTTTGCCTGTGGAACCTCATTATTATTTGGCAAAAAAAAAAACCCTTATAAAGAACATGTTTCTGGTATACCTATAGAGACTTCAATTTTATTTATTTCAACTATTTCCTATTTATGGCCGCAAACGTATTCGGCACGGCTTTCGTCAGGCACCGGTCCGGCGCCGTACGACCGTAACACACTGCGCACAATTAAAAATTTATTAATTTTATTTTATTGTATAAAGTAAATTTTCTAAATTTATTATTGACTGTATTCTGTTTTGTGTACCAATAAACTAAATAACTAAATTAACTAGTGCGAGCGAGACGGGCGTCTCGAGAAATTTCTTACGGTGTGCGGGACCTAATACAAAATGTATGCACGGAGCGCCTTCGGGCGCAACCGGACGGTTTTTCTCGTCGTATGCGCCCGGCCTAAATCCGCAGTAGTAACGTCTATGAAAACATCCTCGGCCAAGCTTCGGAAGATACCTAGTCACAATAAGTCGGACGGACGGACAGACAGACTGCATAGGCTGCTTCTTACCTTCGGCGTCGTATGTAGGCTTAGTCATAGTAAAATAAAATATTATTAACGTATTTTTTTTATAATTATTTCATTTTAT
This sequence comes from Erannis defoliaria, assembly GCA_905404285.2. Lineage (NCBI taxonomy): Eukaryota > Metazoa > Arthropoda > Insecta > Lepidoptera > Geometridae > Erannis > Erannis defoliaria. The sequence goes on from FR990084.1 coordinate 14,808,091, forward strand.
TAAGTGATTATTTTTGTGACATTATTAATGAAATTTGACGTGTAACCTTGGTGTTATCAATAAACTATTGTATTGTATTGTAAAGACTAACTGTAACAGGGTCCCGTTGGACCCTTTGGGTACCTATCCCTAAAAACGTTCATTACGCGCTGCTTTTGCATTAACATTAACATTAAATCTTGTACCCGCCTTAACAGAATGTTGTACGTAAGTGACGTCAGTAACTGTTATGCAATAAGGTATTTGACTCGTTATCTATCTCATGGCGTACGTAACTCGCGTCTCCTCGATAACTTTATATAATCGCTTCCAAATTGTTATCAGTATTGGAATAAGTCATAACCACAGAATAAATAATAGTACTATCATGACCATGACTTTATTACGCAAAGTTGTTGATTTTAATAGTAGATTTATGCACCAGGGAGATATCCCTTAGGATTTTCATATAACTCTATAACCCTTGGGGTAATAAACACCCCGCACATACGCACCTAACACATGCACACCACACGCATACGTACACCACACATACACACCCCACAGATACACACCCCCACATAGCTTGGTGTTTCAATTTAAAATAATTGTTTCAAGTCACCATTGTTTATAAATATCATAAACAAATATGTATTTATTGTTGTTGTTGCTCTTAGATTTGGGGGAAGCACTGGCTGCTGCACTACAGCTTAACGCTAAACTAGCAGCCAGGGATTTCACCTATTTTGTAATGTACCATTTTATAGACAACTAGAGGTCGTCCGGAACCGGCGTACGGATAAAAATCGGCCTGACGTAGATGACCGATGTTTATATCGTGGAAACCAATAGCTTTGATGAAGGATTTAATTAAATATAATATGTTTATTGAAAAAAAAAATTTTTATCGGTTATTAATGTTCTGATATATAAGCGTTTAAAGTTTTTGGTAGAGAAAACTCTGTCCCTTTCCCACAAAACAAAAAATTACGTCACGCGTTTGTGCGCCATACTTGTCAGAATAGAATTTGTATGGCGTACAGAGAAGTGACGTCACGATTTGCTGTTTCTTCTCTCTGTCTAGCATGATATTAAAATGCTTATAAGTTGCTTATTTTTGATCAGCTTTTCATTTTCTTTTCATTAATCAGCTATATTTATGGGCCACATTTTAATAGGACAATAAAAAAAAAACCAGTCATCTAGCCTATCCTGAGACACATCTTTCGCTTCTTTTTTTATGACTGACAAGTACAATAAATAAATAAAATAAAAATCTGTGGACATTTTTCACACAGCGCCATCTAACCCCAAACTAAGTAAAGCTTGTACAATGAAACCAGATAGCTGATAGAATACTTATATACATTCTTCTTCTTCATAATCCCCTCTCTGGCTAGCATGACATTAAGATGCTTATTTTTAATCAGATTTTCATTTTGTTTGCATTAATCAGCTATATTTATGGGCACCATTAGAACAGGACAATAAAAAAAAACAGTCATCAGCAGGGCTAGCATGCGCACCGCGAGAAAAAATTCTCGATTCTTAAAAACAGGACAAGGCTACGACTCTGTATAAGTCTGTCTCGTTTTCTCACGACATAAAGACAAGACAAAATTTTCTCGCAGTGCGCATGTTAGCCCTGCTGGCCTATTCATCAAATCTCAGAGTGCTCTATGCTACATCTGCTGATTCTTGATCTCCTCTCTAAAACAAGTTTACCCGAACGGTTATCGATTCTGGGACAAATATGACCAGCCCATTGCCACTTCAGCTTGCTAATACGCTAAACTAAGTATGTCAGTGATTTCGATTTTCCTCGGAATTAGCGAACGCATTAGCATAGTTTTAGTCTACATATCATCACTCTGCCTAGCAACATTTTTCGCCCAACTAGAGTTACCATCTGACAGGCATTTGCCGCATTTGACAGGCATTTTAAGGTTTAGACAGGTGCAGTCGGCGCTAAGATGAAACAGGCATTTTTGATGTTTGCGCTATCACGCAAGCCAAGAAAGAAAGAAAACTATAGTCGATAAAAGCGCTATTAGAAATCTAAGAAAACTTAAAAAAAAATCTTGTGAAGTTTTTATATTTATAGTCTGAGGTAACAGTTACTAAAGTTTTTCTTACTTAACTTTTTTTACAATAGAAGGGCATTTTTCAGAAAAAACTTGCATTTTGTGCGTCCTAGACAGGCATCTTCCCTTAAATAGATGATAATTCTAAGCCCAACTCTATTAGCTATAGTGTCTTGATTGTCGTCCCAATGTCACAAAAGGATAGTACATCCACAGAGTAATAGAAGCAGAGACGCGATCAAAGGATTTTTCTATAGAAGGACGCGTGATCGTGCGGAGAGGTGTAGGGCTCGCGGGAGGGGCGCTAGAGTCCGCACATGGAGCTACCATCTAGCGGAATTCAGAATAAGTTTTTGAGAAGTGCTTTATCGAAAAAAGTGGAGAACTCTTATAAACACCAGGTTTCTTACTCTCTCGTCAGATGTCGCTTTCGTAAATTCTAAAGACAAAGGTTTTAACTAGAACCACTAGTTTAAAAGCCGGAATAAACCAAAAACACATTATATAAAAATAATAAATTTAAGCAAGAATAGTTCATGTAATTTAAAAAGTGCTCTGAAACGTATTTTTTTATGGTTAACGTTAAATAAAGTGGCGCCATCTCTAGAACTAGTTAAAAACACCAAGAAACATTACATATTTTCTAAAACGAACCTTAGAAAATACAAATAAAATTACTTACGAATGAAATGAGACGCCATTCATGTCATCAGAATTTTTGCCGCGATAGTTTTTACATGAAGAAACACAGCAACTCATTTTATATTCACTTTTACTAAGTAAAAACACTAAAAGTCGTACGTGTGTTTTGTAAGCCCGAATGACTGTTACGCGAGGCGAACGCTAGCAGACTGACCAAATAAGTGTGACGTCACACAATCCGTCTACAAAATCCACAGGTACGGCCGCAAGTTCCTCATCACAACTCCCTATCCTCCATGAGTACATCAGATCTCGTCAATTACTATCAGACCTTACTGAAAATCATAAACAACCAAGTTACGTAAAGTCTCAGTTCCACAAATTATTGCCGATGTGACCTCGCTGAACCGTCTTCTATTACGATAAATCGACCATTGTATGATAATATTTGAAATATCACCAAATAAATATTTAACGGACTTCGATGCAATCCGTATCTTAACTGGGTTATATAATTAACTGGGTTACATAAAAGTTGCACTTGATTTGTGCACACGTAGTTTATGACTGTTATGATAATGCATTATATACTTTATATTTAAGGCACGACCAGTACACGAAAAACTGGAATTTTACACTCTAATGATTTATTATAGCCAATCTACCCTAGACGACTGATGTTCACATCGTTGAAACCAATAGCTTTGATGAAGAATTTAAGTAAATATAGTATGTTTATTGAAAAAAATATTTAAATCGGTTAATAATGTTCTGATATATGAGCGTTTAAAGTTTTTTGTTAGACGTCAACGAAAAAATGACGTCACGCCTTACTTGTCAGAATAGAATTTGTATGGCGTACAGAGAAGTAACGTCACGATTTGCTGTTTCTTCTCTCTGTCTAGCATGATAATAAAATGCTTATAAGTTGCATATTTTTGATCAGATTTTCATTTTCTTTTCATTAATCAGCTATGTTTAAGGGCCACATTTTAATAGGACAATAAAAAACCTAGCCTACCTAGTCATCTAGCCTATTCTTAAGACTTTTCTTGACAGATCTATATTTACTAATAAAAACATAGCTGTCTTTTGCACTTCAGTCCATTAGATAAGAACTGCAGCATTTTTAGTAAGTTTATATCTGTCAACTCATCGTATAGCGCGCTGGCGTTGACTGGGTGTCTTCGAGTCGCGAGGGAATCGGTTTCTTCGCGGCAAGCGTGCTCCATCGTAGACTTTATCTTCGCTTACCATAGGCGTGATGATGGTCAAAGCAAGCCCATCAAAACATTTAAAAAATAGCGCCATTTTACAAGATGCTGAACACTTCACGTTCGTCTTACGAGTTTGGCGTTCATTCCTTCGCGTACTTGCAAGTTGCGCACTGACAATAGTCATGTAGCGTGGTCTCATGATGGTGGTAAGGTACTTTCTAGTACTCGACTGGTTACGATCTTCAAGTTGAAAATCTCCCGCCAAGCAGCATTAATCTGGACAGGGACGAGTATAAATGAAGAGTCATTTAAAAATATTTATAGATACAAAATTATTGATGCGACTCTGCCTCTTTATCGCTCTTTGCATGACTGCAAAAGTCAGGTCAAAGGCTACGGAAAGTGATACTAGAATTAAGTAATAAAAATAATCACGTAATAATAACGCTTTTCCGTAGTCATGCGTCTAGAATAATCAATTTTCGTTCTTACTCGACTATGCAAAAATGAGGGTTATTACTTTAGCAATTTACTTATGTATGTCTGTATGCACGTTCATGTGTTTCCTCGTACTTATCTCAACTTAACGACTTATCATAATTCTGTGTCAAACGTAGCATCTTAGTACTCCGCGTGCAATAGGATATATGACGTCACATTAAACCCAACGTGGCGGATTTTTTCCAATCAAATTTAGTCAAATTGTTTTTTTTAACAGGCCGTATTTTGTGCCCTCGTGTCAATGAAAGGGCTCAATAAACACATTACAAATATTTATAATTTGCCAATCAAAAAGGTAGCGTGATGAAGCTTTTCACGTGGCTGAAATCGGGTTTTAGTTTTCCCTGTTTTCCAATATTATTTACCTTGTTTTAATTATTTCTTTGAATGTTGTCCGCAGAAGCAACGGCGGCGCGAACCCGGGTTTCGGCATGAAGACGATGCTGGGCGTGGCGGCGGGCTCTATCGGGGCGTTTGTAGGCACGCCCGCCGAGGTGGCGCTCATCCGCATGACGGCCGACGGACGCCTGCCCATGGAGCAGCGCAGGAACTACAAGAACGTCGCCGACGCGCTCCTCAGGTAACGACACTAGCCTAGCTAGGTTGAAGTACGAAATGGTTCCTATTTGGGCGTTCGTTGGCCTGGGCACGCCCGCCGACGTGACGCTCATCCGCATGACTACCCAAGGACGGGCGCAGGAACTACAAGAACGTCGCAGACGCGCTGCTCAGATATTACACTGGAATAGCTAGGTAGAAATATGAAGTGGATTCTATGCGGGCGTTCGTGGGCATGTCTGCCGATATGACGCTTGAGGACCGACGGACCGCCTACCCAAGAAGCACCGCAAGAACTACAAGAACGTCGCCGACGCAGCTGCTGAGGTAACGGCACTAGCGTAGCTGGGTAGAAATACGAGGAATTCTACCCGGGCGTTCGCGGGCACGTCTGCCGAGGTGACGCCCATCTGCTTGAGGGCCTACCCTACCTACCCGGGTAGGCACCTGGTTGCGCAGCGCAGATTGCTTAAGACGTCAAGGGAGTTCAGGAAAGACGTGCGCGGAGGTATTCAGGAGCATATGAAACAAGTCCCATCCCAGAAAAAAAAACGAGATACACAAGTGTCTTTCCAGGCATAATATTCAGGTATCCTATATATAGCCCGTACAACCGTTTCGCTTGCCGTGTCTTTAAAAATCCCTACATAAATTCAAATTTAAATAAATTTAAATCCCTGCATCGAATGCTAAACTTCAGGAATGTGAGGCGCATGCTCCCAGTTGGACTAGCAGAGTTCTTTAATGAATTGCAGGATAATCCGCGAGGAGGGCGTGCTGAAGCTGTGGCGCGGCGCCACGCCCACGGTGGGGCGCGCCATGGTCGTCAACGCGGCGCAGCTCAGCACTTACTCGCAGGTACGGCATCTACCTCGGCTCTACTCATCAGCATCTATTTCATCTTGATTGAAAATCTTAGGACTAACTTTGAATAAGATTTTTCGATAATGTGAACACAAAAACATGTGTGTAGAGATGTAGACGGAAAAAGGTGTGGGCGGTGTGATAGGATGTGTGTATGTACGCTCGTGTTTATTTGTCATGTGTGTGTATTTATTTATTGTTTAATGTCAGGGTCAAAACTCGACGGCTACTGTTATGGGACAAATATCCAGAACCGATTTAAATTGTCATCCAAACCTGATTACCCATCCCAAGACGGACCGGATCGTCCGTAACTTAATTCGGTGATCCACGAACAATAAATTAATGGCGCTATGCCGCGAGCTCTTCTGTAGCAAACCATTGTTATAAGCCGGCCCAAGGATCTGAATTTAGAAGACGTATCTCTGGACTTCTAGGGACCTGGGTATGTCCTTAAACTGCAACCAGACCCACCGGAGGGCGGGCAGCAGCGTCCTCTTGGTTAACGGTGGTGAGCGTTCTGCGATCCCAAAGCCGCTTGCCAAGCGTTGGGATTGTGGCATTACCCCTCTATAAAGGGGGAGGCCTTCGTCCAGCAGTAGACATTTCATGGCTGACGACGATCTCTGGACTTCAATCGTGACTTTCGATTTTTTTTGCACACGTACGCAACGTTTTGATCTTACAATTCATATCAGACTATCAAGTCTGACAATCACCGCTCATCGATTTCCGTTTTTTTTAATATTGTGATAGTTGTGTGAATCTAGAACAGTAGACGTCCAATCGTTCAGCAGTTGAAGTCTCCGGGCTGATGATGATGATGAAATGGTATAAGCGTAATTAGCTAATTGATCCTATCATCATCATCAGACCGGAGACGTCCACGGCTGTACGAAGGCCTCCTCCTTAGACCGTCACACTGTACGACAACCTGCCAATTGCATCCACCGGTTGCCCGCGACTTTTACAAAGTCGTCGGTCCACTTCGTGGGAGTGGAATTGATCCTATAAATATAACAAAATCATAAGAACTCGCGAAAACCCAGTTGTTGAATATATCATAGAGACCAGTTAATGTAATACAAGCAGACCTTGATAAGATATTTGGATCAAAACCCAACCCAACATCCGCACTCGGACAAGAATAGATATTAAATTTCTATTAAAATACTATTTTGGACGCTATTCAGCTTCTGTTGATACGCGAGATATTTCGATTTAAAAAAAAAAGCGTCACACTAAAACACTTGATCGTATCAATCTTCTTAATTCTGAGCGCTACCGTGGGTCGGATGACACGTTAAATTGTTGGTCCCGGTTGTTTGTTCTAGTTTCTATAACAACAACCGTCAGCCATGTCAGAGGCCTTCAGGCGGCACATTAACTCTGACACTAGGGCTGGCCCCTCAGCCTATACGAACTTAGTTACTTACTATTTTAAGTTAGAGTACACTAAATTCGCTACGTTCTGGATTCAAAGAAACACTCTCGCCTTAAAAAAATTATGTTTCCTCTTTCCTCCCTTGGTAAACAATCTACTATTTGTCGCTAATGCAATATTTAATTTGGTTTACTTTGTTATTCGCAGGCGCGAGAGATGTTCGTGGGGTACGTCCCGGACGGCATCACGCTGCACTTCTGCGCGTCCATGGTGTCCGGGCTCATCACCACCATCGCCTCCATGCCGGTGGACATCATCAAAACCAGGTCAGTGCGCGTACTACTTGCTTACTTCATGAAAGAAAACGGCACAACTCTCTAACTTAAAAAAAAAAACAAAAACGAGACACCATGCATGGTACCTGTGTATGCAGACGTGGCTATAATTTTTTTCAATAAAATATAAGTATAATTTATAAACATCGGAATTAAAAAGAGGTTTTATTTATTCAATCAGGTATTAGTTGTGTATTCTGTGAAATTGATACTTATTTCGTCTCTAATGTCAAAACGTCATTTTGTATACAACGTGTAACAAAAAGGTTCAACAATACTGAGGGGTAAGTATGTATGTACTCATCATTATGAACAACTTTTACTATGGGGCCAACAATGAAATCGTGAAAAAAAACTGTACCATACAAAAAGTTCATTGGCCTTGGACAAAATGTATGGAACAGCTGATATTATTTTCGTGATTTCAGGGTTGGCCCCATAGTAGAAGTTGTTCATAATGTAAGTACATACAACCCTCCAATATTGTTGAACCTTTTCCTTGCTTCATGACCATAAAGCCACATCACACGTGAAATAGAATGATTTTCCGTTTTTTTTGTTCTCCTAACTTTTACATAGTAGTGCAATTTACAATTAACTATGTACCTGTATTTATTCTGCTGTGTTACACTTAGTAGTTCAATCAGCAAGCTTCTTTGCCATCATTCTTTGAAAGCAAGCAAATCATGCGAATACAATAAGGTAGGTATAGTCCGTATAGTTTCATTTTGGCACGCGGCTTCGTTCTCATAAAGGACTAGGCGGGGACATTGTTATGAATCTGCCATCCCATCCTTCTTTGTACGCAATTCGTGAATACAATATTATCAACAAAAAAAACATAATTTGTTAAGATATACGAACAACTAAGTAGTTTTAAATAAGTCTAAAGCCTAAAAAGAGTTAAGGAGGAAAAACCAAAACACTAAAATAATGATCATAACAGGAAACTCAAAAAACCCGTTTAAGTTAATGAATTGCTTTCAAAACAGGCAACTCACGCTTTATTATAAACTTTCAGAATCCAAAACGCCGCCAAAGGCCAAAGCCAAATGGCAGTGGTGAGCAACCTTCTCAAAAACGAGGGGGTTCTGTCTCTCTGGAAGGGCTTCCTGCCGTACTACGCGCGCCTCGGCCCGCACACCGTCCTCACCTTCATTTTCCTTGAGCAGATGAACACGGCTTACTTCAAGTATACGTAGGACAAGTCTAATGACAGTTGACGCGAGGTTTTGAGGAGAAATGTTAGACTCTAAAACGAATGTTACGATAAATTAGTGTAGTCTGGCAAATGTACAGATGAACTGATTGATTATGTGCTAGGGATGCATGCTACGTGGTTTAAAGCAGGCAATACATGTTTGACTTGCTCGCCAAATATCAGCCAATGGACAGTAGATTTAATGAGACCCACGGTAGCGCTCAGGGCGTTTTTTATAAAGCTACAAGACAACCAGTGTACAAACTACAAGTACAAGCACTTGTATAAGTTAAAGACAAACCATCTACCTGTAACTGGAGGCTAGATGACTGGTTTTTTCTATTGTCCTATTATAATGTGGATCATAAATATATTTTTTGCGTTGTTGCCAGGTTTTCACTACAAGTACAAGACTTGTAGCTTTATAAAACAGGGCCCTGTAGTCATAAGACCTTTATCAAGTACCTACGATATATGAGTGCCAAAACCAGTACCTAACGACATTTTTCCCAAAACAGCGTCATGAAATTGTGTGAAGGTTATTTCGTGTACTATAAAAAGTTACATCTACATTTTTACACGTTGATTATGCCCTAGAATGTTTTTCTCATATTTTGAAATTATTATTTTACTAGATTTTGGTACTGTTGATGTTTAATTACGTTTTTATTTTATTACATAATTTATATTGTGTACAGATTTTTACAGTTATTTTTGATATTGTTAAATATTTATTACCAACACGTACGAATGGAATTTAAAAATGTAAATATCAACTTTTAAGCTTTAACATAGTATATTGAAATCGATTATATTAAAAGGTGAAATATCTTTGATTTAAATATATCTTTTTCATTTAAATAGATTAAAATGTATGTGATGAAATAGTTAGACTGTAAACGGTGCTTCTTTACTGCCTGCAAAGCAAAATTTCAGTATAAACGAAGATCGCGACGACACAATACATTTTTTGACATTGACATGTCGTAAACTTTTGTCACTATGTATAATTTGACTGCCTTATAGCTCAGTTGGTAGCATGTCTGCCTTCAGAGCTGCAAGGCGTGGGTTCGATCCCCACCCAGGACAAACATAGATGTTTGTTCTGTGTTTGGGTGTAGTAAAAAAAAGTATATAAGTATTCTATCAGCCATCTGGTTTCCATATTACAAGATTTGCTTAGTTTGGGGCTAGATGGCGCTGTGTTAAAAATGTCCAGCGATATTTATTATTATGTATTTATTATTAATTAATAATCTTCATTCAGCTTTGTTTAGATTTGATATGCTAAGAGCAAAAGAGTTAGGTATGTATGGCGTCTTGTTTTTTTTTTTTTTTTGTTATTATTTCGTAACCAGTTAACATTTCCAAGACATGATGTGAATCTTAGTTGTAAGTAATAAATATTTTTTGAATGTTTTATTTCTTTATTTTTTATTTCATGCTAAAAGCAATAAACTTACACTACGTATCTTAAAGATATTTTTGTGATCAAAACAGTTTATTCGTGCACTTAAAAGTGGTTTTATCTGCTCTATATCTTTACCGTCTTATGCATAAAACACTGAAATTACGTGCGATGCCAATAACAGAGGAAAACAAAAAAAAAGTATTTCAAAACTATTTTAGTTAAAACGTGTTTTGTCTTATTTTTTCAAACTCGAATCGTAATTAGAAAATAAAATTGACAAAACACTTTTTAACTACAATAGGGTTGAAATACGTTTTAGCGTTTTAAGCATATGAAGGTTAATCTACACGTGTTTAGAATTTCAATTAGGTTAAGGCCAAATGATAGTAGCGTCTCGTAAACGAGTCGCAGTCGAAGCATACAACTCATACACAGAAGACTTCCATAGGAAACGCGTCTATAGATACAGCTTGGCAAAAGTGTTGAAATTAATAGCCATTATCGCAAATAGTTCTAAATACCAGTGGCGAAGGGTGAAAATTCAGTAAAGGGAAGCCGGAGCAATAAAAAAACTTACCATCGATCGTGCCGAAATCAGTAAAAACTAGAAACAACCTGTACTTACCGCCTTCACCATACTTGAAACACCATAGCGCTTAAAAATCGGCGGGTCCAACTAACGAATACTTGCTAATAATACCTAGGTACGTATTTATTTTTCGTCTCTGAGTAAATAATCAGATAAACCGCAATCTATAATTATCTAACAAAGCCATTCTAATTCACCAAACTCTAGCACAAACTGAAAACGAACACTTTGGCACACAAATTTAAAAAAATAATTTAAATTAGAAAATCTAAAAACAAACAAAACAAACTCAAAATGACAAAATGACATCAGCCATAATGAAAAATTGACTCGCCAAACGGTATTCGTTACATTTTTGATACGTACTACATGCTTCTAAGGTCTTTTGAATTTAACAATATTAAATAGTAATTTATAATGGTGGAAATGAACTTTAAATACGCTAAGTTAAGGTCTTTTTTTTGCACGTTATGTCGGTGAAAAAAGCCGCTTGTCACCGGCATATTTAAAGCGAGAACGCGCGACAAGAGACAAGAAGTTTTTTGCTATTGGTCGTGACGTCGCCGGCATAATAATTTTGCAGTAACTATGCGCTAAGCTGTGGTATGGAAGAAGCCGGTCTTTAGAGAGTTATTACATCGGCTATAGCCTAAAGGTAAGCCGATAGGAATCGGCTTGTTCGTACGCTTCGCCACTGCTAAATACTAGTAACCCTGTAGCCTAAAGATTGGATGAAGTTCTCCCATTGACGTATTTTCACAGTGTTGCTAGGAGACAATATACAACATAACAACAATAATGTCATATTAAATGCAAGTTAAAAAAAAAACTCTATTTTCATTTGACAGTATGCGACTGTGCCCGCTCTTTAGCACAGCAGTGGAATAGCGATACAATGTACTATACAAATAGTGTACAAATTAGCTTGCTATGAATATGACATACTTAATTGTAGTTTTTGTAGTTATTGGTTATAGGCCGAGCTTTAGCACTGCAGTAGAATATATACACACTGTACAAATTAGCTTGCTATGAATATGATGACATCATTGTAGGTTTTTAACCGACTTCAAAAAAGGAGGAGGTTCTATGTTCGACGGTATGTATGTTTTCCGACGTATGTTCACCGATTTCTCCTTCAATTGTGGACCAATTTTGAAATTTCTTTTTTATTTGAAAGGGTATACTCCCGAGGTGGTCCCATATTAATTTAAAGTCGGTTGCATTTTTTTTTAAAGTTACTTTTGTCGTTATAGATTATAGGTAAAGCTAGTATATTGTGATTCAACTACGTAAAGACGCGTTTTCTATAGGAGTGACTCTTCTATATTAAGCGTACTACGTTTTCTGTGCAAATTATTGCGACGACCTATGAAACCGAATACAGCTTAAAGGCATGTGACTTTTTTGGCCTAGTTGTTACGAGGAGGTAGGGGAAATTTGTATCATTAGTTCCTGCGTATGGGAAATGGACGAAAAAAACGCGACTCCCAACTTACATAATTACGTTCGTTTGACCCTAGCCTTATCCCAAGAATAAGAATAGTGATTCTTATTCTTAGGATCAGCTGTCTAATTTTGTATATCACAGTTAATGTTTTAACACCCCAAAAAATATTCTATATAGCTTAAAATCTGGTTTAATATCAGCAGGGTTTTTTAACTCACTTTCCTACAAAGCAATCTAAAAATATGATGGGAGATTTTCTGACAGGCAATTAAAAAAAAGCTCATTGTTGATGGCTCTGACTTTGCGCAGACCAGACGTGACTGTCATTGTCAAGTTTTTATTTTATTTCATGTGCCACTTACTTCGAGGATCTAGCTCTCGGCTGGGTATATAATTAAAGGCCACTTATCAAAAATATTATGTTTTTTTTGACTGGCACGTATTAGTCTGCGCTACCTATCAAATTAAAGAAAACGACTTTAAAAAAATCGTGTTTGGAAAATCGCTCATTGCTGAGTTTGACATTTGCCAGAATGAATGAGTGGGTTGCTATTTTAAAATAACCTAGTTAACTTTTTGGTCATTACAGTTTACGCTCAAACTCTAGACCAACGGTCAGCAACAGGCGGACCGCGGTCTAGACTCTCGTTTACCAGATTGGCATATTTGTTATGGCCCGACTTACAAGTTAAAAAGTGGCAAAAAATATCTCTCTTTCCCACTCGTTTATTTGAAGAACTAATGAATATCACTAAGAAGTAAGAATAGCATTCATTTGATACGTTTGAAACGTGGATTCCATTGTGATAAGCTAACTATTGACTATTTTTAGACGCACCTTGTTTTGCGACTAACATAAACGGCCTTACTTAAAAACGGCGCTCAAACTTAGTCACTGCTTAAACTCCTCTGTCTTGTTCTTGCACGTGACACTTCACGTCAGAGAGAAGTTGACAGAGCATCTTAAGCAGTGATTAACGGTTGATAAGTTTTTTTAAGTATACTGTAAGTTTGTACCTGTTTTAGAATAATAAATATTTTTTGTTTTGAAATCTTTCTTTTTTTTACAGTGCTTGTTTGTAAACGAATAATTGTTATAGCTTGGTGAAAGAGAATATACTTACATTCATAAAATAATAGCGCCACTATCGCATATAGTTCTAAATACTAGCAACCCTGTTGTACGTCAGAGGGAACATTGACGTCATTGATCCTACTAATAATAAAAATGCGAAAGTTTGTCGGGGTGTGTGTGTTTGTTACTCCCCCACGCTGAAACGGCTGGATGGATTTGGTTTTATTTTGGTATAGAGGTAGCTTATACTTTGGAGTGTGTGTTGCGATGATGAGATATGGAACTGAAACGTGGACTTTAACTGCTGGCCTTTTGGAGAAACTGAGAGTCACGCAACGGGCAATGGAGAGAGCTATGCTCGGAGTTACTTTGTGCGATAGAATCCGGAACGAAAATATTCGCCAAAGAACCAATGTTACCGACATAGCTCGCAAGGTTTGCAAGTTGAAGTGATTGCCACTTCAGCAGGCCGGCCACATCGCTCGAAGAACTGACAACCGGTGGGGAAGAAAGGTTCTTGAGTTGCGACCGCGAACCGGAAGCCGCAGCGTAGGAAGGCCTCCCACTAGGTGGACCGACGACATTGTAAAAGTCGCAGGCAGCAAATGACAATGCTGCATTGGATGTAAATGGCAGGTTGTCGTACAGTGTGGCGGTCTAACGGGGAGGCCTTTGTTCAGCAGTGGACGTCTCCGGGCTGATGATGATACGTTGGAGTAAAACATTACTTTTTATCCCAACAATCGCCGGTGAAACCGCGGGGCGCAGCTAGTTGTAGATAAAATTGTCCATTGACGTGGTCATCCACATTCTTGCCTGGACAAAAAAAAGTTTTAGTTTAAATTTCAGTTGCCAATCTATATATATCACAAAAAATATAATGGCCGCCTGTTTCTTTTTCACAACTGAGCGCATTGAACTGAACGTCTGAATCGATTTTGATTTATTAACGTCTATTCAAGAGCAGACTCCTCACTCTGAAGGATAGGCCACGCTTCTGTCTGTCCCTTGGATGATAGAGAGATGCGCTGATGTAGCGTTCGTGGCGTAGCTTGTCTAGGTGATTCTAAACGATCACCGATGTTAAGCAGCGGACGGTCCGGTCTTCGGATGGGTGACCGTGAGTGGCATTTATTTCTGAGCGCTACCGTGGGTCGAATGACACGTTAAATTGTTGGTCCCGGTTGTTTGTTCTAGTTTCTATAACAACAACCGTCAGCCATGTCAGATGCCTTCGGGCGGCTCATTAACTCTGACACTAGGGCTTGCCACTCAGCCTATACGAACTTACTTACTTTATGATAGATAGATGATATTGTGCACAACAAAAGAAGTTATTACAGTCATGATGATCACAACAGAAAGATTAACTTAGAACTAGTGTAACAATTGGCGGCCTTATCGCTAAAAGCGAGTTCTTCCAGGCTACCTGAGGATGGAAAGGATTCGAAAAAACAAGAAGAGGTATTCGCGGCGTACTAAAGCATTCGATCTATTTTATACGCCTATTTTATATTTTTTTTGCTTTTATCCTAGAACAGCAACTATAACCACAGAATAAATAATAGTACTCGTATGCTATAAAAAATTCTTTGGCTAGAAATTAAATTTTCTAAGGCTATAACTAATGCTATATATAGAGTAAGTAAATACTACGTGTAACGCAGAGCTAAAATGTCTATACCTTGGAGGAAGGATTTATCTCTTTCTCGTCTATAAAGCGTCTATACAAGAACTACAATTTCAATTTAACATTTATACATATTTTTAATAATAAAATTTTTCAACAATACTGAAGGGTATGTATGTACTCATCATTATGACGAACTTTTACTATGGGGCCAATCTTAAAAAAGCGAAAAAAAACCAGCTGTTCCATACATTTTGTTCAAGATCCATGAACCTTTTTGTATGGAAAAGCTGTTTTTTTGCGCATGTTTAAGATTGGCCCCATAGTAAAAGTTCGTCATAATCATTGAGAATAGGGAGTTGCGATGAGGAACTTTCAGCCGTAGAACAGAATTTGCGGACGGCGAGTGTGTGACGTCACACTTATTTGGTCAGTCTGCGAGGGACCGCCTCACGTAGCAGTCATTCGGGCTTTCAAAACAGATGTACGACTTTTAGTGTTTTTACACAATAAAAGTGAAAAGAAAATTTGTGGCTGCGTTTTTTCTTGCACATAACATCGAGGCAAACATTTCGATTACATGATTGGCGTCTCATTTCATTCATAAGTAATTTTATTTGTGGTTTGTTTATAAAATATGTAACGTTTCTTGATGTATTAAACTAGCTCCAGAGATGGCGTCGTCCATCTTCTCCATTTTGTCGATAAATCACTTCTCAAAAAACTTATCCTGAATTCTGCTAGATGGCAGCACCATGTGCGGAATTTACCACTCCTCCCACCAATCCTACACCTCCCCGCACAGTCACGCGTCCTTCTATAGGAAAATCCTTTTTCATCACTTCATTGATCACATCTCTGCTTCTATTACTCTGTGGTCATAATGATGAGTACATACATACCCTTCAGTATTGTTGAACCTTTTTGAAGAGTATTTCATTGTTCTTTACAAAGAGGAAACAAAAAGGAATACTACGTACGGAGCTAAATCCTCCAAGCTACGTAGACTCTAATCCTTGGTAGATACTACTCAAAGAAATATATTTCTCTGCTACGAGTAGAGTCATCTCTGAATCAGGAAACTCGTAAGCGTATCTTCGAACCTCTTTGAGAGTCATAGTTAAAACATAATGCATAAATTCTCTTTGGTCATAGTCTCTACTCTCTTTGCGTAGAGTTCTTTCAAACTTTCCTCATGACTTCTTCAAGATGTTAAAAAATCATTTCAAGTATGCAATATTATTTAGATATCTAAACAAAGCAGTAAAGTTAATCGGTAAATTATTGATCAGATACCAAAAAATTCGTAACGTAAAAACAAAGAGACTTGAATGTAAGGAGTATACTACAGTCTAACCTCTTTTATAGATCTAAACGTGTACCAATTTGGTACCAATGATATTCTATGCTACTAACGGCAACCTTGGTATTTGAACAAGGTTTAAATGCGTCCAACTGCGTGTAATTACCAAGGTTCAAATGCGTCTCATTAATGGATAGCTTAGGGAGCAATGTGAAAAAAAAATCGTCGGATAAATATGTCCCAAGATCCAAATAAAACACATCATGCGAGCTATTCAAAGATATTGTTCAGTGGCGCTGTGTCAGGGTAAGTTAATGCCTTAATTTTTCAGCTATACTAGATAGACCAGTGGTTCGTAACATTTTCAGTCCATGGTCCAGTGTTCATAACCTTTTCAGTCCAGTAACTGGACTGAAAAGGTTACGGTGACATGACAGTGACAAGTGACAATTATGACAAATCGCGATCCCGAACAGTTACATGATTAGCTTGCAGGTGCCCAAGGAAAATTGTTGTACCATCAATGATATAATGATATAGTCCATTTTTCAGTATGTTGGTCACGACCATCGTACATCCCTTGGACCTTGTTAAGGTCCGCATGCAGCTGTACCCAGGTCGAGTGACCTCGGAAACGATGGCGAGGAAGATTCTCCGCTGCGAAGGGCTCCCAGCTCTCTACAACGGTCTTACCGCGGCGTATCTCCGCCAAGCAACGTTTACGACTACCAGGCTTGCAATCTACTACGGCTGGCATGAAAGATATATTCAGTAAGTTGGCGTTTCAATTGGAAGTTTTCTGACAGCTGTCATAACGTAGTTCTACAGCCAAAGGATAGATGGCGCTGGCGAGATATGGCCCACTTTTTTCGCATTTTTCTTGTGAAAAAGCAGTTCACTCACCTTCACTCCTTCACTTCACAGTTCGCGATCGTTGGTGAAGTGATTTTCCAAGTTTTCTTGTATTATTTTGTTGAAATTCTGATAAATTATTATTGATACGTTACGTTATTGTTGTTTTTGATTGATAGTAATTGTTATTTTTATTGGTAGTAATTAATCAATCAA
Source organism: Erannis defoliaria (assembly GCA_905404285.2). Taxonomy (NCBI): domain Eukaryota; kingdom Metazoa; phylum Arthropoda; class Insecta; order Lepidoptera; family Geometridae; genus Erannis; species Erannis defoliaria. The sequence continues at coordinate 14,825,382 of FR990084.1, forward strand.
TAAAAAATGCGAAAGGCGCACTTACTAATTTGCGTGGAATAAAGAAAAATTAAGAAATACTATGGACAAGTACTTTGTTATACAAACAATAACCACATAAAACGCATGACAGATCTGATATAAATGACATAAGGTTACTTTTAATTTTTTGGCCTTTTTACTTTGCTTCAATCGTTCAAAATCTTCAGAACCACAGACTAAATAGAAAACTGTTCATGAATTGTTTATGAACTATTTTTTTTTTATTGGCTGTCAGAAATTCGCCCATTGCATACTTATGGTAGTATTCGTAGAAAGTAAACTGTCGCGGCCAAAAACACCGCGGCCAACTAACCTTTACACTGGTCTTTCACACTAGCGTGAAGGCTAGGAAGAAAATTTCCTAACCTTCACACCAGTGTTCTTTCTGATCTACACGTCCGTACAGAGTATCAACTAATTAGTACAAAGTACCAGGAGATCAGAAATAATGAAGAGGTAAACGTGAGTATTCCCATACCTATAAATAAAACAAAAAGAGGTAAAGCGCAAGTAAGCATTTTGTGATAACAAGGTACCTTATTTATGAGTCGTACGCAAAGTTGCGCATGCGAGCGTAGCCGACTTTCAAACGATATTGAACCTTATAATCATGTAGTGGTGTAGTACTACTTATATTACGTAATTTAGACGAACATCACTAGTAGTATAAATTTGACATTTGAATTTGTTTGGAACAATATTGGTTAATGTTTTATTTTATTTTATTTGTTTTACCTTTTGCCGGTTTGAATGGCAATGTTACCAGAGAAATTACTGGGTATGAAGACATTTAACATCTAATATCTCAGGGTGGTGAGCGCAGTGCAGTGCGGCACAGGATTTTGTTCCCAAGTTCACAATTATGGCACTGCTACTGTTATGGGCAGGCGTGACGCTTATCACCAGGCGAACGTCCCGCTAGTCTCGTCACTTGAACGTATAAAAAAATCATTTTTATTTGGGTGCGGCGAAATCGCAACAGCTGACTGGCTGACGACCACCAAGCGCCGATACTGAGGCATCTTCAACTTTTTCAGACCTACGTAACTACTAACCTTTAAGAGTGCGACTAATGCCAGAAAAATAACAGATTTCACCCGCGCGTCTTGCATAGTTTAGAGTCGAAAATCGCATGATACATGAAAATTAAATGAAAATTGATGATGAGGATGGGTTTGAGCAATTTAGGTGGGATTTTATTTAATTATTCAATATGTAGGCATGAAATAAAAAAAATAAACGGCTGCTGTGCTAAAACATTAATGTAATTCGTAAAAAATAATGTGGTACTGTCGCTGATAATTTAGAGCATTTGAATTAAAACAGTTTTTTTTGTTGGTATTTTGTAATTTTTTTTAAAATAAACCAGAATCTTTTCCAAAATTCTATTCGGTTACTCGGCTTCTTTAGGTTTTTCCCCTACCTGTAGTATTTTTTTCATCTGAATATTTACGTTCTTTATCATTAAACTATGTGTTTAAAAATACACCTTTTACTTACTTTTGGCATTAGTCGCCCCCTTAATCGTTTAAGTTATTTTTTACTAACAAAATTGGACTTTAAATTGAATTTGAATTAGTTTTTCTTTTTTTTATCATCAGACGAGATGGCAGTCAAACGCAAGAAAAAAAAGGAACTCTTATAGGATAACTTCATTGTTCCTATGCCTGCCTGTCGGTCTACCAAGAGCATTTTTTTCAGTAATGCGTTATGAGTAGCTAAATCACAAAAAAAAAATTTGCGATAAGGTATAAGCCTGCAGTTCATACTTAAAGCGTCGATCATTCTTGGATCACGTCTGAACTTATTGTGATCCAGAACCCATAGATTGTTTAGGATCACGCTTAATTGCAAATTGCATGCTATTTTTCAAATCCAAATTTCAAATTCCGTACTTACCTACATAATTATAATACTATAAAGAATTGCGTTGAAAACCTGGACCGTGTTGAATCTTGGACCTGGATATGTCCTAAACTGTGGTCCTAAAGCTGCACGCAAAGCCACCGGGGGACGGGCAGAGCGTCCTCTCTGTTAACGGTGGAGAGCATTCTGCGATCCCCAAGTCACCTGCCAAACTTGGAGATTATGGTCCCCTATTAAAAGAAAAGCCATCATCCAGCAATGGAAGTCTTCTGGCTGGTAATGATGTTATGCTTGTCAACAGGAAATACGGCACCCTCCCCGGGTTGTTAGACAAGATGAACATCGGGCTGTACTCCGTGATAGCTGGCGCCCTGGCGGGGAATCCCTCGGAGGTGGCCCTCGTCAGGATGATCGCGGACGGCAGAAGAGACCCTTGCTGCGTCAAGGAACGCCACAAACTGTACAACGGAGCATTCCATGCCTTGCATAAGTTAGTCTTTTATCAACACGACTAGTTACCAAAAAAACATTATTTTTCTCTTCGTTTTTGGTTTCGCACTTTGTGCATTCAGCCAGTGTCGAGTTTTATGCATTTTCAAGTTTACATAGTATCAAGTCAAATATATATTGCCATAAAATCACTGTTAGTCACAGTCATGCCCTAGTAAAGTTGTGGCGACATTACTAAGGGCTTTTACGGAGTTTTGAAAAAAACACGAAAAGATCACGAATATATCACTTGCCCACACTCGTGCATGTAATTCAACACTCAATGAATAAAACACCACCATTTTTATTATTAATTCGCGAAAATACACAAGTTTGAGTAAATATTAGAATGCAGCGTCATGATTTTTCCGTGTTCCCGCCAAAACTTCCTTCGCATCGCAATGGTTACAAATTGTAGTGCGGTGAGACTATATGCCTGCTACACTCCATGTTTTCTACTTTGACGATAGATGGCGGACGCATTTTATTGCATTCAATGTGATGCAACCTCTTTTTAAGTACTTATATTGTAGTATTTGTAGTGGTTGGATTTTATTGTTGAGTCCGCCTAAAATACCACAACTTTGCCAGTTATCCAAACGCCAAGCAGTAGTGTGGAAGCATGTGGAAGTATAACTGTTTCAGGTTGAAGGGCAAATATTGCCAGTGAAGTTACTGGGCACCAAGAGATTTGACATCTATGTGATAAGTATCTCAGGATGACGAGCTCAGTGCAGTTCGGCGCAGGATGTTGTTCGCATTTGCAGGTTCACAATTCTGGTACTGCTACTGTTATGGGCAGGCATGACATTGACTTTTCTTTATTTTATTTTATTTTATTTGGGCAACCAACAGCCTTCTTACGGGAAAAGAAAAAACATTATAATGAGCACATATACTTAGGCCAATAAAGGTTATCACTAATAGACAGTGATGCTTACGCTAACATGCGACACACACACACAAAAGGAAAATAAAGTACTTAAAGTTAGTTTTTATAAACTGGAAACACGGCATAGGGCGTAACAAAACTTTAGTTTTTATAAACTGGGAACTCGCCATAGGGCTTAACTAACTTTACTTTTTATGAACTGGAAACACAGCATAGGGCATAACTAACTTTACTTTTTATAAACTGGAAACTCGCCATAGGGCGTAACTAACTTTACTTTTTATGAACTGGAAACACGGCATAGGGCATAACTAACTTTACTTTTTATAATCTGGAAACACAGCATAGGGCGTAACTAACTTTACATTTTATAATCTAGAAACACGGCATAGGACGTAACTAACTTTACCTTTTATAATCTGGAAACACGGCATAGGGCGTAACTAACTTTACCTTTTATAATCTGGAAACACGGCATAGGGCGTAACTAACTTTACCTTTTATAATCTGGAAACACGGCATAGGGCGTAACTAACTTTACCTTTTATAATCTGGAAACACGGCATAGGGCGTAACTAACTTTACCTTTTATAATCTGGAAACACGGCATAGGGCGTAACTAACTTTACTTTTTATAATGTGGAAACACGGCATAGGGCGCAACTAATTTATTTAATGCGGTACATACGTATCAAAGAAATCAATACTTTTTATATATAAATCAGATTCGAAACCTTGTGAATATGGAGTGTAGTTTAAAAGTGATATTTTTTGTCAGAATAGCGACGACGGAAGGGTTCCGTTCCCTATGGCGCGGTGGAACGCTAACTATGACGCGGTCAGCGTGCGTCGGCATCGTTCAAATAGGCAGCTATACAAAGGTGAGTTTACTTAGAATCATAGAAATAAGACGCTTAGATCCCGAATCGGCCCAAGATAAGTGAAGCCATTTTAAGTAGGCCTTAGAAGACCGCGCTCGGTACGGACTCGACCCGTTTTTCTCAAGATGACAATAGTTTATTTTCTGTTCAATTTCCCAACTTATGGCGAAAAGCTATTTGCAACGTTTGTGAAGTAATTACGTAACATTCACCCACACATTGATTGTTTTTCGGCTTCATGTGAAAAGAATTTTGAATGAAACTATCACGTGTATTAAGTATATATATTTATATATAGATTATATTACCGACATAGCTCGCAAGGTTAGCAAGTTGATGTGGCAATGGGCAGACCACATCGCTGGAAGAACTTACAACCGATGAGGAAGAAAGGTTTTTGAGTGGCGACCGCAAACTGACAGACGCAGCGTAGGAAGGCCTTCCACTAGGTGGACCGACGACATTGTTAAAGTCGCGGGCAACCGGTGGATGCAAATGGTACGTTGTCGTACAGAGTGGCGGTCAAAGGGCGAGGCCTTCGTTCAGCAGTGGACGTCTCCGGGCTGATGATGATGATGATTATCTTTGATATATAGTATTTAATATCATGTAAGTATATCTAATATTATTTTATACGTTTATATTATTATTGTTCAGATAATACTATTAATTACTAGATACATAATATCTAGTATAGTATTATTTTATTTGTTGTAAGTCTTATGCATCTCCCGTCTGTTTTAGTTTTAATTTATTTCAATATCATGGTTGCCTAGAAGAGATCGCTGCTAGCGATAAGGCCGCCACTTGCGGCACTAGTTCTTAGGGTTCTTGTTTCTATTCTTGTTTTTTTTTTGGTGTGCACAATAAAGTTTTTCTATCTATCTATCACTCTACCGTCTCTACGTGTTATTACTCTCTAAGCCTAGAATAATGTTATTTTACCAGGTACGGCGGCGTGGGGAATAAGCAACAAAAAAACCGGCTCACTGTCAAGAATGTAAAGAGTGTATTCTGTCGTGTGTATCAAATAAATAAATAAAATCGAAAAATAATGATCGCCAATATAGTGATGCCCTAGACTTGGTTGGTTCTCAAAATCCCGGGTACCACTGCAATGCGCATGGGCATCTCTCACAGAAAAGCGAAAACCCAGCTTCTTAGGTAGAACGCGGCTGTCAAAACAATGTGGTAAAGCAATTGTATGGAAAACCGCTGTCGCCTGTTTCACACTTATTTGTATAGAAACTACGACTAAAAAATGCCAATCATTGGACGCGCATTTGGAGTAAAACGCTCTAAATGCCATTTTGCAACAGATTAAAATTGATCTAATTACGATGCAATGTTGTTTGGTTTCCTACGCGTCTATTTAAATTGTCTTTTTGAGTATTCTCAATTTAAAAACGTATATTTGTAGAATTGTCATTAAGCGCATTTGCACTTAATGCCGGCTAGCGTGGCCCGTCACATTTCCGTTCTATTCACTTTTCTCTTCATTGGGCATCTCTAACCATTAGGAGATGTTTCATTATACTTGTATAAAAGTTCACATATTTACCATGAACAGTAAGTTATTCTGTGATGTCTGGTGACGAGACAGATATCATGCCCGTTCATGCTGTCAATAGAAAAGCTGATCAGCGTACCCGTATCAAGGTTGTATTTGCTGTTATCTGCATCCGCAGGTACGAGCGATCCTGGCAGAGCAAGGATTGGCGCAGGAGGACGACAACGCGAAGCTACATACCCTTGCGTCTTTCATATCGGGGTTCCTCACTGCCATCATCACCCTCCCCGTGGACATAGTCAAAACAAAGTATGGCCTGTGGTATCTAATTGTCTTCTAGTCACGAGTGAATACGGGTTCTTTAAAGCGTGCCTGCTCCATCACAGACCACATCATTTACCCACAGGCGAGATATCACGGCGGTGAAACGGCTCCGTATTGAAAGGACTATCAGGGTAAAATGACGATGTTTGCAGAACGTCAGCACGTGAAAACGTCTACATGGTGACAATGTCTTGAGTGGCAAAACGGCTTACTAGTAAAACGTCCAAAATGTGAAGTACAGTTATCATGAGAAGTATATTTTCCAAAATTTAATTATTATGCGGTAAAAAGGATTTAATTAGAATCCGCAGTCTATTAACATGGTTTTGTCTGTGGTTGGCAGGCTTGGCCCAGCTCACCAAATGTCATTTGACGGTATCATCAATAATACGCTTTTTTTTTATACAACCGACTTCAACTTCTAATACCAGGACCCCTAGCTCGCGTCGAGGACTTATTGGTCTTTCCCCGCGCGGGAACGTGATAAAGCTAGAATATGGATACGTCTATCTCGTTTTCAAGGGGGGGAAAGAGTGGATATACGCTTATCACGGCTCGCGTGCTAGGCGGGCTGGATGACATCTTCATATTTTCTAGTAATTTTGATTTAAAAACCAAACTACTGATCCGATTTCGATAAAATGTATATGGGACCACCTCTGAAGTATTAACCACTAAACAAAAAAAGAATTATCAAAATCAGTTAATAATCGCATAAAATACAAACAAAAAACAATAACGTACAGGCGAATTGAGAACTACCTTTTTTCGGTTTATAAACAGTTTGCCAATCTATGTTGGAAACTCTAATTGTTGATTCTATGTTTCCAAGAAACCCTGTAGCAAATAGCTCGCTTGATAGCTTGCTGGGCGATCTTAGACCAGTCGACTAGTTTGACTTTTTGTGTCCTGTTTCGATTCCATTGTAAAATGGTTCATGCACTGCATATGAAATAATTGCCTACTTCAGACTGAATTCCGATGCTGGGAATAAGCCTCAAGGGTGCCATATATCGCTGGCTATAGGCTAGATGACTGATGTTTATATCGTTGAAACCAATAGCTTTGATGAAGAATTTAAGTAAATGTAATATGTTTACTGAAAAAATAATTTAAATCGGTTAATAATGTTCTGATATATGAGCGTTTAAAGTTTTTGTTAGTGTCTCTAACTCTGTCCCTTTCCCACAAAACAAAAAATGACGTCACGCCTTACTTCTCAGAATAGAATTTATATGGCGTACAGAGAAGTGACGTCACGATTTGCTGTTTCTTCTCTCTGTCTAGCATGATATTAAAATGCTTATAAGTTGCTTATTTTTGATCAGATTTTCATTTTCTTTTCATTAATCTGCTGTTTTTATGGGCCACATTTTAATAGGGCAATAAAAAAAAACCAGACATCTAGCCTATTGTAGGCTGTGTCACATACCCAGCATTCAGGCCAAAGCCAGTGGAATTAGTTTCTTTAAATTCCTATGTAATTAAACCGATGAGCCCATTGGTTACCTACGTTACGGGATTGAAACAACGTCAGGCAAATTCGTTAAATTAGTCATTGTAAATCGCTTATTTGTCTTTTACAGGTACCAAATAAGATCGGATGACAAGACCCAAAAACAAATAATTTTAGAGACCCTCCGAGTCAACGGAGTACGATTCTTTTGGATGGGTTTCTTGCCCTACTTCTTGAGACTATCACTGCATTCAACGTTCACCTTTTTTGTTCTCCGAGAACTCGGCGTTTTGTATAAATTATTCGGCGTGTTTGAAGACTCGTGAAGTACTTGTCCCTTTAGACTGTTAAATCGTGTGCAAAGTTGTGAGTAATCAGCATTAAACAGTATTCATGTTCGAGCAGTTTTGCATTGGATTAAGGGCATAAAACGTACCGTCTATACAATGGGCTTGACATCGGAACAATGATCGGATATGTAGGCACTGCCCATAGACGTAATTAGGCTTTTGTAGGGGGTCTAAAGAAGTCAATTTTTAAGACAAAGACAAAGTGAATGCACGACTTTTGAAACCGTTCTGTAAACTGCAATGTTTTTTTACTTTGTTCATGAAGTCAATACACAAAACTATGGGATTGCATCCGCGTTTATTTAATTTTTGCGTTACTTTTTCTGGAAACGCTTTTTTTTTGGCGTGGGCAGGCTACGCGCAGGGGACAATTGGCTTTCCTCGCACGTACTCCTGACCACCGAAGAGAGAAATGATGCCCGGGAACTTTCGCTTTTCTGTCCTGACAAAGCTAGAACTATGAATAGGCCTGCCTCGTTTTCGTGGGATAATAAGAGTGGATAAGATTTTATCACGGCACACGTGCTAGATCTCACTCAGCAGGGGTTGGCCTTGAACCCCCTGTACCCCTACCTAGCTACGCCACTGGCACCCACGCAAAGTAACACGCTAATACCTCACTTGCGGGACTTCAATTAGCCATTATTGACATACTTTTCACAGAGTCATAGGAAAATTGCGGCCGTATAAGCACTTGACATTTTCAGTGAGCATTATACAGTCTCCATAGCTACTACAATATCGTCTAAATATTGCAAAATGTTTTTGTAAACTTAACACCGAATATTAGTGAAATTAAGAAGCTAAATCGATTCGTATTGATGAAATTAAAATTGAAGAAATTTAAATCGTACTTACAAAAGAAAGCTGGAAAGATGTTCAATTTGTACAAGCATATGCAACAAGCTGGTAGCGAAGGCAAGGAGCCAAGGGAACCTGAAACCACGGGACATGATAGATTCTATCAGGAGCGTTCAAGGTCCAGCTATAGGAAGAAGAAACGTCGCGGGGCCTGCAGGAGGGCCCAGTCGGCTGCGGAACTGAACCCGGAGTCAATTGCTGCTGCAAACAAGAGGAACGCGTTTCGTATAAGATCGGTTTCAACGGACAGAGAAGAGAGCGAAGGTAAGGATTTAGTAATTCAAGTAAGCTTTTTTTTTAAATGCAACCAGAACCACCGGAGGACGGGCATCAGCGTCCTCTCGGTTAACGGTGGTGAGCATTCTGCAATCCCAAAGCCTCTTGCCAAACGTGGGGATTATGCCCCCCTCCCCCCACCCCCCATTAAAGGAAGGTCTACTGGCTGATGGTGATGATGAAGTTTTTTTAATTTATTTATTTAGGTAAGGACTCTATGAAATGAATTTTGGCGATAACTTTTTTTTCATTATGCATCAATCAAATTTTTAAAAAAAGTTATTGAATTTATATTCAGAAGGATACAAGTATCAGCATTACTGAGAACAGCTGATGTTTTGAGTTGACTCTCTACTAAAAGTTGTTCTCAGTGATGAGTTCCTTTCAGCTTACTACCATTGTTCCGCACAACCCCATATACGTTGTGTACCATCTAGAATCTAGACATTTAGATGAGTCAATATGGTTTTATTAACATCATGTTCATGCCTTAGAGCATATAGGTACCATTGGAGGATACACGCCAAGACATTCATAAAACAACAGTTGTCGTTTGGCAGTGTTGAGTTATTTATTGCGTTGCGGCTACTGAAGAAATTAAAGATGGCATTGGCGCTATGTATTTCTCTATATACATAGTGAGAATTATGACATCAATTTGCAGATGGAAGAGAAAAGAAATTTTTTTTTTTCAATCTGTTGCCATCAAAGTCACAAAGCATTTATATTGGTATTTAGATTATATATTTTCTCGCAATCGTAGTGAAAAGTAGAGTGTAACACTCGGTGCTAAAAACCCTTTGTAACCCGGTTTCTTTTACTCCCTCGCTATAGCGACACCTCGCTATGGCGTTGTTTTACGACAGAGCTATAGCTCTGTCGTAAAACAACCTCGTATATAATGGGTTATTTAAATATATGTGGTCATGCTTTTTTACTGCAGTACACTTAGAACACTTACAAAAGTAGCTGAATAGGCATGTGGCATCTTGGTCTAGCTCATAAATACAAGGAGGTATAGGTTTCTAGGCCAGCTGCGTATGGGAAATGTCGTAAGCCTTTATGTAGACAGAATATCGCTCTTGGCTTCTCAAATATTATGCTGACACTCTATAAAGCTTGTTTTCATCACACTTGCTCGTAAAGTGGATCTTATTGCATCGGTTTTAGGCTCATAATCCAAGCTATTACGCACGCGTGCTTTTTACTTTACATTACGGCACTTGTGCTATAATAGGTATAACCCGGTAAAGTCAAGTTTGTACGTGACTGCAATTAGACGTATGTATACGAAGCACTCTTAATATAGCCGGGTAATACTTACAGTTTTTTTGTAATACCAACAAAGAGTTCTTATGCCGCTGAAGTAAATGTCAACCTGCGTGCGCATTACTGATTTGGGCGCCATTTTCCGCAAATGTTTGTTGACGTTTTCGCTGTGTGGTTGATTATTATCAAAAAAAAATTGTTTTTTCCTCGCAAGTGTGACGAAAACAGTCGTATGGAACTCTTGTGCTATTAGTCATTACGCTCTCGGCTTCGGCCTGCGGCTCGCGCGCATAATACCGCCTCTAGTGTAATGACCAACATAGCACACTCGTATCATAATGTACTATTGTATAACTATTTAGTAACTAACTTCAAAAAAGGAGGAGGTTCTATGTTCGAATGTATGTATGTTTTTATGTCGATTTCTCCGTGTTGTTTTGCTTGAAAGTGTATAATCTCGAGTTTGTCCCATGTTAGTTTGAAGTCGGTTGTTTTTTTTTAAGTTTCGTTTTTTAATTCTGCTTTTTCGTGTGTCTTATTTCCTATGATTTATTGTTTTATTTATTGCTTACGGAAGAAGGGGGGAAGATAGACGATGGAGAAGGAGCATCCTCCGCTTGTAGCTCAAGTATTTATTCTTTATTTTATTTTTATCTATTTATTTCATGTACCTACCTATAGTATACACATCTCATACTTTTATTTTACCTACCTACGGTATCACAAGCACATCTAACGAAAGGAACCACTTGCTCCCCGCAGCGGCACGTAAAATCGTACCTATACACGCCACGGGAGCAAGTAAAGAAACATGAGATCTGAGAAATTCTTTACTTTTGCTACCTAGGTGAGTAATCTACTATTTATAATTTTCCTTGTTCTAGTTACGTTTAATGTGTGTATTTGTCTTACTTTGTGGTAGAATGCTTGATTTATACTTACTTATGTTCTGTCCATTCACTTTTTGACAGCTTTTGAAAAGATGACGAAATAACGTTGTAAAACGTCCCTTCGGCCGTTAAGGAAACTGAAGTTTGGAAACTGGTTTCCTGAAAGGATTTTTTTAACCTCCTACGTAACTGGTTTCCTGAAAGGTTTTTTTTAACCTCCTACGTAACTGGTTTCTTATAAGGCTTTTTTTATACTTCTATGTAACTGAATAACAACTATAATCTCTTTTGTATCGGTGTCAAGTTATCCATTTCATTATCAGATAATTATGATGCACTTGACATTCATCAAATGTAAAAAAAAAAAAAAAAATATTATTTCGCAGAAACATAGGTACATTGAGATGCAATATAGAAGGTAATAGAAAGTTTATAGATCGCTATGCTCTAGCCGGTGAGGCATGCAAAATATTATTATAATGTTTACGAAGTAAAAGAAGATATACATCATAATCTATACAAATTTTTCCTATCGGCATTTACAATTAGACACATCTGTAATTAAAAAATAATTAAAATTATTCACTTATAATTATTATTTATGTCCATACATTATTTATTTATTAAATGTCCTTATTTATTTATTTATCATTTATAAAATTAAAGATGGAATAATATGCCTTGTCAATCAAAAAATTCTTAAGTTTACATTTAAAAATACCATTATTTTCGATGTCTTTTAAACTTTGCGGTAGTTTGTTAAAAATTAACAACCTCATATTAAACGTACTGTTAGAACTGAGCATAGTTCTGCAGCGCTTTATCTGTAGCTTATTATTATGCCGCTTACTTTTTAACCTGGCATACTGCTTTATATTTTTTCTGACTAGTAAAGCTGATTCGTAGATATACATCGAAGGAAGAGTTAACAATTTGTTTTTTTTTAAATAGGGCTTACAAGAGGTTCTTTGTTTTAGTCCACATATAGCTCGAATACACTTTTTTTGAGATTTAAAGGCAGATTCTCTATCAGTGGAGTTTGCCCAAACAAGAACTCCGTAATTTAATGTGGAACCTACATAGGCGTGGTACGCGGTTAGAAGTGCCTTTTCATTAGAAACCTTACGTGGCATGTACAATGCATATGAAAACTGATTTAATTTTTTGCAAACATGCTCAACATGTGATTTCCACGATAGGTTGGAGTCTATGCGTATGCCTAAGAATTTTGTTGTCTGAATTTCGTCAATATGTTTACCACGATAATTAATATTTAAAATGTCTAATTTAGAGTTTATATTTTTGAATGTCATAATATTTGTTTTATCTAGGTTAATTTTAAGATTGTTTTTACTCAACCAGTTAATTACCAATTCTACAGAATTATTAATGTTATTTTAGACATAGACATAGACAATCATGTTCATTTTCATGTTCGCCTGTTTTATTGTCCGTGAAAATTGCAGTACTGTCATCGGCAAACATTACCATTGGATGGTTGATTGCTTGAGGAAGATCGTTTATGTAGATTAGAAAAAGAAGAGGCCCCAAAATACTCCCTTGAGGCACCCCATATTTAACCAATCTACAATCTGATTTATATTTAGTTTCTACTTTCGTCGTTAGATTTAATTTCGTTATTTCAGTGTATTGTAGCCTATTTGTGAGATATGATGAAATTAGATTTAGTGTATTTCCTCTGATTCCGTAGAGTTCTAGCTTTCTCAGTAAAATTGTATGGTCCACATGATCAAAAGCTTTGGACATGTCCATAAAAACAGATTGTCAACAGATAATGTCTTTGTTTGACTTGATGTTTATTGTTATTAATTAATTTAAAATAAATATTCTTATAAAATGGATTTGAGGGATCTAGAATTCATATCAACGAAAAAAGGAAGCGTTGCCGCCCTACATGGGGGTCGCAAATATCACAGAAAAAAGAAATATACAAACGGTAACACGTTTTGGCTTTGTAGCAATTATAGTCGAGGATGCCATGGTAGTATAACAATGAATGGAAAAAATGAAATAGTAAAGTCTAATTTTCATTTTGAGTGTTCGCCAAACAACGCACAAAATACAGTTTTGAAAGAACTTGATAAACTAAAGGAGGCAACAGGATCAAATTTTGAGTCCATTCAAAAACAATATGATGAAATGGTGTATAAGTTGGAATGTGATGGTATACATTTAATGGCCGAAATTCCTCCGTATGAAAACAAAAAAACAGGACTTTTTAATAATCGGAATAAAATCCTAGGTGTACCTAAAATGCGATTTCCAGCTTCGTATGATGTCATCATCATCATAATCAGCCTGTCATAGTCCACTGCTGGACATAGGCCTCTCCCAAGGCACGCCACTCAGCCCGATCTTCAGCTATCCGCTTCCAACCACTGCCAGCTGTCCTACGTATATCGTCACTCCATCGAGTCTCAGGACGTCCTACCCTACGTTTGCCGATACGTGGCCTCCACTCTAGAACACGTCTACCCCAGCGGTTATCGGTTCTGCGACAGATATGACCAGCCCACTGCCATTTCAGTTTACTAATACGCTGAGCTATGTCGGTAACCTTAGTTCTCTGGCGAATTACTTCGTTCCGGATACGATCCCTCAGAGAAACACCGAGCATAGCTCTTTCCATAGCTCGCTGAGCGACTTTAAACTTGTGGACCGATCCAACTGTGAGTGTCCATGTTTCAGCGCCGTAGGTCATAACGGGTAGAACGCACTGATTGAAAACTTTCGTCTTGAGACTTTGTGGGATGGGTGACGAGAAGACTTGACGTAGTTTCCCGAATGCTGCCCAGCCCTACTGAATTCTTCTTTTGGCTTCACTCTCAAAATTGTTTTTACCTAGTTCGAGCGTCTGCCCTAGGTAAATATATTTTTCAACTATCTCTAGAGTGAAGCCATTTACGGCAACCGGTCCCGGAACAACGTACTCGTTGAACATGACCTTGGTTTTATCCAAGTTCATCCGGAGACCGATGCGTTGAGAAGAACTAGCTAGACCATCCAGCATCCATTGAAGGTCCTCCAGCGATTCAGCCATTATGACGATGTCATCTGCAAACCGTAGGTGTGATATGTGCTCGCCATTAATATTAATGCCACGTCCTGTCCAGTCCAGCATCTTGAAAATATCCTCCAATGCGTTCGTGAACAATTTCGGGGAAATAACGTCCCACGCCTCGACGCAGGTGGATATGTTTCGTCTGCTGGTTCTGAACTTGGACGGCCATTGTTGCGGCGTCATACAGACATCTCAACACCTCGATATATCGCCAATCGACTTGGCATCGCTGCAAGGACTCCAGAACAGCCCAGATTTCGACCGAGTCAAAAGCCTTCTCATAGTCCACAAACGTCAGGCAAAGAGGCTGATTGTACTCTTTGGTCTTCTGTACAATCTGCCGTACTGTGTGAATGTGGTCCATGGTGCTGTACCCACTTCGAAACCCGGCCTGCTCCGGGGGCTGAAACTCGTCGAGCCTTCGCGCAAGACGATTCGTGATAACCCTAGAGAACAGCTTATAAACATGACTCAGAAGCGAAATCGGTCGATAGTTTTTCAGCAGGTTCTTATCACCCTTCTTGAAAAACAATATGACCACGCTTCTGTGCCATGCCTGTGGAGTTCTCCCGGTAAAGAGAACGGTATTAAATAATTCTTGGAGCTCTTTAATTATCGGCGCTCCACCGGCCTTTAAGAGCTCTGTCGTAATCCCGTCCTCACCCGAGGCTTTTCCATTTTTAAGCTGCCTCAGAGCTAGCACGATCTCTTCCGGGCTGATGTCAGGCAGATCTTCTGTGAAGTGGCGTGTCAACGCAGCTCTGCCGTTCTCGGTGCCAGGTTGGAGATGAGGAGCATGCGATGCGTACAACCGGCCGTAAAAGTCTTCCACTTCCGAGAGGATCTCTGGTCTGGAAGCGACGACTTCCCCAGTCGCGGTGGTTAACTTCGTCAGGTGGCTTCGACCAAGGGGCTGGACGAACACTTTCGACCCCCGATTTTGCTCAATTTATTTTTCAATCAAGAGCGTGTTTAATGATCGGAGGTCACGCCGTACCAGCTTGGTGATTTTCTTGTTAAGTGCCACTTGTTCTGACGAAGTTAACGAGGGGCTATCTCGTCGTTCTTCCATTAATCGCAGAGTTTCTCTCGAAAGTTTTGACTTTCTGCCTTTGCGTCGCAGTTCGCAGAATTTTGTGCCCTCATCTCGGAGGACGTCCACTACTGTGTTGAGTTTCTGGTTCACATCATCTGTTGTTTCCAAGGCAGCGAATCGGTTTTCCAGCTTTAACTGGAACGTTTCAGATCCAACTACGGTTTGGAGAAGGTTCGGACGGAGCGTTGACTTCATCAATCGGACCCGCTCAAGCTTGATGTCGATATTCAGAGAGCCTCGTGACAGTCTATGATCACTTCCGGTTTGGAACCTAGTGATCACCGAGACATCTCTGAATATGCGCTTTTTGTCCGTAATGATGAAGTCTATCTCATTTTTTGTTCGTCCGCCGGGGCTTTGCCACGTCCACTTTCTTTGGGGCTGCTTTTTGAAAAACGAGTTCATCATGAAAAGCCCTTCTTTCTCGAGAAAGTCGACGAGCATTTGCCCCCTGTCGTTCCTCCTGCCAAAACCGTGTGAACCGTATGATGTAGTAGTGCCAAAAAAGTTTGTGGAAAAATTCCTTCTAGCGGATTACATCAGTGTGGAAGATGGTAAACGTATTCTCATATTCAGTAATAAAAATATAATGTTATTTTAGGTAATTGAATTGTTTTATGTTGTATGAAAAAAGTTATATTTTATGTTTTAAATGATTAAATTGTTTTCGTTATTTAATTTAATGAATTGTTTTTATTAAATCCAAATATCTGAAATAAACTACAAGAACGGTTTTATTACGAGTCTACTAATACAACACTCGTAAAATTACTATTGTAGTCCAATTAGTTTCGTAGGTGGCTGAAATAACACAAACAAAGTATTTTTAAGAAACCGGTTACGTAGGAGGTTAAAAAAAACCTTTCAGGAAACCAGTTACGTAGGAGGTTAAAAAAATCCTTTCAGGAAACCAGTTTCCAAACTTCAGTTTCCTTAACGGCCGAAGGGTAAAACGTCTAGCAAATTATATCCCATAGTAAAAATTCGCAATAAATAAGCATAACCTCATAACAAGGCTAATGATGGTTACTTCAACAGTTGAAATAACTTTGTAAAGACGTATTCCTAGAACCTAATAAAATGTTTGTGCTCCGTGCCTAAGCTTCTTGCCCATTTTTTGCCCATTCGTTGACTCGGCTTCATCGCCAAATGCATCTTCGGTTTTAGATACACCTACCTAACATTAGCGATATCTACCTGAACTAGGTTTGTGGGCATGCTCACGCCGCCATGTTACTGGCTTTCGGGTGACATATTAATTGTAAGGCTAGCTAGATAGTTTTTAAAAGGTTTTTCTATTTTTTAGAAGAAAACTCTGAACGCGCGCCCCTGGTTGCCCAGAAGATCGACTCGCTAGCCAAGCTGTTGTTCAACAAATCCTTGATCGGGATCGGGTCCGGGAAGAGCAGTCCTTCGGATCCACCCGCATCACCAAGGTATCTAATTGGACCAGTTTTATTCAACAACTAGCCTTTGCTTGCTGCTTGCGTCAAATAGTTGTTCGATCCCTTTGTTGTCGACCACATCGTCGCTTAATTTACCAACAGGCGAGTTTGGGATCTAATATGCATGGACTTAGGCAGTCTTGTAATTATACACCACTATTTTGTATGAATGTCTAAAACTGTAAGGACCTAGGTATGTTCTTAAACTGCAACCAGACCCACCGGAGGACAGGCAGCAGCGTCCTCTTGGTTAACGGTGGTGACTAAACTGCGATCCCCAAGCCGCCTGCCAAGCGTGGGGATTATGGCAACACCCGTCTATTGGGAAGCCTTCGTCCAGCATTGGATGTCTTATAGCTGACGACGAAAACTGTAAGGGGTTATTGTACTCATTAATATGAACAACTTTTCCTATGGGGTCAACCCAAAACACGAAAAAAAACCATCTGTTCCATACATTGTGTCCAAGGTCAATGAACTTTTTGTGTAAAATGGCTGTTTTTTTCGCGATTTCAGGGTTGGTCAAAACGTTAGAAAAAGTTGTTCATAATGAGTAAATGAGTACAATGACCCCTTAAAGTTTTAAACATTAAAAAAATATGTGGTGTATATAGTCTTTCATGCGCCCGGTGCGAGCTTATATTTGTATAATGTATTTTATTATATAACTGCGCCCATGAATGGCTCAAAAACTTGGTGCTGGCTTGGTCATTTCTGCGCCCTCTGCCTGGGCACCGCTGGCACCGTTCTAGTTACGGTTCTGGACTTAGGTACGAGGGACATACAATCGTTCAGGCAAGACAAAAGAATCGAAATGGTGTAAGTTTGTTGACATGTACCTAGCTACGCAGTTAGAATATTCTGATGACGTCTTTAAAATCATGTTGCCTGGACCATAAACCGAATTATATCTACAAAAAATCGTATCTAAATGAATGTTTCTCTATAGAACAAAACCAAAGTTTTGTAGGCAAGCATGCTCTATTCTCAAATCCTTTATTCTTTTGGTCTGCGATACCATTGTATTCCGATATCTAAAATATGTCATGACGCCGATTGTTGCAAGTGGCCTATGCTACGAGTATAAATCTGTTCAAATTAAATGTGTTTTGACAGGATTGAAAGAACTATGGAAAGTTCAGCAGCTCTATCTATCTGTACAGAATACCTTTCGCAGTCATCAAGGTCAGTCTAATATAGTGTTTACTTACTACTAACAGGAAATACCCTTTTTTATGAAATAGAAGGAAAATAGGCTTCCTGGTGTTATGAGATTTCATCACCTATAGACAACTGCAACACTAGAAGCATCACCGAAGCATTGGCACTTCAGAGTTAAGACCTATATAAATAAGTCAAAATTAGTAGGCATAAAGAAATTTGCATGTTAGGTCTTATTTGCTAGGCTATTTAAAGAAAGCACGCTGAAGACAAAGCCCAACAGTATGGGGGAAATAGATAGTGATGTTGATGGTCTTAAATTAATTGCTGTAGTGCAGTGTTTTTTAATCTTTTTGATTTCGCGATCTCTTTACAGGTTTAAAAATTCTGGCGACCCCCTTACATTGTACAAAGATATAATTAAATTAGAAGACTATGCGTTAATTTTTTTACATATTTTGATCCATTAATTCATTATTAGGACCTTACACTCTGCAAGAAGCCGCGAGTTATAAAAGTAAGTACGAGGTAAGTTTGTCAAGACCCCCCGATCAAGGCTATGCGATCCCCCGATCAAGGATATGCAACCCCCCTAGGGGTCGCGACCATCTGATTGAAAAACACTGCTGTAGTGTAGAGCTCTAAACAGTTCTCTCTGTTCTGAACTCTGAAAACTTCTAAAATTGTAGATAAACTGTATCATGCTAAGTGTATCACGCTTACCGTCAACCCAGAGGCTTCTGCGTTTCGTCTCTCTTCAGAATCATTAACGGAATCTCGAATTAATTAACCAGATTTAGCTGACTTCTCAAAGGGTGAAATTGGAATACCACAGATGGTTGTGTACGAGTAATTTGTTATATATTTCAGATACGATTTGATATCACAACTGGGTCCGATAGGATCTCGTGCGAGCAAGCATTGGTTTGCTATCCACGACAACTCTATCAAAACGGACCGACTTCTCACTTTGGTAAGAATAATAAATGATGTAAAATGTTTGTTTTATTTATACGGGAATACTCACGTTTAATTAAATCGGATACTCCGACTATAGTTTCGATCACATCCGGTGACCTTTTTCAAAGAGTGAAAACAGAGCCCGACGCGCGTGCAGCTGCGTCCTGCTTAGCACTGAAAAAAATAATGAAAAATGTTAAATTGGTGCTCGTATTTAAGGAAGATTGATGAATGAGGCCACGTGAAGGTAAGCGCAGCCGCGGACGATCACAACGGTGGCGAGACGATATCGAGAAGTCTTTTGGAGAAAAAGGGTCGAGGCGTATGGGTTGCAGTGTGCTGGTGCAGAATGATCTGTCAGCTATGTATGATGATGGTGATCATCAAATAAATCATCAAATGTCGTACATATATATTTGCCAGTGTCAAATATTTTTAAATTATCAAGTTATCTTGTCATCAAACACGTCATAGTCAAAGTCTAACGAATAACGTCACAGTTAAGTCTAAGTCATTATAACATGATTCTAAGGGGTTGTAGTTGTTAGCCACTTACTCTTGGGAGATTTAAAGTGAACAGCTTAAGTATAAAATTAACTAAAAATCTTACCATAATATAGTACAGCTTATCAAAATATTTATTTTCAGATGCCCCTAACCAACAAATGCCCCATAGAGCAAGGAGAGAGATCGAAAGGTCTCATCATGGAGCTGTTCCGAGCTCTGCATCATCCTTACATATATCCAGTGCTGGACCTTGAGCTCTGCAATGGACACGCTCTCACTGTGCTGCCTTTTAACATCAGGGGCAGCTTGAAAGATCTTATTTATAAGGTAATTGATTTAATGTTATTGTCTTGTAGACACTTGTATTCGGTGTCTACAAGTAAATAACAAAATTCAATGTTTGTTGATTATTTTCAAAAAACGAACACCAGCATAAAAATATCGAACTAAGGCTGTTAGGCTACCACGAAAGTGTGATTCGGATGTTGGGCATTCTGCGATTCCCAAGCCGCCTGCCAAGCGTGGAGTTTATGGCAACCCCTCCCTATTAAGAGCCCCCTCTTAATAGCGAGGGGTTGCCTTAATCCAGCAGTGGAAGTCTTCTGGCTGATGATGTATGATGTGTGTGTGTTGGAGTCACCTATATATTAAGTTTTATAAGAGAAACTAATTTACCCATAAGAAAAAATCTGCTGTTAAACATGCCATAAATATCAAGGGCGAATGTAATTTTTTTTTAAGTATATTAGAAGTTTCTTAATTATGAGTATCTTGACATCCTTTCGACTTAGTAGTAACGGTACATGTAAACCTGTATAGACATAACAATACAAATTGCAGAGTACATGGAACGAAGAATACAATCGTAAATACGGATCGAGCGGCACTGGTCTGCCCGCATCACAAGTGGCGAGGTTCGGCCGACAAATGCTGGAAGGTTTGATGTTTCTCAAGGAGAAGGGGTTCCCACCATTTCGCCATCTGCACTCAGGAAATGTGGTGGTTCAAAACGGAGTCGCGAGGTTAGTCAATATAGTCCCAACTTGGGCGCCAATCTGTGGAGCGGTTATATTGGCGCCCAACATGGTCTGAAATTCCGTATATAAATTGTCTAATAATCATTGCGTATCTGTCAGTCTAAAAGTTTATTGCTAGTCGGGAATTGATAATCCTGAGAATCTAGAATAGGGTATTTGACTACTATTGGGAAATTGTTTTTAATAATTTCTTACTATATTTAATGCACACCACATCAATATTTCCTTGACATCTGTCGTTTTTTCGGTAAAAATCGTTGTGAAAGTTTGAATGAGAAAAAAACGTGCCATACCGCGATTTGGATCACGTGACATATCTGACGTCACACCAAAGTAAACAAACAAGCGAAAGAAAGCGATCAAGGCATAGATCTAGTAAAAGAAGAATATGTATATGTAAGAAATATCTGTGGTAACTCACTTGAAAATTAGCTCTATTTCACTGTAATCGTGATGAAAATGCACGTTAGAACTCGTTGTTTACTTCGGTGTGACGTCAAAAATTGCCACCAATCACATCACAATGCGTGTTTCGCATCACGTGACCAAACTTCAAATTAATAAATTCTATTTTCGTTTTTTTGCAGAAAATAAACGAATTTTTGTTGAAAAATAAATATATATATATATATTGGGCGGACATTTATTACACACAGCGCCATCTAGCCCCATACTAAGCAAAGCTTGTATTATGGAAACCAGATAACTGATAGAATACTTATATAATTTTTTTTTTCGTAAATACATACTTATGATACATACTACACCTACTATACATATACTACTATAGATATGCTTTTTTACGATGTTTATTAGGATTATATCAATTTGTAGCATATTTTCAATAGAGTCAAATAGCCTATTGTGACAACGCAAGTAAAAACTCAAGCGATTGTTGTGTTAATTATTTACATTTTTATATCAAGCCTAAAATCATATTTTACTTCTTACATGAGTAATTGCGTCTAAATAAATCAAAAATGTGTCAAAACCAAGTCAGTTTTCATTGCCTCTTCTGATATGGCTTCACGGTTGATGTGAATACAACGAGCAATGAAATTCTTGGATCGATCCACTTCACTTCAACAGCCGCAAGACGTCCACTGCTGGACGAAGGACTCCCCCTTAATAGGGAGGGGTTGCCATAATCCCCACGCTTGACAGGCGGCTTGGGGATCGCAGTTTGGTCACCACCGTTAACTAAGAGGACGCTGCTGCCCGTCCTCCGGCGGTTCTGGATGCAGTTTTAGGATATACCCAGGCCCATCCTTGGATCGATATTTAGCTCTATTTCTCAGGATATGCGGGCTAGAGAACACGTTGATCGGTGCGTCGCCCCGCTGTCCGCTTGCGCTGGCGGCGCCGCTGGAGCACGTGGAGACGTTGTCGCTGGGGCACGTGATGTTCGAGATGTGCACCGGCGCCAGCATCGACCTCTCGCTGCTGCCGGACCTCATGTCGGCCTACCCTCATGTACGTTGAAGACGAATAAAACACTTTTTTTATCGAATTGAGTGACGAGATGAGCGAGACGTTCGCCTGGTGGTAAGCGTCACCTGCCACTAACAGTAGCAGTGCCAGAACTGAGAACTTTTTTTTATACAATCAAGTGACGACACGAGCAAGACGTTTGCGTGGTGGAAAACCACGCCTGCCACTGACAGTAGCAGTGCCAGAATTGCGAACTTGCGAACACAATCCTGCGCCGCACTGCGCTGCGCTCGTCACCCTGAAATATTAGATGGTAAATCTCTTCATACCCAGTAATTTATCTGGTAACATTGCCCTTCAAACCGAAACACAGTAATGCTTGCACACTACTGCTTGGCAAAAACAATGCAAGGTGGAAGCACGAAGACGATGTATATTTATAGAATAGCTTATGGCTCTTCGTTCCCACCTGGTCTCAGAGTATGATACCCAATTTTATTATTTTCGTCTGATGCCTACGAACTATTCTTGCGGCGTTTTCCATTATTTTCCAGTGTTTTTATTTGCCTTAGGTGGTGGAAATCATCGAGCAGATCTTCGGGCCGCGCACGCCTTCCCTGCACGAGCTGCTGCTGTGCGAGCTGTTCCGGAAGATAGACCTGCGGGAGATGAAGGGATCCTGTTTACCGGTGAGGGAATTCTCTACGTTAAATTATACGAATTGTGGGACCATGGAGGATAAGGAGTTGCGATGAGCGACTTGCAGCCGCAGATCCAATTTTGCGGACGGAGTGTGTGACGTCATACCTATTTGCTCAGTCTACTAACGTCCGCCATGCGTAACGGTCATTCAAACTTACATATTAGACGTATGATTTTTTATGTTTTTACCCAGTAACAGTAAAAATTAAATAAGTTGCTCTGTTTCTTTACTTAAAAATGACAAAGGGAAAAATTCAGATGACATGATTGGCATCTAATTTCATTCGAAAGTAATTTTATTTCTATAAATAGTGATCCGTTCTATAAAATTTAAAAACGCGACATCTAGCGTGATATTAAGAAATTAAGTGTTAATTCAGCTAAGTGTTAGTTCACTAGTTCGATTCTCAAAAACTATTCCTGAAAACCGCTAGATGGCAGTACAATTTGCCACACCTCCCGCGAACCTACACCTCCCCGCACAGTCCCGCGTCTTTCTAAGGAAACATCCTTTGATCACATCTCTGCTTCTATTACTCTGTGTGGGGGACCAACTCTGAAATAGTGAAAAATCCGGCTCGAAGAACCATTATGTAAAGGCTGTGTATGCATACGAGTAGTTTGATAGACTGATAGTTTATTGTGAGTACTGCAGGCGGAAACATGTGTTCGCGTCAACTGCTTTAAAAATATTGGTACTAAGTAAATGTACGGTGATCATGATCATATTACATGCTATATAATGTTAACTGTTTCATTGAATCTTGGCAAAATGTATGGAATAGCTAATTTTTATCGCGATTTCAAGGTTGGCTCTATAGTAAAAGTTGTTTTGCTTGGGATACTTCAAGTCTCCTAGTATCACAAAAAACAAATACAGGTTTTTTTAAATGTATGTTACGCGATTACCTACTCCGCCAATTATGAATTGATTTGGATGATTCTTTTTTGTTTGGCAGGTAATACTTCAGAGGTGACCCCATATTAATTTTATCGAAATCGGTTCAGTAGTTTGGTTTTAAAAGCTATATGACAAGATCGTGTCCTGCAAAATGAAGATGTCATCTAGGTAGTCGAATTTGAAGTCGGTTGTTTTTTTTTTCAAAGAACTTTATTGATTTGTAATAATGTTGTTGTGGCAGAACTTCAGCCAGCGCCTGTCCCGCTCGTGCCTGTCCCTGCTGGGGGAGGTGGCGCGCCGCCAGCCCGGGTCCCCGCGGCGCTCCGGCCCCGCCTCCCCCGCCACCCCGCCCGCCAGGAGGTACAGTACTGCAGCCAGCGCCTGTCCCGCTCGTGCCTGTCCCTGCTGGGGGAGGTGGCGCGCCGCCAGCCCGGGTCCCCGCGGCGCTCCGGCCCCGCCTCCCCCGCCACCCCGCCCGCCAGGAGGTACAGTACTGCAGCCAGCGCCTGTCCCGCTCGTGCCTGTCCCTGCTGGGGGAGGTGGCGCGCCGCCAGCCCGGGTCCCCGCGGCGCTCCGGCCCCGCCTCCCCCGCCACCCCGCCCGCCAGGAGGTACAGTACTGCAGCCAGCGCCTGTCCCGCTCGTGCCTGTCCCTGCTGGGGGAGGTGGCGCGCCGCCAGCCCGGGTCCCCGCGGCGCTCCGGCCCCGCCTCCAACGCCACCCCGCCCGCCAGGAGGTACACTAGGACCCAATCACCGGAATGAGGAACTTTATCACCGGAACTAACTTAGACCCCATCTGTACAACGTACATTACATACATACATTACATAAATACATTACATACATACATTACATACATACATTACATAAATACATTACATACATACATTACATAAATACATTACATACATACATTACATAAATACATTACATACATACATTACATACATACATTACATAAATACATTACATACATACATTACATAAATACATTACATACATACATTACATAAATACATTACATACATACATTACATACATACATTACATACATACATACATACATACATTACATACATACATTACAATATCAGCCATAAGACGTCCATTTCTGG
Source organism: Erannis defoliaria (assembly GCA_905404285.2). NCBI lineage: Eukaryota > Metazoa > Arthropoda > Insecta > Lepidoptera > Geometridae > Erannis > Erannis defoliaria. The sequence goes on from FR990084.1 coordinate 14,849,905, forward strand.
AAAAATGCCTCGCCCTTATTAGGAAGGCTGACTTGCTTGACAAGCAAACTTTAAGTAAGCTTGACAAACGGCTTGGGGATCGCAGAATGACCACCGTTAACCGAGAGAACGCTGCTGTGCGTCCACCGGCAGTTCTGGATGCAGTTTTAGGACGTAGCCAAGTCCGTACAACTTATTTTGACACAACTGCCCAAAAAATAAGTTTTATCGTTTTCAAGTTCATATCTATCTCTCTAGATCTATTCTATATAGATCAGTTAGCATCCTTTTAAGGGCATATTCTGTACATTAAAAAAAACAACTTTTACTATGGGGCCAACATTGAAATCGCAAAAATCGCGGCTTGTCCACCGGCGTCATTGCTTGGATATCAGACTTCCTCGAATCGATCGATTCGAGTGGTCGTTGATGGCTGCTCGTCCGATGAAAAGGTTATCAATACCGGTGTTCCTCAGGGGTCGGTGCTCTCTGCGACGCTCTTCCTGCTGCACATTAACGATCTGCTTGAGCCCGGTACCTTTGGGTATGCAGACGACAGCACTGTTGTAGAGAGCTACATATCCAATGCACGAGCCAGTGGACCAGAAATCCAGTCTCTAAGAGAGGCCATGGTCGAGCGCTTGAACTTGTCCCTTAAGGCAGTCTCGGACTGGGGAGATGCCAACCTGGTCGAGTTCAATGCAGCTAAGACCCAGGCGTGCCTGCCTGGGCCCCTCCGCAAAAAGGAGGCCATTCAATCTGGCTCCTACTTTTCGAAGTGTAACCGTGCCAATAACCAACCATCTTGATCTCTTGGGCGTTTCTCTGACTCCAACCCTCAATTTTGGCTCTTATATTGAGTCAAAGGCTCAACTGGCTGCCTAAAAGCTGGGTGTCCTCTCGAAGGTGCGTCGGTATTTCACGCCGAAACAGTTGCTTACTTAGGAACTTGGCCTATGGCCCAGGTGCCTCCTAGAAATAAATCCTGGATCCTAGTCAACAGAAACAGTGTCAGAATTATTGCATGCTTGGGAACAAATCCCTGCGCCGCACTGCACTGCGCTCGTCGCCCTGAGATATTACCAACTTATTATTATTATTTAGCACCTAAACAATCTCTTTTATTTCCTTGCAGGAGACATTTTCCAACGGATCAGGAGTTTACAGAAGAGTGGCAGCAATGGTGATTTTATGTTGACGTCTTTTATGTATTATAACTTTTTATTATTGTAATTATATTATTATCTATGCCAACTGACTTTATTGTTACTAATCGCTTAAGTTTACCTACCTGTTTTAGAAAATTAGGTGACCAGGGGCCGTACCATGAACGCTTATTCCGGGACCGAATAGGCTCAGCTGCCGACGCTGCGCGACTGAATTTTATCGCCCTGCTGATTCGCGGTCGCGCAGTGTCGGCAGCTGAACCTATTCGGTCCCGCAATAAGCTGTTCACGATACGGCCCCAGGGGCCGTAATCTTAAAAACATTCACTTTGTGTTCAGTCGTCGCTTGGAGGATCTAGCTCTGGGTATACGTATAATCAAATAATCAAAGAGTCGTCGATTTTTTATCAAATGTATTAAAAACCTACTTTTTTTTAAACCTTTTCGAACGTTTATATGACACTGACCGTTTGCAGACCTCGATCATGGTGTCAAACCGACAAATGACAAATCTTGGCAAACCAAACCAAAATCCATTAAAACTGTTAAACAATTTTCTAGGACGTTACATAAACAGAGTTGAAGAAATAATCGGTTTTGATGATAAAAAGTAAACAATAAAGTAGTCAAAGGACTAGTTTCGTAGACAATGCGTAAATGGGCGATGAGTTTCTGAGGCGGTACGAGTCAATCTAAAAGATGGGAGATACAAATAAGCCCATACCGAAAACTGTACCGGGGTATATGAACTTTGTCATCGGAGGTGCGAGTGGGTACGGAAAATCTTTGCTTGACACTATTATAAATCTTGGTGTAAGGGTTTGCGCCGATGTTCTGGTGGTGGTAATGCCACTTCTCGATTGGAGGACTCCCAGAACTTGGAAAGAGGTGACACCACACTGGTGGTGTCATTATAGCGACGTAATTATTGGTAACCGTTTTCACCCCGATCCGACCACTCCTAGCAACAGGAAGTATTCCGTTTTTGGTATAGGCGCCGGTTACCAGAGGCACACAAACACGCACCGACCTCGCCGGCGAGGTCGAGGACTCCCCAGATCTGTCAGAAGATCGGTTAGATTCTCTCCAAATATTCAACCAGATCAACCTACTAGGGCCCCAGGGCATACCCCTTCTGGGGTGCCAGGGCAAGTCTGCCCCCACTCCCGGCGACGGCCAAGCCGAGGTTCGTACCGTCTGAGGTGCCCTTGAGCTAGTCGCCTTTAACCTAAACTAGGCCGAGTGTCATTTGCGATTCACTAAAGTCCGGTGACGCTGTAGAGGCCATCTGAGGCCAACAGCATCAGCCATTCATAAACAAAAAAGTTTTTACAAAATACCACTCCCACTGGAGCACAAGATTTCCTGAAATCTACCGACAAAAATACATTTTCTCTCTCTTAATAGCAATTACTTAAAATTAGGACATGATTTGATTTTCTATGGGAGTCGTCGCCATCAAACCGCTTTCTGTGTATCGTCATCATCAGCCAGAAGACGTCCTCTGCTAGACGAAGACCTACCTCTTAATATGGAGAGATTTCCATAATCCCCACGCTTGGCAGGCGGCTTGGGGATCGCAGAATGCTCACCACCCTAAACCGGGAGGATGCTGCTGCCGGTCCTCCGGTGTCCCTAGATGCAGTTTTAGGACAGACCCAGAAAAAACCTATACATACACATGTATTTTATAATGTCTAGAAGTAGAACTCTTGACTGACGTGGAATACCTTTCTCCCCCTGGGAGTGGAAGTGGAGTCGAATCACTTCACCTTCAACGGGATATGCACTGTTGTGCAAACCTTTCTGTGTTCCGGAAAGAACTACAGAAGATGTTTGAAATTACTGGGCATAAAGATATTCAACAGCGAACCCCCCCGTGTGATCCGTGCTTCTTAGGGCGGTGAGAGCAGTGTAGAGTAGAGGACGAGTTTTATGAACTGTTCAAAGTTCTTGAAGGTTTTATCTAGTAAAGGTAGGTCCAAATATCACGTAGGTCCATTAATCATGTTTCGGTTTAGGTATAAGTTTATAAGCTTATTACTTATGCTGTGTGATAACCTGGACCAACATATAATTAAGATATAGGCTTTTTTTGTTAGGTAGGTAACAAAGTTCTTGATACCGCTGCGATGATGTCTATCATGACTGATATTTTACGATCAGGGGGTCTAAAATGCCCGCATTAAGCAATTCCCCTAAAACCAGTTCATCTAAAAATTCGTAGCAGAATGAATTGTAAAAAGTTGCTATCGAGTAACTTCTAACGAATCTGGAAGTTGACTTTATGTAATTCATCTTTCATCGACCATTTTACGACTTTCTATAGAAAACTGTTTAACTAATGAATTCCGTATTAGAATTATTTGCAAAATCATAGTGTGAATTGGCGCCTGTGACCGGTTTACGATTTGCGAAATGAATCATCATAGGATCATATGCAGAATAGCTAAATGCGACAATTTTAGCCCCACAGGAGAGCGTATCTTGTCTTGTTACCATAAAAAAGTGAGGCTAGCTCTTGATGCCAGCGACTCACTAGCAGACAAGATAAATGATTGTTAAGCAAGATTTGTGTTTGACAGAATGATGGCAATATGCATCGTGCAGCCGGCAGATCTGATAAAAACTCGCATGCAGCTTCTCGGGCCAGCTGCGAAGACCACGTCGACTCTGACTGTGGCTAAAAACATCCTGAAAAATGAAGGGCCTTTGGGGTTTTATACAGGATTGTCGGCTGGCCTGTTCCGACAAGCCACGTATACTACGGGACGTTTGGGATGCTTCAGTGTCCTATTCGACACATATAAGAGGTAAAGAGTCGGTAGACTTGAAAGACAAAGCTATAGAAGCTTTATCGAAGATTGATTGCACCCTAATCCACACATCCACCAGCCTACAGTCAGGATTTTTGAATCGAGATCCCCGGGGATATGTCATAACATATCCATGGTTTGTTGATGTTAAAAATAGGCAGTAATGGTATCTCATTAGTGGCTTTTTTAACACCTAGGTATTAAAAAAAAGCCACTATATAAGTAGGTATGTGATATATAAGTCTGCGCTTGACCATCAACTTGCCTGCTGGTAAGCGACGATGCGATGCGATGAAGCACGCAGACTTAGAAGATATCTATTTACTGACCTTGAAAAGATTTATGGAATTGATTGAGTACGCGGACGAAGTCGCGAGGGACCGCTAGTAAGGTATAATAGTTTGGACCACAGATATACGACACCCAAGTGTTAGAAATGTTCCTGCCACGCAGGTAGGTACGGCACAATGTGGTAAGCAAAGATTGTAAAAAGTCCTTACAGTTGCAGACTCGTTGCAATAATATTTTGCCTCACAAATAATTATCTTATTTCTTCTATGATAGCATGTACGGGACTCCACAGTTTGCAGCAAAAACGGCAATGGGTGTCATTGCTGGGGGTATAGGAGCCTTCATCGGTACCCCGGCAGAAGTGGCGCTCATTCGGATGACGGCTGACGGAAGACTTCCGCCGGAGAAGAGGAGGAACTACAAACATATCTTCAATGCCCTGGGCAGGTTAGCTAGTTGACTCTGTTCTTTGGATAGCGCAGTGTTGGCAAAACATTATGATGTCCAAACTGATAGTCAAACTGGAGTGTAATGAAGTTGAATGAAACTCTTAGAAAGAAAATCTGCCTAATGCAAGCCGATATCTTGCACCGAGAAGGTCAGGTATAAAATAATCAATTGGCTTATACAATTTTTTTTTATTCAATGGAGTGACGAGACGAGCTATCTGTTTGCCTGGTGGTAAGTATCACGCCTGCCCATCACCAGACACACAGCAGCAGTGCCAGGATCGACACCCTGAGATTTAAGATGTCAAATCTCTTTATGCTCGGTGATTTATCTGGCAACAATGCCCATCAAACCGCAACACAGTAATGCTTGCACACCACTGCTTGGCAGTTGAATAACTGGCAAAGGTGTTCTACTTCACCACTAACTACAGTATAATAAAGTAATCATCGTCAACGTATCACACACAAGCTTTGGGAAAACGATACGTACAGTTATTAGAACGATGAAAATTAACGTTAGGGGAAGGGGTCCAGACCCCTATAAGCACCCCCCGTATAATGCCATTGCCTAGCCTATAGCCGAGCCAACAAGTTCACCAAGTTGGTTGACTCCCGATGCCTCGCTCAAGCTACTATTATTATTTGCCAACTGCAGGATAATAAGAGAAGAGGGTGTGTTAACGCTGTGGACGGGCGCCGTCGCTACCATCACGAGAGCCATGGTGGTGAACGGGGCGCAACTGGGAACCTACACACAGGTCACTCTCTAATACTGCATTATTTTCTAACGCAAGTAACCACCATCTCGTAAAGCCTGGTAAGTAAGGTCTTGGTAAGCGACGATGCGGTCGATGATGATGCATGCAGACTCACGCACATTGACGTATAGGGCATTTGTTTTAAATGTTACATTGGACACCAGGGTCCGTGCTTTTTCTTAAGATTTACAGTCGCATTATTAAAGTCGCGTTACAAATTACTTACTATGGCATTCAAGAGGAAATCTTCCTTATTAGGGCTCCGTATCAGAAGGACTATCAGGGTAAATGACGATGTTTGCAGAACGTGCCGACGTTCTGCACATGCCGAACATACCGATATTAAAACGTCAACGTGATGACAACGCTACGTTTTGAGTGGCAAAACTACTTACTAGTAATACATCCAAAATGTAAAGTACAGTCATCAAGAGATGTATCTTTTTCCAAAATGCAATGAATATGCGCTAAAAAGAATTAAATAAAAACTCGTTTGAGATTTTAAGTACTTACATTAATACCTACCCCATTATATCTACATACACGCTGCTTCTGTGCAGTACATAAATTAAGTGCGCATTATTAATTAACGTCACAATGAGCGGCTTTGACCATATAGTAACTACCTACTACTAGAGATAGAGGGCACTCTATCTCTAGTTTAGGTCGTTTGTGGCTATTTTACCATACTCAAATTAGTATCACTAAGCGAGTACGAGTGCGAGTGGTATGGTATAGTTTCGATGGTAGGTACCAACCGGCAGTGTCTTGTCTTCTTCGCTTTTCCAGGCGAGAGAGATGATGCAGCCTTCGTTCGGAGACGGCATGCCTCTTCACTTAGCGTCGTCGATGATCGCCGGGTTTGTCACCACAGCTGCTTCCCTGCCAGTTGACATCGTCAAGACGAGGTTATTGTGCTAATTAATCATTACACCTTGACAATATCAAGTTGAAAATCAGGCCCTCCGTACCACTGAAGGAAAAGAACGTGAGAAATTCTGCATACGTACGGAGAAAAAATTTAAAAGCGCCCATTTACCGCTTTTAAATTTTTCCTGGATATATATATGTCCTAAAACTGCACCCAGAACCACCGGAGGATGGGCAGCAGTGTCCTCTTAGTTAAGCCGTCAAGCCGCCTGCTAAGTGTGGGGATTATGGCAACACCTCCCTATTAAGGGGGGGCTTCGTCCAGCAGTGGACGTCTTCTGGCTGATGAGTGAAAAGGGGTCGTAAAATCAATAGCCAAAAGCCTTACTTCTTAAGAAGAACGGCTGTCAAAACAAGGTTGTAAAGCAATTGTATGGAAAACCGCTGTCGCCAGTTTCACACAAAATTGTTTAGAAAGTACGACGAAAAAGTGCCAATAATTGGTCGCGCATTTGAAGTACAACGCTCGAAATGGCATTTTGCAACTGATTAATATTTATCTAATTACGATGCAATGTGGTTTGGTTTCCTACGCGTCTATTTAAAATTGAATTTCTGATTACAATTAGAATTATTGTTATGGCAACTTTGCTTAATACAAAAAGGTCTACACATTGTTTATGCAGTTCCGCACTTCCGCCCGTGACCGGAATGGCTGCAGGTCGTTCTCTGATAAGTTTTGCAAATTTTACCGGCCTTAATCAGTAATAAAATAAAGAACCCAAAATAGAAGCAAGCTGTTTTGTATTGGAGCCGCTTTCGAGCTGATCCACCAACCTATATTTTATAACTTCAGGGGCTAACGCAACCTTGGACCTTGGACAGAAACTTAAACCTTTATGTTACATATTGTATATCGATTAAAATTGCTTTTTGCATTTTTGTATTGTATATCGTCTTCGTGAAACCACCTTGCATTGTTTATCCCAAAACCTAATTCTAAGTGGGTAGACCTAAGTCCACCATTACACAATTTTAACAAGCTGATATGCAGCCAGGCCCGGAATTTGGGCTGGATCAATTTGCTTAGCGTAAAAGTTTATTTGTTTGTGGATCTGGGTAAGTCCTAAAACTGCATATAGAAACACCGCGGAGGACGGGCAGAAGCTTTCTCACGGTTAACGGTGGTGAGCATTCTGCAATCCCCAAGCCACCTGCTAAACGTGGGGATTATGGCGACCCCTCCCTAATAAGAGGGAGACCTTCGTCCAGCAGAGGACGTCTTCCACTGATAATGTAATGTAAAAGTTTATTTTACCCAAAAACTAAGTTACAAATACAAATACAAATAATTTATTGATAACACCAAAGTTACACGTCAAATTTCATTAAGTAAGTCAAAAATAATAATTACTTAGGTAATAAAATGAAATAATAATTATAAAAATACGTCAATAATCTCTTATTTTAAAATAAGCTTCAATGTCATAAAACAAATTCTCTTGTAACCACGCTCTGAGCTTAGATTTGAAGCACCCGGTGGAAGGAGCATCCCGAATGGAAGCTGGTATACGGTTGTAGACCGCGGGCCCCAGAATATACACTGACCTCTCCGACTTGACGAGACGGTGCGACGGGGTGATCAGTTGGTCTTTCTTTTTATTACTTCGTAAATCTAAAGTGCTGTGAACGCCCCTACGTTGGAACGTTTCTAGGTTTACATGGGTGAATAGGGCTATCTGGTAAATAAACTCACACGGCAAGGGCAGTATCTGAAGTTCCCTAAATAGCTCTACGCATGAGACGTCGTTCTGAACCCCGCATATAGCACGTATGGCTCGTTTCTGCATTACAAAGACTCTGTTCCGATCGGCAGCGCGGCCCCACAGCTCCAACCCGTACGTGATGTTACTGTGGACGGTCGCGAAGTAGCAGGAGCGCACCACGCTGCGGGTGGCGGTGCTCGCAAGCCGCCGGAGCGCGAAGCACGAGCGGCTCAGCTTCCCGCAAAGCTCGTCTATGTGCGTCTCCCACGTCAACGCACCGTCGATGTGGAAACCCAGAAGTTTCGTACTATGTACCTGTTGGAGCACGGTATTGCCGACTGCTACCGAATAAGTCTTTGTTGAGTGACCATTGAGGTTGAATGCAAGGAAGCAGGTCTTGTCCTTATTAAGAGCTAATCCGTTAGAACGGAACCAGCTGTCGAGCTCGTTTGCTACCGTGTTCAGTTTCGACTCCAGCTGACTATGCGTCGGCGCGGTAATCACCGCAGCGACGTCATCGGCGTACATGTAAATCTCGGCGCCAGTGATGGCACCGGGTAGGTCGTTGAGGAGGAGACTGAATGAGGTGTTAGACAAGCAGGAGCCCTGTGGGACGCCCATTAGTACCAGAGTACCCCGTTTAGTACCCATTAGTACCCCGTTAGTACCAGAGTTATAATAACCTCTATCTCTCATATCTCTTCTTAGGTTACCCTGATCTCAGAGGCTGAGGATGTCTTAGCTAGATAATAAACAACCTTATTTAAAAATTTCAGAGTGCAAAATGCGGCGAAAGGCACAAAGGTAACTCAAGCAGGAGTATTTAAGAGCGTCATCAAAAACGAAGGCGTGTTCGCTTTATGGAACGGATTTTTCCCAACGCTCTTCAAAATTGGTCCTCACACTATCTTCACGTTCATATTCCTTGAACAGTTAAATAAGTTTTACCTCAACAACTTCGCTTAAATCTTCGGTGTCGGTACAATGTAAAATTGTTTATACAATGTGTAAGAAAAAGGTTCAACAAAACTAAAGGGTATGTTATGTATGTACACATCATTATGAACAACTTTTAATAAAGGACCAAAACTTGAAATCGCGAAAAAACAGCTATTCCATACAAAAAGTCCATTGAACTTGGACAAAATGTATGAAATAGTCTTTATTACCAACCACATAGAGTAGTACATATTTACTTAAATTATGTAGAGCCTTAAAAATACTTCCATGATTTAAATAATTTCACTGTTAAATGGACAACACGTAACTACCTCTATCATTAACGATTCATTAAGCGCTTTTAATTCTCAAGCCGCGAAGCAGAAAATTTATGAAGGTATCTACCACAAAATGTCAGCGGAAAGCTTACTTTGTAAAATTTTGAAGTAGTCGCGATATGGAAGGTTTTAACGTTTTACTTATAAACGCTGCTATAAACGAACGCCATTGAAGCTCTGAGTAAAACTTTTTTTTACTGTTTATATGCTTGCGTTTGTCTGCCATCTCGTTTGATGTTAAACGAAGATGCAGCCTACGATGGCAAAAGATGTTTCAGGGCAGCATTTGAATTGTCAAAGATCGTTTTCCGGGAGACTGCCTGAAATGAAATCGGCGGCAATAAAACCGCTCTATATAGTCTGAAAAGGCTGAATCAACTGAGACTGGTATAATTTTAGGGCTCGGGCATACTTAACGAGTTTTAGCACTTGCGTTCGGCGATTCAGTGGCATTTCGGAAGCTTGAATTGCACACATACCTAAATCTCTAGTCGCGGATCAAGTCGTTAGTTGTACGCTCGATACAGCGACTGAACTCGCCGCTCCTGTCGCTCGATCCCGTGGTCCTCTCCGCACGGCGATTCAATATTGATAAATCGCGAAAACGTACGATTTAAATACCGCGATTAAACGTAGCTAATCGCCGTTGCGCGATGCAATATCGATGCAGTCGTCAAAGCGCGCGATAAATTTACCGCGACCAAACGAAGAAAGTCGCTAAAACGCAATACATCATCAATGCACTCGGGAAATCGCCGATCGCAGATGCTTATATCGCTAGTCTGCCCGAGCCAAAGACTATAAACCCTTTTGACTGATCGTCCGACTTTCCCTCGTGCGAAAATGAGTAGTTAAAAACCACTGCTAGCCACTGCGAGGACGTCAGAATTTCATTGACTTTCATACCTCATTGTGTCATCCCAGTGATTGGCCAATCGCAAGCGTAGAACCTCACCCTCTGCCCGCAAGAGTGAGTCGTGTTTGTAGGAGAAATTATGTTCACGAGCCATCAACAGGCTATATGATCTGTGGCCCGAGCCCTAAGATCACTTGTTTAACTGTACTAAGTATTTAGATGTGTTGTTTTCGGATGTTATTCGTGTCTACTGATTAGTCTTAAAACGTTTTTAAAGATTTTGTACCAAGTGGTTGACGTTTATGTAATTTTATTATGAAGGAGAGTTATTTAGCAGTAAACTTCTCAATAAATCTATATTGTGATACCGTGTTTATAATTATGTTTTCATCTCGGCACCTACATCTAAGCTAAGAGTAGGTTTAATATTAGAGGTAAAGTTTGTCAGTTGCTTTTCGTTCGAAGTAGGTAATCTTCGTAACCACTGATTTGTTTTGCAAAAATCCTTTACAGGTAGGTAAAAGGTAGGTAAGTGTTTAAAATAGAAGGGAAATAGGCTTCCTGATGATACGATATACCTCCGCCTATGGTCAGCTGCAACACTAGAAGCATCACCGATGCTTCTATATAGTGTGCCAGCGACGCCCAGGCACCGGGCGCTGGTCCTGGAGGGGCGCAATTATAGAAGCTCGCACCGGGAGCTTTCTTTTAAAGGGCGCAACTATGGAAAGTCCCCAGTCGCCCGAAGAATCCAACTCGGATGGGCAGCGTTCGGGAAAATCTTCGTAATATCTTCTCGTCCAAAATCCCGCAGTGTCTGAAGACAAAGGTCTTCAACCAGTGTGTGTTGCCAGTGATGACATATGTTACTGAAACGTGGTCTTTAACTGCTGGCCTTTTGGAGAAACTCATCAGAGTCACACAACGGCAATGAAGCGAGCTATGCTCGGAGTTACTTTGGGCGATAAAATCCGAAACGAGGATATTCGCCAAAGAACCAAAGTCACCGACATAGCTCGCAAGGTTTGCAAGTTGAAGTGGCTGTGGGCAGGCCACATCGCTCGAAGGTGTGCGTACTCCTGGCGGAAAAGTATCGAAAATCTAATTTTGGTTATGGCAAATAATTAGATCATGACGTCGTGTAAATGTTTGTGGTAATTTGAAATTTGTTCATCCAGCCATTATTGAGATATCTGCAAAATAGAGATTCCGCCAGGGGAACGTTCCCCCAGCGGCACTTTTTGCTAAAGAAAGGACTTTCGAGAAAAAAAAGTATGCCACGAATTAGATCATATTTGTTCGTAAATGTTTGTGCTAGAATGGAATTTGTTTGTCATAAGACCTCCGAGATATTCAAGTTTTTGCTGGGGGAACGTTTGCGCATTTGCTGGATTTCGTAAACGGTTAGGCGCACAGTTATGATTTTATTTGCACATATTGCTATGAATTTGTTTATAATGTTAGTGCAAACAGAATCCGAAAAAACAACACCGTTTGGAAGAAAAAATATATTCGTAAAACAAGGTTTTTAGGTTCTAGTACTTAAAACATATGTCCTAGAGTCTACATTTCAATGTCAATATATGCCTTACAACTGCTTACAACGTCACGCCAAGTATCATTTGTGTGATGTAAGTAATTAACGAGTTATTATGAGTTAAGTGAAAAAAAACACGACTAAATCATGACAGTTTTCGCCATTGAATTGCACGAGTTCCTTATGTACTGACAACCTAAAAGTTACGCAATAATTAGATCATTCTTTCAATTATCTACCTGCCAAATTTTAGCTCGATGCACTCGATAATTAAAGAGATATTAATCTAAACCTAACAAGACTTCAAATGGTCGATAAACCGGCCAAGTATCAAAGGTCACCAAAAAGCGGCCGCGCGGTATATAGTGCTAGCCTTCTAAAATCGATAGAGTTGTACCGATGCTTTTGTACATGTGAGCACACAATCATGATCGAGTGACAAAAAACAACGAAGTTTAGTTTATAATCAATAGATGTTGTTTGTTTATTTACATATTTCTTTTGAATTGATAAATAACTAAAACGTATGGTATTTGTTTCCTTGTAACCCATACGAATTGGATTCGATTCGAAAACTTTCTCTCGCCATCTCTATCTGTCTTAAGCATGAAGAATGACAGAGACAGATAGTGAGTGGTTTCTGAATCAAAACCTTTCCGATTGGGTTTAGAATACGGAGGCAAGAGCGCGAGACGTCCTTAGCATTTTATTTTGTGTCATTAACTTCCTGAACGAGATTCAAGATTGCATTAGGTACTTCAAATTTTTCCCACAGCTCAACTAATCGAAACATCGGAGCGAAATATTGACAACGCTATCGCTCAAATATCATCAAATATTCTAGGGTTGTATAGTAGCCGGCAAACAACTTGAGCCAACCTTGGCTGCGCAGTAACGATTTTACGGTCTCTTTGCCGGATCGAAGGGTGTGCGAGGGGAGTTCCGACGCCACGCGTCCACGCGATCAACCGGCCGGAAGCAGTGCCACGGCCCCGCGTCCCGCTAGCATCTACACTTGCGTTTTGCTATTTTATTTATATTGTTTTTTTCTTCAAATGTTGTAATTGTTTTGTTGTATTTCTGTTTGTTTGTATTTTTGTTATTACTAATTTGTTTCAAACCTATTTTAGTTAAAAAGAGTTTTATCAATTTCTTTCGAATTATGAATTGAGTTTCAAGAAAGAAGACAAAACACTTATGACTAAAATAGATTTGAAATACTTTTTAGTGCTTTATGCATAAGACGGTAAGTATTAAAAAATTTCGACGTCCACATTGACCATTAATATGTCCATAAGTGTACATGCGCAAACTTACCCCCACTACGTCGCTCTAGGCTCAAGATGTTTGCCGGGCACTATACTAGAACTAAAACAGATTTTAAAAAACTAGAATTATAAAAATAATAATCAGTTGTTTATTTTTAACCCTACTTATATTATGTACTTATACAATCACAGATCAGTTTCAATAATTGACTCATTTATAAAAGCAGCTGTAACAAATTATTATCTAGCTTTCCTAATTATAATGTTCACGCATAATCGAAGCAGCCACTGTGTCGTCGTCAGCCATAAGACGTCCACTGCTGGACGAAGGCCTCCCCCTTAATAGAGGGGTGTTGCCATAATTCCCACGCTTGGCAGGCGGTTTGGCAGTTCATGCATAAACTTTGTATTAAATGATTAAAATAATAATAAATTCAACTAGAAAAAACTAACATGACACACTGACATGTAAAGCTAATTGTCTTATACTAGATAGACTGATTAGGTCATCAGTCTGTCTATTATACAATCTGTAACAAAAAGGTTCAACAATACTGAAGGGTACGTATGTACTCATCATTATGAACAACTTTTACTGTCGGGCCAACCCTGAAAACGCGGAAAATAAAACAGCTGTTCCATCCATTTTGTCCAAGGTCAATGAACTTTTTGTATGGAACAGTTGAGCTGAGCTAAGTTAACATAATGTGTAGCGCGTGTAACAAACGTTGTCGGGGACTTACACAAAAATACTTACTCAAACTTGTTTTATTCTTATAGTATGAAAAAAAATACGTGCATAAGAAACCAAGTAAACGATTTTTTACGAACATGTACCACCCCGATAAAGGTACAATGCCACCAATTATAGAAGGCTAGCACTATATAGCGCGCGGCCGCTTTTTGGTGACCTTTGATACTTGGCCGGTTTATCGACCATTTGAAGTCTTGTTAGGTTTAGATTAATATCTCTTTAATTATCGAGTGCATCGAGCTAAAATTTGGCAGGTAGATAATTGAAAGAATGATCTAATTATTGCGTAACTTTTAGGTTGTCAGTACATAAGGAACTCGTGCAATTCAATGGCGAAAACTGTCATGATTTAGTCGTGTTTTTTTTCACTTAACTCTTAATAACTCGTTAATTACTTACATCACACAAATGATACTTGGCGTGACGTTGTAAGCAGTTGTAAGGCATATATTGACATTGAAATGTAGACTCTAGGACATATGTTTTAAGTACTAGAACCTAAAAACCTTGTTTTACGAATATATTTTTTTCTTCCAAACGGTGTTGTTTTTTCGGATTCTGTTTGCACTAACATTATAAACAAATTCATAGCAATATGTGCAAATAAAATCATAACAGTGCGCCTAACCGTTTACGAAATCCAGCAAATGCGCAAACGTTCCCCCAGCAAAAACTTGAATATCTCGGAGGTCTTATGACAAACAAATTCCATTCTAGCACAAACATTTACGAACAAATATGATCTAATTCGTGGCATACTTTTTTTTCTCGAAAGTCCTTTCTTTAGAAAAAAGTGCCGCTGGGGGAACGTTCCCCTGGCGGAATCTCTATTTTTAAAATATCTCAAAAATGGCTGGATGAACAAATTTCAAATTAACACAAACATTTACACGACGTCATGATCTAATTATTTGCCATAAACAAAATTAGATTTTCGATACTTTTCCGCCAGGAGTACGCACACCGCTCGAAGAACTGACAACCGATAGGGAAGAAAGGTTCTCTCGTGGCGACCGCGAACCGGGAGACGCAGCGTAGGCGCGGCCTCCCACTATATATATATATATGACGGAGGAGGAGGGTCCTTTCGCCATCATCATCAGCACTCATCGTTGATCCTCTTAGCAGTGGGCGTCGTCGGTGGGTAGTGTCGGATGAAGAAAACAAGCTCGTACAATCAATCAAATTATAATCTTCACAGGCACAGTACAGTAATCAGGTAGGCACAAATAAGTTGTAGGTAGGTACGTATCACAGAACGCGCGATGGTTCAGTGTCCACCGCACGCGCCGCTCGTCCATGGGAAAGTGAAGTCACCGATCGACGGCGCGCACGTCACCGACTCCATCGAGTGCCACCAGGTGGCGCTCTCGTCCCGGATACGACTCGATTGCGACATATATATATATGTCGTCGATCCACCTATATATATATAGGTGGACCGACGACATTGTAAAAGTCGCGGGCAACCGGTGGATGCAAATGGCAGGTTGTCGTACAGTGTGGCGGTCTAAGGAGGGCTTCGTTCAGCAGTGGACGTCTCCAGGCTGATGATGATGATGATGAACTATGGAAACTCGCACCGGGCGCAAAAAAGGCTATTTACTGCACTGCATACTACTCTGTTGCAGAGTCCGCCTGAGGAAGTGCCACACCTTTGACAGTTATTCAACCGCCAAACGATAATGTGGTGGATACAAATAGCAGGTTGTCGTACCTACAGTGTGGCGGTCTAACGGGGAGGCATTAGTTCAGCGGTATAGAATATAGATGTCTTCTGGCTGATGATGTTAAAGTAGAAAAGCATTTACAATTAATTATGCTTAACATACATTTTTTGATAGTAAAACATAATCGAGTTTTCATTATTTATTTCACTTCATTATTTAATTTAACACAGCCCTTTACAATAAATTTAAACATAAATGTGCTTATTATACATTCACAGACATTATAGGCGAAACACGACAATTTGGTCGCTATAAAAAAAAACCTTCACCTTCGCACTTAAACTATAGGTGACAGAGTTAAAAATCGTAAGTTCACGTGAAGTTTCACGTCATTCCTCCACCTTTTGTTATAATGCTGGGGCTTCACCTGTGTGATGCTTTACGCCCAATTATCGGAATAAATAACGTGCAATAAATGATGCATTCAATAATGGGCTACATGGATGGCCACACAATCATTTAACTTTGAATATCGGCTAACGTCTAACGACGTTAATAATGCCACTAGCCCATTAGCGTGCTAACACCCAGCCGTATCTGCGTATTGTATCAAATACCGCGCTAAATAATAGCTTTACACGCAGGTGAAGCCCTAACATAAGAAGATAAACCCTAAGTTCGCTTAAAGAACTTTTTTTTTGCTTTTAGGCCGAAACCTCACTAACATGACATGAATGATCATGTTATGATTATCATTCATTTAATCATTTCTTTTGGTGTGTATAAGGTACAATAAACAGTTTATCATCTATTTATCTATCTGTATTTTTATATTTGACTGGCTAGATGTTGACCACAACTCACCAGTTGGCAAGTGTCTCACTTAACTCTGGTAAGCATACATAGCCTGGAACTAACAATTAAAGATGCCGGAACACACCGTTAAGCGCTCGTGTGCTTGTTAACTGATTTTCGACGGTGGCAGCTAGCCGCTAGCCAACAGCGGATAAGAAAGTACCTTACCAATATGCTATAGTTTCCTCACGATGTTTTTCTGGGGGTTTCTTAGGGATTTGAACCCAGGACAACACTAATTCCAGGGGCCGTACCATGAACTCTAAAAAACATGATTGTTAGGTTCAGCCGCCGGCGCTGCACGACCGTGAATTTTATCGCCCCGCAATACGGTTCGTGGTCGCGCAGCGTCTGAACTTAAAGATAATGGATTAAGCATGTTACGTCATAGATGGTCATAGTAAGGCCTCTGAGTCTGAGATAACGTTACCGTTTGTCACCTGATGATCATTATAGGTATACCTAAGCTCCCTTAGCACATTTGCCTGATCACTCACTTGCTCACTGCCTGCGTGGTCACTTTAATGGGTCTTGGGCCTTAATACTCTTAGTATCTTAGGTACTTAAAACGTTTCTCAAGAAAAGAAAATTTATTGAGAAGTAGCATTAAATTTCTTAACGTGCCTGCGGGGCTAAACTGGCTACTTTAAAAGAAAGAAAAAACGCGAAAGAAACCACTTCCTCCCCGCAGCGGCACTTAAAACCGTACACACACCACGGAAGCGAGTAAAGATGTTTACTTTTGCTCCCTAGGTGAGTAATCTACTATTTTCTATAAAGTGGATTCTTATGAAGCTGCCGTTTTGAGAAACTGCCATTTTGAGAATATCTATCTAGGTCTTATCCTTAAGCGAACAAAACAACCAAGCTCTAGAATTAAGTAAGTACATAATTTCATTATTACTATAGTAGTAGATAATTGTAACAACTCTATATTGAGCTACATTATTTAAATATAATACCAACCAATTTGAAGTTTGCGAGTTTGCATGTACGAGGTTATTAAATATATTTGAGTTATAGGCTGTTCATACACGCAATATACAGGGTTAGATCTAATCAGTTAGCATCCTTTTAAGGGCACGTTCTGTATATCAAAACAAACAACTTTTACTATGGGGCCAACACATTTGTACTGGTAGGACTCTACAGCAGGGTCCGCCTGGGAAAGTACCACACTTTTGGTGTGCAAGCATTACTGTGTTCCGGTTTGAAGGGCAATGTTACCAGAGAAATGACTGGGTATGAAGAGATTTAACATCTAATATCTCAGGGTGACGAGCGCAGTGCAGTGCGGCGCAGGATTGTGTTCGCAAGTTCACAATTTAATTTTGGCACTGCTACTGTTAGTGGCAGGCGTGACGCTTACCATCCGGTGAAAGTCTTGCTCGTCTCGTCAGTTGATAGTATTGAAAATAAAAATAAAAACATTGAAATCGCAAAAAATAACTGCTATTCCATTAATTTTGCCAAAGGTTGATGAACTTTTTGTATGGAACAGCTGATATTTTTTTCGCGTTTTCATTGTTGGCCCCATAGTAAACGTTATTTGTTTTGATGTACAGAATATTCCCTGAAAAGGATGCTAACTGACTAGAACTAATCCTGTATAAATGTGATAAAATAAATAACTCGATTTTTTATTGTGAGCCAAATGAGCACCGGATTCACTGCCAACCACAGAGAAGAATATCACCTCTATGCAGCTAACATAAAAAAAAAATGTGCAGCTCTTTTTTTGTTTCTTCCGAGTGATATGGCGTTACACATTGAGCATTGGTTCTGGTTATGTGCTAAACTGCATCCAGAACTACCCGAGGACGGGCAGCAGCGTCCCCTTAGTTAACGGTGGTGAGCATTCTACGATCCACAAGTCGCCTGCCAAGCGTGGGGATTATGGCAACCCCTCCCTATTAACGGGGAGGCCTTCGTCCAGCAGTGGATGCCTTCTGACTAATGACATAGAACTTCTTACTGGAAACCCTTCCGAGGTGACGGAAACAAAGCAAGTTAAAAGTGACGAGACGAGCAAGACGTTTGCCTGGTGGTAAGCGTGTACTCCTGCCACTAACAGTAGCAGTGCTAGAATTGTGAACTTGCGAATACAACAAAGCGAATAGTACAGTGCGGCGCAGGGCACTGTACCGCGGTCGTCACCCTGAGATATCAGATGTTAAATCTCTCATACCCAGTAATTTCTCTGGTATAAGAAACTTCACTGAAAAGTCGAGTGTTTTTTTTTATCGGCAGCTCAATGGGAAGTTTTATGGCAGCTGTCGGAACATAGTTCTACAGCCAAAGGATAGATGGCGCTGGCGAGATATGGCCCACTTTTTTCGCATTTTTCTTGTGAAAAAGCAGTTCACTCACCTTCACTGCTTCATTTCACAGTTCGCGTTCGTTGGTGAAGTGCCTTCCCAAGCTTGCTTGTATCATTTTTGTTGAAATTTTGATAAATTGTTATTGTTTTTGGGACGTTACGTTATTGTCATGTATTATTTTTTGTTGATAGTATTGTTATTTTAATTGATATTAATTAATTAATTGACAAGGCGCACTCTCTAATTTGCGAGGAATAACGAAAGCTTAAGAAATACTATGGGCAAGTACTTTGTTAGACAAACAATAACAAAAAAATACGTATGACAGATCTGATATAAATGAAATAAGGTTACTTTTAATTTGTTGACATTTTACTTTGCTTCATTCGTTCAAAATCTTCAGAACCACAGACTAGATAGTGAAACTGTTCAGGGCCATGTCTCTTTATTGCCGTCTAACGGATTTTTATGAACTATATATTTTTTTAATTTGCTGTTAGAAAATCGCCCATTGCTCACTATAAAAATCGAGTTATAGTAACGAATGACAACCGTCTATTGGAAATGACGTTCACAAATTATCGACATTCAAGAGCGTAGGAATAGAAGCGAAGTCCATCACGAAGTTCAGGGTGGTAGAGGCGTTGACAGGTCACCCGTAGGCCTCCTCCTCCGCCAGGGTTTCCCAGGAAGAAGAGGATCCAGAATCCCAGGTGGTCTCATCGTCACGTGCTTCGTCATCTTCGTCGTAGTATGACATCTGTGGAAACAGAAGTTTTTTTTGTGTGAAAGTTTAAAAATTATTATATATATATTTTTTTGTTTTTTTCTTCGCACTTTGTGCATTCAGCCAGTGTGAAGTATTATGCATTTTTAAGATTTTAAAGTATCAAGTTATTTTATATATACAATGTGTAACAAAAAGGTTCAACAATACGGAAATATGTATGTACTCATCATTATGAATAACTTTTACTATGGGGTCAACCCTGAAATCGCTAAAATAAAATCGGCTGTTCCATACAAAAAGTTTTTTAACCCTGGACAAAATGTATGGAACAGCTGATTATAAATTCGGGATTTCAGGGTTGACCCCATAGTAAAAGTTGTTCATAATGATAAGTACATACATGCGCTTCCGTATTGTTGAACCTTTTTGTTACACATTGTATATGGGTCATCGGACACAAATAAGTTTAAGAAAATAATAGATGCAGCGACATGATTTTTCCGTGTTCCCGCCAAAACTCCATTCTATCATTTATCTGGTTCCCAGCATCAAAAGCTACATACACTACATAGAAGCATTGCTTAGTTTGGCTAGATGGCGCTGTTGATATGTTATAATTATGAATTACCGTGCGATAGTCTGGAAAACTCTAAAATGGCTTGACCGTTTTTTTTGTTCCGCCTCTATCCTGGTGGTCAAGGGGAAAAAATTGGTGGTACTAAGTTCACCAGGTTATTTAGTAGGTACACCAATATTTCTTTAATCATCTCACAAAAAAAATTGGTTTCATGCTAAACAAAGAGCGCACTATACATGGTGTTGACGTCAGTTCAGTGCTCGCCATATAAATGTATTAAAACTCGCTTTGCGGGAAAGGGACACAGCTTCTTTCGATTTCCACCAAACATTTAACGT
The DNA here is from genome assembly GCA_905404285.2 of Erannis defoliaria. Lineage (NCBI taxonomy): Eukaryota > Metazoa > Arthropoda > Insecta > Lepidoptera > Geometridae > Erannis > Erannis defoliaria. The sequence continues at coordinate 14,870,186 of FR990084.1, forward strand.
CATATGATAGTATTTTTTATTTTAAGTAATTTTACTTTAACTAAATTTTATAAAAATAAATTGTATCAAAATTTAATTGTATTAGATGTTTGGATTTAAATTATTTGTGTTTGTTAAGTGTGTGGCTTTTTGTGTGAGAGTCAGGGTGTGTTATTGTGTGCTCGTAACTCTTCATCTATGTCACTGCTAAACTTTTGAGAGTTAAATTTTAGCTTTTATCAACATACACTGCTATCACCAAAAAAGTTTTCTATAAGATAATGGGAGAAACCGCAATCGCTTATAAGTGCTTTCATTTTCTAATTGCATCTTCTATTGTAATGTAACACGATTATAAGTGATCAATAAAGTACATTATAGCTAATCATATCAACATACGGAGGCCGAGTGGATAATCCAGTTTAATGGATGCGCTTCCAGTTGGTTAGAACCTAGTATCGGTAATTCTGGTATAATGAAATGCCAATGAAATTGATGTCGACTTATTTAATACGTCTGCATTTAAGTTGAAGCAGCTCATAAACAAAAAATATTTTACATAAGTATGTTCCAATTTACTCTCTTTTTATAATATATGTGATTGATTCAGGCGTTACTTTGCGGAAGTCCATTGTTACCAAAATTTGTTTTAATTTCTAGTGATTTTCCGCTGTAATATCGTTTCGAGTACTTATAGGATGAAGGGACACACTAAAATCTACTGTAACTATCAACGTTAATTGAAATTGAACCTAACCTGAAACAAAAAATTAATTAAAGCTGAAACAAAATGTCAATTAAACCTGAAAGCAATTTATTAATAAATTCTGAAAACAAATAATGATTTTAAGCTGTTTCAATGTAATATTTTCCTGAAACAAAATAATGATGATCAACCTGTAAATTGATAATAATTATTAACATACAAAAATAATATGATAATAATATAATATTTTAATATAATTATTTTTGTTTTATTACTTATTGATCATATTATTTTTGTATGTTAATAATTATTATCAATTTACAGGTTGATCATCATTATTTTGTTTCAGGAAAATATTACATTGAAACAGCTTAAAATCATTATTTGTTTTCAGAATTTATTAATAAATTGCTTTCAGGTTTAATGTTGTTTGAAATGTTTTTTTAGATGTTTGAAATGAAACAGATTACGTCAAATTTGCCCCTCGCCCATTAGGCACATTACGCTAGCAGCGTTCCCCCGATCTACATAATGCGAGGGAAATTTGTTGCATAAGCTATATACTCCGGACCACGCGTCTCGCCCCCTATCCCACATACGCCCTCCTAGATCTGCCACAAACTTCTTCGCTTAATAATTAAAAAATATGAATGAATGATTAATTGATTAAATATTATCGGCTAAGTTTTGTTGCGCGTTATTGTATATTAGACGTACAGTTATTACTCACATCTTGTTCCATTAGTCGCCGGGGACGTGCTTCCTCTCTTTCTAGATACCTTTCCTCCTTAGGATGCATGGTTAAAACATACTACAATTTAATACGTTACAATAAAATTAATTAATTACCAGTCCGGGTGACCCAAATATCGCGTATAAAATCATCTGTTCTCGACTCGGGATTTTGTCCCGTGTGTGTGTCGTGTCTGTACGTCTGTGTGTGTGACGTGTCTGTACGTCTGGCCGATTTATTATTTATAATGACGTATAATATGTTGTGAACCGTAAGGTATAAGGTATAATGTATATAACTATAAGGTATAGTCAGTTTTCAAAGAATTTTGGTTACTAAGAGGGACAAATCATCAAGATACCAGCGCAGAACTAACTAACTAAACTAAAAGTAAGTTGTTGCGCGAGTCCGATTCGCTTTTGACGCGAATCGATTCCTAACTAAACTAAAAGTAAGTGTTGCGCGAGTCCGATTCGCATTTGACGCGAATCGATTCCTAACTAAACTAAAAGTAAGTTGTTGCGCGAGTCCGATTCGCATTTGACGCGAATCGATTCCTAACTAAACTAAAAGTAAGTGTTGCGCGAGTCCGATTCGCATTTGACGCGAATCGATTCCTAACTAAACTAAAAGTAAATTGTAGCGCGAGTCCGATTCGCATTTGACGCGAATCGATTAGTGATCGTTTTTTTTTATACCGATATCATAGTAGGCTATATATTAAAAGTTGCTCACAATGATGTGTGTAATGACTTCTTTCTGGCTTAGTACGCCCCAAGTAAAACCATGTATTGATAGAAACAGGTTATAGGACTCTATTGCGGAGTCCGCCTGGGGCAGTACCACACATTTACCTTTTACACCTGGTAGAGTAATCGCCACGCGGGGATGCACAGAAATAATAAAAAAATAACTTGCCAAATATACTGCACGTGTAAACCACAGAAAAGCGAATGCCCTTCCTCTTCTCTCTTCAGTGGTGTACACGACCTACCTGCGCAGGCTCACCCATTCCATGGCGACAATTTGACAACTTGTTTGGCGGCTACTGTACTCAGTGTGCAAGCATTAGGTACTGAGTTTCGGTTTGAAGGGCAATGTCACCAGAGAATTACTGGGCATGAAGAGATTTGTCATCAGGGTGACGAGCGCACTGCAGCTTGCGCGCAAGATTTTATTCGCTAGTTCACAATTCTGGCACTGCTACTGTTACGAGTAGGCGTAATGACCACCAGGCAAACGTCTCGCACGCTTAGTCACTCCAACGCATTAAAAAAAAGCAATGAAAAACTTGCTGGTTACCTCATTCTCATGCAGTCCCTGGACAGTTTGCACTCTGATTTGGAACATCCAGGCGCGTCCTAGCATTGCGACAGTGCTGCTCAGTAGCAGCGGCATGCTGAAGCGGAACTTCCACGCGAGCCCCATCAGGAATATGAACAGACTCTTGCGTTCCCGCATGATTCTGAAAAGAGGGATTTTTAGCATTTAGGACATTGTTTTCTTCTTTCTATAAAAGAGGATTATGGCGTCGCACTTTGTACATTCCTGTGCCAAGTATATTTAATGAGTAATATTTTAAGTTTTTGATGAATTCCTAACCTTACCTAACCTACCTGTCCAGGACCACCGGAGAACGGGCAGCAGCGTCCTCTCGATTAACGATGGTGAGTATTCTGCGATCCCCAAGCCGCCTGCCAAGCGTGGGGATTATGGCAATCAAGCCCTTTAAAGGGGAAGCTTTTGGCTATTACAGCGATGCGATGGTGTGGACGAAGGTGATGTCGCAACGCGACCACTGGGTCAGAATCGGAGTACGCAGCGTTTTGGTTGTTTTGTATTGCTTTCTATGGTACCTAGTGCGAACAATGGATCGGCAGGTTTTACTTTTTACAGTCCATAAGCTGCGTACGATAACCGATGGGGAAGAATGGTTCTTGAGTGGCGACCGCGAACCGGAAGACGCAGCGTAGGCGCGGCCTTCCAGTATACATATATATATATAGGTGGACCGACGACATTGTAAAAGTCGCGGGCAACTGCGGATGCAAATGGCAGGTTGTCGTACAGTGTGGCGGTCTAAGGGGGAGGCCTTCGTTAAGCAGAGAGCGTCTCCAGGCTGATGATGATGATGATGATGCTGTGTACGCTCCGATCCCGACCCAGCGTACGAGTAGCTTTAAAAGAAAACCAGCTTTAGTTTCCGTAGATCTCTTACTTAATAAATTATTTTTGTGCATAGACTTACGTTACAGAAGCGAAATAACTTCTTCAAGTATTTTATTATGGTAGAGCGCACACTATACAGGTCTTTGGTAACTGGATTAGGTTTAACTTCTCAGGCACAGACTTAGACAGAATCAACTCCTTCACAGCTTAAACACTGTGCATTCGTTCGATACTAATGCTCTGCGTAACAGTTTATTTATACCTAGATACCTACATGCTCAGTATTCAGTTTAGACACGCTGACTTCATTATTTTTACACGAATACTCAAAAACAGAACTGTTATGATTTTTGATGTACTCGTATATACAATGTGTAACAAAAATGTTCAACAATACGGAAAGGTATGAGTATCCCTTCCGTATTGTTGAAACTTTTTGTTACACTTTGTATCATTTATCCTTGGTAATTTTTCACACAGCGCCATCTAGCTCCAAACTAAGCGAAGCTTGTAATATGGAAACCAGATAGTTGATAGAATACTTTTTTTTGTAAATACATACTACAGCCAGACACAGAAAAAACATCTATGTTCACATAAATGTTGTCCCTGGGTGGGGATCGAACCCATGCCCTACAACTCTGAAGGCAGACAAGCTACCAACTGAGCTATAAGGCAGTCAGGCAGGGGGAGAGCGGGGGGTATGTGAGTTTCTTTAAATCATCATAACTTCCAAATGACTGAACAGATTATTTTACAGATTTATTACGGGGTATCGTTAGAAACCTACCATCCGACCGAGTGACACTACGTATTTTTTTTTTTGAAAAAAAATAATAAGTTTATTGGTTAGGCAATCGTGGTTCTTAATTTTTTGGTTATTGTGGCTTCTTCTTTGACGTAAACGATGAAAATCGCTTATAAAAAATGTGAAAATCACTAGATCTCAGGGGCTAACTACTAATGAATAAATATTATCTGAGGCCAAATTTTAGGTCGCTCGCTATTTAAACCTTGGCAGTTATGTTATAATATAGATAATAGGGTCAATTCAAATAGATAAGTACGGTACTTAGAGGTATTTTACAACATAGTATGCCATTCTGCAACTGTGTATCTAACAAGTAGCTACTAATATAAATACAGAGTCATCAGCTTGGGGTAACTATTACCATCGCCGGATTTAAGGGAGAGCAACCCGGGCAACTGCCCGGGGCCTCCACAAGAGACATACCTCCACATAAAATGCACTTACTGAAAAAATGTGGTAAATCCTAATAAATATTAGCTGAGTTTCGATTTGGCTCGCAATAAATGATTGAAACACTGCAAGAAAATATTATTTAACTGCCAAAGCCTAGCGTGGAGATTATGGCAACGCCTCCCTATTAAAGGGGAGGCCCATCGACCAGCAGTGGAAATTTTGTGGCTGATGATGATGTCTCCTTTTTGCCCCAGGGCCTCGACACCTAAAATCCGGCCCTGAGTATTACCACAGAAAAAATAGTACAGTACATGATCCAATAAAACAAGGTCTGCTACTCCCGGAGTAACACTTGCTTACGTCTCTCCAGTTGCCACTTTATGGCAAAAATATTGGAAAATTGGGAACCAAATCTGTTAATAATTTATTAGTTATAAAATACACAAATCATTTCAATTGTCATGACGTGTCCGCTCAAGCGAAATGATTCAAGTTAAACACGAATGAACTGAACATCGTTTCGTCGTCAGCCAAAAAACGTCCACTGCTGGACGAAGGCCTCCCCCTTTATAGAGGGGTGTTGCCATAATCCCCACGCTTGGCAGGCGGCTTGGGGATCGCAGAATGGTTAGCACTGTTAACCAAGAGGACGCTGCTGCCCGTCCTCCGGTGGGTCTGGTTGCAGTTTAAGGACATACCCAGGTCCCACAGGGAACTGAACATAGTGTCAACCAAAATCACATAGTTTTATGGGATTCCCACAGGTAATATACGGAGAACGGGGAGTTATAATTTCATGCTACTGGTAATTTCATGTCGATGACGTAGTGTGTCACCCACGACACCTTTGTAACTCGAGGAGTGGGAGTTTTGGAGGGAACACGTAAGAATCATGTCGTTGCATTCTATTATTTTCTTAAACTTATGTTTTTTCGTGAATTAATGATTAAAAATGGTGGTGTTTTATTCATTGAGTGTTGAATTACATGCACGAGTGTGGGCAAGTGATATAATGTGGTGAAACTTGTATTTTTGTGTTGTTTTCAAAACTCCGTAGAAACTAATAGTAAAGTCGCCACAATTTTACTCGGGCATGATTTGGACTCGCCTATGACTAATTTCGTGTGACTGACTGTGATATCATGACATATTTGACTTGATTTTAATATAAATACTTGAAAATTCATAAACTTGACACTGGCAGAATGCACAACGTGCGATGCCAAGAACTAAGAAAAAAACTCGGGAGTGTCATACCTGGCGGACTTTATTATACCATTACACAGATGATTCACTTCCTTTAGAAAATGCGTGTAAACGTAGATATACCTATACCTACCTATAACTACAATCGTGTAACTTATTATTAATTTATTCTGAATAGATTTGAATTTGACTATACCCTGCCTGATGGTAAGCAACGGTGCAGTCTACGATGGAGGACGCTTACCTAGAAAGTACCTATTTACTCTTGATTTGAAGACGCCCATATTGTACGTTTCGGGAAACACAGAATCCGGCAGAGAATTCCACACCCTCGCTGTACGAATAAAAAATGTGGAATCAAAACGCTTTGTGCGTACGTGGCACAGATCATATTATAGCCTGTTGATGGCTCGTGAACTTAATTTCTCCTACAAACACGACTCACCGTTGCGAGCAGGGGGCGAGGTAACGTTCTATGCTTCATCATCATCATCAGCATCATCAGCCCGGAGACGTCCACTGCTGAACGAAGGCCTCTCCATTAGACCGCCACACTGTACGACAACCTGCCATTTGCATCCACCGGTTGCTCGCGACTTTTACAATGTCGTCGGTCCACCTAGTGGGAGGCCTTCCTACGCTGCGTCTTCCGGTTCGCGGTCGCCACTCAAGAACCTTTCTTCCCCATCGGTTGTCAGTTCTTCGAGCGATGTGGCCTGCCCATTGCCACTTCAGCTTGCAAACCTTGCGAGCTAGGTCGGTAAATTTGGTTCTTTGGCGAATATCCTCGTATTTTATCGCGCCAAGTAACTCCGAGCATAGCTCTCTCCATTGCAAGTTGTGTGACTCTAAGTTTCTCCAAAAGGCCAGCAGTTAAAGGCCACGTTTCAGTTCCATAATGTCATCGCTGGCAACACACACTGGTCGTATACCCTTGTCTGCAGACACTGCGGGATTTTGGACAAGAAGATATTACGCCATTTTCTGAACGCTGCCCATCCGAGTTGGATCGATCGTTGGACGATCTATGCTTGCGAATGGCCAATTACTGGGATGACGCAATCTGAGATATGAAATACAATGAGATTCTGACGTACTCGCAGTGGCTAGCAGTGGTTTTCAAACTACAAATTTTCGTGTGAGGGGAAGTCGGACGATCAGTCAACAGGATTTATAGTCTTTGGTAGGTACGTGGGTACGTCACATTCAGTGCCAGCGAATTCGTACTCTTTGTCGAATATTCTACTGTAGCGCTTGGCGCGCTGACGTCACGCGGCTCCTGCCGGCTACGCCTCAGCACTACATTGGAATACTGACACCCTGTACTATGTAATTTTTATTTTAGTGGTTTGTACTAATATTACCACTGTATTTAAATGTAATCGGAGCAACCAACTCGCATGTACACCCTTTGTGGCATTATAAAACATGTTCATCGTTTGTAATGTTTTAAGTTCTGTACGGTTGGTTTTAAAAATATAGACCAAAAAGAACCGAAACTAACTATACCTACATTCAAAGTAAAATATATTCGATTTAACTTTTTTTTATGCAATAGAGTGACGAGACGAGCGAGACGTTCGCCTGGTGGTAAAATCACGTCTGCCACTTACAGTAGCAGTGCCTGAATTGTGAACTTGCGAACACAATCCTACGCCGCACTACACTGCGCACGTCACCCTGATATAATCGATGTTAAATCTCTTCATACCCAGTAATTTATCTGGTAACATTGTCCTTCAAATCGGAACACAGTAATGCTTGCAGACTACTGCTTAGCGGTTGAATAACTGGCAAAGGTGTGGTACTTCCCCGGGCGAACTCTGCAGTACCTACCACTACAAAAAGAAGTGAGGAAGAATCACTAGCTAGGGCGACCGGGCGGTCCCCGATGACCTTGCTCCCTAGGCGCCCGTGCTAGGGTCCGATTTTCAGTGAAGTGTAATAAGCGACGTCCTATCTAGGAGCCAGGAGCCACCTTATTATCGGGTTCTTGATATCGCGTAGTGTAATAAGGCTTTTAGTTGTAACTAACCACGCTTACATATTAATCGTTCTGCGATGACCTTTTATCAGTATTATAGATAACTAGGTACTTAGATTGTCGCTCCAGTTTATCTTACGGACACTTTGTGTTAGAAATGATGTAATCTGTCAGAATTTCGTAGTGTAATCATATTATACTTATTGTGTCAAAGAAGTAGGTACCTACCTCTATCTATACTTAACGATAATTGGTAACAAGCTATATAAAAAAAACTACTTTACAGCAACATACGCAACTTACGGTCTTACCTAAAATAATCTCGATTCTCTTAGTCACTGCTTAAACTTCTCTGTCCTTTTCTAGCACGTGCAACTTCACATCAGAGAGAAGATGGCAGAGCACATGGATGGATGGAACAGTCGAAAAGTTTTTTTAAGTAAGGCCGTTAGTTTACTCGTTTGACATGTTTTTTCTCACTCATTTTAATTTAAATCCAAACTAGTGAACCGATTTTGATGCACGTTCTATGGAGCCAAACTAAAAGTATCCTTTCAAACAAAAAAAGTATTTTCCAAATCGGTTCATAAATCTTCCCCGACCGATGTTTTCCTTCATCAAAAAGCCAGTGGTATGAATAAACAATATAATTAGCCCTCGGTTAACTATCGATAATCAACGCCTAAGCCTGTGGTCTAAACCAGCATTTGCTTACATCTGCACCCTTATCATGGACGTTCGCGATTCCGATTGCGATAGCATGCCATCCTGCTTTCTCTCGCTATACCTAGGATTTCTCTCGCTATACCTAGTTATCGAACGAATGCATTGATTTCCTTGATTAAGTTAACCAAATCCGTCGGTCTTTATTGGCGTTTCGTCCTGCCCTGCAGGGCAATTGAGTTTTGGTGGGACAGTGACAAGTGACATTTATGACAAATCGCGATCCCGAACAGTTACATGATTCACTAGTCGCAGAAGCCATAAACCCAAGAAGTCAAGTCAAGTACATGATTAGCCTGCTGTTCATCTTCTCGAGATATAAGTACTCGTATGCAAGTTTCCTCACATATGTTTTTCTTCACCGATAAATCAATGGTTCACCTATAAGATTGCGTTTAACCCCAACTCGCCTTGTAAAGGACAAGGGTTTTTTTTTATATACTTTCATATGACGAGACGAGCAAGACATTCGCCTGGCGGTAAGCGGTCATCATACGGTCGTGTTGAAAAACATGTTATAACATAAATGCCTCTGTCAGTCCTCTACTACAAGTAGAAAATCTATCGCAACACCGTCTTAAAGCTGTATTACACTACGCGATTTCAAGGATCCCTTAACCTAGGTCAGGATAGTGTAAAAGTTTTTTTTTATACAAGCAAGTGACGAGTCGAGCAAGACGTTCGCCTGGTGGTAAGCGCCACGTCTGCCACTAACAGTAGCAGTGCTAGAATTGTGAACTTGCGAACACAATTCTGCGCCGCACTGCACTGCGCTCGTCACCCTGAGATATTAGATGTTAAATCTCTTCATACCCAGTAATTTCTCTGATGTGGCCAAAGATAACCTTCAGACTTAGAAGATTCACTCTAACCTTGAAAAGATCTAATTGTGTTATTAAAATTCATACATTAATTCCGAAGAACTCATTGGCCGAACCTACAACCTCAAGATGGCGAACTGCGTGCCAAAGAGTTACTAAGGTATTTTATATCGTCAGTTGCCTAACAACACGAATCTCTTGAGACTAGCTAGTTGTGTGTTATTACCCTGACATACTGATAAATTAGCCACACAGATAACGAATTATGAATGTAACTCATATTTTAAAGAAATAACATGATAAGGTAAGGGATAACAAAAACACATTTAATTTTAAGCATTTATTCAAATATGAATTGCATTCATAGACACTTACTATGTTAAGGTAAGTTTAGACTCGCAAGAAGTGGAAGTTGGCTGGTGATACGGCACTTGCTGTAAGTCGCAGGTGGAAGGAATTGCGAGAAGTTCTTGCCAGTTTAAACTTGACTTTAATACAATGGAATGTTTTTCTAATTTGATTATTGATTAGTCACAAATCACAATAACAATAAGATATGTAGGCGTTGGCAATAACAAAGGAGAGATGTCGATTCTGCTCATACCCAAATTCTTAGACTAAACTTACAATTTTAAAATGAACTAACAATTTTAGAATGGTCTGTTTAACATGGTTATCAATTTATACCACAGAATTGACACCTTTTAGGCCCATTTCACCAAAGCGTAACAGAATGGTTAACCATATGTTCAAAATTTAACTCATAACTCACAACAATATAACTCAATCGTAAAACGTACGAAGTAAAACATAAGATATATTTTCATATAAATTCTTTAAAAAATTACATAAGTACGTTTTCATTCGTGTACGCATTTTTATTATTGAACAAATGGTTAATTTTCAACATTATACATCTAACAGATATCACTGTATGTTTTGTACCACTTTCTGATCAAAACTAAAACGGACAGAACCCAGTTGGTATCTAAACTAAATCTGACAGAACCCAGTTAGTATCTAAACTAAATCTGACAGAACCCAGTTGGTATCTAAACTAAAAGTAAGATGATAGCTGTTATCCTTATTTTAATAGACTGTCAATTAAAGGATAGGTTAGCCCCTGTAAAAGATATTTTAGTTTAGAAAATTGTTTAACAGATGTGATGTCTTAATGTTTTCAATTATAAGAAATGACAACACAAGTGAGTAAGAAGGACAATACCTATTCCATTTTGTAAACTAAACCAATCAATCTACAGTACTAAAATTACCTGTGTCCTTTTTCATTCGAATATATGAGAAAGGCCTGACAACAATTTTAATGCTGTCAAATCTAGTTTAAAAAATTGTTCTTCAGAATAGAAGTCAGTTTTTAACTTAAGAGAAATAATAAAATATTTTTACGTAACAGACAAATAATATGAGTATTTTTATTCCAATACTTTAGAAGGAACTTGAGAAAATTATTAAATATTTATTTAGTACTTATATATTTTTTTGTTTTGATTTTGTTGTACCAAAATATTTTTAAACTTCGGAACTAACTTAATTAAGTAACAGCTCTATAATTATCCGGTTTTTTCACTATCTCAAGAAAACGAAAGTAATTTAAGAACTGTCACATTGAGTTAACTTTAGAATAATCCAATGTGGTACAACAGAATCAGCTCCTATTATGTTACCTAAAAACTAGTTCATATTATGTTTCTAAGCTTTATGTTATAATAGAAATGATAATATAAGATATATAACAGTTTAGTAGGAAAAGTACAAAGAGATGGAATGTTGAGATTCAGTTAATGTTCATAAACGATTAACATTCTCTATTGGCTTTTTTTATTTACTCATCGTCAAAGTAATCAACATGCTCTCCAGGGGCGAACTTACTCATTTGCAAGACTCTCATGCATTTCTTTGCAGTAACCTCAGGTTTTAGCAATGTGTTCTGGTTTCTGAACGATGTGAACACATCTCTCAGATTCTCATTCACTGCTTCAGCGAGGACATAATCAATCATAGCGGTCTCCACTGGCCCAGGTGAGTAGTTCAGAACCTTGATATGCTTTTTCTCTTCGGCCAAAACACGGAAATACATTTCCCGGGCAGCTTTTCCGCTGCAGTAGTATGCCATGCCACTCATTGGCTTTATAGCACAGAGAGACGTAATATTCACAATCACCAATCTCTCTTCAATTGCCTCGAAGACTTTTAGGAACTGAGTATTCAATGAAATCACATTGAATACGTTTAAGTCGAAATAGCTTCTCAGTTCATTTACATCTTCCATACGGCCTGTATCGGTAGCCAAATTGCCGAGAGAGCCGACATTATGGAATATCATTCCAGTAGCGAATTCTGTTACTTTACGCCCCTTCAAAGATTTGTTGATAACGTCTATCATACTGATTGCTGAAGATTTGGACAAGTCAATGGATTCGTAAGCGACTTTGACGTTTTTAGACTCACATAGTCCAGCAGTTTTAGCCAGTTCGTCTTTGTTACGAGCCAGCAGAAGCATGAGAGAATTAGGACCAAGTAGTTTGGAGACTTCTACAGCTATGGCTCTGCCGATGCCTTGTGAGGCACCGGAGAGGATGCAGTAGGTTGTTCCAGATAAATCAACGCTAGATGACATTGCCATGATTACTTACTTTTATTCGGTTTCTGCTTCTTGGAGGAGGCGGTCGGATTCAGTGTCTCCAATGACGGGGTCCAGGTCACAGCCGTCTCGCATCAACCGATTGATGCAGTCTTCTCTGTATGCTGACAGGTTCTCAACTACTTTGTTTTTTGAACGGACTGCTTTGAGTTTTCTCTCTGTAAGTAATGATGGCTCATGACAATTTATTACAAAGTTAATGCAATTATTATAAGATGTATCAGTTGTGAGCTCATAGAACAAAAATAACAATATCATAAAAGATGATATACAGGATGTTCAAGACAAGATAAGAAAAAAGATCCTCATAAAAACAATATCAATATTTTTTCAGCTACAGAGTGCTTAATTGGACATGAGATAAATTTAATACTTAGACAGCCAGTAAGTAAAACAAAGTCATAATTTATTAGATTTAAAAAAAAAAAGAGTAAAAAAACTAAAGAAAAAAAACGGACAAACATATTAAAATTATACAATATGTAATGTCATAGGTCAATAGGTTCAACAATACTGAGTACATAGATAGGGTATGTACTCATCATTATGAACAACTTTTACTATGGGGCCAACCCTGAAATAGCGAAATAACCGTATGTTTTTTAAATAAATCATTTTTTTTATATTAAGCCTATTAGCTATGAAAGATGATGGAATTTAGAAAAAATAAACTAAAATAGAGTTGATCACATGTAATTTTTTTTTTTAATGATTATTGTTAAAATGTTATGGGATGAACTGTTTCACCTTTAGTATGGACATGACTTGTATGTATACTCTTAAGGTACCAACCTAATCTGTAAGTACCTAACCAACTGCATAATTTGAGACAATTTTATTTAACTAACAAGGTGCAGGAAGGAGTGAAGTAGACTCGCATTACGGAATTAACCTGCCTGCCTTGCAGCTACAAATCATGAGGCAATAGTTACAATCACCTTGGAATTGTATTTTTATAAGTACCTACTTACTTATAACGACCTGTGAACAGTAAGATTACTCACCCAAAACAGCTAAATATTCGGCGGAATCGGCTAACTTCTCAGTCTGAGCGCTTGGCTTAAAATTATCTTCAAATTCCGACACGGGCTCGACGTTTTTGACTTCGCTGCCCCACGGATCCATCAAATTCTGCAAATGCAAACCCGATAATATTTTAGTGATAATACGATGTCAGACAAAGTGCAAGCATAATATTTAATATTTATGGTTTAATTTACAATTAATTTGTTTAGCGACTTACTAAGACGAAGGCTGGATGCCGAATAATAAAAAAATAAGCAATAGAAAAAGATTAATTGTACGAAAAATATTGAATTTGGGTTGGATGGGGAATGGTGGATTCTCGAATCGAACGAAACACCACAAATGACATTGACAGTGACAGTAAATAATCAATATTTTTTTTCTTTCTTTTTTCTTCGTTATTAGCATCGCACTTTATGCATTTTGCCAGTGTCTGGTTTATTTTCATGTTGAAATTGTATCATCTAGTCAACTATGTCATGAAATCACAGATAGTCACACGAAATTAGTCATAGTTGAGTCCAAGTCATGCCCTAGTAAAAATATGGCGACTTAACTATGTGCTTTTACGGAGTTTTGAAAACAACACGAAAATACACGTTTCACAAACATTATATCACTTGCCCACGCTCGTGCATGTAATTAATCACTAAATACCCATTGACGATGGTCGACGCGACGCGTGATCAAAATGCTGGCGTTTGGCCCAACGCATAAGCATTGCCATCCAGCGTGGCAATGCCGCCAGCATACTGGGTACGCTGCCGACACAGAGTAATAGAAGCAGAGATGTGATCAAAGGATTTTTCCTTAGAAAGACGCGTGACTGTGGTGGTGGCGAGGTGTAGGTTCGCGGGAGGAATGGCAAATTGTACTGCTATCTAGCGGTTTTCAGGAAAAGTTTTTGAGAATCGAACTAGTGAACAGCGTGGCAATGCCGCCAGCATGCTGGGTACGCTGCGCACGCTGCCGACACAGAGTAATAAAAGCAGAGATGTGATCAAATTTTTTTTTTAGAAAGACGCGTGACTGTGCGTGAGTAGTAGGCTCGCAGGAGGAGTGGCAAATAATTATTCTGCCATCTAGCGGTTTTCTGGAAAAGTTTTTGAGAATCGAACTAGTGAACTAACACCTGGCTGAATTAATACTTAGTTTTTTACTATCACGCTAGATGTCGCGTTTTTAAATTTTATAGAACAGATAATTAAATTAAGAAATAATTTACTTACGAATGAAATTAGATGCCAATCATGTCATCTGAATTTTTCCCTCGGTCATTTTTACATAAAGAAACAGAGCAACTTATTTCATTTTTACTGTTACTGAGGAAAAACATTAAAAATCGTTCGTCTAATATGTAAGTTTGAATGACCGTTACGCATGGCGGACGCTAGTAGACTAGACTGAGCAAATTTATAAGTGAGACGTCACACACTCCGTCCGCAAGATAGGATCTGCGGCTGCAAGTCGCTCATTCGCAACTCCTTATCCTCCATGGCTGCCGACTGGTAGTGGGCTTGAGCATTTGGATTGTCTCTAGACTTTCATCGGTCTGGATACAATCCTTTTGTTTTTTGTTGTGTAGTAGGCTAAGTAGTCTCTGTAGTTTGTTGTAGTATAGTAGAAATCTAGGGCGCGTGGCCACCTAGTTATTTCTTGCTCCCACACTTTGTGCTGCCACAAAAAAACTTATCCCAATATCTTGGGTAAAGGTTTAGGACATTACCCATACGCAAGTAGCCTAATCATACCTCCTTGCCTCCTTGTATCAACTTGGGCAAAATGTCATAACGCCTTAGTAATCAAATGAACTATTATGTGTATCATATTTGTATGTAGAGATAACGACAGAATAATAATCCTGGTGCATAATATCATTTCAAAACTTACAAATACAAATGCTTTCGTCGTCAGCCATAAAACGTCCACTGTTAGACGAAGGCCTCCCTCTACAAATGTTTTATTTTATTGTCTTAGAAATGGTGCATTAAACGTGAATATAACTTTACACTATATAATTTATATAACAATAATAATGACTATAAACACCTAAGATCTAAAAATAATACGACAACATATAAATTCAAATATAATTTTTATTAAACGTTAGTTTACACAAGAAATACATGATTACACAGGAAGTACATTATGATACAAGTGTGCTATGTGGGTCATTACAGTCGAGGTGGTATTTTCTGATAAGGGTATAAGGGATGGACGATAAGGAAGCCGAGAGTGTAATGACTAATTAGTACACGCGTTTAATACGACTGTTTTCATCACACTTGCGAGGAAAAAACGAAAGTCTTTTTGATTTCTTCGGCTATATAAAAACTCTTTGTTGGAAAAAAAAACTGTGAGTAGGTATTACCCTGCTATATTAGGAATGCTTCGTATATAAATACATCTAACTTGCAGTGAGGTACAAACTTAACTTAATCGACTCTATTATAGCACGTGCTTTAATTTAAAGTTAAAAGCACGCGTGTGTAATAGCTTGAATTATGAGCCTAAAATCGATGTAAAAAGATCCACTTTACGAGGGAAGTGTGATGAAAAGTAAATTTTTATAGGCATACATTTTAAACCGCTATTAGTTATTGTATGTTAGGTTACGATGGGGCTGACATAGACGGATAGACGAAGAGTCCCAAAAAAAACGCAATTTCGTGCATAATATATTATTTTTTCACCTTTTTTAAATGAATCTTTACTGAAATGGATGGAGAGTCTCGTAGAGGTTTTTTTTAAATCCAAGTTTGTCGTTATTTGTCTTCAATCCATTTACGCAATGTTTGAGGATCATTCGGGAATCTAATATGATAAAAATATAGTGATTATATTATATTACCTGTAATAATAGATGTAATGTGTAAATAAATTATTAAATATTACATGGAGGAGTTTTGAAAAATCATGTCGCTGCATTGGCATACTATTATTTTCTAAAACAAGTGTTTTTTCGCGAATTACAGCCTTACCTAAAATAATCTCGATTCTCTTAGTCACTGCTTAAACTTCTCTGTCCTTTTCTAGCACGTGTAACTTCACGTCAGAGAGAAGATGGCAGAGCATCTTAAGCAGTGACTAACGGTGGAAAAGTTTTTTTAAGTAAGGCCGTTAATGATTAAAAATGGTGGTGTTTTATTCATTGACTGTTGCATTACATGCACATGTGTGGGCAAGTGATATAATGTGGTGAAACATGTATTTTTTTCAAAACTCCGTAAAAGCTTATAGTAAAGTCGCCACAACTTTACTAGGGCATGACTTGGACTCGACTTTGACCAATTTCGTGTCACTTACTGTGATTTCATGACATAGTTTGACTTGATTTTAATATAAAAACCTGATTTATAAACATGTCACTGGCAGAATGGACAACGTGCGATGCCAATAACTTAGATAAAATAAAAAAAAGTTGGTATCCCTATATTTATGCTTGAATTTGAGTTTGGCAGGAACATCAGACTCAGAGTAGGTTAAAATTTCTTTGGCAGGAGGTAGGAACCAAAGTAGGAACACACGGAAAAATCATGTCACATGTCGCTGCACTCCATTCTCATATTTTCTTACTTGTTTTTTCGCGCATTAATTTATTTATTTATATGATTTTAATGGTTATATTAATTATGTGTTGAATTACATGCACGAATGTAGGCAAGTGATATAATATGGTTGTCTTTTCGTGTTGTTTTCAATAAATTATCTTTATAGGCCGTACTTAGAGGCTTAAAGTCACCACAACACAACACTGTATGAGCATGACTGCGGCTAATAAAATTTTAAAAAGTCGCTAATCCTAATAATTATGTTTGTTGAAAAGATTTGAATTCAAGAAGAAATATTTGTTTATTTACCTACTATTAGGTAAATAAACCTATTTGTAAAATAATATGGGCCTAATATATATAATAATAATCCACTACTTGGTTGCCCTAGGACCTCCACCTCCACACCTCTAAATCCGGCCCTGCAAACAGGAGAGTATAAAATTCTAGCAGGACGCGGCCGCACGCGCATTGGTCTCTGTTTTCACTCTGAAAAAGTTCACCGGATGTGATTGTGATCAAAACTACGTCGAAGTAGTACCTATTACCTATTTGATCCGATTTAAATTAAACGTGCGTGATTACCTATTCCCCTTTAAATGAAACAAAAAAGTTCCAAAACTCTCCAGAATGACGCTACGAAATGGTAGAGCTAAGTGTATGTATCAATGATAGATATTATAGGAGTGTTGGCGGGAACACGGAAAAATCATGTCGTTGCATTCTATTATTTTCTTAAACTTGTGTTTTATCGCGAATTAATGATTAAAATGGTGGTGTTTTATTCATTGAGTGTTGAATTACATGCACGAGTGTGGGCAAGTGATATACCTAATGTGGTGAAACATGTATTTTCGTGTTGTTTTCAAAACTCCATAGAAACTCATAGTAAAGTCGCCACAACTTTACTAGGGTATGACTTGGACTCGACTATGACTAAATCCGTGTGACTGACTGTGATTTCATGACATATTTGACTTGATTTTAATAAAAAACTTGTAAATTCATAAACTTGACACTGGCAGAATGCACAACGTGCGATGCCAACAACTAAGAAAAAAAATGATATTATAGGTACGTCTATGTCATAGAGTTCCTACCTCTATGGTCTATGGTATGTATACCTACTCGGCGACAATGATAAGATATCATTGTCGCTGTCTGTGTATACTATATATAGTTACAGTACAGGGACTTTGGCGTAATAGAAAATTCTGCAGGAGTGAAATTATGAATGCTTTGTTTGTTTTTTTAAATATACCTACCTACCTACCTATCATTTCGCTATGGAAGCAAACAATATAAAAACGCATTTTGTGGCGAAGAATCCCAGGTTACTTACTTACTTACTTACTTACTTAGAAGTAAAAAATCCCCTGCCACCACTCAAATGGGATTTAATTTTAATAAAGGGATATTTTGATAAAAGAGTCTAAAAGGGTGGATTCTTCCTCGTGGTCAAACTAGTTAGTCTGGTAGTCTAGATTGTAGGGATTTATGTACCAAGCCAGTAAAGTACGTATTTAAAAAACTAACAGACACAAAAAAAAACAATTCAAAAGAATGTACCTTCTTATATCTTATTCACAAGTAATTCACATACAATTTATAGATTTTTTTAAATTGAAATAGGTACCTACCTGCTTAGGTCCGTATTTAATAATGTTTGATATATTACATTTCAGTAGGCACCTACCTAATTACTAACAAACTTGTAAGTAGTAATAAGTAAGTAGGTAATTACTTTTGCATAATTATCATTTATTTACTAGGGAGCAGTTTATTCATTTTTGTAGTATTTTTAAATAATATCACCTAGGTACCTACTCCAAAAACTTACAAGTTAAACCCTACCTACCTAGGTAGGCACATAGATCTAGTTAAAAAGGTTATTTAAAAGTTTTTTTAACTAGATCTATGCCTACCTCCTCCACTTGTGGTAGGTACGTGGTACTGGTAAACCTAAGCCTATTGCAAAATGTTTTGGGGTACACGGCTCTTCCAAATTCTATCCAAACATGGACACATGCAACTATATACCATCTGACTCTCACATAAAGTATATAATGACCTCAGCAACTGCTCGTCTCAAAATTTGATTTGTAGTTAAGGGCGCCCGTGCATTCTATTATAGATTTTAGCTCTGTGCGGATAAGGTAGATATTGGTATTGGTGATGACAATTAGCGATAAAAGCAGTTTTCACGGAGTAGCGAGCGAGCGGTCGCAGTAGACGCAGCTGCCCCCCGCATCCCGCAGCGCTTCCCTCGCGCCCCGCGGACGCCCCGCGCGTGGCGCGGCGCCAAAGAGTAGCAGCAAATACAGAGGAGGCCGGCTATTCACTTGAGTTTGCCTCACGGAGAAATGTCTCTGAGAAGCGGTACTGTAGCTTATACTTATATTATGGGGCCAACATCATCAGCCAAAAGACGGAGTGCTGGACGAAGACCTCCCTCACCATAATACCCACGGTTCGCAGACAAGAGCATCAGGGTAGTTCGATGGGTAATCAAAGGGCATTGCGATTGTTGGCTGGGTATGGCATTGAATGCGCGTTAAAAAACCTCGAAAAAAAAAAATCTGTTCCGTTCCATACATTTTGTTTTTTGTAACAAAAACTTTATAATTAGTAGTTTGCAGTGAACTGAGACCTTGCGACCTCTACTTCTTCTAAGGCCCTTAAAGCCCTCAATTTGGCTCATATTCAAATTTGATAATTGTATTTGCATAGAAATCTCAAAAAGAGCATAGATAGGTAAGAAGATAGTCAAAGTCAAACTCATGGAGGATAGGTATTAACTCTGTGGTTGAACTTGATGCAAAAACGAACAAGTCACGGCCTTACTCAAAAAAACTTTTCAGCCGTTAGTAGTGACTAACGGCTGAAAAGTTTTTTTGAAAAGCAGTGGCTTAAGATGCTCTGCCATCTTCTCTCTGACGTGAAGTTGCACGTGCTCGAAAAGGACAGAGAAGTTTAAGCAGTGACTAAGAGAATCGAGATTATTTTAGGTAAGGCTGTCAATGTCTACAATAGGGCTGCCAACTTTTTTTGGCCTCAAGGGACAAACGAATATTATAAAGCTTAAAAAATACGGGACTTATCTTTTTTACCCAGGACAGAAAAAAGAACAGTTATATATAGTTTTATTTTGTTTTAAAACTATACTTTGTTACAGACACGCATTTTTTGTGATTAATTATTTTGATTAAAAGAGCCACTATCAATATCGTAATTAAACATGTCATACAGTTCGGCTTTAGTCAAATTTGGTGAGCATTTGTTACGGACTTCAGTTCATTATATATTGTAGAATAATATTGACGAAAATATACTTTATAATAGACCTCTATCCGCCTTATACATAACAATGCTGGACATAAGATAAGATAATATTTATTTCCATAAGAACATTTTCAAATACACTAAAATGTATTAGCAAACACTGGTAAAAATATAAAGCTTAATAGGGTAGATGACTGATGTTTATATAATTGAAACCAATAGCTTTAATGAAGAATTTAAGTAAGTATAATAGTTTATAGAAAAAAATATTTGAAATAAAATAAGTGACTGACTGACTGACTGACAGACTGACAGACAACGCACAGCCCAAACCGCTGGTCGTACAGACTTGAAATTTGGAGGGTGTATTCGTCTCGATGCGGAGGGGTGTACTAAGAAAGGGTTTTTCGAAATTCAACCCCCAAGGGAGGGGGAAAGGGGGGGAAAGTTTGTATGAAAGTCCTTTGTTCTTGGACTTTTAGTCACGATAATTAGGATTTGGATAGTTCATTCAAAATAAAAAATGCTGTTTCCAAAATTTTTTCGACTGGGACGATTTAAGGAGGGGAAAGGGGGGGTGGAATGTTGTATGGAAAGTTCTTTGTTTTTTGAAGTTTAGTGATGAAAATTTGTATATGGGGTAGTTCATTCAAAAGGGGGAAGTGGGGGGTGGGGGTAGTGGGGGTTTGATGAGGGTGGGGGTAGGTTAGGTTAGGTTATAGTGATGAAAATTGATATTTGGGTAGTTCATTCAAAGGAAGGGAAGTTGGGGGGGGGGGGGGGAGTTGGTAGAGTTGGTAGAGTCGGTAGAGTGGGTAGAGTCGGTAGATTGGGTAGAGTCGGTAGAGTCGATAGAGTCGGTAGAGTTTGCTTGGAATGATTTTAAGTGGAGAATTTTGGGAGCGGTCCGTATTTCTTCCGCACGCGGACGAAGTCGCGGACGACCTCTAGTCGGTTAATAATATTCTGATATATGAGCGTTTAAAGTTTTTGTTAGAGACAACGTTGTACAACAAAAAAAAAAAAAATTTTTTGTTTTTCCTACAAAAAAAAATTCGTCACGCCTTACTTGTCAGAATAGAATTTATATAGTTTCGATATAGAGAAGTGACGTCACGATTTGCTGTTTCTTCTCTCTGTCTAGCATGATATTAAAATGCTTATAAGTAGCTTATTTTTAATCAGATTTTCATTTTCTTTTCATTATTCAGCTATATTTAATTATAGGCCACATTTTAATAAGACAATAAAAAAACAGTCATCTAGCCCATTAAAGAAACACGATTACATTTTTGTATGTACTGTAAATTAAAGAAATGATAGGATAAAGGCTTATCTTCAAAAATGTCTATTATTATATTCCATTTCCCGATTAGGTACATTCCAGGTTTTGTCGCCGGGGTGCCATTCCATGCTTTTCTTTAAGCGCATCCATATTTATGTTTCTAAATCATTATAGTTTATATTAATTGCGACATCAGAAAAATCTATATTGAATATAAATATCGTGATATTATATGACGTGCGTATATAATTGACCAATAATACCGCGCCGCGCCGGAACAATGAAAATTATGCAAAAAATACGGGACGGTAGGCAACGCTACTGTATACTCTACACAAACCTTTGATAACATCGTTGTTGATAATAGAAAATTAGTGCACCTACCTTATCAATAAATGTTTATTTTCATTTAAAGTTATAATCGTTCGTTATGGTAGGTACCGTCGCTGCTAAACAAATTATAAGTTTGCTCTACCGAAATAGGTAGAGCTCAATGATTTGTGGACGTTTTGGTTCATCTGTGCTTTGTTATTCTTGGTAGCTCGCAGTCCGCGGCTCGCGCCGCCATTCTGGATATTTTGACGGGAAGGTCGGTCACGTGACCCGGCGGCGGCGGCGGCGGGCGCGGGCCGCGGGGCGCCGGCTAGACTCTCCAGTAGCCGAGCCATCCGTCTGCTGCTTTGACTGCGGCCGGTCGCCGGAATCCCCGCCCCAGTGCGTCGCGCGACCGCAGCTACTGTGCCGAAACGCTCCTTTCTCGACAGATGTCGCGCGAACATACCCTTACGAATCCTCCGGATGAAGAAAAGTTAGAAAGGATACGGGAAAACCGCGCGAGTGATCCGCGGTCGTAGCGGGAAAGTGCGCCAGGCCCGCGAGGTTATTTGCGTATATTTCGCACGGGCGTGCGTGCGGCGACGGGGCGGAGACGCCGCAGGTCGGACGCGGGCGGCGCGGCGGCGCGCTCGTCCGCTCGGCAGACATGTTCCGTTCGCGGGCGGAGCGCGTCGCGCGCGGCGCGTAGGGACATGGTGCGACCATGGACGTAGTGACCCCGCACATCACCTCCGTGCTGAAGACGTACCAGGCTGCGGCGCCGCGCAGCCTGCAGGGCCCGGGGGCGGGCGCGGGCGGCGCGGGCGGGGCGCGCGCACCACCGCCGCTGCCGCGCGCCGCGCCGCCGTTGCTGCTGGCTGCCGACACGGAGCTCGGCGAGCGCGGCGAGACCGTGCTCGAGGGCGAGCCCATCGCCTGCTTCGGCGTGGGCGGCGAGCGACGCCTATGCCTGCCGCAGATCCTCACCTCCGTGCTGACGGATTTCACGCTCGAGCAGATAAACCGCGTGTGCGACGAGCTGCAGATCTACTGTTCGCGGTGCACGCACGAGCAGCTGCACGAGCTCAAGTCGACGGGCGTGCTGCCGAGGTCGGCGCCCTCCTGCGGGCTGATCACGCACACGGACGCGGAGCGGCTGTGCGCGGCGCTGCTGCACGCGCCAGCCGGCTCGCGGCCGCACAAACTGCCCGGGTACCGCGTGTACCACGAGTGCTTCGGAGGCGCGCGTGGCGTGCTGGCGCCGGCCGCTGAGGGCGCCGCGGCTGCGCTGGTGCAGTGCCGAGAGTGCCGCGCTCTGTACCCGCCGCGCCGCTTCGTGTCGCATTCGCACGCGGCTGAGCACCGCACCTGCCACTGGGGGTTCGACTCGGCGCGCTGGCGGCGCTTCCTGCTGCCCGCGGACGAGGAGCCCGACCAGGACAAGTGCGCCGCACTGCTGGACGAGCTTGCCGCGCGGGACGCGCAGCCCGCGCCGCCGCCCGTCAAGCACCACCCCCAGCTGCCCTTGAAGAGAAAACAGGTATGTCTTTTCTTTTCTTTTCACTTTCTTTTTGGCTTATTGTTGGTGACGAATGGAGTAAAGCGCCAGCAGTGCCGGCTGGGATCCGGAAGCCACTACTTTAGCCGTTACACGAACGTCGAGCTTTTTCGCAATTTCTGTGTAGTCAGCTCATATTTTGTTCTTACGAAAAGTCTCATGTAGTCATAGACATACAGTAAATCATTGCAAGTAGTCGTACCTACTGCTTCATCTGTAGAATAGAGGCAAACTTCATCGATGTAAAAGCCATCTAAATAATTGCTTCGATCCGGTAAATTCTTGCGATTTGGCTATCAGTATAGAGCTAGTTGGCGACGTAGGCTTGTTAGATTCTAATAGGTTTCGTCCGTTTCAACGCAGTAATAACCCTGTTAGCAAAAAAATTATTGGAATAAAAAGATCCCAGTTCAGTGCACTTGAAAATATTTTGGGATCAATATAAAACAGAAAGAATGTCAAGAATTCATAATGAGACGAAGCGTCATACCGAAATACTGAAAGTACAATAGTAATTTAGTAACAAAATGCCTATCTGCTTGCTTTAACAAGAAAACGAACAAATGTACTCCCTCCAACTTGTTGTCCTTCGATTCCTAATTTGATTCATATTTTGCAATAGAATCTAACCAATAGGAATACTCTAACCCGAAATTAGAAAATACTGAATGAAATTAAAAACATAAAAGATCAGACTAAAGACCAAACTAATAACTTATTATGCAACACTCAACACGTGGCAGAAGATAACAAGCTACTTACTCAAGTAATTGAGTTGGAATTAAAACAAATTCTCTGAAAGACAATGTAAAAATTACATAAAGGAAACATTTGTGAGCACTTTCTTTTAACTAAGGTTAAAAACGTGAGGTTCGCAAAATATCAGCATAGTACTGAAGTACCCAAGAGATAAATATTTAGACTTGTGGAATCCGTATTTCTGGATCATATATATTTTTTATATTGTTCCGAACTAGAAAAACAGGAAAGGTTTTATCGGAGCGGTTCCTGTACATTGTACATTATTTTATTTTACATTTTTAGGTAAACTAACAGCCTAAATGAATGAATATTAACACTTGGTTCTATGACTGGGCCAATTATAAGTTACCGCCAATAAAATATAAAACATTGATCTATAATTGGGGAAAAGAGAGCCTGTGTGAGTTGAATTGCATTTTTAATCTAACTTCTAGCTAGATTGAGACCAAAAAGTCCTTGAAAAATTTGTATAATTGCGATATGAAAAGATTAGCAAGATGGTAACATTAAAGATATCAAAATTTATCGTTGCATGGACTTATCATTTTTACATAACTTATTTCTGAAAGATGTCGTGAAAGCCCTCTTATCAAAGTAGATTGAACAAAGGCATATAATCAAGTATAGATTAATTAGCGTGATAGAGATATGGAATATCACCAGTGACATGTCATATTTTGTCGATTGCTCCTTAATAATAAAAGTTGTCAGGTAAAAAAGAATGGAAAAATAAGATAAGACTGAATTAGTTGGAGCAAAACTATTAACTTTCAACTCAACTTGATGTTAAGTCTTTCAGTTGATGACGTGATCTAGTCATCCCAATCCTTCTTCGACCTTGGAGCTTCTCCAAGCAATCGTTAGCTCTCATAATAGCTCTCGATTCCCGACCTCAGAATTTTCTATAGTAGTAACTTCCAACTACTTTGACTTTCTTATATTTTCATCACAGAACGTTTAGTTTAGATTACGTAAAGAAAGTTTCGTATCTAATGATACCCTAGCTACCTTTCTCAATTCTCAAATAAAATGGAAAAAAGGTTCCTTGCCTTGTGGTTGATAAGCTCTATGTAACAGAGTGTTATGTGGTCTACGTATATTACACCTAGACCATAGATCTTTAATACTTAAAAATGTAATATAATATTACCAAAAAGACTATACTAAAGCTGTGGACCGATTTTGAAATACACAAAATATTGCTGTACCGTTAAGTCTAACTGATTTCTCAATTATGCGCGACTGTGCCTAATAACGTGCTCTCCGCTGGCAATGTTGCCGTTTCGGGCGCATCGCTGTTGAATATATAAATTATAAAGGTGTTGCTTTAGGCTGATATGCATTATGTTCTTATTTGTTATTAATATTCCGATGTGACTATGTAAGCTTATCTAACTACTACTTTACAGTGTTATGTCTGTTCTCTTATTACTCCTCCAACGTCATTATCGGACCGCTAGCGAAAACAACTTTATCAGCAGATAAATGTTATTAATGTAATATTTGATTTACATTTTATGAACCACGTGTCATCTATCGTTGCTTGTCTACCGCTGCTTGCACGTTGTCCCGCTCGTGAGCGTGGCTCTTCGTAAGTGACAATGGTAGGTAGTTCTTAGTTCAGTGCAAATCGGCTTAAAAAGAACACCAACACCAACTGTTTTTTAAGTAAACCTCTTTTGTCCTTTTATGAGCTAAATCTCAATTTTAAATAGTGTTTGTGTCTATCTGAAACCAGCACCCTAAGGGACAGTATACAGAACTCAAACTACTAAATAGAAACCACTGCTCTTACCATCAGTCCAGCGCAAAACGTACAATGACCTCTTTCAGGTTTCAGAAACGTCTGTACAATTAGCACGTGAAGAGTCGAGGCCTAACGCTAATGTGTGTGGGAAGACACAAAACGGTGGACTAAAAAAACATTGTATCTATTTACCAGAGGGTATTTCACTGGCACGATGCTAACAAGGCGTCTTAACTGTTACAGGCTTTGTGCAAGCCTGGCTACAGTTTTAGAAACGATGACCAAAGTATATGACCAACATAGAGCTGCGAAAGGCTCAGTACCTATGTCTGTTATATTATTATTGCTTAATTCACTAAATGAATTATAATTGTTATAGTGATGAAACCTATAAATGATCTGTGGTTGAAAACAAATATAAAAAAAGGAAATATAAATGAATGAGCCCAACTCGAGAAGTTCAGTAGCAATGGAGGAGTTACGCTGCCGTTCTCCCGGCTCTATCATCAGACCCTTATCACCACCCTTAGTAAAACCCTAATTTGGAAGGCTAATAGCCCAATCCATGAAGCTACGAAATCGCATGGGTTCGATCCCGTACGTACTGCGTACCGATGAGTTCTTTGAAATTTACGTAGGTACGGATTTAAAACAAGTAACTTTTAAAATAAAACTCAACCGACGAAAAAATTATATGGGACTACCTCGGGAGTATAGCTTTTCAAATAAAAAAAATATTTTCAATATCGGTCCACAATTGAAGGAGATATCGGTGAACATAATTAAAAAAAAATACATACCGTCAACCATAGAACCTCCTCCTTTTTTGAAGTCGGTTAAAAT
Source organism: Erannis defoliaria (assembly GCA_905404285.2). Lineage (NCBI taxonomy): Eukaryota > Metazoa > Arthropoda > Insecta > Lepidoptera > Geometridae > Erannis > Erannis defoliaria. The sequence continues at coordinate 14,896,742 of FR990084.1, forward strand.
ACATATTAATGACGTTTTGATGAAGGAAAACATCGCGAGAAAACGCGTAAAACTTGAAAATATCAGGATAACAATGGCGGATGTGGATCTGCCAACTCTCGCCGGACCAGAATTTTGGAGAATCGCCCAATTGCCCTTCGAGGGTAGACTATGCCCAGCAGTACTGGGCCAGGCAATTAGTTATTACTTGGCAACAAACAGGATCTTAAAAGAAGATGAGAATTTAAAAAAAAACTATTTCTACAGTATATATTTTATGTAAGGGCGTATTTTTCCTACTGATAAATAAATAAATAAAATAAATATCGCAGGACATTTTTTCACACAGCGCCATCTAGCCCCAAACTAAGCAAAGCTTGTAATATGGTATAACTAGACAGCTGATAGAATACTTATATACTTTTTTTTTGTAAATACTTACTTATATTACATACTACACCCAGACACAGAACAAACATTTATGTTCGTCACATAAATGTTTGCCCTTGGTGGGGATCGAACCCACGCCCTACAGCTCTGAAGGCAGACACGCTACCGCTGAGCTATATGGCAGTCAAAAAAACTGATGGCATCATAGTGGTAAGATTATTTCAGAGTCCGCATGGGAATTACCATTCATTATGCCAGTCATTCAACCGCCAAGCAGTATGCAAACTTTATAATATGTTCCTGTATAAAAGCCGATGTTTTTTTTAAAAATAATACAGGACAAACAGATTTTACATCTCTTTATATCAAAGTGACGAGAGAGCAGTGCCTTATGCGAACAGATCTTAGATGTCAACGGTCGTCTGGTAAAGAATGGACAGTAAATGCAAGAACCCTAGAGGATCTACCTAATCCAAGACCGTACTTTGTAAGAAGGTCAAAGTCTGGTTTCTTTTGTTGACTAGACTCAAGTAACACTTAATAAACTCCAAAATTGGAGTTCAAAAGGATAATATCATTATAATTCATGATACAAGTACATTCATATTATTAAATTCACTGCACATACAGGATTTGGTATTGAATCCCTTGCATTTCAAATTGGAATGATTGATGCGCGGCGCGGCAGCACAAAAGTTGCCCTTACATTATTACCGCTTCACGTAAGCAAAGAACGCTTACAATATGCTAATAACACAATGCATGTTTATTACAAAGAATATGAAAATAATTTATTGTACAAGTTGTTCCAAAATGTAAGGACTGTTGATCTACCAATCTAAGTAAACAGATTTAAGGACAGTAAAAATTAAACTGATAATTTTGTATGGGAATCATTGAGGACTATGTTTGGCATTTCGCAAACTTTTGTCTAAATGTTGTTTATATTGATGGATTGATCAACAATCTTAAGTATTTCTACATCTATATGAAACACCGTATAACTTAGGTACACGTAGTTTGGCTTTTTTGATATAATAATTAAACTGAATGTTAAAATTAGACTATATATTCTTCATTCGGGCAATTCGACGTAACGAAATTCATTGTCTCAGGATCTCTCAGATTTAAAGTATATTTTTTTTCTCTAAATGGATAATATTATAGATAAGTTGAATATAATTTTCTATCAACTATTTTGAAACTTTTAAACCCATAATTATGTTTATCACCGGGACTTAATCGCGCACAAATAATTTAATTTTTATTTACCTCGACGTTTCGACCATGTTCCAATGGCCGTGGTCACGAGCTGACTCAAGTCCAGTTCAGTCAGCTCATGACCACGGCCATTGGAACATGGTCGAAACGTCGAGGTAAATAAAAATTAAATTATTTGTGCGCGATTAAGTCCCGGTGATAAACATAATTATAACTATTTTAATGTTCGTTTAAGCCTTGGCCTTGCCAAGCATCAAAGATCACTGAGATACTTACAATATAAGTACAGAAATCTAAGAAAATTACACAGATCCTAGTCCTAATGCTACAGTTACCAATTACCCTTCATTACTATGCCAACAGTGGCGGCTTTACCCGCCCGGTCTGAATTACCATTTCATCCAACTTGTTAGACTTTACGATCAACTAAAGCGCGGCTAAAAAATAAACTAGGTATATAGTGTGGTCGATTCTGACGGTTTTAGTTGACAGTTCTAAACGAATAAAAATATTGCTGTCACTTTTTTACTAGGCATGTTAGCTAAGGACAGCAATACTTTAGTTAGTTTAGTTCTGTCAACTTAAACCTTCAGAATTGACCACATTAATATAGTAAAAATATAAGAATTTTAGTTTGTTTCTTTGTTTGTTTCTACTTTGTTTATAAAAATTAATACTGACTCCCAGTCAACTCTGCGGTTATTAGCTGGTAGACTGTATCTGCTTCTATGGACATATCTTGCTTAGTTTACGTAGGCGGTACTGCCATGGGCTTCTCACTTAATATGTTTTTCCAACAAAAGCTTTTTCATAAAAATCTCAGCTATTGAGATGGGACCGTATTTATTCTATTAGTATTTTCCGAGAATGTCAATTTCTCCATGAGTGAGGGATGGAATGATTTTGCTTTCAGTGCTATCTTGGTAGGGTTTGGGTTAAATTGATGAAGAGGATGATGGATGATGCAAAAACTAAATTAACTGCAAAGCAACCACCTTGTTTATGATCAGTATAAGGAATATTTTGTAGTGGTAGGACTCTACTGCAGAGTCCGCATAGGGAAGTACCACACCTTTGCCAGTTATTCAATCGCCAAGCAGTAGTGTGCAAGCATTACTGCAAGCATTCCGGTTTGAAGGGCAATGTTACCAGTAAAATTACTGGGTATGAAGAGCTTTAACATCAATTATCTCAGGGTGATGAGAGCAGTGCAGTGCGGCGCAGGATTGTGTTCGCAAGATCACAATTCTGGCACTGCTACTGTTAGTGGCAGGCGTGACGCTTACCACTAGGCAAACGTCTTGCTCGTCTCGTCACATGAATTAACTAAAAAAAAACTAATAATTGTTGGTCCGGTTGTTTGTTCTAGTTTCTATGACAACAACCGTCAGCCATCTCAGAGGTCTTCGGGCGGCACATTAACTCTGACACTAGGGCTGGCCACTCAGCCTATACGAACTTAATTACTTAATAAAAAAAAAAACAACCTCCGATTAGGGTGTAATCTCGGAAGACTATATATAACTCTATTCTAGATGGTTTTAATGAAATAGGGAGTAAAATCGATTGAAAATGTATTCAAATAAATCTTAATATGATGTTTCGTGAAATGAAACCATCGATTCTCGATTCAGGAAAACAGAGACCGTTTCCGAGACACCACGCTCTTTTACCAGTAAGTTATTTATTCACCGGCATCTGATCATGGTTATTACGTATCATTGCATCTCTGGAAACATTCTTACGTTCGCCACGCTACCAACTTATCTGTAGAGTTGCATGAGGGAACCACCATCGTATTTTCTGTATAAAACTCTCAGCTTCTCAAAATTATATTTAAGTTCTTCCATTTGGCTACCACTATAGACAAGGTGGTCTCACTGCTCGTGTAATTTACACACAGCTGCTTCTTAGAAACTTGGATGCTGTCGTATGACCACAATTTGGTGCAATTCGTTTCACGAAATGGTTGGAATTAAAGGTTTTGCTCAGAACACTAATGACGTCGGCGCTTTCGAATTCAATTTGTAACTTTCGATGCATTGTTATTATCATCTTCGTGTTCAATGATACCTGAATTTTTTGCTTTTCCTATAAGAATCTCGTCATCAGCACTATCTTCTTCCGAAACCTCTTATTCAATAATTATAGTCCTCAATGCTTTTTAGATAACATTTGTTTACTGAAAGCCATAAATTCGTTTCCGCTAATTCATTTAGCAAGCCAAGTGGCAGCCACAATAACGAGCGAGGGCAATAAAAGTGCGAGTGTCTCTTAAACCAGGGATGTGATTCGCCTGTATGGAATGCAAACAATCCACTCGGGTATAAAGACAGGCTTCGAGCATTGGAATCGGCGACAAGTCGTAACAACTGCAATTTAAGATATTGAAAATAGCCTAGATACGCGTCTTGTAAACGCGAGATTGTTATGCATGTCTGGGTAGTGCATAGTGTCATTGCATGTGAAGTTGCGTGAAACAGGCAGCACATTTTCGGACCTTGTCGCTGTAAGAAGGGTGTCGACAGCTTGTGTTGTGGAGGTCTGTGGTAGAAAGGTTATACTGACAAGATACCGGAGAGCAATGTGGCTGGTTGAATGCCAGTGAGCGGTCGGTAGCCGCGCCTGCCGACACGGCCAATAGCAGCACACGTTGTTTGGTTTACGTTTACTTGGTCAATGTTTTGTGATCAGCTTTATAGCTATTCAGCCGTGACTGGCCGCGTCATCTGGAAATCAAGGTAACGAGGCAGTTTTATAGATATATCCCAATTAAATGCTGTGGGCAGATATTTTGTGGCGTAAAAATGTTGCTGCACAGATTTGATAGATTTTTGCGATGAAGTCGAACTTGTTCTCCGTTTCTCCGTCGACGATTCCAAAATGGCTTTCCGATTTTCATTCTTCTTACTATTCGTGGACTGGTCGTGGTTCGTGGTAGATAAAACGGTGGTTCACGCATCGAGTCGTCAGTCTTCTCAGTCGTCAGTCAAGAAGACAGACGACTGACTGTTGCAATACTTCTGCGTTTTATTCTGTTCTTCGCCTTACACTTGGAGGAGCTAGCTCTAGTAAATCCGTGGTATTACGAGAATACTGTGTTATAGTAGACTTAGTTGATGTCTCATTGAATTTCATCCCGAACGTATCAGGCCTCCATTTTCATTCATATGTTTTGTCAAAATAAAATAGTAATAAAAATGGATAAGCAAACTAAATAGTTTGTAAAGCAGTTATATCGTCTGGGATACATATTATCATGTAGCAAACTGGAGTCAGGATGGCGAAATCGATGCACCAGTGGGTGTATTCAGAAACCGGTCGCCGCAATTCCATTCCGCTCCATATAAAGTGGCCGTCCTTATCTGAATCACCAGACAATTGATCAGGGGTGACGGCACGTTGCAATGACTCTTTAAAATGTAATTTTGACTTTTTCATCACAAAGTAAACGACCCCGCCAACCCACATAAGTATCTCCTAAATTTATTTTCGTGTCTTAATTTTCTTGGTACCTACCATTAGTGGGTGTTTCAATACTTAATAAAGATCTTTTAACAAAAGGAAATTCGTTGATCTTCGTTGCTTATAAGCCAGTTGGGTCCTAATTACACATTGAAACTTTTACGGCCTTACTTAAAAACGCCGCTCAAAACTTAGTCACTGCTTAAACGTCTCTGTCCTGTTCTTGCCGTGACACTTCACGTCAGAAAGAAGTTGACAGAGCATCTTAAGCAGTGATTAACGGTTGAACGGAGAATTGAGGTTATTTTAGGTAAGGCTGTTAGTGTCTAAAATTAAAATAAAATAAAATGTCCGGCATTTCCTAGGAAATGCCTCATTACTAGTAGTACTAGTAGAAACGGCTCCTTATTTTGTGTTCTTGCAATAGTAAAGACCCTTTCACGCTATGTCAAGGAAAAATGGGTCGTCGGTTATTATCACCCGCCCTAATGAGTGCGTATCATGCATATTACATAGCAGAGATCAGGGATGTATTGTGCAACTCGGGTAGGGGTTCTGAGTGGAGAGTGCCGTAGCCTGAAAGCATCTAGCTAGGAGTCGTACCGTTAGTATTGAAGTATTCATTAGGCGCGCTTACACTTAGTATACCGTAGGTTGATGTCCTCTAGAATATTCTAGCAGAGTGGATGATATTATTTTGATAATGTTTAACATATTTTGGAGTAAATGGCCTCGCATTTCTGTAACAGCTGTTACCCAACATTCACTGCTGAAATGAAATGATTTGAATCAAAATGATGATGACGACTGCTGAAATTGGTTATATCGGGGCATATAATGCATAACAATAGCTATGCATTATATGCCCCGATATAACTTACGAAAATTAATCGAAAATTACGAAGAAAAGGCCAAATCGCAATTCTATCTATTATACAGTATTATAGAGCATATAATATATATATTATACATATATTATATTCTCGATATATAGAGATAGAGATATATATTTGTGTATACGTGATTTTTTCGACCTGTAGAGCATATAATATAATATAGCATTATATGCTCTACAGGTCGAAAAAATCACGCGTCCAAGAGCAAGTTAGACTCGTGGTCCGATGCTTTCGTATTTACCACCACCCAAAATATTTGTATTAAGTACCTATGTTTTTATAAAAATTGGTTTCTTTAATCAGATTTTTTTATATTTGAAATCCAGACAGAGTTTGTTCCACTAGATGTGGATGGTATAAGTAAGTATAAGTACTCCTAATCAATGTGCAAAAAGTTATAATCCTAGCTAAGCTGAACGACAACAAAACAGACCAAAATTTAATTTAGTATGCGAATGCGAACTCTACACTCAAGACTCAAGAGCATGCGAATCCTAAGCATAGCGCTCGCTACATTGCTCTATCAAACCCGACCATTTCAAATACACACGCCTTTTGTGACTTCATGTGTTTTAAACCGGATTTCAAACTCGCTAGGATAGTTTTTATGAGGTGCTACGCACCCATGGCGAGAGGTCGGAGAATTGCGGCATGTTGCTGGAATTGAAGATGTTCTCAATTCAGTCGGTTAGTGCACCTAGCAACAACCTCGATCGCTGTGCATTGACTATGGTACGGGTTGTTTATATATAGACGGGCGACAGGCAGGCCACGAGCGCTAGGAGCTTTTTATTACACGACTGCCCAAAAAAAGGAGTGAAATTTTCAGGGTTTATGTATGTATAAATGTATATGAGTTTCTTTGTTCCACCGTAACTTTTAAATGTGTGGATAGATTTGGATGTATGGGGTATCGTTAGAATCCTTACATCATCCTAACTGACAGGGGGACTTTGGGGGTGTTTTGGAACGTAGTTTGTAAATACTGTCACGGTAAAATCTAGCTTGGCTGGTCTCTTGCATCTAGCTGATTTATTGCCTAGTTCGAGTTGAGCTACTTTAGAAGCACTCTCGTACTCCCATTTGAAGTAGAAAATGTTGCCAGCATCATCGCTGTAATTATTACTTTGCAACTTTATGAAGTTTTGTCGCTGTTGCGGCAAAGTAGGAACTTTCTGCTAAAAGGTCAAAGAGACCCTGAGAAAATAAGTCCAGCAACTTTAATGGCCTATCAACTTTACATTGCTAAGTATATCTTTAATGTCTGTTTTGTTTCCATAATGAAGCTAAAATGTGAAATAGATTTGGTAAAGGTTGGCAAAGTGGCAGCATACAACTCGCTGGTTATTCCCGAAAAGCAGGTCTGTGTTATGGCTCTAAGAAGCCGAATTCAAATCGCCCAAAAAATGTGTTTAGTTCATCATCTTAGGCAGTTATTGCTGTACTGGAAAGGGTTATTGTAGGCTGGTTAAGGTAGTGATTTACAACCTTGTAATTTTAGAGCTATGTTACGACTGTGATGTGAATAAGTTTATTCAGTAATTTTGAAATTTGGTTTATAATAGCTACTATTAAAATTAACTTCATTTTTTGTAGTGTGTCAATTTTGTAGTTAAGCTTAAATAGCTAGATATTATCTAAGATGTTTTTTTTATTTCAACTCACTGGATATTATGTCGTTTGTTGTGGTTAATAAAGTTGGCTTTTGACCGAAGAAAAAAGCTTAATCACAGTCACACCTGCTTACGGTCTGCCTAAATTTTTCATCAAATTACTTAAACAGGGCAGTAAAAATAAAATGACCCATAAACATTGGAAAAGCGTAGAAAAACCCGGCTGACGACACGCTACAATTATATCGCGATTTCGAGCATGTAACGCGCATTATCCCGGCCGACGGGAGTCCTGTGGCAATACTGGCGACGCAATTTGAGGGTACTTTGGGGAAAGTTTGGACAATTTCACGTTTTATTTCGTTGGAATAGAGTTTGGGGTTGTTTGAGCATGTATTTATAATATTGTCTGATGTTGTATGGTTTATTTAGAACCTAATTATTCAACGAATTTATTATTTGTGATTTTTTTATAGTAGTAGTTAAGTAGATACCTAATCTACCTTGATACAGTCTAAACATCAAAGAACCTAACCAAGTTTGTGTAGGTATCAATTTATCAGACGACGCGGACGCCACGGTTTTATTTTAACAAAAAACCTACTACTAAACTAATAATAAACTTAATGCGCATAATTATTTTCAACAAATGCAAATGTTTTTGTACAAAAATAAACTGTGGTCACATTATCTCGGTAAGTAATATTTGCACGTGAATCAGTGTGAAGGTTAGTCGGCCGCGCAATAAACTAAGTTTTAAATGCCTAATTAGATTACTCAATAATGCAATTTAATTTAGTTATTATAATGGGACTTAGATAAAAACTGTGAATATTTTTTGTGAATATAGAATGCATACTTCTTAAGTCAGGCATTTAAAAGTAAACTTATTTTTTGTATTATGGTCAGTTAATTTTAACTAGGCTAGCGGTTATTTTAATATTATACCCATTTTAGTAAAATATGAAGGATACCATTCAATAGCTTCATAAAAAGTAACGAACGTTGAAGAATTACCATAAATAAGCAGTAAACGCTAACACAGAAGTGTTAGTACGATAATTAGTAAATAATTATAGTACTAATTAGTTAAAAATAATTACGAAGGTGTAAGCGGTATATAATGACTACTGTCGCTTAAACTCAAAGCCAAAATGTTAAAACAAGATAATCAGGAAACATTATCAGGAAACATAATCAGGAAACAGCTAAGTAGTAACAGCAAAGTAGTGAACTATCAACAAATAGTCCACTGCAGGATAGACAAGGATAACTGTCGCTTATTCAAAGACCTGAATAGACCGTAAAAGGGCAGTTGGGCCATATCATCCACGGTGGCCCATTTGCGGGTAGGCAGATTCACATATTATGCCGTTAAGTTTGTTCTTCAGACGTATGCAATTATGCAAGCTTCATCAGGGTGTTTTCGTTCACCGAAAAGTAGTATGAAGCCTTGGTAGCCTAATGGTGAAACAAAATGATAGTTTTGCTTCTTATGATATTATAATTTTTTGTTGCAAACCTTATTTACAGGCATTTCGTTAAATTTAAATCCGATAAAAGTATATTTTATGATGTGTATTTAATGTTAATACTGTCAATTATTATCCGCAGTACGTACTGTCAAAAGGCTGATATCAGAATTCTAGACGACGTGATCCATATTACCCCAATGTACTCTAATTTAAGTGGATGTCTTCGCTGACAAATCGGCTAACAATGGCGAATCTGTGTTTACAGGCTTTATGGTTACGAAGCGTGACCGAAACCACTTTTTATGGTAATGCTATTTATAACGAGACCCCAAATATGACGCGTGTGAGTTGTGTTTGTTTGCGTTTGGTGTTAGATTATATCGTAGTCCTATTGACAGACGTGCTGACCTAACCAAAAGGAACCAGCTAGAGCAAAAGAGATGGAAATATGTTATATCGTTTTCTCTCTTGTTGATTAGACGGGGCGGTCTGCCATGGTCTTGGCCTGCGCTAACTATAGATACATTTTATTAGTTAGTCACAAAATATATAATATCATCGGTTAGTCTATAATTAGTCTGTTCCTCGTAAATACAAATGTGTAAAAAAATGTTCACCATCAATAATTGGGTCATCATAATATTCAATTAATCTTATTTATTTTATGCCATGACCTAGAATAACTCACGTATACAATTTACTACATAAGTATAAACAAAAGTTTATATCTCGCAACCTGAAATACCTAATCATGAATTTGTTTTTTTTATTTTATACTAAACTTTGGCGTTTAAATTTAGGTATGACGACATGTCAAAAAAAATGTGAATGTGCTCTGTATTCTATTCTAGGTTTTAATACCACATATCGCTTTCGGTATATACTAACGTCTAGTCGCACTAAATAGGATCATTTGCCGATATTATGGTAGTTTTCGCGTGGCAGCAACCCCACGCAGCCACTATCATAATGCTTAGTCTGTGGCGGCGCAGGTGGGAAGCCAGTACAGGTATGCCAGTACAGTACAGGGTGCCGGGCGATGACATTTTTCATTTCCATGCCGCGACACGAGCTAAAATTATTATGCCCGGGCTGCCCCCGGCCTGCCCTGGCGGTCTGGTTGCTCCGAATGGGGGGATGGGGAGGTTGGGACCAGCATGAGGCAGGAGTGACGAGCGACTTCGTTTTCAATTGTTACATTTTTATATTCATACGCCTATAATGGCAATTTCTAGCAGTAAGAGCTCAACTTGTAAACCTAGGACTTATGAATTAATAAATAAATAAAATTCGCGTTCTCGCCAAAACTCAGGTTCAGATCATTGTCCGCGGCTCTTTTGCTGGTGCCTTTGGCTTAGCTTTGGCTAATATGGGCTAACGTTCAAACATATCTGATACAATTTTAATTTTTATTTTTTAACGGTCTCTCATAAATATATTATTATAAGTAATATTCTAATGTTTTATTAAATTTTTAATTTAATTAAATTTTTATTTGCTAAGTATATCATGACATTTTAAGTTTAATTATGTATTTTCATATAATCTCTGAAAGAAATGAATTCTTATTATTATTTTCCTTTTATGTTCACGCTCTCTTCTTATCTCTTCAGACGAAGATATCGCATAATTTGTATTTGCCATGCTATTATTTGATCGATTAACTAGAAAAGTTGCAGTCGAAATCAAGTAGAGCAAATCATGGTTAATCGTCAAGTCATGAGGCTTCTATTCTATTAGGCTTGCAGTCCATCAGGGCTAGGATGCGCAACGCGAGAAAATTTTCTCGATTCTTAAAAACAGGACAAGGCTACGACTCTGTATAAGTCTGTCTCGTTTTCGCACGACATAAAGACACGACAAAATTATCTCGCGGTGCGCATCCTAGCCCTGCTGGACTGGTATTATACTTGTCTTTGAATTGATATCATAGAGATTTTGCAGAAACCTTTTATATTGGTTATGGTCATGGTGGATTTTCTGGTAATAGTTCTTAATGAGCCACCTGTTAGGCTTCCGGTGTTGCCTAAAGAACAACGTATTTCAACTGCGCAATGCATTTAAAATGTATCTATGGCTTATCAGCGTTTCCGGCTTATTCTTATCACTTCATCTCTAATCTCATTATCATCTAAGCTAAGGCTTCCGTTTAGTTGACAGTAGAATTCTATCCTGAAACTGTACTTTGGGTTAAAACCATTAATTCTTCAGTTTTCTTACGAGCCGATTGAGTAATGGTGTACGGGGTGTGTCGATTTCCGGGCTAAAGTTTTTTAGGGACAAGCTTAAAGTTTCTTTCCGTACTTTCCTTATATTCTGGATTCAGAGATTACAGCAAAATCATTAAGCAATGCTGCTTTTGAAACCAGACTTCTTCTACGCGCTTGTGACTTGTACGGGCATTCAGCAAATGACTCGGGTGTCAGCCCACGAGATGAAACGCTCTATTTGGGTCAACTACAGGGCAAGCCTGTTTTTCACATGTTCCTCTCAAACCGACGAGATTCTGTTAACGGCGAAAAAACACGCTAATTAGACATTTTCACCATATAAGTAATTCACATGTTCACACCACAACGTTAAGACTCTCAAATGGCTTTTACGTGAACCAACTTTATCAGACATCGCTTTTTTAGATATAAAGATAATTAGTTTCATATTTCGGTCTTACAAAAACTATAAGAGGATTAAGGAAATCAAGATGCTATCGTATTATAATGTAATGTTTTAAATATTATTAAGTTGTAAATTCCAGTACTTATTTAAGTTAATTTATGAAACTCTAAGCAGAATTGAAATATAATTAGGAGGAGCTGGTAATTATGTATGTGAGTACATAGTTTAATTAGGTGGTGAAGCTTCGATATCGTATAACATCTTTTGCTAGCGTGTTGGCTGAATTAATTAATAATCTTTAGAAATTAGGTGGTTTTACGGTTTTTGATCTCTCGAAAGCATTTGACTTACGGCGGGTCCCAATATTCAGTCGTCGATCGGGAGATCGGATCAATCCAAGATAGAATGTGATCTCCCGATCGGCCTCTCTCATGGGTTTGTCAAGTTAAAAGATCGAATAAAGAAAATTTTCGAACTGCTATCTATGGTTTGGATTTTGGAACTCATTTTGGTGAAATCAGATCGAAATACCGGAACAAAATGGGTTTACATCGCTTATTGGGGCCGGCCTTTAGTCTCACAGCGTATTCCAAATTCCAAAACAATTACAATACAACAACAACAATACAAAAAAATAAATAAATAGTTGGACCTTAAGTATAACATGGCTGAAAATGGTTGTAAATAATAAACATGCCATTTGCGATGATCTATTCTTTTCTAACGATCTTCCTTTCGTAGTACCATATCTGCAACGAACGCTTTGCGTTTCAAATTAAAGATTTATTTAAAGGTTACGCAATCCGCCAAGTTGGACTACTAGAGGAGTTTGACAACTGTCTAATTATAAATTTGGCCGCGTGACAAACTGCTCCCCACTCGGCCACGTAAATAAAGCTCGGGAAATTCAGTGGGTAGTGCTAAATGACCATTACGGAGTGCCATCGACATAGCCTATCCATCTTGAGGAGCAATGCGAATTGCGCGGGCCTTCCGCAACGTGCGGCGTTCCGTGTGCAATGCAAGTGGTTCATAGTTTCACTTCAACTGATTACGTGTCAACTCGTAATTTCTCATTTCTCTTACATGTAATGGTATATTTTTAGAAAATAACTAATTGGTTTTATATTCCTAGTGGGTACAAAATATCTCTAACCACAAGAGCAATTATTTTCTGTAGCATCATTTAGCAACAGTTAAGCAGTTCTGCAATAGTTATTAGGTCCGTTCTTTTTTGTCGTCTGAAAAGATTTTTAATATAATATTATTAACTCATTTGTTGTTGTTGTGTTTAAAATTATATTTTGGCTGACAATACTTGAACAATTCCGTGCATTCATAGAAATTACCTGTACCTATCCAATACTCCAAGCGTAGAAATCATAATAAATCTAATAAACTTACTAGTATATATTAAAATTTATGATGAAAAAGCACTTAAATGCATTCAAGAAATCTTTACGTCTCTGAATCAATGAGCTAACAGATTTCATAACGAATAATTCTAGGAATTATAGACAAATATCTAAGAACTCATTCTAGTAATTTTATCGAATGTTTAGGAACCGATTCTAGGAATTATACGAAATATCTAGGAATAGATTTTGTCAATTCGGTATTATATCATAGACTACAATAATAAGGAGCCTGAAATATTACATATGCTAATTTGGTTGGGCAAAACCACCAGACTGGTTATAATTGTACAAATATTTAGTTAGTTGCCTCAACTTTTCAAATGTTAACACGACTAGTACCAGTCTCCGTTTAAACAAGATTTAATTTGACAAACATGTTAGGTTATACGTCACAAGGCGGCAGGTAGCTTTCGATAATGAAGAATACAGAATAAATAGCAGTTTTGAGTGGTAGGATTCCACTGCAGAGTCCGCCTGTGAAAGTACCATACCTTTGTCAATTATTCAACCGCCAAGCCTTCTTTGTTTCGTTTTGAAGGGCAATGTTAATGAGAAATTACTGGGTTGAAGCGTTATCATTATCAGGGTGACGAGCGCAGTGGAGTAAGGCGCAGGATTGTATTCGCAAGTTCACAACAGACCTTGACTAGACTTACCACCAGACGAACGTCTAGCTCGACTCGTCACTCGATTGTTAAAAAAAACAGAATGTAATTTTTATTCGAACTCCAACACCAACTCGCTTGACGCATGCTACGGATTGGTCGATGATAGAGCACATCGATCTCGAAGAATCTAGCCTTAATGCATAGATTGTAGATCTCAGGGAATAAGGAAAACGGGAGAGTTTCGTTTAAGGGAAAGTATACCTAATACTTATCAACTTATCGTGAATATGTTGCGTAAAAACTTCGCTGATATTCGTGTTAGCTGCTCGCGTTGCGCGGCGCAGTTCAGAGACGTCTTGCGAATGCAATCCACGCATGCCAAGAATAGTGCGGTGTTCCCTTCCGCGACGCTCACGTTGTATGTGAACGTGCCGATACGCTTTTTCTGACGTGCATGCATCCAGTTTTCCTACGCATGGGATGTTCGGTTCGATGCAAGTTGGTTCGTGACCCGGTGCGAGTGACGTCACGTCTACCGACACCGCCATGTCGTTGCGCCGTCTGCTTGCGCCCGCGCACGCCCCCCTCCCGCGCGCCCCGCTGTCTGACGGAGAGCGGCTGACCAGTGACCTTGTCGCTCTATCTCTTTCCCCCCACTCACTCATCGCACGTGCGAGCGAGCTAACAGAGACTGCGACCGGTATTCGAACAAGTTGTTTGTGCGAGAAAGGTTTCTTCTCTTATTTATTTAAATGTTTTCAAATTCGCTTTGTAATAATGTTGAGACGTTTGTTGCGGCAGGGTAATGACCTTGAATTTTAGTTCGGTTAGTTAGCAACACCTCCTATGTAGGTCGGTTTACGCACAAAGTACACCTACATTCGGTCGGACAGTCTACAAAAGATTGTAGTTACCAAGATTCTCAGACTCAACACCGAGTGACTGTTCTTAATTGTATTACAGTTTTACTTTACGACTGTTGTGTTTACTCTACATTGTATGAATCCACATATCATCATCATCGATAACCATTTTGTCTTTCGTTGCTGAGCACAGCGACTGTGATAATGGAATGGACGGGCCCAGCGCTTGCAATCTCGATCAAAATTAACAACACAACACAATCAAGCATACCTAGCTAAAATTATGCATATTACATTTGCCGGAAAATAGAGATAGCGAATCTACTGCATTACATAATTACCTACTGCATGACAAAAAGAGAACACATGTAGGTACATGTATTAGAAGTTTGTATTGTCGTATCGTACGGCTCGCATGTCGCAAGGGCAGAGTATGACTGAAGCGAGTGGAGACCCGGCGCTCAACATAATAGACTTCAAAATCCGTGCGCTTATTTCCCGTCCATTTATCGTATCATTGTCGCTGGCAGCATAGGTTTATCCGGTCCTGTGCCAGTCTCGTCCAGTACCTAATTTCCCGCTAGGTACTTCGAAATCTTTAAAAATGAATCTTAGACTCAAGCACGTCACGTGCTTGGAACATCTACCATCTTTCTGGCGCTATTTCTCAAAAAATGTCTTTGTACAAACTTAATATAAGTAATTCAAACCTAAATCATCAGCATGTCGATATCATTAAAACTGCCAATCTTAATCTAATTTTAACTTGTATAAATTGTACTTGTAAACTTGTAATGTTTAAAGATTAGGTTTCTTTTGCTATTTTATCAGTATATTTGTTTACATGACCCAATGTTTTGGTTTAGTAATTATTTTATTATGTAACACTTGGTCTGAGAGAGATTCGAGTAGAAAAATTACACCTTTTATATAGGAAATTCGTGCAAGGTCCTATAGACGTCTCGATAAAGTTATGTAGGTGTTAGACAATATAAAAGGGCATCGTCCGTGAGAGGGCGTCCCTCTTTTCCCGTCAGCTGTTTGAAGGGCACCAACCTCTAGCCCGCTCAGTAAAACCTCTTTACTACCAATCATTAAACTTTTACATAAATTCAGACCAATTTAGTTTAAAAAGTTATTTCATAATTAAAGCTAGTATAAGAAAAACGGTACCTACTTATTTGAATGGTAAGGCAATTTTGCTGCATCGAAAATCTGAAAATTATGTATTATGAATGTTATAAAAAGAGAACACCAAAGTACAAATCAGAAAAGCGTTGCTATGCTCATTTATACATAGCCATCGTAAATATAAAAAACTAAACGTAGCAGAGGCAGTTACTGAGCAAAAATATTTAGATTACATAGATTAGATTAAAAGGTTTTTTTTAATCCATGTATCTGGGGATACAAATTTATATATACCTATGCCTAAAATCCCACCATTTTCGAAATCTTAAAGTCAGCCGTTTCGGAATTAGTTAATGATTAATTAATTAATTATTATGCGGCGGAATGCCTCAAACGGCACAAATATTCTAACCTCGATAGAGGTTACATGTTTGTGCCGTTTGGGGTAGAGACACTTGGGCCGTGGGGGGCAGGTGCTTTGCGTACTTGGGGAGACTTAAAGAATCCACACGTGACCAAAATGCTGGCCTTTATTTGGGCCAGAAAATTAGCCTCGCAATCCAACGGGGCAACGTGGCCAGCATTTTGGGTACATTACCCGAAATTAAAGGCCGTTTAAATAATCTATCTATAGGTTTGCTACCTATAGATACTTTAAACGGTCTCTTATATCGAATAATTATTTTTTTAATTTTAGTTTAGTTTTAATTAGGTAGTTTAACTGTTTTGGCAATAAAATTACATAAGATAAAGAAAGTAACCATTTATGACTAAAATATAAATCAGTAAATATGAAAGAAAACAGGGTTTAAAAAATCAACAGGTACTTTTTGAATTTTTGGGGGACTTTTTTACCAAATAAAATGTTTGCCGTATAGTAGGACATTATGTGACCTATCCCCAGTAATAGGGATATTATCCTTCATTTACTAGACAACCTGTATAGAAAAGGTCTCATTCCATGTACTACTAATTTACATATAAAAAGAGTACTTAAGTAGGTAGGTAGGTAAACTTATTTTGCTTAGGCAGACATTACTTTTTACGAGTCTTTCCAAAAAACTTGGCGGCGACTTAAACAAAAGACCCGAATATTATTCTTGTTTTAACAAAGATCTTTATGATCTCAAATGTAATTTATTGTAATAATAAAACGTACATTCGC
This sequence comes from Erannis defoliaria, assembly GCA_905404285.2. NCBI lineage: Eukaryota > Metazoa > Arthropoda > Insecta > Lepidoptera > Geometridae > Erannis > Erannis defoliaria. The sequence goes on from FR990084.1 coordinate 14,913,582, forward strand.
ATATAAAAGTGGTTCGTGAAACAAATTAGCAATTAGGTAGGTACATTGTAAAGGATGACAAGTCCACAGGGTCGATGCACGGTGCATTTAGTAAATGGTCAAAATAATTAATGTGATCCTCCTCATTGACCTTGCTGTTTTTGTTGCGTCATTAATTGGATCTTGATTATGACTTCGAATTCACTTATTTAATTTTAATTCATTTTATGGGATTGTATAATGAATCAAATTCAATATTATTAAAATCAGAATATTCATATCTTCTATATCAAAGTTATTATTGTTAATTTCTAGTATATTTATTTAAAGTCATAAGTGACACTTTGGCCTATGTATGGGAAATTTGTACCATTAGGCCCTGCGTGTGGGAAATGTCGAAGCCTTGCAATACTATTTTCTAAATATATAACTTTAAACTCTTAACTACCTACACATCATCAAAATCAAAATGAACACCTTATATTACGTACCGCAGTCTTTGGTAGAGTTTTCTCGGCGAAATTTCCTTCCATTTAATTTTCTAGTATCTTATCTCTTGAGAAAAAGATTTCACTGAAACGTTTTATTCCCTCAATTTTCGCAAGACAATTCCGACCTAGGGGCGCTGTACCCACAAGAATCTTCGAAAAATAAAGATATCTTTCGCAGCCTTACGGGGCAACGAACGCCACATTGCGAGGTTATTTTTAACCCAATGTTGTCAACCAACGCAACTTGATATACGTGCTATAGAGGCTTTGCCTTGTCCCTACATATGGAGTTATCGGATGATGTATCAAGTTGTTTTGCAAAAAAGGACATGGATATCCCGGATGTGTTTGGTTAACTGGGCTAGTTATAACATTCATTAGTGACTTTGTTCTATTATTGATATTTTTATTGTATGATATTAACGTCATACGAGACATTATCCTTATGTAAGATTATAAATAAGTTTCTCTGCGTAGTTATACGGAGTTCAAACGAAGCAAAGCTTAAAAAACATCAATGCTATACTCTGATATTGAAATTGCCAAGCCGGTGCCGGTCCCGTCTCCCCTGATTTGCCCCCTTTGTGAGACCCCAACCTATTCTCTTCAACAAAAAAGATTTAGAATCTAGATGGGATCCTCTTGAAAAATCTTTTATTTTAGACTTTTTTTTTCTTCAATTGATTGAATAACCTAAGTCAATGCTGAGAGAGGATCTTCGACTTTCCGCCACAAATGTTGGTTCATCGCAATTTTCCTATCGGTTCAATGGTCTTTTCAAGAAGTTGTAATTTCAAAATATTATGGTCATTTTTATTTGTGGTCCTAAACCGCCGAAACGCTCCTGAGGACCAAGATGGTCACTTCAGCAGTTTCTACGTTTTCCCCGATTGCGTTTTGCATCGACCATTATGTGTCAATATTAGCTCATCGATCGGCAATATATTTGCCGATCGATGAGCCCCGTGCACGTGACCAGCCCAATCGAATTAAAATTCTTTAAAAAAAATCACAGGCCACATATAGATCTCTAAAGCTCACTGAAGGACTGACTGGCTTCGGAAATTACTAATGTCTGAATAATTATTTGGTAGGTAGACCTTAATCTCATTGGACATGAAACTAAGAGATCAGAGCCAAATTTTGATTGGCCAACTGATGACATCAATTACCCATAATTTGACGTGATTGTATTAAATTGTGGAATAAAAACTGAAAATAATAAAGACTTCAGAAAACTGTGACATGAGAAAATTACAATGTAAGTCGGCGCAGAACATGATGAGAAGTCTTACTAGACGTGACGTCTTACCTCTGTTAGAGAGAGGGAAATGCGAATACAACTTCCCCCATCAGTGCCGTCGCGACGGCACTGATGGGGGAATGGGAGACGACGCGTCGTCTCCAATTTACCAGATAAATTACGGTGCAGAAGAGATTTGACATTAAATTTATGCGCTGATGAGCGCAGTGCACGATTTTGTTCACAAGTTCACAATAGGCTAGATGACTGATGTTTAAATCGTTGAAACCAATAGCTTTGATGAAGAATTTAAGTAAATATTGTATGGTAATTGAAAACATTCAAATCGGTTAATAATGTTCTGATATATACGATTTGCTGTTTCGCCTCTCTGTCTAGCATGATATTAAAATGCTTATAAGTTGCTTATTTTTCATCAGATTTTAATTTTCTTTTCATTAATCAGCTATATTTACGGGCCTCATCTGAATAGGACAATAAATAAAAACCAGTCATCTAGCCTATTCTGGTACTGACTGTTATGGGCAGGCGTGATGCTTGCCAACAGGCGAACGTGTCATCACTACCTCGCATAAAAAAAACTCCACTCATTATCAACCATGGTGCTGTATTGTAGTTACTCATCTCAAGCTCCTGAACACGTCCTGAATCCTGATTATAACCCGAATTCGAATTCTTGTAATAAAGCACGTGACAAATTATTTCCCAATTAAATAAACGACATGGTCTAGCCGGCTCTCCTAGTCAAATTAGTCTGTATGCAGAAGCCTTCGCCTCGTCGTCATAGCAACAAGAATCTTAGGCACAATAATGAAGCTGAATATATTTTATATCATATTTTTATTATCACTTATACATAATTTATGTTCCGTAGTGGAATGTGAATTTGTTTCAGTGAGCGACCAAAATTAAAATTTTGCATGACTTGGCGTGAAATATTAATAAACGGGTATTGCCACGTATATCATTATGTTTGATAAAATTATTAACATGTAAATAAGTTTTTGTTTCTCAAACTCTACAGGCAAGTTGCAGCATTGACAATTTGTGCGGCCTGGTACACCTATCCCTACCAAGCTATCCCTACCGGTAGGGATAGGTGTGCTTTGAATAGAAGTTATAGTCTAGAAAAACATCCTTGCGTTTCCACTGAGACATTGGAGGAAGGATTTGCCTCTCTGACTGAGACGAACGATCTAGCGAAGAGGAGACAGAAGGAATAGGCTAGATGACCGATGTTTAAATCGTTGAAACCAATAGCTTTGATGAAGAATTTAAGTAAATATAGTATTGTAATTGAAAACATTATTTAAATCGGTTAATAATGTTCTGATATATGAGCGTTTAAAGTTTTTGTTAGAGACAACTCTGTCCCTTTCCCACAAAACAAAAAATGACGTCACGCCTTACTTGTCAGAATATAATTTATATGGCGTACAGAGAAGTGACGTCACGATTTGCTGTTTAGCCTCTCTGTCTAGCATGATATTAAAATGCTTATAAGTAGCTTATTTTTGATCAGATTTTAATTTTATTCCATTAATCAGCTATATTTATGGGCCACATTTGAATAGGACAATAAAAAAAACCAGTCATCTAGCCTATTGACCAATCATATTGTTTAAATTAAAATGTATTTATTTGTGATTGGTCGATCCTCATCTGTCCTCTGTGGAAATGCAGCATTAGACCGTTATGTTCATTATTATCAGCCAGGAGACTTCCACTGCTGACGAAGGCCTCCCCCTTAATAGATAGGGGTTGCCATAATCCCCACGCTTGGCAGGAGGCTTGGGGGTCGCAGAATGTTCACCACTATTAACCAAGAGGACGCTGCTGCCCGTCCTCCGGTTGTACTGGATGCAGTTGTAGGACATACCCAGGTCCCAGGCCTTTAAGTTAATAAATAGAAAAATATTAAAGACCATAATAATTCATTAAATAAATCACCAACTTGAATAGAAATTTATAGTATTTTTACCAGACTATTCAAAAAGGAAGGTAAACAGAAGGGTTGCCATGCCATCTAACGTCAGTGCTTTGACGCGTGTTGTAAACTTAACGCTGGTTCCTGTTCCTGCTTTAATTGCTAGTGCATTATGCGTGCACCCTTATGTAATGGGGTTCCGTATATAAAACGAGTGTTGATGTTATGTAGGTACTGAGGAGTGAAGTGATGAATACAGCTGCTCCTTGCGATGTTTCTAGGACTCTCTCGCTCGCAGGTTTCTTTTTTCTTTTTTTCTTACTTATGGCGCCGCATTTTGTGCATTTGCTAGTGCCAATATTTCAAGTTTTTGATAAATTCGCTAACTAATGAGTTTTAGTCACAGTCAAAGTCACTCACGGTAGGTAAATCACGTTCATACTTCAATTCCAGTCATTCATAGGTACCTGAGTAAAGTCGTGGCAACTTTACCTACTACAAGTTTCTTTCGGAGTTTTGAAAACAACACTAAAAGACATGTTTCACCTCATTATATCACTTGCCCGGCAGTCATGCGCATGAATCGGCGCATAATAAATAAATCACCACCATTTTCATACAATAACACCCACTCGAAAAAACTCAAGTAGGTATTGGAACATAAAAATGCGGCGACATAATTTTTTAAACCTAAACTTTTTTTAAACGTAAGCCTAAACTTCTTTTAAGAGTGCGCCTAATGCCAGAAAAATATCAGATTTCACCCGCACGTCTTGCATTAGTTTAGAGTCGAAAATCGCATGATATAATTGATGATGATAGTGACTGAGCAATTTAGGTGGGATTTTATTTAATTATTCAAAATATAGGCATGAAATAAAAAAATAAACGGTTACTCTGCTAAAACATTAGTCTGGTTGTGTAATTCGTAAAAAATAATGTGGTGTTGTCGCTGATAATTTAGAGCATTTGAATTAAAACAGTTTTTTTTGTTAGTAATTTGTAATTTTCTTTTAAATAATCCAGATTATTTATCAAAATTCTATTCGGTTACTCGGCTTCTATAGGGTTTTCCCCTACCTGTAGTAGTTTTTTAAATCTGAATATTTACGTTCTCAATCATTAAGCGATGTGTTTAAAAATACACCTTTTACTTACTTTTGGCATTGGTCGCCCCCTTAATGTCTTTCTCAGAGGGAAATCTTCTCCAAGAAAATCTTCCTTCAAGGTCTTTCTTGATATAGTTTCCATAAGTTTAAGATAATAAAAGTTTCGTAATGATATTTATTTCGTTGGTTACCCAACTTAAACCTCTTTACGTAACTTGAATTTCCTAACTTCTTTGTTTGCCAAAGGCCACACTATCATAAATCATAATATCCATCCAAGCTATCGTAACGCGAAAACACACGACCGGCAAGATTAACCCGAGCGATATTTCTTCATAACGAAGCCAATGATATTTGTGTGTTCCCCGCCAAAAATAAGCGGCCATTACTTTGGAGACTTGTTTGACAGAATTGGATCGCGCGCGCTTTGGCAACCTCGTGGCATACCGCCAGCTTACGTTCTACTTTTTTACGTTTTTAGGGTTCCGTATCCGAATCTCGTCCAACGGACCTTATTTACTACCGAAGCCTACACCGCCGCGCGCCGCCGCCGCGCCGTCTGCCTTGCTGTCAGTCCATCCATTCGTCCATCCCTTTAGAGTTTAGATGAATCAGATTAGATTAGATAGACGGTTTAAATAAACTAGTACATCGCAGCGAACTGAGACCTCGCGACCCCCACATCGTCAAACCCTCTTGACCAATTTATTTCATATTCGAACTTGATAATTGTATTTGCTTACAAATTTTCTTAAAGATCGGATGAAAGGCTCGCAACGTATCGTCGAACAAATATACATACAAACAGTCACAACAGCCGATCTGCCCCAGTATACTCAGAGACCTTCGCTTCGTTTTGTCACAAAAAATCAACGAGTCGGAAAAAAAACCCAAGGATTCATTAAAAAAATACATATATTTTTGGCCTATAATCAAAATACATTACATGGTATGGCGCCATCGTAACGTATGGTTAAAAAAATCAACGTGTCTTGGTCTCTTGGTACGGAACTCCTTGTTTCCGAGTGCGACTCGCATTGGAACTTTGTTTTAATTTTCACAAATTGACTACTAATACGGGGGCAGAAAATCTAAAATGAATTGATTTACACGTAGGTATGTTATGTAGTAACCGTTAACGACGTCTTTTGTTTTGTGCGACGTGGTACGACTGTGTCGCCAAATTGTCTAAAATCGAGGAGCTATTGTTTACTTTTAAATTAATACAGGTTGGAACGGTTTGTTGTCTGCTAATGCTATGATGTCGGCTATGTTATTGGAAAATTGGGCTATTTTTGAACTACACAATTTTCCATGTAATCATTCTGAATTTAACTTAAGTTGCATTTTTATTTTTTTATCCTCTTACATACAATGTAACTAATTGCGAGTATTTATATGTTTTATATCTCGTTACAGGTAATCATCGAAATTCTCTACATCATTACAGTTGTAAGTAATAAAGCGATCATTATCACCAGCTTCATCATCTACTATAGACTAAAAGACCTGTTCATACCTAAGCGTTATTCGTCCGTCTATGGTTATACAACGTGTAACAAAAAGGTTCAACAATACTAAAGGGTATGTACATACTCATCATTATGAACAACTTTTACTATGGGACCGACCGTGAATTCGCGAAAAAATATCAGCTGTTCCATACAAAAAACTCATTGACCTTGGACAAAATGTAGGAAACTGATGTTTTTTACGCGATTTCAGGGTTGGCCCCATAGTAAAAGTTGTTCATAATGATGAGTACATACATACCCTTCAGTATTGTTGAACCGTTTTGTTACATGTTGTATGTGTCGCAACCGAATTGTAGAATTGATGAAAATGATTTGAGAGCCTTATTTGCTCTATAATTTCGCTAGCTGCAGCTAGAAATACCCTTTAAATTAAACCGGAACACAGTACTTACCTACATGTTTCTTACACACTGCCTGTCGCATATTATCTGACACTGCGATGACCCCTATCTTGGCAATGTTAAGCAAAAGATACACAAGTATGGTTGGCATCTCTTTTTTTCGGTTTTAAGGGAAAAAAGCTTAAAAAATACGGGATTTATCTTTTTACCCGGGACAGAAAAAAATCAGTTCAATTTCGTTTTATTTAAATTAAAAATACTTTGTCACAGACGCAACATACGTACCATTTCTTGCACGCAATTTTATGTTTGTGATTGAATATTTTTATTGAAATAGTCTCAATCAAAATCGCATTAAACATGGCAAACAGTTCGGCTTTAGTTAAATTTGGTGTGCATTTGTTACGGACTTCATTCAATTTTCAATCAAACCTGCCAAAAAAAAAAAAAAAAATGCAAAAAAATGTCCTGCGATATTTATTTATTTATTTAAATCAATATCCAGGCTTTTCTTTATGCGCATTCATATTTTTAATAGTTCAATATCATTATAGATTATTGTACATAATAGAAAATTTTGAATAAATATTGTGATATATGAAGTGCGTACCTATAATAATTATGTATTAGCCAAAATACGGGACACGACCTGTCCCGCCGGGACATTGAACATTATGCTAAAAATACGGGCCGTCCCGTGAAATACGGGACGGTTAGCAACGCTATACACAAGTAAAATAAGATTTATAATCCCAAGCACCCAAGATTTATGAGATCAATGTAAAAGGCATGGCGTCCAATTGCGTTGAAACGGACGCCGCGTAATCACGCAAGCGCAACTTAAATAAGCCATTTATACAACTTTAAAAATCAAGAAGCTACCTAGCAATAAATAAATTGAATACAGAATACACTCAGCTCACAGGTCGATACAATTTTATAGGAGAAAATTGTGTTACCATAGAGCTAGCAAACATGATTGGATGGAACTTCAATTCCGCTTATCCGATATACCTACCCCGCGGGTGAAATGGAAATTTCACCATAAAAATTATGCTTTCCGATCGAAGATCTTCAATATAAGGATATGCCTGCCGAACATTAGCGTTCCTATCTTAAAACTTAGCGCCATCTGACAAAATCTCCACTAACTTCTTTTCAATGCCCATGGTTTTCTCTTCGGCCCATAGCATCGCTCTCTCTTCTTTTTTGTCTTGTTTCGTTTTTGTTTTAAAAAAGTTCTTTATTTACCATAAAATACACTCAAACATACAAACTAGACACAGTCTATCAAAATTGGAAGCAACAATATAGTTTATGTCAATAACAGACTACCTTCGCCAACATTTTCGTCTTTTAAAAACTAATTCGTTTACTAATAAGCACTTTGTAAAACATGGGTTAAATAATAGTAAGTACTTAAAATTAATTTTGTTACAATCATTAATAGATTTAGGCAAACCTTTTGTGCCAGGCTTGCTTTTTAAGAACAAACCACAACTCAGGGCCTAGTAATGAGAGTGGACGAGGCCACGAATCGGTACTCTTTCTCATATTAAACCTCAGATTCAAGTGTCCTTAAATACAATATGGTAATAGTAGTCCTTATGAGCTATGGAAGCATTAAGAATTTTCCAATCCGACTGGCGACTGCCCAGTCTTCACGAAGTAACAAGTTAATGGTTTCGATATATCGCGTTTTCTACGCGTAATTCGCAATTTTATCGAAGTGATTTGTTTTGATCGGCGTGAGGTGAGTGGAGGTGAATGTGATGTCAGTTTTTTTCTGATTTATTTTCTCCAACGTATCATTAGTCGACATCAACTGAAATCGACCGCGTAGTAATGCGTCTAATCTTCTAGCGTTGTGGTGGTGACGATCAGTTTGGAAATTTTAGGACAACATTGATAAAAAAAACATAATTTAATTTTGGTCTGTTGATAAAAGGTTTTTTATTTACCTTCCTATCATTCGTTTTTTTTTCTTTGATGTAAATCGATTTTCTTTAGTCCTCATTTACTTGTTTGTTTCTTCGTAAGGTGTTAATATAACATTCACATCGGTATCCGACCCGTCGTCGTTGGACGTCGTCGTGATCATCAGTACCTGGCGTAATCATCAGGACAATTATAAATAATCCTTTTCAAATATAAAATCAGGTGGTCAGTTTCTGGTATAACCTAGTTGAAAATCTATTGTCAAGTATACGGAGCGTATCGGCAGTCTCGTCTTGAGGGTTCCTTTCCAGGCTAGAAGTGTTTCTGTTTACCACTTCGACCACACCGTAATTTAACATATTTTAACCCCTCCCATTTTTTGTGAACTTGCAAACAAAATCCTACGTCGCACTGCACTGCGCTCGTCACCCTGAGATATTAAATGTCAAATCTCTACATGCCCAGTAATATCTCTGGTAACATTGCCCTTCAAACTGAAACACAGTAATGCTTGCACACTATTGCTTGGCGATTGAATAACTGGCAAAGGTGTGGTACTTCCCCAGGCGGACTCTGCAATAGAATAGAGGACTCTATTCTTACCATTCAAATACCATTTCAAAACCTACCACTATTAAAACATTACCTACTCGTCTCACAACCGCAAAAAAAGGAATGGAGGTAGAGAGCGGTTTCAATGTTTCGACGGATCAGAGCCAAGGTTCTGGTGTGCCTACAACCGCCCACGGCCTATGGGGAAGCAAAAACTTCTAATGTGTTCCGCGTCGACCGCCAGGCGTCGGCAGCGACGCGACGGTTGCGTCATAGTGAAATCAATGATGGCCGAGCCGAGTTGTAAAGTTGACCTTGCCGGCGCATGGCTTAGATTTCGAAGGTCCATGCAATACGTGACCAATGGAGTCTTTTTGGAGATTCGCGAGCAATTCGCTGCTTAGTAATGAATCTGATATGTTCAATAAGTACCTGTTACTTCTGATAAATTACTGCTATATCCAATAAATGTGATCAAAATGATCAGACACTTTTTGGAAACATCAGCTTTTCCAAAAAGTGTCTGATCTGTCCAATTACAGACTAATTATTTCGAAAATGCCTAAAAATTTGTCTAGTAAGTGTCCAACCATAATCTAGTTCCTGAACAGCAAAGTGCATTATCCCTTCGGAACCCCACAATTGCTTATTTTAGTTTGACGAGTTAAAACTTATTACATATTATAATAATTCATCTGAAAACATCAGTATCCTACCTTTAGGGGTTAAGTGGTCTCATATAAGTGGGATGCATTTCAACTATTTACGTAAGTAACTGTACGTAAAAAATGTGGGTGTGTGTAATTTGTAAATTCTTGGTGTTGAAATGAAAACTATAAAATAAGTTAAATAATATATCTTTTCCAGTCAGACTAGTTTGAATTTTTGTTTTTATTTGGCCGCGGTACTTTCTGCGCGATTTAAATGTCGGACAAAATAAGGTAATATTAAGATATCTTATAAATATCATAGCACCAATTTATTCGGAATCTGGGACTTAAATATTACAGGAGAATCTGAAGCTTCTAACCTTTATGTATAGTCGGATGTTAATTGCAAGAAAGCTGGTTAATTTGTCCTGCCGAGGGAAACACCTGGGTTTTAGATTGTAATTTAACTTCAAGATTAAAGCATTGACATTGGTCGCACATCCGCATCCAGCGCCTTGCCAACATGAAGGTCTGATCGCATTAGAATAACGAGAATGGTAATTTAGTTAGTTTGTAATTAGTTTGCTTTCCTGCCGGCACCTGCAGTATTCATTTTGCATTCTGTAAACCATTAACAACAGCTTCTGACTACGTCAATTCTAAATAGATCAATCAAACCTTTGCAATATTATATTTACGTGGTTATTCTGTCTTTTAGAAAGTTTTAAATTGTTAAAACTAAGCATGAAAAGTAAGCATTTCATCCTATTGCCACAAACTAAGTAAGTAGGTACAGAGCAGTTGTTTACACCTACAGAACAATGTAGAGCCAATTCGTCATTCCACAAAAAAAGCGCCTAAATTGTAATTTTATGCAAATGAGACGTGTAGCAGGTCCTAAATGCCGACATTGCGTTGTTGCCGACTGACCGTGAAGGTCTACCACTGGTCGAAGACATGACCTCCTTGGTGACCGTTAAAGATGGCGCCAACGTAATCTACACATCATCGTTAGAAATCTTGAAAACCATATTTTTCTTTTATTTTTAATGCTGGCGTAAGCGACGGAAAACCAAGTTTTGGTGCTAATTTTATTTTCGTGTTGAAGATTATTTCAAGGTATCTTGAGTTGCGCGATCGCATTGACGCGTTCGATCTTATTAGAATAGTTTATTTTGCCAACTGTCGAGGAGCTTATGACATGCGTTCTCCGTTTCACGCATGGATTTCACGAGACGTCATGTCATGTGTCAGCTCAAACTGTAAACGATATTGAGAAAACAAAAATAATTTCGTTTGCTTTTCTACAACGATTGCAACAAGTGCGTTTTCAACATCAAACCGTAATACTATTAAACCTACCATAGTGTTTAAGTACTTAGGCACTTCAAATAAATTATTCATGGATACTCACTCATTATCAGTAATTCAGTAGTCACATTATTTTCAAACAACATTATCTTGTATGCCGCGAACTGGAAGACACAGCGTAGGAAGGCCTCCCACAAGTTGGACCGACGACATTGTAAAAGTCGCGTGGAACCAGTGGATGCAAATGGCAGGTTGTCATACAGTGTGGCGGTCTAAGGGGGAGGCCTTCTTTCAGCAGTGAATGTCTCCGGGCTTATGATGATTATCTTGCATGAGTATTCGTTTCAGTACCTAACACCCAACAATACCCTAGATATGAAACTTCCAAAGACATACAAAACATGTTTTCAAAGACTGATATTTCATTCCGGTCATGCGTAGAATGTTATCTCAGGCCTTTTGCGTTTCTGATCTAATCTATACAGACGACGTATTTGGCAATACGACTGAACAGTTTTACGAGCGGCAAAAGTAGGCACCTCGTTATAAACCCGCCTATCGTCGAAGAGCAATAAAAAGAAATCAAATCAGAAACGGACGCGCGACGGCCTCGCCTCGACTCGTAAACACCCAAAAAAGTGTAAATGGAAAACAATAAACGCGTCTGCGACGCTGCTCGAGTCTGGTTGCGTGGTAATATGCGGCCGCGTGCGGGAGTGCGCTGTGCCACCACTCTACTTACGATATCAACTTGTAAATAAATTCGGTCGGATTAATTCGTGACCGTGGGCGGTCAACACATCAATATGTGCGCGCGGTCACGGGGTTACCGCACTTACCGCACCGCCAGCGGCTGCGGCAGACCGTGCCGTCTTGGATATACCGGGAACCTTCTACCAAATATAACTAGATTTTAGAGCTTGACTTAAGGTCACGAAATGTCACGGCGATAGAAGACAACGCTTAGTTATAGGCACATTATATAGTGGCATAGTACATCGATTATCTGTAGTTTAAAAAAATATGTTAATGCATTTGACTAAGAGCCCTAATAAATGACCTAGACATGACGTGTTCAGTTAGTAATGGTTATTTGTGTTTGTTGCGTAAACTTTGCGAAAAAAGAATTTTAGTATTTTAGAAGGAACTCTTTTTATTTGTATGATACAGAAAAACAAATTAAAATAAAATTACCTTTTGTTCTATTTTCCTATTGTATAAAAATATTATTAAACGCTATAGTAGAAAAAAATACCTGTTATTGAATTAAACATAACTAAACATATTTTTTTGTGGTTTTTACATCGAACAATAAAATAAAATTTAAACTGGAAACCCATGCCGAGCGCGTTAGGGTAACCATCTGACGAATTTAATCAGATTTTTTACAATTAATCCGGATTTTTAAGAAAAAATATTGTTAGAACAAGCGTCAAAACCTTAAAAATAAAACATATTAACATATCTATAACTATAAAAGGCTTTGTCCTGACTGACTGACTGACTGACTGACTGACTGACATATAGACAACGTACAGCCCAAACCGCTAAACGTAGAGACTTGAAATTTGGAGGGTATGTTTTTGGAGAGGTGTAAACGCCCACTAAGAAAGGATTTTTCGAAAATCAACCCCGAAGGGGGTTAAATGGGGTGTTAAAGTTTGTATGAAACTTTTTATTCTCTGGTTCGATTGATACAAAACTTGGTATACATATTCTACTATAAAAATAAAAAGATACGGGTGTCACAGTTTTTTCAAAATCAGCTCCCGTTAGTATAAAAAAAAAACGAAGTTTTAGTGATAGTACGTTTGTTTCTCCTTAACTTTGAACGGCTGTACATATTCAAATGAAATTTGGTATAGGTATGGGGATAGATGTGGGGATGGGGGTGGGGGTGGGGGTGGCGATGATACTGGGAACGGAGACGGGACTGAGATAGGCATGTTCATATTAAGATTACAATTGGTATCGGGATGGGGATGGGGTTGGGATTTGGTGGGGACAGGTGGGGATGGGATGTGGATGTGGATGAGGCTGGGAACGGGGATGGGCGTGTCCATATTAAGATGAAAGTTGAAATCGGGATGGGGGTGGGGATGGGATGGGGTGAGGATGGGGTTCGGGATGGGGATGAGGGAGGGAACGGGGATGGGGACGGGGATGGGCGTGTTCATATTAAAATTACATTTGGTATAGGGATGGGGATGGGGAAGGGGCCGCTTATAGGGATGAGGCTGGGAATGGGGACGGGGATGGGCGTATTTATTGGTCGGCTGAACAGATGGAGCTGCATTTTTGGATAGGTAGTTATAGCATAAGGTTCGGAAACGGACATAGGCTATTTTTTTGTAGGTCCACGCAGACGACTGTTTGACGGACATAATTATTATAGATACTGTACAGCCTAAGCTGCTAAATAATTTTTTATATTAAATTTGATCATCCTCAAGCAAACTTAAAGACTTGCAAGCGGCTTGGAAAAAATGCAATAATATACGTATTTTAGTGATTCAATTGAGTTGGGCCCCGATTTAACCGAATTCCAGTATTCAACATTACTACGCGGGCAAAGCCGCGGGCAAAAGCTAGTTATTATTATATTATTATTGAGGCGGATTTTTTCGATATGTCACGTCAGTACTTCTTAAATAGAGATGGTAACCCTGAGCGCGTTTACGATTTCAAAATGGCGACACGTAATGCGGATTTTATGCGTCTACTATAATTTTGTGTAATTTATATTCAATACGGCGGCGGGCGCTAGATAGCATTTCTATTGAAGTGTGAGGATCGCGCCATGTCCGGGAACCCTTGAGGAATATTGATGTCGGCAGGATGCGTCCGCATGCGGGCTTCTGCGTGCATCGCTGATTGATTTTGTTTAAGCTAGGTATATTGTTTGAAAATAAACAGAGGCGAGCCCCGCTTTTGAATATCAATCGTCTTAAACCGAGTCTGGTTTTATTTATCAAACCATAGTTACTCAAGAATGCCAGTTGTCAGCAATTTCACCGACTGCGATTTTTCATAACTATACCTATTAATTGATTGAGAAAAAATTATGCGCGAGCGTTACAGCGGCGCGCAGCATATTGGACCTTAATATTAATAGTTAGGTATTTGTAGGGTATCCGTTTTCCCTAACGGCATAAGTCATGTTGGGTTATCAGTTACAAATTAGTAAAACAGCGTTGTATAAACTTACTCCCATGTTACCTTGCCTTGAATATTTTTTAGTAGGTAAGTCTTTACAAGTAAGACTTACCTACTCAAAATTATTCCTCGATAATAAATTAAAAATAAATTCTGACTTCTTATTAGTTATGTTCAAAGCCATTGCACGTAATGTTATATCGACAAACATCTAACAACAAACTTTCGCAAATAATTCCTAAAGTTGTTGGGTTTAGCTTTTTTTTCTGGGTTAGTCTTTCGTTAGGTAAAACAAGTCACTTAAACAACTAAACAAAAACTATTGCCAATACAAATTCTTGTACAAGAGTGGACGTAAAATATTTTGCCTCATAACCACATGTCTAATTATGTCCATTTCCTTTAACCTAAACGCTTTGATCGATTTTGAAATGATGTGTCACGTATATTTTCGTCGCGATTTTGATAGAGAGAGCTAGATCCTCCAAGCGATTTTGTTTTTCTTTATCCTTTCCTTTTCAACCGACTTCAAAAAAGGAAGTTCTCAATTCGACTGTATATTTATTTTGTATATGTTAAGCGATTACTCCGCTAAGTATGAATTGATTTTGATGATTCTTTTTTTGTTTGGTAGATGATATTTCAGAGGTGGTCCCATATACATTTTATCGAAACCGGTTCAGTAGTTTGGTTTTTAAATCAACATAACTGGAAAATATGAAGATGTCATCCAGGTAGTCTAAATTTAAGTCGGTTGTTCTTAATATATTTTTTTAAAGCGTATTATTATTGAAGTGCTTATAGTTACATATCTAAGTAATAATTATAATTGTGCACCAAAGCAATTACAATGTTATCGAAAAGATGATAAATGTGACATATTTACTGGAAAGATATATTTATTGTAGATCCCTCGCACATGCAATGTATTTTTTTCTTATTTCTTGATTATAATTAGGTTTACCGACCGACCAAATTTGCCCGGACAGTGGCGGATTTTTTCTTATTTGCATGTCGGAGTCATTTTTATTCTAATCTTGCTCAATAGACCTTCATTTTAGTATTTACAACATGCTTTTGTGTCTGTCAAAAAGAGCATAGGACATTTTGGCTTGGTTTGGGATTTACTATAAGTACGTGAACCCACGTCCCGCCAAAAACTCCGGCAAAACGCGACAGTACAGCAGGGTTCACGCAATTCGGACACGCTTTGCTGTGGTCCGAGTCGTGTTGCACATTCACTTTGCATTTTGAGTCTTATTTTCTGGGGTTAGACTTGTTATTTGATTGAGTAGTTAATGTGGTGCATCTTCGGTTTGCGATATCTTCCGATTCTTCAATCTATAAGTTCTCGACTATTATTATATGCCAGTTTTGTATGAAAATGTCCTAAGTTTTTAGCAAAATATACTTACCCTACATAGATGTCTTGTTTAAGTTTCATAACATTTTATATGAAAGGTCAACCATATTAATAAAATATCAAATAGATAACACAAATTAATTGGATTCAAAATAATACAAATTCTTGTGAATTCTTTTATCTTGTGTATTTTTTGCTAAATCATGATTTTTTATCGCTTCTACACCTTCTACAGTTCATAGTGGTAATACACATATTATGTAACCTCTTATTTGATACTATTGTACATGTTTGTTGTCAAGTATAAACATGGAAATCTTTTTTGTTATGCAATGCAAAGTTGTTTTTTGGCGCGACTACTTGTATTGTACTTGTGTGTGGCGGTGTAAGGGGGAGGCCTTCGTTCAGCAGTGTACATCTCCGGGCTGATGATGATGATGACTTGTATTGAATCGTGAGCGTATCAAGGGTTTCAAAGGTACGGGACGCAGAATAACTTTGCTGCCGAGCGAAACACACAACTTTTCTCCTCACTACAGCGGGAAAATGCTATAATTTATTTTTTCATGCTGTTTTCGTGCTGGCCAGTGCGGTTATTCTAAAAATTATGTTGGCGCACCCTTAGAGTATGTACTGTACATATGTCCTTAAACTGCAACCAGAACCACCGGAGGACGGGCAGCAGCGTCCTCTTGGTTAACGGTGGTGACCATTCTGCATCCCCAAGCCGCCTGCCAAGCGTGGGGATTATGGCAACACCCCTTTATTGGGAGGCCATCGTCCAGCAGTGGACGTCTTATAGCTGACGACGACCCTTAGAGTAACGGCGCACTAACATTACACATTTTCATTGGACTGGCGCGGCCACAGAAAAGCCCTACTTCTTAGGTAGAACGGCTATTAAACCAATGTTGTAAAGCAATTGCATGAAAAACCGCTGTCGCCAGTTTCACAGACAACTGTATAGAAACTACGACGACAAAATGCCAATCATTGATCGCGCATTGTCGAGTCCTTAGAAGCCAAAATTGATGTGTTAGAACAACAGGCGCGTGTGTGTAATTTGGAAATTTGTAATGTACCGGAGAGGCGCGGGGAAAACCTACTTAATTTACTTGAGAAAATTGGTTCTATTATTAATTTCCCCATCTGTCGTGGTGACATTGTCGCGGTACACAGAGTACCTCAGATGGTGGCCGCCAATGGTAGACCTAAGAACATAGTCGTGAGGTTTTCCTCGGTTCCCTTCCGTGATAATGTAATGGCTGCTTTTCGTAAAAATAAGGGCCTGATGTCGGACAAGTTAAGTATTACTGGCACTCCTTGTACTATTTACATGAATGAACATCTTACCCTGAAAAAGAAATTATTATTTCGCGAATGCCGTAGAGTGGCCCAGAAATACAACTACAAGTATGTTTGGGTCAAGCACGCGACTATTCTGGCTCGTAGAACCGATGCATCGGCAGTAGTGGCAATCCGACACCCCAATGACATTCAGAAGCTTGGCTCGGAGTCACGTGGAGAGGTGGTCACGACTCCTCTTTAGTACTCAGTACTTGTAATACTATGAATACTGTCTATGTGTCGTTCTACAGTACGTACTTAAAACTTATATTAGTGAGCGCAGGCAATCGAGAGCACTTGGGTATGCTTTTTAGCATGTTTTTTTTTTTTCCATAAATGATATAAAGTTAATAATTTTATTTATGTACCACAACATTTATGGATAGTTTAGCCGTATACTATCAAAATTGTCGTAGTATTCGTGGCAAACTCCCACAACTTTATATGTCAATTTTGTCAAACTCTTATGACTTTATAATCTTGACAGAGACGTGGTTGGTCCCGGAGGTGGCTGACAATGAATTTATAGACCAGCGTTATACTGTATATCGATGTGACCGCGATAGATCGAGTACGGGTAAGTCAGACGGAGGTGGCGTCCTCATCGCCGCCCTACGGACGCTGCATGTTACCATCACACCTACTTGCGGCTCTTTCAATGTTACCATCACACCTACTTGCGGCTCTTTCAATGCCCATTTAGAACAGATATTTGTTCAGATATCTTGCGCTGACCCGCTCCGTTACCAAATTCTAGGTGTTGTGTACATGCCACCCTGGACCACCGACGATATATATGAATCTTATTTCGAATATTTGAGTTTATTTTTAAATAACAATGAAATACAATATTTTTATGTTTTTGGTGACTTCAACTTACCGGATATCGATTGGTCTAATAGTAATAATTATATAGTCTATCCTGGGTGCAAAAAAGTTAATAGCCATAAGCACTTGATTAATACCATTCATGGACTTAATGCTATCCAAAACAACCTATCAATTAACTTCATGGGCAAAATCCTAGATTTAGTTATCTCTAACGCCGACTGCTCCTTACATCAATCGGTTGTGCCACTGGTGAAAGTTGACATATATCACCCGCCGTATTATGTAATAATCACACCCAATATGCAATTTTCTTGCACAAAGAAGAGGCCTATAGTTAAACTCAACTTCAAAAAAGCGAATTATGAGCTCATTAATGCTGACTTAGCGAAAATCGATTGGCACACCTTGTTAGATGATTTAAGTGCTACTGATGCTGTTGATACTTTTTACAACACTTTGAATGATGTTATCAAGATACATGTTCCTCTTATTAAAAATAGATCAAACAATTTCCCTATCTGGTTTACCCCCTTTTTAATTCGTTTATTCAAAAGGAAAACTAATGCTTGGGTTCATTGGAAAACATATAGGAATCTTTCAGATTATGAACAGTTCTCTTATTATCGCCGTATTTTCGATAAGGAATGTGAAAGTTGCTTTGCTCAATATCGTAAATCCGTAGAAGATAGTATTCATATTAACATTAAATTATTTTGGAGTTATATATCTAATAAACAAAATAAAAGTAGTATTCCATCCAATATGCATCTTAGGGATGTACCAAGTAGAAATACTACTGATGTAACTTATTTTCTCAATTCTTTAAATCTGTTTACGAAGAGTCCACTCTTGAACATAGCAATTGGACACCGTCAGATGATCTTCATGAAAGGTGTGATTTAATTAGCAATATTTATATCAGCCCTCAAAAAGTTCACGTAGCATTAAAATCTTTAGATCCTTCCAAGGGCGCAGGTCCTGATGGAATACCTGCTGCATTTCTAAAACTAACAGCCGATTATTTGTACCTTGCACTAAGTATTATTTACAATAAATGTATTGATGACGGATGCTTTCCTAGTATTTGGAAGCAAGCTAATATTACACCAGTTTTCAAAAGTGGTAAAAAGGATAACGTAGAAAATTATAGGCCCATTTCCATTTTGTCTGCCCTGTCAAAGCTTTTTGAAAGGCTTGTTCATAACGAGATTTACCCTTTACTTCATAAACTGATCATACCACAACAGCATGGATTTGTTAAAAAGCGTTCCACTGTTACTAATCTTACCATCTTTCTTGATCAACTATTCAAAAGTTTGGATAGTTGCTGTCAAACTGATGCGATATACACAGACTTTCAAAAAGCGTTTGACAAGGTAGACCATGAACTTCTCCTTAATAAAATTGCTTTCAATGGTATACGTGGTAACCTTCTGCGCTGGTTTATGTCCTACATAACAAACCGTACACAAAAAGTTGTTATCAGTGGACACAACTCTGATTATATTACTGTTACGTCTGGCGTGCCCCAGGGCTCTATTCTTGGCCCTCTCTTATTTATACTGTTTATACAACGATATTGATACATGTTTTGCTCACACAAACTTCTTATTATACGCTGATGATTTAAAAATCTATCGACAAATCAAACATACTAATGACTGCTTACTGATTCAGTCAGATTTGAATCGACGCACTCAATACTGCATAACTAATAAATTGCATCTTAGCTTACCTAAATGTCACAGTGTTACTTTTACCAAAAAAAAAAAAACATTTATAATACTTATTCACTCTGTAATATCCCCCTTACGAAGGTGCCACTTATTAGAGACCTTGGCGTTACTCTAGATTCCCAGCTACACCTTGATGTACATACAGATAATATAATTAAATCCGCTTTCAAAATGTACGTTTTTGTGATGAGAACCGCCAAAGATTTTGTTCAGCCCTCCACTTACATACATCTTTACACATCTCTTGTCAGGCCACGTGTAGAGTATGCTACCCAGATTTGGAATCCTATCTATTCCAAATACAACGACATGATTGAAAAAGTTCAAAGAAAATTTCTAAAAGCTGTCAACTATAGATGTTTTCATGCAAACCTTGAGTACGAAAAGCTACTTAAAAACCCCTTTGCTCTCGACGATTATTTCTTGGTGCCACGTTCTTACATGGTATTATTAATAATAGATTCGATTGTCCTGATATTACTAGTCAATTGTTCTATATTTGTGCTGGAACGGTTGCACGTAGGAGTGTGCGTAAAAATCGTCTGCTTTGTGTTAAACCTTACATTACTCGTACAAATGCCGGTAAACGTACACCCCTGCGTCAACTAGTTGACACGTATAACACTTGTTTCGTAAACGTAGATATATTTGGACTCTCTCTGCCACGATTTAGAGGGGCTGTTCTGGAATTGCTTTTGTAAGCTCTTTTATTATATCCTTAATATTTTGTTGGCTATTTGTGCAATTCGAATAGTAATTTTCATTACGCAAATTTCCCTTTTGTTTGTATACAACGTATGTTTAATGTTTCTTTATCTTTATCTTTGTCAAAACGTAATCTTTATCTTTATATTTGTTACTGTGTTGCCCCAGCAAAGAAAAATTATCCTTTATTAGTATTTTGTGGATAATGCTGTGGGTGGCGTAGTAATCACATTTATTTATTTAAGTTATTGTGTAACTATTACTACGCCACTGTTAATTGTCCCAAATAAATAAATAAATAAATAAATAAATTAGAAGTCGCGCTCGTAAAAATAAGTTTTGGAAAATAATACAAGCAGCGACATGATTTTTTCGCGTTCCCAGTAGGGAGAATAGTTTTGGCGGCAGTAGTTTGTTCATAATGATGAAGGAGTACTACTCATCGTTATGAACAACTTTTACTTTGGGGCCAAGCCAACAAAAAGGCGGGAATCGCGAAAAAGGTACATCTATTATTTTAGCAAAAATAAAAATAAAAGTAAACCAATAGACATACTCGTACCCCTGACGTTTATATTTTTTTTTCATTTCCTTTTCGGGATTTTAGCTTTAGCTTTGCAATTTTCAAATTGAAAATTACAAATACTAAAAATACTTGAAATTTTCAAGTTATGACGATTTAGGAGTAATAAGTTGGATTGGGGTTTTACGTGATATCTGGGATGAAAATATGAGGAAGACTGGATCAGGAGAGTGGATTTTTTAGATAATATTATAAGAAATTCGTACTTGAAGAATGAAACTTATATATTAAGTAATATAATTTTGTGTTTACATACAGCATAATATTATTAGATTAGATAGAGATGATAAAGTCTAAATATGTTAAAAGTAGTTTGGCGAAATGTTATCAAGGGAAATCCTTTTTCCCAGAGATAGGTTCCTAGTTTTTGAAGACAATGTACAATGTGTCAAATCACGCCAGTTATCAAAGTAAAACTCATTGTCGTCTGTAAAACTGGTTTTAGTTTTTATTCTATATCTCTCTTCTTCTCTGCCTTTATATATTTCGTGTCGCAGGTCTTTTATCTCACATTTCCCGGTCAAAGTACTAGGGACTCATAATTACACATTATAACGTGAAGAGGCGATTCCTTTGTCCGCTTATCAGTTGTTATTGCCTATTGGGTCGTGATAGCGGGTTCGGGGGTCGCGTGCAACGGCTGATGAACCCTCGGCCACTGACGTCAGTAATAGAAACTGTTTGTTCTCGGGTCAGAAAAGTAGATGCCATGAGTGGATCTGAATCATATTAGGTTGACATTAGATAAAGCCATCTCGATCTCACGAGATCGCGAGCCATTTCTCAAGATTCAATCTCGACGAATACGATCGAGAATTCGGCGTAATTAACGTTCACTGCGACGAACGAATTCCTCCTCTTTGTACCACCACACTGTACGACAACCAGCCATTTGCATCCATTGGTTGCTAGCGACTATCCTCCAAGTGGGAGGCCTACCTAGTACCTACTTACCTACCTACGCTGCGTGTTCTGGTTCGTGGTCGTTATTCCAGAACCTTTCTTCCCGTCGTCGGCGTCGTTCTTCCACTCGGAGTCAAATCACGTAAAAGTGAAAAACACCGATAATATCGCACATTCAATTTGGGCCTTTTTTAAAATCCCTGCTTAAATTAACTAGCGTCATTTAACTTTGGGCAATTTGCGACTGCCCTATATGCACGATGCACGACTTTTGTTAGCTTACGAGTAATAACAGAAAATCCGTGCGTTTTAAGCCCTGCTTGTGGTTTTATCTCAGAACCTTTATAGGTAATAAAATGCTAAAATATCCTAAGTATAAGCACGTGCAATCGTCCAAAATGTGAACTGGCTCCGAATGCAGCCGCCGCCGCGGTGGTCGTTTTACACCGACGATAAATTACTATATTTGCATAATACGAGCTGATCTCGACGGACGTGGGATGGATTCCATTCGCGATAACATAATTGTACCAAGATATTATGACTGTGAATTAATCAATTCAGCTACGGCAAATTGCCGCTAAAGAAAAATATTTATGAATTTTTTGTTTTATTTAAACGGGAATACTCACGTTTAATTCAATCGGATACTCCGACTATAGTTTCGATCACATCCGGCGGTGACCTTTTTCAAAGAGTGAAAACAGAGCCCGACGCTCGTGCAGCTGCGTCCTGCTTAGCACTAATAAATAAAACAAAAATGTGTCAAAACCACGTCAGTTTACATAATTCATCACATTTATGTTAAACTAGAGGTCGCCCGCGACTTCGTCTGCGTACGGAACAATTTCGGCCCGCTCCCAAAATTCACCACTTTGAATCATCCCGAGCAATTCCCCCCTCCCCCAACCACCCCCTCCTTGAATGAACTAACCAAATATCAATTTTCATCACTATAACTTCAAAAACAAAGAACTTTCCATACAACATTCCACCCCCTCTTTCCCGCCCTTAAATCGTCTCTGTCAAAAAATATTGCACAAACAGCATTTTTTATTTTAAATGAACTATCCAAATCCAAGTTTTCGTGACTAAAAGTACAAAAACAAAGGACTTTCATACTAACTTTGATCCCCATCCCCAAATATTTTACCCCCTTAGGGGTGAAATTTCCAAAAACCTTTCTTAGTGGATACCTACACTTTCCAAAGAATACACCCTCCAAATTTCATTTCTCTAGGACCACCGGTTTAGGCTGTGCGTTGATATATCAGTCAGTGACACAGTCAGGACTTTGAATTTTATATATATAGATATTTTTTAATTCTCATCGAATATAAAGTGTTTGATTTTGGAATTTACTGCGAGTAGTTCTTCAAACCCCGTTATAAAAGTCAGCGAAACTATAAATACCACTTCTAATATGTCGCGACACAACGTTTATTCATTTTACTAATAAAAGGCAGTCGAATTACTCATATTTACCACATAACAAAATTAAAAAAAAAAAAAAAAACTTTCGTACAGTAATTTCATGGCTGAAACTGTGTAAATTTAGTCATCTATATGTATGTCATGTATATGTTATTTTAAAGTTATTATTATATTATATATAGTTATTACTATTTAGATTAAATCTAGACATTTAATAACTAAAGTTAAATGACGTTAGTTATGTAATTCTGCGCTCTTAATTTTTACGTTGCGCTGAAGTTTTAAGTAATGTTTTTAGTATGGGCCTTATTGTTATTAACGTAATTTACAGCTAATCATATACAGTACAAAACACAAAATCAAAAATAATTAATAATTAATTATTATTATAATTATATTATAATAATTATTATTAATAATAATTATTTATATTTATATTACTATTTATATTTAGGATTTTATTATTTTGTACAGAAATTATTAATTAATAATTATTATTAGGGCTAAAACAATAGTAACAGCATAATGGTATCTAGTATCAGTACTTAAAAGACATTGTAGTGTTGTGACAGGTTTTAAGTTCAGTCACCGCTAGTTAACAGCGGCCTTGATCAGTGCATATAGATAATCTAACACACGCTCTGACAAACAATGTAATAGTTTATCTTGGGTCATTTTCTAATGAAAGATAAAATTATGTTTACGTGTCCTTCATTCGACATCTTCAACAACTCTCAAGAAAGTCAAGAATCTGTTTACAAATGCCGTGCACTATTATCAGAATTTGATTCTCTTAGTCGACGGATGGACGTTAAGCTTTGAGACGAGACGACAGCTGTTAGATCAAATTCATTTCATTAGGTCATTGTGATGTCCGAGGTATTTTTCCGGACATTTCCGAGGCAATAGAAAGTTCTTTTATAATGATTTGGATCAATGATAAAGACGATTTCGCCATTGTTAATCAACTTAATAATTTATATAATATGTATTTTTGTCCTGTATGGGTCATATATTGATTGTTTAAAATGCCAAAGTATTCAGTCAATTAATAGATTTTCTCGTTTACTCAAATTGCTTATAAACATCAATGACGAATTGAATCTTTTTGTTTTTTTTTACATTTGCCGTCTTCTTTTGTGTTATAAATAAATATTTGAATTTTAAAGATCTACTTATTAACAATTTTGTATAGAAATTACATAGTCAAATATAATAAATGGGATAAAATGTCGTGAAAAATACAGTTGGCGCCAGATTGTAAGCAAAATAGTTCCCAAAAGAATTCAAATTCAAATTCGCAAGTAACCGTGCTAATGTTTGGATTAAAATTCAGCATTCGAAAATCCGGATGGCTTGAACTGAATCCGAATCACCATAATTTGTATTGCAAAATACTAAAAGTCGAGGAACCATGGCTTGCTATTTTATCGCAGCGCCGCCGCCGCCGTTTTAAAAATGCGTCTGGTCTTGCGTCTATATATTTTTTGTTTTCAGTTGGACAAAATCTGATAGCGATAGATACCTACTAAAATATTTTATTTTTATAATTATTATGTATTTCATTTTATTAAGTGTTTTTTGTGACATACTTAATGAAATTTGACGTGTAACTTTGGTGTTAACAATAAACTTTTGTATTGTATTAGTAATTTTAGTAGATACCTACATAAAAAATAAAGCAGTAATTTTAGAGGCGATTTAGAGTGTCTTCCTTTATTTTACCAAATCTAAGAGCTAAGCTGAAGTTATAATTTCCTTTAGGCGATACATTATGAGTCTGATGTATCCGACGTAGTAGTAGTTTCAAAGGTTTTTTTCAATCTATTTTCTCTGTTATTGTCTATTTTCGTAAGTGATAAATACTCGTATGCTCGTACAGGAATAATTTTAAAGTAAGTAATTCGTTTTCTAGCGCTAGTTGTATTGGTTACCTGTTTGTGTATCCAGTTTTTTTATGGCTTGTCAAAACTCAGTTCGGCTTCGTAGCTTTTATACTTGTTTGTATTATTTTACTTTTATAAGAACAAAAGTATTTTGATTATTTACTTTAATACTTTTTAAATTATTCATCATTCATTTTTGCTTCATTTTTAGTAAAAAAATATTATTTTTAAGTAATCATTTTATTTCA
Organism: Erannis defoliaria; assembly: GCA_905404285.2. Classification (NCBI taxonomy): domain Eukaryota; kingdom Metazoa; phylum Arthropoda; class Insecta; order Lepidoptera; family Geometridae; genus Erannis; species Erannis defoliaria. Next base: position 14,938,871 of record FR990084.1, read on the forward strand.
GACCATATCATCAATATTACAAGCCAAATAAAATTAAATATACAATACAACCGTTTTTGCTTGATTTAGGAACAAACATCCAAACATACAAACTTTGAAATTTATAATATTAGTAGGATCTGCCTTGTTAATTTGTAGTAGTCTTGGAACTTGTATTTTATAGTTATATATATTATTCTGAAATGTGTAAGTACATTACCCACAACATAGATTAATGAATAGTGACTTCGTAACAACTCTCTCCAATCTATTCCCGTTCGCACAACATTTGCAGATCGGCCAACTTATCCGTAGAGTTGAATTGGGGAGCCACCACCGCACATTCTAAACAAAACTGTGCACAGTTTTAGAGTCTTTACTTGGGCAAGTTTAGATATAAATTGGTTTCCATTTGACATTTCCCTCACAGGCAGCAGCGGTGCGGGTTATTCTCAACTGCCATTCGTTTTGTTTGTACTGTGGTCGCGATGAATTATGAATGTTTTGGACGTTGCCTGATTCAAATTGAAATGCTTAGTTGAATTGTGCTGGGATTACTTTATTAATATTGTACCTGAACGAGCTATCTTCCTTTCACATACAAGTTTTACTGCTGTGTACGTACTCTACGGCCTGTTGATTCTTTTTTCTTTTTCTGTATTTAATTATTTTCAATGTTTTATTTTTAGAGCTATTTAATGTATCTAGTGTTTATCAGCATAGTTTGATGTATTTCTATGATTTTTCTCCATATAATTAGCTAACTCAATTAACGTTTCAAAATCTGAGAAAGTATACGAGCATGTCGCTCTTTCGTTTTATGACGGTAAGCATCACGCTTGACCAATCAAAAATGCATGTCAACCCTATAGTGCACCGCTGTTTACGTCTTTCCGAAATTTATTGAAATCCAATTCATAGTACACTCATGAAATACAAACAAGCGAGGATAAAGTAGTCGTATTATTTATACACGGACATCATAGGCCAGAGGCTAACATCAAAGTAACCGACATTGTTTCTGTTCCCGTCACTCTTATGTCCTTCTCAAAGAGGTCATAAAACAGGGTGACAAAACAGGATAGAAAAGGGAAGGAAAATATGAAACTAACAATATCATCTGATGTAGCCTATGTCTAGCCACAAAATACCTACGGAATTGCGTCGTCGAATACACAATCTAGAAAGGCCATATGCAATGGTGACCCATAAACTGCAAGAGCAGTAAACCACAGACGTCGGTCCTTTTACCACGTTTACTTCCCTAAAGGCACCCAAATTGTTGTAGCTATCGACTTTGTTATTGGTCAAACTACTACTACGGACCGAGTAGTTCAATCCAGTCGAGCCACTATCGTTCAAAATGTATCGTATTTGATTGAAATGTATAGCACTAATAATATTTGTACTCGTATATAGCGACAAAATGGTCTAAATTGCAATTTTTTGAAACGATTTTTAGCGTGGTTAACCGTGTTAAACATTATTCTACGGCGATAACGTTAATGATAGTTATAGAAGTGTATACTAATGCTACTATACGACTTTAATATTGTGGACTTGAACAGAATAATTTTCCACTAAATTTTTTCAAGAAAAAATAGAACTCGGCTTCGTGAATATAATAACAGTAAAAATATTTTAAAATTTAAAAGATACTTTTTGTCTAAACAATAAAATTTTATTGGTACTCATGCAATCATAATATTTTTCAGAATAAGACCTCACGTAGCGTTTAACTAAGAAAGTCCTTCTAAAATAAATTCTTTTGAGCAATTATGTAGTTTAATTTGCTGGAACGAATCACTCGAATGAGAGCACGCTGTTGAGAAACGATTCCGGCCAAGAATAAAACATCAATGAGATTCTTACAATTAAAAAGTCGTTCTTGTTTTTATTTTCGTTTGAAATTGTGATAATAACATTTCAGCCAGTGTCACCTCGTTTTATTGTTTAATTCTTCTACATTGGGCAGTACAGACTGGGGTGTAATAAGTAATTATTTGTTATGTAAGGTTACAAAGTTGTTTTTTGGCGCGAGTACCTACTTGTATTGAAACCTAAGCAAGCGAAGGATCCTATAGGATGGAGCCACGAGCGAAGCGAGTGGTTCAAATATAGAATCCTTCGAGGGTTTCAAAGGTACGAGACGCAGAAAAAGTTTACTGCTGAGCGAAACACACAACGTTTCACCTCACTACACCTACAGTAGCGCTCGTGGCGTAACTTGTCTAGGTGATTCTAAACGATCTCCGATGTTAAGCAACGGACGGTCCGGTCAGTCTTCGGATGGGTGACCGTGAGTGGCATTTATTTCTGAGCGCTACCGTGGGTCGGATGACACGTTAAATTGTTGGTCCCGGTTGTTTGTTCTAGTTTCTATAACAACAACCGTCAGCCATGTCAGAGGCCTTCGGGCGGCACATTAACTCTGACACTAGGGCTGGCCACTCAGCCTATACGAAATTACTTTATTACTACACCTACAGCGAGGAAAATGCTAGTTTTTTTTTCATGCATAGTCTTCGTGCTGGCCAGTGTGATATTTTAAAAATGACGTTGGCGCACTGACATGAAATAAGTTTTACTTACATTTGCATTTTCAGTGGTCTGGCGGTATAAAAATTATTCCAAAGAAAGGTTCGAATTTTAAAAACTCTTTCCACGCTACAGGACAAATGCGCTTTTGCACTCAGATTTCGAATGAGAAACAGAATCTTTACGAGCTTGTGAGGTGAAAAAAATTATATTCTTTACAATCGTCACCTTTTTTTTCTTTTTTTATATCCTTTTTTCTTAAACGCCTATCTTCGAAGAGTGATTATGATGTCTACTCTACCACGCTGGCCTGGTGCGGATTAACGGTTTACAATCTCCATTGGATTTCTTCTTTGAACATATCCACAGCTATTCATTATATACTTAGTACTCTTATGTTGATTTAGTTAATAAGACAAAATTCTAAATCAAGTTTAGTTCAAAGAGTTAAGTCCCAGGAGTGCGCAGGTAAACATACAAAACACAAAAAATAATAAGCTTTAAAAAAAATACAACCGACTTCAACTTCGAATACCTGGATGACATCTTCTTATTTTCTAGTAATTTTGATTTTAAACCAACTACTGAACCGATTTCGATACAATTTATATGGGACTACCTCTGAAGTATTACGTAACAAACAAAAAAAGAATCATCATAATCATAATTGGTGGAGTAATCACGTAACATAAATACAAAAAAAAAACATACAGTCGAATTATGTACCTCCTTTTTTGAAGTCGGTTGAAAGTGTGTCTATTTGCCTATACTTACTACTTTTCTCATAGTGCATACTTTTGCTAAGATATCCAAGATCACTCAAGATTGTTTATTCTCGTTTTTTCTTTACGTGTTTTGTTTGAATGTATTATATTAATTTTTTCGTTTTACTTGTTTCAGGTAATTAGTACGACTTCATTTAAATATATTTCCTGCGTGCAGACCGTTGATTACTTAGGTATGTTGGTAATGGTATTGTTATTATAATGTTTCAAATACCTAGGTACCTAAAAATTATAATTTATCAAATTTACATGTTCAAATTCGTCACCGTGACGATGGGGTTTTTTACTATTGTGTTTTTTTAATCAAATTGTTATCATATTGTTATAATACTGTCTTTGGGGCACTGTCTTCGAATTTATAAGACACAACAATATATTTAAATTATGTATCTCTCTTCAGTGGCTAACTGAAGAGAGAAGTGAATAGAACGGAAATGTGTGTAGCGGGTAATAAGTGCAAATGCGCTTGATGACAATTCTACCAATATACATGTTTTTAAACTGAGAATCACCAAAAAGACAATTTGAATAGACGCGTAGGAAACCGAACCACGTTGCATCGTAATTAGATCAATTTTAATATGTTGCAAAATGGCATTTCGAGCGTTTTACTTCAAATGCGCGACCAATGATTGACATTTTTTCGTCGTACTTTCTATACAAATAAGTGTGAAACTGGCGACAGCGGTTTTCCATACAATTGCTTTAAAACATTGTTTTGACAGCCGTTCTACCTAAGAAGTAGGGCTTTCACTTTTCAGTGGTCTTAACACTGAAAATGGCTTGAAAATCAAACTAAAACAAAAGCCGCCAATGTCTGGCGTAAAAAAAAAACTAGATTTGTCATACATTTTTATAATAAATATTCTATATTAAAATTTTTTCTATAGTCCTTATGCTAGGCTGCTAGGGGTACCCTCCAAATATTACTGTAATGAAACATAAACACTGTTAGACTTATAAAAATACTTTTATCTTTATGTAAGTACACTGTTCGTGACTGCTATCGTTGCGCAGAGAAAAGGTTACGGACTGAACCCATATCTGTAATTTCATCAGCAAATCGACCTTTCTAACGCTAACTGAGCACTGCAGAATAAAGAAAAATAAAATAAACCTGACTGCGAATTGTATCTTATGTCATCCGCATATAAAGTCGAATCTAGCGAAAAGTCTCACGTCATCCACCTCATAATACATTTTTAGACAGTCTGGTCAAACAATCTTTGTGCTAAATCTAACGAATGAGGTTCTCGATAATTTTGGACCGTGTCCCTATACTAAAGTTGTACAAAGGTCTAGGACGGGAAAATTACCCAATTAATTGACTAATACGAGTCTTCTACTTAATATAACGTTACTACGAATACCACGAGCAGTTTATTGTAAACAAAGAATTATCAATCAAGTAAATTTTTTGCAACAGCTACAGGACTACAGGTTCCTAAACATTTTGCAAATAGGTATGCTAACACTAGTTGAGTAAATCCAACTCCCAACTGCACTAAAACAATTCCGGCCTTACTATAAAACGCCGTTCAGACTTAGTCACTGCTTAAACTTCTCTGTCTTGTTCTCCCATGTGACATTTCACGTCAGCGAGAAGTTGTCAGAGCATCTTAAACAGTGACTAAGGTTTGAGCGGCGTTTTATAGTAAGGCCGTTCAAGTTCAAAACGACTCATTGATTTCTGTAATATTTTAAAACATGCAAATTTTCAGACAATTGAATGACGGGCCCTATCGAGGAGCATAATGGGCCAAAGACTCAAGTGTGTAGTCCACGCAGTCCACTCGAGGGGTCGGCACCCGCGGCTTGGCTCGAAGCCAGCTGCCGACTATTATTACAACCCACTGCAATGTCATATGCACCTCCCGTAATCCCTATTACACCGCTATAAAACCTATTATATCATTTAGAAGCTGTGTACAGGCTGTATAACGTCTTGTAATGCTTTGTTACGCACCTGGAACTACCGCTAACGTGAAGTGTTAAGAACTGTTTTGGTAAATACAGAAGGATTGTGCTTCGAGATTTACTCTTTTAGTTATTATTTGTATATATTGTCCAGTGATATATCTGTGTAATATTCAGAGTTCCTTATTACTTAAGCGATTAAGATACATTTGCTTTGCTTCTTACTTTCCATATTCTTCGTTTTCTCTGTTCCTTATTGCTATGGCGTTTGAAAACAATTTTCAACGTCTCTGTTGTGCTTCTCTAAATGATCTTCGCTGAGATTGTCTTGTTGCTCTGCTTCGGCTGTCCAAGTTATAATGGATGCAAGGCAGGTGCATGCGAATAAAATCATTTATAATATCTGTAATGCAAGACGTTGGCATACACTTGACAAGGAACATACTCGTATATCTAGTTAGGCATAGCTGTAGAGAAACCTCAGGCAGACAAAATTGAAACTATTTTCTTGTCCGTTAGCGACGACCTCAACTGAACAGATAAATTAGTGGTGCTGCAGATAACACGCTTTCTGGACTGCCTAGGTTTCAAAGAACTTGTATCTCGCTATCCTCGTAGTTAGTCTATGACAGAACGCTTTGGAATGTGATCAAGGAAGTAGAATCTCAGTAGGGTTTCGCAGGGCTCGGTAAATTGCTAGAGACAGGTTGTGTTAGGCTCAAAAACATAGTTAAATGAAATTGGTCATCGTATGTCTGGTAGGTATAAGTTATTGTTTTATTCACTGTGAAATTTAATTAAATTTCTCTACTATTCTACAGAGTGTTGTAAAGAAACTTAATTATGTACCTAAGTTTTATCAAAAAAATGTCAATGGTACGCTATACACATCTCTACTAATCCCATTTACAATCTCTAGATTGGTCCCAGAATGGCTAGTTTATTCGTACGCAACCCCATCTTTCAGCCATTTTCCTTCACTGCGAGGAAAATTCGGTTATTATTCTACCTTACCTTACGTCTCCCTCCATTTTGAAAACACCTAATTTAGATAAAAGGTTTTATTAGATTAGATGACACACTCGACTTGATAACGCCAATATTAGAACGGCAAAAAGGGCAATTTTAACACGAAAACGTCTAAGAATAAAAGTCTACGTAAACGTATAAGTATAAAACCGTTTTACTTTGGGTGTACTGCTAGGGAAGAAAGCAACTAGGAATTTGTGGATATAAAATAACATTCTCATTATGCTATTAATTTAGGTTAATTGCTGATTGCGGAATAATAGTTGTATAAAGGTTTTTTAAGAGAGAGTGTAGTTATAAAAGCTCTTTTAATGTCAAAAAGCACAAAGCTGAAATAAAATATAATAATACTTAGTACGCTTGTAACTCTCGTAAGATAGCAGAGAATCCTTCTCAAATCATAGTGAATTTGTCTTCGACACGGCATTAAACTGATGGCACGCGAAATATTTGGCTTCAGAACTGATACGCAATAAACTAGCGTGTTTTCAGTGTTCGTCACCAAAATTCCGGGAAAAATGTGAAAATGTCATGTAAATACATTAGTATAAATAATTATTTTAACTGTAATCTCTGCTTGCGTGAAATTGATGTTATTCTATGAGTCATACGAAGAGATCGTAAAGAGCGGAGTAATTAAAACCTATCGGCGTATAACAGTACAGTAGCAATGCCTCAGCAATAAATAGTGCTATTAAAATTTATTGTAGCATTGGTAGTTTGTAAAACGCAATAACAGAAATTGATTTTAAGTCGACACAGATAGATCACTTAACTTTTTATGCGATTCGAATTGTCATATACGATTATACGATTGAAATTTTAGTAGGTAGCTACGCCATTACGCATTTACTACCTTCCCGAAGCCAATCGTCGCTAGAGAAACAGGAAAATAAATATAATATCTCACAGGTATAGCTAGCGGCACGTATCTTTAGCGCTGAGCGAGGGGTACCTCTCTTTCACTCACCCCACCCTTACCCTATGCGAGAAAGAGAGTCACCGCTCGCTCACCGCTAGACTTACGTGCCGCTACTTATAACAGCGACACAGTTGCCATGAAGCCTTATGAAAAAAAAACATAACTAGGCTCTCACGAAATGAACTTTTGAACGTGAACTTTTTGTATGACAGCCATACAAAAAGTTCACGGATATCCAGAAGGTTAAAGAAATAATGCAAGAGGAAAACTGAGGTAAAAATCTTTTCCTTTGTGTGTTAGACATAACCATTTAACACACGAGAGCTTATCTCGGGGTTAAATCTAGCGATCAACAAAACTTCAATATTCTAGAGCAGTCAAAGAGCAGCTATGAAATAATTCTTACAGTCGAATTGAAATTTAACTGAAAAGAACATGTAGGTATAGTCATAGTCATAGTTATTTATTGGTAAATCCATTATTTACATGTCTGGTATTAACTTTAAGATAACATTCTATTAATTAAAAATATTTTATACTAAACAAGTATATCATTATGTAATTGCGTCTCTTATATATTAACAATTATTAATTAAATAAATTTTACAAATTATAATATAAACATTTCATTTTATCATGTCATGTATTATCGTCATTGAGTAAAAACTCATCAAAATAATAAAACGTCTGCTTGATAAGCCAGCTCTTTAGTTCCTAACTGATCCTATCAGAAGTACCTTGAATATCTTTTGTTGTAACTAATACTTAATTAATCACAAAATACACAGTTTATGTACCTACACGAACGGAAACAGCGTAGCACCCCTCAGGTACCCTTTCGTATAGGCAAGCCGACTTTGAGCGCACATTAAAGAAAGTACACCTACATTATTACTTTATTTGACCCATTCTACTATTGAAAGTAGAGAAAACATTTCAATATTAATCATCATCATTGGCCCGTTTCCATCTATAAGAGATGATTTATTTAGCGTCCAAAGTACACCTGCGCTCGTGGCTAGATAAGCCTATCTTGTAGCGACAGTACTGCTGTACTGTAAACCATGGCAGTTACCATTACACATTACACCACTCAACTCACCATCTTATCAATTTAATATATATATTTTTTGTCATTTGATTAGCCATCACGCAGGATAGTTTCATATTTTTCTACATCAAAGAGGTTTCATAGTAATTTTGGCAATGTTGCCAACACACATTCTTGCTGGCAGTGGGTAAATGCCTATCGCGCTGGTCACATTCAAGAGATTCGTCGCCATACATGCTGACTCATTAATGAATGAAAGCGGCACTCTTGCCAAAATATTTACGTTCTGCCGAATAAACAACAGCATAAGTTTATGGGAAATATACTCTTAAATTTCGTATACAATGTATTCAGTGAAATGATAACCATCTTGATACACATTCGTCATAACATAAACAATATTCGGAATAGAACAAAAATATTTGTGCTCAAGTGTTATATTATGTACCTATTCGATGTACGTGGTAGTGTTTTAACTTTTAATAGCTTAGACCTTACAATATTACCTGTGGTACCTAGGCGAAGTTTTACAAGACAAAAAAAACAGTTACTAAAACGGAAGAGACGATATGATTTCTGTTTAATGACATTAAAGCCCGTCACATAAGTAGCTATAACATGTATATCACAGCATGGCATATTACGATATATTTCCTATACAAAAATAGAAATATATATTATAGCTGCGTGTGCGGGCAATCGAAAATTTGTATAGAAAATATATCGTAATATGCCATGCTATGATTTATATTAATATATATTATAGCTATGTGTGTGACGGGGTTTATGCGCTCATCTATTATTTAGGTGTGGTGAACTGAATTGCTAACTAGTTAAGTATAAGTAACACTTGAGACTTGAGTTGATCACGTTTTTCCCAGAATGAAAGAGTTACGTTACGTGATAAGAACATATATTATGAATAGTTGAGAAAAGTACAAAAGGTAATAAAACAAACGTATGGCACAAGATGATTGATATATGATGCACGTGTCACTTGGTGTTTTATTTTGTTTCACGTCTAGCTTCTGTCTATAAGTTTTTCCAGATCTAGATAATAACGTATTATGTGACTGTTATAAGTAGGTCATGTTATTATAACAGTAATTTTCATCACACTTGCTCGTAAAGTGGATCTTATTGCATCGGTTTTAGGCTCATAATCCAAGCTATTACGCACGCGTGCTTTTTACTTTACATTACGGCACATGGTGCTATAATAGGTATAACCCGGTAAAGCCAAGTTTGAACGTGACTGCAATTAGACGTACGTATACGAAGCACTCTTAATATAGCCGGGTAATACTTATAGTTTTTTTGTAATACCAACAAAGAGTTCTTATGCCGCTGAAGTAAATGTCAACCTGCGCAACTTTTGGGCGCCATTTTCCGCAAATGTTTGTTGACGTTTTCGCTGTGTGGTTGATTATTATCAAAAAAAAATTGTTTTTTCCTCGCAAGTGTGACGAAAACAGTCGTATGAAACTCTTGTGCTATGTTTCAATACACTCTCGGCTTCCTTATCGCGCTCGCCTGCGGTTCGCACGCATAATACCGCCTCTAGTGTAATGACCAACATAGCACACTTGTATCATAATGTACTATTGTACGATAGTACTTTTTGATCGTGTAAGGCTTAGACTCGACGTGTTTACCGTGTGCAATCACGCAATTTTAATTGCGCAAAAACCTCCTGTCGGAAACAGTGTTAGATACAGAACCACATAACGTAATAACTCTTGCTTAGAAATAAAATGTAAAAAAAATAAAAATAAACATCGTAGCGATATTATAGAGTTCAGTTGAAAAAAGTTATCTCATTCTTACTTTCGTTTTAAAGAACTGAATGGTGTTGTTATTAAATCGTAAATATCATATCAATATTTTTATCTAGACAATTTTGTTCCCTCTAGAGAGCCCCCAATCTTATCTTAAAACAAAAGCCGGTGTTGTGTAGCCAACAATCTAAATCTAGTTTATCTTGGCCACGCAAGTAATCAATAGCATCGTTGCAGTCTGCCTACAGGCTAGACTGCCAAGGTTATTGCTATTCTTTGTTTAGCTCTATTATGTGCCTACGTTACTACACAATTACAGTCTATATTTATATCTCTGCCATGTATAGACGGCAGCTCAGCCTGTTTAGTATTGGCGGCACGATGTGAGGTGAGCTAACCTATTTGAGGGCTTGTGACAAGGAAAAGTCATCGGTTACCTGAAGATTAAAGAGACACGTGTTGAATATTTCATCCTTGTGTTGAATACATAAATATCTAAATAAATCTATATTAGTTACACTAATGTTTTATTAATGCATATTATAACAGAAAATAATCATGTTCGGCATATTATTATACTCATAAAAACATTACTAGATATTCATAAATACAATTAATAAAAAATGGGTCGTCCGTTTACTTACTTAAGTGCATTTTAATTTTTAGCTTTTAGTAAAGCTCAGAAATGATCAAACGAAAAATCGACCAAAAATTTTTCTTAGCAATCAGTGTATCTAAACTGAGAATGTTCATATCTAAGTATATTATATGATCATACATAGGACGTTCTCTCTCTATCTAAACAAACGCAAGACATTATTTTGTGAATATGCGTGAGTCTTTATGTACAGATTATTAGGAAACCTTTAATTTGCATTTTACTTAAACACCATCATTAATTATTTTTTCTACTAAGTTTAGCAACTTATTGATGTCATCATGTCTGTCGACGGACCTATCGACCTAAACCCATTTTAATATAATTTATACAAGAGAAAAAACCACCACTAGAAAAACTTTTTTATTTTGGCTGATTATAGACCGGAAAATATATATTGATGTAAATATATCATATGCATAATTTTCCTATAGAAACGTCTCATTGTCAATAGACATTAACTCATGCGCACCATCAGACGGTATGCAAAGTACGGGCACCTATATAGCTGCTATGTGACCATACGGTGCTGCGGCAAACGGTGTGCTGTGCATATAAGGAGCTTTTTAATTCATCATTAACACTTCAATGGGTTTGGTATATTATTTATGTATATTAAAAAACTGATTGTAAATCCAGACTCGTCAGAGGTTATTGTATGATTATGCTACATCCGTAATAATTAATGTAGATGCTTAAGTGTCTAGATATTATCCATCATGTATTCAATAAGTTATAATATAAAAACTAGGCTTGTTTGTGGCGGTCCTACCTTTCGTAATTCTCAAACTTATTTCATCTATCGCCCACTTTGAGGATTAATTATTTTCTAGCGTTCGCGACTCTAAATTTTTTTTACATTATCGCATTAAAAAAATCGCAATCGCAGTTTTTGCTTTTGTATGCGTTCTTTTACAAAAACTTGTTAAAACTTGATTGCTCTTGGCTACCTACGAAAATCATGATATATTATGTTATTTATTTCATACATATAGAAATAAGAATGAAATCATCGATGTAGTGTAATTTTAAATACAATATCAGAAAAACACTTTTGGCTCTTAATCGCCCCTGTAGGTCCCTAGCGCCCACAAGGGACGCTATCGCGCACTTTGAGAATGACTGCTAAAAAATCTGCCATGTAAGATGTATTGAACCGAAAGTCAAGCTTTGAGCCTGTTGTAAAAAGGAATCCTATTACTAAACTGTCCCGTTACTAAAACTCCCCATCATTCTACTCGCGGAGCTTAGTCGGCCCGAGCACTTTTACATACATTATACATTTCTATATTACCTGCCCAACCTATAAAATAATAAGTGATATATAAAATAAGTGCTAACCACAATATGAAGTAGCTTCCGTCGTGTGTTATTGCTTTCTGACTTCTGATCTGACGACTCTGTCCAACTTAACAATAAAATAATTGTGCGTCATTAAAAAGTAAGTAAGAAGTTCGTATAGGCTGAGTGGCCAGTGCGTCATTGACATCACGTTATTTGTTTTGTATACTTATTTATATTATAATCTGTATGTGTATCTGAACACTATCACTCTGTATTCGTCGGGTCCTATTATTAATATTTAATAGATATTTAAATTGCATTTAAAATTCTAAGTGCCTATGGTCCGTTTGTTTAGTAACGACCTAGATACGACCTAGTCGAAAAATTCACTTGTGTATGTAATTTTTTTATGTTTGATAGTTTGGCTAGTTTTTTGAACTCCACTAACGAGATGGTTGAAGACAGGAAACATATCTAGATTGAAAATGGCAACTGGTTCTCCATTAAGTTGACTGGAACACAACATTTGGTGATTATCATTGACGTGCTATGGTTTCTTCACTAAGTTTTCAATCACTGTCAGCTCAAGCTCACTGTGGCTTTTGAACTCATACCCTGCGGCGTGCGATCCAAAAACGCTAACCACTGAGCTATCATCACCGGAAGAACATTTTCACAGCAACGCTAGGTACTTTTAAAGAGTAGCCTAGTAATAACATATATATACTACAGTAAAGTATCTACTAAATAAATGAATGTAACTATAACATCTTAGTTTACTAAATAAAAACTCATTGCCGTTAAATGTCTGCTATACGACTTTTATATAACCAACCATTAATACGTCGATAAAATGATAAAATAAATACTTAATATTTAATACAAAAAAATATTTTCATCGTTTTACTTCGTTTGATATAAAACTGTTGCCAAGGCTGAAATAATAACAATCTTTGATATATTGCCACATTTTCTCAATAGTTCTGTGGAAGTGCCGGTGGCGCCATCTCTCATTCATATTTATGTGCCAAACATCCGGCCCTGCAATGTATTGACAATATAGAGTCATTTAGGTACAGTCAAACGGAAAAACGTATGATTTTGTAACATATAATACAAGTTATACAAAAAAGTAAACATGAAACATAATTAATCAACTCTGCTGTCTGTTAATATTAAAATTCAATAAACGAGGTTTACTTACTACTCTTTTGTCTATATTTCATAGCAAATGTCATTCCAACCCGTTCAACCATAATTATATATGCGTTCCGTAGCGGCTACATACAAAGTCACACACCTGATCCACACAATCACACAAAAGCGCAGGAGCGCGCGCTTTCTCCCGCTCTCTTACACATACATTTTCGTAACCAATATTATATTAATATGGCACTGAAACTTTCTGAATATTACGAGACAGAAAAGCTAGTATACCCACAGAAATGCGAAGGCCCTACTCATTACTTCTCTCTTGAGTGAGTATCTCCGACTGTACCCATTACGGCACGTTTAGTTCGACAGTCACGGATTATCCACTTTGATGTCCATTGGCCGCAGACCAAGCCAATTCATCATCCCACCGGAAGTGGAGAGTATCTTCTAATTGGACGCGCAGATCCGTCGGATTCTTCGCGGAACGGTCATCAGCTTACGAGGAAAATATCCCATGGGAGTAGTCATCGTGCAAATATTTTGGCAGTTATCTTCTTGATTGCTTTTGCTATATCGGGCTGCTCAATATTGTAGACGAACTCCGTAATGCCTATTCTTGTTCTAGGCGTTAATATAATTATAACTATTTTATTTTCACTGCCTTTGTAGGCCTTTGAATACAATCCATCTGATGGGCATACATGATTCTTTCGTTTTTTTATATATTTGCCTACCCCACCCTCAGATATAGACAATAGACAATATTTTATTTGTAGAAAAAAAACCACATTTTGTACACAAGACAAGACAGTAGAAACTCATAACAAATTAAAAATAATAATACAATAGGTGTACATCATTATAAGTGTCACGTCTATATCCATGGCTCTGATTATTTAGCAGTGTAGATCAAAGAATCAAAGCTTTATCGTAGGTGAACCTAATATAGAGACACCAGCAGGGCTAACATGCGCACCGCGAGAAAATTTTGTCGTGTCTTTATGTCGTGCGAAAACGAGACAAACTTATACAGATTCGTAGCCTTGTCCTGTTTTGTAGAATCGAGAAAATTTTCTCGCGGTGCGCATGTTAGGCCTGCAGGGGCCTTTAAGAACCAACTGTCTACTATAAGCCTCGGTGTGAGTGAGTACCTGACGGGTTCGCAATAATTCATATCTAGGAGTCAGCTCTCTATCTAGATAATCGAAGAGTTCACATACATTGAATTCCTTTTCAATTTGTAACTTGCATAATGTCCGCTGTAAATTCGAAACCTTGTTTTCCTTCTCTGAAAATACACTTTTCAAATAGACGCTTCTATTAGAAGTGGGTGAAATGATTCACAATATTGAATCTTCTTATAAGCCTGAGATACCTAAACCTATTTCCTCTATTTACTACCCGCACACCAATCCCCCATTGTCCGCCATATACACACACCCACACACGCTCAATACACGTGTCTGCTGTTTCCCATAGCACAGTACCTACTACCTACCATGGCCTTCGTGCAGTTCCATAAAACATTTGCATCATGACACCGGGCATGCTAATCACTTTGTTTTGAACGTGCTACGATGAAATAGTAGTCTTTTAGTAGTATTTTTAGTGCTTTGTTTGCGCCGGGTAAGGTCTGGGTTGTGTAGTAACTGTTCCATGTGCTGTGGTCTGGCTAAATGTTTCCGGCACGTTAGTGCTTTGAGAATAGGTCGTCGACTTTATTTTTTTTAGGTAGCTCTAATCATTCTTCGGTAATGGGACTAGTGACCTAACGTTTGGCGGCTTCTTGCGTAGACTTCGTTCACGTTTATAGGACAATGACTTGTCTAGATTAGTTATGTAAGCACAGTTTTGTTTATGATTATTGTTTTCGTTGCATTATGGTTTGGTATCTCATTTTATAACTGCGTATTTGGTTCAGAGGAAATTATGTAGAGCAAACTCATGGGTTACCATGATTATCGAATTTTGAAAAGTGTGCATTTTTGTTCTATCTTTTTCATCTTGCGGACAGCCGTTTAAAATGCGAGAGAGAATATTATATTTACCTTTGTTTTGCTCTGATTGGTCCGCTGTGGTTAAATCCTCACGTCTGTTTAATACTATTATAACCTTAAGCTTCTTTGCTATATTTCTACAAAACATTGCGCTATAATGCTATTCCCAAGCTCGCGAAACCAGTACGGCTGAGGCCGAGGGCCATTCGCTCGATGAAGCTGAGGTCATTTACTCATTCTCGGAAGCCAGGAGTCGGGCCAGTAATATGTTTCTGGAAGATATGGTTATGGGAGTTAGCACGCATACTGACAGTATACAGAAGACAGATCTAAGCTTATTAAGTAGGTACTCAGTTTTTGTTATGGGTCACTTTATTTTTATGTGTAACAAGCAAGTCGTTTACCAACAACGCACTGGTTTTATTCACACTTTCACACACTCCATCGAATTTCTTACTCGGACATTATTGTCCAGTTTTCCTAAAGTTTTTTTTCTTCACTGAGCCAATATGAGTTTTAACATCCTCAACTAAATAGCTGAAAATCTCAAGTATAAAATTAGACCAAAATACAAACACAATTTACTACCATCCTCCAAAAAAATAGTAAAAAAATAAAGTAAGTTTAGTATTAAATAATTAAACTCGACTTCAACAGTTCTATTAGTTTAGGTAGGTAGGTACCAACGACATTTATAACACGCCCTCATTGGTCTAGCTCACAACGTTTGTTATTATTGTTTTGATATATTTTTTAAGTGTCTAAATTATGTAATATTTGCAATCCGAATCTACTGTTTTAGCCATGTCGAGCGCTTGCTATTTTGGATCACGGGATCGTTCTGTATTTTTCAACATGTTACTGTATTATGCAATTTCTATGATCTGTTGTAAGTGCCTAATAAATAAATAAATAAATAAATTGGCTATACATAGTTCCATTGGGTCAATTTAATTAGTTGTTTTCAATTAGCATTATTTTAAGGGCATATTCTGTACATCAAAACAAACAACTTTTACTATCGGGCCAACATTGAAAGCGCATAAAAAAACAGTTGTTCCTTACATTTTGCCCAAGGTCGATGAACTTTTTGTATAGAACAGCTGATATTTTTTTCGCCATTTATATGTTGGCCCCTTAGTAAAAGTTGTTTGTTTTGATGTACCTACAGAATATGTTCTTAAAATGATGCTAACTGATTACAACTAACCGTGTATAACCGTGTATAAGGTATTACCACAGAATAAATAATATACGGTATTACTGGCAGAGATTATAGTGGAAAATTGAATTTATCAAAACATAAAAACGTAAAGGACAAGCAACCAGCAGATACCTATTGTTATTTTTAGAAAACTAAATTGTTAATAACTTATTTTAATTTTAATTTTAAAGGTTATTTCAAAGTGTGCTCTCGAAAAAAATATAGGTAATCATAATAAATCGGCCCGCTCCGCATGACGTCGCAATACCCCAGGATCCTTATAAAGTACTCACACAATATGTGTACGTAAATAAGACCTACATGTAATCGTTATTACTTGCAATAAATGAATTGAGTATTAAATCCCTACCTACACGAATATAAATTCCGAAGAAAACGTTGGTACGGGCACAGAATAATAACTTCCAATGAAGAGAGAAGTGAATAGAACGGAAATGTGACGGGCCGCGCTAGCCGGCATTAAGTGTAAATGAGCTTAATGACAATTCTACCAATAGACATGTTTTTAAACTGTGAATACTCAAAAAGAAAATTTGAATACGCGTAAATAAAAATATTAAAATCAAAAAGACGTGTAGGAAACCAAACCACATTGCATCGTAATTAGATCAATTTTAATCTGTTTCAAAATGGTATTTCGAGCGTTTTACTTCAAATGCGCGACCAATGATTGGCATTTTTCGTCGTAGTTTCTATACAAATAAGTATGAAACTGGCGACAGCGGTTTTCCATACAATTTCTTTACAACATAGCCGTTCTATCTAAGAAGTAGGGCTTTCGCTTTGCTGTGGGTACGGGCACAGAATAAATAATACTACTACGTAGTATGGGTCCGGGCTCGGACTCACGTCTCACAATTATAAGGCTCGTCTTCTCCCGAATAACCACAACCTGATACCATTAAATGTAGTATGAGAACAGATTAATAATTTCATACAAAGTTACTAAAAGTAAAAAATACAAATATAAGTAAAACTAGACAAGTGGGGAGTTTCACTCACTCACTCATCAGCCAGAATGCGTCCACTACTGGACGAAAGCCTCTCCCCTAATAAGGAGGGGTTGTCATAATCCCCACGCTTGCTTGGGGATCGCAGAGTGCTACCACCGTTAACTAAGAGGACGCTGCTGCCCATCCTCCGGTGGTTCTGGATGCAGTTTTAGGACATACCCAGGTCCTGTGTCAGTTTAAGGACATACCCAGGTCCAGTGGGGAGTTTGCTTAAAATAAAATCGCCTCAATAAATGCACCGATCGACACATCACAGCCCAGGGACATAACCCTGAAATTGCTACCGAAGATGTGTTGCCAAATTTCCTAACCAATGAGAAAAAACTCTTTACTAGAAAAGTGGTTATGAAATTTTTTGGCTCTATTATGAAAACCTCTTCGATTCCTCCTGCCTGTATCTACTCGAGGCAAACCGTAGAAAATTAGATTACAAGCCAACCTAAATTCCGAAGAATTAATTGCATTTTTCCGAAATATTATTCACGCGATCCCGAGATCGAATTCACGGCTCACGGTTGTAAGGCCACGGGCCCAACGGGCCTATCGCGGTACTCTGCTATCGCTACTACTAATAAATTTATAATCTAGCAAATGGTATACATGTACAAATATTTTTTACCCATTATTACCTAACAGCAGTAGCGTCCGTGTCCATTAATAAACACAATCGGGACAATAACTCAGATCGATATCGGCTATCCGAACACGATTGTTATTGTGGAATAAAAACTGGTGAAATGAGAGTCGGGCTCGCGTAGCTAAGGGTTCCGTACCAACCATTCCAACCTCGTCAAAATAGAGTGACGGGGCGAGCTACGTTCGCCTTGTGGTAAGTATCACGCTTATAAGTAGCAGTGCCAGAATTGTGAACTTACGAACAAAATGCACACGCGCCGTGCACGCCGTGCACGCCGTGCACAGTGTAGTGACACTGGGCTGATGCGCTCGTCACCCTGAGATATTAATTAGTTGTTAAATCTTTTCATGCCCAATAATTTATTATTCTTATAACTGTTGTATTGTGCTTAGTTGCTTAGTTGCTTACCAAAAATGTGCATTCTTTGGTTCACTTGAAATTTTTAATGTGAGCACCAATCGCACTTGGCTGGTTTTTTTATTTGTTATTATATTTGAGAGTCTGCACTATACATAATCACACCAAGTTTGAAGGCTCTATATATAGTTAATGCAGTTTTCACTATAGAGCAAAAAATCTATCTTCTCTTGTAGACTCCTAATTTCTTAAGAATACTACTTAGTTACGCTTCTTCCATAAAAATAATTAATTTGTTTATCGGTCCTAAAGATACAGGACATCAAAGATGGGAGTGATAGACAAATATTACTCTCTAAATAGGTTCCGTTGATAAATTTCGGATACGGAACCCCAAAAAGCGATGAAAGACATTATTTTATCTGTGTGAAAGCCGTGACATTTGAGGCACTTTGACAAATATTTGCTTGTTTGCACTGAGGTTATAGACGGGTTATAGACAGGTATTCTGAGATTATATTGGTGACATAACGATATTTTTAGCTCTATATCAGCTTACCTATAGTTGTTTCCTTTTGGAAGCAGATAATTGGGCTCGGATTCTGTTGATTGTATGTTTTTTTACTAAACTGCGGCCAACGATAGAATGCGATCCTGAAGTCTGTCAGTTGGTCATGACTAGTGATGGGAAATAATTAACACTATCGTTAGTTTTTGACTGGCCCAATAAAAAAGGTACCTAAGTTTCATTACCTATACTTGTTTGTCTGGATTCTAATTTCAGAATGTAACTAAGGGCTTCGGACATGTTCCTTGACGCCGTGGCCTAGTGGCAAACCCGTCACAAATCGATAGAGCATAAAAAAGCGATGCCTAAAAGTTCTAGCACTATAACCCTGTATCCGTTTCCGAGTTATTGTCGAATAAAAGTGCATTATTTGTTCGAAATTATATTTTTTACTTGCGGCGGAAGTTAAAACCTTTAAAAATCGATATAGCATAAAAATACGATGCCTAAATGTTCTAGCACTAACCCTGTATCCATTTCCGTTTCCGAGTTATTGTCGAATATAAATGCACTATTTGTTCGAAATTATATTTTTACTCGCGGCGGAAGATAAAACCTTTACATATCTTATTGGTTAATATCATATCTTATTCTTATTATTGGTTCAACGATATTTAAACATCAGTCATCTACCATATTGTCAAACCACGAGGAGGTTGAAAGCAGGGTTCACATATTCTCAGAAGATCTACACGCAAATTCAGTAGAAACGTCTAAAATATACCCCCTGTCGTCGGCCCATTCAGACGAGATTCGGATCTCTTTCACAGAAGGAATCGAATAAGAATTCCCCCTTGCACGTTTGTCGAATTCCGAGCTAAATGTGTTTTTGGAAATCGGGAGTCGGGGCCGTTTCCGTGAGGACCGGCGACAGTTTCTGACGGGCATTGTTTGCTTCCCTTTGGAGAAACTGGCTTGCTTTGCGAATACATCCTTGTTAAAGAGAAAACTGCCATCCCCTTTTCTCGTGTCCAAATTCTTTCATACATTAATAATTTGAAGACCTCTGTGACGCATTAGTAGTGAGTCTGTACCTCGTCCTGGTTCGATTCCCGGCTCTAGGATGCTTGAATGTTGAATATACGTTGTGTAGGTTAATAGGGTAGATGACTGATGTTTATATCGTTGAAACCATAGTTTGATGAATAATTTAAGTAAATATAGTATGTTTATTGAAAAATATATTTAAATCGGTTAATAATGTTCTGATATATGAGCGTTTAAAGTTTTTGTTAGAGACAACTCTGTCCCTTTCCCACAAAACAAAAAATGACGTCTCGCCTTACTTGTCAGAATATAATTTATATGGCGTACATAGAAGTGAGGTCACGATTTACTGGTGCCTCTCTGTCTAGCATGATATTAAAATGCTTAAAAGTAGCTTATTTTTGATCATATTTTCATTTTGTTTTTCATTAATCAGTTATATTTATGGGCCATATTTTAATAGGACAATAAAAAAACCAGTCATCTAGCCTATTTTCCATGACTTCCTGTGGCAACCCTGACACAGGGATTCTTAAGGGGCACTATGAGTGTAACTTTTTTAAAACTAGAAAGTACTTATTTACGTAGAGTCTTATTCAAATTCAAATCAAATTCAAAATTATTTATTTCAGACAACAAGGGTCCAGGTTGTTAGTAAAAGAAACTTAGTATCTAATATATTAGTAAAAATTTAGTTATTGTGTTATCTAGTTCTTACAATCTACTAATACACCATATATTTGCGAGGCATTCCTTGCGGGATCATTGTCCGCACGAAATGCCGGCGCAATGGTGCATAAAAGTCCTCCGCTATGGCTTTCAGGATTCTGTTGTTACTTCCTCGCACTCTCGCCATCAATGACGCCACTTTTGGCACTTTTGGCGCTTATTGCAGCTTCACTAAAAGCCAAACAGTCGTATAAACAAGACATACTTATTTACCATTTTTGGAGTCAATGTCGTTAAAATGAGCGAACGCTTTAGCGCTTTAACTCTTAGCTCCCTAACCGATCAGTCAATGTTGAAACGGATAGTTAATCAGTAAAATTGTATAATCACTAATCAGTGACTTATGACGGAGGTCCCACGGTCCCGCAGAAGCCACCAAATCCGCATTAGCTCACTGATGCTTGTCTAATGACAATCGACCGTCGACAGCGGATTTATCCGACCATGTACTTAACTTTCATGGAGTTGGACAAAGGACGGGAATCACTAGCAAAGTTGCTTACGAGGTCGGAAACTAACCTATTTATCAGATCTGACCAAGTTTTACTTCATCTTTGTCGTGAATAGGGATGTGGTCAGGCTTATTTAGTACGTTCTACTTCTTTCAGGTTTTTCAGGTCGGTCTTTATTATCTCTGATAACAAATTCATTGTATAAGGAAGGATTACCTATTTTGCTTGGAAATGTAGGTATGTAAGTATTAACCGAGTTTTGATTACTTAAGATTGAGAATATTCCTGTCTAAATTTAGACGTTCCTAGTTAGGGAAAGCTGTCTATTCATTTACAGACGTATCACAACGTCTTTGTAGAAAAATTATGGACTTGGAAAGCATTTGGATTGAAACCATCCCACTGCTAGAAAGTGGCCCATACTTTGGGCGATACTCCACCACGCTGGTTCGGTGCGGGTCAGGAGATTCACAAAATCAACATATATCATTGAATTTCTCTTTTCTACTCGGTATTAGATCGGTATATCGGTATATTTTATGCAGGTTTCCTCACTATGTATTTTCATTCAACGAAAAGTCCGTTTTTTTAATCTGTACTCTAATTCTAAAGAACTCATTGGTCGGGTCTCGGGTCGAATCGCCGACTTCACAATTTCGACACATGTATTCTCCCAATATGCTATCATGAAATAGACTGGTCCCATAATCTGGTATCACTACGTTAGCATGATCATTGCGCTATCGCTCTCCTAAAGCAGCCTCCCCAAAAGTTGCCTCTGATCGATATTCACCAAATGAAGATGCATATCCGTTCCGTCAACAAACCAAAATATGTTTTCGAGTAAAGTGTCACCCAGCGCGGTCCGCGCCATACATAATTCATGGCTAGCAAGGCTGAAGCTCATTGATTGCCTCGCAGACTATAACTGCGAACGTACTACCGCCACTACGTCGATATTTTCAGCGGCACAATAGAATTCCAACCGTAATATTACTTGGGGAAATTTTATTTTAGCGTGGAGAGAGATATAGAGCTGTTGCAGATGGAAATGTAGAGCTAAATATGTGGAATAAGGTTCGAAGTCGAACAGAGCGATTCAGCCAGTCTGCGGGCTGACCTTGGTCGTTTAGGGGGTGTTTAAAGGTGGCGTCTGGTGTCCTCACACCCTGCAGGGGTGGAATGCGTCGACGGCTTGCGTAATAAGATATTTTTACGTGTAGCTAGGCTGGCAGCCAAGCGAAATTTCGCTTAGTTGTCATAGCGACCGGTAATGATTTTGCGGGTTTTAGTTTTCTAGTTGAGAACTGCGCAAAAGCCTAGAGCTCGCCCTTTGAAATATCGCCCACGAGGCTTCATCGGCACTTGAGGTAGCTTGTTCGGAGAAACTAAAGTATCAACCCAGCATAATATTTACCTGCCCACTGGCGCGGTTGTTTATGCTGAATAGATACGTCAAGATACGTAAGCGTGCGCTGCATCAAGCATCAAGCATAGCATCAAGCAGGATCTACCGTCAAAAGAAACCCCAAAGCCTGATGTAGAACACAATAGCCTTAGCCTTATTTCTTATTTTAAAAATACCCTTACATTTATGCCGGACCCCTTTCCCTAATTGCTTATAGAGAAACTGTTCGGATGTGCTATCGTTCTTAAAACATTAATTCACTTTAGAAATACATAGTTCGATGAGTGCTGATGGATTTCTGTACCACAGAAATAATAATAATAGTAGCTATACTACGTACTGTATATTTAGATTCATCATCAGCCATAAGACGGCCACTGCTGAACGAAGGTCTCCTCCTTGGACCCCCAGTCGCCCGCGACTTTCACAATGTGGTCGGTCCGCCTAGTGGTAGGCCTACCTACGCTGCGTGTTCTGGTTTGTGGTCGCCACTACAAGACCTTTCTTCTCATCGGTTATCAGTTCTTCGAGCGATATAGCCTGCCCATTGCCACTTCTACCTGCATACCCTGCGAGCTATTTCGGGTCGGTGCACTGGTTCTTTGGCGAATATCCTCGTTTCGGATTATATAGCAAGAAAAACTCCGAGCTTAGCTCTCTCCATTCTTTCCATGCGTTTGTCCACAGAACACGTAGTCTGAAAAACCCAGATCCAGGGTTTATAGTATTTACTGAAAAGGGAACTGGCTTTCACAGGGCCGGATATAGAGGTGTGAAGGCTCTGGGGCGAAAAAGGAGTGGAGGCCGGATAATTCTTTTTTTCTTCAAATTTGTTATTTAATACTTTTCCTTGCGAGTAGGAATACGTTTCAGTTATTTATTGCAAGACAAATCAAATCTTTTCAGCAGACATAATTAGATAATAAACTTTTCATCAAACTTGCTCGTAAAGTGGATCTTATTGCATCGGGTTTAGCCTCATAATCCAAGCTATTACACACGCGTGCTTTTTACTTTACATTACGGCACTTGTACTATAATAGGTATAACCCGGTAAAGTCAAGTTTGTACGTGACTGCAATTAGACGTATGTATACGAAGGACTCTTAATATAGCCGGGTAATACTTACAGTTTTTTTGTAATACCAACAAAGAGTTCTTATGCCGCTGAAGTAAATGTCAACCTGCGCGCGCATTGCAGGTTTGGGCGCCATTTTCCGCAAATGTTTGTTGATGTTTTCGCTGTGTGGTTGATTATTATCAAAAAAAAATAGTTTTTTCCTCGCAAGTGTGACGAAAACAGTCGTATGGAACTCTTGTGCTATTAGTCATTACGCTCTCGGCTTCCTTATCGCGCTCGCCTGCGGCTCGCGCGCATAATACCGCCTCTAGTGTAATGACCAACATAGCACACTCGTATCATAATGTACTAATAAATTATGTCTAGCTTTATTTAGTTTGATTTGGAGGTTAACTAAAATTTTGTAAAAATATAACATAGTGAGGTCTCAATTCGGGGCGAACTACTAGTTTTATTATAAGTACAATTTATGTAGAGGCTCCTGTCTTTTAGAGGCCCCAGGCAGTTGCCCCGATGCCCTCCCTTAAATCTGACAAAGTCAAAGTAGACGATGGCTATCTTCCACCAGCGGCACGTCGATAGCTGTGTTAAGTAAGGGAACTTTCAACTTGAAGGCTAGTCTAACAAAGATATCTGGAGCCTACTAGGCTGTGTAGGCTACCCGTTTGGACACTCGTCCAGCCTAGCTAGCTGCCTAATAGGCACCACGTAGGTACCTAGTAGAAATGAACGGATTTATGCAAACAAGAACGTATGGATACATCCAATTTTTGTGCAATATTTACTAACGCAAGTTTAAACTAGGTGCATCTAGCCGCTCTGATATCTCGACGTTCGTCGTAGATACGTTATAATTAGGTACTTAGTAGTTGAAAGAACTTATCGCCTGTGTTATTACTAAGTAGGTTGCTTGGATTGATCAGACGCCCACAAGCTCGTTAGGACGACGATATAGTAAAAATCGTGGGTGGAATCGCACATGCAAGTACTTACGGGCATATACAGTTTTATACCGAGCCTGTTGTGTATCTCGATGACATACATCGAGATCTCACGATATACACAAAGGTTGTTTGTTGTTTTTAACCACGCTGTAACGGGGTAGATGTGTGTGTTTTGGGTGAGAGGTTTGTGTGTGCCTAAAACGAATGTTCCCGTTTGTCTCCAAAACGGTTCGACCAATACGGTAAAAGATTTGTAATTTGTTGGCGATGGTGAAAGACAGGCTTTTACTTCATGGTTTTTAAATATTGGGCTTACTTGTGTCAACTTAAACCTATGTCGATCGATAATAATATATTATACAGAGACGAGATTGGCGCAGCTCTGTTTATAAGGCAGTTATGAACTTTGAAGAGCGTCGATTGCAAGACCTCGACGCGAAGCGCCTTATCATTAAGACCCGTCCGAAGCCTTTCTATATTTACACCTATAATGCAGACGGTCAACTGCACTGTGCGCCTTGCAGTAGGACCTTTAAAAGTAAATTTGGTTTTGCCAGCCACCTGCGTGCTCGCCACAAGAGCTAGCAAGGTTCGCCATTGGCGGACACGTCAAGGAGGACGATATATATATATATATATTATACCATAACAACTTCCGAACGGTACTTCATGGGCATGCAAGACAGCGGGCTATGGTTGCAGCTAAAAATGATGATATTGATAATGTTGTATACAGGGTTAGTTCTAATCAGTTAGCATCCTTTTCAGGGCATATTCTGTACATCAAAATATTCAACGTTTACTACGGGGCCAACATTAAAATCGCAATAAAATTGTCAGCTAACCCTGTATAAATCCGGAGGATTTGTCTAAATTTTTAAATTAGGTACAATGAGAATAATTAACTCGCAATAACATTACGTACTGCGCGGCGAATAGATTTTAAAATTTAATTTTGTAACAAATATATATCCGGATGTTTTGCCGGTGGCAGAATTTTCAAATTTCAAAATGGTAACCCTTATCACAGGTTTTGTAACGCCATGGCAAAACCGCATCGCGCAGTCTAAACAACTAGTTTTGCTTTATTTATTAACAACCGCATTCTCCAGTTGGAATTGGTGCAAGTCTACAATGTTGGTAACTTATAGACCCCAAGCATAGAAAAGGAAATAATGTTCTATTCTGCAATAACTCATGAGCATGACTGAGAGAAAAATATGAATATTTTTGTATGAAGTGATTCCACACTTATGGTATTTCTATGTTTTTAAAGCTTAAACAGGATGAACAATTATAACCTCCGGCAGGACTCGAACCTGCATACGAGCAGTCTCTATAGGTTTCCGTCCCAATTGCTTTGCCAAAGTCTCTGTGCTAAATGCCAAATATTTTTTTTTTTTATAAATACAGATTTTATTTTCGCGATTTCAGGGTTGACCCCATAGTAAAAGTTGTTCATAATGATGAGTACATACATACCCTTCCGTATTGTTGAACCTTTTTGTTACACATTGTATATATATTTTTCCATTTAGATAATATTTAATAGCTGGAATAAAATACAATTATACACTAAAATTAAATTATAACTAACTAACAACTAAATAAACATGTATACTATTTCCTATATACTATATATAATTTAATTTGTGTTACAAAAATTTACAGATGGCGCCACCAACGCTTTAGTAGGCAGCTTGTAACAGGTTGGGAAATTTGGCATCTTAGGCAGAGACTTCTGTAGCTTAATTGGCAAAGCAGTTGGGACGGAAACCCATAGAGATGCAGGTTCGAGTCCTGCCGGAGGTCATAATTTTTCTTCCTGTTTAAGCTTTAAAATGAAAAATATGAGTTTACTAAAATTCTGTAGGTAAAAAGTTTAGAGCACTTTACTATACTTACCTAATATTGTTAGTTGCGAGGTATAAACAGGGTACAAAAAGGTATAGATCGGCACAGACGAAACAAACACATTTCGCCTTTGTAGCGGGTAGAATACCCCGAGAATAAGAGTACTACGAGTATAATTTGTTCTGTGACATAAGTCAGAATTCGAAATACACGGGAGGGACAACTCGAATTGAAAGTGAAAACCCGAAGATCGGGACTTGCCTATATACCACAGAGTAATAGAAGCTATGGACCGACCGGGGCTTGGACGTCGGATATATTCTAGGTTTTTTTGTAACGTAACGTAAAGCAGCGACGGTGATAATGGAATGCGCGTCCAGCGCTTGCAAATTGATCAAAATTAACAAGACAACGCAATCAAGCATACCTAGCTTAAAGTATGCATATTACATTTGCCGGAAAATAGAGATAGCGAATCTAATTCATCATCAGCCCGGAGACGTTCACTGCTGAACGAAAGCCGCCCCCTTAGACCGCCACACTGTACGACCACCTGCCATTTGCATCCACCGGTTGCCCGCGACTTTTACAATGTCGTCGGTCCACCTAGTGGGAGGCCTTCCTACGCTGCGTCTTCCGGTTCGCGGTCGAGAACCTTTCTTCCCCATCGGTTGTCAGTTCTTCGAGCGATGTGTCCTGTTGGCTGGTATCATAGTATCGGCTAAACAGACACCCCAAAAAAAATCGCACGTAGTGTATGCCTGATTTGCTTTTTAGCGGTGGAGCCTTTTATGCGGAATTCTGGGTCTCTCAAGTCATCAATAGCCTAAGTTCTCGTAGCCACGCCCATAAGGTTCCGGGAATTTCCTCCAAATTGATTCCACGAGTCTATTTAATATTCAAACAACAAAAACAACACTTGGAAAGTAAAAGTACCAATAACTACCATCGTATATAGAGCTCAGAAAAGGTTTGCTAATATAGGTAGAGATCTGTAGTGGTAAGACTCTACTGCAGAGTACCTGGGGAAGTACCACACCTTTGCCAGTTATTCAGTCGCCAAGCAGTAGTGTGCAAGCATTACTGTGTCCCGGTTTGAAGGGCACTGTTACTGGATATGAAGAGATTCAACATCTAATATCTCAGGGTGACGAGCGCAGCGCAGTGCGGCGCAGGATTGTGTTCGCAAGTTCACAATTGTAGCACTGCTACTGTTAGTGGCAGGCGTGACGGCAAAGTGAACGGCTTGACCGTCGCGTCACGTGGTTGTATTAAAAAAAAATACGGTCCCAGAATAAATAATACGGTTCGTCGATTCACACCAGTTTTGACCTAAAAAAAAAAATATATTATTTCATTCAACACTAAACATTAGTTGTTCACTCGTGATACGAAGAAGCTGCGACATCAAAGAATGGAACTCCTGTCCTAGTCATATCTACATTGAACCTTAAAAACTGCTAACGATCTAGGAACGGAGTAGGTTTCTTGTAACCACCACGCAATTGTTACTATCTTCTGTTGAGCTGGTGGCTAAAAGTAGTTGTTCAAATACTTACCTATGTATCCAATCCCGAAAATAAAATCGTGGAACGCTATATACTTCGCTAAGTTTGCAAAACAATTTATTCTCTAAGGCCCCATGTCTTGTCTACATAATTCAGCTATTTGCTAGTTTTCCCGCCTTTCCCGCAAACTTCCACAATGGTTGAAAACAGACTTTTGCATCTTGTGATATTGTTTCAATCAAAACCGGAACAGAATCTAACACTTTTGTACAGACGAGTGGTAGTGAAAGTTATCAAACTTGCCGCCTTGCCGGCGCTAGCGTTCGCTCGGCGCGTCGACGTTTGTTATCGCTACTGAGAGCAATTAAAGACCACCACAGATCATAAATAGCCTAATACAAAACCAAACTGACGTACTCGAAGTGGCCAACAATGGATTTCAACTAGTAATCCGCTCGTACAAGCTGTACGAGCAGTCAACAGGGTTCAAAGTATTTGCAGACCACTAATGGCTCGCTTCTGTACCAAGCGAAGCCACGTCAGCACAATGAGGAAACATAACTCCTCGCAGGACGTAAATGTAGCCACGTGTCAGAAGAAAAACACTGGCAAATTGCAAGTAGGCCGAAATGTTAGTTGGGCCGCGCCCACGCGACCAGCCGCGTTAGAGCCTAGAAAGCCCATTGACCCACCTACTCTTCACCTCGGAAGGCGAACAAGTAGCCGAAGCGCGGGGGGTGACGGAGCTCTCCACATACCGGTTATCTCTAGACACGTTCCGTAGATGAGTCTCGACGGGAACCCCGCCGTCCTCTCATTACGAACACTGTTTTCGAGGCTGTGTTTTGAACACGCCGTCGCCATCTTGCCTGCCAGACGCTGCAGGTCGTATTCCCTTGATATAAAGTCGGAAATGCCGCGCTGTTGGTGGTAAACAATGAGTATGCGCAGATAGTAGCTACGTAGATACTAAAATTCTGTATAAGTGTTATCTCTCTCTATATTTTAGGCCTCGCTACAATGTCTCCACTCCATCTTTGTTCGGTGTAGGTAGACTCCCACTTCGCTAGGCCTGTATTTCTGTGTGTTTGGTTTCCATGTTTCCATCGTTGGAATCCCTACGGTCCCATTTAGTATCTCGTCAGCTAGTTAAGATTACATTATTTCTATTCCATTTGTCTGAAAAGGATTCTATCCATCCAAGGAATAGTTTTTACTTACCATATAACTTCAAAACTAATGTCTTCCTTTGATGATATACCTATTATGTAGTTTTGCGCCGCTCGGCATTTTCGGATCTAACTTGGCGGATGTTTCTATATTAAAAATACTATTGTTTTGTAATATCGTTACGGGCGATTAGACAAAATCGTCGCCGACGTAAACCTACAGAAACGTCGACTGTTTAGCAGCTAATATAATCGCCAATCTAAAATCAGCTGTTAGCGGCCGAACGTCCGGAATCGGTAAACAAATTCGTCCGGGCATGGGCGCGGCAGGCGCGAGCCTCGTCTGGGGGTCGTCTGCGCCCGGCCGCGACCTACATCTCATCCCACCGCCCTCCCAGACCACCCCTGAACCCCCTGCGACCCCTGGAGGGGTGAGTCCCTCCGGGTGATGACGCGCGCCGTCTGCGCCCCTCGCACCTGCATTACGTAAGACGAATGTGCCGGGATGATAGCGAGCCCCTTACGGATATATTTACGGCATGTATCCTGCTTGCTGGTTTTGGGAGATATTGTCGTATACCGTGTGTGCCTACTGCAGCCAAGGAAAACCTCGTTTTCTCGGGCCTCGGGGTCGTTTTCCAAAACAAAGAGAGCCCAACATCACGCACGCAGGATCGTCGGAAGATTCGCCGCTTTTATTAGGTCATGCATAAACACTTTACTCGGCTAGGTGGCAAGAATTTCCTAAATAATTTTTGCGAAGATAAGCGGTTTTCTGACGAATCAAAAGAACCTAACAAATCTGAGTCCTTGGCCAGCGGTCAATTGACGTCAGTAAGGTCATCCCTAATCTGACGCAGAATTTGGACTAATAATGTCGGCTCCTGCGTACTTGTTATCTGGGCTCGGAGGCCTTGGCCCGCTGTCGTCCTACCAGCCGCATTAGTCAGGGTGATACGACTTCCTCATCAGAGCAGTTTGCAACTGTTTTCCTGTAAAAATTCACCAACCCTCCTATATTAAGAATGCTCATTATCGTCTTGCTCCATATCCGATAGCTTTATATTTTGAGTGCAACGAAGTGACGAGACGAGCGAGACGTTCGCCTGGTGGTAAGCATTACGCCTGCCCATAACAGTGCCAGAATTGTGAACTTGCGAACAAAAGCCTGCGTCGCACTGCACTGCGCTCGACAGCCTGAGATATTAGATGTAAATCTTTTCATGTTCAGTAAGTTTTCATTTTTTGTCTAAGTTTGCTCAATGATGTTTTCTCTCAATTCCAGATAGTGGAGACAGTAGTGTGCAAGCCGGAGCCGCCCGAGTCTCCGCCGAAGAAGGTGCGGGGCGAGGACTACAGCTACGCCCTGTTCCTGGACCCGTACCTGCACTACCGGTCCATCTCCGCGTTCCGGCCGTGGGGCAAGCGCGAGCCGGCGCTGCAGCATCCTGAGCGCGTGGTGCGCGTCGCGGACTGCACGCGCTTCGAGCGCGACTTCCAGCCCAATGTGGCGCTGAAGCCGCTCACTCCGCCCGTGGACGACGTGACGTCGTCCACGTCGCCGCCGCCGCACAGCGACGCGGAGCTCGCGGCGCGGCTGCTGGACGTGGAGGCGCGGCTGGCCGAGCGCGCGCGGCAGCTGGACGAGCGCGAGGCGGCGCTGGCGCGGCGCGAGGCGAGCGTGGAGCGGCGCGAGGCGGCGCTGGAGCGGCGCGAGCGCGAGCCCGGCGCCGCGCCCGCGCCGCCCGACCCCGACCCGCCCTGTTGACCGGCGCGCGTCATCACCCGCCTGCGCTTCCAGTGATCAGTTCCGTGACCGGCCGCCGCCGCCAGAGGGCGCCGCCCACGAAGGACCCGCTTATATTTTTACCGTTTTGAATATTTACGGCGAGTACGATTTACGATTTTTACCAGGTTACTGTAGCAGGATGCAAAATGGAAATAGATGTACATAATCATAAAGTACAGTTTATGAATAGATTTTTTGTACAATATACAGTTTCTCTTGTAGTCTCTTCGGTGTGCCATTCTGAGGTACGTCTGTTACCTTTTCATATAACCTCAATCTGTGCTTTTTCGATACCTAATTAACGAAATACTCACATAATATAATATAGTAAAATAGTTTTTAAAGTAACAACAATAAGCATAATTTATACAGGGTTATTTTAAGATTTTATTTCCTTTTCATTATAAAACACGTATTTTACTTTAAATCTAAGCGATTGTAATACAGTTGTGGTTAGTTCGTGAACACCAGCCACAGATCGAGTAGGCACTTTTGTTATTATTTAACAGTACGTCTATATCTCGTTTAAATAACTCTGTATAAACCTCAGCCATACCAAATAGTAATAAAGTAATACATGTTTTCACTTTTTACAGTTGTACTTTGTACGTCTAATCGCCTATTGTGAAGGTTGTATCGATCTTGGGAGTTAAGGTTTTATTCATTTACATTAATTACTGCAGCCGATCTCCAGTAGAGGCGCAGTAACTATTTCTTAACAAATAATTAATTGTATTAGTTGTCTTGCGTGCGCGGCACCTATCTTGTCTAATGTCATTTTTTATTATTGGTTACAACGCCATCTCTTGTCGCAGTTCATTCAACTTTTATGTTCGAAGATTTTGTTTACACGGCTATCGACTTTCGGTGAGATAGGTGCTACCTAGCCAGAAAT
The DNA here is from genome assembly GCA_905404285.2 of Erannis defoliaria. Classification (NCBI taxonomy): domain Eukaryota; kingdom Metazoa; phylum Arthropoda; class Insecta; order Lepidoptera; family Geometridae; genus Erannis; species Erannis defoliaria. The sequence continues at coordinate 14,970,580 of FR990084.1, forward strand.
AGGAAAGCATATTGTAAGACTTAAATAAATAAAGTAGTGTTCAGGCCAACAAAATTATCTATATGTAAGGGACACCTTCCCGCTGTCTACCTCATTGTAAATAAAAAAGATTATATTGGGCTAAAATAAGACAAAAAGTTTATTTATGGAGCTAACTAAAGATTTACTCGATTCTTTAGATATGTATGAGCAATAATTTTGAAAATTTAAATTCACTGCCTAATATTTGTTTTGTATCTAAAATTGCCTTTGGTGGTTGTTCGACGTAATCTTAAGCCATGTTTTTTTTATATTAAAGGTAGGTAGATAGTCACTTTCTGGTTTTAAAAGGATATTTAGGTATATCGCAGCATCACATTCTATAGTTTAGTCTTGTGGCAATTGATTTGCTTTTTAGTTCAAATTAATTATGAAAAATTGTTGTAATTGCCTTGTACATTAATTTTATGGGTTTTTTTTTGCCTACGTTTTAGCCGGATGCCCCGACTAAAGTTTCGATCATCCGGTGGACCTCGCCGTGAGCGCAAACACTTGTCCACGTGCGTTGTATTTTGTTTTCACTCCTTGCCCACAGAATGTGATCGGAACTTTAGCCGGAGTATCCGGCTAAATCAAAAGTAATTCTGTATAAAAAAAAATACGAAAACACGTAAGTTTCCATGGTTATGTACAACTTTGGAGCGCCTACGAATTATGGTAGGTACGTTCAGTGGAATTTGCATTGAATGCCACTGCTGTTCCACAATTCTACAAAATATCACAGTAGACATTATACTTAATGTGTGATGGTTATTACTGAATAAGTTTTTAAGTACTTTGCCAGTAACTGTGCATTTCTTTAGATCCATATAATTTTGTGAGTATAAAAGTTTCTGGAGCTTCGCTTGTTTAATTTTGTTAATTGCCAAATTTTTTATTATATTTGTTTCTGTTAAAAAAAAAAGACAATGTTCAATACCTAGAAGGTATATTTATTTGTATAATATGCAATATGGACAATTTATATTGTTTCACATTTCTTGTAAATTTTTTCGGTAAATTATGTTTGGGGCTTGTCAACTATCTTATGACAAGATAGTGGGCCCAATTTTTTTTATATAGGTCTCAAACCTATATATATATATATATATATATATATATTTCCGACTCGGCTGGACTGTTGACCGAGTGAAAACACGTGAAATCAGATTTCACAAATGAAAATGACTTTGGCAAAGCTCAAATTGTAGTTTTTTTTTCTAGAAGTCAGGACTGGAACTGCTGTGTATAGTTTTTTTTAATAATCGTGGTCACTATTGATATTTGAATTTAGACATTTTATTTCGTAGTTATATGAGCGACGTGATTGGCTTATATATTTCGTTCTTTTGTGATTGGTCGTGTCAAAAAGACACGGCAAAGTAATTGGCGAGAAGGGATCCCCCTGGGATAATCCCAAACCAGTCCTAACATATTAAGTATTTTAACTTTCAAAGAGTGCTATGTTACGTAGTTAGTCTTAGGTAGTTTCAGTTAGGTTTAGTTTACGATAATCTCTAGTCAGAGACATTTAAAAAATTACCATTTACTTATTAATATAGGTAGATATGTATATTCAATATGTATGTAAAGTAAGGAGTGTATAAGAGTAACTTATTATTGTGTTAAATATTATAATTATTATTTAAATTAGAAACGGACTGCATGTCATTATAGATAGGTAAAATACGTATAGACGCGTCTCACACTTTCTTAAATTTGGTTACGTTGTAAATCTGCAATTTTCTACTCGAATAAACCGAGCTTTTGCAAGTGAAGATTTTTAAAAAGAAAATTGAAAAATAAAAATGTTCCGGCTGACTCGATAGATAACGTAATCAGACTGCTTCACTGCAAGATAATTTATAGAGAGGGTGGAACGCATCTCCATAGATTTTAACTATCTATATTTAAGATAAATTGTAATGAAACTTTTCTATCTGTACGCTGGATGTATTTTGGTGCTATGATGTTTTGGCTTGGCTAACTTAGTATTTTAATTGTATATATTTATGTAGAAACCTATTTATTGGCAACTATTTCGGTTTTACTATAATCATTGGTTTTTAAAACGTTCAGGAGTAAAAAGTTAAGTTTCGCGTTTGGAAACATTATAAGGCTAAGCCGATTATGAACTAAAAGAAAACGCTTTAATTATTAGCGTAGGATTTATATTTTGTATTGATGGAAAAGTTTCAAACAGTGGTTACAACTTTTCTGTAGAGCTCATGAGCTCATTGGGGGTAAAGAACTGTGCGGGTAGTTTAGAAAATGGATCATGAGTCCCACAACAGAACTCTGCAGATAAGTAATGCACTGTACGAGATTCTCTCACTGTCTTGCTAAAAGATATTTATACGAATGTAGGGTTACCGTTCGTTCGAACTTGGTCAGATATTTCAACTTCTGTCCAGGCTTGAATCGGGTGTTTGATTCAATTGAAAAATGTTGGCATTCTTAAGCGTGGCATTTATTGTTCCGAGTCGCGTTTGAAAATTTGAGCTAGGGTACTAGCTAAAGTGTAAAATATCACTGTCCCTTATGTATAAAAAAGACATTATGACTATATAGTTTTGTCAACCAAGCCTTCAAAATTTAGGTACCATGATCGGTGCCAAAATTTCTGTACGTTTTTAGATTTCAGACTTTTGACACGACTTTTTAAATTTCGACTTGGTAACCCTACACGATGGTGCTACACTTACTTTGGCGTGGCTTGTGTTAAAGGGACAGAACAGACAGATTGTATTATTATTTCGGAATTGTTGATTTTTTTCTCGGACAGTGAGAGCGATGTAAATAATCGTTTTACTATAAGAACGAGTGGCGCGGAGTTGCCAGGCTACATTTTTAACTTTAAACACTTGGGTCTATGCAATAAAACTTTGTCTCTAATCAAACTTGTCAACCGTGATTGCTAAGATATATCACAATCAAGCTGCTATAGTAGAATTATTTCCTCCTTTGGGCTTGGAGTTGGCAATCTTTTAGTAAATCCATGTCTTTAGGACAGAAACGAGAAAAGGTGACGAGCAAAGAACAAGAATAACAATAGGATAGTAGGAAGCCTTTTCCAACCATCGTTGATCTCATTTTTTTATTGTTATGACGGAAGTGTTTTTTAAGAATGACACCGCCATAGTTGGTAGCTCTTTTAATTTTTACTTTTTTTCCCTTAGTTTTTGGCTTCACGCTTTTTGCATTCAGCCAGTGTCAAGTAATAAGCATTTTCAAGTTTATAAAGTGACAAGTCTTGTTCTTTATTAATTACCTGTATCTGTCACTGTAGGTAATATAAGTCTCAGTCTGTTTATTTTTTTACCAACGGAGTATGAAAGAGGCAGCATCATTCACAGCTGCCAACATTGCATTCATTTTGTTTATGTTCACTGTTCACTCTGTTTATTATAACTCATTGGTGTCAGAATACACTTGTCTTCACAAGTGTATTCTGGCTCATTCTTTTTTCAATTGTTTTAGAGCTAACCCCAACGTGGAGAAAATAATTCTACTAAAGTCAAAAACTGTACCAAGTAAACAATTATTTATGAATAATGTTTCGTCTTCATTTACAAATGTTACAATAAGCCCATTAGGCTGTTCTCTCTAGAAGGGACTCGAATTAAACACGTTTCAAAAAATCACCGAAACATCTCCAACGAATCACTAGAAATTATACAAAATGTTATAAGCGCTAGAGCCATACCATGTGTAGGGCGCGGTAGGTAGCGCCACTGGTAGCGCTGTGTGCGAAATGACATTTAACAAGTACCTTTGGCTTTTTAGTGACTCAAGAGTGACTCTTAATATAAATGCTTCGCATTCATAAACGATCTCCCCACTAGAAAAAAAAACTGATTCTCCGTAACAGTTCTTTGAAACAATTATGTATGTTTCGAGTAGATATTAAAATCTATCTGTATATAGGCGTCCAAAAGGCTACAGGGTCCGCATGAACTCTTATTTAGGGACCGAATAGGTCCAGGGTTCAGCTGTCAACGGCGCGACTGAATTTAATCGCCCCGCTATACGGTTTGCGGTCGTGCCAATGAGCCTATTCGGTCCCACAATAAGAGTTCTTGGTACGGCCCCAGGTAGATTTTAATATCTACTCTTGTGTCAATATCATGAGGAAGGAACTGGCTCTATGATACATGTCAATACCAACCATAAGTGTTTAGAAACTCACATTTAACTGGTTTTACAAAAAAAATTGTTGTTACCAATACATTATTTTTTATCTCTCTAATGCTAGGGCTTCACCTGCGTGACGCTTTACGTCCAGTTATCGAAATAATTAACGTGCAATAAATGATGCATTAAACAATGCGCTACATGGGTGGCCACACTATCATTTGACTTTGAATATCGGCAACGTCTTACGACGTTAATCATGCCACTAGCCTATTAGCGTGCTAATACCCGGCCATATCTGCGTATTGTATAAAATACCGCGCTAAATGATGGCATTACACGCTGGTGAAGCCCTAGCATAATAAACATAATAACACAGAACAGTCGCCTCGTTGATTCTTTCTGTGATTTGTTTGAAACGTCTGTTTAAATTTGTTCATAAGTAGATGCCTATGCCTATATAGATACTAACTAACTAACTAAGGAACGCAACTGCAATGCAACTAGTGTTAAATTGAGTATTCACTAGGGAACAAGTCCGGACAAGAGATTGTCGCCTTTTATTTAGTCTGCGACTTAAGTTACGTAGTGAATAGAACACTAAATAGGGTTGCCAGATCGGCAGGACGTCAATATGTCGCGACTTTGATGTTTTGTTGACAGAAAACCTAGTGATTAGAACTTTACGGTAAGCGTTTGTCAGGAGATTTTGTATAGTCAAGAAATCATACGAAAAGTCGGGTAATGTAAGGCGAATTCCGTCCATCTGGCAACACTACACCCCCAAGAGACAAGGTTTTATGTGTATAGTGATTTGCCAGGGTACAGCATGCTCTGTGATCTCATGTGCGATCGTTATAGCGGTTTGAATACATTCATGTTAAAAGTCGCAAAATCTGAGTTTTAATATACATTGAATTAAATAAATTCGCTGTTTTTACACAGACACCCACCTATCCAACCAAAACATCCTATATATACCTACTTACATAATCTCCCTTCCAAAATTTAGCTTATTGCGTATCTAGCAGTGGCGACGCGTAAGTACAAGCCGATTCCCATCGGCTTACCTTGACGAAATCAAGAATAACGCCCATCAAACATTTTTAAAACGCCTACTATTTTTGCGATAGCAAAGCAAGTTCACTTAAAGAATAAAGATATAACTAGCTACAGCCATTGTAATACCTCGCTATGCTCGGTATTGGCCGGCTTCTTCCAAAGCCACAGCTGGCCCATAGTTACTATAAGACATTTTTATGTCGGCTACGTAACAATTTCTTGTCTCTTTCACTCCTAGAGAAAAATGTCGCGCGTTCTCGCTCTAAACAAGCCGGTGTCAAGTGGGTTTTTACAGTCAGAAGTAAAAGGTCATAAGAATCTGATCAGTCAGTTCAATGTAAAAAAACACCTTAATAACACATAAGTAGTATATTTTCTTCCTTTAGAATTGACTATTTAATAATGCTAAATTCAAAAGATCTTAGAAGCATGTAGTACGCAGCGACAATGATAAGATGAATAGACGGGAAATAAGCGCACGGTAACTAGGCCTAGCGCCATTTGCGCTTGCCTAAAGTCCGGTGACGCTGTAGAGGCCATTGAGCATTTAACTAGAGTAGGTAGAGGCCATTAGAGTACTACGGTATAGTCCTGACCTGACGCATGGCCACAGAATAAATAATAGTGCTAGGCATGACGCTCAGTTAACTGTTAAAAAAAACCACTAAAGCCACGAGTCTTCACCACTTTACTTGAAACTTGTGTCATTTACACTTACAGTATTTGATATCGGCCGAATCACACAGATGGCGTTAGTAGTAATCTCTGTATCTACTGACGGCCTTTATAATCTCTTCCTAACAACTGGCAACTGGCTGGTAGGTCTCCATGTAAGATAAGAGGTCATCGCCAGCGCCATTATATAACTGCAACTTATAACACTACATCCTAGTAATATTCTATAAGTAAGATTAAGTAAACATTATAGCAACTAGAACTCGCTTTAGCCTTGCGGAACTAGCGCCATCTAGTAACAGATTCAATAACTACGCAATAATTTAACGCGGTTGGATCATAACGTAACCTTCCGTATGTTTAAACAGCTTTGATATTATCATTAAGTCCGATAGGTACACATAGCGCTACAATCGCATTACCAAACAACAAGATAATCATAAAATTTACAATCCCTCAAACGGTATAAATATGTTGGTATAATAGAAGATACACTGAGAAGTAAAATCCAAATTTGAGTAAACAACTACGAACGAACGCGAAGGCGGAATGCATTTCGCGTGTTTTTGTTTTTTTTTCTCTCTCTTATTATATTTTTTTCGCACGCCTTCCTTTTTTAAACAGCCTGCTACTTGTTCATGTCCGTGGTTGATCTCTTTGGTGATTGGAACTTTTACTAACAATATCCACATTCCAAATTCAAATCACTTTTCCTCCCTCCGGGCGGAAACACTCTCTGACACCCTCATAAACTTTATTTATATTTGATTACTAGCTGCAACTGACTAGCTGTACCTGAGCTTCGCTCGCGTAGACCAAATAGTTATAAGCGCATGACCTTATTTTACTTAAATAACAAAGTAACGTTTGAAAGGGTTTTAATTCCGCTGATCATTTTGTAACGATATCTTCGTGCATAATATTTATCTATTTATTTATTTATTTATCTATCAATCAATCAATCAATTTATTTATTGACACAAAGTGGTAGGTACATAAATACTTATGAAGCCACTGGTTCCCGAACTAGTGTTACACTTTATTTCGAAGACCAGAGTCTTCTCCCATTTTTAGTGCGAAATACATTGTAATAATTTATGTTGAATCTCGCACCATCTTACACTTGGGACCTCTCTAAAGATAGATACTTTCATTATGAGGGAATGCAGTATTATAATTTGTTATTTAGTTATATAATACAAATTATAATTGTTGTAATTTCTAGATAATCAGTATTTTAGGTCGGGTAGATTCGTGTTGGTTCCGTGGCGACAAATGGCCCGCGCACGCAATCAAGAGGTTTCACGATTTGCAATTCATCAATGTGACCGCAGAGCCTAATAAGTCAAGAAGCCTAATTCGGGACCGCTGGACTTTTAATCGTGAGGTCGCGAGTTCAAATCCCGGGCCCGTACTAAATGATCTCTTTGGCGTTAATGTTAATATATTGTGTGAATCCACTAACCCGCTACTGGGCCAGCGTAGTGGATAAATGGCTTATTCGCCCTTCGAGTATAGACCTAAGTCCAGCAGTGGACACCAAACCATTATAAGATATTCATTCCGTAAAAAAAAACTACTTTCTCCAATTAAATATTTAACAGCAATTCGGAAAACTCTGCTCTCTTGGGCCCCTCATATTAACCGTGAGATCTAATTTGGTAATAACGGGCCACGTGTTTGACTTTTTAGGCAGGCATTTATTTCATCACTTCTTCTGCCTTGTGATGCAATAGGTAATACGATCATCATCATCATCAGCTCGTAGACGACCACTGCTGAACGAAGGCCTCCCCCTTAGACCGCCACTCTGTACGACAACCTGCCATTTGCATCCACCGGTTGCCCGCGACTACCATCATCATCATCACCAGCCCGTAGACGTCCACTGGTGAACGAAAGCCTCTCCCTTAGACCGCCACTCTGTACGACACCCTGCAATTTGCATCAATCGGTTGCCCGCGACTGCCATCAACAGCTAGTAGACGACCACTGCTGAACGAAGGCCTCCCCCTTAGACCGCCACTCTGTACGACAACCTGCCATTTACATCCAGCGGTTGCCCGCGACTTTTAGAATGGGGTCGGCCCACATAGGAGGAGGCCTACTTACTGTGCTGTGCGGTGTTAAGTAGCTAAGGACACCACAGAACATTTATAGAAAATCGCATGTCAATCCATTCAGCTTCCATACTCAAACCAAACTCCAAGAAAAAAAAATTACCAGTATAAGCTGATCCTCAGACCTTAGGGGCTCGGTATGTTCAGGGGTTCAAGTTATAGTGGAAATGTATAATAAATAATTAAAATATATTTTAATATTTTCATTTATATGTAATTGCGTTATAACTTCTATATCCCTGGGAATTATGTTTGTATTTACGTATGGATGATAAAAAAAATACGCTCATTTTCCTCATTATAAACAAAACTGCTCGGCGAGCCGGCCGCCCGCGCAGCCGTGCCAGCTGTGTATTAAAATGCCCCATACCTTCCTTCCGTACCTAACCCAAGATTAGTGTTAGAGAGGTAACCAGTAAAAAACTAGTTTTAGAATTTACAGTTTGGAACGTATCGCGTCGATTCTTCCGGCCGCTTGCCTCTGCAAGTCCGTGAGCTTCATCGCAAGACCCATGTTGCCTTGAATCTTCATCTTTCCTTGGAAGAAAGCCTTTTGCGGGTTCAGTTTGCCAGAAATGAGGTCGGTGACATCGTCGTCGCTGACAGTGAAAGTGACGTCAGGTTTATCGCTCCCGTTGTAAGAAACCTTTCCCTTTCCCTCTTTAGCGTTGATCACCCAATATCCCTCCGCCCCGTTCGGTCCGTTCCTTACTTTGAATCCGTAGATACCTCGGACTTTTTCGATGAGGTTGTCGGCGTCGTTCTCCATGGCTTCTTCTAAGATCTTCATGTATTTGTAGACCTTGAAGTCATCGGGGCTGCTCGCGATGGCGGCCACTTGGTGGGGCAGGGCGTTGGTGAAGCCTTTGCGGTACATGGTGATGACGACTGCTCCTCCTAGTCCCAAGTTGTGCTGCAGAGCGATACGTGCGCGGGGAACCTGAAATTACAACAAAAATAATATTAAACTCCATTTTTAAACAAGTTAATTATACATGTTAAATACTTTTTATACGATTGTCGAGACCTCGTTATGTCGTAAAACTGCATCCAGAACCACCAGAGGACGGGCAGCAGCGTCCTCTAAGTTAACGGTGGTAACACTCTGCGATCCACAATAGCTGCCTTCAAAGCGTGGGGATTATGGCAGAAGAAGGAGTAGTTGGAAGGTTGGATGGGCCGCCTTCGGGAAATTACGTAATATCATCTCGTCCAAAATCCCGCAGTGTCTGAAGACAAGGGTCTTTAACCAGTGTGTGCTGCCAGTGATGATAAGGTACTGAAACGTGACGTGATGTGAACTGCTGGCCTATTGGAGAAACTCGAGAGTCACGCAACGGGCAATGAAGAGAGCTATGTTCGGAGTTACTTTGCGCGATAAAATCCGGAACAAGGATATTCGCCAAAGAACCAAAGTCAACGACTTAGCTCACAGGGTTTGCAAGTTGAAGTGGCAATGGGCAGGCCACATCGATCGGCGAACTGATAACCGATGCGGAAGAAAGGTTCTTGAATGGCGACCGCGAACCGGAAGACGCAGCGTAGGAAGGCCTCCCACTAGGTGGACCGACGACATTGTAAAAGTCGCGGGCAACCGGTGGATGCAAATGGCAGGTTGTCGTAGAGTGTGGCGGTCTAAGGGGGAGGCCTTCGTTCAGCAGTGGACGTCTCCGGGCTGATGACGATGATGATGATTGTGCAGAACTTGTTGTCTAGACAAACCTGAAATAGGTTTATAGACAATAGATATAATATTGTTTTAATAAATTTTTAAGATTTGTTAAGTATGTAAATAAAATAAATAAAAATCTTTAAAACGAAAACAGAAATAGGTAACTACGTTTATGGGACATAGAACTACTGTTTTGGCGGCTATACAAAAAATACGAGACCAGCAGTGGACTGCGAGAACAGTCCTGAAGCAGATGACTGAGAAAAGAAATACAAATAATACCTAACATTGTTTTTTAATACATACAGGGTTACAGATTAAGTCGACCTAGATCCTTTAGGGGGTTTTAGTATACATCATTATTGACTGATTTGACTATGGGACCCCCTATCCAAACCTTGTCGTTTTATTTTGCATTCTAGACCAAGGAATACATTACTACTAATTAATTACGACGGATTTTAAATGTTTTTTTTTGTTTTTTAATGTTGGTATTTTTTTTTTGTATTATTACCCGTCAGTAATGATGTATACTATAACCCCCTATAGGATCTAGGTCGACTTAACCTGTAACCCGGTATGAGTAAACACGATACAATAGGTACCTACTACAATTTGAGTTTTGTGGTATATATCTTTGCCTATCTTATGACACGAAAATTGCCGAAGCACAAAATATTAATTCGTAATTAGTAGCGTAAGTTGGTATAGGCCTCCTTAGGCCTGAGGCTGAGGCAGCACGGGTGCCTGAAGGCTTAAAAAAAATGTAGTGTGGCATAAAGTACCGAGTCACTGTTTTTATGATTAACAGGCTAGTTGTTTGACCAGTTAACCACAGCTCATCTGATGTTAAGCGGTCAAGTCGAATATTTATTTATTTATTTATTTGGGACAATTAACAGTGGCGTAGTAATATTTACACAATAACTTAAATTAATAAATGTGATAACTACGCCACCCACAGCATTATCCACAAAATACTAATAGACGATAATTATTCTTTGCTGGGGTAACACAGTAACAAAGATAAAGATTACGTTTTGACAAAGATAAGGAAACATTAAACATTCGTTGTATACTAACAAAAGGGAAATTTGCGTAATGAAAATTACTATTCGAATTGCACACATACAGCGTTACCTAAAATAATCTCGATTCTCTTAGTCACTGCTTAAACTTCTCTGTCTTGTTCTTGCATGTTACACTTCACGTCAGAGAGAAGATGGCAGACATCTTAAGCAGTGACTAACGGTTGAGAAGTTTTTCAAGTAAGGCCGTTCGCCAACAAAATATTAAAGGATATACTAAAATAGCTTACTTAATATACCTATATTACTATAGGTATATTCGAGTTGTAGACTCGTTGTTTACACAACTGATGGTGATGGTAGATGGTGGTTCGATGCCATAATCCTCCTAGGAGGAAAGAAAAAAACGGACGTTTCTAATATGAAAATGGCGCGAAATAACAAATCTTGCTACGTGCGCGTGGTGAAAATTAGAACTACATCTATCATCTCATTTTCTTTTATTATTAAAGTGAGACAAACGTATTGAGTAAAAGTGCTTCCTTTGAGAGTTTTGGCGGGAACACGGAAAAATCATGTCGTTGCATTCTATTATTTTCTTAAACTTGTGTTTTTTTGCGAATTAATGATTAAAAATGGTGGTGTTTTATTCATTGAGTGTTGAATTATATGCACGAATGTGGGCAAGTGATATAATGTGGTGAAACATGTCTTTTCGTGTTGTTTTCAAAACTCCGTAGAAGCTCATAGTAAAGTCGCCACAACTTTACTAGGGCATGACTTGGACTCGACTATGACTGATTTCGTATGACTGACTGTGATTTAATGACATATTTGACTTAATTTTAGTAAAAGAAACTTGAAAATTCATAAACTTGACACTGGCAGAATGCACAACGTGCGATGCCAATAACTAAGAAAAAAAAAAGTGCTTCCAACGAGGTTCGATCATTCAGCTTATTAATTCTCGTAATGTGAAACTCCTTGGTGGAAATCTTAATATATTTTTATAGAAATTAAAAAAATACCGTAATGGATACGTACGGCGCTATACAACTGCGAGCGTGCGGTAAATCCCGGTTTCCGCATGCTTAGCTAAGAGTACCTATTTTACCGCACGCTCCGTTGTACGGGTTGTACCAATGGTGCGTAATGTTCAACTTTCGAACGATTTATACAAGCTTTTATTACAGGATTAAATGCATTATTTTTTGAGCAAATGTGTTGTAAAAATATTAACTGTTGGCCTCACACTTAGGGTTGCCAACATATCTTCAGCAAAATCTAGTATTTTTCAAAATAAGCTATAAAATATATAGTACGCTCCAAACAATATAGTATTTTGAGGAAAGTACATTAGGAAAACCTATTTTTTTTGCATTTCTTAAATTTTTACTCGACTGCCCAATAAAGGAGTGTAATGTTTTCAGGATTCGTATGTATGAGGTATGTATTTAGATAGGGAAGTATACGAGTTTCTTTATTGTACCATAACTTCTAAATGCCCTGATTTGGATAACCCTATCGTTAGAATCCTTACATCATCCCGAGTGATACTGTTTTTTTTTTTTGGCAGTGCTTTTGTGTTTTAGACAGATTTCTTGCCGTAAACTAAAAAAAATGGAGGATATTCTAGTTAGATTTTGGTGATGCAAAACAGAGATTAATCCAGAAATATAGTATTTTTGCGTACTATATATTTCTTCAACACTATATAGTATGCAGGCCCTAAATATAGTACAATACAATATTATTATATTATAGTACGGTTGGCAATCCTACTCACACTAGACTGTTAAGGTCTTCTTAGAGGGTCAAACTTAGATTTAATTAACAAAGATAGGTAGGTACCTAAATATTAAAAATTATAAACGTCTGTCATACGTCTGTCTGTTGTATTCTAATGAGGATTTTCAGGGTTCCGTGCCAGAAAAAAATACTAATGAGACACTATAATAGGCTAGATGACTGATGTTTAAATCGTTAAAACTAATAGCTTTGATGAAGAGTTTAAGTAAATATAGTATGTTTATTGAAAACATTATTTAAATCGGTTAATAATGTTCCGATATATGAGCGTTTAAAGTTTTTGTTAGAGACAACTCTGTCCCTTTCCCATAAAACAAAAAAAGACGTCACGCCTTACTTGTCAGAATAGAATTTATATGCCGTCCTGACAAGTGACGTCATTATTTGCTGTTTCGCCTCTCTGTCTAGCATGATATTAAAATGCTTATAAAATGCTTATAAATTGCTTATTTTTGATCAGATTTTAATTTTCTTTTCATTAATCAGCTATATTTATGGGCCACATTTGAATAGGACAATAAAAAAAACCAGTCATCTAGCCTATTACATTACACCCCGCCGTGTGTCAGCCTGTCTACTATGTTTAGTGCGCTTTATTATTTTTACCGTAATAGGTAACGGATTGTTTAAACAGAATATTTACTTAGTACGTAGGTAGGTAATTTATTATGCATATAAATCAATTAATACGGCTTAACCAAAAATATCAATTATTTATTTTGTGAAAATACACAGAAGCGTCTTACATAATTTGAAAATACTGCAAGGAATGGATTGAAGGTAGTGCTCAAGCATAATAAAAACCGGTCTAAATATTCCGAACTGGATCAACATAAAAAAAATCTTTTGGTAAACACAATATTGTTAGTGGCACTGAACCCTCAGTACGCATGTCAGGCTCACAGTTGGCCATGTTTTATACCGATTTCCCATTTAAATAACTTTGTAATGAGCGTCGTCGAAAAAACTATAGGTAGGTATTAGGTAATAATAATACCAATGCATGTTTTTTTTTATTGACTCTGAAAAGAGCTGAATTGCAACAAAACAGCACTAAAATTTTAAATATGTGCACAAATAACGAAGTTATATACATTTTAGTTTCAAGTTAGACAGGGAGGGTACTAGCAAATTACGTTAAAATCCACGACTTTACACAAACTTTCTACTGTTTAGCTAGAAAGGGACTCGACTAGAAAAGGGTGACTCCCTCCCAAATACTTTGAATGAACTGAATGAACGCATAAGTTTGAGGATTTCATCAGGCGATTGAATTTTTTTTTCGATGTAAGCATCAGATTCAGTTAAACACTCCACTATAATAATAGGATATATTATAACTTTTAATAATCAAAACACATGCATCTAGGTAGGGTACTGTAAAAAACCTCGGGATTCTTATAGATCGCCCATTTTCTTGGAAACCTCAGATAGCTGAAGTAAGCCGGAAAATCTTTGGCTCTGCAACTTCGCTCAGGAGGTTGCCTAACTTTCTTCCAATTACTATCAACTATCAAGCTATCAACTTATATATTAGAACATTAGTAACCGATTTAAATTATTTTTTTCAATAAACATACTATATTTATTATGTAATGTCAGTAACGTTTCCCAACAGGTGGGTCTTAAAATGAACATGGACAAGACAAAGATCATGTCCATGTTCTGCCCGTACCGGTTGTCGTTGGGAACGATACTCTCGAAGTTGTTGACCACTACAACTACCTTGGACAGATTGTTCAGTTAGGTACGAGGGCGGCACTGAAAATTTCGGGAATCAAGGAAGTGACACAACATTACTATTTAAAAATATATTTATTGCTTTTCGAAGTATTCTCCGCGACATTTGACACATTTTGCCATACGATGGAACCAATCATTGAAGCAACCATTCCATTCGGAAGTTGGGGTCTCCAAAATGGCCGTTTTGTAGGCGTCCACAGCTTCTTCAGGTGATGAAAATCTCTGTCCAAGCAATTTATTCTTTATTTTAGGGAAAGTATAGAAATCATTACCCAAGTAGCACAAAAGCGCATTATATAAGTTCACATCGGTTATTCCAGCATTAATAAAAACGTATAAAGGTTCACTCAAACGCAAACAGCTGGATAGAAAAACATCGGAACCAATTTAACACTTTTGTCTGTAATATAACTTTATTAGCGCTACAAAGATGCTACTGTAACATTACTTGCGTTAATATTATGTTTTTGATACTATCAGCCATATTGCAGCATTTTCGTGGACTTAAACGATGCTAATAACTGCATTGAAGTGTTACTCGTGTGCCATTATAAGATTACATTATTAGGAGGAAAATGTGAACTACAATAATGCAAACACTTATTTTGTGAACTTATTTAACAACGTGTAATCTCTTCATTCTGCATATAGCTTCACTCCTGGAATGTTGATCAGCTAATTATACCATACTCTTACAATGACACTTATTTATACCACGAGAAGACTGTACGTGAACATTTATGCAAATGACTTACAACGTATTACTTTAAACTAGTTCACACGTACCCCTGATTCTTGCCATAGCCCGAATAGTCGAAAACGAATATGCATTTAATCGATTAATAAAGTTTAAATTATAATGTTCAATGCTGTAGTATATTAGAGAGCTTCTTGCGGTGTGAAGAGAGCGAAGGGAGCCTCACTATTTTTTATTCTGTGCCATCCCCGCGGTTTATGGGGATTGGGTATAAGTAGATATAGGCGATTTCTCAATAGGTTTGCGGATCCCTAAAGCTGGTTTTCAAGAGTAATACTTTAATTGGTTCACTGGTACGCAATTGGTGTTAATTTTGACCACTGTTACTCTTCACATCAGCTAAAAGTTTACTTGAATTACACATGAGCTATTCATTCTTGCTTATTGCTTGCTTGTGGTTCACTAGTGAGCATATGTAATGAAAACAACATTTATTTGTGATTAATGCGGTTCACGTTACAGGTCCACCATTTTTTCTGTTTTATAACCTGTACACTTTAAAATTCATGTATTGTTTTCTTTAAAACAATAGAAATAAGTAATTTTTTATAATGTTAAATTTTGAAGTTTAAGTTTTATATCAAAATTTACATTTCTAATCACCAAATTTAGTAAAAAAAACAACATAGTTGAAATCATCCTTATTAAGTTTTCTTGATTAATATTATAAAACAATGTTATTTAACGGGCGCATGAAAAATTTCATCTGAAGACATATAGTATTTGACAATAAAATTGCATTCGCTGTATAATTTCATCACATATAATAGTTATAATACACATTGTACTCGCCAAATATTATTGTTTAATAAGTTCACCACACTAAAACTAAGTTTTCACATCGACACAAAATAGAAGCTGTGATAGGAAGTATAAATAATACAAAACGTAATTATTTTAAGCACATGTGAACAATGAAGGTTATAAGCATCTATATCGTGTCACGATTAATATTCGTTGTGTACTTTCAGCTGAATAGAACGTCCAACAAGTACGAATATATTGTTTGTTAGCTGTTTGATAAGTAACATATATCTACTTAATCAGCTGTTTTTCAGCACTTATGACGATTGTTACCGTTTTTAATGCTAATATATTGCTATAGAATGCTGTTATACAGACAATTAACAGCTTTTTGCTGTCAATTTTGTGCCCAAATCAGTATTATATCAGCACTGTAGTAGGATATAACTCTGATAAACAGCACATGCCAACAGCAAAAGGTTTCAGCGTGGCCTCTTTAACTGCAGCTATACAGAACTTGTGTGCTACTTGGGTAGGGCTTAGGTCGGGGCTGTACGGCGGATGGTCTAATAATTCTATGTTTTCTTGCTCTAAAAACTCTTTTGTTCTGTGCGCGGTGTGAGAACTCGCATTATCGTGATGGAGGATGATGCGGCGGTTGCAGTTCTCTTTACGGAGTTCAGAAACGACCTGTGGCAAACAAATGCTAGCATACCATTCTGCATTAACCGTTCTTTGTCCCTCAAGAGGAATAGTCGTAACATGGCCGGTTTTGGAGACAAACGTGGCCACCATTTTTTTTGCAACACTCCGTGAACGAACAATTTTTGTTGGCTTTAACTAATTTTCGAACACCCAAACTCGTGACTGGTTTTTTGTTTCGGGTTCGTACGCGTATATCCAGGATTCGTCACCTGATACGATGTTGTATACAGCATTTGAAGATCCTGCGTGGAATCTTTCGAGAGTTCTGACGCACCAAGTAACGCGAGCCGCTTTTTGCTCTTCACAGAGCGAATGCGGTATCCATCGGGAAAACAACTTTTTTACACCTAATTGTTCATGCAAGATTATTTGTATTTGACTCATGCCAATGTCTAAAGTTGCCTGAATTTCGCGGTATGTCACATGTCGATCTTCCTCAATCAGCTTACGCACAGCATCAACGTTTTCTTGGGTGACTGCAGTTTTTGGACGACCTTGACGGGGATCATCACTGAGCTTGACACGTCCACGTTGAAATTCAGCAAACCAGCGATAAATTGTGGTTTTGGATGGGGTTTCATCACCAAATGCAGAAATCATCCGGTCAACACACTGTTTTTGTGTTAAACCACTTCGAAAGTCATAATAAATCATGGCTCTTGAAATTTCTCGAGTCAATTCCATTTTCTCAACGACTAAACAAGTTTGACAAAACCTTGTGACAAGACCGAGAATCTTTTTTTATATAAATAAATGGTATTCGATTTTAAAAACCAAGGAGTTTTCAATTAAAAAGATTTTAATATAACAGAAACAGTGGAAATATTCCATTCCCGATACTTTTAGTGCAGCCCTCGTAGGTCCAACTTCAACAAAGAGGTCGCCCGAAGAATCCAACTCGGATGGGCAGCGTTCGGGAAATTGCGTAATATCTTCTCGTCCAAAATCCCTGTGTCTGAAGACAAGGGTCTACGACCAGTGTGTGTTGCCAGTGATGACATATGGAACTGAAACGTGGTCTTTACCTGCTGGCCTGTTGGAGAAACTTAGAGTCACGCAACGGGCAATGGAGAGAGCTATGCTCGGAGTTACTTTGCGCGATAGAATCCGGAACGAGCATATTCGCCAAAGAACCAAAGTTACCGACATAGCTCGCAAGGTTTGCAAGTTGAAGTGGCGCAAGGCAGGCCACATCGCTCGAAGAACTGACAACCGCTGGGGAAGAAAGGTTCTCGAGCTGCGACCGCGAACCGGAAGACGCAGCGTAGGAAGGCCTCCCACTAGGTGGACCGACGACATTGTAAAAGTCGCGGGCAACCGGTGGATGCAAATGGCAGGTTGTCGTACAGTGTGGCGGTCTAAGGGGGAGGCCTTCGTTCAGCAGTGAACGTCTCCGGGATGATGATGATGATTTATTATGAAAACTGACGTGGTTTTGACACATTTTTGTTTTATTTATACGGGAATACTCACGTTTAATTAAATCGGATACTCCGACTATAGTTTCCATCACATCCGGTGACCTTTTTCAAAGAGTGAAAACAGAGCCCGACGCGCTTGCAGCTGCGTCTTTCTTAGAACCACGCTAAGCAGCACGTATAAATTCCCGTATAAATAAAACAAAAATACTATATTTACTTAAATTCTTCATAAAAGCTATTGGTTTCAACGATTTAAACATCAGTCACCTACCCTATTAAGGCCAATATGTTTTCCATCAATTTTTTACAAAAAAATATAAAAAATAAGACATTTAAGTACAGGTGATGCTGTTATATACCGTATCCTTTCAGGGCATGCTTAAGAAGGTCTAGGGCTATCTTATAAGCTATATATTAGTTCAGCAAAATGTAATGAATTTAGTTATTTTAACTAATGTAAAAAAAAACTTCCTGTTGGATAACCATAAACTGTTGGATGTCCATAAACAGAGGATTTCCCCTGTATCCGAACTTACTCCAATGATTACGTACCTACTGTATACATAGACGATTTAATGATTATATGGGGGGTGAAACTCTTTGATTGACCATATCTTTACGACTCATCCATATTTACCCAAAATAAAAACATTAGGAAAAAAATTGTTAAAAAAATAAACGTGACGAAAATTGGATGTTTGAAGTTCTAGTGTGGTGTAGTTTTGACAGCACAAGCCCTTATACCCTGTCAACCAACCTGTCTCTCGCCGGCTTCGCCTCTCAGTTGCCACACCAGCTCAGCACATTGCGCCAGGCCGGTTGCCCCCCGAGGATAGCCCGTAGCAATCAGCCCACCACTCGGGTTCACCACAACTCGGCCTCCATATGTGTTATCTCCAGCGTCAACAAACTTGCCCGCTTCCCCTTCTCCACACAACTGCAGCCCTTCATAGGTTATCAGCTCATTTGCGGCAAAGCAATCATGCAATTCAACAACATCAACTTGCTTCGGGGAAACGCCAGACTTTTCATATATCTTTTTTGCGGCAAGAACAGTCATATCGTAGCCGGCTACCTTCATTAAACTGTTCTCGGAGAATACGGCTTCTGTGTCAGTGGCCATTTCCATGCCAATGATTTCTACGGCTTTGTCTTGTAGGCCATATTTGATTACAGCTTCCTCAGACATGAGGACAGCGGCGCCCGCTCCATCGCTTGCAGGACTGCATTCTAGTTTAGTGAGCGGGCCATAGATCTTCCTTGAGTTCAACACTTCTTCAACTGTATATTCTCTCCTGCCCTGTGCACGGGGGTTATTGGCACCGTGGCGGTGGTTTTTGGCGGCGATCTTGGCTAGGTGGAGTTCAGTGGTACCATACTTTTTCATGTGTTCAATAGCGGCATTACCGAAGCACTGGGCAGCCAGGGGGGCGCCGGTTATGACAGCAAACTCCGCCATTTTGAGCGTATGCCTGTCCAGTGGGTGGGTTCTTTCGGTGAAAGTTTCGTCGAGCAAACCGAGCGGCATTCTTTCGAAGCCGACCGCAAGAACTACTTCGGAAATGCCACCTTCGACTAGTTGCTTGGCCAGGAAGATGGCGTTGGAGCCGGTGGAGCAGTTGTTATTCACGTTGTAGATCGGAATGCCTGTCATACCAACTTGGTAAAGTACGCGCTGGCCGCAGGTGGAGTCTCCGTACACATACCCGCAGACCGCTTGCTGAACATTGGTGTAGCGCACGCGAGCATCCGCGAGCGCCGCGACCACTGCCTCTTTACCCAAATCAGGGTAGTCGCCGCCTGTGGTCGGCTTTATAAACTTTGTCATGCCAACACCGACTACGAATACTTTTCTACCCATTTTGTTAAATGTATAGTTAAAATGAACTCTAAGAGACGGCAGCGGAGAGCGATGCGCTCGAACTAAGCGTCAGCCCGTCAGCTCGTCAGCTCAAACTAGATAGGTACAGAAGTCAATCTACATGCAAAGTGCGCTCGAGCAACGCACACATAGACACCGCCCGCGGTCACGATGTCTCGGACCGGTTGGGACCAGTGCGAGCGCGAGTGCCATCCGCTTGAGCTCCCCGTGTAAAAGTATTCTTTGCTTGAGACACGCCTCTGTGAACTTTTTTGTGCAATTATGGAGCAACAGAATTAAAGTTATTATAACTGTTCAGTGGTTCGTTTGTTTAAATTCAACATTAAACGGTGAATTGTTTTTAAGCTACCAGTTGTTTCAGAGGTAAGTAGGTATTTGCTTGTATTTCGATGGCTCATTTTAACGTAACACAGAACAGTTATAATATAGGTAGGTAGGTTAGCGCCCCGGCCCCTGGCCACTCGCCTAATAAGCGAACATGACTTTGTGACCTGTTAATATTTTTACAATGTATATTAACTATTTATTGTAGTATAATTAATATAGTAGGTGACCTAACCGGCGCGGCGCTGTTGATCAATCCTTTAGCATGGTTTCTGGCTACTGATAAATTCGTTGCAAAATAATGAAAAAAAAAACAAAGACGACCATTACTAATGGTGTTTATTTCGCGGCCGACTAACCTTATCACTGCACACTGGTGTGAAGGTTATAGGAAGAAAATTTCCAAACCTTCACATTCTTAATAAAAAAAAACAATTTGCTACTATCTACTAATATCTCATAAAAACCTCTACAAATAACGATGATATTTATTGAAACAAGGCAGTAATATAGGTACTAATTCACCAGGACAGTTCGACGGACGACTGGGGTGCGAGGAGGGGTGTCATTCCGCAGTTTAGGTATGTTCGGCGCTCCGTCCGGGTGGACAATACAAGGCAGAAGTCAGTCGCCGCCCGCAAGCTAGCTTCGTCGCACGTAACTAAGCATACGTGATAGAAAGAGAGCGGTATATCTAGGTGAATATAGCGAGCGGTATCCAGCGCTGTGCGAGTTGAATTGCTACTTTATTACCTAGTAGATAGAGTCCTTATTTATTTCAATTCCTTAGCGGATTAGTACTATTATTTATTCTGTGGTGCGAGAGTGATCGGAGGTGACTATCAATCTTCATATCGGTCATCCCTGTCGTACAATGACGATATCGTTTGCGGTAGTGTGAAAACGCTAATTGTTGGCGATTTAAGGCCGAGCGCATACGACGAGAAAAACCGCCCGAAGGCGCTCCGTGCATACATTTTGTACTAGGTCCCGCACACCGTAAGAAATTTCTCGAGACGCCCGTCTCGCTCGCACCAGTTAATGCTGCGCAGTGTGTTACGGTCGGTCCGGCGCCTGTCGGGTGCCGTGCCGAATCAATGTGCTACCACTCTAAGATTACACCAATTTATCAGGTGAGGATTCTGGTGTCATTTGTTCACACCAGAATCCTCAAAAACTTACCTTTATAACTCTGGAACCCTGGTTTGGCATATCGTAATGACCAATTGACGACTAAATTTTGGAATCAAAACCACGTCTCGAGCCCTCACCGTTCGCTCGCATGAGAATTGAGGATTCTGGCGTGAGCTTCACACCAGAATCCTCATCAAACCCTACCTATAACTTCGGAATTACGATGCGTCATGCGACTAATTATCTCACATTGGTGAAATTATGACTAATTAATGACTAAATATTTGCATTTTCAAAACCGATTTTCATGAAGTTTTCAGTGGTAAGATTCTGGCATGAAGCACATTCAAAATTGACTATTACTTAAAGGACTACCAAAGCGGAATTGAGCAGATTGGAAAAGTTTGGACATTTTAGCAAGAATAGGGTAGATGACAGATGTTTATATCGTTGAAACCAAAAGCTTTGATGAAGAATTTAAGTAAATATAGTATGTTTATTGAAAAAATAATTTAAATCGGTTAATAATGTTCTGATATATGAGCGTTTAAAGTTTTTGTTAGAGACAACTCTGTCCCTTTCCCACAAAACAAAAAATGACGTCACGCCTTACTTGTCAGAATAAAATTTATATGGCGGACTGAGAAGTGACGTCACGATTTGCTGTTTCGCCTCTCTGTCTAGCGTGATATTAAAATGCTTATAAGTTGCTTATTTTTGATCAGATTTTCATTTTCTTTTCATTATTCAGCTATATTTATGGGCCACATTTTAATAGGACAATAAAAAAAAACCAGTCATCTAGCCTATTAGAACATTTAGAACTAGCTTTAGCCTTGCGCGGAACTAGCGCCATCTAGTAACACATTCAAGAACTACGCAATAATTTTTAACGCGTTTAGATCCCAAGCCTAACGTAACCGCATGTCTACTAAAGCTTATAGTCCACGCGCGCCTCTAATTAAGACCGATAGGTACACACAGCGCTACGATCGCATTACCAAACAGCAAGATAATAATAAATTTTTGCCTAACTAGTAACTACCCATCAAAGGGTATAAATATGTGGGTATAGTAACAACTTAGTATCAACCACCGCGTGACAATACAATGGTACGTTTGATACTAAAAACAAACAAATAATGATTATGTATTTTATGTGACAAAAATAATATATCACCCTTAAATTGTTTTATTACGTATTGCTCATATTATTTTTGTATGTTAATAATTATTGTCAATTTACAGCATAATCAACATTATTTTTGTTTCAGAATAATAATATATTGAAACAGATGCATACATTGGGTGCTAAGCAGGACGCAGCTGCACGCGCGTCGGGCTCTGTTTTCACTCTTTGAAAAAGGTCACCGGATGTGATCGAAACTATAGTCGGAGTATCCGATTTAATTAAACGTGAGTATCCCCGTATAAAAAAAAAAAAACATTGAAACAGCTTAAAATAATTATTTTGTTTTCAGAATAAATTAATAATTAGTTTCTGGTTTAATTGATTTTTTTGTTTCAGGTTAGGTTGAAATTCAATTGACGTTGATAATTATAGTAGATTTTAGTTTGTCCGTTCATCCTATGATTACTCGAAACGATATTACAGCGGAAATACACTAGAAATTAACAGATAAAACAATTTTGATTGTGTCTTTGTAGTACTTCAGTGTTTTTTGTTTGCGACAGTAACTAAGCTATCAGGTAAATAAATAATTGGACATCTAGGCATAGTGATTAACAAACAAAGAACTCCGGATTCTATACAAAAAAACATTTATTAACAAAATAGATAATGCCATCAATAAATCATTTGGAATGATCAAATAGAACATAAATACATTTAAAAACAATACACTTATCTGTATATAACATTATTTAAACTTTAGAACTTCTATCGTGACTTCAAGACAGTCGTTACCACTGTGTATAAAAATGCCCCATACCTTCCGTAACCCAAGATTAGTATTAGAGAGGTAACCAGTTCAAAACTAGTTTTAGAATTTACAGTTTGGAACGTATCGCGTCGATTCTTCCGGCCGCTTGCCTCTGCAAGTCCGTGAGCTTCATCGCAAGACCCATGTTGCCTTGAATCTTGATCTTTCCTTGGAAGAAAGCCTTTTGCGGGTTCAGTTTGCCAGAAATGAGGTCGGTGACATCGTCGTCGCTGACAGTGAAAGTGACGTCAGGTTTCTCGCTCCCGTTGTAAGAAACCTTTCCCTTTCCCTCTTTAGCGTTGATCACCCAATATCCCTCCGCCCCGTTCGGTCCGTTCCTTACTTTGAATCCGTAGATACCACGGACTTTTTCGATGAGGTTGTCGGCGTCGTTCTCCATGGCTTCTTCTAAGATCTTCATGTATTTGTAGACCTTGAAGTCATCGGGGCTGCTCGCGATGGCGGCCACCTGGTGGGGCAGGGCGTTGGTGAAGCCTTTGCGGTACATGGTGATGACGACTGCTCCTCCTAGTCCCAAGTTGTGCTGCAGACCGATACGTGCGCGGGGCACCTGAAATTACAACAAAAATAATATTAAACTTCATTTTTAACGGTTATATTTTTTTTTTTATATAATAGAGAGGCAAACAAGCATGCGGCTTGCCTGATGGTAAGCTCACCGCCGCCTATGGACACCTGCAACATTAGAAATGTTGTCGATGCGTTGCCAACCCAGAGAGATATGAGTAGATGCCTTTTTTAAAACGCTCCATATTGTAATTCCTCGGAAAGACCTTCGCGGGGAGGACATTCCACATTTTGCAAGTGCGCGGAAGAAATGAGCGCCAGAAACGAACGGTGTGGGATTTCCAGATTTGCAAAATGTGGGGGTGAGCCTTTAGACGATGGCGGGATGTGCGGTAGTGGAACTCCGATGCGGGAATAAGGTCAAACAGCTCATCAGAGCATTCCCCAAAAAACAAGCGGTAGAAGATGCAGAGGGAACCCACGTCCCTACGGAGGCTAAGTGGGTCCAGCTTGTTGGTGAGCTTAGGATTGTCGACAATTCTAGTAGCGCGTCGCTGTAGGGAGTCAAGAGGCTGAAGCTGGTATTCCGGCGCGCCATTCCAGAGGTGGGAGCAATACTCCATGTGGGGCCGCACTTGTGCTTTGTAAAGCAGAAGCCGCTGACCCGGCGTGAAGTATCGCTTTGCTCTGTTAAGCACACCAAGCTTCTTTGAGGCGAGTTTCGCCTTAGCCTCTAAGTGACCCCGAAACTGGACTTCACCAGAAATGCTAAGAAATGGTTATACAAAAAATACGGGAAAAGATATTTGACCAGCAGTGGATAGATGACTGAAAAAAGAAATACAAAGAATAACATTGTTTTGTTGTATATAAGGAAATACGATACAATACTACAATTTGAGTTTTGTGGTAATTATATCTATCTTTGCCTATCTTATAACACGAAGGCAGCACTGGTGCCCATAGACATACATAGTAGGGACGGGTTGGAAGCCATTTTGAAATGTTGCTCTGTCGTCGGTGTCAAAGAAACACATTGACACCGATGCCGGCACAGTCTGCGACGCACGTCCGACGCGATTACTTGAGAACAAAATGCCAAAATATGTCATCACATATTTTGGCATTTTGTTCTGTTTTGTTTGTTTTTTGTTTTGTTTTGTTTTGTTTCTTTTGTTTTGTTTTGTTTTTTGTAAGGGCTGTACGAATAACATTTCAAAGTGCAGTAACATTAGGTGGCGTTTCTTATGACCAGTAAGTCAACATTTTGGTTTTACACAATAACTTTTATTTTTAGGTAATAGGTAAGTAGTTTTTAGTTTCGTAGTTTGCGCTTCTTCTACCGCGCCTAACTGGCGCTGCACGTAGTGACCGCGAAATCCGAGAGATGGCGTTGTCCTTTTGTCAAAGAGAAATTAAGACTTACGAGGCGTATCTAGACATAGAAATCATTGCTGTGCCTGAAGACTTAAAAAGAAAAATCTTAATAAGGCCTAAAGCAAAGAGCCACTGTTTTTATGGTTGACAGGCTAATTGTTTAACCAGTTGACCACAGCTCATCTGTTGTTGAGTGGTCAAGTCGAATATGGTAAACAACTTTACTGATGGTGAGTGATCACGATCGCTTATGAACACGAATACCAGAAGTATTGTCAGTTTTTGTCAGTGTATTGTATACCTACCTGTCTAACCTTGGACTCTTCTTTCGAAGCGAAGCGAATAATGTTTACAGGTTTAAAAAATTAGCTGTTGGCCTCACACTAGACATTACGGTTAAGGTCGTCTTAGAGGGTCAAACTTGGATTTCATTAACAAAGATAAATATAAAACTTATAACGTCTGCCCGTACGTCATTTCGTAATTACCTGTGAGTGAGACCATTGTATTCTAAATTAGCTGACAATTAAATATTGAGGATTTTCAGGGTTCCGTGCCAGAAAAAGAGACTATTGAGACACTATTACTATTCCTACACTAGCTACGCCGCGCCGGCTGTTGCGTCGTCTGGCAGCTTGTCTGTACAATGTTTAGTCCGCTATATCTTTGCCGAATAGGTAATAGATCTAATCAACTCGATTGATGGCGCTGACAATACTTGCCAGTACAAAACAGCATAATATTTTTGATCTGTGGCACATAAACTAAAAATTTTGACAATGACAGACACGTTTTTTACAGATTTTCTCGAATTCGATTTGTTTAATACACTTAAACATAAACTTAAAACTATAGTCTCCAAGAACTGGTTTGGTGCGAATTGAACTGTTTTGCTCTCTTTTTTCTCTCTCTTTATATTGTGTAATATCTAATATTGTTTTCAATGTTAATCAAAATCCTTAGCTAACCATGTTAACAAGTGATATACACTTTTATATGCGGAAACGTGTAAATGGTGTATAGTTATCCAAATGTTTGTAAGTCTACTTAAGTTATTATCACTGTATGTTTCCCAAATAAAATAAAACGTCTGGTCAGCGCAAGGTCAGCAGCATCTACAATGACCTTTTTTTTTAAGTTTGCCAGTAATTCCCCATTAGGCTTAACGCCAATAATACGCTTAAGCGTCTTACATGGCGTTAAAACACTGCAAGGAATGGATTGAAGGTAATGCTAAAGCACAATAAAAACAGGACCTAAGAATCCGATCCGGATTAAAAAAAAGACTTCTTTTGGTGAAAACCATATTTTATGTTGTCACTGAACCCTCAGTACGCAAGTCAGACTAACACTTGGCCAAGTTATACACATAAATTTACAATGAGCTTCGTCGAAAAAATAATTATTCTATAATAATACCTACATGGTACCTAGTACCTGAAATGAAATATAAAACAGACAAGCAAATTTAAAAAAAAAAACAAGCAAAATACGCAATTTAGTTTACTTGAATGACTTATTTTTTCCAGTTATTTCGATTTAAAAACCGTTTTTGATGAAATTTCAATCTGAAAAGGGACTAATCTGGAAGTATATCCTTTAAAAAATACAAATTGGTTTAATATACGACGATGTTCCGAGTTGTCAAATAAAACCGAATTGGGAACCTTCTCTTTTTTTGAAGTGGGTAAAAAACCAAGCTGTAACATACTATATCTACCTATAGAACAACAATAAAGGACAAGTAGGTTATTTGGTATTGGTTATGGACAGTTTTATTATGGTATTTGTACAATTGGTGAATCTGTCACGAAACACTTTGACGCTCTTCTATTGAAGCAATATGCTTGAATAAATAACCTGTTTAGTAAAACTGGCTTATAACATATCAATAGGTCCAAAGTACAAGTTTAAAATTATGCTCTTTTCGCAAGACACGCCACTCTACTAACTTTAATCTGTACTGTAGCCAGCGACAATGATAAGATGAAAGGACGAGAAATAAGCGCACGGATTTTGAAGACTATATGTTGAGCGCCGGCTCTCCACTCGCTTCAGTCATACTCTGCCTTTGCGACGTGCGAGCCGTACTATACGACAATACAAACTTCTAATACATGTACATGTGTTCTCTTTTTGTCATGTAGTAATTAGATTCGCTATCTCTATTTTCCGGCAAATTTAATATGCTTTATAATATATAATTTTAATATTTTTTTAGCTAGGTATAGGTAAAAGTAGTAGCTAGTAGCGCGTGATTGTGTTATCTTGTTGATTTTGACGAATTTGCAAGCGCTGGGCCCGTCCATTGCATTATCACCGTCGCTGACTGTAGCCAGCAGGTTACAGCGTAAAGATTGGGTAATCATAGGTAATTGCAGGCAATGATTTCATTACTCAAGAGTCTCAACATGCGCGTGAATGACTAGCACATACCTACATAAAACGTGAATACACAGAATTTTAGAATTGAATAAATAGTTTACATTACAATGATTCGGTTGGTTTGTAGAAAACTAGCCGCCCGACTTCGGACGGGCGTACGGGCGAATCGTTGACTTTACTTAGTTGGAATATACGTGTATTTTATACATACAAACCTTCCGGAAGATAATATCTAAATGATATTGAAAACCATATTAAAATATATGTCAAATTTGAATACACAAATAAAACAAATTATATTTTAGTCAAATAACCCACCCCTGTCTGTACCCGGTGCAAAGGTGCCCATGACACTGGCAGCATTTCCGCGTTGAATGGCATTGGCCAGCCTTTGCACCAGGAACGAGCCGGAGCGGGAGTCACCAGTCGCCTCCTTAATACGGCGCCCTATCTCGCGAACTAAAGTTTATGTATTAAAATATATTGTTTAGTTTTGGAGAACAAAGCCTACAAACAAACACAAAATTACCATTGTACCATATTAGCCTCATTCGTCATAGTGTATGATTACGTTGCTAGGCGCAGTGCGCAGGGAAGTAATAATGGATGATCTTTAGTGGTAATGGTGGTAAGTTAGTATTGTGATATTGCTGACAGCCTTAGATTAAGCAAGACAAGCGGAGCGTTGGTCGTCCAGCTGATAGATAATCTGTGATATCATCACCAACGCGGGTCGAATCTCCACTAGATTAGCACAGGACCAACACAGATGACATAGCAAAAGAAAGGTCTAACTCTATAGGTCGAAGAACAGTTAAAGAACGAATCTATGTAGTTCTCTACGTACTTAGTCCGGCTCTATGTAAATCGGATAGGTACTTTAAAAATATAATTTGGAGATTTTACCTTCAATTAATTGACACAAGGAAAAAATTAAACAAACACTCTGACCACTTTGGTGGTCACTCTAAACATCTAATGTTGAATAGGAAGGCACAATTAAATTATCAAAATGTGTTAATTTAGGTAATGTAATTATACAGATAAATTAGTCAAGTTTTTAGATTGCTGTTGTATAATCATAATGTATTGCTTAGATAACACATTTGAAAATATATTTGGCCATGACCACAATTGGTATTCGGTAATTGGTGGAAAAAATCCCTGGGCAAAGAAACCTCGGTAGGTATAGCTGAAGATAAAATAAAACTAAAATTATGAGACACGATAAAAAAAAAGCTTTAAATTATAATTTAATATCAGATTATTTATAATAATAAAACGAGATAATTTTGATGCAACGTGCAATCATAAATACCTACAAAGACGTAGAGCCAAATCTTTAAACGAACCGAGCCGCGCGCTGATAAAATGCTGATGTTTGCGTGCCCTTTTATTAAACTAGCTGTTGCCACCTTCGTATGCGTTTAGAAAAATGCTTGTGGGTGAAAAATTTAGTTCAGCCATTTTTAACTAAGTACTCTTCTTGATAATAAATTATGATGTATATGGGTAAAAATCAGAGTGCAGCATTTTAAGTTTTCAAATATCTGAAAAATTTACTTTGCTTCTGAAACAATCTAGCAAAAGATGTTTATAGTGATAAATGTTATGAAACTTTCCTGAGAAGAGCCACGCAAAAATTAATTAATTATTTTATTTTATTAATCTATTTCATTTTTATTTTTTTTACTTATGTTATGAAATAAAACACTGTCTTAAACTATCACGGTTGTTTACTAAAGTTCTATTATTATTAACGGGATATTTACCGTGATTATGTTGTGAAAT
This sequence comes from Erannis defoliaria, assembly GCA_905404285.2. Lineage (NCBI taxonomy): Eukaryota > Metazoa > Arthropoda > Insecta > Lepidoptera > Geometridae > Erannis > Erannis defoliaria. Next base: position 14,999,832 of record FR990084.1, read on the forward strand.
GAGCTCCCGATATTGAATTATCGAATGTGTTTAAAACAACATATGCAGTGATATTGTGAGTGTTTTTCGTCGAGACTTGGGTTCGAGTTCGAGTTTCAGTAATCGTAGTAAAAGACTTAGAAAGAGGGTAGTTCGTTATTAAGGTGATACGTTTCCCGTTTGGCGGGAAATTCAAAAATCAAACAGTTTTTTGGTCTTTGTAGCTAGGCCGGGTAGTTAATGTGAAATTACATAGTGTTTGCGAAAATTGTTGGTTGTTCTTTAGATTATCACGTACAACTATTAATCAGTAACTCACCATATTACTTACATTTGTCCATAAACCGTTTGAAACAGCAAACATTTGTTTATTGACAAATGTATGTAATAATGTGCATTACAGATAAACAGCTTTACGTGAGTTTGTAAAGAATAATAATCAATTGGCGCAAACATCATGATCGTTTACAATAATTACCCGGCCTTGCTACAAGAACAAAAAAACTGGTTGAAATTTGAATTTCCCGCCATATGTGAAACGTATCACCTTAATGTTTTTTCGAACTCTTTTGACAACCACCCGCATTCTTCAGTCTACTCGTGAACATGGTGCATGCAACTGCGCCGAAATATCGGGAGCTCATTTCACAACATAATCACGGTAAATATCCCGTTAATAATAATAGAACTTTCGTTATGAAATAAGTTCTTCACATATTGAAACGCGATAATTCTCCCCTTATGCACAATCACAACGAGGACATCTACGAGGAGGGAATGATCATTGGCAAATGACAATAGCATTCATAACAATGATTAACAGTGGCAAGCAAGTGTCCTCTGGAAATCGTTTGTGTACACTACACACTGATAATGAAGAAGGTTGCATTATAAAGAAAATAAAACTCCTTTGTCGCTACGAGTTGCGAAACTTTATAACCATAGCGACTAGTTGCTATCAAATACCTATACGAAACTCTTTTACCGCACCCAGTAGCGTGTGATAAGAGTAGTAATCCTTCATCGCAACTAATTGCGAAATTTAGTTACGATGGCAGCAATAGTTTGCTACTTTGCTCAGTAAGTTGAAATAAAAACATCTTAGACATTGCTAGATAAAATTTAATTATTATTTATTATCACACAACCATAACGGGCGCAGTAAAGGTGGTTTTTGGCAAAAAAAATACTAGATAATGATAAACCCTAATTATAATAATCTTTGAAAACACCGAATAAACATTTATCAGGCTCGATTAGATAGGTGAACACGTAAGGTACACTGGGTTACCATCTCGGAATTTGAAAAGTTCTGATAAGCTAGAGAAAGTTTTAACTTTCGATATTTTAGTAAGTACGACGAAGTAAGACGGTTTAAGAGTGCGACTAATGCCAGAAAAATAACAGATTTCACCCGCGCGTCTTGCATTAGTTTAGAGTCGAAAATCGCATGATACAATTGATGATGATAATGGCTTTGAGCAATTTAGGTGGGATTTTATTTAATTATTCAAAATGTAGGCATGACATAAAAAAAATAACGGCTACTGTGCTAAAACATTAGTTTGGCTATGTATTTCGTAAAAAATAATGTGGTGCTGTCGCTGATAATTTAGAATTTAGAGCATTTGAATTAAAACAGTTTTTATTTGTTGGTAATTTGTAAAAAAAAAAAAACTAGATTGTTTTCTAAAATTCTATTCGGCTACTCGGCTTTTTTAGGTTTTTCCCCTACCTATAGTGTTTTTTTAATCTGAATATTTACGTTCTTTATCATTGAACTATGTGTTTAAAAATACACCTTTTGCTTACTTTTGGCATTAGTCGCCCCCTTAAGTGTTGTACATTTCTTCATGTTGTAAGTACTAAGCCTGGACATAAATCATCCGGCCATTTTACAGACAAAATATCAGGTCGGTTGGTAAGACTGGGTAAATTAATACAGTTCGCGACTTCTCACACGTATCAATGTTTATACTAATAATAAACAAATAAAAGGTTAAAAACATGCAATGTGACTTTGTAAATGCCTTATGACGTGTTAATTAATAATAATTAGCTTATCTACATAAAAATATATATTTAACTTCTAATAAATACCCAAGATCAATAAATCCGAAGGATGAAAAGTATATTTTTAAAAACAATATTTTTTGACCGGGGCGACTTTAAAGGGGTGTAAAAGGGCGGGTGAACTCAAAAGGCAAGATCTTTGTTTTAAAATATGGTGATGTTATTGGTATGAGGAATTAAACAATGAAAAAAAATTGCGAGGGATGGTTTAAAGTAGCGATTATTGGGAGGAAAATAATGAATTGATAATAGATGAATAGATTTATTTAGTAGTTATTTTTATGTACCTATAACAATTGCTCTTATTACCTTAAGAGTCAAGCACATGCTGTTAGGTATAAGAACGGTTTTTATGATACCTAGTAGAATTAACGCATACAGTGTGGTGTAGAAATAACTGTCCAACTCATTACCCATCTTTGATAACAGTGCCTGCTGCTGGCTCTTATCAGTGCCGGGGGTAATGTTCGACTTGCCCTGATAAGGTTTTAAGATAAACAATTATAACCACTCAAACTACGTACAAAGTACTCCGAACGTTTTAGTTTCGTACCGAATGCCCAAGGGTGTCAAAGCACTCCAAGGTTACTTTCCTTTATAGGGTCCTTGATAGACGTGTACTGGAAACGGGACCCTATTTAAGCGAGCGAAGGTCTCAGAATCTTGGACGAACCGGCATAATATTATGCCGATTCGTGATCCTGAAACATATTATGTTTGTATTCTACACTTGTTAACTAATCTCATAATACTTATATGTTTTCCAAATGGTAGCTCTGGGCACAGACCTTATGAACATATTAAAAAAATATTCGGCGATCTCAGAAATGTTGTTGGAAAGTACCTAGTTAGTAAAAAAATTACAATACTATTATCAAGCTATTTAATATACGCTAAATTGGTTAAAGGGTTGTGATAGAAGATATAGACGTCGCGAGGTCACAGATCGGGGCACAACTAAACCATAGCTCATATAAATTAGTTTCAATGGTGGATTCAACATCACCTGCTGATGTCATAAGATACCTATAAAAAAATTGGATACATACTGAATACTGACAAATCTGGCTTTGTTCGGAGATTGGAAATATACCCTAGATACGCAAACTGAAGTGTGAAACGAAGAAGTGAAACATACACTTTGTGGATCATATTACTTGGATACATGTGGCCAAATGTCACTGGATTACTATGTAGCTACGGGCAACGTGTATTAGAAACAATTATGACTTAACAGAGACGAGACAAGTTTTGACACCAATTTCAGTGAAAGGAGAGCTAGTAGCTTCATACTTTCACTTTGAAGGCTGTAAAAATCATATAAACTTATGACAGGTACAAGTTTTATTTCAAGCTTGTTGTGGCTTGTAACTTTATCCGTAGTTTGAGAAAGAATTATATTATGATATAATGGCCATGCCTATCCTAAATATCTGGTCCCTGGTCTGGTCTGGTGTTTAGTCAAAACGATTTGAAATAGAAAGTATCAAAAATCAGTCACATGATGTCGAGTAGGCCTATTTTTTTACGATACTAAACACAGAAAAAATGGTATATAATACACTCCCATAGAAAACGAGTCTAAATATAGTTGATCCATTAAACTCTATGTGTATAGTAATAGTGTGTCGATATTTAACTATAGTGCTGAGGCGCGGGCGCAGCCGCGTGACGTCAACGAGCCAAGCTCTATAGTGGACAACCTATACAATGTCATAAATAATTGAGTACAAATGAGCTGTATATGACTGAATTGTAGTTATTGCTATATCTGTTTAGATGTTTTTTTTATATGGAAGACATATAAACTTACTACTTGTAATATTGTGATTATATTTTCCGTGCTACCTAGAATGATTTGGCGTTTATTGGTGTCTATTTCTAGTTGGAAACTACATAAATATTTATGTAAAGTAATGTGAAAGTTCAACAGAGATAATAAATGAATGAGTAAACACCAATCACCAGTACACCACAACTCCACCAATGTTATAAAGTAGCAAATTGAAATCAACTATTATTTATTGTGTGTTGAAATGTTCAAACATAAACTGAGTAAAACGAGTCAGTTCGGGTTATGAATGAGCTCTGTTGAAATGCGCAATACAACTCAAGCGGGATGTCAGCGCAGGACTTCTCGCCCCACACTGAATAATAGCGCCGTTACACTTTGTTAAGTATCAAGTGCAAGTGTTAACTAATTAGTAATTACTTACACTTGTCACTCGCACTTGATACTTCACAAACTGTAAATTAGGCATAAGAATAAGACCCCTGTCAAGTCACATACTGCGCAAAGTATAACCTTTTGACCTCCACGGCATCATATTGCATTACCATGCCCTGTACGCCCTGGGACCAAAAAAACTAACCATTAAAAAATAAGTAATGTAAAAATCAAAGCATATTTTTATTTATATATTCCATGGTTTTTGACAACTAAAAGTAATTGGCGCTCAAAAGGTGATAACGACGCGCATAAAACTAGTTAATCCTGTAGGGCCTAAACATATGCAGCGGCGCGGCCGCGCAGCCTGGCCGCTGCGCTGCGATTCCACACAAAACCATAGCGGCCGAGCCGCTGTCGCTATAACTGGACGCGTATGGTTCTGTGTAAACTCACAGAAGCAGCGGCCGGGCCGCGCGGCCGCGCTGCTGAATATGTTTAGATTAAGTTATATATGAATGTGTTTTATGTGCAACAACTTAAAAACTGATAGAAGAATAATTATGTTTACCAGGGTTCTTACCAAGGTGTTCTTGCCTTACAATGAAGAATGAATAAACTAGGAATCTTTGATAGTTTTTGACAAAGCATCACCGACAAAAATCTCAAAACAATTAGCAACAATGCTGTGATGATCTGGGGCCGTACCATGAACGTTTATTGCGGGACCGAATGGGCTCAGCTACCGACTCTGCGCGACTGCGAACCGTATTGCGGGGCGATAACATTCACAGTCGCGCAGCGCCGGCAGCTGAGCCTATTCGGTCCCGCAATAAGCATTCATGGTACGGCCCTGGTTTTTTTGGCTTTAAGTATTGGGTACTGCTGCAATCATGCTGCATTGATCATGGGATGGTATTATGTCCTCCAAAAGATTGCTGCAATTGTTTTGTCACATTACTTGAAACTATAAAACACCCTTTGGGTACGGTATCCTAAAAAGGTCAGCTTCGTAAGGAAGTTGGTAAACTAACGCATCTAGCAGCCTTAAGAGAAATTTGAAGGTTATTTGTAATCCACTGTAAAAATAAAATGTATGTAAGTATGTTGTGATGGGGCTCTTATTTTGATGTTAAGCTCTCATGTGGGCTCAAACAAGCGCCTGTAGTTATAATACGTTTCAGGTTAAAATGTTCCAATTCGCAACATTTAATCAGCTGTGTAAAAAAGATTTAAAAAATATTGAATGGTAAAACCAAAGTTTAGAAAATTTTATACCAAACTAGAGGTCGCTCGCTCCCAAAATTCACCACTTTAAATCATCCCGAGCAATTTTTTACGCTCCTCATCCCTCCCGACTCTACCAACTCCCCCTCCATCCACTTCTTTGAATGAACAACCCAAATATCAATTTTCATAACTATAACTTCAAAAACAAAGAACTTTCCATACAACATTCCACCCGCTTTCCCCCCTTAAATCGTCCCTGTCAAAAAAATATTTGAAATATCATTTTTTATTTTAAATGAACTATCCAAATCCAAATTTTCGTGACTAAAAGTATAAAAACAACGGACTTTCATACAAAAGTTTCCCCCTTAGAGGTCGAATTTCGAAAAATCCTTTCTTAGTACACCCCTACGCATCGAGACGAACAAACCCCCAAATTTCAAGTCTGTACGACCAGCGGTTTGGGCTATTTGTTGTCTGCCAGTCAGTCAGGACAGAGCCTTTTGAATACAGTGTTAGTTTGAACACCGTCATCCTTCTAGGATATCATTGTACTCATCATTATGAACAACTTTTACTATGGGCCAACCCTGAAATCACGAAAAAATATACAGTTATTCCATACAAAAAGGTTCATCGATCTTGGACAAAATGTATGGAACAGCTGTTTTTTTCGAGTACTATGATATCCTAGAAGGATAACGGTGTTCAAACTAACACCCAGTATATAGATAGATTATGTTACATTTCCACAGTAGGTACTGTTAGCGTGACTTAAATTAGATGTTTAAGTTCTTGTGTGCTGTAGTTTTGACAGCACAAGCCCTTATGTCAACCAACCTGTCTCTCGCCGGCAACGCCTCTCAGTTGCCACACCAGCTCAGCACATTGCGCCAGACCGGTCGCCCCCAGAGGATGGCCCTTCGCAATCAGCCCACCGCTCGGGTTCACCACCACTCGGCCTCCATATGTGTTATCTCCAGCGTCAACAAACTTGCCCGATTCTCCTTCTCCACACAACTGTAGCCCTTCATAGGTAATCAGCTCATTTGCGGCAAAGCAATCATGCAATTCAACAACATCAACTTGCTTCGGGGAAACGCCAGACTTTTCATATATCCTTTTTGCGGCAAGAGCAGTCATATCGTAGCCGACTAATTTCATAAAGCTGTTCTCGGAGAATACGGCTTCTGTGTCAGTGGCCATTTCCATGCCAATGATTTCTACGGCTTTGTCTTGTAGGCCATATTTGATTACTGCTTCCTCGGACGTAAGGACAGCGGCGCCCGCGCCATCGCTCGTAGGACAGCATTCTAGTTTCGTGAGCGGGCCATAGATCTTCCTTGAGTTCAACACTTCTTCAACTGTATATTCTCTCCTGCCCTGTGCACGGGGATTCTTCGCCCCGTGGCGGTGGTTTTTGGCGGCGATCCTGGCTAGGTGGAGATCAGTGGTACCATACTTTTTCATGTGTTCAATAGCGGCATTACCGAAGTACTGGGCAGTAATGGGGGCGCCAGTTAAGTCAGCAAGTTTCGCCAATTTGAGCGTATGCCTGTCTAATGGGTTGGTTCTGTCGGTGAAAGTGCCGCCGCCGAGCGCACCGGGCGCCATTATTTCAAAGCCGACCGCAAGGACCACATCGGAAATGCCACCTTCTACTAGTTGCTTGGCCAGGAAGATGGCGTTTGAGCCCGTGGAGCAGTTGTTATTCACGTTGTAGATCGGAATGCCTGTCATACCAACTTGGTAGAGTACGCGCTGGCCGCAGGTGGAGTCTCCGTACACATACCCGCAGACCGCTTGCTGAACATCGGTGTAGCGCATGCGAGCGTCCGCGAGCGCCGCGACCACCGCCTCTTTACCGAAATCAGGGTAGTTGCCGCCGGTGGCCGGCTTTATAAACTTTGTCATGCCAACACCGACTACGAATACTTTTCTACCCATTTTGTTAATGTATAGTTAAAAATTACCTCCAAAAGACGGCAGCGATGGAATCGAACTGAGCGTCAGGCAAAAATCTAGTTGATAGTTTTGGTCCAAACAACAAATTGCGTTGATAACTTTCTACCTGATAACGAATGATTTATACGCAGTGGAGTAGATATGGATCTGATGGAGGTCTGCTCCTACTTTGAAGAACACTGCTCGCAGTTCGCAGTGCAGAAACTTTACAACAACCAGTACGAAAGTAAATCAGAACTCACTTGTCTTTTAGCCGTGTCAGCCGTGTGTCGTTCTTGAATGAATCCTTCAAGTACTTAGTCCACTTTAGCTGTGTTCGTCCTTCATTCACTACTTCAGTTACAATGTAACTACTTCTTAGTTCAGCTGTCTAGTCCACTGGACGTCGCGAAGTCGCGGAATTTGTCGCGAACGATGAGACACGAACGAGCCCAGTGAGGATGGATAGATAATGCTGTTACGCTCTGTTTTAGGTACTGAAGTAATTGTCTATTTCGCTCAAACTTTGGCTTGGCCTTCGTTTGCGTTCGGTCGTCTGGTTACATAGTACGATAGTTCATGATTTTAGGAGTCCTCTAACTTGTATCAAACATGGCTTGTTATACAAAATAGTTAATATCGAACTACTAAGGAAAAAGGCAATGCACAATTTACAAACACGTTTGTACAAGCTTGGATATAAAATGAAGCAATCGTAGTAAGCGCATTGTTTTCGATCGTAAATGTATCAGAGTAGTTAAACAAAACAGATAGGTACAGAAGTCACAATATGTATGTACGTCACTATTCATACCTCCTCTCGGCGGTCGCGCTAAGGTTGTCAACTTGCGACCGGGCGCAGCGGCGGCGCCTGCGCGGGCGGCCCGCTCGCCGAGCAGTTTTGTTTATAATGAGGAAGAGCTTTTTTTTATCATCCATACGTAAATACAAACATACATATATAGACTGCTACAACCATAACCCTTCCTTTTGGCCTGATCGTTAGTCGGGTAAAAATTACTTTACAAGATATCTACATAATCATAATTTTTACGTAGCTATTAATATAATTGGATAAAGTATTTTTCAAGATAAAAATGCGATTAAATTACATCTTCCTCGTTAGGTTATTGAACACAAGGCTTACTTATAGTCCAATAAATATCTAATATAAATTGTACCTACAACTGGTAGCTTAAAAAACGTTAATTTACTATTTAACGTTGAATTTAAACAACCGTCCACTAAACAGTTATAATAACTTTTATTTTGTTGATCCATTTTTGCACAAAAAGTTCACAGACGCATGGCACTTAGCGCTCGCACTCGTTTGAACCAGTGCGAGACATCGTGTCCTAGAGCGGTGTCTATGTGCGTTGCTCGAGCCCACTTTCTATGTAGATTGCCTTCTGTACTTATCTGTTTTGTGGTAGTTAGGTATCGAATGGCGAAATCATTTCAGTTGAGCAACTGGACTAGGCTGGACTATTGAACTAGAAGATAGAAGTACTACACTGTATTGAAAAGATATAAATATTATGTCGAAGCAGAATTATAGAATTCGCCGTTTTACATAATGGCTAGTCATTTTACAAAACCGAGCCGTTTTGTAATACGGCGGATCAACGTTAAGCCGGATTGTCACTGCGATACGTTATACAATACGGCGGCTTATGCTTAGCCAAATTGTAATAAAGTTGCCTACAATACAAAATGCTTACTTACCATATTAACACAATAATAATGGTATTCAGTAAAAAATATAATTTAAAGTTTAAAAAGGGCATTTGGTAAGTCAGTAGCAGGCAAACTAAATGTTTGAACCAAATAAAAAGGGACATTTAGGTTACCAAAGCGTCAAAGCGCCGCAAGTGACCAGAATTAAACTAAAGATTGCCAAAACGGCGGATCATGACTCGCTCAATTGCAATATAGCTAGCCGTATTGTAGAACGCGAAGCACGTTTACAATGCGGCGGCTTTACTTACAGCCGTAATACAATTTGGCTATACTTTAAAACGTCGCTTTATAAAACGGCCCTGCTTTTTAAAATGGCTAGCCGTTATGTAATAATAAATATTTATGTGTCGCAGCCAAATTGCAGAATACGCCGTATTACATAACGGCTAGCCATTTTAAAAAACAGCGCCGTTTTATAAAGCGTCGTATTAACGTATAGCCAAATTGTATTACGGCTGAAAGTTAGGCCGCCGCATTGTATGCGTGCTTCGCGTTCTACAACACGGCTATCCATAATGTAATTAAGCGGGTCATGATCCGCCGCTTTGGCAATATATAGATCAAATTTTTGACACTTGCGGCGATTTGGCGCTTTGAAAACTTAAGTGTGTTTTTTTTCATTTGGTTAAAACAATTATTTGCCAGCTACTTACATACCAAGTGTCCTTTTTGTCATACAATTTTATTTATTACCGTAGACACACTGTATTTTGTTAGTATGAAAACCATTTTGCATTGAAGGCAACTTGATTACAATGTGGCTAAACATAGGCCGCCGTATTGTAGAACGTATCGCAATGACAATCCGGCTGAACGTTAATTCGCCGTTTTACAAAACGGCTCTGATTTGTAAAATGGCTAGCCATTATGTAAAACGGCGAATTCTACAATTGGGCTGCGACATATATATCTTTTCATTTTAGTGACACATTCTGTGCAAGCCTATTGTCTTTATTGTATTGCTCGGTGAGCTTGGTTTGTTCTAAAGTGGAACTTTGACACACTATCGTATATAAATAGAGTACAAAGTAGCTTGCACTAAATCTGACTTAATTGTTGTCAGGTATCCCTATATCATGTTTAGATGAAATTGTATGTGGGAGGAATATAAAGTTCTGTATGTCGTCGTCGTCGTCAACCATAAAACGTCCACTGCTGGACGAAGGCCTCCCCCTTTATAGAGGGGTGTTGCCATAATCCCCACGCTTGGCAGGCGGCTTGGGGATCGCAGAATGCTCACCGTTAATCAAGAGGACGCTGCTGCCCTCCTCCGGTGGGTCTGGTTGCAGTTTAAGGACATACCCACGTCCAGGTTCTGTATGTAGTACAATACTATAGTGATGATGTAGCAATATTCGTATCAATTTCTAGTTGGAAACTACATAAAAATGTATGTATGTGAAAGTTCAACAGATATCAGAGACAATAAATGAACGAGTATACACCAGAACCCAGTACACAAACCAAAAACCCACAATGCACACATGCATGCATGTAGTGTCGCACATTGATAAAATTAACTATGGGTAAAGTAATGTCACAAACACCACAAAATGCACAATACAGCACATGCGAGACATCAGTGCACTTATCGCCCCACATTAATAAGAGCCCTGTCAAGTCATGTACTGCGATGAGTTTAACCTTTTGACCGACGGTATCATAATTTCATTACATCAACATGCCCTGTACGCCAATGGACCAAAAAACAACCTATAAAATAACAGATAATAGAAAAAAATAAGGATATTTATGACATTAAATATATTTAAATGTTTTTTTTACGTTTTAATATGCCATGTTTTTTTCCATCTATAGAAGTCAATGGCATACAGGGCTCGCTAGCTCATGAAAGTATCTGTGACATTGGTGCTCAAAATGTTTAAAGATTACGAGTAAATAGGATTATTTAAGACTGATAGAAGGATCGGATATCAGCATTCTTATCAAGGTTTCCTTGCGTTACCGTGAAGACTGAATAAACTAGGAAACTTGTTTTAAAGTATAAAACAAGTCACGTTACTTTATCTATAGCTAGTAACCACGGTAATGGCCAGGCCGTGTGCTCTATGAGCTTTATAACAAGGAGTATGTATTCCTAACAACTTTGATAGTTTTTGACATATCATTACCATCAAATATCTCAAAATAATGGGCAAAAATGCTGAAAGTGTTGGGTACTGCTGAAATGATCATAGGCTGGTATTACCTCCTCCAAAAGTAAACTCTTGGTAAACTCATGCATCTAGCAGTCTTTGAGAGAAATTTAAAGGTCATTCTAAATCCACTATATATATGAATATAATATAATATGTATGTATGTTGTGATGGGGCTCATATTTTGATGTTAAGTTCTCATCTGGGCTCAAACAAGAGCCTTTATAATAGGATTAATAGGTATCTAGTTAAAATATACCAATTCGCAATATTTAATCAGCTGTGAAAAAATTTGGAATAAATTTGGACATATGCTGACACCAAAGTTTAGAATTTTTTTAACAAATGCTATTACAAATTCACTGTACTTATAGCGTGACGTAAATTGGTTGTTTGAAGCTCTAGTGTGGTGTAGTTTTGACAGCACAAGCCCTTATACCCTGTCAACCAACCTGTCTCTCGCCGGCTTCGCCTCTCAGTTGCCACACCAGCTCAGCACACTGCGCCAGACCAGTCGCCCCCAGAGGATGGCCCTTCGCAATCAGCCCACCACTCGGGTTCACCACCACTCGGCCTCCATATGTGTTATCTCCAGCGTCAACAAACTTGCCCGCTTCTCCTTCTCCACACAACTGTAGCCCTTCATAGGTAATCAGCTCATTTGCGGCAAAGCAATCATGCAATTCAACAACATCAACTTGCTTCGGGGAAACACCAGACTTTTCATAAATCCTTTTTGCGGCAAGAGCAGTCATATCGTAGCCGGCTACCTTCATTAAGCTGTTCTCGGAGAACACGGCTTCTGTGTCAGTGGCCATTTCCATGCCAATGATTTCTACAGCTTTGTCTTGTAGGCCATATTTAATTACAGCTTCCTCAGACATGAGGACAGCGGCGCCCGCTCCATCACTTGTAGGACAGCATTCTAGTTTAGTGAGCGGGCCATAGATCTTCCTTGAGTTCAACACTTCTTCAACTGTATATTCTCTCCTGCCCTGTGCACGGGGATTCTTGGCACCGTGGCGGTGGTTTTTGGCGGCGATCTTAGCTAGGTGGACTTCAGTGGTACCATACTTTTTCATGTGTTCAATAGCGGCATTACCGAAGTACTGGGCAGTCATAGGGGCGCCGGTTAAGTCAGCAAGTTCCGCCATTTTGAGTGTATGCCTGTCTAATGGGTTGGTTCTGTCGGTGAAAGTGCCGCCCCCGAGCGCACCAGGCGCCATTCTTTCGAAGCCGACCGCAAGGACTACATCGGAAATGCCACCTTCGACTAGTTGCTTGGCCAGGAAGATGGCGTTTGAGCCCGTGGAGCAGTTGTTATTCACGTTGTAGATCGGAATGCCTGTCATACCAACTTGGTAGAGTACGCGCTGGCCGCAGGTGGAGTCTCCGAACACATACCCGCAGACCGCTTGCTGAACATCGGTGTAGCGCACGCGAGCGTCCGCGAGCGCCGCGACCACCGCCTCTTTACCCAAATCAGGGTAGTCTCCGCCGGTGGTCGGCTTTATAAACTTTGTCATGCCCACACCGACTACGAATACTTTTCTACCCATTTCGTTAAATGTATAGTTAAAATTACCTCCAAGAAACGGCAGCGGAGAGCGATGAACTCGAACTGAGCGTCAGGCAAATATCTAGTTGGTAGTTTGAACTGAACTTTGGTCCGAACAACAAATTGCGTTGATAACTTTCTATCTGATAACGATAACGAGTAATTTATACGCAGTGGAGTGGATATGGACGGATAGGTCTGCTTCTACTTTGCAGAACACTACTTGCAGTTCGCGGAATTAGCAGATATAAACTTTACAACAACCGTAACGAAACGAAATCAGAAAACACTTTATAACGCTCGCCTTGCCTTGTCTTAATTTTATCTTGCAATGCAAAGGGAGGCAATAATGTGCGAGACAGAAAAAGTACGGCATGATATTGTACGGCATAATAATGCAAGCATGATAATTGGTGTACATGTACATCGAATATCATGCTGTGCAATATCGTACCGTGCAATATCATGCCGTACATTATCGGCTCGGCTCAATAATGCACACCCCAATTTTGTACAGAATGATATTTGATGTGTACACGAATTCCTTATTTGTATAGCAGTTAGGTTCAGGTATTTTTTTTAAATGTCAATTTGAGATATGTATTCTGATTATTGGCTGTACAATATAGGGCCGTAATTTATTGACACGAGCCGATAATGGACGGCCAGTATTGTAGGATTGTACAGCATGATATTCGATGTACATATACACCAATTATCATGCTGTGCATTATTATGCCGTACATTATCGTGTCGGCAAATATCATGTTGTACATTATCGGCCTTACCTAAAATAATCTCGATTCTCTTAGTCACTGCTTAAACTTATCTGTCCTTTTCTAACACGTGCAACTTCACGCTAGAGAGAAGATTTCAGAGCATCTTATGCATTGACTAACGGTAGAATCGTTTTTTTAAGTAAGGCCGTATATTATGCCGTATATTATGCCTTTTCATCACATGCCCTAGTAAAGTTGTGGCGACTTTACTATGGGCGTTTACGGAGTTTTGAAAACAACACGAAAAGACATGTTTCACCACATTATACCACTTGCCCACACTCGTGCATGTAATTCAACCTCGGAGGAACTAGCTCTCTCAATTCAACACTCACAGTATAACTTAAAAAACTTTTCAACCGTTAGTCACTGCTTAAGATTCTCTACCATCTTCCCTCTGACGTGAAGTGTAACATGCAAGAACAAGACAGAGAAGTTTAAGCAGTGAGTAAGACAATATAGATTATTTTAGGTAAGGCTGTCAATGAATAAAATACCACTATTATTTATCATTAACGGCCTTACTTGAAAAATCTTTTCAACCGTTAGTCACTGCTTAAGATGCTCTGCCATCTTCTCTCTGACGTGAAGTTGTACGTGCTAAAAAAGGACAGAGAAGTTTAAGCAGTGACTAAGAGAACCGAGATTATTTTAGGTAAGGCCGTACTTCGCGAAAAAACACAAGTTTTGGAAAATAATACAATGCAGCGACATGATTTTTTTGCGTTCCCGCCAAAACTCATGTGTTGTCTTGCTATTGCTTGTGCAGCGTTCCGTAATGCGCTAAAAGTGATAATATCGCGAATCCGACCAAATTTAATAGTCACTAAATATAAGGGCTTTGATTTGGTTGAGTAATACTTCTGACTTTGGTCGGATTCGCGATATTATCACTTTTAGCGCATTACGGAACGCAGCATTGATGATGTGTATTGCGTGAGTGAGTGTTGCCAACTGGGTATCAGGCTTTTCAATGTATCAGGATTTAGGGCTAGGGCAAATTCAAAAGAGGGCTAGATTTACCCAAAAATTTTAAAAGGGGCTAAATTGCTAATTAGTTGTTTTTTTAATATATTTTATCATTAACAGTCTTACTTTAAAAACTTCTCAACCGTTAATCACTGCTTAAGATGCTCTGCCATCTTCTCTCTGACGTCAAGTGTAACATGCAAGAACAAGACAGAGAAGATTAAGCAGTGACTAAGAGAATCGAGATTATTTTAGGTAAGGCTGTAGCGGCCTTACTTAAAAAAACTTTTCTACCTTAGTCACTGCTTAAGCTTCTCTGTCCTTTTCTAGCACGTGCAACTTCACGTCAGAGAGAAGATGGCAGAGCATCTTAAGCAGTGACTAACGGTTGAGAAGTTTTTTTAAGTAAGGCCGTTGATGTGTAGATCTAAAATAAGCATTATAACTTATAAGCATTTTAATATCATGCTAGACAGAGAGGCCAAACAGCAAATCGTGACGTCAATTCACTGTACGCCATATGAATTAACGTATTTTTTTGTTTTGTGGGAAAGGGACAGAGTTGTCTCTAACTAAAACTTTAAACGCTCATACATCAGAACACTATTAACCGATCAAAATTATTTTTTCAATAAACATACTATATTTACTTAAATTCTTCATCAACGCTATTGGCTTCAACGAAATAAACATCAGTCATCTACCCTATTGTTGACGTTCCAACTCGGAGGAACTAGCTCTCTGTCATCCAAATCAAAGCGATCCAAGGGCCTCCGTTATCACAAGAAAAACCTGCACAAATCTTCCTTCAACGAGAATACCTATACTGCAAATTGAAACGATTAAATTTTATAATGTAATTTTAAAACATTGTGGAGCGATGTTGACGTTGATTTTTAAATTATATACATACATCTAAGATGTTTTTACCTGTCTTTGTCTTTTTTATTTCAACTCACTGACATACATCAAGTTTTTTATGATTTCAATTCACAGTCAAAGTCATACTTACTAAGTCACAGTCAAGTCCAGTCATGCCCTAGTAAAGTCGTGGCAACTTTACTACAAGCTTCTTCGGAGTTTTGGAAACAACACGAAAAGACACGACATTTCACTTCATTATATCACTATTGATAGGTAGGTATCTATTGCTCTCGAAAAGAAAAAAAACTTAGCATATTTAATGAAATTTATTGCAGTTGTGACTTGTGGAATGTGATCTCCAAATTAGTAGTGTTAACTGATTATTGATGTAGATTAACTCATTTGATATCTTTGATACCTATCTACAACTTGGAGGATCTAGCTCTCGACTGGGTATATAATCAAAGGCAAGGATGGTCCGGAGTCTGTAGTCCACCTTTCTCCTTACAACAAAGAGTTCCATTCTAGGATTTTGTAGGAATATTGAAATATTATTGAATAGCAACCTTTTTTGCAAACTAACTTTTTAATCTATTTTAATAAATTTAATGGACTATTCATAGAAATTCTAATTCCAAAAACTGAAGGTTGTTTATAAAAACAAAAATAATACAACTGTCATTATACAATTTCGGCATGTAAATATTGTAGTCTTTTTCGAAATTACGAAATTTTTGTAAATTTTGTGGTGTGACAAAAATTTAAGATAGGCATAAAATGGCTTTGGATAAACAGGGTATTCTGAATGAACTAGGCAGCGTTATGAATAAACTACAAAGTGCTGATTGGTATGTATACATATATGTATTTATATTTATAGTACATAAATACACCCGCACCGCCGTTTCACCCGCGTTGCCTAAATGCCTGGGATAAAAAGTAGCCTTTATGCGTTGATCTAAGTTGCATCCAAATCTGTTCAGCCGTTTTGGCATGATTAACAAACATCCAAACATCTAAACATACAGCCTTTTTTAAAAATAAAATTACGTACGTGCTCTAGAGGAAATATAACTGTCCTCGGGACTCGGGACCTGGATATGTCCTAAAACTGCAACCTCCATCCTCTTGGTTAACTTTGGTGAGTATTCTGCGATCTCCGAGTTGCTAGCCTGGGGCTTATGGCAGCCTCTCCCTATTGAGTGGAAGCCATCGTCCAGTACTGGACGGCTTCTGACTGATAATGATGATGATATTTCCTCTGATTGTACGTCTTTGTGATTTTTCGTGAATCTTCTGATTTGCTAATTGTTGTATAGTGGTCATCTTTCGTATTGATTAACAAGTGTGACTGTTTTCAGTGGTTGCATGGGAAAATTATTTTCGAATGGTAATGAAGGGGGAACAACTGGCAGTCTACAACCAAATGGAGGCTGTGGATTTGGAGGATTTGGCGGGTGCAGGGGAGGATGTTGCCACGGTCGTGGCGGATTCAATTTCGGCCACGGAAGTGGAGAGCCTTGCAAGGGTAGTTGTAATCCACGTAAAATATACGCGGATACCTACAACTATTTGAGCACAAATCTCATGCAGCCTACAGTCAATGAAGTATACAACGATTTAAAAAGTATCACACCAGAAAATACGGTGATGAATAACTCAATGGCTGCAAAGATGGGTTTGTCTCAACAAGGGAATATGCAAGGAGGAAACCCAATGCAAGGAGGAAACCCCATGCAAGCAGGTAATCCCATGCAAGGAGGTAATCCCATGCAAGGAGGAAATCCCATGCAAGGAGGAAATCCCATGCAAGGTGGTAATCCTATGCAAGGACGACATCCCATGCAAGGAGGTAATTCTATGCAAGGAGCAAGTCCCATGCTAGGAGGGAACGCCATGGAGGGTGGAAACGCGATGCAAGATGGAAACGCCATGTATGGAAGTAATACTATGCAGGGAGGGTATCCTTTGGCAGGGGGAAACGTTCAAGAAGTTAATTACATGCAAGGAGGCGATTCCATGCCAGGACGAAATGCTATGTTTGAAGGAAACGCTATGCGAGGAGGCTATTCTATGGAAGGAGGAAATACACAAGGAGGATCCATGCAGCATAATCAAATGATGTCGACTCCAATGGGTAACCAAATGCAAGGTAATTTTGGGAATGATTTGACAAACCAAAAGGTGCAAGAAATGATGGGTGGGATGGGGCCAAATATCGTCAACATGATGAAAAGGGGTGGTAATGCTACACCAATGAGTTCATCACCACAAAGTGGCCAAATGCCGGGCCAGATGCTCATTGACGCACCGCAATCTCCTCATGGCAAGGTAGGCGTCACGCCGATGAATGTTCCTGGAGGAATGTACAACGCTGAAGGAGGAATGTTAAATAACCCGAATCAGCAATTGTTTAATCCTACAACTCAATATGTAACCGGTGCAGATATGGCCAGTAGTGGTTTCATCCCCAATGAACAAAACTATAATGCCATGAATATGCAGCAAGGTCAAACAAACCCTAACATGCAGCAAGGTATGCATAATCCTAGCACGCAGCAAGGGATGACAAATCCTAACACGCAGCAAAGTATGACAAACCCTAACATGCAGCAAGGAATGACAAACCCTAACATGCAGCAAGGAATGACAAACACTAACATGCAGCAAGGTATGACAAACCCTAACATGCAGCAAGGTATGGCAAATCCAAGCATGCAACAAAGTATGGCCAATCCTGTCTCAGGTCAAACAGGATATTTAAACCCAGCTGGTCAGCAAATGGCTCCGTCTAATCGCAACTACGGCCAGCATTCTCAAGGGATGAAAAAGTTTAATGAAATGTTTCCAGGAGTGATGGGTGGAGACCTTGGCTTCGATCCAATGGCTATTGCCGTACAAATGAACCCTGAAAATCATAAAAAAGCTGCTATGGATCAAATTAATAAGATGATGAATGGAAATAAAGGGCATATGAGCAATGCTTTAGCTGGTGGAAATGCTGCAGCAGCAAACTTCGCCCAACAGAATGCTGCGCCCGTTAATCAACAAAATGCTCCTCCTTCTAACCAGCAAGCACTGTATGGTCAGCCCGGAGCAAATGCTCCACCAGTGAGCCAAAACCAGCAGTATGGCCGTAGTATAAACGCATTAGAAACACCAACCCATCCAAGTCAACATCAAGTATATTATGAAACTAACATTGCCCATCAACAGCCAGTTTATACTGCAGGTCCAGCTACTAATCAGGAGCATGCTCCACCACAGCAACAATATCAATATCAACAACAACAAATGGTTGATCCTAACACTGGAGCACCAAAACAGCAAACTCAGCCAGTTGCAAATCCAGAAGCAGCAGGGGATGTTCATGCGCAACAGCAAGGACAAGCATACACTTCTGAACCACCACCTGAACCGCAGCTAATGA
The DNA here is from genome assembly GCA_905404285.2 of Erannis defoliaria. Classification (NCBI taxonomy): domain Eukaryota; kingdom Metazoa; phylum Arthropoda; class Insecta; order Lepidoptera; family Geometridae; genus Erannis; species Erannis defoliaria. The sequence continues at coordinate 15,018,722 of FR990084.1, forward strand.
TCCAAGATCCGATATTTCCTGCGGATACATCTTCCAGACCCTTCAATCCTCCCCTTAATATGCGACGCCAAAAATTTTACCAATACAATACCCTAGGGCAACCTGTTCAAATGCTACCAGCAAAAATGTTCCATAGCTTACCAGAAACTAGCTTGCCACAAACATTGTATCCTCAGCCGCCATCTGGAAAGCTTCGAAAGGACATGGCAGAACACAATGTTAGATCAACTGTGAGCAAGACGTCATTAATGGGTAACAAACCTGTAGGAAGAACTCCTAGTAGAAGTCAATTGCAGAATATCTATCATCAGTACAAAGGCTCTCATTCGTATACCCACCAGAATATTACAAATCCAGCTGGTCAAAGTGAGACTAACTCTGAAGGTAAACTCGGCGTTCAGAGGGTAGTAAATCAGGCACCTCCGATTCCCGTGGAAAGAGTGGGAGGTGATACCACAGCCAACAATCAGGCGATGCATAACTTGCCTCCTGTTAAAGAGGTACCAATGGAACAGCATGGTGACGTGCCTGCAGCCAATAAGCCTCACGGTGACATGATCCCTTCGAAGGTACTGTATATTTTATATATCTAGAACAGGTCAAAATGTCGTAAAGATGGCCGTAGGTATATACCGGCCGTAACTCTGTCTTCTTGGTGGGCACAATATAAAACTAATTGAGATGCATGGAGAGATTAACAAACCACCCTGTCTTATAGTAGCTGTTCACCTGAAATTCCACAACTCCCGTTTGTTTCGCAAAGTGTTGTTTTGTATTTTACACAATAACTACACACTCATTTGATTTTTCTTTACAGGAGCCACCTAAGATGCAAGGAAATATAGGAAATTTACGAAATGGACTCCAAGATATGGTGTACACGGCATATCCAACTTCTGCTGCTTGGACTTTTCATGGCGACGGGGGAATGCCATGTTCTGCTGGTTATCGAGCCTACAGAGGCAGAGCCTAAAAGTTACAGTGGAAATGGTTATCTTGCCTATCTTTATTTATGAAATTATAGTGTTTGTAATGTAATGTTATGGTCCTTTATAAGTCGTGGTTTTGTTTCGGTAAATATTTTTATCTTGATTTGGTCTTATGTGGTCGTAATTATAATAACACATAAAAATAAGATAAATACAATGAAATTTATTACAATGAGAGCAGTTGTATTATTCTAAGGTTGGTAGCATGGTGTCGTTTTTCGCCGGCGCTGGTAGTACGCGTGGCTTGGCCGAACCGCGCGCTGTTTGCCAGCATTTGTACGGATAGCGATGCTGTCGGGCCGTCAACAACGTTTCGGGACAGTGGTCCAACTACTCCGACCAACCAGTTGGACTACGGGCCTGCGGTAGGGGCGGGTGTGGATCTATTCCACTATCGGAATATATCACACACTCGGTGAGAACGGAGTATACATATATTATATTCGACAATATTGAATTAGAATGAATTAAAGAAGGCTTTATTGGCCTTATAACAAAATTGTTACACTGGGCAAATCATTTACAATGTTTACATAATGTTACACACAGTGTGTCCAATGTTCAGATAATGTGACAGGACAGCCTTGTAGCTCAGTTGGTAGCATGTCTGCTTTCAGAGCTGTAGGGCGTGGGTTCGAGGACAAAAAATTGTTGAATCGAAGTTTTCTGGGAAACTGTCGATATACATTTTTTTTTAAAATAAGACTACAAAAATATACAATTTTTATACATTTTTATTATGTAATTATTACCTAGTAAAATGAAAGTGGTCCTGCCAGGGAGTATCACATGATGAACATAGATGTTTGTTCTGTGTCTGGGTGTATAGTACATATTTACGAAAAAATATGTATATAAGTATTCTATGAGCTATCTGGTTTCCATAATACAAGCTTTGCTTAGTATGGGGCTAGATGGCGCTGTGTGTAAAATGTCCCCCAATATTTATTAATTTTACACGAATTAAATTAAAATGATATATAATGATATACCTAGTGGTCGAGTATGAATATAAAATGATATATAATCGTCTTCGTGCGTGCTACCCCATGTGAAAGCTATAGCTACGCCCGTGTATACAAGGTTTGAACGCAAAATCGAGTATACTTTGAAATCCAAATGTCTCACTGTTGATTTACAAACACACCACCATTGCGCAATAATCCGTTTATTGCCCGTCACGTATATTTTGGAGTGAACTATGCAAAAAGTTAGTTAGTAGTAGCACGATTAGCTTCCATTGCGTACTGTGCGCAGTATAGCGCCAGTACGCAATGCAAAATCGTACTTAATCGTAACCTAATCGTAATCTAATTGTACTGTATAAATCGGAATAAGTGCGGCACCGCACTGGAAGCGCTAAAAAGTAGGTATGCAACGCAGATTGCTGGCACATTATCTCCTTCTCCCTATTCTTGACTATGCTCCTGACTGACTGATTTAACCCAGGAGCAATTCGAAAAGCTTGAGCGTCTCCAGAATCTCTGCATACGGTTTGTTTTCGGACTCCGGAAATATGACCATGTATATCAGTATCGTGCTAGGTTCAAGTGGCTCTCCATTCGTCTTCGTCGGGATAGTCATATACTCGCTCTTCTTTATAATATACTTTTTAAACCTTCTTCCCCTTCATATTTATGCTCACGGTTCACTTTTATCTGCGATACTCACTCTAATCTTAGGTCATCAAAAAAGCTCCTCGTCTACTCCAGCTCATACCTTGTTTTACGGTTCGTCGATCTTCGTGCGGGCAGGCTGTTGCTCTCTGGAATGCCCTTCCGGTGGCAATCAGACGTGCGCAGAGCGTCGTGCGTCGAATCGTTCAAGGCTCAGGTGAAGCTGCATTACCTATGCCAGCTTGCGGAATTAGCTCACTGACTCCCTAAGTTTTTCATTTTTGCATCGTCACTGTATTTATGTATGTACATTTAGAAACTTGACAATATTCATATCTATTTGTGTAAACTATTACGGCCTTACTTAAAAAAACTTTTCAACCGTTAGTCGATGCTCTGCCATCTTCTCTCTGACGTGAAGTTGCACGTGCTAGAAAAGGACAGAGAAGTTTAAGCAGTGACTAAGAGAATCGAGATTATTTTAGGTAAGGCCGCTAGTATGTAGTGAATTTATTAATCTTGTTCTTTAAAAAATTAAGTATTAATTCATCCCATTTTCTTTTTTTTTTAATTTCCACCGTCCCTATTTCACATTTTAACTTTTCCTATTCATCCAAGGGTTGTCTGGAAGAGATCGCTTTTAGCGATAACACCGCCTTTTGTGCCTATCTGTAGTGTATTATTTTTGTAATGTCCTTTCTATTGTGTCAATAAACTGTTATTGTATTGTATTGTATCGCTAAGTAAAGTTAGGTTGGAACTGCGACAACACAACGCGCGAGTAGGGTGAGCCAAGCGAGCATGCCGTGGTAGCAGCCGACGAAGCGCTAAAAAGCATGTAGATCACTGGGTGACTGGATCACAGTTCTAATCTAACCTAAGATTAGAACTGTGACAACACAAGAATTGAACCTTTGATAATATAGCCCAGTCAATCTACGAGACTTAGTATGGCGGTTCTTGCGAATTAAAAAATAACAATATTCAGCTATGATTGGCTTTATTTGCTGCCGGTCAATCAGTAAAAAAAATATTAATCAAATATGACCTTGGAATACTTATATTGAAACGAAGTAGTAGTGAATCACGGTCGAAGGTAAGGGTAAGGTCGTAGTGAACCGTACAATACAAGGCCAGCGTGTGACAATTTGTGCGAATTGTATGATGACGTCACGTCATACGCGGCGAGGGCCAGTGTCGGGCGCTTGTTTGGAAAAGTATGTATCTCGGTAACTAATTGGCGTATCGAAATATTTTTTTGAATATTAAAATCTGATAATCTAAATGTGTGACATTCTTATTTATTTCAAAAAAGGCAAAATAATTTTTTTTTGGATTGTTTCGAAAACACATTTTGCTTGATTTTAGACTTGTTATACGAGAGATATGTTACGTTATAATACGTAGGTAACCAAAAGCTATTTTTATTTTTTTCTAGGTCAACCCCTAATTTTTCTGGGCTAATGTGTAACTAACACGCTTTGATTAAGTTCCCAGCCCTTAGATGATCTAGCTCTCTCTCTATATACCCAGCCTTAACACTGTTTAGTTTGGAACTAGGACTTTCGCTTGTATTACACCGATTACAAACTCTACTTGAGCAGTACGCAAAAGTCTTGTTTGTTTTGTAATCCTACAATTTTAATAATTGTCTATGTATGCGTAGGTATTTTCCAAAGCTTGTGTTTTTTCGAGTGTTCCATTCACACAAATGGTAGCATTTTATCATAGACAGAAATCATTGCGTTTTATTCATTATTTTTATTTTATTCATATTCGGCCTTACCTAAACTAATCTCGATTCTCTTAGTCACTGCTTAAACTTCTCTGTCCTTTTCTAGCACGTGCAACTTCACGTCAGAGAGAAGATGGCAGAGCATCTTAAGCAGTGACTAACGGTTGAAAAGTTTTTTTAGTAAGACCGTAAATGTGCTGATTTATGCGCACGATTGTGGGTAAGTGATATACTGTAGTGAGACATATATTTTCGTGTTATTTCCAAAACTCCAAAGAAGCTTGTAGTAAAGTTGCCACGTGTGGGCATGACTGGACTTGACTCTGACTAAGATTCATTCGACTTGAAATTCATCAAAAACTTGATGTAAATAAAATTAAATACTTGACACTAGCAAATGCACAAAGTGCAACGCTATAATCCTCCAAGCAGGAAAGAAAAAAAAAACAACAGTCATGTCAGTGACATGACATCTGTTTTTGACGTATAAATTTGCAAATCGCTTGCCTCGCTCGCACGATCGCATCGCTTTTGGCTTTCGCATTCGCACGCATCGGAGCGGAGTTCGGTTCGTTGATTTACCTTGCACGATTTGCCAGAGGATTCGATTTCGATTTTTCTAAAGTAACACAATTTGAGTTAAACGCGTTATTGCCTAAGTTTTATTTCTTCGTGTTTTGATATTTTGGAAGTGAGTCTCGAGTGCAGAATTGTGTAAACATGTCGCTGTTTGGATCTTTGATGGGCGACGTGGAGGACGACCCTTTCTTCGGGTAGATATCGTATTTATTTCAATAATACTGCCTATTACTTTGTGTTTAAAACTTTGTGCACATTAAATTACGAATTCCTGATTTGGTAAGTTATTATAGCTATACGAAGCGTAACAAAAGTGAAAATTGGCAAAGGCATGACATGATTCTTTTGTATCATGCGAGGCACACGCACGCCTCTATTCCCATGTCTTACAAAATACACATTACAAACTGTCCCTGCTTTCACATGACCCTTATGATTGATATTAGTATAAGATGCCTTATATCCGTAAAATCCAGGGACTGTTTGGGCATGGTCACTAAAGCATCTGTCAGTCGTACTTTTAATAATTAATGTCTATTAGGAAAACAGGTCCAATGTTAGTTTCGACTGTTCAGCAAGATACGTCGTCATGTCATGACGTTTATCTGTGACATGAGCATTTCATGTTCCGCAGGTCCCACATGAGACACATGCGTCAGATGAATAACATGATGAACTCGTTGTTCTCCGACCCCTTCGGTATGCTTGGGGGTGGAGGGCCACTCGCAATCACAGGCCCGAGGCATGGCGGAGCTCTTATGCCTTTTATGCCGCAGATGCCTTCATTGAACAGATTGTTCACAGGTAAATTTGTTTTGTTATTTCTTATTTAACGTGGAAAAATAATAAGTTTAATTTTTTATGTAAAGAGAAAACAAGATGAAAGGTTATCTTGTTGGTATACAGTATAACTTTTTATTAGAAAAATAATAATAAATAAATAATATTTAATAATAAATTAAACTAAATACCTATCCTGAACTATCCAAAACTATAAGCTACAGGTAAAAAACTACATTAAGGTCACTGTCTTCGGGTAGGGTACCTAAAAAGCTAGCGATATTACCACGCTGAATGGCCAAATTTATTCTTTGGCCAAGGTAAGAGCCAGCTCTCTGATCACCCGTCACATCTGGGAGGCGTCTGGACAGCTCTTTAACCAAAACCCGAGCGGCCGGACCCCACAGTCCCATGGTTTCAACTCCAAATGGAAGAAATATGTATCTTGTTGTTATTAAGAAAATAAAATACAAGAGCTGTTGTTTTGCATTCCCGCCAAATTTGCAGAGACAGATATACTCATCGTTATGAACAACTCTTACTATGGGGCCAAAACCAGATACAGCAAAAAAAAACAGCTGTTCCATACATTTTGTCCAAGGTCAATGAACTTTTTGAATGGAACAGCTGTTTTTGTTTTCGCGGTTTCAGTTTTGTCCCCATAGTAAAATTTGTTCATAATGATGAGGAGTTATTAGTACCCTTCGTTATTGTTTCACACTTTTTGTTATAATATGTATTTAATTTGGCTCATGTTGGTAGATATGGATCCGTCTGGGCACATGTCTGCGGGCAGTTCCTTCAGTAGCAGCACAGTTGTGATGTCCAGTGGACCCCACGGCAAGCCTCAGGTCTGTTAACAACATCATCATATACCAACCAACGCTTTTTTTTAATTTCAATTTATTTAAGGAATATAGTTTTTTTTTGGATTTCGATCAACAACCCCAACAACAACAGCCAGAAGACGTCCACTGCTGGATGAAGGCCTCCCCCTTAACAGGGAGAATTGTCCATAATTAATCCCCAAGCTTGGCAGGCGGCTTGGGATTGCAGGTTCACCACAGTTACCGGATTTCGAACTGCCCTGGAATTGGAAGTGTTAAAAGACACAGAAGGTTGGGAGGACTGGCTTACTGTCTTGGAACAGGCCACCATTTGATATTTTGTGTCTCCCTCAAAGAGACAAAATTATAAAGGTAGTCAATAATAATTGCTTACTTGTCCTAAATGAATGGAACAAGCTGTCGGCTTCTTTGTTTACTGAGAGATATAATCTAGACAACTTCGAGGTCAGAAAGAATAGGTACCTTCTAAGTCTGCATGCTTCATCCTCGACCACATTTTCCATTTGGTTTACCAATAGATGAGTTGGTGCTGAAAAGCAAACTTATACACATTAAATGAGCTTTCGACTACCTGGATGACGTTTTCATATATTTCAAGTTATTTTTATTTATTCCAGTAATTTTGATATAAAAACCGTACATAAAAAAAGTACTGAACCGATTTCGATAAAATTTATATGGCACCACCTCTGAAGTATTGTCTACCAAACATAAAAAGAATCATCAACATCAATTCACAATTGGCGGAGTAATCACATAACAAACAGAAATAAAAACATACACTCGAATTGAGAACCTCCTTTTTTGAAGTTGATTAAAAAATAAATATCATGTAGGTGTAGATATACATATTTTGGTCACTAAAGATATTTTTTTAACTTACCTTTGTGTATTTTCATCACCTAATCCCTGGAGGGGACGTCAAGGACTTATGATGTATAATTATATAGTATACTTATACCACAGAATGTTTCAATAATAATAATTCAGTTTGGCGATATAGGAGGGAGGCCTTTGTTCAGCAGTGGATGTCTCCGGGCTGATGTTGATGATACCACAGAATACACAATAGTACAAACAGAAGATTCATTCCAGTAGAAAATGCGTCAAAATTTAATTGAACCACAATATACATATGACTACCATCATGTTACAAATTCAGTTCAAGGTAATTTGTACTCTTTGTACAACATAGGTAACGATATTCCACTTAAGCGTTGTGATGCGCGCGCAACTGGTGGGAGCCGCGTGACGTCAACGAGCCGAGCGCTACAGTCGAAAATCGACACTACCTATTTTCAGATAAAATATAACAGTACAAATTAGTTTTTTTCTTTCATAGAATTGAGTGACAAGATGAGCTAGACATTCGCCTGGTGGTAAGCGTCACGCCTGCCCAATTGTGAACTTACAAACAAAATCTTGCGCCGCACTGCGCTGCGCTCGTCACCCTAAGATATTAGAGGTCAAATCTCATGCCCAGTAATTTCTCTGGTAACATTGCCCTTCAAACCGAAACACGGTAATGCTTGCAGTTTGCACTGAATATGACATTGCTGTAGTTATAGTTATATCTACGGGGTTCACTACGCCTATCCGAAACACATTTAAACTTGTTATTTTCTACGCGAATCTGCGCTGCCAAAGAACCAAAATCACCGACATAGCTCGCAGGGTTTGCAAGTCTAAGTGGCGCAGGGCAGGCCACATCGCTCGACGAACTGATAACCGGAAGGAACCTGGGGAAGGAAGGTTCTTGAGTGGTGACCGCGAACCGGAAGACGCAGCGTAGGAAGGCCTCCCACTAGGTGGACCGACAACATTGTGAAAGTCGCGGGCAACCGGTGTGGATGTATATGGTAGTTTGACGTACAGTGTGGTGGTCTAAGGGAAGGCCTTCGTTCAGCAGTGGACGTCTCTGGGCCCATGATGATGATGATGATGATAATGAATCTGCCCTGATAATAGCCACAGGCGCGCGCGGCGCTCAGGGTAATACCTAATACCTAAACTTCGTGCGAAGTTTTGGAACCTATAAAGTGCGAGGCCTACTCATAGTATGCTTATCATTTCCTACAGGTTTATAGTTCTTCAAGCAGCATGAAAATCGGTCCGAATGGTGTGAAGGAGACGCGCAAGACACTGCAGGACTCGCGCACTGGCACGAAGAAGATGTCTATAGGTATGTCGTTCTTACAGCAGCAGAGCTTTATTGTCAGCATCTACATAGCTCCACCTATAACCTACTGGAGGAACTTGCTCAGTGGCTTAGAGCCAAGTACTTAATTTTCTGGGAATCTGGGTTGGCTTGGCAAGCATAATGCTTATTCTTTGTCAGGCCCGGATCTAGGGGGGGCAACTGGGGTAACTTCATAACGATGAGTATCCTAGAACATGTCCGTCGTTCAAATGAACTGTATATTATTTTGTGAGGTTTGTTAAGTAATTTATTTCAAGCGTTGGAGAGAGGAGGCGCCACTATCAAGTTTTTGGCCGGGTTCGAAAAAATTGTAGATCCAGGGCTTTTTGGACCTGGCAGCAATCGCAGCGTAGCAGATTATTGGCAACATTTATGGCGGAAATTTTAATTCAAACTTATATTTTGCCCGACTCAAAGCGAAGCGTTTGAGATAGTGCTCTACTCTCAACACATCAAAATCAAGCAATTTTCAGGATATACCTATTATAGGAAAATCATTTATTCAATACACAAAAAAAATTATAAAAAAAAAAAATATAAAAAAAGATGCTGTCCAATTATTAATTTGGATCTCAAAAAATCACGTCAACCTATTACTTATCTATAACCACTCTCCCAAACGTACCCATCAGGCTGGCAGCGTTCCCGCGTTGTATGACCAACGAAATATGTTGGGCCAAATATTGACCCGAGCGTGGGTCACGCCCTCTGCTCCGCAAGCGGCGCCCCAGATCGGCCAAGAACTTTCCTCGCTTCAGAGCACCACGGACCCGCTGTCTCTACGGCAAAAGGGACGAAATCATACCCCGATTCTAGGGCAGCGTATTTATTATATGCTTGCCTAAAGCCGCCTACCTACAGCAGGACCTCTTTAATCCGAACTCCAAAAATGTACTCCTCGTTCGGATTCGTGGAGCGTTCGGATTACAGTACAGAGGATTTATAAGGTATTTTTTATGAAATAAAACGAATACTATTATAAAATTTCAAATGTATATTCATCTATAAACATTACATTTATTAAACTTTTGTAAGCGAATATAAAGTCGAGTATATAAAGGAGTGGGACGTTCGGATTACAGAGGTGTTCGGATTAGAAGGAGTTCGGATTATAGAGGTCCTGCTGTATTATATTTGTGAGTTTTTTTAAAAGTTATATAATCTCAAACGCTGGAGAGGGGACGGCACTGTCAAGTTTCTGCCCCGGTTCGAAGAAATCGTAGATCCGGGGCTGCCGATAGGTGGCAGATTGTTGTTGGAAGACAGTTAGGTGTTCTGAGTTGTAGGCACAGACAAGCGAAAGCCTTACTTCTTAGGTAGTACGGCTGTCAAAACAATGTTGTAAAGCAATTGTTTAGAAAACCGCTGTCTCCAGTTTCACACATAATAGGCTAGATGACTGTTTATTTTAATTGTCCTATTACAATGTGGCCCATAAATATAGCTGATTATTGAAAAGAAAATTAAAATATGATCAAAAATAAGCAACTTATAAGCATCTTATAAGCATTTTAATATCATGCTAGACAGAGAGGCGAAACAGCACATCGTGACGTCACTTCTCTGTACGCCATATAAATTCTATTCTGACAAGTAAGGCGTGACGTCATTTTTTGTTTTGTGGGAAAGGGACAGAGCTGTCTCTAACAAAAACTTTAAACGCTCATATATCAGAACAATATTAACCGATTTAAATTATGTTTTCAATAAACATACTATATTTACTTAAATTCATCAAAGCTATTAGTTTCAACGATATAAACATCAGTCATCTACCCTATTGTATAGAAACTACGACGAAAAAATGCCAATCATTGGTCGCGCATTTGAAGTAAAACGATCAAAATGCCATTTTGCAACAGATTAAAATCGATCTAATTACGATGCAATGTAGATTGGTTTCCTATGGATCTATATAAATTTTCTTTTTAGTATTCTCAGTTTTAAAACCTGTATGTATACAATATTGGTAGATTTGACATTAAGCGCATTCACACTTAATGCCGGCTAGCGCGGCCCGTCGCATTTCCGTTCTATTCACTTCTCTCTTCAGTGGTTTTAGGCATGGGGAATTGTGAAGACGTTAACGTAAATTTTATTACGTCAGTAGTGGTTTGCCGTGATTGTGTAGTGTTGCATATTTGATCTGTTTACTATTTATTATTTTAACGTCAAGCTTCGTCATTGCCTTTGATAAGGGGCGAAACCGCAAAACGTCACTATTCCTAATAACACAGAAAACACAGTTATAATATATTTTTTAAGACTTTTCTTTGACTAATGACCGCATGTCTGGACCCTCTAAATTCACAGGCTAGTTATTTTGAATAATGCCACCGCGGAACTCGCCGGCCCATTCTTTATTATAATTAGGTAAATATGTTAGGTATGCGTGTTGCCAAAATAGTATCATTCATGTGTTTGTCATTCGCGGAGGCGTCTGCGGAGTAAAAATAGATAAGGAAACGTCGAGGTGATATTATGTCATTGTGAATTATTTTGTCATGATTTGTCACGCGTTCGTAGCACACGCAGAAAATCGTATTATCATCAGCCAGAAAGGCCACAGCCAGGGAACGATATCGATAAATTAAAAATATCGATAACTGTGGCGATACTTTAAAAACATATCGATATGTATATCACTTTTTTCAAATCTATCTAATATAATAAAAGGCTCTGTCCTGACTGATTGACTGACTGACTGACTGACTGACTGACTGACTGACTGACTGACAGACAACGCACAGCCCAAACCGCTGGTCGTACAGACTTGAAATTTAGATGGTGTATATTTTCGAAATTCGACCCCCAAGGGGGGAAGTTTGTATGAAAGTCCATTGTTTTTGTACTTTCAGTCACGAAAATTTGGATTTGGATAGTTCATTTAAAATTTAAAAAAAATGCTATTTTCAAAAAAAATACAGCGACGATTTAAAGGATTTAAAGGGGGGGTGAAGTGTTGTATGGGTAGTTCTTTGTTTTTGAAGTTATAGTGATGAAAATTGATATTAGGGTCGTTCATTCAAAGTGGGGAAGTTGGGGGGGGGGGGGGGGGGATTCTCTTTATTTGAGCGCGGCTTGACCCTCAAGCCTCGAAGTTTTGTTTGTCCGTCTAACTAAATAATAAAATATGACAAATAGGGCGCGAAAGACCAACCATGTTTATATACATTTTGATTTGAAATTCATAAAAACAAATTTAAATCCATGTATTGAAATAAAGTATCAGTATCAATACCGATAAACAGATACCCAATAATCAGTATTTATATCGATATTGCGATATCGGTACCATAGAAATATCGATATTACAGTCCCTGGCAACTGATATACAAAGATTACGAAGGTCTCCTTAAAAGGTAGGGGTAACGATAACCACAAGCATGGCAAAATAAACACCAACAAAAAAAAAAGAAAGTATTTTCTCTTTCAAAATTTCAGTCGTGCTGATTTATTTGTTTACGAATTTGTACGATTTGTCACCGGCCTGTAACGGAAGGTTCTAACATCTTCGGTGGTAATTTGTGACTCTTGAACATGCCCTGACGCCAAGCGGTAGCCAAAACTTCTTGCAAATGGCGACGATTTATTGTGAAACAACCTTATGTCAAGCCGATTTCAGTCAAACTACTTAAAATTGATCCAAGTCTAGCTAGCTATTGTATATGCATTATGTAGTATATGCCTTGTTTATTAAATGTCTACTATTACTATTTTCATGTCCCGATATCAGATGTCACTGCGGTGCGTGCTTGGGCTCAAAACAGTTATTTAGTCCTAACCACCACCGTTGGTGCCTGTTTGTGCCGTCCAAGCGACGGAATTAAACAACACACGTCGTCTGTCCGACTTTTTATGGCATTTACGGAGGGGTTGGGTTGAGCTGGTTGTAATTTTGTTAAAAATATTATCTAATGTGTGTGAGAGACAGTTGAAGTACGACGAGATATATGAAAGAAGAGGAGAGAGACAATGTGATTAGACAGGCTAGTATATAAACCATTCAAAACGTCAGACATAGAGAATCATAGCGCGCCTACATCATTCAGTGTTTATTTTTCCATACATCAGCAGTTCAATACTCCATAGTGAGCTAGCCACATGACGTCATGTTTGCTTTTTTACTGCTAAACAGATTACATCGACTCTAAAAATAATAGACTGGAAAGATTGAAACGCCAGTTCTAAACGAAATTGTCTTAACGCTGTAAAAATTTTGGCTTGCTTGCCAATATCACAGACAAATTAATTTTCTATAGTAATTTTTACGACAGGTATTTATTTTTGGCTTTCGTTTTACCATCATCTTATCTATCATCTATGATAGCGCTTCGTTTTTGAAACATCGACCATGTAATATAAGTTGTACACAAAGTTGTGTTAGCTTGGTGCTAAGTACCATCGTTCCATTAAAGGGTTAAACTTTTATTGTCTGTTCCGTAGCCTGCATAAGCCAGCCATCTGGCTAGAGAAGACATAGCTGGATCAACCTTTAACATTCCTCTGCTGAGTATAGGAATAATCCGCTAATGTGCCATATTCCATCAAGCTAACCCCGGAATTATCCATTAATTTTATCACCATGGTTTCCTTCATCGAAACGCTAAAGGCATGTAACATTTTGGCCTATACTATGTTTGCTGAGAATGTCTAATAGGGAAATCGTCAAAATGCACGTCATTGGTCGCAGATAACGAACATAGTTATTGCCGTCATAGGTACCGTCCTTTTCACGTACATACAATAGGCTAGATGACTGGTTTTTTTTATTGGCCTATTAAAATGTGGCCCATGAATATAGCTGATTAACGAAAAGAAAATGAAAATCGGATCAAAAATAAGCAACTTATAAGCATTTTAATATTATGCAAGACAGAGAGGCGAAACAGCAAATCGTGACGTCACTTCTCTGCACGCCATACAAATTCTAGTCTACGTGACGTCATTTTTTGTTTTGCGGGACAGAGTTGTCTCTAACAAAAAAATTAAACGCTCATATATCAGAACATTATTAACCGCTCAAAAATTACTTAAATTCTTCATCAACGCTATTGGTTTCAACGATATAAACATCAGTTATCTACCCTATTATAGCTAATGAAATGAAATAAACGAAATTGTTTATTTCCTAGATTTTATTTATTAACTATTCGTATCCATTCTTTGCTAACGGTATGATTTTTTTAAATCATTTGTCGGCCTATTAGGGTGACCCTTACCAGTGTGGGTTTGGGGAGGAAAAAAACCGGGAAAGACCCACTTAGGAAGCGCATTGTACTGTTTAGCAGTTCGCACAATAAAAGTCGTTCAAATCGTTTCGTACGTGTTTTTGGCATAACAATGTCGCTTTTTCGAGCTATTAGCCATCCGATATTAGAAGGGGCGGGTTCCCTCCCGCCCCTTCTAATACGCATACTCACCAAAATGTATCTTATAAAAAAACCGATAGATGGACAACTTTGCGTTGATGTTCAAGGCTTTGAAGTTTAGCCTGAATAAGGTTAAATGTTTTTAAACAAAAGATTTACCAGTTCGCGGTTTTCAGCGGCATGGTGCGGCTACACTGAACTACATTGTTCCGATCCAACTTGTGTCCCTACAACGTCGATTGACCGTATCGCTGGAATGGTTCCAGGTCACCACATCGGCGAACGAGCGCACGTCATAGAGCGCGAACAGAACGTATACTCCGGCGACGCGGAGGAGCGCCAGGAGTTCATCAACCTGGACGACGACGAGGCTGAGGACTTTGACAGGTCAGTCTAGTCAATTGCCAGGGCTTATGACACTGACCATCATCATCATCAGACATAGTCTACTGCCGGACATAGGCCTCTCCCAAAGCAGCCCGATCTTCGACTATCCGCTTCCAAACACTACTAGCTGCCCTCAGTGCCGTAAATAGGGCGTTGCTAGCGGTGCCCAATCTCCGGGCGCAGGTCCTGGAGGGACCAACCAGATCCTTACCAGACCAGGACCGGACCAAGTTTAGAATATTTTTCTTTTTAAGGGCGCAATTATAGAAGCTCGCACCGGGCGCATTAAAGGCTGTTTACAGCACTGGAAGTCCTAACAAGCAATATCGTCACTCCAGGGCGTTTGACACTACGTTTGCCGATTCGTGGTCTCCACTCTTAAACACTTAGACTCACCATCAAGTGCTTCAAAGTCGTCATCGTCACTTTAGTCCACTGCTGGCTTCGAGCATATATTATATTAGGATGACAAACCAAGGCCCCCTCTGCCAAAAAAGTATATGGTCAGTGACCATCTACTCGCTTTGCTGCCGGGCCGCAGCGGGCAAGGGCGCTTCGCAAAAATCCGCTTAGATCACTTTTCAACCGACTTTAAATGATGTTCTCAATTCGACTGCACGTTTAGTTTTTGATCATAGTTTTTTTTTGTAGGTGATAATTCAGAGGTGGTTCCATAAACATTTTATCGAAATCGGTTCAGTAGTTTGGGTTTCAAATCAAAATTGCTGGTATAAATCAAAATAACTGGAAATTATGAAGATGTTATCTCGGTGAGTCGAAATTGAAGTCGGTTGTTTTTTTTTTAAAGCGTATCTTATATGAACTACCGCATACTATGCGCGGGTGCGATGCGCCCCGCCCCGCCCCGCTGGCATCCCCCCGGAGAATCAATGCTTATATCATTTGAAATTAAATAGTTCAATACCATAAATCAATTCATGTAGCATATTTGCGAAATAAAACTCTCTGAAGCAAGGTGCTGTTAGGGCTGTTCATTATAAAAATGAACAGCCCTAACAGCACCTCTTTTAATTTGTAACCTAGTTTTTGGTGTTTGACTTAGCTTAATAGGTGACAGTCCTTATAAATAAAAAATAATAAATTTTTATTTCATGCCAATTACACCCATATACACAAATTACACATTAAAAAAAACCAATGGGATTAGATTTAAAATGCGGTAGTAGGTCAATGTCAATCAATAAATAATCAATAATCGAAAAAAATAAAAATATTATAATTAGATGTTAAAGAAAATTTCCGTTGAATTTTCCACTAACTCCATACTACCCTTTTTCCTTCATATTTTTTTATCAATTACCCATAACTTTGGTAAAGGTTTTTTTTAGGAAAACAAGTGAAGTCCTTGGCGACAAACTCTCAAAACGTGACCCAACCTCACGTTGATGGAAACTTTCAAGGAAACCTGTTTGTTTACTGTTACAAAAGTTTTCGCAACGTTATAAGTACTTCGTTTATTAAACTGAAGCCAAAATGAGCCAGAGTTTTTGATAAGTGTGACTTTGTGTCAAATATATGAAATCCTTCTCTAATATTATAAACGCAAAAGTTTGTCAATCTGTGTGTTTATGTTTGTTTTTACTCCTTCACGCTATAACGACTGAACAGATTTGGTTAACATTTGGTATAGAGGTAGCTTATACCTTGGAATAAAAAAATAGGCTACTATTTGTTCCAAGAATCGCGAGTGAAACCGCGGGACGCAGCTAGTCTGTAATAATCATAATTAAAATTGTAAAAATGGATTAACACACGTGGGCATCGTTGCGACACCAACTCTTTACAGGATGATGATTCGAACGATGCCTCTCATACATACACACATACATTCGCTGGACACACCCTTTCACACACATCTTACACACAAAGAGGAACAGTTTTACACTATCTAGTTACTATTTTGCATAATTATATTAATATCGCACTTAAATAGTTAAACATGTACTAATTTTATATATTAATAATAATTAACTAGTTGTTTATATTTTTTTAAACAAAATACATACCTATTAATTTACCTAATTAAATTAAATGCTTAATGATATTTTTCTTACATCTTAATAAACAATATATATTGTATTGTAATATAATATATCATATTAATGAAATTTTGTTAAGTTCGTAATATGAGTAAAGCAACTACATAATTCCAGTCTAGCGTACGATCTCTGCTAGTCTGTCCACAGGCTGCAGTGCAATGGAATGTATAGAGAATATGTCTCAGGAAGTTTAAAACTTTATTTAGTTTTATTTTGTACTTCTAGAAATTATAACCTTTTTTATTTTGTACATGTAGAAATTATATCCTTAATCAATATAACACGAAGCGGGGGTGGGTCACTAGCTTACAATATTTAGTTAGTAAATTTAAATAGTACTTTGGACATATTGAGATTTGGTATTTTGAGGATGGAAGAAAGATATTCGGTCTGAATAGTAACTAGTGCAATAACCCAATGAAACTTTTGCTTCCAGAGAGTTCCAGCATAAAGCCGGGGCCCTCCGCGAGCGGGCAGCCATCACTGCGCCGCGCCGCGAGCCACAGCGCCTGGCGCTCCCTGCGCCGCCCGCGCCCAAGTACGTACCTACCAGTAAATACTTTATTTTTTTTAAGCATAAGCCTTTATTAACTACAACAAACCACAAAGACTACTTAGCCTACTACACACAAAAAAACAAAAGGATTGAATCCAGACCGATGAAAGTCTAGAGTCAAATAAATAGTAAATGCTTAGTACACATGTACGTACCTACTTGAAAATACTTGATACACATGTATGTACAAAACTACTTGCCTACCTGTAAATATTTAATACACAAGTACGTACCTATTCACAGTACATACTTGATAAGTACACAAATACGTACCTGTAAACATTAGATACTTGACAACTTTAAGTTTAATAAAATTTAAACTTGAAGCTTCCAGTTTCATAAAATGTTGCTGTTGACGCACTAGAAAACAAAGACAAATTCTAATGACATTACGTATACAAAACGCAAGAGTTGGCACTACAACTTTATACTATAAAAAAATATTGAGATGTTGGTTTTAGACAGGATTTCACATAAAATAGCGTTATTCGAATATGTTTTCCAATACCTAGCGCCTACGACCACAAAACTAAACCACAATATAATAGGGTAGATGACTGTGATGTTTATATCGTTGAAACCAATAGCTTTGATGAAGAATTTAAGTAAATATAGTATGTTTATTGAAAAAATAATTTAAATCGGTTAATAATGTTCTGATATATGAGCGTTTAAAGTTTTTGTTAGAGACAGCTCTGTCCCTTTCCCACAAAACAAAAAATGTCGTCACGCCTTACTTGTCAGAATATAATTTATATGGCGTACAGAGAAGTGACGTCACGATTTGCTGTTTCGCCTCTCTGTCTATCCGTGATATTAAAATGCTTATAACTTGCGTATTTTTTATCAGATTATCATTTTCTTTTCATTAATCAGCTATATTTATGGGCCACATTTTAATAGGACAATAAATATAAACCAGTCATCTAGCCTATTGCCCGGTGGCAAGCTTCAGCAATGTTTACATTATAACTACAGGACGTTATTCTCTTTAAGGATGTTGTAATATTATTATGATTATGTAGTTGTAGACGCTAGCATGTTTGTGAGCTTTATCATTTATACTATGCCTTTTACAGACTCGCGTAGCATGCACCTACCTACTTATCCGATATTTAGGCAGAATTTCGAATGTATTTTTTATTTATATTTGGAAGCTCAGTTAAAATTAGAGTGAGGGTTAAGAGTAGACAAGTTGGTCACTTCTCCAAAGAAACGCGGTAGTATTACTACTCCACTATGTAATTTTTTAGGTCCAAGACTAAGTATTATATCGATTAATCTCTTCATTATCTAGGATTGTAAATTATTACCAAAGTAAAAAGTTAATAAACATGAAAGTTATGAGCCAGGAAACATCTTGTATTTTAGCTCAATTTTAACGCCACATTGGACGTAAATAAATAACATAAGGAATACGAAAACTCTAAAATAATTCATCTAGCGGCATAGTTTAGTCCATAAACATTTCAAATAACTTAAGTTGGAATAAATTAACTCAGAGTTTATTCAACCACATTACTGCAGCCAAAGGTCGAAAAAAATTCAAAAATAGTCAAAAATTTGCGCGCTCATTTATCTTCCTTTCTCCCTTTCCCACAGTTTGTTTGATAAGAGAGCATGCTTTTTAGCCGCGCCCACCGATGAGTTCGAGCCGTCAACTTGTCGATCCTTAAGCAAAAGTATACAGCGATTAACGCCAATGGCGTTGGCGAAAAAAGCTGATACTCTTGGTTTTGTTTCAATGTAAAATTAAATAACTTGTTTTTGCTGGTCGTATATTCAACAGGGAACCTAAAAAAACATATATAATAGGGTAGATGACTGATGTTTATATCGTTCAAACCAATAGCTTTGATGAAGAATTTAAGTAAATATAATATGTTTATTGATAATTTAAATCGGTTATTAATGTTTATAAGCGTTTAAACTTTTTGGTAGAGAAAACTCTGTCCCTTTCCCACAAAACAAAAAATTACGTTACGCCTCTGTGCGCCATACTTGTCAGAATAGAATTTATATGGCGTACAGAGAAGTGACGTCATAATCTCCTCTGTCTAGCATGATATTAAAATGCTGATAAGTTGCTTATTTTTGATCAGATTTATATTTTGTTTCCATTAATCAGCTATATTTATTGGCCACATTTAAATAGGACAATAAAAGAAACCAGTCATCTAGCATATTGGTTGGAACTAGTTGTTCTCTGAGTTTCTAAGAGATAAGGTTTAGCTGGAAGCTTTTTTACTGAGAGAGCATTTCTGTGCAATAACGACAGCATTTTTTTTTATGTTAGTGGAAATATAGCCGAAGTCTGATGACGCTACTGAACGAGATATTATTATTATGTAGGGTTCATACATTGCTTTTTTTTTTGAGTAAAAGAGAGAAATGTATACCTGTCTTACTCGTTGGTCAGTTGGTTTTCGCGAACCAAATGAGTCGTTGTTGGTATAATAGGGCTTTTAGTAAATTGGGTTTAAGTAAAAAAAAAAATATATTTTAAATATGGCTTTCTCAGGTGCTTGTCGCGATAGTCTGTAGAGGGCATTAAATAGTTTTAGATTTTAATTAGTTCTGCTTTTCTATTGTTTATATTTTTGTTATATTTATTTGCGGATCGGTGGTAGATGGGTTGTTACTAATTTTTATCGATACTGTATTTATTTTTTGTAGAGAAATGAAATGTTGCATGGCTACCTACATGACATCCTATTATTATGTAAAATACTTCTTTCTTATTTTTTAAATTAATAAAAAATCATACAAAAAAACGTGGCATTAAAAAAATACTAATTCCACTGTATTGTTTTTTAAGACTAATTGATTAAAATAATTATATTTCTCCTAAACACATGAAATGTAAAAAAAATACAATGCTACGACCTAATGCCTACCTAATTATTATCAGGACGAAGTTCTAAAATTAAACTAGCCTATAGTAGAGTCAAAATATCGCCTGCACCGCAACAAAACGTGGCAAGGGTAAAAAGACGTAAACAAAGTACTTAATCGTAGGATTGTCGAACTAGTGCCGTTCCTTACCTTTGTCGATAAAATAAGTATAATAGGGAATACGAGGGCTGCACTAAAAGTATCGGGAATGGAATATTTCCACTGTTTCTGTCATATTAAAATCTTTTTAATTGAAAACTCCTTGGTTTTAAAAATCGAATACCATTTATTTATTTAAAAAAATATTCTCGGTCTTGTCACAAGGTTTTGTCAAACTTGTTTAGTCGTTGAGAAAATGGAATTGACTCGAGAAAATTCAAGAGCGATGATTTATTATGACTTTCGAAGTGGTTTAACACAAAAACAGTGTGTTGACCGGATGATTTCTGCATTTGGTGATAAAGCCCCATCCAAAACCACAATTTATCGCTGGTTTGCTGAATTTCAACGTGGACGTGTCAAGCTCAGTGATGATCCCCGTCAAGGTCGTCCAAAAACTGCAGTCACCCAAGAAAACGTTGATGCTGTGCGTAAGCTGATTGAGGAAGATCGACATGTGACATACCGCGAAATTCAGGCAACTTTAGACATTGGCATGAGTCAAATACAAATAATCTTGCATGAAAAATTAGGTGTAAAAAAGTTGTTTTCCCGATGGATACCGCATTCGCTCTGTGAAGAGCAAAAAGCGGCTCGCGTTACTTGGTGCGTCAGAACTCTCGAAAGATTCCACGCAGGATCCTCAAATGCTGTATACAACATCGTATCAGGTGACGAATCCTGGATATACGCGTACGAACCCGAAACAAAAAACCAGTCACGAGTTTGGGTGTTCGAAAATGAGTTAAAGCCAACAAAAATTGTTCGTTCACGGAGTGTTGCAAAAAAAATGGTGGCCACGTTTGTCTCCAAAACCGGCCATGTTACGACTATTCCTCTTGAGGGACAAAGAACGGTTAATGCAGAATGGTATGCTAGCATTTGTTTGCCACAGGTCGTTTCTGAACTCCGTAAAGAGAACTGCAACCGCCGCATCATCCTCCATCACGACAATGCGAGTTCTCACACCGCGCACAGAACAAAAGAGTTTTTAGAGCAAGAAAACATAGAATTATTGGACCATCCGCCGTACAGCCCCGACCTAAGCCCTAATGATTTCTATACTTTCCCTAAAATAAAGAATAAATTGCGTGGACAGAGATTTTCATCACCTGAAGAAGCTGTGGACGCCTACAAAACGGCCATTTTGGAGACCCCAACTTCCGAATGGAATGGTTGCTTCAATGATTGGTTCCATCGTATGGAAAAATGTGTCAAATTTCGCGGAGAATACTTCGAAAAGCAATAAATATATTTTTAAATAGTAATGTTGTGTCACTTCCTTGATTCCGGAAATTTTCAGTGCCGCCCTCGTATGCATGTTTCTTTTTATTGACTCACAAAAAAAGCTGACTGGCAACAAAACAAATCATAGGAAGTAAAATTTTAATATGTGCACAAATAACGAAGCTATAAACATTTTAGTTGCATGTTAGACAGGGAGGGCACTATACTAGGTTTATTGCGTCACAGAACACGATTCCAAACAAATTCTATACTAGCACAAGTTTTGTTAGGGACAGTTGACGCTCCCAAATACTTTGAATAATTTTATTTCAGAACTTTACCAGCTGATTTCAATTATTTTTTGGACGTAAGCATCAGCTTCAGTTAAACTCTCCATTTATCCTAATATTTTTTAATAATTCATGCATATTCTTATAAGGGTGAGTTATTATAAATCAATACGCACATCTTGTGATAGACGTCATCAGACGAGTTGGTGGCCAAATGTACAACTATTTTCCATAAAAAATGCAACTTAAACTTAGGGAGTTCTAGCCAATCAACATTTTAATGTTATCAATAACATTAACAGTTCTACTTGTCGCTTTAAAGTCGATGACAGTGTTCATGTGTTTTTTATAAGCAACTAGCAACGCGCTCTTGCTTCGCACCACTGAAGAGAGAAGTGAATAGAACGGAAATGTGACGGGCCGCGCTAGCCGGCATTAAGTGTATATGCGCTTAATGACAATTCTACTAATATACATATTTTTAAACTGAGAATACTCAAAAAGACAATTTAAATAGACGCGTAGGAAACCAAGCCACATTGCATCGTAATTAGATCAATTTTAATCTGTTGCAAAATGGCATTACGAGCGTTTTACTTCAAATGCGCGACAAAGTCGTAATGATTATACAATTTTGTGTGAAACTGGCGACACCGGTTTTCCATACAATTGCTTTACAACATTGTTTTGACAGCCGTTTCTACCTAAGGAGTAGGTCTTTCGCTTTTATGTGCTTCGCACAGGTGCAATGTACATAGTGTACATGTATTATACACCACTGGCGAAGGGTGAAAATTCAGTAAAGGGAAGCCGAAGCAAAAAAAAAACGTAGGTACCTATCATCGTACCGAAAGCAGTAGAAACAACCAAAACCACCTTCTCCATAGGTACTTAAAAGCACCATCGCGTAAAAATCGGCGGGTCAGTGTCGGCGATTTTGGCGCGCTATCACATTGTCACATTCACGTTAAAACAACAACAACACGAAACAAACAGACAAAAAAAACTTACTTAACAAGTAACGATCAAAACACGACCATAACTATAATTGTACCTGAAAACCGTATCAACATTAATTTATAGCAGAGAAATATACTAGATTTATAGTTTATAGATAGCTCGGAACTCACTTCTATCAACGCAAACAATACAATGAAAAGGTATCATAAGCCGAAAATCACCGAGTTATCCCGCGTGTGTGAGCGAGCACGAACGATACAAAAATTCACGAGTGTGAGAGAGATAGCTAGCGCTCCCGCGCGAGACGCTGTGTTCGACATGCAAGACTTGTGAGACAGGCAAGTCTGTGGCAGCAACCCGGCGCCTATTCTGTGAAATTCCTGTGGTACTCACTGTAATGTATTCTGTGGCTCGCATCGGATTGCGCGCATAGTAATTATTACTTATTCTGCGGCGAATGCGTAACTCGACGCGGAGCGGGTTACCGCGCAAGTAAGTAATATGTATTCTGTGACATTGCTAAAGGCACCTCGGAGATTATTGACAGGTGGTAGGTACTAGATAGTATGTCGGTTGTAGATACTTACAGACACATTTTCAAAAGGGAAGCCGATAGGAATCGGGTTATATGGACCCTTCGCCACTGTAATACACATAAACCTACCGCAAGAAATTCTCTAAATGAGAACGTAGTCAAGAAGAACTAAGCGCACTAAAAAACATGCGAAATGCGACTTCAATTTATACTTTTTAGGGATACTTTCATTACGAGTCTACGACGGGCAGACGGTCGATTAACGTTGGTGATCATTCTGCGATCCCCAAGCGTGCCATGCATGGGTACCATGGGTAACCCCTCGTATCAAGGGAGGCTTTCGTCCAGCAGTGGACGTCCTTTAACTGATGATGTAATACGACAAAATTACTGTTTTATAAGCTTGCAAAGTACTAAGCTAAAAATGTGTAATTGTACTCTCACCATGATGAATACAAGGGCTTCCAATAGGCTCGTACACCATAACCCTAGCCTTAGTATTAGGCCATAACCCTGTAGAATGCTAGGCTCACTTCCCGTCCGTAAGTGTATACCAGTCTACCTCCGGTCCGCAGTGAGTAGGGTACTAGTAGGGCTATCCATTGCAGCGCGAGCGAGGAGCCCCGCCGGAGGCCTAGCGCGCGCCGACCTCTCCGGACCAGCGCCAGCCCGCTCACCACACACAGGTAAATGGTTAATTCAGGGGTCTAGTTGTACTGGGCACTAACACGCTCGTCATCTCATAAATAATTAGACAGGACTCATACCATTTCATAAAGAGTTAGACAGGGCTCATGTCATTCCATAATGAGTTAGACAGGACTCATGTCATTTCATAATGAGTTAGACAGGGCTCATGTCATTTCATAAAGAGTTAGACAGGACTCATGTCATTCCATAAATAGTTACACAGGGCTCATGTCATTTCATAAAGAGTTAGACAGGACTCATGTCATTCCATAAAGAGTTAGAAAGGACTCATGTCATTCCATAAAGAGTTTGACAGGGCTCATGTCATTTCATAAAGAGTTAGACAGGACTCATGTCATTCCATAAAGAGTTAAACAGGGCTCATGTCATTCCATAAAGAGTTAGACAGGACTCATGTCATTCCATAAAGAGTTAAACAGGGCTCATGTCATTCCATAAAGAGTTAGACAGGGCTTATGCCATTCCATAAAGAATTAGACAGGACTCATGTAATTTCATAAACATGCTCATGGACAGGTCATGAACTGGCGTACTTTTTCATAGTGAATTATAGTTATCTACACTATTTACTACATTTTAATAATTACACTAAAAATTAAGTAGATACTATTGGTAGCCGTAGTCACGTAAAATGCGTGCACGCACGTTTGTTAGTGTGCTTGTTACACTAACACAAATGAAGTATGATTCAGTTTTTGATTGGTCGGTTACACACTCGAATTCTCGGCCACAATTGTTAGTCTTATGACAGCAACTGTTAAGCCATGACACTTAGCCTAAACGGCATTTTTATTTATTTAACTTTAACTATTTAATACCAAGTTCCATGATGAATCTTGAATCGTTTTACTCACAGATAAGCGGCAGCCCTTCCTAGGCCCTTTCGTTTTTTCTTTACTCAAAATCTTCTTCGAATATATTTCAACGTTTTTCTTCATAATAACCGTAACCCATAAAAACATGCATATAAGCTTTCAATTTTAACAAAAGCCATATAAATCACCATCGAATGTCTTAAAGTAATGAGCGCTAATGCAGTGGTGCCCTGGGGCCGAACCATGAACTCTTATTGTGGGGTCAAATAGGCTCAGCTGCCGACGCTGCGCGACTGTGAATTGTATCGCCCCGCAATACGGTTCGCGGTCGCGTCGGTGGCCGATCCTATTCGGTCCCACAATAAGAGTACATGGTACGGCCTCTATGGGCTTTTTTTTACTACTCAAAGTTCTGGGACCAGCTGCAATGGTCTCGGACTGGCGTTCTCTCTTACTATCGCAAGAGCGCCTTGTTTGTCTCATTACATAATCAAAATCACCGCTATAATTAAATTACTAAACCGAAATTAATGAGACTTTTCTATTTGGAACAGTTCCAGATACTGGAGAAGGAGATACTACTATTAAAATATCGTAACTTGAATTTAAATATATTTTTATTTATTTTTTGAGGCTGTACATAAGTTTGCTATGAATTTCTGTTTTTTTCTTTCTTCTTTATTTTGTTTTTTTTTTCTTTAGCATGAAATGCTTTTGCTGTGGTAGCATGGATGTTTAAAAATAAGTGTTTGATGAAGCTTATACAACGTGTTAAAAAGGTGTATTAATACTACACCTTTTACTAAGTGTTACTACATCTTTTGCAATGTGTAGAAGGTGTATCACTACACCTGAAGGGTATTTGATGTACTCATCATTATGAACAACTTTAACTATGGGGCCAAATTTGAACGCCCAGTTTTATGAATGAAAACTTGCTTGAATCAGATAATTTTTTCTGAACTATTGTAAATGCTGTTCTCAGTAATATCACCGACTGCTATTTTTCATAACTATATGCAGTTATTTTATATCTTTAAAAACGTTAGAATGCGCGAGCGGAATAGCGGCGCGGCATTCTGAGCCTTAAAATAATCGTTAAAAGGCACATCTAACACAAGCCTATATATAAAAAATAAAATAAATACTTCGGCATTCTACAGTACACGGCTTTTTAATTAAAACGTCTGCGTCCGCAGCTGTCTGAGCCCTCAATATAATCGTTACACCTAAACCACGCACTTCCACATTCTGTACATGGCTTTTTAATTGACATGTCGTCAGATAAAACTTACCAAAATGTCATAGATGCCTCATTGAAATCAAATGTCTTTAACGAACCGTTCTCCCAAAACTTATACCTCATCTTTTACAGCCCAAGCGTGCGTGAAGTGTACGGGGGCTCGCACCCCCAACGGCGCCACAAACACGGGAAGCACGGGACCCGCAACCACGACAACTAGCGCACTACCATGGCGACTACAACTGCAATGTGACACTGACTCTAGGCACCCAACTGCGAAAGATTGCCACTGACAACTGTCGAACCTTTAATTGAACGAAACAAAACGACATATCCAATGTTGCCACTATTAAAATAAATGTAGTGCCGTACTAAAAAGATTTTGACCATTCTGTCAGGTCAGTGATATTTTTCTTGTATTTTTAAAAAGATAACTGAACTATTAAACTAATCGAAGTTGGCAACATTATTTGAAAAGTGACATTACGATTCGTCAGATTGCTCTGTTTAGTTAAAATTCAGAATTTCAGTAAATATTTGATATGCGGTCTTTAAGCTATAATTATGTAAATTGAACGGTAACCAGTTCCGTGAAATTATAACTAACGGCATAATCAAGCTTTAATGAAACATTACACGGATCAAATAACACAATTTGTCATCTATACACGACTGAAGTGATACTGAAAACTATTTCTGCAATAGTTGAAGGCTATGCATGACGTTTCTAGGAATTATCAATTCAGCGTCCGAAAAAATAAATAACAGCAATTTAAAAAAAATGTGATAACAACAACACGGTGTGACAACAAAAGCCAGTTGCCAGGTAGTATAGCCAAGTGGCGACTACAAAACTGACTAAGACAACCATTGTTCCTGATAACTACAACCTACAACTATTGGCTGAAGACCGCAAATACTACGAGTAGTATCATTGCTTGTGACAACTACAACCACTTTGTTCGAGTTCTGTAATGACCACAGTATTATAACATTTTAAGATTTTGTTCGACGTCCTATAATTTTTATTACTCGACTATTTATTTGTAAATTGTGTGATTAATAGTAAGATGTGTTTCATCCCTTTTGAGTTGTTGTCTTTAAATTTATAATTAATTGTGACATAAGTTTGGAATGTCCCTTTCTTATTTTTAGTTAAGTTGTTTTTTTGAATATACATGTATGGATGAACTCTCGATAATTTGTGAAATAAATAAAACTTGAGGTAAAAAAATCTATTATTATTAACGGGATATTTACCGTGATTATGTTGTGAAATGAGCTCCCGATATTTCGGCGCAGTTGCATGCACCATCTTCACGAGTAGACTGAAGAATGCGGGTGGTTGTCAAAAGAGTTCGAAAAAACATTAAGGGCATTCATAACGAACTACCCTCTTTCTAAGTCTTTTACTACGGTTACTGGAACTCGAACCCAACAGTTCTTCAGTCTACTCGTGAACATGGTGCATGCAACTGCGGCGAAATATCGGAAGCTCATTTCACAACATAATCACGGTAAATATCCCGTTAATAATAATATAATTTTAGTAAACAACCGTGATAGTTTAAAACAGTACTTGAGGTATAGTTTGTTTTTTCTTACCTGACTAAATTTGGCTAAACAACAATGGCAGATTTACGACCAATCATAGCCTTTGTCAGAAAATGAAGAGCTGTCATTGGTTGAAATCCATTGTTGCTTATAAATTTGATCACTAAGAAAAACGGAGTATAATAACATTATTCGTGTCGATTCATGATTTTAGAACTGACTTATTTTTACCTATTGTAGAAAGCGCCTGAGTAATGTGTAAAAAATAATAAAGGGGGCGTTTCGTATGTTTTTTTTGTGTAATAAATGTGTCCACTTTACAATTTTCTACTTTAATTAATAATATTTTAGACTATAATACCTGTTTTTAAACATGATGAGTTATTTTATGTACGCCGCTGTTTTTTAAATTTACGGATATTTACCCATATTAATAATCCATAATTTATAATATTAGAACGTTTCTTTTTGTGTGACGCTGGTAATTTGAATTTACTAATACAGCTTGTAGTTTATTTTTGACACGACAGCTTGAAAACGTTAATAAAATAATGAGCCATTTGCAGCTGTCTAAAATTCCGCAGTCGCGCTTTTCGATGCTCGGGTTATTTAAAGAGGGTGTTTTTTTGCTAAGCACATCTGTATTGTCGTTCTCACGTCTGCACTTGGCCAATATATGACTCGACCAACATGTACACAGAAGCAATCGCCGTGTAAGTCGCGTAGGCTCGCGGTGGTTGAGGCTCGCCGTATGTGGCCAACGTAGCCGCAAGCGGCGACGGTGATAATGGAATGGACGGGCCCAGCGCTTGCAAATCGATCAAAATTAACAAGACAACACAATCAAGCATACCTAGCTAAAATTATGCATATTACATTTGCCGGAAAATGGAGATAGCGAATCTAATTACTGCACGACAAAAAGAGAACACATGTACATGTATTAGATGTTTGTATTGTCGTATCGTACGGCTCGCATGTCGCAAAGACAGAGTATGACTGAAGTGATTGGAGAGCCGGCGCTCAACATATCTTCAAAATCTGTGCGCTTATTTCCCGTCCATTCATCATATCATTGTCGCTGGCCGTAAGTAAGCAAACGAATGCAGTGCTCTCCTGATAGTTGGAGATAACGCTTAGCGTTGCCATAGGAGTACCCACAAATAAGGTATTAGATATACTAGGTGCCCAGGGCATGCGGATGGGCGCTGGGAGACAAAAATGTATGGCGCTCTGTAAAACTAAATACAACCAGCGAGCGCCCGTCGCCAGTGATGCCAACTCAGCCCTTTCGGGGCTAGATCCCTCCATTTTTCAACTTGTTCAGCTCCGAAAATAATTATTTAGCCCAAATTTAATCTAAAGAAAAATATAACTGCGGCTCTCGAGGGCCAGACATCAACGTCTTCATACAACATAATACCTGCTTAAATTAAACAAGTATTTTTTTCAGACTTTTTAAAAACAATTTGCTTGTTAATTTTTGAAATGACAATATATCCAAAATGTGGTTTTTATTTTTAATCTACATATTTTATGATAAATTATATTAAAAAATCAATTTATTTTGTTAATTAATTAGCAATTTATC
The DNA here is from genome assembly GCA_905404285.2 of Erannis defoliaria. NCBI lineage: Eukaryota > Metazoa > Arthropoda > Insecta > Lepidoptera > Geometridae > Erannis > Erannis defoliaria. Next base: position 15,047,824 of record FR990084.1, read on the forward strand.
CAATTTTTTTTATTTTTGGAGATAACTATCCCTTTTTGAATTTGGTCTAGCCCGATATCCTGATACCCAGTTGGCAACACTGCCCGCCGCTTTTCCATAGAGCGCCATACGTCTGACAGCGCCCGGCGCCCGGTCCACGCGCCCGGGGCGTGGTTTTCGCGGAGATTACAACGTGGCTGGTAATGAATATCATACAAATAAATTAAATTTTGTAGAATATTATCGTGATAAGACCTAAATTGATTGTGTAAAGGATTAAAGCTTAAGACGATTATCTTTTATAGAGGTAGGAATTGTTTAATTAATCTTATATTATTATCTCGATTCTAACTCCTGTAGATCGCTTTCGCTATGGAAACTATTTTTTATTTTACAACATTGACTATAATAGTATACATTTTCCTTCTTTTTTGATTTATCTATACTTCCTTTTACTACTTAATTCTTACTAATCATATTTTTTTAATATTAAGGTTTTTGGTCTATTTCGTAGGTAAGTAGTTAGATGGTAAATTGTAATTATTTTCGGGATTTTGGTGTAAAATTAATTATTTATTATTTAAAATTAAAATTTGGTCATCTGTCTATAACTACACGTTTTATGGTAAAATTGTATAATGTAGTATAAGTCTGAGAAATTATTTCCCTTAAATTAAAGTTTAGATTTTATTTATCCTTTTCTAAAACTCACTTGGATCAAAAATAAAATTATCTTTGACTGAATATTTAAGAAAAAGGTCAATTGCTACAATCATGGCAAGTATGTTGTTTTATCGATCTATAAATATAACATTTGTAGATGACAAAACAGTATTTTCCGATGAAATATGATTAACAAATTTTGCCGATGAGAATCGACAAATTTGACGATCGACACGATGTTAGAATTAAATTAAAATATAATACATCCGAGTATATTGCCCCAACGTTAACAACAAAACTATGTCTATTTCTTTCAGTTCACCTTAAGTTAAAAAGAGGTAGCCATAGTTTTGTAATAGTGTTTTCACAAATAGAGTTAAATTACCATAGACGTGTAATATCGCTAAGCAAGTAGTAGAATTGGCGTAGCAATGCGTTTAGGATAGGTTTCAACGTACAGTTGGATCTTTAGCCTTAATCCCTACCTCGTAAGTCGATATCCGTAGATAAATAATTAGTTTAAAAAGGTAAATTATAAACCTCGCTTCAATTTTACTTCGGCCTTGATTTTGAAATTTGAACTCTATATCGTGTTGGGCAGCTTCTAGTTTTGTCATTACACTTCATCAATCTATATATAGTCGGACTCATAGGGATGTACATAAACTTGAAATCCTTGTATCTTCTTGCATAAGTTTCACACAGATCAAGCGAAACTTTTCATTGGAAAATATGTTGTACTCGACATAATATAGAGCTCAAACTTTACCCTCAACCTTTTTACTTTTCCTAAGATTTTATTTCTAATCTTTCCACTAAGATTTATCGATGTTTCATCTCAAGTGTTTGTCTTCTTGTGTCAATCGACCGCACAAAAGCAAGGTGCTGCCACCTAGTGCAAACCGCTGACAAATATAAGTCTTATTGACACCTAATTTAAATACTTTGATGATAGTATTTTGTACTAGGGTCTGATTCGCGACGCTCATTCCTTTGATATAATATTTTATTTTAAAATCTGGACTTGTTTTCTTTCGGTACATTACCGGCTGTATAGTCCGGTCAGTGAATTGTCACAAGAAATACATAAAAATTCAAAAATAACACCTGTATTTATAAGGTGACTCTAAATCCCAATTTTCCCATAAACTATACGCGATGGCGGCGACCATGGGATAAATAAAATTATCTAAAATAAATTTATCAGGGTTGTGTTTTGCCAGTTTGTCGATTTTTTACCCTTTCTTGTTGTCTGATTCACTGGTCCAGACTCTAGTAATAGAATGGTAGAAATAATTTATTTTTAAGCAGCAAGAAATCTCATTAATGTGTGGTGAAATTAGATTAAATTAGTGAATTAAAGATAACTGTCTTTCATTTTAAATAGGTATAGTAAAACAAAGGTTTTCGACAAAATAACGACTGTTTAATAGGAAATTAATCGTTATATTCAGCAAATAATAAAGCTTCTAATAGTCCAAATTATAAAATTCAATCTATCACCCATATTATTAGCTACTAAAACACCAAATAGAATCCCATACCCGAAAAATTACTAATATATAATAATAATTGCATAAAATAATACAAATTTATACAAAGATCAAAAATATTAACTAATCTACGAAATAATTGACGAAAAAAAGGGCAACACTAAGCCGTGGTTTCAGAACTTTGCGACTGTTCTTGGATGTCCGCCATCTTGGCTTGGTCGGCCATTTTGTCGGGGCGGTCATCTTTGTCCCACTGTCAAATGCACAAGCGACAGATGTCATCGTTGATTTCCAGCATTTGATCGATGAATTTAGCGTTAGTCATTACTCTGGCGAGTTTGCCCAGGATCTTTAGAAGCTCTCCTTCCTTGTAGTTCAGCTGTGTGTTGCATAGTTGTATATCTTCCGTTAAACTTTCAGGAACCTGCAACAAATTATACATTTTATAAAATATAATGACAACAAGGCTTGTTTGATGCGCCACCAATATGTTAGCAAAAAACTGGATGACACGATTGATAAGAGAATAGATCAGCATTTTCGTAATTTGGTATATTCTCCAATCATCATCATCATCAGCCAGAAGACATCTATTGCTCGACGAAGCTCAATACGAAAGGATTGGCGAGTTTGAGAGGGATCGCAGAATGCTTTTCCCCAATAGAATTATTACCCTTTTATAAAGTAGAATCTATTGTTAACTGACTTAAAAAAAAGGGAGGTTCTCAATCCGGTAGCACCTTTTTTCAACCTATCTGGAAAATAATGTTTTTATTAGAAGGAATTGGCTTTGTTTTCTTTTGATTGGTTCCATAAAAATTTCATCAAAATCGGAAACTGGATAAAAATGTGATCCATGTAAACGAAATTGAAGTCGGTTGAATTTATTTTTTAAAGAAGGTCTTTTCTTTTTTTTATCTATGCGTTTTTTTTTAATTCAATGGCTGGTTTCTGCTCTTTCTTATAAATTCTTACTGGAAATATTACTCGTAAATCGAGGACACTCTATATTTCAAATGTCATTCAACGTTGGTTAAATTGCTACCTATGGCTTCTGCTCTCCAATTACGCCGTGAAATATAAATTAGACGAAGTCGAATTCTAAACAAAGACCCATTATGTAGTTTACTCTATGCGTAACATACTACCAACTATTATTTTATATGGCATCACGTAATGACGATTTCAAGTATATTTGCCTACCCACATAGCTGTATACTGTACCTAGACGTACCTACTTATTATTATAGCGCAATTATAGATTGGCACAGCGACCTTTGAAAGGAAATAACTGAGATGTATGCCAACCGGACTTCCGTCATAGAATAAATGATAGCTTCCGTCTACAATTTACTCAGAGGACGAACATATATCTGTACAGACAGAGGTTAGAGACTCCAAGAAGATTAGAACATACGTACCTGTTTGTCTGCCTACCATGCATGTGAAAAATAGATAAAATATTTGTCTATTTTATTAATGAAAACAGCTAAACAAAAATGACAAAATAACTTACATTTTTAGGATCAGCAAAGTCTGTAAATTTGTACTTTTTTTTGCATTTCTCGTTGCCGTTGTCAAAGAAGAGAGTAAAGTGAGCGTCCTTGGTACACGCTCCCACCGGGAAGTACAGCCCGGCCACTAGGTGGCCCTTCTGGTCGCGGGAGAGCAGACTCCTGCGGAACAAAACACACTTGTTAGGTTGGAAGAAAACACACTTGTTAGGTTGGAAGAAACACACTTGTCAGGTTGGAAGAAACACACTTGTCAGGTTGGAAGAAAATACACTTGTTAGGTTGGAAGAAACACTTGTCAGGTTGGAAGAAAATACACTTGTTAGGTTGGAAGAAACACACTTGTCAGGTTTGGGTTAGCAATTAAACTGAACTTTGACTCTCCCTCTTTGCCATGTTTTGACAAAATTACAAATAAAATGATACTCAAAATCGAGAACGTGAAATTAAAGGCTTTTTGATAATAAGTATAATTCAATGTATGTTCAATGTGTGTGTCTTTAGGTTATCCCGTGAGCATCTCATGATAGTTCAAAGGTAATAAGACATTGAACTCGATCAGTTTAAATGTGTCACGAGTTATCGATATCAAGCACTAATTAACAGACATTGTTTAGACTGCAGGTTTATTATCAAGTCGCTGCGGGACCTTTCATTCTCATAATATTTTAGGCGGCGCGGTAAGACTACATTATTGTCAGCCTTTGTTTAGTATCTAAATTAAAATATGCGTCATAGCATGGAATATAATCATTATTGTTGTACTAGTTCGATAGCTCCTTGTGTAAATGAAACAATAGGATATTTCTTCCACCGGATTTATTGTTCGACAAGGTTCTAAACTCGCGGCAGGTACACTCCGATACAAAACCAAACGATACCGCGATCTAGAAATCATGCCGTCGACCGTAGCGACATCTATTGGCACGCTTAAAAACTAACACATTAGCCTTCTACCTTAACAATTGTAATTGATCAAACGACTTTACATGGACGAAGCAGTATTTGTTTAAATTATGGAGGGTAAGGAGTAGATATTCTTATTTGGGAGACGAGTTGATTCGTAAAAATTACCAGCCGTAGCAATAAAAATTACAGTTCTAAACCCTCCAGAAAGACGCTAGTGTAGCTAAAGGGCTAAATGATTTACATGAGTTGTAAACGGATTGAAGTGTTCCGAGTAAAAATAATAATATTTTAGTAAGTACAGTAGGTATACAAAACCTCGACTATTTACGTAGTCCAAAAACAATTGACTACTCAAATTACTTTTGGTTATTTCTTCCTGCTGCTACACTAGCGCCAACCTAATTTAACGTGACGTACTCTTTTTAGATATTACTCCTTACCTCTACCCGAACTACTACGAAGTTTGTTTGTAGCTTATGTACCTTAGGTATATTCTATGGGACAATCATTTGCGATGCGTACCGATACCCACCCCACCCATTCCCATCAGCCAGAAAACGGCCACTGCTGGACGAATGCCTCCCCTAACACCGAACCGGAGCGATACAATCTTTACGAAATGTTGTACCTAGTAAAGTAGATCGATTTTTATTAATTTGCAAGTCCATATAAGAGCCTAATCGGTCAAGAGATTGTGAAGACTGAAAGTCACGGCGCGATTAATGCGTACTTAATTTTTGTGCTGCGCAAATAACCCGGATTTTAACGACGTTGCATTATAGGTAAGGTAGGTATGTTTAATGGGACTGAATGGAGTAAGATTGGGCTTAGGAACATTAGGAGAGGCCTATGTTGTGAAGAGGAAAGACTAAGCTACGCTGATTATGAATCCGTAATCTTAGCTACACCAGAATACTTTGCTTTTTTATGCAATAGAGTGAGCGAGACGTTCGCCTGGAAAACATCACAATAATAGCAGTGCTAGAATTGTGAACTTGCGAACCACATTCTGCGCCGCTCTGCACTGTGCTTGCTACACCGAGATATTGAATTTCAAATCTCTTTACGTCCAGTAGTTTCTCTGGTAACATTGCCCTTCAAACCGAAGGACAGTAACGCTTATACACTTCTGCGTGGCGATTGAATAACTGGCAAAGGTGTGATGCTACTAGGTACTGCAGGAGTTCCCCTAAGTACTGATTAAGAGCTAGAATGCTCACCTGAAGTTATAGACCAAGTTTCTCCTCTCGGTAACATTGACAGCGTCGAGGTAGGGCTTGGCGACGTAGACGAGCGAGGTCTGGTTCTTGAGGGAGGCTCCTCTGGTCTCCCGCTCCTGCCACTCCACGTAGCTGGTGTTGTGCGGGCTGAACACGTAGTTGTACTCCTTGCGGCAGTGCGCTTCGTCCGATTGCGTGAACCAGCCTAGAAAAAAAAGAAGTGGCGATGATTTACCAGCTCTATTATTTCTTGAATAAGATTGGATGTCGCTTTGTCGCTTAAGGTCCGGAAATATGATGGAGTTAAATGTTTCTTGGACTGGATGTCGGTTTGTTCGTGTTTGTCGTTCTGTGGCATTCTCAACACAGGAAACCCTAATCGGAAGCTAATGAGTGGAAAGCATTCAAAGAGTTTCTTTGTATGGGATGATGTATCTGTAGCGTAATTTCTCACTGCTGAGCATAGCCAGAAGAAATAATAGTACTAGGTCTCTCTTTTTGTACGGCATTCATTCCGGTTCTGTTCCACTCTCCAGGTTCGACCTTTAATTTTGACAATCTTCAACCAATCGAGGTCGTAGACGTCCGTCGGCTCGTTTACGTCATAAGAATGCAATTATTTTATAACTGACCTGTGTGCGGGTACGCGCGGTCCAGCATGACGGTGACGATCCTGGGCACGTGGTAGCCGGGGTCGGCCAGCATGACGCCCGGGCGGCCGTCGACGCGCACGAGCACGCACGCCATCACGTGCTCCTTCTCGGCCGTGAGTACAGCGTCGGGCGCGCCCAGCGCCACGTAGTCGCGCACGCGCTCCACCGCCTCCTCGCAGGAGACGAGCGCCGTGGCGTCCGCCAGCCCCGCGCAGCGCCGCTCCAGGCCGCGCCACCGCCTCACCAGCTCCAGCGCGAGCCCCACGCACGTGTGCTTCTTGTTCCGGATCGGCGGCGCGTACTCCGCGTACGTCTCGTACAGCGGCCGTGCGGACCTCTCCTGCGCCTCGTGCAGCGAGATGAAGTTGCTGACGGAGTCGTAGTTGTCGGTGACGAGCAGCCGGCGCAGGATGGCCTCGAGCCGGGTGGCGAGCTCCTCGTGCTGCGCGGCGGAGAGGGCGACGGCCCGCCGCGGGGGGCCCCAGCGCGCGGGCGGCAGGGGCTGCCTGGTCAGGTGCCGGTCGGCTTCCGAAGCGAGTCAACTCGGCCACTCGGCGCCCCAGCGGCCCACGGCGGGCGCCGCGGGCTCCGCCTCCGCCCCCGCGCCGTCGTCGTGTCTCTGCGCCTCATCGCGTCCCCTCTTCGACGCAACGTCAGCGCCCTTCGCGAGCGCTTCGCGTTGCCTCTCCAACAACAATGATGTCTGTTTTTCACGCTCTGCAAACATACAGCAAACGTGAGAAAACTTGAAGAAGCAGAGATGGATTCATTTCGTAAAATTTTGCCTAATTTTAGGCCTGTAAGTAGCAATTAAGTATCGGAGATGGTACCTCCAACTGTACATTGCTTATCGCGTTGGCTTGAAACTGATAGCAGCACATTGTACCTACCTACTTGTACATCATTATGAACATGCAATTTTTACTGTGTAACCAAACCTAAAAATCTCGATCGGCCGTTACATAGAAAATATCACTTTGTTATTACACTCAAGGTGAGTAACAGCTTTTTCTGGCGATCACTAATTAATTATCACGACTGCCTACTAAAGGAGTGTACAGGCTGATTGAAACTTAATGGCGGCTGTGAACTTAGGCGCGAGACGCTGCGCAGTAGCAAAAATTAGGCGTGCGGTGTGCGTATAATCGCAAAGTCTCGCTTGAAGCGCACTTCACAGCCGCCATTAAGTTTGAATCAGTCTGTATCTAATATTTTCAAGGTTCATTTATTGAGTTTTTTATTCCACTATAACTTCTAAATGCCTGTACAGATTTGGATGTATGGGGATCGTTAGCCTTACATCCATCTTACATAATACCGAGTCTATACATACACAAGCATTTTTTTTTTTGGCAGGATAGTCGTGTTTATTTTTAATTGTTGTAATTGTTGTTTATTTCCAAGTTGTGATAAGTACAATGATCTCCTTTCAGCTTCCTCCACCATCGTTCTAATATTAAAAGGAAAAATATTACTTAAAAAAAAGACGTGTGAAGTGATAACGAGACGCGTAGTAAACAGATAAAGTTTCACGTTACAAAGGCCTCACTCCTCGTGGCTTTGTAGCAGCTAATTTGGGAAAAACAAACGCTCCGCGGTATCTGCAGCTAATTTTATTCGCGCGTCATCCATCATGCATGTTGATTTATTGTTGTTGTATAACGTAGGTAGTGGTACTAAGTAGGTACACTTACTTCGACTCCAAGCTATTCATTGGAAGAATCGTTGATTGGAAGTGTGGTGGGTGTCAAACACGACCATGGCGTACTATTATTTATTCTGTGCTATGGCTGAGAGATTTTTGTGTTTTTGTTTTTGACATTGTCACAATAATGCAGTGTTGTATTTTGAGCTGTCAGAATATAACAAAACAAGGTTTTTGTTTAATTTCTTTGTTGTCTTAAATATCGCTATCTCATGTCCGGTTACAAAGTAGTTGGGTCCATTGGTTTCTCAGTCTACGGGTCATTTTACTGTGCGCGATGAGCGAAATAAAGAAAGAAAGAAAACAAAAAAAAATTGAGACAAAAAAAAGATACACACAAAAGTTCATACAAAAGAATGAAATTTTGGGAAATCCTTCCTCCGAGGCGTGGACAGTCTTCCACAGATAACTTACACAAGTTAAAAAGTAATAGAATAACTGGGCCCTTTAACCTTATACTCGTACAGTCGAGTACTAGGCAAAAGCGATTGTCTTAGATTTTTACATTTTGGGTGGCACTGAACTGGCTTCTCTCATAGCTCGTCATTGAAAGAAAGAAAAAAGAAGGAAAATAATTTATTCTGTGACATCAGCACACAATAATAGGTAAAACAACCATTGATACATTTACATACACACATACATTACACACACACACACACATTACATCACATACATTTATACATTTACATTGGGCGCTTTCACACTGACCAGAAACGATATCGTCGGGGTGCTAGTTTCATACAAATTGTACTACACGCTTTCACACTGACCAGAAACGATATCGTCGGGGTGCTAGTTTCATACAAATTGTACTACACGCTTTCACACTGACAAACGATATCGCCGCGACAAACGATAACTCGACGATATGAATTATACCTTACTGGTACACGTCACGCCATTTTTTTTTATAATTACAAATTATCTAGTTATCTAGTATCTACAATATGTACCTATGAATTTCATATTGTTATGCGATCTATCTACTTATAATGATATCATGCGTAGTAGAGCGTAGTAGTGTGATAAGATAAGACACGACGATATTCTGGGTGAGAATCCACCCCGGTGCCCCGGTACCGGGACAGATGGTAATCTGTCCCAAGTAAAGTTTTTTGTTAATACCTGACATGTAAATAATGGATTTACCAATAAATAACTATGACTATGACTATCATCCACCCCGGTGGAACCGGCGTCGGTGCTTAACGGGATGGATGGCACACATCAAGTGTCATTTACCCCGGTATTGCTTCTACCTAAGAGTATAGAACAAGTATCATGTATTTTATTGGCTATACCACGTATTTTTTCGCCCTGCATTAGACGTTATGGCTACTAGCCGAAAAAGGAATGCCTAGACCTGGGTATGTCGTGAAACTGCATCCAGCACCACCGGAGGACGGGCAGCAGCGTCCTCTTAGTTAACGGTGGTGTTGTTTGTAAGAAAAAATACGTGGTATAGCCAATAAAATACATGATACTTTTTCTGTGCCATCCTCTTAGATAGAAGCAATACCGGGGTAAATGACACTTGATGTGTTCCATCCACCTCGTTATAAACGATACCGGGGTAGATGATGTGTGCGATCCACCCCGTTAAGCGCCGACGCCGGGTCCACCGGGGTGGATGAAACACTTTTTCCCATCTGCCCCAGTATCGGGGCAGGGGCACCGGGGTGGATGGGAGTACCCCATTATTCTTTATTTCTCCGGGAAATAGGTACGACCATTTCACGAAACAAAGTTACCTAAACCGTCTTGGGGTCGCTGCATGCCTCGACCATTTTCATCTGGTGTAATTGGCGCATAAAATAAAACGCTAACATAACATACTTAAATCGTTCGTACTATAAATAATTATTTGCAAGTGACCTTTGCTATTAGGCCAGGAACTTGTTTATCTCTTCACATCTTTGTAAGTTTCAAAGCCTTCCGATTGTTCTGGATTTTTCAACACGATTCCAATAGAGGCCTTTTTATGGAGTAGTGTATTTAGGTACCCCACCTGTTCATACTTGATGATCTTTTGATTTTGTGAGTGACTATAAAACGAAAAAATCAAACTCGTTTATAAAAACCGGTTCCTTTAATAATAAAACTTAAAATGCGAGCAAACGTTGCCCTTTGGGTTAAGAGGGGCAAAAAACTGTTCAAAGGGTCGTTAGTCTGGAGGTCTCGCGTAGAGGCAAAAGTATTGTAATGACAAACGCTTCAGAAAAAATACATCGATTGTCCCGAAATCAGAAACTACTACTAAATAATTCAACTGATTTGGGGTTGTCAAGAGCATTCATTTTGTTAACCCCGGGCTCAAAGAGAAGGGTGTTAGTCGGAGGTTACACGTAAAGTTTGGACATAGAAATCATTGTTGGCATCAGTTCAGTCTGGTCCGGATCACCGTCTGAACTGCTGTAAGACTTTACGTGTAACATCCGACTTATAAGGTTAACGTGTAAGTCTGTGACTTCGTTGTTCCCAAACGGATGATTCGAGTTTTTGTTTGAAAAGTGACTTGATCAAGAGAGTCCTTAGCTGCAACTCGAGAGTGTCTCTCGAAGGGGGTTCTTACAATTTCTAATTTTCACATGTAACTTATCGATTCATGGCTATTAAATAAACTGCAAAAAATAGAACAAGAATTTCTTAAGAAATCCGCGTGCCCAATAATAAGTTCGATTTTACCTTATTTGTGCTAACACACAATTAACCCAGCAAAACAACACTCAGCACTTTTTCAGGATGTGCAAGATTCACCGTACCTACCACCCACCGCGCACCGCCTTGAAAACATTTGTATAATAATTACATCCAACTTTAGTCAGGCCCTTTCGGCAGTTCAATTTACCATTATTATAAGAGTCTTGAGATTACCGTACCTACACCTAGGCCACTTAGATGAGATTACCAAGTTTACTCATAATAACAGTTCAACAGAGCCATTTCAATTTCAACTAGGCGAAACGAAAGAGTCTATCTGCGTGTAGAGTAACAGAATAAATAATATGGTCCACACAATAGGTAGTAATTCGCCTAGCGGCAGTAATTTGACTAAATGCCAAGGTCTAGCTAGGCCATGCACGGGATCCGACAGTGCTGATGGGAGCCATTACGATAATTGCAGTGCAGATTGTATTGCCCTAGATAGAAGGAGTAGAAGGTACCACGCCACAGACAACATGCGGGGATTGGCCTCGAACCTCGAAATTAATAGCGATATTAACCAATGAACATTTTACTAAGTACTAGTAAAGTTCTTGGGAAAGCGACCGAAATATCTCTGCCAATACATAAAAGAATACTAAGGAACACCATTTGCGCTTGGAAATGATCCAAACGTTTTTTCGGATAAGTATCGATTTGTTCTATTATGATATCTAGGAAACTGAACTAGGCAGGGCAAGGACCACCAGCCTGCCAAGCGTGGGGATTATGGCAACCCCTCCTTATAAAAGATGAGGCCTTCGTCCAGCAGTGGACGTCTTCTGGCTGTTGTTGTTGATGATACAATAAAAAACCAAAGCGCAAAGTAACGACTTTACGCAAACAAGTGGGTACATTAAATTAATCATCAAATCAATCAATTAATATTACAATAGGTATAATAATAATAATACCTAACTAATGGACGAAGAACAAAAGAAACTGTCATGGTCGAAGGAACTACTGCAATACGGTTAGAGACAATACAATTATGCACTGGTTTAACGGATTCTGGTGGCGGCTAGAGATTACCTACTCTATAGATGATTCGTTGACTTCAGGTTCGGACTGTTAGATTGCGTCCGTGACATATTGCCCCGACACAAATTAATGGAAACAGCTATTCAGTGACAAAAATTTGCAATATTGCAAAGGCAAGACCATGGCAAATTATTTCTACAACTAGCATGCATTGTATCATGCATGAATTTGTGAAAGGCTGTTAAACGGCCTTCTTCAGAAGGCAAAATGTTCTTTTATCGCCTGAAGGTGAGAGGCCTTCGCTGCTACATAGCAATCGCTAAAACATTCAAAGTAGACCTACTACGTCACGCATGGCAAGCCAAAATAACACATACATTCCACGAACAAGCCCGGATGTTCGGAAAACCAGATGGTATGCAATGTAAAGCCGTGACTCAGTACAACGTCAGCTGATCTGAGTCATAGACACACAATGACCTCTTGTTCGAGTTAATGTTGCGTTGCGAACTCGGGGAAAAACAATCTGAAATGAATTTAGAACCCAAACAAAGACGACGAATCAAGCGCTCTCTTAAGGTGAAGAGCGTGGCATAGCTCAAAGCAATAGTAAACTGAAGTAGCAGAGGGCCGGTCACATTTCCCGCAGAACCGTTAATCAATGGGGTAGAGTGTAGACTGCATTTGCGAATTTGGGGAAAAACAATCTATAATGAATTTAGAACCCAAACAAAGACGACGAATTAAGTTAATCATTGGGGTAGAGTGTAGACTGCATTTGCGAACTCGGGGAAAAACAATCTGTAATGAATTTAGAACCCAAACAAAGACGACGAATCAAGCGCTCTCTTATTGTGAAGAGCGTAGCATAGCTCAAAGCATTAGTAAACTGAAGTAGCAGAGGGCCGGTCACATTTCCCGCAGAACCGTTGATCATTGGGGTAGAGTGCATTTAGGCGCACGTAGCACCCTGCAGCCAGGTGACCTGCATAAAGCAGCAGGCAAAAACTAGATGCAGAGAGTTGCTGGCTGAGCTCAGTGGCGTGGTTACATAAGGAGATGCCTACTTCCAGCAGTGGAGAGTAAAAGAAGAAGAAAATAATTATGAAGAGTAAAATGAGAGAATCAAATTCCTTGCGCGATTGAAATAACGTTTCTGAGATTCTACGCCTCCTAATGATTTGGTCGCGCTCTAGGAAGTCGTTGTCGTACCAGGTACCAGCTTTGGTACACGTGACTACACAGATTGAACTATAGTTAGTGGGAACGTGATCCGCGTGCCTCCACGCAAATATCGGAAGTAGGGCAGTGTGCCGAGCCTGAAGTCATCAAGTAAAGTAGGCCTTAAGACGTACAGTATGTTGCAAGGATTTCTGATGCGGGTAGTGTCGAAAGTCGAAAGTAATTTGGGGGCTATTTCGATAATATACTTAATTATGCTCTGGAGATATTCGAGGACACGTTTTTGCATCAAAAGAATGAGACCAAAATACTCGCGCTACGAGTAGGTATGTAGGTCTTTATTCCAATAGTTCGGTCCATCACTGTTGGTTGAATAGCCTTCAAAAGGATCCGACTTTAAATCTCATATTTAAAGAGACAATCTATCTAGTCATTGATATTTTAAATACTCTTCCAATCCTTATGTAATGCCAGGTGGTTATAAAGATCGCCTTCGAGAAGCCAATTTATTGTAGAGCTCAAGAAACTAACGTCAAAGAAACGATGGTATCGAACGTTTTTACACCAAAAATCTCTTCTGCATCTAATACTCTACCACTCCTTTCCCTGTCTCTCCCCCTCCATTTATTGCCCTGGTCGTTTTAACTTTTGACCTCCTGGTCAGACGGGTGCAAGAAATATGCCCATTGCTCCTACACAGTTGTGTGCAATTTGGCTCGCGCCAGGCGTAACTCAACTCGCCTTGCTTGCTTGACCTATTTTTGTTGCCAACTTTTTTCTGCACTATAAGGTTGGCGTTTCTTATACTATTTTATGAATATACCAAACTATTCCTATAGTGTATTTCGGTTACAAGTTACAAAAAATTTAGTTCCATGCTAGATAGAGAACGCAATAGGTAATTAAGTATACTAGATGGTGACGTCAGGTTTTATATGCGCCATTATATTACCTAAGGTACCTACGTAAAATTACTTTATAGGAAAGGGAAAGACCTAATTAGACGCTCATAATTATGTACATATCAGATGAGTCAATCAGCCAATCTTAATTTATTTATTGTCAAGCCATTTATATTGATTCTTAAATCTGATTTCCAAAGTTGAAGTAAATAATACGGTTTTTAAAAAAAAACCGACTTCAATTTTGATCTTTATATTTTCCAGTTGTTTTGATCAGTAATTTTAATTTAAAAACCAAACCACTAAACTGATTTCGATAAAATGTATATTGGACCACCTCTGAAGTATCACCTACCAAAGGAAAAAAGAATCATCAAAATCAATTCATAATTGGCGGAGTAATCGCGTAACCATACATACAAAAAAAAACATACGGTCGAATTGAGAACCTCTAAGTTGGTTGTTCAGTGTAGATTTTCGGAATTTTGCACCATCACCATCATTACCTTTTTTCATTGTATCTTCGCTTGTTTTTATTAAATTAAACATCCTTCGTCAATATTCTGGTGTTTACAATTGAAATACAAAGTATTTTCGCAAAGGCGGTTAACCGTTTATGGACTAAGGATGTGTGGGAGAATCTAACCTTTATCAGCTACCCACGAATCCTACGATATCGCTTCGCCATTAACAGGGTGACCTTTGACGATCAGACATTCCCCTGTCACCCTAACCCGTGACGTAGGTAGGTATATGAAGGCTGTATTGTCATTCTGAAAATGTAGGGGACACCCCTAGATCATAAATGTTAGGGTTGGGACAGTTTACATAAAAATAAATATATGCACCTACATACGCGCCCAGAAGAATTTTCATGGGATTTCTTATAGGGAGAAAAAAACTCTAGTTTTTGTACGCAATATTTTTCCTGTCGATTGTAGAAGAAAATGTGTTTACAGAAAATCGAACAAAACTTAAATTTTAAAACTGTAACATTATCCAGACACACGGGATAAGATATCGCGCAATACGCATATCGATGGATATATCGAACAGACCTCTTCAGGTTGCTTGGTGTTACAATTTTCTGCGAAAATACTTAATCTAATCTTAATAAAGATAATTGAAAAATGGATTGTTGATTGATAAATAAAAATGTGACACAACATAATGAGCAATTGTTTTTTTGTGATATTGTATGATTACTGGAATCTTAGAATATTGGTAGGTAGTTTTAGAATAATTTATAACATAATTAATTATGATCAGAAAATCAGAAAAAAACGTAGTAGTACTAAGCAGACGACCTTTTTTAAGACCATCATGACAGTAAGTTATAAAAAAAACTAATTACCGGTCTAAACTGCTTTAGTGAATTAGTTACTAAAATTAATGTTATTGTTTTATAGCTAGTAGAAGCATTAAATATCGCAAGAATTTATGGACACGTAATACATTTTGTAGGGTTGTCGAAACTCTCCTAACAGGACACTAATAATCTTTCTTGCACAAAAACGACAAAATATTGTGATACTGTGACAAAAATCATCACAGAACACAGCATTTTCGCGAAACGCGTCCAATTTCCACGCGGCCTATTGTTTATGTTTGCTTACAGGTGAAAGAAAACCCTATCTTTCACTCGGCTCTCGTTATCACATCACTACACATGAAAAACAATTGAATAACAACGAATATAAGCTGCTTTTTAGATTGTATAAAAGTGTCAAAGACACTTACCCATACAACGGCTAGAAGCCAAATAAAAAAAGAAAAATAGTTCGTGCGTGTAGCGCGCGCAATCCGGCCGTGCGTCCCCTGCGATCACAACAGACAAACTGATCGTTGTTAGGAGCTGGCAACTCTCTATTATATTATTGGAAGTAGTGCTGCGCGTAGTTGCAACGCTATTTCGCTTTTGCAACCGCTTTTAACTGGTTTGTTAACAGAATCATAGATTAAGAATAAACAGAATTAACTTGTTGGTTGCTTAGTTTATACCGATTTTGTTACGGTTATCCAGTTAAATCACGAGGCTGTTTGATTACTTACTAGAAAATAATCTAGCATCGTTTGTACAAAA
Source organism: Erannis defoliaria (assembly GCA_905404285.2). Lineage (NCBI taxonomy): Eukaryota > Metazoa > Arthropoda > Insecta > Lepidoptera > Geometridae > Erannis > Erannis defoliaria. The sequence goes on from FR990084.1 coordinate 15,063,814, forward strand.
ATCCTTTTAATAAATCCAACAAGTTTTTGGAGTTCTCAAAAGCTTTTTGCTTTATTTCAGTACAAAATTTTCAATTTTGCTGCATTTTTTTGTATCTCTATAAACATTGAACAAAGTAATTAATTATGTAAACTATTTTTTTTTTATGTAACTTTAAATACTGTGTAATAGCTGTTACTGTTACTGAATTTCGAGTCACTGGCTCACCCCACGTGGCAATGTGGCGTCATGGCCTTTGCGCATGACAGCCTCACTCCACCCCCACCCCGTCTGGTCAGACGGCCACGCGTATCACGTCTAGTCTGAGAGAGGCCTATAACTCTTTAAAAAAAATGCAAACGGGCAAACAAACATCATGCGATTAAAGGTCAATATGCACGGAGCGTTACAACGCCCTCAATTTCTGTAGAAGACAAACCTAATTGGGTTACCAAACAAAATATCGATCAGAGTCGAGACTGCCATTCACGGCCTATTGTCCGCTCACGTTTCAGAACAACGTGACACATGTTTTGTGTGTTAGCGCGGGTTTAGCGCTCAGCTGATATTGCTAATGCTTTAATTGTTTGAGGTTTGTTATCATTTTTCTAATGTGAGGCTTCCGGAACAAACTGACACGACGATGCGTCCATTTAGGGCTGCGAACTAGAATTTACGTAGTTACGCGGTTTATTGATCTCTTATTTTGCGTGTTGTCACGCTTTTGGACTTGTTGATTCAATATTTTGCTTGTGGTAGGGTTTTATGTTGTCATTTTTATCTTGTTGGGAAACATAATCAAGTAGGTACTTTAATAATCTGTTTTTTTCCTTTTGAGATACCTAAATTTTGGTTCATATTACAATATTTTTTAAGTAGTAGGTAAAACTTTTGTCATTTTTGTGTATTCTGTTTAAATTTGGTATTTCATAAATATTAACATCTAAAAACTATTTAGACCCAAATGTGTTTAAAGATTAAACTTGACTTATTTAACCAATACTTACCAAAACTTTGCTATTATCACAGATTATAATTATGTATAATACTATAGAAACTACACAATGCAACGCGCACAAATTCAGAGTCACACAACCAAAGAATAATTTTACTAGGAGCACACAACGGGGAAAGGAGAGTGCTATGCTCGGAGTTACTTTTGTTTGGCGAGAATATTCGCCACAGAACCAAAACTGACAGAGCCCTCAAGCCCTCAAGTTTTGAAAGTTAAATTGGCAAAGGACAGGCCACATCGCTCGAAGAACTGATAACCGGTGGAGAAGAAATGTTCTTGAGTCTCGACCACGTACTGGAAGTCGCAGCGTAGGAAGGCCTGCCAATAAGTTGACCGACGACATTGTGAAAGTCGCGGGCAACCGGTGGATGGAAATGGCAGGTTGTCGAGCGGTGTGGCAGTCTAAGGGGAGGCCTTCATTCAGCAGTGAACGTCTCCGGGCTGATGATGATGATAGAAGCTAATATTTAACTATCTGTCCAACCAACCATCATTTGTTTTTAAATATTACGATTACGACGCAACCGTATAGAAATATAAGTACAATCGAAACAAAGTCTTTGTAACAACCCACCTGCTGTAAATATGTTTTATTACACATATTAATACACACGTTTCTAATATGTATTTCTATTGTTTGCTCATACTGTGTTAAAACTCGACCGCAACAGGACAATAATAATGAGTAATGTATAGTTACTCACTCATGGCGTAGCTGTGCTCATAGAAGTATTTTGTCTCCTTTGTTGGTAGGTACGGGATAATGAGATTTGCCATCCAATTTCTCAATACTCAAAGGCACCAATGTTTTGACAACGGACTTCGTTTAGGTACTCAACTCTTACCATCTCAAGACCGTTTTGATCGTTTCTTTACTTTTTACCATAAAAAGTATGTTGTGTAATAATGTCATACTATTGCATAAAATATAAGGTACGGTGCAGTGCAGATACTTATAAAACACCAGTTGGTTGAGAATTCGTTTCATAATCATCGAAAGGCGTGTGACGTACCAAGCACGTGCTCCATCAATTTCAATCAATTGCTCACGTGGACAAACCAAATGCAATGTGAACTCATATTATACTTACTAAAATACGTAAATTACTGTAATATGCAAACACAAAATAACATTTGCCTGTATTGCAATACGGATTCATTTATGATTAAGCTAATAAATTGTAATTCAATTGGGTTCAATTCTTCGAGTCTTCGAGGCCACTGAACTTGTCCTTTAAAACAAACAGCCAGTCGACCTTAACTTGACAATCACTTAATAGTTAGGTATACTTAGTATATGCACTAATGCGGTAGGTACGTCCTAGTTTATCAATTAGCATAATTATGTATAAATAATTGAATACGTCTTTGAAAAATTTAAGTTGGGTCCCATCAAACCACGTTGGTCAGTGTGTTCACGTTCTATAGAGCCAAATATATACATATATTATATGCTTTTTGTTTACTAGCAGAGGGCCTGGCCATAATACACACCTCTGCGAGGTTTAGTAGGTGCTAGTTACCGAAACCGTTATTGTATTAAATGTAACTGAGAATAAATAAATAAATAACTCACGTGACTTGAAAAAAGTTAATGTTTTAATTAACTGAGCAAAGCTTATTATGCATAATATCTGTGCTCCATCTCTGTCCCTTTGACCGACACTGAGGACGTCGGACGTATTAGTTCGTCGATGTACAGAAAAACCTAATAGGGAAGATCATGTTTAGTGACTTTCAACATTTACATCAATAAACAAGTATGGTTATAGATGTTTCGAAAATACATATGAATCTAAATATTATGCAGAATGTAAAATAAAACAATTTAGAATATTTTTTATAATTTTATTTGCCAATTGAGTTAAGTCTCGTCGTTGTCTCAGATACATAATTAAGTTTACGTTCATAATACATACTACGAAGTTGATAAACTAAGTGCATTACCTGTGAAAATACTATGAAAGATAAACTAAATGATATATTGAAAGTGCAAGAATTGAAACACTGATTATGTAATGAAATACTTGAAAAAACTAAAGTGAATATTGTGGAATAACTCCACAAGAACATAATGTTCTATGTTTCAAAGGACATGATTATTATAGAGTTCTGAATAAAGTACTTCAAGATACTAAAGTGAAGTTTGTGAAATAATGTTCTACATTGCAAAGTGCATGAATTGATTTGATACTACAAGAATTTAAACATTGATTAATGTTATACTTAAACTACTTGAAAAAACTAAATTGAATACTGTAGAATAATTCCATAAGACTCAATGCCCTAAATTGTAAAGCGCAAGTGAAAATATCTAAGTGCCTACACATCTAAAGCTACATGGGACGACTGCATAGCATCAATCAGAACTGTAGGCCTTGTATGGTGGTCCATTTCACTTATTTGTTGCGTTGCTTGTTCTATACGCATCGTTGTTGGGTTTCCATCCAAATTTTTGTTGTTGATGTTCCGTTGGAATGGTGTTCTTTAAGCAGTATGGTTACTGTTTACTGCCCAGCAGATAGTTGAACGATCTTGTTGTTGGTCTCAAGGAGCTCTGCCATGTACTCTTCGTCAGTGAGGATGATAGCAAGGCGGTTCAGGGTGCGTAGGAGCTCACCATCCCTTAGGCGGAGCTGCTCGTTGCATTGTTCTACTTCGTCGACAACCTGATCTGGGATCTGGAAAGAATAAAAGCCTTTGTTAGTTTTCAATGTACATGAAAAGCTAAAAACGTATAGCAAGTAAAACGAAGTAAACTTTGAACTGTATTAAAAGTCTTGAATGTTTAATGTTTTATAATCTGTTGAATTCTCCTCAGTGTTTTAGTAATTGATTTAACCTGATTTGTGTGGTTTCTGTTGGAGTGAAGTATTTTAACTATTTAAGAAGTTGGAGAAATGCCAAGATATGATGACGTCTTTCATAAAATTTATTTATATATCTATTTATTTTTGTTGAATCATATTCGGTTACCATGCCTGCAGACACGAATGGGGTTCTTCCCAGTGTAGTTAAACATAAATAATTTTATAATTGTCATCGAGTTTCTTACCTTTTGCAGCTCCAAGAAGGTTTCAAATTTGAGCTTCTTCCTGATCTTTCCGTTAATGCTGTCAAAGAACATGGTGAACTGGTTGTCCTTCGGCTTCAAGGGGAAGTAAATACCGGCAGTTAGGTGACCCTTCGGATTCCTGGCGAGAAGACTCCTGGAAAAGATGATGTCTTAATTGAATAAGTGCATTAGGTACCTATGGTCTATGTTTCTATTATCTTTAATACTACACCTGACTTTTCTCCACTGATTTGAACTACCAAACAGTACCTACTATAGTGTTTAAAGAAGGGTGCGATCCCCATCAAGGTTGTAGAGTTTCTAGAACATAGGGTGGCGAAAGGGCGAGGGTATGCAATAAGGGAACATAATAGATACTGATGTACACGCACAAATACGCTAGAAGTATTTGTATTTTTTTAATATAGCTACTTAAATATTGACGTGAATGAAAAGTAGGACTTGTAAAGGACTAATTGAAGTGACTGATACGTATCAGTCTATCAGTCATTATATTGCAATATGTTTAAGTAGTTATTTATTTAACCACTACTATCTACATAACGTGCGCTTACCATCATGCGTGTTGGTGGTCAAATAGAGACAAAAATTTACACATATAGTATGTGGAAAATAAAGAAGCAGTTTGCGAGAATAATAGGTGTGAAACAATAGTGAAAGATGTTTTGAAACTATTTTGTGATAACTGTTAAGCCGTCACGTGCCATTATTATTCCAGTCACGTTGCTCGTACATAGGTTAGGTAGATAGGTGTATAAATATAACAGTGATAACAAGATTTATTAACGCAACTGAAACTCAAACATAATATAGTAATTACGTTAATTAGCAGTTTATCAGTCTGACTCTAATGTAGCATCAATATCGTATGATTGTCTATCTAGTTATCTTACAGGAAATTTCGAAGGTGAATGATATAGATGGAGATACCAATAAATCTCTGTCATATTATTATAATTTCATGTCATAGGCTTACTTCAGATTTGTTTTCTTTAATCGTTAGTCATTACCTGTCTATAATTATATAAACTCCCATTTCGTCTAAGTTTTACAGGAGAGACAGTAATTGCTTCTTATTTTTGGTCTATGCGTAACTGCGTAAGTTATTCAGAAGTTATTCGTACCTCAAGTCCCAAATCAAGTTCCTCTTCTCAGTGACGTTGACAGCTGATAAATAAGCCTTCGCGACGTATATCAGGGACAGACGCTCTTTGACGACAGCTCCCCTGGTCTCCTTCTCATGCCACTCCACGTAGTTGGTGTTGTGGATGTTGAACTGATAGTTGTACTCCTTGCGGCAATGGGGCTCATCGGACTGCGTGAACCAGCCTGGAATGATAATAAGGGTACATTAGTATTTTGAAAAATATATGGGTAGGTCCCGGCTGGGTCCCGGCGGTTAAACGGCAGCAAGGCCGACCTAGAAGGAGGTGGAAACTCGATGCCCATAAAAAGGAGTGGCCCACGATAGCACTAAATAGAGAAAGAGGGAAGGCCTTTGCCCAGCAATGGGACAAAACAGGGTAGTACAAAAAAAATGGGTAGGTAAAGAGAATATTTGATATAGATGTACCGTGCGTTTTACTTACCAGTATGCGGGTAACAACGGTCAGCCATCACGGTGACGACTCGAGAGATGTGGTAACCCAAATCCGATAGGAATATTCCAGGTCTTCCTTCAACCCTGACGTGAATCGCTAGCATGACGTGATCCTTCTCGGTCTCGATCAGGAATTCTTGTGGTCCCGGACTGGATGTCGCGTAGTCTTCCAAGCTCTCGATGTTCTCATCGCAGGACACCAACATCATAGCTTTGGTTATTCCAGGGAAATCATTCTCTAATACCTTCAGACGCTTCATCACCTCCATGGCCAATCCAACACATGTGTGCTTGTGGGCACGGATAGGCGGGTTGTACTTGGGATAGTACTCCGCCAGAGTTTGGTCTGGTGATGCCATATAGGCGTCAAAGAGACTCATAAAGTTGTTGACTGAGTCATAGTTTTCTGAGACGACGAGACGGCTCAACAGCGCCTCGGCTTTAGCGACCAGCTCCTCGTATTTCTGGAGGGAGAGGTGCAAAGCCGGGCGTGGCGCCCCCCACCGCGGTGGCGGAAGGGGGTGGTCTGCCGGCCATTGAAGACCGGCAGTAAGCTTGCTGTCTGTGCTGAGTCAGCTCAACCACTCGGCACCCCAGCGGCCCATAACGCGGCGTATGGCGCGCTCCTCGCTCGAGGTGGAGGCGAGAGGCACGGCGGGGCCTTGGCCGTACGATCCTGCGACCCCTGTGGCCCCCACGCCGGATGGCGCATCCGGAGACCACTCTTTGTCCTTACTTAACGGTTTTATATTTAACGTATCTGGAAAAAAAGAGAATTTTCATTATAATTTGGAATAGAAAGAAAGAAACATTAATGTGGAATACCTTTAAATTGTTGCATAACTTTACGAAGTTGCACAACTGTAATACTAACATTCCACCACAATGTTTAACTGCGTCATACGTCATGAATTACGACTAATTCGTTTCGCCATAAACATGTTACTTCTCAGTTCTCAGTAATGGCACAGAATAAATCATACTGATAGATACGAACAAAAAACTTTTATGCCAATAATTTTGGTAAGTTTAGGTACCTATGTAAGTATGTGGACCAAGTGCGTCAGTTATATCAAAATATGGCGTTACGCCAAATTTCGGGCGTCTGCTTCCAATTTGACCCTCCAGAATCCAGACATTTTTCCGTTATTTATAATCTATTTATAGTTCACTGGTAGCGAAGCCAAGCCAACGCTAATTCTGCGTATTGGGCATACTGGGAAAATTTTACCAACCTATAGTTACTGGTTATACCCATCTATGTACCTAATAGTATACAGTTTATCCTGTGTTATTTTCGATCGATCACTTTGTATTATTAATTTATGCCAAACATCTAAAACAGGATAAATTTAATACAGACGTAAATAAGACATAGGCAACCAGGACTAACATTGCGAATTGTTTAGCCTTCCCAAATAAAAAGCCAAACTACCCTTCTTAAAAAGAAAGAGAAAAATAAAAAAATTCACTAAAGCTACCTATTTTCTGATCTGACAGAGAAAAAACCCATCAGAAGCAGTCAAATATCCATAAACATGAAATAGGGTACGAATCACCCATTACGAAGTAGAAATATGGAACCAGTAGGGACAGAAAGTAATTCAATTAGTTAATAGATCACGCGAGGCTGCCCCCAGTGACGCAGTTGCTGGAGCGATGCCACAGAAGAAATAATAGTACTAGTGATGCAATGGATTCTACTCATCGATCGGTCGGTAACTAGGCAATGGCAGATTATACACTATCGAGAAAGTGAATGAATGAATGAATGAATAAATTAATAATTCAAATTACAGATTAAGGTGAGCTAGGTACTGGCTAGGGTAAACATGGAATAAAACATAAGGAATAATTTGTTATGATTGGAGTTTTAAGGTTGATGACGTTTAGTGTCAGGTGACGGGAACCCGTTTTTTTTTCAATTGATTATTTAATCAAAAGCAAAAAAAACTATGGGCAGGGAATTCTTGAAACGGCAGCACCGGAAGCAAATATATGATATAAAAAAGTTAATAGTCTTCCAAAATGTTAATAGAAAGAAGAGTTAATAAAGGTGAATCATAACTGTTAGTATTCCGTAAGAAAATTCAGGAACAATCCTGAATATCTCCAGACATATCTCGAGACGGTGAGACCGTGTGCGTTTAAATACCATGCATGCATTCATATTTCGAACAATTTTATACTCAGGAAAATAAATAAAACTATGGAACTACGAAATTCTGATTATGCGGCAGGAAGGAAATGAAAAACCAAAACAAAGGTTGCCATGGTGATTATTGTTATAAATGTCGATGTTAGTGCACGTGCAAGCTGAAATAAACCCATATAATAGTGTATAGGGTAATCAACGTACCCATATTTGGCCTTAGCCGGGCGAAGAACTGTTACTGTCCTCTGGGAGGTGTGACTTAGTTTACTTCTAGAAGAAAACTGGTTTGATTTGCGTTTGCGCGTCCTATATAAACCGTCCAATGCTTTCCGCCCCTCCCCCTCTCAGTCCGCACCTCGCCCCTCATGCGTCATTCATTTGCGAGGAAATCTATCAAGACCATGTGGTGACACATCATTGCTTGGGTTCTGTAGCTGTGTTAGAAGAAATAGTTTTATCATTATATCGAATATCAACATGAAAAGTTTGTTTCGGTATTCCAGAATATTTTAACTAAGTAATTCCACATATATTAAGATAATTAAAGTAATTGGACGGCCATATTATAAGCATAATATGAACGAAATCCTCTGATCACAATGACATCATCACATCATATCATTTAACGGTGGTGAGAATTCTGCGATCTCCAAGCCGCTTGCCAAGCGTGAGGTTTGTGCCAATCCTTCCCTATTAAGAAGGAGGCCTTCGTTCAGCAGTGGACGCCTCCTGGCTGATGATGATGATGAATGATAAGTCTTCTTTTCGAGACGTTCTTTTTTTTAACTTCGTGCATATGTAAATATTATAAGTACTATTAAATTAAAGATGCCAAAATGGCGATAATCTGCCCGCATAAGTTTCTGCAATTTTTGCGGGGGACGAAGTAAATACGCGTGACACATATAAGTAAACCCGTTACCGGCACTTGTGTAGGGATGCTACGCCTGATAAAAAAATCACCATATTTCATTTCAAAATAGTCTAATCTTGTAAGTAAGTAAGTCTTGTCTTGGAATTAAAGGACCAGGGCCCGTACCGTGAACTGCTTATAGCGGGACCGAATACGCTCAGCTGCCGACGCTGTGCGACTGTGAATTTTATCGCCTCGCATTAAGGTTCGCGGTCGCGCAGTGTCGGCAGCTGAACCTATTCGGTCCCACTATAAACAGTTCACAGTACGGCCCCATGTCGTTTACACTTACAAATTATCAGTAAAGCTAAAATGGTTCCTCTTATATTACCGCTGAACCCTAATACGTATTTTTGCATGTGTGCGTGTACTGTTATTTGCAGCGATTTGTATTAGCACGTCGGCGTGTGGTGGTGTGCGTTGGGTTTTTCGGTGTGCGTGCGAGCGTCAAAACAAAACGCTCACATGGATATTGTTTATAAGTAGGTATTTATTTATTTATTATCCGAGTCTGTTGCTGAGACCTTCTTCCATGTGATTCAGATGAGTGTAAACATAAGATACCTGCCATATTAAAGAGGTAAGTGTACTAGGTACGTAGGTAGGTACCTCAATGCTTACCTAGAACTAACCTAGTTTATATCCTTGAGCCGGAGTTCATGCAAGAGTTATTTTGTATGAAAGTACCCAGGAAGTCTAGGTACAGGTAGGTATTAAGTACAAGGAAATAAGTATTCACACATCACATCACATCACATGGTACTCATGGTACTGAGCTGAAAGCACCTCACCTCAGTAAACAACTTTTACTATTGGATTAACGCTGAAATCGCAGGACGTTCTGTTTTCCAGAATAACACCTTCGAAATTTCGCACCGAATGTTTTGTAGAGGGTTAGACAAACTGAAAGGGTGTGGAATTGAATTGTGAAGGGGGGTCTCATTTGGAATTACAATTTGCCCTAAAAAAAAACCCAAACGCCTTAATATTTTCTTAGGTTTTTTTTTCGGCGTATTTTGCGGCGCAAAATGTTACCTATTAATTATCATACTTTTTTTAGCCCTTAATTGCATCCAACTCTGGCGTCGAAGATGTTTGTAACAGAGACCAAACTCAAATAAAAACATCCGACATAAAACAGATTTAAAAAAGTTATGGTGCTTAATAGGTAAAGTTATGGTAAAATTCGAGAGAATCAAAAAACTAGATATAAATTAGGCCATCTGGGTTTTTTTTGGCAAATTGGTAAACCAAATGGGTCCCCGAATATACCCTTTCAGTCTGTCTGACCCTCTACTAAGCACCTGTATAAAACAGAAAAACTAGGAATGCTTTGACCATAGATACATAACTAAGTTGACATAACCATAAAATATAGTTAAAAGTGTTGCTAAATAATAAAATATGCCTTTTTTCTCCTACGTCACAGATTCCCACTGTGGTTCGCAAACCCTTAATTTTTGCATTTACCTTCGATCCAGTGCAGAACTCTAGGAAATCGTCTATTGTATGCTTCGATTAATATTCTATGCTTTAAGTCATTCACTCTTCTCATTGTTCATATTACGAGTAGATAAAATAATGAAATTGCTGATTATTTTGTAACATTCAGCAAATTCTGTCTTGAGCAATTAAAAGAAACCGTTTAGAGCGTCTAGACTTCAGTCTAGACCGCTAAAAAGCAGACTTAGACGGAAATAATTATTATTCAGAGAGGGTTGAAAATGCGGATAATATTCGGGGCTCGCCCAAGGGCCACAGCCAGCTGCTGAATGTACCTATCGTATTCCGTAATGTAATAGTAAGGTAATGGGACTGCAGTGAGACTTACCTATAACTATAGTCACCGCGTTACCAACTGAGTCGTGCGGCCATAAATGACCCACAAGTGCAAGCAAGACCCACAAGTGCGAGCGAGATAGACATAGTGAATGTTTTATGGCCGCACGACTCAGTTGGTAACGCGGTGACTATGTTAGATACATAGAGGTAGGATACATACATATATCCTATCTCTATTTCCTATCTCGATACATAGTTCCTATCTCTATGGTTAGATATAGGGCCACGAATGTCTATCCACGTATGCTGAGACAATTAGACGACGGACATAATAATATTCTATGATATCATAACGATTATACTTATTTTTGTTTTATTTATACGGGAATACCTACTCACACCAACAGCCGGAAGACGTCCACTGCTGGACGATGGCCTCTCCCTTAAAGAGAGGTGTTGCCATAATCCCCACGCTTGGCAGGCGGCTTGGAGATTGCAGAATGGTTACCACCGTTAACTGAGAGGACGCTGCTGCCCGTCCTCCGGTGGTTCTAGATGCAGTTTTAGGACATACCCAGGTCCTTTAGGACATACACAGGTCAATACCTACTCACGTTTAATTAAATCGGATACTCCGACTATAGTATCCGATTTAATTAAACGTGAGTATTCCCGTATAAATAAAACAAAAATGTGTCAAAACTACGTCAGTTTTCATAATAAGATTATACTTATCATTATGAACAACTTTAAATACTGTTTTCATCACACTTGCTCGTAAAGTGGATCTTATTACATCTGTTTTAGGCTCATAATCCAAGCTATTACGCACGCGTGCTTTTTACTTTACATTACGGCACTTGTGCTATAATAGGTATAACCCGGTAAAGTCAAGTTTGTACGTGACGTATGTATGCGAAGCACTCTCGTAGCCGGGTAATACTTACAGTTTTTTTGTAATACCAACAAAGAGTTCTTATGCCGCTGAAGTAAATGTCAACCTGCGCGCGCATTGCTGGTTTGGGCGCCATTTTCCGCAAATTATTGTTGACGTTTTCGCTGTGTGATTGATTATTATGAAAAAAAGTTAGTTTTTTCCTCGCAAGTGTAATGAAAACAGTCGTATGGAACTCTTGTGCTATTAGTCATTACGCTGTCGGCTTCCTTATCGCCTAATACCGCCTCTAGTGTAATGACCAACATAGCACACTTGTATCATAATGTACTATAACCAACCTGAAAACAACCATGCAGGTTACAAAATACAAAAATCTAGGTTCGTCGTCATCCTCGACGTTTATGGCACAGCTAATCTTTCTTCAGCGATTTCAGATTTGGTCCCATGTAATAGTGAAAGGTGTTCATAATGATCAATGCGATGATATCTAACCGGAATACAGTCACCAGAGTCTATACATATACGGCCTTACTACAAAACGCCGTCAAAACTTAGTCACTGCTCAAACTTCTCTGCTTGTTCTCGCACGTGACTTTTCACATCAGCGAGAAGTTGTCAGAACATCTTAAACAGTGACTAAGGTTTGAGCGGCGTTTTGTAGTAAGGCCGATAGTGTCTACGTGTAACCGACACGCATGTCTGTCTACTTGACAAGACAGACAGACATACGTGGCGATTATATTCTTTACCAAAGCCAGCAAACCATACAGTTAGATGGGGATGGCCGACCAACTATAGCCTCTTGGTTCAAGGTTTGGTTGGACAGCATGCTGACAGCGGTAAAGCTGATAAAATTGACATGGACTTGGAGGGCGCGCGAGGCCGACTTCGACCTCACTGTCAACCAGTGCCGTAATTAGGGCGTTGCCAGTGGTGCCAGCGGTGCCCAGGCACACAGCGCAGATCCTGGAGGGGCGCAGAAATGAACAGATCAGGGGGTCAGCAGTCACGCGACTTTTCTCAAGCGAATGTCATTTTCATACAGTTTTATTTTTCCGCTGGCGTTAACGCTAACAGAAAGTGGTTCTTGTCTAGACCCCCAGGACCAAGTTTTGTGTCTTGAATGGGCGCAATTATATATCTAAATATACAGGGTGTGGCGTAATAAGTGAATAACCTTATACTAACAGATGGGAGACATTATAATGGTTAAGAAAATAAAATTTGTGTTCCGTAAATGTCGCATAGTTTTCGAGTTATTTAACATTTTGAGTCATTCGAGTAAGATTGCAAATCGGATTTGTCTTGATCTGTTTTTTGATAGTACATAGTCAATTCACACTGCCATTTCCGTGTCGCGAGTATAAAATATCGCGTGCAGCGCAGCAAAAAATCGACTCAACCCGTCAAAATGTATTTTTTTCAAAAGGGTATGTAACGTACATAATGTCATATATTTTTTGAAAACAATGGCATCACTTTAAAGCTTAAACATTACGTTTTCAATTAATATATAATTTTATGTACATTACTTCAGTAATTTTTTTACCATTTTGAAAAAAAATACATTTTGTCGGGGTGAGTAGACTTAGCTGCACGCGAGTGTAGTTTCAATTCAACTCGAAAAAAATAAAAAAACCAGTACGATTTCACATATCTCAATGTATAAGGTTATCCACTCATTACGCCACACGCTGTATAAGCTAGCACTGGGCTCATTTTCATGAGCCCAGTGCTAGCTTTTACATAGGTGCAGAGGAGCTGACTAAGGTGCAGAGTCATACAGTGTCTGTTGTCACGAGTCTTTTGTACACAGTGTGTGACTTGGTATGTCGCCCGACCATCTGATGACCATAAGGAATGTGCTGTAGGCATTAAGCTTTCGGATAGTTACAAACTACCTAGGTGAACCGGTAGGTGGGTAGCAACCATTGCTAGTATCTTACGCGCATGTATGGCAACACTGACTCACGTGTCCACCACGCATGGCGTGATGATACCAACACACGTGCTCCAGTTTAATCTATTTAGGTATTTACATAGCTTTACGTTTGCATGTGCGGTACTGGTGATATAATAATATTTTTTATAATTTCATTTCTTTATTCTTGTAACAAAGACTCATATTAATACACACAACAATTAAATTCAAGACAAGTCATATTTAATATTATTATTACAATTACAATTCATAAGCATCAACATTCAAACAATACACACAATCGTCAAATAAAATTAATACATTTCATCTTAGTATTTTTTTAAATTAAATTAATTATACAAAAGTTAGATACCTACCAAACTACAGTGTCATTAATTAATATTGTTATTCCATTTAAATAGGCAACTTATATTCCCTGTGTGTAGTGTGTAATTTACAGCAATGAGCAATATAGGTACAATCTAGCCTATCAGCGAGCACAGCCAGCATGCTGTTAGTACTCCCCCGCACCCGCCACACCATCTCTTGCGTATTGTTGCAAAGAAGCAATCAACGCGCGCTTTCGCAAACATTGCAGATGCACTACAGAAGCGGGAGAGGGAGGAGGAGGGGCGTCGTATGATTTTTGCGTATAGTTGGTCCACAGGCTACATGTGTAGAATGAGGTGCAATAAGCTCTAAAGAGAGTTATTTTAACATCAGTTGAGCACCGTGCAAACCTGCGGATAACCATGTCAGCTCGGACCTACAGCGCCCTCCGCTCCCGCTCAATGACAGCGTCGTCTTTCAGGGTAGGTGTGAGTAAGTGGCCCAAATATCTGAAAGTTTCCACTCTTTCCAACGGGGACCCATTCTATCTAATATCCGGAAATTCTGTAACCTTTCTCACCCCACCCTGGAAAACCATACACTGACTTTTTTAACATTATACAGTAAGCCGTGGTCCACTGTTTGCGAGAATTATGCATAATTATGTATGGTTGCATGTGGGCAAAAGAGTAGAAGTTATGAGAGGTGCCACTATCCTAAAAATTCAAAACGCCATGGGCGTTCATAAGGGCCGTATAGGGCCGTAGGGGGGTATTTTAGGGGATCCGGATCCGGACCCTACGTATAACACCCATTTATTATCATTTTCATTTTAACACCCATTTTCGTCGCATGCTAAGGGTAGCATGCGACGAAAATGGGTGTTAAAATGATTATGACATTCGACAAATACAATTATATAAATATCGTATTCGTGTTTATAAACACGAGTGCAAGGAGGTAGCGCGGGGGTTTATGCGGGGAGGGAGGAATTTATGCCAGCATAAACAGAAATCCAGTTTATGTTTATACATTTTGGACCCTCGGGCCAATGCCATGTAAAAGCTATAGCTACGCCCGAGTTAAACGCTACCAACCCCTTAGTAAGATAGAGGAAGATGATGGGATGAATCACAGAAGAGCGAAAGCCCTACTTTTTAGGTTCTTCAGTGGGATGAATTCACCCTCTGTGTGATTAACCACCATTTGTAGTGGTAGGACTACTGCAGAGTCCGCCTGCCAGCCAGCTAATCAACCGCCAAGCAGTGATGTGCAAGCATTACTGTGTTCCGGTTTGAAGGGCAATGTTGCCAGAGAAATTACTAGGTATGAAGAGATTTAACATCTAATATCTTAGGGTGACGAGCGCAGTGCAGTGCGGCGCAGGATTGTATTCGCAAGTTCACAATTCTAGCACTGCTACTGTTAGTGGCAGGCGTGACGCTTACCACCAGGCGAACGTCTTGCTCGTCTCGTCACTTGATTGCATGAAAAAAACCGTATTGACTAGAATAGAACGAAAATTTTCAAGTTTCAAGTTTTTCTGTTTCTAGGCGTTTTATACAACTGCCAAAAAAAAGGAGTGTACTTAATGTTTCAGGGCTCATGTATGATGTATGTAGGTAAGTATGTGAGTTTATTATTATTCCACAATAACTTATCACGAGTATATGGGGTATCGTTAGAAGCCTTGCATCATCCCGAGCACGCTATTTGATCTGTGATCCCGAGAGACACTGGCTATATATTTTTAAGTCAAAGCGGGCGTGTTTTTTTTTAAATTCGATGTCCTGTTTGTCAATCTCTAACTAATACGTATGACTTAAATTATTATTATTAAAGACTGTATGGTATTACGTCTACCAAATTGTCTAACGGTAACAGTAACCCACCCCTTATAGCGACATCACTCCACATTTCATTGACAAAGTGTTTTGTTCTATATTCATCCATATCAAACTACTGGGCGTGTTTTCCACGAAAATAAATATCTTTGCTGGAAATTCTTGTTTTTGAATACTGTATCACTTAGCTAAGTAACCATCAGGGTGTTTTCTGTGACGCAAACACTCGCCAGTTTTGGGAAAAGTGACTCATTTCCCAAAATAGATCGATCAATAGTTTCGCTATAGCACCTGGAAACAGATTAATCATCAGTTTGTGTGTAACTGGAATGTAGATTAGACAACAGTTGCTAACCGGTGACGCATCAAGGTCACAGACAGTCGGTGTTCGACCTTGTTGCCACAGAATAAAAGTAAGGTAGATTTAAGTTTTTAGGGTTCCATACTCGAAGAGTATCCAAGGAAACTCTAAAGCTAAGATCTGTCTTCTGCTCTACTTTTGAACCGTAAATTGGTACTAACTAACTCATTTTGCCTTTTTAACTAAATTCATTTTGGCTTTTTTTAATGTATTTATCTATTAATTGAATTATTCAATACATATAGCTTACTTTACAGTTCTTCTCCTCTTAGGTGGACCGATGACATTGTAAAATTCGCGGGCAACCGGTGGATGCAAATGGCAGGGTGTCGTACAGAGTGGCGATCTAAGGGGGAGGTCTTCGTTCACCAATGGTAGTTGCGGGCAACCGGTGGATGCAAATGGCAGGTTGTCGTACAGAGTGGTGGTCTAAGGGGGAGGCCTTGGTTTACCAGTGGATGTCTACGGGCTATGATGATGATCGTATTACCTATTGCATCACAAGGCAGAAGAAGTGATGAAATAAATGCCTGCCTAAAAAGTCAAACACGTGGCCCTTTATTACCAAATTAGATCTCACAGTTAATATGAGGGCCCAAAGAGAGCAGAGTTTTCCGAATTGCTGTTAAATATTTAATTGGAGAAATTTCGTCCAGTGGTCCCGAATCCCAGCTGTTCTAAACAAGAAGTTCATTGACCTTGGACAAAATGTATAGAACAGCTGATTTTTTTCTCGAGATTTCAGAGTTGGTCCCGTCCCGTAGTAAAACTTGTTCACAATTATGAGTACAATATTCTCCTTTCAGCTTAGTACATGGCAAGCTTATGCAATGTGTAAAAAAAGGTTCAACAACACTGAAAGGCATGTATGTACTTATCATTATGACCAACTTTAACTCCGGGCCCAACCCTGAAATCGTGAATTGACCTTGAACAACATGTATTGAACAGCTGATATTTATTTCGCGATTTCATGGTTTTTAATGTACTAAAAAGTAAGTAAGTTCGTATAGGCTGAGTGGCCAGCCTTAGTGTCAGAGTTAATGTGCCGCCCGAAGGCCTCTAATGCACTAGGATATACATATCCTTCAGTATTGTTGAACCTTTTTGTTACAAGTTGTGTATAACCCTATTGTATATTATGGCAATTTTGTAATCCAGGCCCAATAAATTGAATTTGAGTTGGTACTTATTACAAACATGGACGGAACCCTAGATGTGTGAGTCCATTTCGCTCGTGCCCGGTTTATTAGTATTTGATTAGTGCAAATAAATATTTGACATGACTTTGTTAAACAGTTGTCTAGTTTTTGCTTTAAACTAAATTCACTTAGTTTCTCATTTCTGCTAGAATCAAATCAGCAATGGTATTATGTATAATGTGGTATATAATATATCACTACACACCCCTAATTCTGTATTTACGGAACTTAGATTAAATTGTGTGTTTGGTAAAGCAGACTTAATTAAACCAAAATAAAATTAAGAGACAGATATATGAACACGATATAAATTATTAAAGGACCCAGTGGCACAGAAGATAAAATAGTACTACGTACCAATGGGACCATCCCCTACCATACTTAATATGTTTTTTGGGTCTCTTAAATTTTACATGAATTAAAGTTGCGATGGGGAAGAAAGGTTCCGGAGCGGCGACCGCGAACCGGAAGACGCAGCGTAGGTAGGCCTCCCAACTAGGTGGACCGATGACATTGTAAAAGTCGCGGGCAAGCGGTGGATTAAAATGGCGATCAGTGCGGCGGTCTAATGGGGAGGCCTTCGTTCAGCAGCTGACGATGATGATGAAAGTTGCAGAGTAGCTGGAAACAGCTAGTTGTGGATAAACAATACTTATTTACTGAAATCAGTTCACCGCACTCACATATACAAATCCAGGCCACGTGTGTGTGTCAATAACAATCACAGACACTATCGTGACATGTGTGTCAAACACTCAGATAACCACGTGCATGCAAAATTTTGATAAACGTGAACTTTATGTACTTGAAATAAAGGCGTATACAGAGCAGATATCTGTCAAAGATAAATAAGCCAAACAGATGTATATTGGTAATTTTCCAGAAGATTTGTTTGTTTCTGTTACTGTAGATAAGGTAAACGTTTACTGCGCAGTTATAATAAGGGGAAAACACCTTTTCTAGTACTTTCTATTATGTTTCTTAGAGACAATTAGTTTTAGTTACCGACATAACTTAGAGTACCTCTTATAGGTCGTGGTTGCCGTTTATTCAATTTTTTATGAGTTATCTTGCCTTTGTGTAATTGAGAACTCCGTTATATATTTACAAGTAATTTTTCTTTCCTTTTTATTAATTATTGGCATCGCACTTTGTGCATTCTGCCAGCGTCAAGTTAAGTATAATGAATTTTCAGGATCCCCGCCGTTTCATACACAGAAAACCGTAGGCCCTACTCTTAGGTCTCTTCAGGGGTTTCGTATAAATAACTACGTTTCATATAATTACACTTGAACGAACAACGTTTCGTATAATAATCGCTTGGCATATTTTTATTTTTAACATAATTTTTGTTTCAAATAACATTTCTTTGATATAACGACGGTTGCGCTAATATTTAAATGGTATAATGTTTCATTTGATATAATAATATTCGTTTGGTGTGTGTTTTTTTTAATCTAATTCTATTTCATATACCCGTTTTGAGTTGTTTAGGTTCGAAATGGGTAACAGTTCCGAATCAGAACACTCCGACGCCACCTAGGCTTGAGGTGGTCCCTACCCCTAGAGTGTATATAAAAAGTGCGGGAGCTTCTGGCGGGAGCCCAACCGGAGTCTCTTCCAGTGACACAAGGTTTAGAAAATAACAGAATGCAGCGTCATGATTTTCCGTGTTCCCGCCAAAAAAACCGGATAGGTTATTATAATAGCTTTGATTATACAGAGAGAGCTAGATCCTCCAAGTATAATAGGTACCGTTAAAGACTAATCTAGAGATACGAGTTTGGTGACGTCATTTATAAAAAAACTAAAAAGATGGATAAATTCTAAGAGGGTTTATCCAAAAATAGCAACAAACATATTTCTTGAGAGCTTTTAGGTCCAAAATGAACACAAAAAGGTTGTTAACCATTTGTCAGGTGTGGGGTTCGAACCCACGCTCCCTCTCGGGAACCAGAGCTTAAATCTGGCGCCTTAGACCACTCGGCCAACCTGACGTGCTAGAATATGTTAAAATACTCGTATCATTGATACTTTCTTGGCATTTTGCCTAAATCTTTAAATTCATTATATTTTTATCATAGACATACATGGTAAAATCTTTAGTTATTTTATACCATCATGAATAAATGAAAATCCGTTCATGCGATTCAATGCTTAGATTTTAATATAATGATGTAATACTTGTGCCCTGTCTACTAAATAACTCTTAATGCTGTTATCATATTTATTAATGATTGTAATTTGTATTGTGTGCTTATAAAATAAAAATAAAATAAATAAGAATCTGATACAAAATAAACGTAATTTAATGAATGTTGAGTATTTATCTATATTTTTCTTATGTATCTTGTGCCTATAGTTTTATTTCTTCAGTACATACCTAACACTATAACTTCTTTATTTCAACCTTGCGAACAGTCGAAGAGTATTTGTATCATTTAAGGTTGCAGCGCCATCTTTCGGAAAACATAATTATTAGAATAAACAACCTCATACCTACAATTCAAGTTAGCAAAGTTAGTAAGGTACCTACAGGATTAGTGCATAAGATTTACACTAGGTGGCGCTGTTTCACAATGATGGAGACAATTTTCATAAAAGAGTGTAATGTTTTCAGGGTTCATGTAAGTATCTAATCTATGTATATATTAAACGCTTCGCAATGTTTATGTATTTGAGTTTCTTTATTCCTCTATAACTTCTAAATGCCTGAACAGATTTGGATGTATGGGGAGTGTTAAAATCCTTATAATCATCCCGAGTGACACAGGCCATATTTGTATGGCATGTTTTTTTTTTGCCATGTATTTGATTGTTTAAATTGAATATTATGGATTTGTTTTAATAGACCATACAAAATTTTAAACATAGTTTTAGTGCCACAAGTGGCGGCCATATCGCTAACAGCGTCAACTGTAATAATTCTGCAGTTATTAGCAAGAATAGCATTTATACATATTATAGTCGAACATAGAACCTCCTCCTTTTTTGAAGTCGGCTAAAAAGGTGTGTTCAACGTCGCCTTTGACATATGTACTTATATTCTAGCACTGCCGAAGCGAAGCTAGTGGGGACTTTCAGAATAAAACTTTTTGTCCATAAATAGTATCGTTCAAATGTATTCTGTAGGTAATGCAGAGTTTCTATCAGGCGTCTATATATTTTAGTCTATAATAGTTTTAAACTATCACGGTTGTTTACTAAAGTTCTAAGTTAATAATAGTTTTAGTTTATTTTTAACCGACTTCAAAAAATTTTGGTTCTCAATTCGATGTTTGTTACGCGATTACACCGCCAATAATGAATTTATTTTGATAATTCTTTTTTTGGTTGATAGGTCTTAATTACTTCAGAGGTAGAAAAATATTAAACTTCAAAACAATTTAAATCAATCTAACTGGACATAAGATGCCAACAAGATAATCGAAATTGAGGTCGGTAGTTTTTTTACAAAATTAAAAGTAATTGTTGACTGCAACCACGCCTAGCAGCTAACATACTTAAAAATACACGTTCGATTTAGCTGAAATCATGTAGTGTTGACCTGGGTATGTCCTACAACATCCAGACCCACCGGAGGACGGGCAACAGAGCGTTCTCTCGGTTAACGGTGGTGAGCATTCTGCAATCCTCAAACCGCCTGCTAAAACTCCTCCCTATTAAGTGGGAGGCCTTCGTCCAGTAGTGGACGGCTTCTGGCTGATGATGTATCAGTTGCACTATCTAGTATTCGAAGCCTAACTAAGCTAGGGATAATAAACGAAGAGAAAATCAATATAAGTACAGTTTAATATAAGTACATTTAGTTAAAGATGCGGTTCACGTATTACAAGATCATCTTGAGGGCTTGCGCAAGCGCCGTCAGCAGCGCGAGGGAGGCGGCGGCTCGGGCGGCTCCGTTGCAGCCGTCGCTGAAGCACTGGCACACCGTCTCCAGATGGTCCTCGTTGTCCGCCTTGTAACAGTCCTTGTGGTGACGCACCCAGCCGCAGCCGCGCGTCACTCGCACCTCGGGTTCGTACCCCTTGTGCAGGACTGAAAGACAAATATAACAGTTAATACTGTTATTAACAGTTAATACTGTTATTAACAGTTAATACTGTTATTAACAGTTAATGCTGTTATTAACAGTTAATACTGTTATTAACAGTTAATACTGTTATTAACAGTTAATACTGTTATTAACAGTTAATACTGTTATTAACTGTTATATGAACTTTATGCCCTGTGGCATAAAGAGATTTGACGTCAACATCTCAAGATGACGAGCACAGTGCAGTGCGGCGCAGGATTTAGTTCGTAAGCACTACTTCTGGGCAGGCGTGATGCATACCACTAGGCGGATGTCTTGCTCGTTTCGTCTATCCATTGCATAAAAATATACAGGGTTAGTTCTTAGGTAATCATTTATGTTGATTTCTTAGACCGTAGCAGAGAGATTCTTAGCTCTACTAGTTGTCCAACTTGTAATATTGGTGATTTCATTCTAGGAGTCTTAAAGTGGCCCCGAGAGCTAGGTTGCCCCATCGCTTATCTATGCGATAAATCAAAGGCTCTCTATGAACTGTTGCAGTTGACTGCGCTTCATCAACTTAATGGCATTTATAACCACAACAAAAGATTACTAGATTTAGTTCTTTTTCACAAACCAGACGACTGTGCTTTATCAAAAGCTCCAACTATTAGTCGCCTAGATAATCATCATCCTCCGACTGAGTTAACATATCGATGTTTTCTCCCTACGCTACTAGAAAACAGAGAAGTAGAGGCTTTGCTTTTACAAAACTGATTACGAAAATTGCACCAGGGAACTAAAGTTGGTGGAGTGAGATAAGCATTCAGAAATTTTAAACTGTGAAGATTTTGTTCAGTTCTTCTATTATTCTATTTATTCTTTGTTATTCTTCTACTCTATTCAATTATCGAAAGCTTTACTCCTAAAACTAGAGCTCGTAACCATAAATTTCCTGTATGGTTTTCAAAGGAACTTATTTTCATATTTTTCATATTTATTTATTTGCAACTAAGTGTACAGAGGTCTTAAATTAAATATTTTATGCACTTTCAAACTTAGTTGCCCTTGTCGGGCATTGCAAAACATAGATGCGATTATTATTCGATCGTCAAAAAGTTAAAATAAGTACCACAATAAGTATAAACGATCTCCTCGAGATTATGATACTTATTCTTACTATCGAAATATTGTGAAGACTGATATGGTTAACTGCTATAATAAAGTATACATTCAACACATTGAAGATGATTTATCCAAAAACTTAAAAACATTTTGGCGTTACACCAAGAGTAACAGAGTCACAAATACTGTCCCGAGTCGAATCAAACTGAAAAATCGTATCGGTGATACCGGAGGTGATGTCGCGAACTTCGGCATTACATCAGCATATTTTTCATCGGTTTATACCAGCCCCTCTAATGGTAACTATTGTCCTCACTTTGCGCCAACTAGTTTCTCTACTTACTCTATAGTTATAACGGAAAGGGATTACTAACTCGATTAAAGAATCTTAACACTAGTAAATCAGCGGAACCCGATGCAATTCCCCCAATATGCATACGGCTCTGTGCATCGGCTCTAGTTAAACCGCTATCACTGATTTTTTCAAAGTCCATTGCAGAGAGCACCTTTCCATCCTTGTGGAAATTAGCTAAAATAACACCTGTTTACAAGTCTGGCGATAAGTGTGACGCTACCAATTACAGACCAATAAGTATACTCAACTGTTTTGCTAAGATATTTGAAGGCATAGCTTATGATCACATTTATAATCATTTGATACAACGCTTGAACCCGAATCAGCATGGTTTTATCACAGGAAGATCTACAGCTACCAATCTTCTTGAGTACGTTAACTATATCTGTAAGTCTTTTGAAGACGGGACCCAGACAGACGCCATTTACACGGATTTCGCAAAAGCGTTCGATAGTGTTGATCACCCAATATTATTAAAAAAGTTGGATCTCCTGCGCATTTATGGTAATCTAGTTATTAAATAAAATAAAACAAACAACTTTTACTATGGGGCCAACATTGAAATCGCGAAAAAACTATCAGCTGTTCCATACAAAAAGTTCTCCTCCTTCGTTCAGCAGTGGACGTCTCCGGGCTGATGATGATGATGCCTAAAATAGTAGTGGTTCTACTGTAGAGTTCGCCTGGGGAAGTACCACACCTTTTCCAGTTATTCAACCGCCAAGCAGTACTGTGCAAGCATTACTGTGTTCCGGTTTGAAGTGCAATGTTACCAGAGAAATTACTGGGTATGAAGAGATTTAATATTGATATCTCAGGGTGACGAGCGCAGTGCAGTGCGGCGCAGGATTGTGTTCGCAAGTTGACATGTCTGGCACTGCTACTGTTAGTGGCAGGCCACTTACCACCAGGCGTACGTCTTGCTCGTCTCGTCACTTGATTCGTCGTCTCGTCACTTGATGAAATATAAAAAAATGAATTCTCGTGGGCGATTTTTATTTGCAAAATGCAATGATATAGTTTCTTGAGCTGATTTATCGTTGCTAATCTTTTAGGTTGAATAGGTTATCTAATAATAATAATAAAGATTATGAGGAACCTACTTATTAAATATTAAGATACTAAGAATGATCATACTTATACTTTATTGACCCTTAGATATCAATAAGTATCATTATTCATATTTATCTATGTGTATTTTTTGTTGCGAGATCTTATTCTTGTGTGTTTCTTTCAAAGTTCTCTTGTGTAGTGGTGACTCTACTGCAGAGTCCGCCTGGGGAAGTACCTCACCTTTGCCAGTTATTCAACTGCCAAGCAGTAGTGTGCAAGCGTTACTGTGTTCCAGATTGAATCTTATGTTTACGACCGGCAATGTTACCAGAGAAATTACTGGTTATGAAGAGATTTAACATCTGATATCTTTGGGTGCAATACGAGCGCAATGCAGTGCGGCGCAGGATTGTATTCGCAAGTTAACAATAGGGTAGATGACTGATGTTTATATCGTTGAAACCAATAGTTTTGATGAAGAGTTTTAGTAAATATAGTATGTTTATTAAAAAAATTATTTAAATCGGTTAATAATGTTCTGATATATGAGCGTTTAAAGTTTTTGTTAGAGACAACTCTGTCCCTTTCCCACAAAACAAAAAATGACGTCACGCCTTACTTGTCAGAATATAATTTATATGGCGTACTGAGAAGTGACGTCACGATTTGCTGTTTCCCCTTTCTGTCTAGCATGATATTAAAATGCTTATAAGTTGCTTATTTTTGATCAGATTTTCATTTTGTTTTCATTAATCAGCTATATTTATGGGCCACATTTTAAAAGGACAACAAAAAAAACCAGTCATCTAGCCTATTCTGGCACTGCTACTGTTAGTGGCAGGCGTGACGCTTACCACCAGGTAAGTCTTGCTCGTCTCGTTACTACCGGAAAAAACTAATAAATGGTTTTAATCCACCTTTCTACTCGGTTTTCATGCCTAATTTTACGAAAGTTGGTGCGACACACGCTTTTCCAAAAACGATTGACTGACTTGTTAATGCGAAAACTCAACTAACCGAAAACGCTAATCAAACAAAATGAAGTTTTTTTAAATTGTATCTATGACGAGGAAAGCAAGGTGAAGTAGTTGTATTAATTTGAATGGTGCAAACGATACACAGCAGTTGCATTTTTACCATTGATGGTGCAAGTCAATGGTGGGTACGAGGTGCAAACGCTAGTTGCCTTTGCACCATTGATGGAGCAAACAAAACTAATTAGTTGCACCTGCACCATTGATGGACCTGGGTATGTCCTAAAAATGCGAGCCTGCGACCCCCAAGCCGCCTGCTAAGCGTGGGAATTATGGCAACCCAGATTATTACCCAACCAACTGGGCCTTGGTTCAGTAGTGGACGTCTTCGGCTGATAATGTGTTGTACTATTGATGGTGCAAGTC
Organism: Erannis defoliaria; assembly: GCA_905404285.2. NCBI lineage: Eukaryota > Metazoa > Arthropoda > Insecta > Lepidoptera > Geometridae > Erannis > Erannis defoliaria. The sequence continues at coordinate 15,088,838 of FR990084.1, forward strand.
AATGGTGCATACGATCATACTTTCCTGTACGTCGGGAAACCAACGGATCGAAAAGTAGGTACGTGCTGCGACACACGCTCTAGCGAATTTTTTTTGACCGACTCGTTAGTGCGAAAACTCAACGTATCGAAATTTTCTATTTCGAAGCACAAAGTTGAAACGTTTTAAATTTTCATGATAGTAGGTACTTAATTCATTGAAACTTATTTTAGATTTAAACATTGCGTTTTTGTGTGATTTTTGTGCGTTGATAAGGAGCCCGAAACAGTTTTTCAGAAATTTTTCATGAGGGCAAATTCATCAAAGGTGGATCAGAAGTGGACATCTCGTGGCTGATTATGTTTCTTTTTCAATGGAGTGACGAGACGAGCTGTTCATTCATCTAGTGGTAAGCATCACGCCTGCCCATAACATTACCTTTGCGAACAATTGTGAACTTGCGATTGCGAATAAAATCCCGCGCCGGACTGCACTACAGCGCTCGTCACCACGGAACTGAAGAGAGCATAGGGTTTTCGCTTTTCTGTGCTCGTCACCCTGATATATTACATGTAAAAAAAATTATAGCTCGTTATTTTTCTGGTGACATTGCCTTTCGAACCGAAACACAGTAATACTTGCACTACTGCTTGGCATTTGAATAACTGGCAAAGGTGTGGTACTTCCCCAGCACAGTAGCACGCGCCGAAGACTAACTGGTCTTTCCCCGCGCGGGAACGTGATAAAACTAGAATATGGTTACGTCTGTTTTGGAGGGGAAAATAGAGATAAGACTTTTATCACAGCTCAAGTGCTAGGCGGGCGAGCGGACCCTACAATAGAGTCCTAACACTAAATGATGATGTCGGAGCTACTCACTGGTCTGCGTGATCTTTCTACAAAAGAAGCTCTGCTGGTAAGCCGAGTAGATGCCGCTGCCGCAGGAGGTGGTCGGCAGGAACTTGGCCCGCGTCTCCAGGTCATACATGGCTGGCTCCAGGCACATTGTGTTGTTGGCGCTGTTGCACTCATAGCAGTGGATGCAGGACGCTGCGGGGAAACACGACCTGTAGTTTACAACACCTTATTTCATACGAGCTACGAGCTATGCTCATAGTTACTTTGCGCGATAAAATCTGGAACGAGGATATTCACCAAAGTACCAAAGTCACCGACATAGCTCGCAGGGTTTGCAAGTTGAAGTGGCAATGGGCAGGCCACATCGTTCGAATAACTGACAACCGATGGGGAAGAAAGGTTCTTGAGTGGCGACCGCGAACCGAAAGACGGAGCGTAGAAAGGCCTCCCACTAGGTGGACCGACGACATTGTAAAAGTCACGGGCAACCGGTGGATGCAAATGGCAGTTTGTCGTACAGTGTGGCGGTCTAAGTGGAGGCCTTCAGCAGTGGACGTCTCCGGACTGATGATGATGACTTATTTCTTGCAGTAAGAAATGTTATAAATGCTAGCATTGGGACATTTCTGTATTATCTATATCTTTCTATAGTATCTATATTCCGTTAATGTATAGTATACAGGCCCTTACTTTTTTTGTTTATATAGTATAGAGGAACAGTGTAGTAAAATGGGTTTCTTATCACGTTTTCTAGAGCCACGCCAATGGAAAATGGGTTTCCACACCCATACCTGTAAGGTCTCTACTAGATATAAGCATGAAAATATAATCCTGGCTGGACATAGACCAACCCTCAAAGTAGGGCGATTGGGCTATATCCACCACGCTGGCCAATCGGCGCGGTGGATTCACATACGCTATTGAATTTCTTCTCCAAACATGAGTAGGTTTCCTTACGATGTTTTCCTTCACCGAATAAAATAGTATGAGGTCTCTCTTTGAGGCCCCAACTCACGATTTCAAGTGAACCTATGGCTTACGAGGCTACCGTGGCTTTTAGCGCCGTGGCGTGGCGTGGTTTTGTGGCGTGTGTGGCCGTGTGAGTTAAGTTAGCTAAGAGTACCTATTTTACCGCACGCTCCGTTGTATGGTGCGTAATGTTCAACTTTCGAACGATGTATACAGGCTTCGTAAATGTTTTTTTTTATACAATCAAGTGACAAGACGAGCAAGACGTCTTGACGCCTGGTGGTTAAGTGTCACGCCTGCCACTAACAGTAGCAGTTGTGAACTTGCGAACACAATCCTGCGCTGCACTGTACTGCGCTCGGCACCCTGAGATATTAGATAACTCTTCATACCCAGTAATTTCTCTGGTAACATTGCCCTTCAAACCGGAACACAATAATACTTGCACACTACTGCTTTGCGGTTTTTTTTTTCGACGAAAAATCAAAAATCTATAATATTTACATATGTACAAAACTTTTTGTAAAAGTTTGTACATATGTATATTATACTTAGCTTTGCGGTTGAATAACTGGCAAACTATATACGAATATTTTGCCTGATTTGTCTGCGACATCGTTTTGTTTATTTTTATTTTCGATAACAGAATAACAGACGATAATAACGATGATATACTCACCAACTCGAATGCAAACCGCCAAGAGGACCGCAACGAGTGCGTTTTTCTTCAACATTATTTGTTTTATTTTCACTTAATTATTATACAAAATATAAATAAATATAGTTATGTCACACGCTCGCACGGATATCCGAAGCGAGCTAAATCAGTGAGCGAAACAGATGGACTGTTTTGTAAAGCTGTAATTGGGAGCTAGTCCATTTGTGACCGTGTCCATATTCAGTGAGTAGCCGTGGCGGTTACTATTAAGTTGGAAACGAAACAGTGATAAAATAGTAGATTGTTTACTCTCTGTAAACAACTATTTTTAGACGGGAGTGTTTTTTGAATCCAGAGAAAGTAGGATTCTAAACGCTGAGAAAAATAGTGTTGATCCCGAGGTGGAATGGACACTCAACTTTTCATCACCCTTTATGAGAAAATAAGTACAACTTATTAATCCTTCGTTTATTTCGTTCTCACTACTTGAGACCGATATACACTCAGTTAAAATAAAAATAAGTAAAATCCGAATTTGAGTAAAAAATTACTAACGAAGGCGGAATGCATATGTTTTTAATGTTTTGCCCAAACTTTATTTTTTATTTTTATTGCGCGCATTCCTTTATTATACAGCATGTTACTTGACAATGTTCGTGGTTGACCTCTTTAGTGATTGCAACTTTTACTAAAAATATCCATTCCAAATTCAAATCACTTTTCGTTCTTACGGCAAAAAGACGATTTTTTTTCCCTGTTTGCAAAGAACAAACTATAATAGCAGAAACACTTTATTGTGCATACCAAATATAAAACAACAATAGAAGCAAGAACCTTAAGAACTAGTGCCACAAGTGGCGGTGGTGGAATAGATTATGATAAAAAAATTATACCTATTTGGCAGCGTTACTTATCTCACTGCTAGGCTAGGTATGCATCTCTTTGTTTGGCCCGGTCCTGCGCTAATCTAGTCACAGGTTTGACCCTTGACTATTTTGTTTACCGATCTGGCCAACCTAAAGCTAGACGACCGTTGACTATATATAACTAAGAAAACAAATCAGGAGGTATTAGACATTGTAGGTGAGTAAATAAGGATCATAGAGAGCATAGAGTCAGAAGAGGAAAAATGTTAGACCACCTTGTCGACATGACGCATTTATGAAAAACATCATAGAGGAAAATAGAAGCAAAACGAGGACCCGGAAGACCGAGGAGAAGCTTTGTTGATCAAGTCAAGGAGAGGGCCAAAGTCATGTCATACAAGGAGGTCGAAGAACAGGCCGGAGATAGAGAAAGATGGAAGACACTCCACCGACAAGAGCCGTGTTCTAAAATGAATGAATGAACATGTATACTCCAAGTAGACGACCAACGTTCCGCTTGCCTTGTATTTGTACGACATAGTGGAAACGAGCTCTGCGTCCTCTCCCAGCTTATTGTGTTTATACCGATAGCCAATGTATTAGATACGCTGTCATAACTAGAAGTAAAAGTCAATGAATAGTAACTATGTGCCTGAATTCACGTTATTTACATACATATTCATCATAGAACATGGGACTAGACTTAGCTATAACTGACCCTGTGCTTGTTACAGTGGCGCATACCATAGCAAATCAGAAAAAGAAAAGTTTGCTTTGCTTGCAACGGTTCAGTTCCAGTGTTCAGTGTTACGAAATGATTTAAGGTGCTCGCTCTGTTATTTTACTTACATTATTGTGTGTCGCAAGCCGTCAATCCACCAATGCTAGCCAGCCAAGCCTACACTGTTTCCCCTCCCGTCATGCAATGCCAGCCAAGCCTTTGGAGGGCGAAGAGTATAAAGCCAGCCAGCCAGCCAGCCGTATACTCTGTTCGCTGAGAATGTCTAATAGGGAAATCATCAAAATGTATGTCATTGGTCGCAGATAACGAACATAGTTATTACCGTCAAAGCTAGTACAGTCCTTTTCACTTACAAACAATTGTGCAAGAGAGAGCGCCCTATATTAGACATTCTCAGCGAACAGAGTATAGTTTAGTTCATATTCGATATCCGAATAAACAAGTACTAGTCAATCTGAGTGTTTTCTTGCTACTTGCCGTTTTATTATTGAGATCCTAACGTAATGTAGGACGTTTAGAGACTTGGTAGAGTGACGATATACGTATATGATAGCTGGTTGGGCGTGGAACGCCGAAGATCGAGCTGAGTGGTGTGTTATGGGAAAGGCTTATTTCCATCAGTGGACTTTGATAAGTTGATTATGATGATTAAAGATGTGCCTATGTCATGTTAGAAATAGTTGGTCCATAGTTGACTTCTTGGTGCTTTACCTAGAGAAAGGATACAAGAGGGGTGGGGATACAAGGGGGGGGGGGGGTTTAGGGTTTTTTTAGGAAAGGTAGAGTAGAAAAGCTTTATTTCTAATCTACCTTTCCTTATCTATCTGACATTAAACAAGTTATACAGTTAGATACACTGCCGACTGGCATAGGGCTTGAGCATTAGGCTTTTTCATCGGTCTGGATGACGTTATTGGTATGGATACAGTTTTTTTTTTGTAGGTTAAATGTCGCCTCAAATAAAAAAAAACTCATGTCCCACTTAAAAATAAACCTACCTACATTTTAAACAAAGCTTGTAACGTCATGATAAATACTCGTATTTACTAACGAATGAAGTCGGTTAAGAAGCCTTTGATTTGCCGTAAAATCTGTGAATAATATTTCTTTGTTATTGGTTTACCTCTACCTACTAAAACTATGAAGGGACCAAGAAATTGATTACCACTAGTCTATAAATATAAATACGTAGGGCCGATAAGACAAAGAATTAAACAGAAATCAAGAGTAGCTAGGTATGGTAAACATAAGGCCAAATATATGAACAGGCTTTCAATTATTTCTTTTGGCTGAGCCATATTTATATTTTTCAAGTAGTAACTTTGTGCAGGTATTTTCATTACATTGCTAGCCAGCAATGTTATGTTGGCCCAGCTATGTTATGTTGGCCCAGCTATGTTTCTAAGATTCTTGGAAACCCCAAGATAATATAAAAACGTTGTACTTAAAATATGCCGCTAACCCTCAAATCCGTTTACTAATAGGTCAGGTTATACAATATAGGAAGGCGGGAAGAAGTAAAATACCTACCCATATATATACTATCCTATATATCATAATCATATCGATCCCACCTCGGCGATATAAAAAGCACTCTGTTTTTGTCTGCTTCCTTGCTCGGCGATAGGCAAAACTAGGCGACCGCTCTCCCAATGGCTCTACCAATCTCTACAATGTAGAGCATCTGCCTTCGAATGTGTCTACTTTTGCCTTTTGTCACATGCCCTTCAACTTCATTGAAGTCTCCTTTTTTTGAGTGGCCTGTTTAAACCAGAAATAATAAGATATTTCAAAAATAACTTTTTATTCACACACTCCCTCTCCAACTTCTATAGACTGCTAGAAGACTAGCAAATACTCCTAAAGCTGTCACTCTCACGTGTCCGAGTGCTGTTGCCGCATTGCACATGTCTCCGAAGCACTGGCAGACGGTCTCCAGGTGGCCAGCGTTGTCGGCCTTGTAGCAAGCTCGCTTGTGCTTCACCCAGCCACAGCCGCGAGTCACGCGGACCTCTGGGCTTCGTTCGGCGTATATTACTGTACAATGAGACAGATGTGGTTACACAAGGTATTTTGTCACTATCATACATCATCACCCAGAAGACGTCCACTGCTGGACGAAGTTCAGGCGTTTGACGATAGCAGAATGCTCACCGAGAGGACGCTGCTCCGGTGTTTCTTGGTGCAGTTTAAGGATATACCTAGGACATACATTTTGTGACCATCGCTTTGTAGGTACTAGCTTATCTTGTTGTAGCTTGTCTTATCCTTGTTACTGGTCAAAGAGGTTTCGAACCACAAGAGTCGCATACAACAATTAACACATGTGAGGGTTTTTTGTCACATGTGAGCTAGGAACATATTGACTGGTGCTGTTTGTTTGATTTCGGGTGAAGGTTCGGGTCAGTTAACTCCTCTTTTTATTCGTTCTATGGATTACGGAAATTGTTTGTCCGTTTAGACTGGCTTGTACTGTGAACCATCGCGTTTCTAGATTGAATGTGACCGCGTTGTGTATCCAGAATAGGCCCGTGCACGCACTGTTAATCAAACGCGTGTCATTAAATACTTAGGCACGTTCATTAACAATAGTTACAGCTGCAGTAACACTGGGTGCTCCCACAATGCTGGCTGGTTGGCCATGGAGGGTACTTCTCATTGTGCTGATTGCCGATCGGTCGTTTGATAGCTTTGAGCTCAATTGAAACTGTGTCTGTTAATGCGACTATATTAGGTATAGGTTTAGCAGGTGTAGGTACAAGGTTAACACAGATATTGAATATATAGGGTGAGGCGTAATGACTAGATAGCCATAGAGGTAGAAACACCTCCATGTGGATAACCTTATACCAACAGATGGGGGAGTTGAAGAGATTAATGGTGGTTAAGAAAATCAAAACAAGTGTTCCTGAAAAGTAGCATAGTTTAAGAATATTTGACATTTCGAGTTACTCGAGTGAAATCAAGAATAAATCAAGGAATTTCTCGATGTTTCTTGGTTAGTACCTAGTCTTGGAATGTAGGTACTTTTTGTGTCGCGAATTATAATTTTTGTTTAAGAAAAATATTTAAATCGTTACAAAATGACAAATGATGTGACTAAACATATTCATAGAAACAATTTCATTTTTTGAATCATTACGATGTCACCTGTCAGTATAAGTAGTATAAGGTAATTCACTCGTTATACGCCACATCCTGTAACTATATACACAAGTAGGTAATACAGACTAAACAATTCTAAAATGTACGTTCCCCTGCAGTACCAAAAAATAGAGCACGAAAATTTACATTTCTTAGGAAAATATCCCTCGGGTGGCGTAACTATACTCTCTTCCATCTTTTATCAGTTTTATCGCGTTTTTTTTAAAAGTTTATGTCTTGGGGGCTTTGAACATACCATAATGGTATAATTATGCTGGAATATTTAGAGTATTAATTGCTCTACAATATTATTGTAAAGAAGTACCTATTCATTTGGCTGGACCTGGGTAAGTTCTAAAACTGCAACCAGAACCACTGGAGAACGGGCCCATGCCGCTTGCCTAGCGTGGGAACCATGGCAACCCTTTCTCTGTTTTAAGGGTGAGACATGCATTCAGCAGTGAACGTCTTCTGGCTAATGAACGACATCCACTGGTCTATTGCTGGCCTACTGCCGGGCTAAGTGGTTTACTCACTGGTCTGAATCATCTTTCTGCAGAAGAACTCGTTGGCGATGACGCTGGGCAGCGCTTTCCCGCAGTCCACCACCGGCACGATGGTGTGCATCCTACCGAGGGAGAGGTCCAAACACGCTGAGTTGTTAGCACTGTTGCAGCTAAAACATTTTATAGATTCACCTGGAAAAATACCAAAAGAAATCAGTCAGTCAAAAGATTTTTTTTTTTGTTTAGTCAACAATATCAGTGGGATGTTATGTAAGAAAAGATAAGTTTTATATTATAATGTTGCTTTCACTGGAACGACAAATTTAAAATGTGAACAGTCAAAATCAAGTTAAATAGCACTCATCAGGTGTGTTTGAAGTGTAGTTTTATTATTAAAAAAATCTAATATCAATATCAAAATAATCGACGTCAACGACTCCAGTAATTATCTGCCAGCAACAGTAGGAACTTCTTAATTGTTTATTGTAATAATTATTAACTTCTGCGAGGAATAAAACGCTCGCGTAAAGCTAAGAACGTCTGCTCAAGACCATTGATTGCACTTCCCAGAACTTCGAGTACAGTGTGGAGTAATAAAACAAAGCCCAGGACATGTACATGGACAGTAAGTTCGTATAGGCTGAGTGGCCAGCCATAGTGTCAGAGTTAATGTGCCGCCCGAAGGCCTCTGACGTGGCTGACGGTTGTTGTTATAGAAACTAGAACAAACAACGGGGACCAACAATTTAACGTGTCATCCGATCCACGGTAGCGCTCAGAAATAAATGCCACTCACGGTCACCCATCCGAAGACTGTCCGTTGCTTAACATCGTGATCGTTTAGAATCACCTAGACAAGCTACGCCACGAGCGCTAGGTATTTATGAGTTTGCTGTTGATTGGTTTGATTTAACAGGAATTACAGCGGAAATTAAAAGGCACGTTAAGATAGAAGAAGTAACGTAAGAAAACTCATACCTACATGTATTACAGAACATGACAGTCAGGAAAACACCGATAACTGCATAATTTACGTTCAAAGCCATTTTTGTCGCGCCTGATCAAAAGTTTAACGCAATGCTTAAAGTGAATTGATGACACAAAACACACAGGCGTTTTTAATTACACAAAATATGTTTTTAAGTGTTTATTTTAACTATAGCACTCCAAATAGTTCCAAGAATAATGTTGAACTTTTTCACATTGGGAATTTAAAACTTCTGTAAAATATTGAGCAATAATGTTCCAAATTAAATTATATTTTTTTTGTTGACGATGGTACACATTTGTTTTTTTTTTTTTTCCACAGATTATGTAAACACAAACACAAACTTATTCGTAAAGTTGTATAACGTGTTCTTCTAACTTATGTGAGTGGCAGACTGTCTGGTCAACCATTTTACCTGACTTTATAACTGGGCCACTGGCTACACACTCATTTGACACAAAGGGTTGAACCGGTGCAAGTTGGTTCTCATTTAGAAGGGAGGGGTAGATAGAGGACAGAGGTAGAATAACTCCAGTAGACTAGAGGAAGTATTAATAAAGCCTAGTCTGGCTAGATAAAATTGTTTACTTACAAAGATATCGTTAAAATCCCGGTGCTATCTTCCTTTTGCATATTTTTTCTGGATCAGCATAGATGTTTACGTACCTACAATAGTATCTAGTTAGTGGTAGTTAGAATATTACAAATATGATTGAATGATTTGGAGAAGTCAACGATCGATAACAATAGATAATCACTACAGATTACAGATGATACACCGAGGGCAATGACCTTCGGTGGAAACGGAAAGGAATGAGATTGGGCGAATTTGAGCTGTAAGCATGATTGTTTGGCTTGTGATAGGTATTATGTGTAGTGAGTAGTGACCATCTGTAGGTAACTATGTATATCTGAATGCAACTTGTCCCTATAATGGTGTAATTGCACCAACAGAACATAACAGAACAACAACATTAGCAGAACCAGACGTTTTATTCAATACCATTTATTTGAACAAAAAAATATTTTTCGACTAGTAAAGCGTTCGCCTGGTGGTAAGCGTCACACCAGCGTCAGCGTGTCACTAACAGCAGCAGTGCCAGAATTGTGAGCTTGCGAACACAATCCTGCGCCGCACTGCACTGCGCTCGTCGCCCTGAGTTATTAGATGTTAAATCTCTTCATACCCAGTAATTTCTCTGGTAACATTGCCCTTCAAACCGGAACACAGTAATGCTTGCACACTACTGTTTGGCGGTTGAATAACTGGCATAGGTGTGGTACTTCCCCAGGCGGACTCTGCAGTAGAGTCCTACCACTACGAAAAGTAGCGCGTAGAGCCGGAAGGCTCTAAGAGTCATCTAGAAGGTTACCAGTTACCACATTCTCAAAAACATTCTTGCTTCAGTAAATTATAACTATACTCTGTTCGCTGAGAATATCTAATATAGGGCGCTCTCTCTTGCACAATTACAAGTAAGTGAAAAGGACGGTTCTAGCTATGACGGTAATAATAATAACTATGTTCGTTATCTGCGACCAATGACGTGCAGTTTGAAGATTTCCATTCCAGACATGCTCAGCGAACAAAGTATAGTACCTACCTAACTACTTATTGATTATGCATTCAGCTAGTTGTAAGTGCGTCTAATTTAGGTTTACAACAAATTCAATGCAGAATTTGAGTATATGGTATGATTAATGGTTATTTATTAAATGTATGTCTTCCCCACTGTCGAGAGGAGACAAAGATTCTGAGCACAGTTCCGAATAAGGTAAGATTACGATTGAGCATAGAAAACCCCATAGTGTGGAAACACTTCATATAAATATTCAATAAATTTGGTATTTTTATAAGATTGTAGTTGATAGGCGAAAAGTTTAGAATTAGAGTTTTGGTACATGAATTAGTAAACCATTTTTTTGACCTAAAACGAAAGGTTTAACAATTTTCTAAACAATTAAGCAACTATATACCAACCTTCGCACATCAACCATAAACCTAAGCCCAATGATCTTTATTAAGCTTATTGCCTGAGCCATTATTGGGTAAACGTATAACTTTGACTCAGGATTTGAATATACATATTATCCACCCACTCTTTGAGGAACTCTGGTAGAGAGTTTAGGTCTAGGTCTACTGTAGACAGACATGTCTCTGTCATTTCCTTTTTTTCAGCAACTAATTATTAAAAAATATATTGATTAGTAGATTTTTAAAGAAAAATCTACTAATCTATCTAATCTTTATGGAGGGTAATTTTTTTTAGCAAAAAATTGGGGTATAGTACATTCGTATGGAGAAAGGAGAATCGCAGACCGGATTCCCTCTTAACATCTACGTTGCGCGTATAACCATATCACTGAAAACATAATAAGTAGTACTTAGTACCATTATTTTGTATAATTATGGTACAACGAATGTGCAATCGAAGCGGTTTGTACGTGGTTCATTTTCCTTCAACAAGGATATATGGATGGCCCTCGTCTGGTCCGATATAAATAAAATAAATCGTTTATTTCAGGCAACAGCAATTACTTATAAAACATGGGCCCATATAATAGATACCTTACAGACTAACATACATATAAAAATAATCTTAACCAACATAATTTGGGCTGAGATTTTCCTGGCAATGTCGCTTCCCAGTAGCATCGGAATACCAGCCCCTTAGGCCAGAAATCTGGCGAGAGGAATATATACGTCCTTGTGCTTTACCGGAAACCGGAGCAAGTAGCACTTTAGAGATTTATAGAAATGGGCAGGTGGAAGCTGTGCAATTCCAAGGCACTCAATCCTAAATGTATCCGTAAAACAACGACAAATAAGTTACGCTCGTTGAAGTTTGTACTCAAGATTAGAACAGGTATATTTATATCTACCTATTTAATGTCTCAACTTTTTTTGAGGAAATCCTTTTCCTCGTAAAAGTTATCTTTTCCAATCTGCAAAATATGACAAATACAAAATGTTCCCACTGAAAACCCCCTGGTGGTTGGTTCTTGACGGAGAGCTCAGGGATCTCCAGTGGTGGGACCTTCAACTGCGTTCCAGCTGCTCCTAGATTAGCGGCATACTTCCTGTCCGGAAAATCACTTCCGCCTACGACAATCTGGTGAATGTAGGCCGCTTGACGTTGACATCCTCCCCGGGCTCTTTGGATGAATGGTTGAGGTACATGACACACATTTAACCATTCCACCCAAACATAGAAATCCTCTTTTAGGCCTCTTACAGATCTCCTCTTACGGTTACGGATGGCACAATATTCCTTTGCGATTTGACTATCTTTACCTACTTTGTAACAAAGAGTGATTCCAATTTTACACCGTTTACATTACACGGGTCAAGGCGCGAGTAAGCTCTCGTAACATCATAACTGGACGAAACCGACGTATTTTCGCCGCTTTATGATTTGCTACCGTTTTATGGGTTCACGTCGAATCCGTTCGCGAAGGTCTCGCCTTTAGACCGACCAGTTCATCTGCGCACGTGGTCAAATGATGAAACTAACATTTTCTTCGGAATGCTGTCAGTTTTGTTTGATAATACGATGGTGGCTCTTTTAGTGCGGTTGCAGATAAATTAGACGTGCTGTTGTTGGGTCATCAGAAATAGCTGTGACGCAATACGAACCTAGACTTCTAGTGAAAAGTAAGCCCTTTGGTTCTGATGAATTCGGTGACTTTTATGACATGGTCAACACGTAAATTATGATAGTTACCAACGCCAACGTTACGTACCATTTCATCAGGTAGCGCCCTAGAGCAATGATTCTGATATTACATCACCGTTAACAAATAATAATAATAAAAAACAATAATTTATCATTCTCCCTGCGGCATCTATATTTCTACGGAGATTCGGCCAGGAGTACAAAGAAGTGCCTTCGTTTCATGTTTGATATTTCAAAAACCCGAATGGAACGAAACGATTCCATATTCATATTGCGAACTGCTATAAAGTGGAATGAGCCCAAGTGGGTGCTTCCCGACAAATACAATATGGACCAATGTTCTGACAACTTAAAGACACCAATATGGCTACATTGGTTCCTTCTAGGTAAGCGTGCTTCATCGTAGGCCACACCTTCACTCATATGTAAGATGCGACAAGTGCAACATGTCTATCAATACTTAATTTATTTTGTGTATTGTGAACCAGTACATTAAATTACTAAGTGAGAACGCTACGAGGAAAGTAAGCTAGGATTAGAGCCCTAAGTCCTACGTCTCTCGTTTTATTCCGTATCCTTAAGAAATCGCACATTTTTTTTATTCAATGTTCCTATTTAAACCAGGCCAGCTAAACATAATAATATCTAAACATCAAACAGCAGCAATGAGGTTTCCTCTAACAGAGTGTTCTCGTAATGTGATAAGTCGACTGAAATGGAGAAGCACTGATAGATTAGTAATCGCCGCCTGGAAGATTGACGACGTTGAAAATCTACCACGTACTACCGTCTTGCCAACTACGACCACTCTGCTAAGAGTGACTAAGAAGACTGACTAAGAAGAGAATCTATATACATCATATCTACATCCATTCACCATCAAACAACATTCGAATCTATTCAACCGAAGAGAGTATGAGAACAACATACTCGCTCGACAAGAAAAATCAACAATTTCCGCGCAATCACCTCCTGACAAACTACAACAACATAATAAACGCCAGCAACCATTACACCATCGTGATGAACTCCTCATATAACGAGTTCCTTATCGCCATCTCCAACTGATTCCCCTTTAAAGAGTAATGGAGATGAAACTTTATCACGTCCTAGTCCTACATGACCTAGATCAGGCGAGAGAAAACTGCTTTCCTAGGAAAATCTCCAAGATTAAGACTCCACGCGCAGCGAGTGTCATTGTGACAGCGTCTCTAGGTGTGCGTGCTTTTATAAACGGAGTATTGGTCGTAATCATATAATAGACGAAGCCAGAGTTGGACGCAGGGCAATGGCTTTATTTTTAGAATAATTTTCTAGTCGTAAGTAAGGTTGAAGGTAAATTTCTAGGTCATATTAGAGCCTGCTAGAAGAAGGCATTTCCGTAGTCTACTAAGAAGTACCAAAATAACGGAATGTGTAATAATATTATCATAATTATTATTATCCTGCACCTGCCTTATCCAGGACCTGGGCATACTTTAAAACTGCATCCGGAACCATCGTAATTTGGGCAGCAGCGACCTCTCGGTTGATGGTGGTGAGCATTCTGCGATCCCCAAACCGCCTGCCAAGCGTGGGATTTATAGCCATTAAGGGGAGGCCTTCGTACAGCATTCTTCTTCTGGCTGATGTAAACACCTACACTGTGCCACAGCAGGGCAAAGAAGCTAAGGCTAAAATTGCCTTCGACACGGCTCGGCAGTAGTTTATTACGGACAAACTACTTACTATGAGCCAAAACTTTTGTAAAAGAAGTAATGGAATTGATTGAGATCATTGAGACTGTAACTATCGTAAGCAACTCCTACATAGATTAATAGGTACTGTTCAAAGAACTAGTAGGTCCAGAAAGGTAATCCAGAGTTCTGAGAGGAGACTGGTCTGCTTTGATCGTAATAGATCTGAAATGAAAGTGAGGTGGTTCCATGATAAAGGCAGCCATTTTTTTTCTAACCACCATTTGTTCCATTTTATCCAGAGCTGTAACACCCTAAGATATAGCTCATGAATTCAATAAGCATTTCCTACAGCTAATCGTTATATTTAAATCCGGTGTCGAATAGCGAGCAAGTGGGGCAAGTACCCCTTTGGTATCCGGCCCGGCTTAGCCCACCCGGAGGAGTAATCACCTGACTCATAGAACCTTGTCGGCCCACATCGAGAGGAAGCTGGCCGGAAGGCGTGCGTTCAGGCAATTGTGGATGACAATCACGGTTACTGATACCTAGCACTCCTGCTGGTTATATTAGAACACTCATATAATAGTGAAGTTCCTTCACAGGAGGTCGCCCTAGGAAGGTACCATCGAAGTATCAGATAGTTGCCACTAAACAGCAGTGTGTACTGTGTTTCGGTTTGGTACTATAGATACAGATATTACAGGGCTAATGAGACTCACCTTTATCATCATCAGCCAGAAAACGACCGCAGCTCGACGGATATCCCCCTTAAGGTTGGGTTTGCCATAAACCCTATGGCGCAAACGCGTGGTAAGTAGGCGGCTTAGGGATCGCAGAATGCTCACCACCGTTAACCGAGACCACGCTGCTGCCCGTCTTCCGGTGGTTCTAGATCCATTATGTGGACATATCCAGGTCCCAGGAGACTCAATATCGAATGTCTCAAACTAAAGAGCGCCGATTTAATGCAATGGAGTAACAAGACGAGCGAGACGTTCGTCTGGTGGTAAGCATCTTTTACATTATGCCTGCCCATAACAGTAGCAGTGCCAGAAGTGTGATATTGATCTCGATATACAATAGTTTGACTAAGCTTTGTTTGTTAGTTGTCTTCTTCGGAGGGAGATGCCATGGAAGTATCTAGATTTTCAAATTCATAATTCAAACAATCGCCGCCACCCGATCGAGAGTCGCATTCGGGATCTTTTTTTTTTAAATACAATCAAGAGACGAGACGAGCTTGGCGTTCGCCGTGGTAAGCGTCCTGCCACTAACAGTAGCAGTGCTAGAATTGTGAACTTGCGAACACATTCCTGCGCCGCACTGAACTGCGCTCGTCACCCTGAGATATTAGATGTTAAATCTCTTCATACCCAGTAATTTATCTCGTAACATTGCCCTTCAAACCGGAACACAGTAATGCTTGCACACTACTGCTTGGCGGTTGAATAACTGGCAAAGGTGTGGTACTTCCCCAGGCGGACTCTGCAGTAGAGTCCTACCACTACAAAAGGATCTCAGGCTTCTAAAGCGCTTAGCAAAATGCACTGCCAGAGTCGAGGTGGCAGTGGCGTGCTGGCGAAGCGCCTAAGGCCACCCGTGTTCCCACCGAACCGTAGAGGTCTAATTCTCATAGGTTCCAATTTATCCAACGTCATTACCCGGACAGGATGCGAGCAATGTTCCTCCAGTGACACGGGCGCGGTACGAGGGCGGACATACAGACACACATGCACACAAAACCCCTATTCAAGTATTACCATATGCTAGTGTGCGTGCGATTAGGTTCGGAATTTGTCTATTTAATCTATTTATAGCCTTATCGTCTCTTAAGTAAAGTCTAATTGGAGACTGGACTGATTGAAGATGATTTGGTAGAGGTCTGTACTCCGTACCCCTGTCACAAGACTCGAATATTTCCGTTACGTATTCGATACAAAATGAATCAAAATTGAAACAGCCCATATTGTCTGCCTTTATGTATAGTTTCTGTTTCACTAGGTGCTGTTATAGAGTGGAGACTACGTAGTGTAGGACGCCCTGAGACTCGATAGCGTGACGATATACGTAGGACAGCTGGAGTGGTTGGAAGAGGGTAGCTGATAGATAAATAGATAGAATAATATTTTAAATTCAATAAATTTATGTGCATATGTATGCGTGTATTTGTGTGTGTTTGTTGCTCTCTCAGCAGTAGATGTGTTGTGTTGTCCCACTGCTGGGCAAAGGTCTAATGGTGGTGTTTTATTCATTTAATTAATTTTTATTTACTTAGTAGAGATAAGTGTTCTAGTGTATGTGTGTATGGGCAGCCCACATCGCTCGAAGAACTGATAACCGATGGGGAAGAAAGGTTCTTGAGTGGTGACCGCGAACCGGAAGACGCAGCGTAGGAAGGCCTCCCACTAGGTGGACCGACGACATTGTAAAAGTCGCGGGCAACCGGTGGATGCAAATGGCAGGTTGTCGTACAGTGTGGCGGTCTAAGGGGGAGGCCTTCGTTCAGCAGTGGACGTCTCCGGGCTGATGATGATGATGAAGTGTTCTAAAGAGTTCCAAGCTTTCCACCTATCCCTACCGGTAGGGATACCTTGGTAGGGATACTTGGTAGGGGTACCAGGCCGAGAAAATGTGACAGTATTCTAAAATATGGACGCTTTTTATAGGTGGTACGGCTCAGTTTTTCTTATCAACCAGACTACGGGGAAACAAATCCATAGTACAGTTAATGGACGACGGAAAACTTATTTTCTACTGTTATAGGTATGAAGGTTTTTATATTCATAGGACGACTCTAGAGTTAATTTACTCTGGGAAAGCATAGAGCATATTATAGCCTTAATATATTACACAGGCTTTTAGCGTAATTACACGTAGAAAAGTAGGTACACTAATTAGCTGATCCTTCTTACCATCGCCCATATACAGCTACTTACTTATTATTCAGGTATCAGGTTCAGTATTCCTAAGAAAAATAAATTTATTTTTAAACAAATACAAAACAATAACCGAATTCTAGACTATACATAATTATATTATGTACAAACTTAAACTAAGCTTGAAAATAATATTTTTCATCACACTTGCTCGTAAAGTGGATCTTATTGCATCGGTTTTAGGCTCATAATCCAAGCTATTACGCACGCGTGCTTTTTACTTTACATTACGGCACTTGTGCTTTAATAGGTATAACCCGGTAAAGTCAAGTTTGTACGTGACTGCAATTAGACGTATGTATACGAAGCACTCTTAATATAGCCGGGTAATACTTACAGTTTTTTTGTAATAACAACAAAGAGTTCTTATGCCGCTGAAGTAAATGTCAACCTGCGCGCGCATTGCTGGTTTGGGCGCCATTTTCCGCAAATGTTTGTTGAAGTTTTCTCTGTGTGGTTGATTATTATCAAAGAAAGTTTGTTTTTTCCTCGCAAGTGTGATGAAAACAGTCGTATGAAACTCTTGTGCTAGTTTCAATACACTCTCGGCTTCCTTATCGCGCTCTCCTGCGGCTCGCGCGCATAATACCGCCTCTAGTGTAATGACCAACATAGCACACTTGTATCATATTGTACTATTAATTACTTCAAAGCAAACGAGCATTAAAGCCGTCACACACGATGAAGATGCAATAATATTACATGTTATCTTAGAACACATTTCAATTTCGCTACTCATACAAAACAAATGACGAACAAGTGACGAAGATAATTTTTGTTTCATAAATGTAAGTATAGAGAGCGATATTTAATCTTAAATTGAAATATTATAGCATCTTCGTCGTCTGTGACGGCCTTTAAAGGACAATCGACAAAATTATTGATATTTATTTATTTAATTCTTTTTTGCACACATAAATACATTAATGTACAAAAGGAGGACTTAATGCTAAAGCATTTTCTACCAGACATCCCCGCGGTGAAAGAGATGGAGATGTAGGATGATACCTACTTATATATTATACCTTTACTAATTTATAATCAGGTATTTTTGGAGTCGGTGCCAGCCTAACCGCTGCGCGGTTCGAAAGTTTGTTGCAAAGGCAGAATTAAACTGTTCCTTCTTGGCTGGCACCGATTGGAAAATCGGTATCGTACTTATTTGAGGGAGTAATCGCAAAGTAAAATACAGTCACATTGAGAATCTCCTCCTTTTTTGAAGTCGGTTATAAAATTACGTAGTAGGTATGTAGGTAGCTATAACTGACCATGGCATTGGCTAACTAACTAACTTTCATGCCACTGGCTTGAGAACTTGATTCTAGAAAAATGCTAATAACGTAGTTATTACCTAAATTCTTGAACGACGACTGAATTGGAATAGGTACATAATTACCTGTAAATACTCACCTACTATATAATATAGGGTGGAATGTGATCCGAACTTGCTATTAATTAAGTAGATTCCGACATTGGTGACTATAAGGGGGTGTCTATAATGTACAACATGATATTTGTCGACACGATAATGTACGGCATAATAATGCACAGCATGATAATTGGTGTACATGTACATCGAATATCATGCTGTACAATCCATGTCGTACAATACTGGCCGTCCATTATCGGCTCGTGTCTATAAAGTACGGCCCTATATAGTACAGCCAATAATCCGAGTATATTTCTCAAATTGACATGAACCTAACTGCTATACAAATAAGGAATTCGTGTACTTGTATATCAAATATCAGTCTGTAAAAAATCGGGGTGTGCATTATTGAGCCTAGCCGATAATGTACCTACGGCATGATATTGTACGGCACGATATTGCACAGCATGATATTCGATGTACATGTACACCAATTATCATGCTGTGCATTATTATGCCGTACAATATCATGCCGTACATTATCTGTGGCGTACATTATTGCCTCCCACTAAAGGCATGTGGCATTTTGGCCTAGTTCATACAAGGAGGTATGGAATATACCACTAGGCCACCTGAGTGTGAGAAATGTCCTAAGCCTTTATGACTAAATTTTGGCATTGCCAAAACTGATTTACATGAAGTTTTCAGAAGGGAGGATTCTGGCGGGAAGGACATGATACAATGATTTTATATATATGAGGAGGGAGATATCGAGGTCATATCGCGCCCTAAAATGGCCCCGTGAAGACGGCCCTAAGGACTGTCTCGCCTGTCTGCGCTCACTAAGCGAGACGCGCGCTATCCCTTTTGCTCTCATTTAAGTGCTATCTTCTTTCGCACTCCAGCGCAACTCGTAAACATGACGGCGCGGGAGTCATTTTCAAACGTTATTTTATTACGCGATGGCGCATCCTTCGTAATCTTTGACATGATATATAGATGCGATTATGAATTAAGTGTGCTAATAAGAAAGTAAATCAACATAAACATGACCTGTAGTGTGTGGTCCAGCAATTTTTCTATCATCGCACTGAAATATTTATCGCACAGATACAACTTTTTATTTTAAAATTAGCCACGAGAAAGTAAAAAAAAGGGCTAGCTTGTAATGTAACTTAACACCTGGGTACTTAATCAATGGGATTACCTATAAGCTAATATTTATCCCGGAAAATTATAATAGTTCCCGTGAGATATAGGGTGCACCGCAGGAAGGTGCTCAATACTCAATATTTTATTTCAATCATTATATAACTTATATAATACATGCAGGTCTTATTTAGCACAATTTATGGACGTAACGACATAATGACCCCATTGGGGTATAGCAATATCGTGTAGGCAATAGGTGCTAGTTCTCTTTATTGTTATACTACATTTATTGTTATACAAGACTTGGTTAGAAGGTATAACAATAAAGAACTAGTCTAAGTATGTCCTGTCTAGTCCTGCCGGAGGTCATAATTTTTCTTCCTGTTTAAGCTTTAAAAAAAAACATAGTCTAAGTATGCCTACGCTATTGCTAGAAAAGATAGATAGGTAGGTATCGAGCAGAAAACTCCGGTTACTGTCAGCAGGCCATTTTAGCCGATACAGGCAAGCATTCAGGAACCAGCCCGGGAATGGATGTTTTTTCGTCACGCGATCTTTCGGAACAACCTATTGAACTACCGCATGACAACATGTGATATTGATTAAACAGGGAAAGAATATCGTAGGTAAATAAGTTCGTAAAACCTGAGTGGCCAGCCCTGTGTCAGGAATAATATGCCGATCGAAGTGCTTTGAGGTGGCTTGATATGATAAAGATCATTTACTTGCATACAACATGGTTGGTTTTATACAATTTGTGCACAAAAGATGTCAAATATAAAAGTGTCTTACAGAGCTAGCATGTTGTGCCGATTAGGCGTACAAATGTCAAATAAATGGCACTATGCTCGTCAAGAATAAGAATAATTATGAAAAAAATATGATAAATAGTCTGAGAAATGAAAATTTACAAAAAAATATATAAGTATTATAACCAGACCCACCGGAGGAGGGCAGCAGCGTCCTCTTGGTTAACGGTGGTGACCATTCTGCGATCCCCAAGCCGCCTGCCAAGCGTGGGGATTATGGCAACACCCCTCTATTGGGAGGCCATCGTCCAGCGGTGGACGTCTTATGGCTGACGACGACGAATATACGAATAATATTGTTGTAAAGAATTATAGTACAAACAACCGGGGCCAACTATTTAACGTGTCTTCTGACCCACGGTAGCCATTATATATAAAGTATAAAGTTAATAAGCTCAAAGAAAATCGTTACGTCTTAGAAACGTAGTTTTTATGCGACAAGCTCTTCCGATCTCGCAAGAAGAATGAAATTAAAACAAAATCGTTTGAACGAAGACCTCCCCATTGACCGCCACACTGTACGACAACCAGCCATTTGAATCCACAGGTTGCCCGCGACTTTCACAATGTCGTCGGTCCACCTAGTTGGTTAGTAGTTAAAATGTCGCAGTTGCTCGGAACTCCGACGACCCCTGACTCAGTTCCTGCGATTCAATTAGGTTACTTGCAGTAAAGGAAGCTGTAAACTGCAATTCCATCTAATTAGATCTGTCTGGCAGGGGGCTTCATTTCCAGCTCGACGACACGTTGCTTTCGTTCCGACTTCATAGGTGGAAATTGTAAAAATGGTGGAAATAAAATGTGGAAAAATAATAATGCACTTCGTTTCAGTTGATGGTTCTTTCACAAGCTCTATTGTATTTTTTTGTGTAAATATACACTATACTTCTAGTGTTTTAGGCGCTGTGCCAAATGACCACCAATATTTGTAATAATTTTGGGTAGGTAACTATATTATAGCATTAATGTTTACCCGTTTGAAGGGAATTGTTAGTACCAGATAAGTTACTGGGCATAGAGAGATTACACATCTAATATCTCAGGGTGACGAACGCAGTACAAGTGAAGGGAAGATTGAACGACGAGGCTCCATGATGATGATGATGCCGATTGCCGATGAACTTTAAACTCAGGTTCGGGCGCCTATATTATTTATAGTTTGTTGTAGTGAATATTGGCGCTTAATTGTTTTGGACTACTGAAACCTACAATGTTTGAGGTTACAGGGTTAGTTCTAATCAGTTAGCATCCTTTTAAGGGCATATCATGTACGTCAAAACAATCAATTTTTACTATGGGGCCAACATTGAAATCGCGAAAAAATTATAAGCTGGTCCATACAAAATGTTCATCGACCTTGGGCAAATGTATGGCCCCATAGTAAAAGTTGTTTGTTTTGATGTACAGAATATGCCCTTAAAAGGATGCTAACTGATTAAAACTAAATAACCCTGTATAATCAAAGCCTACAATACATTCTTCAGCGGCTTTGAGATTCCACTAACGCATTTGATTTGACAAGGATTTGACTATACTTACGTTATTTTGCGACGGACGAGGCTGAACTAGTTAAGGGTGGTATCAAGTTGTATTTACTAGTTTGCGACAACTCTACGTTCGTGAGTTCTTCACACTCGCAAACACCAAGACAAGAGGTATATATACATGGAAGTATTGTATTTCCGCAGTTACGTATGTAATTTAGTTAAGTAGGATGTTTCCACGCCAAGCTAGAGTAATCTCGATGTTACTCGCAAAGCTTGGGTTTACAAGGCTGGCGAATCAACATAAGTATTATTATTATTATTCTCTCTACCTAACAGTTACGAATCGCCTGAACGGATTCCTCTTACCAAATTAATTGGTTAAAATTAAAACGCAATCACCTTCTACATCCTTTAAGTGTGTTTAGCTTAGTCCAGTTGTGTATAATAAGATACCACAAAGCATAAAATAACTAGATACAAACCTCTTTAAAAAGAAAAAGAAACTCAAGGATTTTTTGACTGCTAAATGCTACTATAGAATAGATGAATTCCTACAGGATACATTTTGACATGTTATATTAAATTTGTATGGAATTAACCCTATTGAATGTTGACATTATTAAAAACTAATTTTGATTATAATTTAGAAAAAATTATAATATTTATTTATTTATTAAGAACACCAACATGGTGTACGTCATTTCCCACATCTGATACATGGTATGGTAGTTACTAGCTAAACGTCACCACAATTATAGGTGCAGACTACATGGGTTTATTAAAATAACAAGTCAAGGTAAGATTGTTAGTGATAGAAGTTAACATAGTGAATTAAGCGAATTAATATAACCTATCAAAAATTTTGCAGATAAGTCTCCTTAGTGAAATAAATTGCAACTATATGGCAGAATATTGTTGTATTCCATTTTTATTTGAATATTTTGAAGTAATATTATACCTACCGTCATGAAATTATTTGATGTCAGCTATAACTGTAATCGGAGCAACCAACATGCCTCTCAAATTTGCACAGCCTATGCGGTAAAAACATGTTGATTCTTTCTAATATTTTTTCATCAACACATCAACAGCCGGAAGACGTCCACTGCTGGACGAAGGCCTCCCCCTTATAGTAATAATATTTTTTCATACTTGACCTATATTATCTTTGTCCTTTTTTTTTAGGCATAAGCCTATATTAACTAGAACAAACTACAAAGACTACTTATCCTAATACACAACAAAAAACAAAAGGATTGTATCCAGACCGATGAAAGTCTAGAGACAATCTTTGTACTTGAGTAATGTAATTGGTTTTTACCGCCGTCTCTGTTAAACAAATTTTGATATAAGGAAACAACTTTAATTTTTATTCTTTACACTTCAAATCCGCAGCAGAAATCAGAATGACAACGGAAGCCATCAACACTTCCGTCCCTAGAGTTACGAAACCGATACCATCAGAGTCAATTTGAGGAGCAATTGGATAAGCGGTCTATTCCATTATATCATACGTGGGTATAGATCTCGTGGGGTATAGAGAGTATAGAGCAGGGTGGAGTCAGCACCTCAGTCAGTGCGAGTCGGTGGCCACAAACGCGCGGCTTTGAGCGGGACGCACCGGTCACAACTGGTACCTACCTACCACAAAATGGCGCTCGCGATGATTTGCTTTTTGGCGGTACTGTGCAGTTTACTTCAACAAGGTTCGTCTCATTATTTTATTGGGTGCGGTGGTCGCTGGCCCGCGCAGGGTGGGGCTACATTGAAGCATGAAATCCAGTATAAGGGCTCGGCCGATTGTGTGGGTTAAAGTTAATCGCTTACTACGTATACTTATTTATACTATAAGTAATTTGAATTGTGTTGAGCTCACGTATGAATATATACTATCTGGCCTGATATTATGTTGTTCTTAAATAATTATAGTATGCTTACCAGTGTATTTTTATTGCAATTTGTGTAACAACAACAATTTGGAGTTGTTTTTGATATTAATGCAGTAAATTTAATTTTAATTGCTCTTTTAACATCTGCAATGAGTGTGACCGTGTGGCTCCTGAACAGGCTTATTAGCCACGAGCGCAGATATACTTCAGGTCATCTCTAGTAGATGGAAACGGGCCACTAATGATGATGATTTAATTGTACACTATAGTTAATGTATGTAGTTAATGTATATATGAAAATTGTGTATTTTTTTCTGCATTCGTAGCAAACTTGGATGATGAAACTTTTCAGATAAACTTTAGTCACTGGACTTGCTTTCATTTCTATATTGCTCGTCATAGATATACCTATTGGAGGCGTATTCAACAGGTGATAGCAAATACTTACAAGTCTTTCGGTTCAGCGCGTTATGCTACAGGAACAATATATTTTCCCCGGATATTTATAAAGTGTAAACTGTGCATGCAGGGTATAACCCTATATATTAAGAGGATTTTTATATAATCTAATTATCGTCACATATACTATACCACTCTTCAACCCACTGCTGATGACCCGTGAATGAATAATGAATAATTACTGTACGCCAAGCTAGACTGGATTTAGGTAAATACACCATTGAAATTCTTCTTCGGGCATGTGTAGGTTTCCTCATGAACCTACGAATCTACGAATATGAATATACTTACATAATCTCTTCGATCAAGTATAGACTGATCGATGCATAATCTGGTTTTTTCCATTTTTCTTCTACCCCCGCAAATTACCCAAAACCACAAACAATCGGATATCAGCATGTTTAGTTGAATTTCATAGAATTATAATATAATCAGCCAGTGAAATTACTGGGTATGAAGAGATTTTACATCTAATATCTCAGGGCGCAGTGCAGTGCTGCGCAGGATTGTGTTCGCAAGTTCACAATTCTAGCACTGCTACTGTTAGTGGCAGGCGTGACGCTTACCACCAGGTGAATGTCTTGCTTGCCAGGTGAAAGTATAAAAAAAAGAAGGTTTTCTAATTATAACACTGTAAAAAATGTGGTTTCTCTACATAGTACATACAATCTATCAATCTCTTTTAGTAGAGTTAGGTTGGTAAGTACCAAGGCCGTAGCCTGTTGGGGGGGGGGGGGGTGGACCGCCACCCCCCCCCCCCCTGCCTGCAGCCTTGGTAAGTGCTAAGTTCTAATTTTAGGTATTATGTAGACACGTAATCTCAGAACAATTAAGTAAATTAAACAGACTTCATTATCATTGAATAAACTAACATACAATGAAACCTTTGCGATTGTACTCGTATATGTACCTGTCAGTTACATGCAACATAGATTATACTATTATACTCAATTGTTTCCATAATACAAGCCTTGGTTAATAAAGTATGGGGCTAGATGGCGCTGTGTGTAAAATGTCCCCCAATATTTATAATTTATTTATTTATACTAGGTTATATTTACCAGCTAAGTTTTGCAATGATTTTAAACCGCTCACTTTGGATATAAAATAAAATAGTAACACTTATTTTTTTAATTTATTCGGTTTTAGATAACTTAAGAGTACATTGATAAATAAGGTTATAGTTAAGTTGTCGTTATTATCAGACGCAATCTGTCCACAGGAAAGGGGTAAAATGTATATTACTAAAGACCCAAAAACCAAACAGGGCAAACTAAATTAGACCTTATAATAAAAAAATATGGAAAAATAGTACAGACCAGACAGCTTTTAGAAAATAAATATACTTACTATAAACTAAATTGTACGATAAATGTGTTGTTTTAATTTTGCCTTTTCAAGTTCAAGTTCAAGTCATATTCGCTCTAGATGTGGTAACATTTCAGGTCTTAAATATTTCAATAGTACAGCACAATCTTACCCTTAATGGCATGCGAAATTACATCTTAGCTAAGTTTATACATAATAATAATAAAATAAGATTAAGTACCTATTTTATTTATTAAATAACAGTATTTAAATATTTTTATATATATTTTTACCTTATTTAGGTAAAATCAATAATTGTATTATGACCATATACATTATATAGCTTGGCTAGTTTTTAGATTGGCTATATCATAATCATATTCAAAGAAATGTTTAATTTCATAGAAGCAACGTTCTGTTAGCCACCTGTAAAGTTTTGTTTTGTTTTGTTAAGTTTTGGTTTTGGACCTGGGTATGCCCTAAAACTGCATCCAGAACCACCGGAGGACGGGCAGGAGCGTCCTCTCAGTTAACGGTGGTAACCATTCTGCGATTTCCAAGCCGCCTGCCAAGCGTGGGGATTATGGCAACACCTCCCTTTAAGGGAGAAGCCTTCGTCCAGCAGTGGAAGTCTTCCGGCTGTTGAAGAAAGTTTTGTTTCTCTACACAGCCCGCACAACATAGATCTAGTAAAAACTAGATCTATGCCTTACAACAATTGCTGGAAATGCCATCCCTCGATGTGATTGGTTCATATTTCAGTTCTCGGGCCCAGGCGGGTTGGCGAATTCACATGCGTCATTGAATTTCTTCTCCGGACTCAAGCAGGCCTCCTCACAATTACTTTCTGCATCAAAAAGGCGGTGATGCGTTTTTTTCAACCGGCTTTAATAAGGAGGTTCACAATTCGACTGTATGTTTTTTTTGTATGTATGTATGTTACGCGAGCACTCCGCCAATTATGAATTGTTTTGATGATTATTTTTTGTTTGGTAGGCCATGCTACGTTTTATTTATTTTGTGGTCATACTTCAGAGGTGGTTCCATATAAATTTAATCGAAAATCAAAATAACTGGAAAAATAAGTCATCCATCCCGCCTAGCACGCGAGCCGTGATAAACGTCTACCACTCTTTTTCCCCAGCGAAAACGAGACAGACCATATATCCATATTCTAGCTTTATCACTTTCCCGCGCGGGGAAAGACCATTTAGTCCCCGGCGCGTGCTAGGTGGCCAGGTATATAATAGAAATTGATGTCACTTATTTTTAAAGGTATTCTGTACAACCCATTGGTGCGGGCCCGGAATCGACCCGACAACCTCACCAACGTGATGCGCGTATTAATACAATTGAGATTACATAAACACCACATTTACTTTGTTTACTTAGGTAGGTAGGTATAGTTAGTTTTTTAAACGCCTCTTTCTCTAAATTCTAAACGCAACATCATTTTGCCAACAGTTTGGCCGCATCTGCCGCGACGCCACTTACCATCAGGTGAGGCAGCGGTCTAATAGGACTATGTAGATATTGGCCATGACTAGGTAGGTATTACAGAATTCTCATTTCTCCATTATATATTCAAATTTTATTAAGTATGTCACAAAAAAGAATCACGTAATAAAATAATAATAAATATCCAAGAACTTTAAAAAAAAAAAAACAACCGACTTCAAATTAACATGGGACCACCTCGGGAATTTTCAAAATCGTTCCATCTTACAGAGAAATCGTTGAAAATACATTTTTTTTAAACATTACATAACGTCGAACATAGATCGATGGATCCTCCTTTTTTGAAGTCGGTTAAAAAAATACGTTAATAATCTCTTCAATGTCATAAAACAAACTATAGTATAATATAGTAGGTACTTCTACTAAAAAATTGAGTTAAAAAGGCATAGATAGAAGAGAGAAGGTATGGATAGGTATAGATATAGACACATTAGGACATTACATTACGTACACACATCCACACCACACACACATTACACATGTTACATTTTATGACGTTGACATTAGGTATAGAGGGGTTTTGGATTCAAATTGCGGACCCATCTGGGCCAACGCAGCGTGGTGGATACGGTAGTCGCCCTTCGAGGATAGGCCGATGTCCAGCTGGACTGTTAGCAAGCTGATTTTATGCTTTATGCAACAATATAAACAAATAATATATAATAATAATAAATATCGATGGACATTTTTCACACAGCGCCATCTAGCCCCAAACTAAGCAAAGCTTGTAATATGGAAACCAGATAGTTGATAGAATACTTATATACTTTTTTTTGTTGTAAATACATACTTATTATACATACTACACCCAGGCACAGAACAAACATCTATGTTTGTCACATAAATTTTTGCCCTATATATAATAATATAAATATATTTGGCTACATTTAATTACACATTACACATACATACATACATACTTACTGCAATTTTACATTTAATTACGGTCTTATTTCTCTCATCACTCTTATCACTAAAGAGAGAGAGAGAGAGAGTTAAGTTATGAGAAGGATCCTGAGGGCTCTCAGACTATTATACAAAGACTTTGTTTCGCAGAAGGTACTGTCACATAATTACTGTAAATTTCATCATCATCATCAGCCCGGGGACTCCCGCTGCACTGCTGAACAAAGGTCTACTTAGACCGCCACACTGCACGACAACCTGCCATTTGCATCCACCGGTTACCCGCGATTTAAATACCCAGCCTAGATGATAATACTCGTAATAATACAAATAGGGCAAACCTATATTACCCCCTACCTCTTTTACCCCTGCGTTACGCCCTAATTTTGCGAAAGGGCTAGCTGAACATGAATGTCCTAGGAGAGAACACAAACGAATATTTAAGCTAATTTATCTCTACCTCGGATAAACTATCAGGTCATACCGAGTGAACCTTCAAAACTTCATCCAGGGTCTCTTCACCTATTGACGTTCCTTTTAGATTGACTCTTCCCAAATGTTCTGACACTGAGCCTTCTTTGCAGGTCTAGCGATCAACTGCTACCAATGCAACAGCCACAATGATTCGCGCTGTCTACTGGACAAGCTTCCGGACTCCATGCGCCTACCGTGCGGGCCAAAGGACACCATGTGCCGGAAGATCTCGCAGGTCGTCGAGTTCGAGATGAACGGTATGCCGCCGGACAGCCGCGTCATCAGGGGATGCGGCTGGGACGAGACTAGCTATAAGGTGAGCATTCATATGGGTCCTTCACTTTTAACTTAAAATTACGAGGGTATACGTAGGTTCTTCAACGTATTCGCAAGATGAAGGCGACTTGTATCTATCCGTGACTTCCATAGTCTGCCATCAATTAACAGACACATTCTATTTTACCCTAGAAATTACACACAAATTTATACCATGCTTCAAGCATATCGATATTATATGCTCGGAGTTACCATGTGTATAATGGGCTTGTGGGGTATTCCTATTCCTAATATATCTGCCCCAGGGGTTCAAAGAATTGATAACTGAATAAAATGGGATGACATTTCTCGATTGGAGACCACGAACCAGCAAACGTAGTGTAGTCTTAGTGCGATACGATTAAGTAGGATATAATTAAGGCAGTTGGCAGTGAGTTGAATAAAGACGGCGAAAATGGGTCTGCCTCGTATACCTTCAGAGAGGCCTATATCTAGCAGTAGACTGATGAGGACTGCCCCTTATTATGGTTGAAAATTGTACGGCAATCCACAAAACTGTACGACCGTACGACCTTTTGATGTGCAGTACTATATCGATCAAACCATTCGTACAAACGTCCTCAACCAGCAGGGACCCCGTTTTATGGAGAAACGTATCATGTACGTCGTCAAATAAAATAACTATACCTACGTACGTACGTGTGCGTATATGCATTGTGTAAATCACATCGGAAATGATCGGGTGTGAGTATTGTATGTTAAACTAATTCGGCGCTTTGACGATTTTGTTTAGGAGCTGGACGTCAAGGTCCGATGGAGATTGAAATGTCTTACGTTCAAAAGAGCATTTGTAACTGTCCTTATATAGCAGGTCCTACTTAATTTTGGCCTAATTGATCAGTACGTTGTTCGGTAGTAGTAGCCTGGAACCTGTTGGTTGATATACTTATAACAGATAATTCATATCGTAACCCATAATGGTACTATCTTTACACATGTAGTAGTAGAAAAGTTATTTGACAATCTATCAGTAGGTGCACTGCACATCATGGTTTAATGGGGGGAACTGAAGGCCTCTCGATGCTACGAGGTTGAATGGTTTGGAAGTCAAACTAATATCAACCTAATATAACTAAACCATGGACCTAGGTGTAGTATGCCTATTCAGGTAGTTTGTACAATAATGGCGGTAGGTCGAACATGTTTGCCAGCCTACCGCTGCTATAAAATAAACAGTCTATTACTCGCCACGCACGCTTTTCATTGAGGCTCCCGATTCCCTATCAATTAATCCAGGACATACCAATGGCGACGAGGATTAAACATTAGAATCGCGTATTCGATTAGTGAACACGGTTTACAAGTGAAAATAATCATGACGCTCGGCAAAATAAAAGAGTTCAATGTGAGTGCGGGGAATTGGACTCTGTACTGTGAACGGGTTGAGATGTATTTCCGCGCCAATGCAATAAAAGACGATCTTCGGCTTCCTACGCTAATCACGCTGGTCGGAGATGAGGTATACGAGCTTATGGTGAATCTGTCGAGCCCTAAAAAACCGACAGACCTAACCTACGAAGCCGTCGTCGGGTTAGTACGTGGACATTTACAACCAAAGCCTTCTGTTATGGCGGAGCGTTATAAATTCCGTCAAAGGCGACAGGGGAGTGACGAGAACGTTATGCAGTACATGGCATGGCTGAAGAAGATGGCGAAGGATTGCGATTTTGGGAACGCGCTCAATGAGAACTTGCGCGATCAGTTCGTGTGCGGGGTGAGCAGCGATGTACTGGCGCACTACGACCCGCGGTGCGAGCTAGTGTTGACGTGCGATGCGAGCTCGGTAGGGATCGGCGGCGTGCTGTCGCAGCGGGGCGCCGCGGGGGACGAGCGCGCGATCGCGTACGTCTCGAGGAAACTCACGACGGCAGAGCGAGCATACGCGCAGATACATAGGGAAGCACTAGGTATCGTTTATTGCGTGCAAAAATTTCATCAGTACCTATATGGCCGGAGATTCCGACTGAAAACCGATCATAAGCCGCTGGTAAGCATATTCGGTCCGCAGAAAGGTATTCCGACCATGGCCGCGAGTAGAATGCAAAGGTGGGCTCTCATACTTTCCGCGTATAGTTTCGATATAGAGTACATAGGTACGAGCAGCAATGGCGCTGATATCTTATCGCGTCTGCCCGTGGTTGAGACGACCGCCCACGAGCCGCCCGAGCAGACGTACTTGCATTTCGCGGCGGATGCGATGTTGCTAGACAACGATAAAATTAAAAAAGAAACGGCGCGAGACCCCGTACTCAGCAGGGTGTACGGATACGTTGAGAACGGCTGGCCCGGGAACGTAGAGGTAAAGCAGCTCGAACCGTATTTAGCTAGGAAGTCGGAACTGTACACTGAATTAGGTTGTGTGATGTGGGGGCACAGAGTAGTAGTTCCTGCAATGTGTAGACAATGGGTCTTACGGGAGTTACACGGGGCCCACATGGGAATTGTCAAAACTAAAGCATATGCCCGCTCATATGTCTGGTGGCCGGGCCTGGATGAGGATTTGGAGGCGCAATGTAAGGCATGCCGCACCTGCGGCGCTGTGGCAGCGGCGCCGCCCGCCGCGCCTGCGGCGCCGTGGCGCTGGCCGAACTCACCCTACGAAAGGGTCCATCTCGATTTCCTTGGGCCGATCGACGGACATACTTACTTAATATCTGTGGACGCCAGGTCTAAATGGGTTGAAGCGTTCAAAATGGCGCGTACTACGGCGGATGCCACTATTACAAAGTTACGGGAGTCATGGTCGCGGTGGGGAATACCGAAGCAGCTTGTAACCGATAACGGTCCGCCCTACACGAGTAAGCAGTTCGCAGATTTTTTAAAGAGCAATGGCGTGTACCACGCATTCTCCGCTCCGCATCAACCATCCTCGAATGGAGCCGCGGAGAATGCGGTAAAGCTTATTAAAAATGTAATTAAGAAGGCTCGCTATGACGGTGTAGACCCGGTACTAGCGATACAGAGATTTCTGTTAGTATATCATAACACTCCGCATTGTACGACGGGCGAGAGCCCGGCGCAAATGTTACAAGGCAGGAGGTTGAGGACGCGGTTGGACGTGGTTAGGCCCGAGCACGGTAGTAAGGCACGTAACAAAGAACTCGTAATGATAGAACAAAATGCGCAGGGGACGCGGCAACTCACTCCGGGAGAGCCCGTGTGGTACAAAAATTTCGGATCGAACACCAAGTGGTCTGAAGGACAAATCATAGACCGTCTGGGTAGGACAAATTACTCTGTAAAGGTGGGCGATGGCTCGGCAGCGCATAGGCATGTTGACCAGCTAAAACGGAGGAGCACCTGTGTATTTCCATCTGAGAGTACTGACACCGGTGGTGTGACCGGGTCCGGGCGGTCGTCGCTCGAGTCGCAGGCCTCAGTGAGTGGGGGCGCCTCCCCGGAGGCGACGCCGAGTTCGGCGGTGGCGAGAGGTCTTGATTCTATCCCGCCAGCTCAAGGGTCTCCCAGCACCGTATTCGACCGGGCACCTCCTGGTACTGGACCAGGCACTAATCTAGATGTAACGCCCGTACCTAATACCATGCGACCTAAGCGTACTAGAAAACCTGTGATCCGTTTTGGCCTAGATGCGACTTAGCCCTCTAATTATGTAATACCTATCTCGCTTACATAAAGGTGCTTTTACTGTTACTTTTTGTACCTATTCTATATAATCATCATTAATTAATTGTGTTGTATATCTACTGCATAATTATCTGCTACTATTCTTCTACTGTATCATAATACGCAATAACTTGATAACTGACTCACTATGTTAGTAAGTAAGTTTATTTCATACTACGTTGTATAATAGTTTGCATTAGATATTACCTATGTTTAGATTAAGTGTGAGGGATTGTAGTATGCCTATTCAGGTAGTTTGTACAATAATGGCGGTAGGTCGAACATGTTTGCCAGCCTACCGCTGCTATAAAATAAACAGTCTATTACTCGCCACGCACGCTTTTCATTGAGGCTCCCGATTCCCTATCAATTAATCCAGGACATACCACTAGGTATGTCCTAAAACTGGACACAGAACCGCCGGAGGATGGGCAGCAGCGTCCTCTTAGTTAACGGTGGTAACACTCTGCGATCCCCAAGCCGCCTGCCAAGCGTGGGGATTATGGCAACACCTACCTATTAAGGGGGAGGCTTTCGTCCAGCAGTGGACGTCTTCCGGCTGTTGATGATAAACAAACAGCTGCCAGTGCGACAACATCCAGTCGACGTGTAACATCCGGTACGGGAATCGCAATTTGAATGATATCAGAGGGGACCTATACTTAACTCGTACATATATGATGCGGATGTTATACTATAGATATTGTTTTATTTTGTATTACTGTTAGGTAGTGGTGACCAAGTACCTACCTAACAATACTTTAATCTTAGTTGTCAAAAGCTTTTGTTATAAACATATTGCTGGCTTCGTATGAAGTTTTACTAAGACTTGGATCTTTAGCAAAAGAATATTTCCGAAACTTTGCGTAGGTATATATATATCGGTGGACATCGGTGGACATTTTTCACACAGCGCCATCTAGCCCCAAACTAAGCAAAGCTTGTAATATGGAAACTAGATAGCTGATAGAATACTTATTATACTTTTTTTTTGTAAATAAATACTTATAATACATACTACACCCAGACACAGAACAAACATATATGTTCGTCACACAAATGTTTGCCCTGGGTGGGGATCGAACCCACGCCCTACAGCTCTGAAGGCAGACATTCTACCAACTGAGCTATAAGGCAGTCAAAAGCAAAAAAAATGTCAAAAGTCTCTTGGAGGAGTTAACCCACTTTCCATGTCTACGTGAAAATTTGTGTAATATGTCAAAATCTTTCCTAACCACAACTACCTACTTTGTATCATTCTCTACCAACTCCCTTCGCTCTCAAGTACGACATCCGCTAACCAACGAAATAGCTTACTACCGAACTCATACTGGAGAGACGTTACGTCTACTTGTGTTCACCGTTGAGTCGGTACGATATTGGCTGCCCTTTCAAATACAGGCCTTTGCCATATCCCCAAACAACATGAATCACAACGACTGAAAAGAACCACTCAACAATTTTCCTACTACGTTTAAATTGAAACCAAAATTTGTTTTAATTTCTAGTGTTAGTGTGTCCCTTCATCCTATAAGTACTCGAAACGATATTACAGCGGAAAAACACTAGATATTAAAACAAATTTTGGTAACAATGGACTTCCGCAAAGTAACGCCTGAATCAATCACATATTTAAATTGAAATTTAAACCCTTGAGATTTTAATCAATGCTTTGTTCCCCAGGGTCGCTGCTACCAGCGCTCCGGTTTCGGAGGAAGACAGGAAGTATGCTCGTGCCTGGAAGACGGCTGCAACTCAGCTTCCATCCCCGTGGCAGCCACGGTGGTGATGCTTATCACGTTCGCACTCCTGAGGTTCTAGACTCAATACTTACACGTCATAGTTTAGTTTTGTGAGTGTTTAAGTCAGAATCCAAGCTGCAACAGCCGAAGTATTACAGAAGCAAAAGTTGATCAAACTTTGAAGAATATCTCAAACTCCTGTTTACTTTGGTTGGTGCAGAAGCAAGTTTACGTGAAAAACTAGATTTTCTGACACCATAATATATAAGTCGTAGATCGGCTATTCACCCACCTGCGTTAGCCAAGGTAGTCAATCGATAGTCACCACGGTTTGTACAAGAAATAAAATAGCTTTAACAAAATTAGGTATCAAATTAAAAGCGGTAAATAAGAAACCTCTTTTACTCGGCAGTAGAATAAGATAGAACATTATATTTATCGAAGATGCTATTTTTAAACCCATAAAATTGATGGAACAAAATTCCTCGAAACATATAGTAGCGTATGAAAAGATGTTTGTTTATAATATGTTATTTATTTTATGGTTTGAATGCCTCTAGTTGTGTTCAGGATAGTGTGAAAAATAGTCTTTACATGTAAAGTAACTTAGCGATCCCATGTAAATAGATGATAATATTTAGTTCGCACCTAGATGAGTTACGTCTGAGACGATTATGTTACCATCTGTTTAGCTAATGTTATGTTTGTAAGTTGCCGACGTATTTATAAAAAGTTTTTCATGATGATGTTTTTTACTGACTCCCATTGTTAGGACTGGAATTGATTTTAGAAAAAAATACAGATAGTACGCAGTGTCGACAACCTTAAGCATAATCAGCCTTTTTTGATAGTCCACTGGACTTAGGCCTACCCTCGAAGGGCGATTGGGCTATATACTCCACGCTGCTTGGCCCAGTTGCGGGTTGGTGGATTCACCATTGAATTTCTTCTCCGGACGTATGCAGATTTCCTCACAACCAAGTTGGTCGGTTTTGACAACCTTATCGAGTACTAACTAAAGACCTATATGAGGATGCTGTTAAGTACTAAAAAGTCATGTAAAAATTGTCAGTGCTTACCCTCTTTTTGTTTTAAGCCTCTGTCATTGGTCTCTAGTAGACGCAACTTGGTACTTGAAGAGGAGAGAGGAGAGTTGCCGATGCGCTAAGTTTACTATGTCCATTTTCCAAAATGTACGCTCAACATGTTTCATGTTGCGTGTTGCCAGTTTAGTCAAATCAGATATCTCCAGCATACTTACAGTTATAACTAGATCACTATCAACGGAAACCTGTTACAACCAAATGGTCCAAATCGGTGGCTTCCTTTGCCTTGGTCAATGGATCATTTCCTCTCGGCGATGCCGTCGTCAGTGACAACGGTGGTAGGTCGGCTAGTAAATCGCTCTAGTGGTGGCTTAGTACTTGAGTGAGAGCGGAGGAGAGGGTAGGTCAACTAGTCAACATGTGGAATTACGTGCTCGGGGTTTTAGTACTGTGTGGACTTTTTAAATATGGTGAGTAAATTATTTTAATTAATGCTATGGATTATTAAGATTTAATTAACGAAGACGTTAATAGTTGTTGTTAATAGTTTATTATAAAAAAGTTGTGTGTAAATGTGATGGATATTTCACACAGCGCTATCTATCCCCAAACCCCGCAAAGCGCAAAGCTTGTACTATGGGGACCAGTAGCACGAGTACCGTTCTTGAAGATCGTTATATTTGACATTTAAATCGTATATTTGACATTTTTAATCGGTAAAATTCGGTATATTCTCAAATTCATCTTAGCAAAAAAAAAAGAAAAGTAAGTTCGTATAGGCTGAGTGGCCTGCCCTAGTGTCAGAGCTAATGTGCCGCCCGAAGGCCTCTGACATGGCTGACGGTTGTTGTTAATAAATCTGCTGTATCGACACGTCAAATTAGGCGACATAATACTCGCGCGCTGCAGATCACAGATAGAATACTTGTTTACTTTTTTGTAAATACATACTTACAAATAATACACAATAATAAACAAAGTAAATACAGAATTTGTCAATTTTTTTTTTTAATTTGGCATACACTCAACGTAGATAAATCCACCACCTGATGGTAAGCGGCACGCCTGCAGTTGATTTCCGACAGTAGGTACCGTGTGACTAAGTTTAATTCTTATAACTTTTTAATTCTTTTGCGGCACTCTGATATTGAAGAACTATGAAAACCTGGTTAAATATCTACATAGTTCATTTTAACTGTAGGTATAAAACTATCAGGCAATCTGTGTTATATCTAGGACACGTACAGCGGAGAGCGTTGCTATGCGATTTCGCACATCCGTTTATATAATGACGACTGTGTCGGTTTGTGCGAGGCTACGTCTAATAATACTAACCGAAGGGTACGGTCAGAACATCACATTATGTGAGTGAGCTTATTTATTTAGAGTAATAAATAATATGACGAACATTGACAAAAAACACGGACCCCCTGCAGTGCGTGGACCTAACACATATAAAAAAAACTTTTTTTTTCTATGCATCAGCAAAAAACGTTAGCGCGCCTGTCTCCAGTATCGGGCTATTTAGCGATGAGCGCAGATATACATGAACCATCATCAGTCCGAAAGAGGTCCACTGCTGGACGAATATGGGGTCGCCCTAGTCTCCACGCTTGGCAGGCAGCTTGGGGGTCACAGAATGCTCACCACCGTTAACTTAGAGGACGCTGCTGCCCGACCTCCGGTGGTTTTGGTTGCAGTTTTAGAACATACCCAGGACCCAATTCACATGCTACATTCATCCTGTAGACGTAAACGTCCAAGGCTGGTTATTCTATATTATATCATGTTTCCGATCCAGGTTCCTCGATAATGTGCTACGAATGCAACAGCGCTATCAACTCCATGTGCAGCGAGAAGATCCCCCCGGACAGCCTAAAGAGGAACTGCTCGGAACACGACCGGGGAGTCACTCACACGCTCTGCAGGTCACTACTCCATCATGATATCGCTGAACTGCGCTGCATCGAGCAATCCACGCCGCTCCGTCCGAACTTCGGATTTTCTCATCTAGCCTCCGCCAGCTGTCTTCGTCGTAGATGTATATTATCCACCCGGTTTAAGAATTAGTTGGCTACTGGCAGTGCTGGCATTAAATCTTATTGTGTCTTCTGGCTTTTAAAGAATTATTCTTTACCTACTCACTAGATCAGCCGTTAACATCTTACGCTGGGCATAGAGCTATATGCCATCACGCTTCCAATGCGGATTCACATAAGTACGCTATAAAATTTCTACTCCGAACCATATCCGGATATTATGCAGGTTCTTTCACGCTGGTTTCCTTTACTGAAAGTTAACTTACTTACTTTTTTTTTACTTTACCTCAGTGTTTTTTTAAAGAACGCATTAGTACAGGACACTTGCGGCAGCGGCCGCGAACTGATTCGCTACGCAGGCCGTGCCTATGTAGGGCAGAGTTCGTTCTTTGCTACCGTATCCCGTTCCACATATGTTGCATTGCAGTATCATAGACAAACCTTGCTAGTTGGGCGCATTTTTTGCGTGTCAAGGGCTAGCAATAAGTATATGGTTTAAGGAACACGGTCTTTGATTTTCCATATAAATGTATACTATTTACTTCTTGGATAATGCCTCTTGAGCAATCTTTTTTATTTATTAAGTCTAGGTCTACTGTAGACATGTGTCCTTCCGTCATTTTCTATTTTTCAGCAACTAATTTCAAAAGAAAATATAAGCCATCAAAAATCTTCATCTCATCAAAAATCTTCGTGATTTTTGGAGGGTTATATTTTCTTTTCCCTCTTAATATTCCCGTAATTTTTTTCAGAAAGATCGTCCAACACGTGGAGTACGGAGTGAATGGCAAGATCCCAGATAGTCGAATAATAAGAAGCTGCGGATGGGATGAAAGCAAATACAAAGTAAGCTACATCTCTACCAAAACTCCTTTCCATACGTTAATGGCTCCCACAGCAAATTTATATCTCTATAGAAACTACTAAGTTCATAACGATCTCCAAAATGTAGCCAGCATTTATTTATGGCGGCGCATTATGTTTATATGCCAGTTTCAATTTCAAGAACTTTTATACCCTGGTGTATATTTGGCTCAAAAGATGTTAGTTTCACATCTAACCTTTCATCAGATGGGCGTGTGCTTGATTTTACTTGATGATGAGGTCACTTTTGCAGCAGGTCATCTTTGATTATATCCAGGTAATATGTATCCAGATGACCCTTTAGATGATAGGCAGGAACCACCGGTATTTTAGATATTCTGTCGCTGTCGTTCTGTCTTGTGTCGTGTGTAAACATTACTGTATCCCGGTTTGAAAGTTTCTGTGGCTAGCAATATTTTTCTACTTTTTGTGGTGCTATCTAACTGAAGATCGACTATAATTTATGCTATCTTTTTTTTGGACTTAGCTTCGTGGAACAGGGTGTTCGTGCTCAGGTTGAACCATGTCCGTGGATTTCTAAGCCATGAAGTAGGTACGCCTTCTTCCGGGCGGTCGTTTTATCCTCGATCTTCCCTTGCATAAAGAGTTTTAACAAGAAGCTAAACAGACCTCAAAGTAACAAAGTAATGAGTGCCAAGCCAATCTCTTTATTTTGTTGCTCTAGTTCTGGGTCATGGTCAGGCGTTATCTCTCACCATCATGAGAGCAAATTCTTTCTCATTACTCGTTACTAAAAATATCACCTTATCATAAACCTTATCATCATCATCATCAGCTCGGAGACGTCCACTGCTGAACGAAGGCCTCCCCCTTAGACCGCCACACTGTACGACAACCTGCCATTTATTGCATCCACCGGTTGCCCGCAACATTCACAATGTCGTTGGTCCGTCGGTGAGAGGCCTACCTACACTGCGTCTTCCAGAATGCGGTTGCCACTCAAGAACCTTTCTTCCCCATCGGTTGTCAGTTCTTCGAGTAATGATGCCTGCCCATTGCCACTTCAACTTACAATCCCTGCGAGCTGTGTCAGTGACTTTGGTTCTTTGGCGAATATCCTCTTTCCGGATTTTATCGCGCAAAGTTACTCTGAGCATAGCTCTCTCCATTGCCCGTTTTATGACTCTGAGTCATGAACCTACATATCCCTAAATATAGTAGCAGCCTCTAAATCTATACCTATTCAAATTCCCGTACAATTCCGAAAATAACTAGGAATTTGACCTAGACCGAGACACTTGACCTGATCGAGTGCTGACAGTCTTAACAAGCTCCTCTAACGGTTATTTCCAACCAAAGCTAAACATTATTTGCATTTAACCACACCGCCCCGGTACTACTGTCTCAAACCACTGTATGTGACCTACAGTGAAACATGGCGAACATGGCTTTCGGTGTACTTGTAACGAGGTTACTAGTTGACTGTACAAAACTGTCCTAAAACTTGCAGACAATCGCGAAAGGTATTAATAAATACTTGATAGGGGTTTGAACCAAATTAGGAGCCCGTACTTCAGCATGTCCATCTATTTGAATATATATCTATGTCTGAGTCATCATCATCATCTTCAGCCCGGAAACGTCATCGTAAAAAAGGCATCAAAAGCATTGTGTTTTTAGTCCTGGGTATGTCCTGAAACTGCATACAGAACAACGGGAGGATGTGCAGCAGCGTCCTCTCGGTTATCGGTGGTGAGCATTCTTCGATCTCCAAGCCGCCTGCCAAGCGTGGGGATTATGACAACTGCTCTATTATAAGGGGGAGGCCTTCGTCCAGCAGTGGACGTCTTCTGGCTGATGATGTTGTGTTTTAGTTTATTTTTGTTACATTAGGTCTAAAAGTGGAAACTTTAATTGGTATTTAGAGTTTTTTAATGTGTTATTTAAGACTGCATGTGTCCCAAAAATTATAAAATAAATAAAAAGTACGCATATCACGCTTACAAACGCTAAATACGTGAAAACTTGCAGTTGTACAAGTGTTTAACAAAATCGTCAAGAATTGCATTTAGTTTCTTTGAAGGAATGTTATAATTTTACTTTTTATGCATTATGGTTTGTTTTACTTCCTCACGCCTGACGTTCTACGATGGAGCACGAGATTTATTTTTTGTCTTGTCCCTATTCAAGATGGAGCACGCTTGCTAAAAGAAATCCATTCACTCGCGACCTGAATAACACTGAACACACCCAGATTGTATTCTACATCGATATATTTGTACTACGTAGTACATATATATCGATGGTATTCTATTAAATCATAGTTGCAGTTAGTTCGAAAGAAGATGAACGAATGAAACGAATGAAAAGTAGAGACATTAAAAAGGTGGTGAAAGATGTTTTTTTATGGTGCCCTTTAAAGTGGTCACCTTAATTTCATTACAGTCTAGCTAATAAGTCATTTGGTTCTGACTTAAGCTACTAGGTGTTCA
Source organism: Erannis defoliaria (assembly GCA_905404285.2). NCBI lineage: Eukaryota > Metazoa > Arthropoda > Insecta > Lepidoptera > Geometridae > Erannis > Erannis defoliaria. The sequence continues at coordinate 15,129,315 of FR990084.1, forward strand.
TATTACCAAGGATATGTCCAATAACACGTTTCTTGGGGAAGTCACTTTGATCGCGTGTTCTTCAAGTTCAGCACTTGTACCTACTGTATTACACTAACACTTATTATTGTAAACTAGCTGCGCCCCGAGATTTCACCCGCGATTCTTGGGATAAAAAGTAGCCTATGTTTTATTCCAAGGTATAAGCTACCTCTATACCAATTTCATCTAAATCCGATCAGCCATTTCAGTGTGAGAGAGTAACAAACATCCATACATATATAGTAGGATAACTACACTAGCTCGAACGGTTTTGTTCTTTTCGGTATGGTTAGACATATTAGCGTGGTCAAGGAGCTGGATGGCCTCGACGTTCACGTGATGATGAAGCCTGGTTTCGTTAGCTTCAGCATACTTTTGTATTACTCGGTCGACGATCTCTAGTTGAAGGTCCCGATGGAGATCGCTGTTTCTTATGTACCAGGGTGCGTTAGTCTTCCCCTCAGAGTCCCCTCAGAACTTTGTTCTAGAATCTTTGATGATAAAAAATTTAAATCTTTTTTGTATTTCCAGGGAACGTGTTACCACCGGGCAGGATACGGCGGAAGACAGGAGGTATGCTCCTGTACGACCGACTACTGCAACAGCGGTGATCACCCCACGATCACCGTCTACCTGCTGATCACTACCGCGCTCATGATCATGGTCTCCAAGATTTGTCAATAACAGATTACGAATTTCGGGATAGTGTAGAAACGAATTGGGTTTGAATAAATGTTTGTCAGTATTTTATTGATTTTCCTGGATTTTATGGTGACTAATGATATTGGTCTCAGGTGGCTTTTAGAGCATTTCTGGGCTTTAGGCAAACGCAGGAAGCGTTGGAACTGACTAAAGCAAGCACTACTGCGCAATGGCACTTATACGAACCTTTGACGGTCTCAGCTTGGGTGAAAATTATTGTCGTTTTGTTAAAGTATCTACTGATTCTTTTCTCAACATTTAAAAAACCTATGCTTATGCAGCCTCTTACATTAATATATTGTAAAAATATTGACTTACATATTGTAGGTACTTTAAATAAAACACCTGCTGTATTTGTGTGCGTATATTTTTTACTGTAAGCTTGGAGCTGTAGGGTAAGAGGGGGGAATGCCGAACGATTAGGAGTAAAAACGTTTTATTTTGTTATAAATGGTTATATTAAAGAAATCTAAACGAATAACAAACATTAGTTATTAAACTATTAAAATTTCGACACAAAAAGTACCTATTTGAATACCTTCTATAATTAGTAGTAACTCGTACAAAAATAAAGAAGCTTTGTCCGCCATTACCCCCGGGTAATGCCGATAAGTTCATGGGGTAATAACGATCACATATTATGTAATCACTATATAACAATTTAGGTCCATTTGACACACTGTACTAGCACAAAGATCTAATTATGTGGCCATAATAGTCTTACATCCTACTCATACAAAATTATCATCGTAATTCATTACAAAATCCCAAATATAGTCTACAGGAGAATCGCATTCTGAGCACATGGCATGGGGCCACATCCCATATGCTGTGCAAGGATACCATATCTCATGGTTTCTTCCAAATTCTTCACAAATACAACACTTGATAGAATTGTAAGTTTTCGTTTTCCCACCACCATACCGTCGTCAAGATCGGTATTACCCCCCGGTTAGTGTTTGGCATCACTCCAAATGACCGTTTTGAATTTGAGGCATTTTTTTCCACGTACTGAAACGAATAGATAGAAATACTTTTACACTATCGTCAAATGTGATGGTTAAGTATAATAAAAATTAATAACAACAATAGCCAAGTATTTAAAAACAACACTTACCGAAAATTCGTCAGGCCAATAATTAGATAGAAGCGTCTGTATCAAAATAAATGCGCCAGCTCTTACGTGCGGCGAGCAAGCTCATTGAACTTGTTGGTGCCTCCAATTGCGCTACGCCCCAGCCCCCACTCTACATACTGTGCGTCTGAGCCATGCATTTTACGAGTAATTTGCCTGTTCGCGATTCCCCTGCGTTCGCCAGAACCCCCGCTTACCCTACATTGTGTTAATGCACTAATTAATTGGTTGCAGTTTAGTGTTCATATTTGTTTTGGGCGTAAGGGTTTATTAACTACGACAAACTAAATAATATCTAACTAACTCAACTACTCAATAAAAGGATTGTACCCAGACCAATGAAAGTCTAGAGACAATCCAAACCAGCCGGCAACGTACCCAGCATAACGGTATTGCCACGTTGAATGGCAATGCTTATATGCGTTCATTCAAGCTCCCATTAAACGTGCAAATACTGTAGTAAACTCCTGAGCATTCACAGTCCGAACTGCATGGAATACTAAACAGTACGACCGTTTTCCTTCACCGGGAAAGCAAAAATAGAAAATGTCAGAAAACAAATGAAGGAAATCATATGGTTAATTTCAAGCAATTGGCAAGTCAGACATCATCCTATTCACATCGTAACTAGTGAAAAAATATTATAATGATAAAAAAGAACTAAAGACATACAGCTGTTAGGCGTAAAGAAGCGTAGATAGTGCTCCAGAATCATTAGAATCGAGTGAAATCTGAACTATTCGTAAGATTAAGATAAAACAGACGTTTGATTCTTGACAATCAGCTTGTAGGAGTAATTTTGAAAGATGTTTTGAGCGCTTAAATAGACCCCTGGCGAAAGATACGGGCAGGGAAAACTTGGTGAGTCGATAGAATTTAGTTTCGGACCAAACTACCTGCACCAGTACTATAAGTTCAAAGTTCTTGAGTTTATCATTTACCGCACACGCACAGTAGTTTTGCTAAGTATTTTCGGACGACAATTGCGAAAACCGCATTTTGTTAGGAAAGTCCTGCAATTTTCAGCGATTTCCGGCGTTTTCATCTCGATGTCGTTACCAACTAGATCTGATCGAAATTTTTCCTCGTTACGTCAGTTAGGAAAAGATTTTGCAAAGTCAACGGGTTTTTACGTGATCGTGCTAATAATAAGTCGTATCAGATGGGTTTGTGATCTGGCAAGTTTTTCCTGCAAGCGGACGCAAATGGTAAGACAAATTTCGGCTTCGATTTTCACCAAAGTAGGTACATTTTGTCCGAGTTCGACCCATCACATTGACATTGCAAGAAAAAAAATCTGCCTGTTTTACACCTTAACTATGTATTAATTTCTCTATTTCATTCATCGGGAACGACTTATAATCATAGCTGTTGATCTGTCGATTATATTAGAACAGGGTATTGAAAGTTCTTTGCTTTCTTAACATTCAAAGCAAACTCCGAATATTTTCAAACACTTACCTACATAATACCGACCAGCTTCATATGTTGGCCATGAATGAACGCGCAAAACCTCCGAATGCAGAATCTTATCAAAATCAAACAATTAAATAATGTCTATAACTCACGGAAGCTATAAAATATATTAGCTTCTTATCATTCTACGAGTATTGACGAATCTGCCGATATATATTCTACAGCCATGTTATCAAAAGTGTAGGTAGTGTAAGACCAAAAATGTATTATTGATTATTCTAGGTGATTCCACCCTCGCGCACAGAAACAGGACACTAGTCATTGTCTAATCGTACTTCTCTAAATAATCTAAAAACAAACCTTGCGTTTTCTTAGAACCGATCAATAAATCGGGTATTAAAACGACCAAAGAAGCTTTGTTGAAGCATGCCTATTTAGAAAAGCTGTCACAATAGAAGATAGTTATTTTAATTAATTGGAAATGTACTTCAGACTCGTCGTCAGTCGAAAAGTATATTTAGACCGGCAGTGCCTGGAAAAATTAGAATCAGGCTAAGCGATGAGCAGAGAGGCAGAAAGACAAAGTGAGAGATGCTTTTAATTTCGCAGTAGCATGATTACAATATTGACAATGGTGTTGTAGGCATCTGCAAGCCCAATGCAAGAGTATGGAGGCGCGTCGAGCAAGCAAGGGGAGTACCGCGACAACAGCGGCGATGGGCGGGAACGAGGGGAATACCAGTCTTATGTGATGCAGCAGAAGACTTATGGTTGGTATATGTTTTCATTCCGAATAGACACCTTTGACCACACCACCCCTTGTGGTAAACAACGACACTGCCTATGAAGGCACAAGATAATCTAAAAGAAGTCAGTTTGAATTTGAGTATCTTATATTGGACACTCCGACTTCGGCAGAGATTTCCACATACTCGCTGTTTGAATAAAAATGTGGAATCGAATCGCTTTTGTCCGTAGGTACATGCGAAATATCCACCACGTATATAGTGCTAACGTGTGGACCTGGACCTGGGTATGTCCTAAAACTGCATACAGAACCGCCGGAGGACGGGGAGCAGCGTCCTCTTAGTTAACGGTGGTGAGCATTCTGCGATCCTCAAGCCGCATGCCAAGCGTGGGGATTATGGCAACCCCTCCCTATTAAGGGGGAGGCTTTCTTCCAGTAGTGGACGATTCCAGCTGTTGATGGTGTAGTGTACGTAACGTAGAAACGTAGTTAATAAGGGGTAGCTCTTACGTTATCTTTTGGTAAAACTTCCAATTATATGGTTTTTATTTCATTATAAGTAAAAAAAAGAGATGCAGTTATGTCCAATGTTTTTGATTACATTATATTAAACAGTTCAAGTGGAATATAAATATTGTAATTATTCTTGAACTTGGATGGAGGGCCAATTGTATAATAGTGAGATCCGTGGACCTCTGTAGTGGTAGTACTCTCTACTGCAGAGTCCGCCTGGGGAATTACCACACCTTTACCAGTTATTCAACCGCCAAGCAGTAGTGTGCAAGCATTACTGTGTTCTGGTTTGAAGGGAAATGTTACCAGAGAAATTACTGGGTATGAAGAGATTTAACATCTAATATCTCAGGGTGACGAGCGTAGCGCAGTGCGGCACAGGATTGTGTTTGCAAGTTCACAATTCTTGCACTGCTACTGTTAGTGGCAGGCGTGACGCTTACCATCAGGCGAACGTCTTCCTCGTCTGGTCACTTGATAACAAAAACTACAAAACTATAAAAAAAACCTGAGGGGTTCCAAAGGGGGGTTCAAGTGGAAAGAACGGTGTTGAAGTATGTTTTGAAATTTGAAGATACATAGACAAGATAAGTTAGACAGTTTCGTTTATGGTAAGGTTATAAACGCGGCTATAGACATTTGCCATATGCAAAACCGTGATCGTTTACATTTAGCGCAGCTGCGTAAAAATCTTATTTGGATATATTATTAAATAGTAAGCCTGAGAGAAATTTCAGATTTGATATCTCAATAAAAAAAAAAACCCAAAAAAATAGATATAGATAGAAACAGTATAAAGTGCACACCAAAAAAATAACAATAGAAACAGAATAACAAATTTTAAAAAAAACTGTATCAGAGTTTAAACAAAAGAGCGGTCTTATAAATTCTTTACTTTCAAAAATGTGCGCACCAGGATTAATTTAAGATTTTATTCACTTCGATTGCGTCCATCCCTCAGAAGACTCAGAAGTTGCTGCTGAGATTTCATTGATTCAGATTAATTTCCATATTGTATAATTTCTAATTTTACCCATTCGCAGTTCAAATCGAATAGGTACTTGCAAAATGCCACTTTTATAGCGCAAATACTACGCAGTTCAATGAAATAGGTACCTACCAAAATTACATTGAAACTAATTCTGGGAAGCTACGTCATTCTCGGCAACATCAAAAGTTCTGATTACATGTTTACAACAGATAGCGGATATTAATAAATGAGGAAGAATGCGCAAAAGTAAAACTGAAAATAACGTAATTATCTATACCAATAACCGGTGACAAGAGTCAATAAACTACCCTCGACCTGATGTGTCACACTCACACCCGTCCATTGTTCGAAGTCGATGACTGATACTTTTATGACTCAACTTCTGTATGCTTCTAGGTTTTCCTGCAACTTCCTTTTTATGCGTTGTTAAAGTAATTTCAAAAGATCTTTGACAAAAATCTGCCATTTTATAAAGTGTATAAAGGAACTGTTAATAATAAAGTATCTTTTGTGACACAGGATGCTCTAGCAAAGATGTGTCCGATCAGAACATGGCGACCTACTGCCGCGTCGCCAGCAGTATCTACGAGGCTACCTCTTCCAGTCAGCAGTACCAGAACCCGAGGTAGAAAATTCCGATTCACTCCATTATCTCGTCAGCCACAGAGAGTCAACTCTAAATAAACTTGCAGATACAACAATCCGTCGGCGCCTACATTCAGCTCGCCGCCAAACTCGCCACTGGTCGGCCTCGTCTTCGATCCGTCGTCACCGAACTACGGCGGCCCTGGCATGATAGGCGACCGAGGGGGGCCCGACCGACGCCCACAAAACTGGACCAGCCAGGAACCTATCGGTACCGGTGCTAAGAAGAAAATAGTCAAAAGCCAGGAGAAACGCAATGTTTATAGCGCTGATCCACGGTACCACGACAAATACAAGGATAATGCTGACTCCGATCGTCAAAAGAAGCAAGATCGAAACCTCACTTCAGAGTCCACTTCGAGCTTGGACTTCTTTGCAGAGGGAGAAAGAATGGTCTCTGAACTCTGCAACATTCCAGATGCTAGATCAGATGGAAATAATCAGAAGCAAAATCAGAAAATGACAAATCAGGATGAAGACAAAAGCAAGTCTTCCGCATCCAACTCATCAGAATTATTACTGAGCGTGCTTGATAAGTTTGTTATACACGATCAGATTCCTAATCAGATAGTTCAATTGGCAATCGAAGCGTGCACTGATGCAGAAAATATTGCCATTGCTCACCACAATAGGCCATGTTTTAAGAATATTCATTCTATCTGCGCAAAAACAAGGTCTAACGTCCAGAAACCGGATAGCGCTGTAGCTAATCTCCATTCTCAAGGTATCCCGTGGGTTATCAAAAACTTTATATTCTCATTTGTAAGGATTTTGGATGGATGGAAAGGAGTCAAAGAGCTACTGAGCGAGAAGCACGATACTTTTTCCAGAATTGAGAATAAATATTACAGCCCTAATATAAGGGAATGTTTCGTCCAGTGGCAGGCGGTCACCAAGGAGATGCTCACTCATATTTATAAAACTTTCAAATGTCTCGATCACGGCTTTACTATGGAACAGAAAAGCTTTACTCACAACTATTATGCCACAAACTCTGCGGCCCCGAGACATCAAAATCAGAAGTTTCAAGCGTCAAAGTCTCACGTCAGTACTCCGAGACCTGTGAACGCGTCCCCACAACCATTCAACGCAGTACAACCTCCTTGGGTGCAAAGTCAGAACCAATCTACTTCTCAAAGTTTTAACGAAGTCCCTTGGCCGGTGAGATCAGGAGTTGCTTACAAAAAGTTTCCTGTAGTACCGCCTCCAAACTCACACAACTTCTATCCTTTAAACGACCAGAGTGACTTAGAAGCATACCAGAAGTCGCAATATAAATGTGATCCGTGCACTATTCGCGAGGCCAAACCACGGCAATCTTGGACTATTACAAATGTGCCAGATTTTCGTGCTCTCGAGGGTATGTGCCACGCTGAGCAACGAGAATTATATAATCAGCTGAAGCACAAGATGGATGCTGAGCTTGGTAAGGCACCGGGACAGCCTGTTCTGGGAAATATGCCGTGCGATTTACTGCAGCGTAGAGATCTAGAGCTGAAAGCCAAAATGATACCGTTGAGCCATGTGGAAAAGAGTCTGATACCAAGCATGGCATCGGCGGCAGAAATGCGAGGCTACGTGCAAAAAAACAACAGCTGCGGCGACACTAAAGAAGAGGCTGATTTTTTTGCGGCGTGGGGTCAGATGGTCCAAAAAGAACCTAATGAATTTATAACTCATCACAGTCACAGTGTTCAAATACCATCGAATGTTGTGATTACAAATAATATCTCTGGCCCCGTGCAATTTATTGATACGGAAAATGATGAGTTTCACGAAATGTCTAAAGTTTATATGAAGCCCGGAAGCTATAAAGTTCCGATAAAACCGTCGGATTCTATATCTCCATTTGTGGCGGGGGTATCACAGGATGTGGCTTTCGACAATATTGCGGCAGAAGACATGAAAATTAAAGCGGCTTTCTCACCGGTCACTTTAGCGCCACAACCTAAGTATAACCTTGAATCTTGGCCATGTCTGATGTCTAGGCGCAGCGAGGAAGTTTTTGGAGATGACCCAAAACTAATGCCGAGACATGGGGTACCTTGTTTGGATTTGAGAAATGCAGATACTTTTGATCTTTTCGGTGCCATAACGCAAGATCGGGCTTGGGAAGCTGCAAAGCAATCGGCCCCAAAGTTAATGGATTTTATTCACGAAGGGTCCAAATCAGACACCGCACGACTTTACGATGCTTTAGGTCTTAGTAGCACTGACGATTTACCCGAAGATTTTAAGCAAATGAAGCTGGGGTTAGAACAACACAACGCGTGGTCTATAGGTTTGGCCTCAAACCATTTTATGTCTAAAGATTTGACCGGTTTGTGGGATCAGAGCCCTAATAATAATGAATACTTATTGAATGATCAAAATATTTTTACCGAAGAAAATAAAAATCTTCATGTTTATGTAGAAACTAAAACATCAGAACCTGATGATCAAGTCGATACACCGGAAGGTAAAACTGAAGAAGCTAAAGAAAATAAACGCTGTCCAAATTTTGATAATTCTGGGAACTGTGTTAGAGATGAAATTCAAAAGAAGCCTAGCAAGTCTAAGGTTTCTGTATCGGGCATGTGGTATCATCCCAAGAAAAAGAAGCCACTGCCAGCTAATACTATTAAAAAGTTCGAGAATGTAATAAATAACTTGTCACAGATCAAAGAAGCTGCTTTTATTCAACATGACATGGACATAAAAGTGGTAAGTTTTTAACAGATCTAAATGTGATTTCGAAAAAACCAAGTGACATTATGTATTTATAATATTCATAAATAGCGCTTCTACTCAATAAGACACACTTGCTACTGAATAATCGCATTATTAAAATTCTAAAAAGATATAGATATATATATTTTTCAAATAACTATGGTTTTAGCAATAAATATGTTTTTTCTTCCAGGCTCCAAGATTTTATGAAGTTGTTAAGTATCCCATGTGCTTACATGATATTTCAACGAAACTTAGGAATTCATCTTACAATGAGTACGAACAGGTCGTGCAAGATTTTCGCCGCATTTTCAATAACGTGCGCCTGTATCTTAAGGTAACATTGTTTACTGACAATATAACAGCACATAATATTGTAGTAAGTTATAGTTCACGTTTCAAAATTCACAACACTTGCAGAGCTATCCAGATACAGCAATGAAAAGGAATGTGAATAGAGTGTCAAATGAGTTTGAGAAGATTCTCAACGAAGAATTTCAATATAGGGGTGAATCAAAATCTAAATCACAAGACCATTCTGAATCACGTGAAAGTGTCAGCAAGAAAGAAGGTAAGGATGCTGACAATAAAGGTATAGATTCCAAAAATGACGAGACAACTAAGAAGAATGATTCTAAAACCAGTGGAGACGACAAAAAGGGATAGCTAACGATATGTTACTCGACAATTACAACTATTTTAACTGTTATATAAGATCTTAAAATTATTGTTCGTTGTTTCGCCATATGAAATTTTATAGTAGTCGTTTATTTATTTTTATTTATTTATTTTATTTAGTAAAGTTTGTTTTCATTAAATCGTCACTCGTCTATTTGATGCTAACTTAAAGATTCTGATTTATAATTATACTTATCTCAGGTCCTTTTGTACGCTTATAGGTTTAAAAATCTTTATTCTAGTCAAATATTGTTATTTTGTAAACAAATGTTCGTGAAGTAACCAGATCTTGTAATTCGTAAGATTTACCAATAATATGTAAGTGCTTGCCAATTTTTCTATTTAACTTTACGGGCTTCATGGAAACGGAGCCTACCTTGAATGGTTCCTTATCTCTTCTCCTTTACTTTCGCGTTTAGTTATTAATTTGTTTTGTATCTCTTTTCTTCAATTTCCTTCATGTTCCATTGTCTTATAAAGCACTGTGTTGATTTTGTATGCAGAACAACAAATTTATGTTTTGATGCGACGTCAAAAAAATAAAGTCGTTTTAATCACGAATGAAAGTCACAATTCATCTCGTTACCTCTGAAGCAACACTCAAAATAGATGTTAGTTCTTTTTTATCTCTATCTGTGATGTATATTTAGGTAAAAGTTAATAATTTGAATCGTTTTTCACTTAATTGCTAGTTGTATGCTGTTGAAAAACTGTAAATAGACTTACTGCATCTGAAGTTAAAAGCTTAAGGTTACAGAATAACGTGTATTCGCTACATTCAGTATCAGTACAAAAAACGTGAAATTCATTAAAATATTCGCTACATACATAAGAAATAACATCGGTGATAATCGTAACTATCAACATGACGTGTCAAATGAAAATGGTCCAATAGCAAGATTCTATTCAGTTGCGTTTCTTATGATACGAAATCTTTGGCCAAACTGTGTGCTCCTTGGCGTTACTAAGCAAATATGCGACATTTTTAAACCAATTAGTTGCTTTGGTATGTCCATATTGGTATATAAATATATTTTTAATTAATTTTTGACTCCATTTTACCTGCCATAGAATAAGTGAATTGCTGTAAACGTCACTGTTCGACGACCTATTTGGTTTACTATTGGATCTCGATTGTTTATTACAAATTCAAAATTTCAAATTTGAATTTGTTGTCGTTCGAGTTAATTTTAAGTATTCATTAAGTTGTGATTTTATTATTTAACTTATTTACCCTAAAATTATGGCAAGGAACTCCTATGATAATAAAAGAGTGGTTTCGTAATATTGCAGTTTACTTTATCGCATCTTCGTGGTTTCAGAGCATTGGATTTCACGGTATTGGTCGTTTTTCTGTCAGTGACAGTCTTGTAGTGAAAGAAGGTTACTAGGGATGGACACCACCGGAGGACAGGCAGCAGCGTTCTCCCATGTGTATGGGGTGTGTATGGGGGTCTGCGATCCCCAAGCCGCCTGCCATCCAGCAGTGGACGTCTTCGGCTGATGTGATGTGACAGTCTTGTGACAGTTTATTTTATATACTTGAGTTGAAGCCATAGCTATAGTTTTTAATGTAAGTCCACAAAATCTTGCATGGGCATCACACAGTAGTAATTTCCAGTAAGTCACTGATTAGTGACAGTAAAAAAAAATTTTTTTTTACTGTCCTGTGTATTTGCAAATATATTTGAAAAAATATTCCAAAAATATTAAAAATTATATTTTTGACAGGGATGACTGACTGGTAAAAGAGCGGATGAAACTTTGTATGGAAAGTTATTTGTTTTTGAAGTTATAGTGAAGAAAAAATTGGTACTTGCCTACGTTTAAAAATGAAAACAATTATATTTATTGCCAGGATGGATCTAAAGGGGTGAATAATAATAATAATAATAAAAAACGTCAACATGACGTCAACCGCTGACAACTAAAAGACGTCCTTTTTTTCTGTTGTGTAATTTTTAATGGTTTTATTGCATTTTTAAGCTTGTTTTGTATTCATTTACCACACAAATTGAAAGAAAAACTTTACCAGACAACACAACCTATATTTTAACATTGAAAAACATTTAATTGCAAATAATACGAAGAAATATGAAACCTGACAGCCAAATGTCAACACAAACCAAAGAAAATTTTGTGAAAAGTGAAAAAATGAAAACTTTATAATGATTACACGGTCTAAGAAGAGGAACGCAGCGGTCCAACACGCACGACCAATACCTCCGCCCGTCCCGTCATCGTCTCCAAGCTCATCGTCGCCGTCAGAAGAGGAGTTCCACACCTGCGGCACGAGCTCGTCGAGCGAGGACGTGAGCGGGCCGCGGACACTGACGCCGCCAATACCTGTACGTCGGGGACGTCCGCCGCTGCCGGCACGCCTGGGGCCTGCGGGGCAACCTGCCTCGCGTCCGGCTCTCGCTGCCGGTGGTGTAGTGCGTCGCATGCGATGGTCTCAGACCAATAATGAGAACTGCATGCGCGCCTATTATGGGGCTACAGAGGGGGGAACTAACCTGACGGCGTACCGTGTTAGGATGCTGTCTTTGTTCCAGACCCTTGAACCTACCGTCACCGTTTCCGCTCAGCGAATATCGGATCAAGTGCGGGCTATCCAGCGGCTCAACCTACTGGATCAGCCCTTGCTTGATCGGCTCCGCCTGGAGGTGCAGTCTGCTCGTCCTACGCCTGCGTCGACGCGGGACTTGGATGTCGCGTCGTCAGCCCCGACACTGGCTTCAGTGCCAACGTCGGCGGCGACACTAGCGACATCTGCCGATCCCGTACTCGATGAAGGCGACTGTACGGGTATGAGTGTGTCTACCCAGGTGAGTGAGCAATTGAGGAGGGCTTTGGAGGACGCGATTGGCCAATATAGGTTCGCACTCAACTCTAGGCCGCGACTACCGCGTTTGCCTACTCATAGACGTAACTTAGCGCTTATGGGAGCCCTGAACGCGTTGCTAGCCCCGTACTTGCGGGCTAGCGAAGACCTAACTGATACCCACTCGATTTTGTACTGCGGTGCTATCGCGGCGTGTCGTGTTGCACGTGTTAAGTTTCCGGACACTAACCGTGCACCGCGACCCGCCGGAGATGTGCCCGCGTGGCAACTACGAATCGAGCGGCGTATCAGCACGTTCAGGACTCTCATAGCAAAGCTGATCTGCTTCAGCCGGGGGAATAATCGCCCCCGAGTCATGCGTTTCGTGACTCAGGCCTTTGCGGGGACTGGTATTCGGCCCCAGCAATATATGGCTAGTGTGACGGAACGCATTGACTATCTGAAGCAGAAAGTCTATGCGTGGGCAAACCGTATCCGCCGCTATAGAGAGCGTGTGGATAGATATTGGCAAAATCGCCTCTTCCAAAGCGATCAAAGGAAGGTGTACCGAAACTGGGAAGGAACCGAGCAACGTGTGAGCGACGGACAGCTACCGGATGCTAGCGCAATGACTAATTTCTGGCGCGGCATCTGGTCGGTGCCCGTTGAGCACACCGAGGGTGATTGGATGCGTGTTGTCGAACGGGAATGTGAGTCCATCGAACCCATGGGGTCTATTTTAATAGACCCCGTAGACGTTAGTTGTGCGATTCGTACGGCACAGAACTGGAAAAGTCCTGGGCCGGACGGGTTGCACAACTTTTGGATTAAATGGTTTCGGTGCTCACATGACCGTTTGGCGACACAATTCCAAGAAGCTCTCGAGCTCGGTTCCCTCCCTAGTTTCATGACAACCGGTGTCACCTTCCTGCTCCATAAGTCCGGTAGTACCACGGAACCCAAAAATTACAGACCCATCACCTGCTTGCCTACCATCTACAAGCTCCTTACATCTATTCTGAGCACTAAAATTAACGCGCACATTGTTGCGAACAATGTTTTGGCCCCCGCTCAGAATGGATGTAGGGTTGGGTCCCGTGGTACTAAGGAGCTCCTCCTCATCGACATGGCCATTAGCCAACAAGTTCGGCGGAACAAAGGAGCCCTTTCCGCTGCCTGGATCGACTATAAGAAGGCCTATGATTCAGTGCCTCATTCATGGCTGGAGAGGATTTTAGAGTTGTATCAAATTGATACAACTCTTAAATCATTCTTAGGCGCATGCATGAGGCAGTGGACCACGGTTCTTCGTCAGCCAGGTGGTGGAAATGGCTCCTCTGATTCGCAGGACTTGATAAGGATTGAGCGAGGCATCTTCCAGGGTGACAGTCTGAGTCCATCGTGGTTTTGCCTAGCACTGAACCCTCTCAGCACATTGCTGAAGGATTCAGGACTAGGCTATCGGCTTCGAAGGGGGGGTGAAGTCATTTCTCACCTTCTGTACATGGATGATCTTAAGCTGTTTGCACCAAAACACCAAGACTTGTTGGAGTTGCTAAAAACCACACAGGTTTTTAGCAGCGCCATCAGGATGGAATTTGGTGTTGACAAGTGTGCGGTCATGCGTGTGCAGCGGGGGAAAGTTGTAAATTCTCCGGATTTACAACTTTCTGAGATAATGACTCTCAGATCTCTCTCTGAGGCCGAGACCTACAAGTATCTAGGTATGTCAGAGTCGTTGGGTATATCAGTAGTGGACATCAAAAAATCAGTGAAGGAGCGCTTCTTTTGTCGGCTGACAAAAGTACTCAACAGTCTTTTGTCTGGCGGCAACAAGGCGCGCGCCTTCAATGGTTGGATGATGCCTCTACTGATATACTCCTTTGGCATACTTAGGTGGACTCAGACTGAGCTGGACGCCCTGGATAGAAGAGTCCGTCAACTGCTCACTGCGCATCGCATGTTACACCCACGCTCATCTGTTATGAGACTGTACATTCCACGGAAGTGGGCGGGTCGTGGCTTTTTAAACGCCAAGAACCTCCATAATCGTGAAGTGTGCAGTCTTAGGGATTATTTCCTTAACAATGAGTGTGGGATGCATCGCGATGTAGTGACAGTTGACAAGGGGCTCACGCCGCTCTCCTTGGCAAACGAGAACTGGCGCAGACCATCGGTGATAAGCACCGACGACCGCAAGGAAGTATGGAAGAGCAAGGAGCTGCACGGGCGGTTCTATCGGGCTTTAACGGGCCCCGATGTGGACTTGCTCGCGTCGGCGAACTGGTTGCGCTTCGGGGACCTCTTTGGGGAAACCGAGGGGTTTGCCTGTGCAATTGCGGATGAAGTTATCAAGACGAACAATTACCGGAAATATATCATGAAGGACGGTACGGTCGACATCTGTCGGGCATGCCACCGTCCCGGGGAATCTCTCCGACATATTATTTCCGGTTGTTCGCATCTTGCTAACGGCGAGTATTTGCACAGGCATAACCAAGTGGCCAGGATCATCCACCAGCAACTTGCTCTTCAATACGGCCTTGTCGAGTCGGAGGTGCCGTACTATAAGTACGCACCAGCTCCAGTTCTCGAGAATGGTCGTGCTTTGCTCTACTGGGACCGCTCCATCATCACGGACAGGACTATTGTCGCCAATAAGCCTGATATCGTGATGGTGGATCGGTCCCAGCGCCGGGCAGTGCTCGTCGACGTCACCATCCCACATGACGAGAATCTTGTAAAGGCCGAGAAGGACAAACTCAGCAAGTACCTTGACTTGGCCTTCGAGATAACCGCCATGTGGGATGTTGACTCGACGATTATTGTCCCGATAGTCGTTTCGGCGAACGGTCTCATAGCGAAGAGCCTCGACCAATACCTCAAGAGGCTCTCGCTAGACGGTTGGGTCAAGGGTCAGATACAAAGGGCAGTGGTACTTGACACGGCACGCATTGTCAGGAGGTTCCTCACTCTGCAGCCCTAACCACCGGCAGCTTGAGCCCTGCCCCGCTGCCGGCGGCATTCTAGGTTTAGGTTTTTTATAATATTTATGTTTTTAAATTTATATTGTAAAAAACTTAGATTTAAGAAAGTAAATAAATAATGTGAATAATAATAATAATAAAATTTATTGACTACGTCTACTATCCCTAGCAAGGTATCCCTACTGGTAGGGTCCAGCGGTATGGAAAATATTTGGGAGCGGGGCGAATTTCTTCCGTACGCGGACGGAGTCGAGGGACCTCTAGTTATACCTACATGTCATATAAAAGACGAGTATCTTCTACATAAAAGTATGATTTATGTAGAAGTAGGTCATAATTGTGTATAATATACCTCACCATAGTTCCATACGAGCTAGTTACGAGTATTCTGATTCATGGTTAATCATTTCGTTGATTCACGCGCCAGTCACGGCGCTAGTGGATCGTGTTGATTTCTACTCTCCACTAGACTTGAATGCTATCCAGCTGATTAAATGTAACCAGCTGTATTCCGCGGTTTTACCGCCTTTTACCGATTTTTTCGAGAATAACATAGAGCCTTGTTAGTAAAAGCGGAGTAGCCTCGGAAAAGATAATATTCGGCTTTTGTCTTTTTTTTCTATCTTTGTAATACGTTTTTTTTTTTTTTCTTAGTTCTTGGCATCGCACATTGTGCATTCTGCCAGTGTCAAGTTTAGGATTTTTTCAAGTATTTATATTAAAATCAAGTCAAATATGTCATGATATCACAGTCAGTCACACGAAATTAGTCGAGTCCAAGTCTTGCCCTAGTAAAGTTGTGGCGACTTTACTATGAGCTTCTACGGAGTTTTGAAAACAACACAAAAATACATGTTTCAGCACATTATATCACTTGCCCACACTCGTGCATGTAATTCAGCACTCAATGAATAAAACACCACCATTCTTAATCATTAATTCGCTAAAAAACACAAGTTTAAGAAAATAATAGAATGCAACGACATGATTTTTCCGTGTTCCCGCCAAAAACTCTTGTAATACGTTTGCTTTGTCTAAAATAAGTTGATAATTTTGACAACTCACAGTACGGATCAGGTAGTGTGTAATCGGGAATGAACCTATTCGATTATTATTCTCGCAAAATTTGGATTCGATTTAGATTATTCGAAAACATTTTTTGTCTACTAAGGGCATGTGACATTTTGGCCTAGTTCATACAAGGAGTTATGGAAAGTTGTACCACTAGGCCACCTGCGTATGGGAAATGTCCTAAGCCTCTTAATTTATTAATTAATTAATGCCTATAAAACCATCCTTAACGACTCATGACTCCGCAGATCAGAATTACGGTGATGAGAAAACTAATAATTTACTGATAATAAATGTCGTATGGCAAAACAATATATTTTACCCAAATATTAGGAAAAAGGACCAAAAAAAAACGTAAATAACTTTTTCATCATCAGCCCGGAGACGTCCACTGCTGAACAAAGGCCTTTGGACCGCCACACTGTACGATAACCTGCCATTTGCATCCACCGGTTGCCCGCAACTTTTACAATGCCGGAGGCCTTTCTATGCTGCGACTTCCGGTTCGCGGTCGCCACTCAAGAACCTTTCTTCCCCATCGGTTGTCAGTTCTTCGAGCGATGTGGCCTGCCCACAGCCACTTCAACTTGCAATCCTTGCGAGCTATGTCGGTGACTTTGGTTCTTACGAATATCCACGTTCCGGATTTTATCGCGCAAAGTAACTCCGAGCATAGCTCTCTCCATTGCCCGTTGTGTGACTCTGTGTTTCTGCAAAAGGCCAGCAGTTAAACAAAGACCACGTTTCAAAACATAATATAGTTACCCAAATCTACATATTTATTATTCGATTTATTTTATTTCAAAACCGATTATTGATAGTCTGTGGTTGTTCGTTATGCGTCGTACTTGACTAAGTGGGCGATACCCGTCAACGAAGTACGAATTGATTGTATTAGATTTATTCGAAAAAAGGATACGAAACTTTATGGGCGTGAGCTGCCAAAATTATCAACCTTAGACAAAGCATAGTAACAGAAATTCATAGTAATAACTCGTTTATAAACAAAAGGCCGACTATTGCGACGCTTCTCAACGTTTATAAAAGGGGGTTAGATTTTGGGCTCATTGAATTGGTTTTGACGCGTCACGTAAAATGAACTATTAGATTTAAGTTATAATTTTATGTACCCGCGATTCTTGGAATGAAAAGTAGCCTATGTTATTCCAAGGTATAAGCTACCTCTACACCGAATTTCATCCAAATCCGTTCAGCTGTTTCGGCGTGAAGGAGAAACAAAGATACACACACACCGACTTCCGAATTTATAATTTTAAGTATTATATACAGGGTTACTCCTAATACGAGGGCGGCACTGAAAATTTCGGGAATCAAGGAAGTGACACAACATTACTATTTAAAAATATATTTATTGCTTTTCGGAGTATTCTCCGCGAAATTTGACACATTTTTCCATAATGTGGAACCAATCATTGAAGCAACCATTCCATTCGGAAGTTGGGGTCTCCAAAATGGCCGTTTTGTAGGCGTCCACAGCTTCTTCAGGTGATGAAAATCTCTGTCCACGCAATTTATTCTTTATTTTAGGGAAAGTATAGAAATCATTAGGGCTTAGGTCGGGGCTGTACGGCGGATGGTCCAATAATTCTATGTTTTCTTGCTCTAAAAACTCTTTTGTTCTGTGCGCGGTGTGAGAACTCGCATTGTCGTGATGGAGGATGATGCGGCGGTTGCAGTTCTCTTTACGGAGTTCAGAAACGACCTGTGGCAAACTAATGCTAGCATACCATTCTGCATTAACCGTTCTTTGTCCCTCAAGAGGAATAGTCGTAACATGGCCGGTTTTGGAGACAAACGTGGCCACCATTTTTTTTGCAACACTCCGTGAACGAACAATTTTTGTTGGCTTTAACTCATTTTCGAACACCCAAACTCGTGACTGGTTTTTTGTTTCGGGTTCGTACGCGTATATCCAGGATTCGTCACCTGATACGATGTTGTATACAGCATTTGAGGATCCTGCGTGGAATCTTTCGAGAGTTCTGACGCACCAAGTAACGCGAGCCGCTTTTTGCTCTTCACAGAGCGAATGCGGTATCCATCGGGAAAACAACTTTTTTACACCTAATTTTTCATGCAAGATTATTTGTATTTGACTCATGCCAATGTCTAAAGTTGCCTGAATTTCGCGGTATGTCACATGTCGATCTTCCTCAATCAGCTTACGCACAGCATCAACGTTTTCTTGGGTGACTGCAGTTTTTGGACGACCTTGACGGGGATCATCACTGAGCTTGACACGTCCACGTTGAAATTCAGCGAACCAGCGATAAATTGTGGTTTTGGATGGGGCTTTATCACCAAATGCAGAAATCATCCGGTCAACACACTGTTTTTGTGTTAAACCACTTCGAAAGTCATAATAAATCATCGCTCTTGAATTTTCTCGAGTCAATTCCATTTTCTCAACGACTAAACAAGTTTGACAAAACCTTGTGACATGACCGAGAATATTTTTTTAAATTAATAAATGGTATTCGATTGTTAAAACCAAGGAGTTTTCAATTAAAAAGATTTTAATATGACAGAAACAGTGGAAATATTCCATTCCCGATACTTTTAGTGTAGCCCTCGTATCAACTAGCATCCTTTTAAGGGCATAATTATTCTGTACATCAAAACAAACAGCTTTTACTATAGGGCCAACACTGAAATCGCCAAAAACTTATCTGATGTTCCATACAAAAAAAAAGCATACAGTTGAATTGAGAAACTCCTCCTTTTTTGAAGTCGGTTAAAAAGTTCATCGACCTTGGGCAAAATGTTTATGCGATTTCAATGTTGGCCCGATAGTATAAGTTTTTTGTTTTGATGTACAGAATATGCCCTTAAAAGGATGCTAACTGATTAGGACTAACCATGTATATACATGTATATTTGTATAGTGTGATTAGTTTAATTAGCTTTTAAACCAAGTAAACCAAAAAACTCTTGGGAGAAAATATAATAAACAGACAGAATCACTTAAATGTATATACAGGATAGTGTCTTTGTCTTTGGAATTTACGCTAACGCCTAGTCATTATGAATAAATCCATATGTTTTACTTTACTCCATGTGTTTGAAGTTTTTGTGGTATTTTGTGGGTCGTGTCCTGGTTTTTTTTTTGAAGAATTTTAGGAACAAGTTACTTAATACAGCCAATTTTAAAGGCCTTAGTTAACAGATCTGAAGTTACTAAAAAAGGTTGCAAACCCCTAATAATAGACTTTATTACTTATTATTAGTTCATCGACTATATAAATATATATATATTTATATAAATAAATTGTATGGAACAGCAGTTGTTTTTTTTCGCGAGTTCAATGTTGACTCCATAATAAAAGTTGTTTGTTTTGATGTACCTACAGAATACGCCCTTAAAAGGATGCTAACTGATTACCACTAACCCTGTATACAGGATTACAGGTAGATCTTTTAGGGGGTTATAGTATACATCATTATCATATCCAAAACCTTACCGTTTTTCAGTAATTGTACTTTTAAGGTTTTATCATCATCAGTATTGGTTTGTATTTTTTTTAATGCTAGCAAGTGTTGAGACGAGCAAGACGTTCGCCTGGTGCTAAGCGTCATATCTGCCACTAACGATAGCAGTGCCAGAATTGTGAACTTGCGAACACAATCCTGCGCCGCACTGCACTGCGCTCGTCACCCTGAGATTTTAGATATAAATCTCTACATACCCAGTAATTTCTCTGGTAACATTGCCCTTTAAACCGGAACACAGTAATGCTTGCACACTACTGCTTGGCGGTTGAATACCTGGCAAAGGTGTGGTACTTCCCCAAGCGGACTCTGCAGTAGAGTCCTACCACTACAAAACTCACTCATGTACGAACAACTTCTAGGGGCCAACCTTGAAATCACGAAAAAAAAACAGCTGTTCCATACATTTTGTCCAACGTCAGTTAACTGGATGGAACAACTGTTTTTTTCTCGATTTCAAGGTTGGACCCTTAGTAAAAGTATTCATAATTATGAGTACAAACATACCCTTCAGTTAGACTCAGTTACATTTCTAGGTACATATTTTTGTAACACGTTGTATATAATACCATTGATCATTCAAGTAGGCAAGTTAAACTTCGAATACCTCTCGTCAGGGATTAAAAAAGAAGTCCTTATAGCCTGAAGTAAACTGTAATGACGGAAATTTACATAAATTGTTATGAAATCTAAATGTATCGGTACGCATGGGGTGGAGGAAACCGCAGGAAATATAAATTAATTTGAAAATACCATGCTTATCATCAGCCCGGAGACGTCCACTGTTGAACGAAGGCCTCCCTTTGACCGCCACACTGTACGACAACCTGCCATTTGCATCCACCGGTTGCCCGCGACTTTCACAATGTCGTCGGTCCACCTAGTGGGAGGCCGCGCCTACGCTGCGTCTTCTGGTTCGCGGTCGCCACTCAAGAACCTTTCCTTTCTTTCCCTATCGGTTATCAGTTCTTCGAGCGATGTGGCCTGCCCATTGCCATTTTAAAGGTTCTATATTCCAATGTTGCCCCTCGTAAAATCAATGTTATTTAGTTAAATTTCTACAATTAATGCCAAAAAACATATTATATGTCCATACAGACGAACATCCGTCTTAGTTATTTCTTCGGTTGAAAAGACGATTAATTATACTTTCCTCGATAGAAAAAAATACCGATACAGTGCCTATTCTTATACTATTTTCGGTTATATGTCCTAATTAACAGCGCATAGACACATTTAAAAAACATATATTAAAAGATAATAATTATTTTGGAGAATTTTCTTTGGTTGAAAAATTATTAATTTCGATACTTTTCGGGTAATCTGAGAAAATCTTCAAAAATCTTAGTTTGACACGCACGAATATTCGTAACTGCCATATTTTTGCTCCGCTAAATGTGACCCTACCTGGTACAACTTTAGACTAATGATCGATCGCATTAACAAATGTGCTTGAAACGTGGGGTGGACAAGGTTGCAAAACCTGCGAGCTGTCGTTTTCGTGACGGTGGCTTTGGATACCGTGCTGAAGCGAAGCTAAACCCCAAAGCAGAACAAATTCATATAAAATAGCTTCACATAGATTATACTCGCATAAAAAACTAACAACGAAATATTATTAGATTTTCCGTGTGACTTACTTTGGCTTTGTCCTACTAAGACTAAGTAAATTTACTTTTTGTCGAGCGTGGCGGAATAGTAATGTCGCGGTTAGCTGTGATCCAATCTTATTTAGGAGAAAGTTGGAGCAAATCAATCTGTTTGATTAGAAAGAGCGTAAAATTTGTGTTTGTCCTTTCAGTACGCTGCGGACGGTCGCCGGGGACCACCGGAAGCTAAGCTTTTAACCACATACTTACCTACATAGATCTCTAAGAAAAAACATTGTACCAACGTTGATTATTATACTTACGAATAATTTTAAAATATGATGTGTTACAAGTTGCTTAACTTATAAATTAATTTTAATTCAAGTGTTTTTGAGAATTAATTTTTAACTACCACATCTTCATTGACTTAATTTCATCTCCTTGGGAAGGAGAAGTTACCAGATACCTACCGCGCGGTCTCCGGACCAATCAAACCTTTATTCATTTACACATTTCGTAGAAAAGGTGAATTGAATTTGATAACAGATAAGGAATGGTGACGACATTTTTACGGCGCGAATTTTCCTACATTATAAATCAATAAAATTTAACTATGAACTTGATAAAGTTACCGGCGCTTTTGTATTAAAAGAATCTATGGATTTGTCTGAAATATTGTTTGGATATTTGAGGATGTGTTGGCTTACTATCTGTGAATGAATGACGTGACAAAGGGTGTTACGTTCCAGCTAGCATCATCAGGCGAAGGTGAGTGTACCTCCTTATCTAATTATTTAAGGCCAATCTAAAACAATACGCCAATCTAAATGTATGTAAGTCTATGTGTGTATCTGTTTATTATTAGAGGCAGTTTCCATTAGAAGTAAAGGTCTTCAGGTTAACCTTTGTCAATGATTTTGATAAGCGAAGAATGTCATGTAGGTACCTACTTTTCTCAATGATTTCATAAATAAGGATATGCTTATTCGAGCATTTATGTTCCATTATGTCATCTAGTTTAAAAGCGCGTTTTTTGCGTGATCTGTCTTATTTTCTACTAAAAAAAAAGTAAGTTCGTATAAGCTGAGTGGCCAGCCCTACTGTCAGAGTTAATGTACCGCCCGAAGGCCTCTGACGTGGCTTTCTACTAATTAGGTATATCATATCATTCTCTACTAAGTAAATAAAAGTCTCCTCCGGCTCTAAGGTACGTCGTACGGTCTTATAAATAAGAATCGAAATTAGTTTAAAGAGAAAAATTCAAGAAGCAATGTTTTAATTTTAATAAATAGGTGAGCTGTCAACAAGCTTTTGCTGACGCTGAATTTGTATTTAAATACAAATTCAATACTTGTACACACCATGATACCAAGGACGATAATTGTCCTTGTTGATACCATCGAGTTTTATTTATACGGGAATACTCACGTAATTAAATCGGATACTCCGGACTATAGTTTCGATCACAAACAGACACACACACAGTTTCGTATAGGTGCTAAGCAGGACGCAGCTGCACGCGCATCGGACTCTGTTTTCACTGTTTGAAAAAGGTCACCGGATGTGATCGAAACTATAGTCGGAGTATCCGATTTAATTAAACGTGAGTATTCCCGTATAAATAAAACAAAAATGTGTCAAAACCACGTCAGTTTTCATAATAATACCATCGAGAGTTCCAAAATCCGTGTCCCCTAGATTATTGATCCTAAGACCTGTCCTAAATAATAATATATGTCATTGTCTTTTGTAAACTAACGGCGCCGGCGCCTCACAGTGCTACCTACTTTCCTAGAGGATCCGAAAAAAACTAATAGACGATTCCAGGAAGAAAAAACATAGATTAAACCATGGATTGAAAAAAACTTACTTACCTAATATGAGAATTCTGTTCTATATGTACAAGCTTTGTACAAGCTTTGCTTAATTTGTGGCTGTGTAAAAAAAGCAAGTTCGTATAGACTGAGTGGCCAGCCCTAGTGTCAGAGTTAATGTGCCGCCCGAAGGCCTCTGACATGGCTGACGGTTGTTGTCATAGAAACTAGAACAAACAACCGGGACCAACAATTTAACGTGTCATCCGACCCACGGTAGCGCTCAGAAATAAATTGCCACTCACGGTCACCCATCCGAAGACTGACCGGACCGTCCGTTGCTTAACATCGGTGATCGTTTAGAATCACCTAGACAAGCTACGCCACGAGCGCTACTATGGCTGTGTGAAATGTCCACTAATATTTTACCCATTTATTTATTCATTCATAACTTCACGGATTGGTAGAACCAGATGTTACTATTAGTCATAAGAGCATGCTAAATAGGCTTTGTGTGGTTTGCACTGTTGATAACACTGTCCATGACATGAAATCACGCATTGTTTACAAATGTAAGTATTCCTTTTTCCTTCTTTACATGACGAGTCCGGAAGGAATGAGTTTACATGGAATGCATGCTTTGTCAGGGATAGTTCAACGACATACAAACAAGATGTTAATTTTGGACATACAGTATCAGAAATGCAAATAACAGAACAAACAATAATAATGCAGAAACAATAAAAGTGAAATATTTGACCGTTTGCCCATTAATTGGCTTTAAGGTTTCACCAGTTTCGGTCTACATTTAGCTGTTAGGTAAAATAAAAAAATTAGGTTAGTTAGTTCCTCTGTCTATTGTCCCGGTGCCGTACCGTGAACCTCTTATAGCGGGACCGAATAGGTTCAGCTGCCGACATTGCGCGACCGCGAACCTTATTGCGAGGCGATAAAATTCATAGTCGCGCAGCGTCGGCATCCGAGCGTATTCGGTCCCGGAATAAGCGTTCATGGTACGGCCCCTGGTCCATAATAAGATCACCTGAATGGTACAATCGTAATTTTTATAGGACGTTCTAAATCTCAGCTGGATCAGACCAGCGGAACCCATCCTAAAATCATTTTTAATGCATAAATGAAAAAAGAGATTAACAAAGGTTTGAATATCTCAGAAGCCATTGTAATATTTTTAAAAGTAGATAATAGTTACCTATTCTATTGTATACATATTCTCAATTTTAAATTAAATTTCATACAAATGGTGCAGCGTTGAACGTTAAGAAGAAAAATGTGTATTTTACAATAGGTAAGTAGTTACACTGGGACCTGGGTATGTACTTAAACTGCAACCAGACCCACCAGAGGGCGGGCAGCAGCGTCCTCTTGATTAACGGTGGTGAGCATTCTGCGATCCCCAAGCCGCCTGCCAAGCGTGGGGATTATGGCAACACCCCTGTATTGGGAGGCCTTCGTCCAGCAGTGGACGTCTTATGGCTGACGAGAAAGTAGTTACACTAAAATAAAAGTTCTTACTTACATAATTATTTACGGAAGCAAGATCTCTAAAAGTTTTAATGTTTATGTTAGAGGAAGCTCACATCAACGTTACACAAGTTTTCGTCAACCATACAAACGAGAAGCTGTTCCCATACATAAATTCTATTGTTCATACTATTTACTTTATGCGAGGCTATTTAATCTTATACAATAACTTATTGCCTATCTAAAACTATCTTTGCAATTGTAAATTTTAAAGCTTTCTAAATATAGATTCCACCCGAAAAGACAAACATAATCCTCCATATCCTCTATAATATATTAAAAACAAAAGATAAGAAATTTACATCAATTTAATTGTTCTGATTTAATCTATTGGTATTACACTTGTAATAGCTATCGATGGCAATCAACAACTGATAAGAATCCTTATCAGCAACTATATAAACTAACCACTATATAACGGCTAGGACCAAAAATAGAAGTCAGATTTTTTCTTTAACTGACCGCGTAAACCGTAAAAGAAAAACAAAGGTAGGGTTTGGTTTCAATTTTCCATCCGTATAAATAAGAAAAGAATAATTTTCCGCGTACTTATCCGCAGACAAAAGATTGTATTTTCTTCCCTTTTAATAAATATAGGCGAGTCGGTGATAAAATATTATTGGTGATTGTCGAGATACGAGGTATGGTGCTGCGGGGAAAAAGAAAAGTAAATTATTTTTAATATTTTTTTAAAACAAAACAATTTTAAATTGCGCGTTTTTACTGGGGTTTACCCCCGGTAAAAACAAATCATAATTCTTTCTATAACTTTGTTAAGGCGCTTGTTTAATAAATTTCATGCAATTCAAATGATACGATCATTATGTCGGCACACTTTTCGCTGCGCAATTTTATTTATTTATTTGATTTGAAAATAGATTTATAGCCGATAGAAGTACACAATTTCCATAACATTTGACTTGATTTTGACTTATTTGGCTCAGTTAGGATCGATTTAATACAAAATAGCCAGTAGTTTTTTTTTGTATAATTCGCTTTCTTTCCAAAAGGGCTCCAATTTCTTGTGTGCCCAAGGGCCCCAAAATAGTTTAAGACGGTCTTATACCTTGTTATTTATTTATACTTCTAATAATTATTTTTTACATTCTGCGATCCCCAAGCCGCCTGCCAAGTAACCCCTCCCTATTAAGAGGCCTTCGTCCAGCAACGGACATCTTCTGGCTGATGATACTAAATTTATTTCGATTTTTCTTATTGGTCTGTGCATTTAATTCCTATTTCAATATTAATTGAATGAATTTTTTTATAATATTGAAATTCTGCGTGAAGGTATTTTGTTTACCAATGCTAATTGAAACGATTAATCGAACGAGGAATCGAATGATTTTATTATTTACTACTTCGATGTGCAACGCTTCGATTGTTGCTTGTTATTTTTTTAGTTTATCTATGTTTAAGTAGATCAAGTGGAGTTAATTTTATGCAAATTTTTAATTTGTATTCGCAGAGACCATAAACAATGTAAAGTTTTATCATTGAATAAATGGGATAATTGGGTACGAGTGTCGTATTAGAACCTATTCGTATTACCTACGATTACTTTATCAAGTGAGATACTTACTTAACTTTAACTTAAATGTAAATAATGGCTTTTCATTGTACCTACTTTCTTTACCTATTGCTCAATATGTAGGTAAAAGTTATTATAGTAATTTATAAATAGAGAGATCAAAATTATACGGTTCATTTTGTATCGAATCTTTAAATTGAACGTTACTTCTTGCAAGTTACCGCAACTTCCTAAGCGAAATTTATAAGTAAGTTTAACTAGACCGAGAAAACTCTTTGTTATCATCATTGGAACAACTTTTCCTGAAGTCGTACTAAACTTACACTTAATGTATTAAACAGCTGACTTTTTTCGCGTTTTTTTGTGGTTGTAAGACTCTATTGCAGAGACCGCATGGGGTAGTTACGTAGGTACCTCACCTTTGCCAGCATAGTGTGCAAGCATTACTGAGTTTGTGTTTGAAGGACAAAGTTAACAAATTACTGGGCATGAATTTCTCAGGGAGACGAGCGCAGTGCAGTGCGGCGCGGGGTTTTGTTCGCAAGGTCACAATTCTAGCACTGCTACTCTTATGGGCAGGCGTGATGCTTACCGCCAGGCGAACGTCACGCCCATCTCGTCACTCAAATGCATTAAAAAAAACAAAAAAGGAAAACTCACGAGTTTATCACGGCAGTATCTTCCAGATGTGGAGTTTCGTGATAGTTCTGGCTGCGGTGGCAGCACTAGCGCACGGCCACGGCCGCGTGCTGGACCCGCCGGGCAGAGGGACGGTGTGGAGACTCGGCTACAACGCCAGGGCTAACTACGACGACGACGGCCTCTACTGCGGAGGATTCTACCACCAGTATTCTGTTAATGGGGGCAAGTGAGTACAGACGTTTTCGTCTGCCTATTCGACTGTTAAAGCCCATTTTTTCAACCGGCCTCAAAAAAAGAGGTTCTCTATTTGACTGTTTTTTACTCTGACTGCGATTACTACGCCAATTATGAATTTGATAGGTGATATTTTAGAGGTCCCATATGAATTTAATCGAAATCGGTGCAGTATAGTTTGGGTTTTAAATCAAAAAAACTGGAATATATGAAATGCCATCAGTATTTTTATAAAGCTTATTATTAAAATAATAGTAGTTGTAAATGTCTCTCAAAACCCTTGACTGTGGTGAGTTCTGATAAGTTTTAATGTCTAAGGCTAGAAGAAGAATAAACCCAATGTTACGTTTATTTGAACTTAGATATAATATGTGATTGCTGGTTAAACCTTTGTTGATTTAACTGTATAAACCAAAGGCAGAATACAAATATTCTCTCAGTACCATAAACACAAACAAACAGATAAACTCCGCTCCATCTGAAGTATTTTGTCATCTAAAGTCAAAGATAGGTCTGATATCAGGATCTGATAATTGAAATCTCGCCTTTTCAGAATTTATTTTCCTTATAGTTGCCTTTTAATTTAAATTAATTGTCTATTCATTGACACTGTTGTCTTGGGTTTGCTGTAAATTAAATTAAAATTCATTTATTTCGGGCTTCACCCATATTACATTAGCAACAAAACACTTTCAATACAATCATAATAATATAAAAGATCAACTTACTTAGTTTAATCAAACCTAAAATGTTTATGATTAATCTGTGATCAACGTTACTGGTGCACCAGCTACGAGTACCTAGCTTCGTATTAATACTACCTACTCTAACATTATATTTTGCTGTGTAGTACTGTTTGTAGAAATAAATTTAAAAATAATCTTTTTGTCATTGACAGCTCATTCAGCCCATGCACTATGGACATAAGCCTCCTCTTTCTTTCGCCATCTTTTTTATTCACCACTAATCTTGTCCAAGTTCTAGATGTCATCACCCATCCATTGTACCGACCTGCTGGAGCTCCTTTCATTTTTCTGAAAGCTACTCCACCTGCCATCCATCACTGAATCCCGAGTAGTTTTTATCGTTTATAATTGCAGGTGCGGCATCTGCGGCGACCCTTACGACTCACCCCAACCCAGAAACCACGAGCGTGGAGGCATCTACGACTCAGGCATCGTCGTTGGGTCCTACGAAGCTGGCTCTGTCATCCCTATCACTGTACAGATCACCGCCCACCACATGGGCTATTGGGAGTTCAGAATCTGCCCTGACTCGGACTCCATCGACCAGACCTGCTTCGACCAGCACCTCTTGGAGCTCGAAGTGGGCGGAACTAAATACTACCCTGAACAAGGCAGTAGCACTTACGTCGTCAACTATAGGTTGCCAAGCGACCTGACTTGCGAGAACTGTGTTCTCCAATGGAGATACACTTGTGGAAATAATTGGGGAGACTGCAAGAATGGCACTCAGGGTCTGGGATGCGGAGACCAGGAAACCTTTGGAGCTTGTTCCGATATTGCCATCTCTGGGGGGTCTGGAAGTTCAAGCCAGTACATCCCAGTGGACTCTCTGCTGCTTACGCGACTGAATGAGCTAGGTAATAAAAACTAGATTGGCTTTTGATTTTCTTCGACTTAGGCTTTGAAGTTAACGTATTTTCTACTGGATTGATAAAATATGGCACGAAATTTAGGTAGGATTACAACTCAGATAGTTTATGCTCAATGTTAGAAGTAGAATTAAGATTCTACTTATGACAAGATCGTATGAAGACTGGTCGTACAGACCACTTTATATCGTCGAATTATATCGAACTCGATATGAACTGGTCGTCTACCATTTTCTTCTCTCTCTCTCTCTCTCTCTCTCTTTCTGTTTACTGTAGTAAAATCAAGTAAAGCCTTTTAAAATACTTTTAGTAAAATTAATAGTGTAATACTTTGTTCTTCCAATGAAATAATATTGGATGAGAAACATTTAGCCATAAAATAATTCGGATGGGCATCAAACAGGAAGCATATTTAACAACTGGAGACTTGAGGCTATTCAACGTTTCCTTTATTTTGAGTCGTATGGATGGAAAATTGGCGTCACGGCCAAGTTTCTGTATACGTATAGCAGTCTATAGTAAGTTAGGGACATGTACATTGTACAAGGTTAGTGATTCTGTAGTATTTATAAGATTTCAGACGTGCCAAAAATTTAAATAACTGTAAAATAAAATATTTATGAATTTTTAAATGTGTTACCTTTTCCTTTCTCGAAGATTTCCTTCATCTTTCATTTAGTACCTCTCTATTGTTTGTTTCAATCACATCTTTTCTTCAACTTCTACGGGAATCTTCTTAAAACATTTCACGTTTCCACATTATCTGCGCCACAAATTAAAAATATTTTTTCATAGAGACATCAAAGGCTTCGGACATATACCGTAAGGAAGTGGTCTACTGGTACAAATTCCTCATACTTCTTGTATGAAGTAGGGCAAAATGTCACATGCTTTTAGGTTCAATGTCAACCTTAGAGCAAATACAAGAATTATTTAGGATCTAGAACAAAAAAATGTATACAGGGTTATAGTTAGCGGGAGTACTAAGGCGAAAGGCATGAATTGAGCTCTACCAATGCGCGTCCTCTCCAGCAGTTGACGATGAAGCCGTAACAAGGTTATTGTACTAATTTATAAATAACTAACTGCTACTATGAAGCCACCCAAAAATAATGATAAAATATATACCGGATTCACATTTTGTCCTGGCTGGGAATTGAACCCACGCTCTAAAGCTCTCATAACAGATACCGAGATAAAAGGCAGCCAAATTCACCCTCAAAGAATTGTATGCTGTTTTTTCTTTTAGTCCCATAGTAAAACCTGTTCATAATGATGAGTACAATTACACCTTAAGGCTGTTTGTCCACCGATCGTCCGTCAACGAAAACGAGATGTCGTCCCCGAAGCAGCGATACATATATTACTATAGCCGCGTGTCCACCGCACGTCCGTCACCCGAGCCATCATCCTGGCCACCGAAGTTTCGAGTAGTTCGGCGTGACCGCTGTTAGAACTCAGCACGGTTTTATGTCTGGCCGATGTGCCAACGATACATAAAACGTTTAAAAAAAATATATACAACCGACGTCAACTTCGAATACCTTGATGACATCTTCATATTTTCTAGTAATTTTGATTTAAGAACCGATTTCGATAAATTTATATGGGACCACCTCTGAAGTTATTACCTTCCAAACAAAAAAATAATCATCGAAATCAGTTCATAATAAAAAATAAAAAAACAGTTATTTCCAATTATTGGCGGAGTAATCGCGTAACCTACATACAAAAAAAACATACAGTCAAATTGAGAACCTCCTTTATTGAAGTCGGTTGGAAAAGTAAAACTAAGGAAATTAGCTTAGTCGTTATGGAATTTTCCCAATCAAGATGAAACTCCGTGTCAAAGAATTTATCGGTGCTCTAGCCAGAGATTCCAATAGTGTTGCTATCTACTGGGAACTAAAATTTCCGGGGCGCGCTAATTACAAGAACAGCATGCATATGACGCGATAGATTCTAAATTTAATTTATGCCCATCGCACTCACTGAGGGTATAATTTTTTCTGTGACTGAGGTGTCTTACGCATTATCTTATCGCACGTTATCTTACGATACGCAATATCTGAATGCAAGGTACGTGTTCTCACGCCAAGTGCTGGATTCAGAGTGAGAGCGAGAATTGTAGGCTTGTGCCCAAGCTTTTATAGTTAGCCTGTAAAAAATAAGGATTTGCTCGAATTCATTATATAATAGAACAGTATGTATAATAGGCGTGTGGCCTAATGTTTAATTTTTGACAAATAACATGCTAAGTGATGAATATAACTAAATACATTACACATACTGAAAAAATAAATTGTATTGGCTGTTAAATCTCTGAGATATGAGCGTTTAAGTTTTAGGTGGGGATAGAGAGGGGATGCTCTATCCCTTTCTCGCAAAGCACGTGTTAGTATAGCATTTGTATGCCGCGCCTGAGGCTTGACGTCATAGCTCAGTATAGCGCGCTCTCTGTCTAGCTTGAAATTAAAATTCTTAGAACTTATTTATTTTTGAATTATTTTAAATTTTGTTTTCGTTGATAGGCTCTATTGATGATCTACTTTTTTACGAGGTAATAAAAAAAATGTAGTCGTCATGCCTATTGTATACTGATACACACTTACCAAGGTTTCATCCAACGGAGAATTTGGTAGAATCAGGGTCAGTCACTGAAATTATTTTTGTTACTTGCGCTTGCGCTTACTTGGCGCCTTTGTTGTCAGCGCGAACTTTTATTATTTAAAACTGTCGATGTCATTTCGATAAACAACTATCGTTCACATCCCACATCACTATTGATCGCATGTTTTTATCGTTATTTATCTCTCTTCTACTTTTAGCGAAGTATTTTCTGTCCCTTTTTCGTGTTCTTGTTTAGCTTCTGTTCTTTTCTTCAAACTGTGTCACATATTTTTTACAAAAAGTAGTTGTTTTTCGTTTTTTGGCGATGCGTTATTAGCGTAGGTAGTTCCTTAAAATATTTTTCATGTCCGCAGGTCTTATAAGACTGGTGTTCAGCGACTTCACAAAGCCATCCTACTGGAGGAGCAGCTCAGTGGCGCCGCCACGGAAGAACAGCAAGCGGCGGAAACACAAGGGAAAGAAAAAATTCAAACCTTACAAGTCCAAATGGGTAAGAAACTAAATGTTTATACCATAGCAGTGCAAACACACTCACTTACAAAGAAAACGCGTCTAACGTAGATATAAGTACCTGCAGAGAAATATCTACTACATTTTTGTTTTATTTATACGGGAATACTCACGTTTAATTAAATCGGATACTCCGACTATAGTTTAGATCACATCCGGTGACCTTTTTCAAAGAGTGAAAACAGAGCGTGTGACGCTGCGTCCTACTAAGCAATTAAAAGGTCACCGGTGATCGAAACTATAGTCGGCGTATCCGATTTAATTAAACGTGTGTATTCCCGTATAAATAAAACAAAAATGTGTCAAAACCACGTCAGTTTTCATAATAAATATCTACTACAATGTCATATTCAGTGCAGAGCTAATTTGGACTCTATTTGCATTAGACAGTCAACATCAAAATATATTTATTGCAGTTTGTTGGTAAAACTATTATGTTACATACAGAGTATAATCTGTTTTTAAAGAGCTTCGAAAACAAACTTGTCTCTAAATAGACATGCAATATTAGCTCTGGCATATTAATTACTTGCTAATTATAAGTTATTAGTATTGTTAGTGTACAAAGAAAATGTCATAATATAGTAGTTATGTCAAGTTAAATACAATTTCCACAATGTTATAATGTCATTATTAGTTAGTTAATGTTATTCCAATTAAATCCCTTATCATTAATAAATTCTTTCACGGTGTAATAGCACTTAGTCAGTAGTATTGTTTTTAATTTCAATTTGAACAGATTAGTATTTAGATCTTTATGGTTTCTTGGCATCTTATTATAGATTACCGGTCCCATACAAAAAATGCTATCATTTAATAATTTCTTATTGCGGTTTACTATGAGAAGCTTGTGTTTGTCACGTCTATTACGTTTAGATTTATCATTTGTAAGAGGAAAATAGTTCGGGTTAGTTTTAGCAAAGCATGCTACTTCAAATATGTAAAGTGACGGAAGTGATAGAATTTTATATTCAATAAATGTTGGTCTACAGCTATCAGTGCTATTAAGTCCAAACATTACTCTAATACATCGTTTCTGTGCCTTAAATACGCGTTCCACCTCTGTTGTGTATCGATTTTCCACTGTAGCGCTTAGCTCGTTGACGTAGTCGCGCGTCTGTCCTACATTGGAATATCGATATTGGCCTATACCGCTTGACTTGTAATCGTGAGGTCGCGAGTTCAAATCCAGGCCCGTACCGATGAGCTCTTTGGAGTTTATGTATGGATAACCACTAGCTTTTCGGTGAAGGAAAACATCGCGACGTAACCTGCATACGTCCGGAGAAGAAATTTTATGGCGTATGTGAATCCACCAACCTGCAACTGGGCCAGCGTGGTGAATGGCCCTTTCGCACTTCGAGGGTAGGCATAAGAACAGTGGACAATATGCTAGATGACTGGTTTTTTTTATTGTCCTATTAAAATGTGGCCCATAATTATAGCTGATAAATGAAAATAAAATGAAAATCTGATCAAACATAAGCAACTTATAAGCATTTTAATATCATCTAGACAGAGGCGAAACAGCAAATCGTGACGTCACTTCTCTGTACGCCATATAAATTCTATTCTGACAAGTAAGGCGTGACGTCATTTTTTGTTTTGTGGGAAAGGGACAGAGTTGGCTCTACCAAAAACTTTAAACGCTCATATATCAGAACATTAATAACCGATTTAAATAATTTTTTCAATAAACATACTATATTTACGTAAATTCTTTATCAAAGCTATTGGTTTCAACGATATAAACATCAGTCATCTACCCTATTAAAAACCCTGATTATGTAATGCTTTATGCTTATTGCCAGATAGAAAACTATTAACTTTTAATTACGTTAGTTAGTAATCATATTTATTATACTGTTTCCAAACGTAACCCAGTTTTTAACCTAACCCGAAATAACATTGAATTCGGGTTATGTTAGGAACATCATATCGGGTCAGGTTAAGATGAGGGTTACGTTCGGAATGAAAATTAATCACTTTTTGCTTTTCCTAACTTCGGGTTAGGTTTTCAGGTCAGGTTCGGAATAAACCCTAAAACTGCATCCAGAACCACCGGAGGACGGGTAGCAGCGTCCTCTAGGTTAACGGTGGTTACACTGCGGTCCCCAAGCCGCCTGCCAAGCGTGGGGATTATGGCAACCCCTCCCTATTAAGGGGGAGGCCTTCGTCCAGCAGTGGACGTCTTCTGGCTGATGAGTGTGTGTTTATAAATTTAAATTTATAACATTATCTTTGTTACAGCCACAGCCTAACCACTGGAGATAGCGCAGCGCGTGTTATGAAGAATTAGCCTGTTAAATTATTAATAATGATATTAAATATAAAACCAATTAAGTACTATTAAATCCTATTACATCTACTACTACTAGTACTATTTAAACTTTTATTTAATCCTTTGTATGTATCCTATCACACCAAAGATATATATCTTTGGTGTGAGCAATAAAGAATTAATCTATCTATCTATCTACTAATTATACAAAACCAAATATACAATGTGTAATTAAATGTTCAACAATACTGAAATACTCATCATTATAAACAACTTTTACTATGAGCCAAACCTGAAACGAAATCAGTTGTTCCATACATTTTGTTCAAGGCCAATTAACTTTTTGTATGGAACAGCTGTCTTTTTTACCCGTTTTCAAGGTTGGTATAGTAAAAGTTGTTCATAATGTTGTGTAGGTACATATACCATTCAGTATAGCTAAACTTTTTTGTTACACATTGTAGATGTACTTATAAAGGGTAGCGCGTTAGGCCTAAGCCTAAAAAGATCATTGTACTCATAATTGTGAGCAACTGACACAATAAGGCCAACCCTGAGATCGGAAAAAATAAGCTGTTCCATACATTTTGTCGCGCCTGCCCAATTGCATTTTTTGTATGGGACAGCCGATTCTCTTTCGCGGTTTCAGGGTTGGTTTGTTCGTGGGTTGTCATGGCACTAGTTATCCATTATGATTAGTTTAATGATATTGACGATGAACTCAATGTCACCCTGTATATGATGGCAGTTACATTCAACTTCTCCGACTAAACCAGATAGCCTTTTTCCAAGAAATGTACGACAAGGTTTAAGTTAATCTCCACTTACACAATAAAAAGAACAAAGTAAAGTTTCATTTATTGCTTTATTTACACAATAAATATGTAATATATCTAACAACGACCTAACTAGGTACAGCTGTCACTATCGGCAGCACGAGCTTCCCGAAGACATAATTTCACTAACATTTGATTCCCAAACTATGTTACTTTGTAAAAGGATGAAAAATAAAGCGACATCTAAAATACCAACATAATAGTACATTATGATACGAGTGTGCTATGTTGGTCATTACACTAGAGGCGGTATTATGCGCGCGAGCCGCAGGCGAGCGCGATGAGGAAGCCGAGAGCGTAATGACTAATAGCACAAGAGTTTCATACGACTGTTTTCGTCACACTTGCGAGGAAAAAACAATTTTTTTTTGATAATAATCAACCACACAGCGAAAACATCAACAAACATTTGCGGAAAATGGCGCCCAAACCAGCAATGCGCGCGCAGGTTGTCATTTACTTCAGCGGCATAAAAACTCTTTGTTGGTATTACAAAAAAACTGTAAGTATTACCCGGCTATATTAAGAGTCCTTCGTATACATACGTCTAATTGCAGTCACGTACAAACTTGACTTTACCGGGTTATACCTATTATAGCACCATGTGCCGTAATGTAAAGTAAAAAGCACGCGTGTGTAATAGCTTGGATTATGAGCGTAAACCCGATGCAATAAGTTCCACTTTACGAGCAAGTGTGATGAAATAGTACATTATGATACAAGTGTGTTATGTTGGTCATTACACTAGAGGCGGTATTATGCTATGAATCCGAGTGTAATGACCACACGCACACGCGATCCATACGACTGTTTTCATCACACTTGCGAGGAAAAAACAAACTCTTTTTTATAATAATCAACCACACAGCGAAAAGTCAAAAATATTAAAAATATTAAAATGGCACGCAAGCCAGCGATGCGCAGGTGACATGAATATGAATAAAAACCCAAAAACACAAAAACTCTTTGCTGGTATTACATTAAAAAACTGTAAGTATTACGCGGCTACATTAAGAATGCGTCGTATACATACATCTAAGTTGCAGTGAGTAACAAACTTAACCGGGTTATACCTATTATAACACTACTGCTGTAATGTAAAGTAAAAAGTACGCGTGTGTAATAGCTTTGATTATGACCCTAAAACCGATGTAATAAGATCCATTACGAGCAAGTATGATGAAAAAGAAACTTTCAACCGACTTCAAAAAAGGAGGTTCTCAATTCGACAGTAAGGTTTTTTTTGGTATGTATGTTACGCGATTACTCCGCCAATTGTGAACTGATTTTTATGATTGTCTGGTAGGTAATAAATACTTCAGAGGTAGTCCCATATAATTTTTATCGAAAAGTTCAGTAGTTTGGTTATTAAATCAAAATTACTAGAAAGTATGAAGATGTCATCCAGGTATTCGAAGTTGAAGTCGGTTGTTATTTTTTTTTAAAGGTCTATTATTTTGTTTAGAGGATTATGTAGTGCGAATTTTTGTTATTTTGAATACCTATGTTCGTCGTATTATTTAAAAACGTTATTTTTCATCTTTTTACATCCCTACCCTAGTTATAAAGCAGTTTGACCGCACAAATACAACGTCAAGATCAGATCGCACAAACAAACTCGGACAATTATTTATATAGATAATAATTACATTACTTAGCATCTTTTGGTACTTTTTGGCAGAATAACATTTCTACAGGGATATTTTATTCAGTTGTCTCTCATTACATTCCTATGGCGGTCGCGGTTGAACTATACCCACATGCGAATTTCTACCCTAACGTTTCAAAGTTAAAGTAGTTTTTCGACTAACGCACTGAAACGCGCGATTCAGAATCACTTTGGTGTGTTTCGCGAAATATTACCATAATCTCAGGTGCTCAGGGTGGATATTCGCGTGCTGGTAAACAGGAAATCACTCTTATATCAGAATGTCCTATAAAATAAATGTTAACATTCCATGTAATTTTTCTAAAGCTTTCAAGATTATTATATCATTTTCCATACCTACGAAATAACATGGACTATTCTACTTTAAGTCGCCAGCGATCCGTTAATCCCACATATTCGGGTACCCGTAACGGTACGACTACGCCAAAAGGAGGTCACACACCACCAAAAGCCAGGACTCATTATTGAAATAAATAACTAATTGAAGCAACTATAACAAGCCAACCGTGAAATCGCGAAAAAAAACAGCTATTCCATAGAAAAATATCATTCACTCGCGACAAGATGTAGGTACGGCAGGCTAATCATGTAACTGTTCGGGATCGCGATTTGTCATAATTGTCACTTGTCACTGTCACGCTAAAACTCATTTGACCCTGCAGGGCAGGACGAAACGCCAAAAGACCGACGGATTTGCTTCACATAATTAGGAAATCAGTGCAATTCGTTTGTTAACGATAGCGAGAGAAATCCCTCCGCGTTACCGTGAAGTTGTGACAGTGACAAGTGACAATTATGACAATCGCGATCCCGAACAGTTACATGATTATCCTGCGGAACAGCTGATATTTTTTTCGCCATAAAAGTTAATCACAAAGTTGAGTATAATGGTTTAGCAACACCGTTACGCGTAACCCTGCTTACATACGCAAATAATATTCACAAGTCAGAGAAATACACCAAAGTAACAATAAGCAAACGTAACCTAACAATTTAAATACACAGCCCGCGCCAACCCTGAATGAATCATACAAAACTATACAAAAATAATACAAAACAAATGCACTCACATACACAATACATGTCAATGTACAATATATGTTCTAAAGGCGCGTTCACATTTGCAAAATTTCCGGCGCAATTTAGCAACATCAACATCTGCATAGATTTGGGGACTTCCATGCAAAACTGCCACTGACAAAGGTACCTAAAGGTCCACATAAAAGCAACCTACTAATCATACTAACTTATTAAATAAACTTCCTTAGTTGACTCTCTTTTGTAGCTATAATTTAATCTGTATCACGTTTATCTAAAGCCCGTTTTCTTATGTGTCTTATTGTGTTAACAATAAATGCCGATTTACAACGATTAGCGATAAAAATTACAGTCATTGGTTCAAACCCGCCATAGCTGTTTACATATGTGACCCCTAAAATGGCCTTGAGTTACAAATCTACCATTGCATTCATCTAACATTGCCGAGAAGCCTGGACCTGGTTATGTCTCAAAGCTGTATCCAGAACCATCGGAGGACTGGCAGCTCTCCTGCTCCTCGCCTCTTCTCTGTTAACGGTGGCGAGCGTGGGGGTTATAGCCCCCTGTTAGCGAGAAACTAAACAAAATGGCGGATTTCGTTCGAGTCGTGTGATATTTTATTTTATTGTGTTGGCTACGGAAACGGTTAACCAAACAAAAGCCCCTCATTCGTTTCGGAATTAAGTCCTTCAGAATGTAATGGATTTCATTGGTCGATGGCGCACAGAATGAATGAACAAATCAGAGACAATTCCTTAAACATCACATCGATGTTTAGCGCGCGTGGGCCACTTTTTATTAAAAACTTCGATGTGACGTTTAGCGCGTGGAAGAGTTTAAGGGAGGCTTTCGTCCAGCAGTGGAAGTCTTCTAGCTGATGACGTGACGTGTTATACGTGTTTAAAAAAAACTGCTACGATTAGGTACACGGCTAGTATTAATAAAATTTTACCAATTTCAGACAACTACAAATCAGGTACCTCTCGCCCAAATGTTGCAAATGTGTACGCGTCACAATATCTACAAAAGCCAAATAGCCTAAGAATTGCGAGACAGATTTTAATGAATTTTGCAAATTTACAATACAATACAATACACATACACAATATAATTTACGGTATGTTTATACATTTTTGATACGTTTATGGGTTTAGTCAAAATTTTAGAATCTGTTTCACAATTCGCCGTAATAAAAACTATACAAAAACAATTACAAATTAATTAAAAAATCAGAGTGTACAAAGTATAGCAGAATAAAAGATAGGCAGTAGCTTCTGTTACCGTGACTATGTTTAAATAGGAGCCTAGACATGTTGGCCTTGTAGGAACAAGTTAGTGCAGAATGATAACTGTGGTAGAATTAGAGGGCGCTGCTTTGCTAATACGTTGTTCGTTTCGGTAAAAACAACTGCAAAGCAATTTTGATTATACAGTTAAGTTTGTCATTAGATTAGTTTTGTAAGATAGTTATTGGGCTTGGTGTAGGTCGACTACTTTTTTTTTTCTAGTTGTAATCGAATTAGAGCCTGTCCTAGTTAGACCACCACGACTCGACCATATGACCCCCCCCCCCCCCCCCCCCCCTGACTTGAAAGCAGGATCCGCCCTTGGCCCGTGTCCTAGTTCTATCCCTAGTAATATACGGCCTTACCTAAAATAATCTCGATTCTCTTAGTCACTGCTTAAACTTCTCTGTCCTCTTCTAGCACGTGCAACTTCACGTCAGAGAGAAGATGGCAGAGCATCTTAAGCAGTGACTAACGGTTGAGAAGTTTTTTTAAGTACGGCCGATAGTTATTAACTGGGATATAGCTAAATCCCTAGGCATAAATACAATGTGTGACAAAAAGGTTCAACAATATTGGGGCCTCATTTTTGAATCGTACGCAAGCGTAGCGCATGCGAAAGGAGCCGGCCTTCGAACGATATTGTTTGGAATAAGGTTCAAAAGTCGTTCGTTTATCGTATCGTTACAGTATCGTTTAAAAGTCGGCCACTTTCGCATGCGCAACTTTGCGTACGATTCAAAAATGAGGCCCCTGAAGGGTATGTACTCATTATTATGAACAACTTTTACTATGGGGCCAACATTGACATCGCGAAAAAAATACAGCTGTTTCATACAAAAAGTTAATGGACCTTGAACAAAATGTATGGAACAGCTGTTTTTTTTGACGATTTCTGTGTTGGCCCCCTAGTAAAAGTTGTTCATAATGATGACTACATACATACCCTTGAGTATTGTTGAACCTATTTATTACACGTTGTATAGGACTCGCTATTCAAAAACCGTAACACTGTGCCCATGTCATTCAAATTCAGCGTTTATAGCATTCAAAACTATAACCATTTTTTTTGCCTGACGTTATATGTTTCTACGTCGTAAAATCGTATAGTTCATTTTCTTTACCAAGACAGTTCTCTTTGTACACACACTAAAGTTACATTAAAGGTTTACTAGACTTCGTGTGTGTGTACTCGTAATATAAGTTTTAGTAAGAATTGTTCCGGACGTTTGCAAGTTTCCTCACGATGTATTCCTTTACCTAAAGGACAGTAGTCAGTAAGTAAGTTCGTATAGGCCGAGTGGCGAAGGCCGCTGACATGGCTGACTGTTGTTGTTATAGAAACTAGAACAAACAACCGCGACCAACAATTTAACATGTCATCCGACCCATGGTAGCGCTCAGAAATAAATGCCACTCACGGTCACCCCCATCCGAAGACTGACCGGACCGTCCGTTGCTTAACATCGGTGATCATTTAGAATCACCTTGACAAGCTACGCCACGAGCGCTACGAGGTACTAAATTACTAAATTAAACAAGACAGTGGTATTCAAATCCGTACACAAACTCCATTAAACTCGTTAGTAAGGGCCTGGATTGAATACGTGACCACAGCCACGGAGCTTATGTATAGGTTTTAATACTACTGACTTTTCGGTGAAGGAAGTTGGAAGTTTGCCAGTTATTCACCACCAAGCAGTAGTGTGCAAGCATTACTGTGTTCCGGTTTGAAGGGCAATGTTACCAGAAAAAACTGAGTATGAAGAGATTTAACATCTAATATCTCAGGGTGACGAGCGCAGTGCAGTGCGGCGCAGGATTGTGTTCGCAAGTTCACAATTCTGGCACTGCTACTGTTAGTGGCAGGCGTGGCACTTACCATCAGGCGAAGGCGTCACTTGAATGTATAAACAAAAAAGGGAAAACATCGTGAGGAACTGCGTACGTCCATGGAAGAAATTCAATTTATTAATATTCTATTCAGCTACCTTTATGAACCAACCGACCCGCAACTGGGCCAGCGTGGTGGATGTGGCCCAGTCGCCCTTCTAGGCCTAAGCCCAGCAGTGGACTATTAAGGCTAATTATGCTATTAAGAATTTCACTAGACCTCCATATATGGTGCAACGCTTTTGAACCTAGTTTTCAACTTACCCCAAATCTTTGTTTTGCTATTCCCATCTGAAGTGAAATTAATTTATTCCACTAAAATAGGAACAAACATGATCGTATTAATAAGTTGTTTCATTGTGTTCGTTTGAACATCGTTATCCTTCTAGAATATCATTGTACTCATCATTATGAACAACTTTTACTATGGGGCTAACCCTGAAATCACGAAAAAAAATACAGCTATTCCATACAAAAAGGTCCATCGATCTTGGACAAAATGTATGGAACAGCAGATATTTTTTTCGCGATTTAAAGGTTGGCCCCATAGTAAAAGTTGTTCCTAATGATGAGTACAATGAAATCCTCGAAGGATAACGGTGTTCAAACTAACAGCCTGTATTTTGCCATTCATCTGAAGTTCGATGTGTTGACTGGTAAACTGTTATGGGCAAACCAGACGTTTATCTTCAGACGAAAGGCTCGTTTTATCGCTCAATTTGAAAGGAACTCCATTGACAACATATATAGTCCTGTAACTATTGCAAATACTAAAGGCATGCGACATTTAGGCCTAGTTCATACAAGGCAGAATGGTAAATTTGTAGCAATAGGCCACCTGCGAAAGTGAAATAAGCCTTTAGAGATTTTATACCTTCAAGCTTGGATAAATAATATGTCTAGATAGAGTATCGAACTGTTTATGAATAAAAAATGACAGGCCAACATTATTATACTAGTGTGCGTGACAGCCATGTCTTACACTCGCGTTGCACCATTCTCGTTGTTATAGTGTGTGTGCATAAGAGGCTAACAGTTAACCGCTATTTTATTCAACGCGTTTAGGATCCATCAGTCTATCTAACCATATAATTTATCAAAGCCTTCAAGATTATGATAATGGACAAGTGAGAGAACTGCAGACAGAAGTCTCTATATACAGAAATGCCTTCTCGAAATGGCGCTGCAGATGAGGCGGGTAGTTTTATAAAGCTAGCTCACGGCCGTAGACTGTCAGCTCCGAACGCATTGCACCACGCGTAGAAGCGCCTTAGACTTACTAACTTTTCTAACTACCCGTTACAGTTCACATTTATGGCATTCGTTTTTTGAACTGTTCAAACGAAGATGGTGGAATAACAAAGACGTCTTGGATGCCATGTTGTATACAATTTTGAACAAAAAATAAAACGGACTGCAAATATTGAGTCGTGTAATCAGTGCCGTAAATAGGGCGGTGCCTGGCTCCGGGCGCTGGTCCTGGAGGTCCAGGACCAAGTTTTGAATATTTTTCTTTTCAAGGGCGCAATTATAGAAGCTCGCACCTGGCGCATAAAAGGCTATTTACGAAACTACATATAATATCTAAACACTCTTATTTAATCAACAACCAATTATACCTAAATCCAACTACGAAGCAGGACGAAGCATGAAACAAGACGTCAATAGGCTAGATGACTGATGTTTATCGTTGAACCAATAGCTTCGATGAAGAATTTAAGTAAATATAGTATGTTTATTGATAAAATATTTTTAATCGATTATTAATGTTCTGATATATAGGCATTTCAAGTTTTTGGTAGAGAAATCTCTGTCTCTTTACCACAAAACAAAAAATGACGTCACGCCTCTGTGCGCCATACTTGTCAGAATAGAATTTATATGGCGTACAGAGAAGTGACGTCATAATCTCCTCTCTGTCTAGCATGATATTAAAATTATTATAAGTAATTAATCAGCTATATTTATGGGCCACATTTTAATAGGACAATAAAAAAAACCAGTCATCTAGCCTATTTAGTTGTTTAAACATTTTACATAATTTCTATCTTCAAAACTGTTGCCATCCTTATTCCATATTGCAATGAAGAGATAAGCTGATAATTTGAGTATCAATTAATAGGGTATGTGCATGTGTTTTATTTAATAAAAAAAAGTTTAGGGAGAGTTTACTGAATCTAATATTGATACCGAAGAAATAATTGATATTCAGCTGGTAAAGTTCCGATATAACTTAAATATATAGCTTACATTTTTTTTAACCAGCCGCAAGGAAACAATCTGTTACTTTCCATCGAAACACGTGCTGGTATAGAACTTGTTTAGGGTAGTGATATCTGACGTCATTGTCTACTAGAGTGTACTCTCTGTCTAACATGAAACTAAAATGTTTATAACTTCGGTATTTATGCATGTGTTTATTTTTTATCGACTTCAAATTAAGGAGGTGGTTCTAAATTCGGCTGTATGTATGTTCACCGATTTCTCCGTAAATTGTGGACCGATTTTGAAAATTCTTTTTTTGCTTTGTTTTTTTTTGGTGTTTTGAGGTGGTCCCATATTAATTTGAAGTAGTTACTCTTGTTCTCAAGGGTTGACTTTGTTGATACGCGGTTGTTTTGTGAGGCAATAAAAATACATGCACATTCCATATTTCGAGAAGTATATCTTAATTAACGCTATTTTCTGGTTTACAGATGCAGGATCAACAAACGTCTTCAAAAGCGCTCTTACACTAATATTTATTTACAATAAGATATAAATATACAATAATATCATCGTCCAACAATA
This sequence comes from Erannis defoliaria, assembly GCA_905404285.2. Classification (NCBI taxonomy): domain Eukaryota; kingdom Metazoa; phylum Arthropoda; class Insecta; order Lepidoptera; family Geometridae; genus Erannis; species Erannis defoliaria. Next base: position 15,173,166 of record FR990084.1, read on the forward strand.
GGTAAATAATTTCTCTGATATACAAACCAACTTTTAAATATCTTTCATGATAATTTTAACACCCTTAAAGAATGTTGTTGATATACAATTTTAAACACATACAATCTATGCTTATTACGATAAAATATAACACTTGGATTTAGAACTGTTCAGTTCAATTGGTTAATTTTATTATATTGTTGAAATTTGTTTCTAAATAATGATCACACTTTATTATGAATGGGAAAGTTTGTGAGTGTGTGCGTATGTTTGTTACATTCTTTACGCTGCTGGCTTAACTTATCTGAGTGAAATTCTGAATGACGATAGCTTGTATCAGCAAATTTTACGGTTCCCATAGGATAGCGAGTGAAACTGCGGGGCATAGCTCATTTATAAACAAATTGTATGTATTTATCAATCTTTTAGTTTCGTTTCAAACTTTAGTCACATTTTGCTAAAATTTCGGAGGTAAGCTTGTTAAAAAATCGTAGCTTAATGTTATGTAAAACTAATAAGGCTTAATTTCGAATCGACCCTAGCTCGAATCCGGTAGAAAAAGTAACCGGAGAGTGACATGAAATAACCCCAAGTACAGAAACACTTAACATTTATTGACGCCTTGCGAGGCTCTTGCTAGATTTTGCGGCTGGATCAAGGGTCAGATCCAAAAAGGCAGTGAACCTTGACACGGCACGCATTGTTAGGAGTTTCCACATTCCACATCCTTAACCACCAGCAACTAGAGCCTTGCCCCGCTCCCGGCGGCACTACATAAAATACTTCATGTTTAAATTTAAAAAATAGTAATCTATGAAAAAGAGATAATTGCAAAGTCAAATTGAATTAGATAAAGACAGACTATTTGCCTATTCTAGGTCAATTGAAATAGAAACTCCGAACAACAAAATGCTATTTGAACCTTATTACAGCCTCATAGATAACAATATCCACTTAGAATTTCAACAGTAATTATAGCCACAAACACAAGTGACGATTTTAAAAAGAATTCTATTCACTCTAGCCTTTATTCGACACCAAGTAGGTCGATAGTCCGCGCACTGCGCTCGCACTAGACGTAACTGTAGATTTCAGCCGCTTTGACGCTTCCTCCAGAACTGATGTGAGGCAGCCGTTCTACCTGGAAACTAAACCTGCTTTAGAAAAGTTCTGGGTTCAGCTGCAATGGCACAGCAAGGGACTTCGAGCGTATACCAAGTTAAAGCAAATTCCTTTCACCCAAACTAAAAAAATATAAAAATATGCCTCGCTGACACGATCCGAGTCAGCTCGGTCCGATCGCACTCGTACGAGTAAGCTTCATACGAGTGTACTAGGATTGCTGTTGAACATGTTGACATTACATAGTTCACTCGTATCGTTTTCTTCATTGGTTTCGTTGTTGCTCACAGTCAAATCTAGTTGTGTCACCGTCAAACCACTTTGGTTTTCTATTATCCGCCATTTTATTTCACTGCTCGTATACGAGCTAGCTCAGAAAAGTAGAACGCGGTCCGAGTCTACTCAGATCGGTCAACATCACCAGAGTGCGCTCGGATTCTCGGTTGCCACAATACGAGTGGCGTCCGCGTAGGTATCCGAGTGGGATCGGACCGAGCTGACTCGGATCGTGTAACGCTTTACTAAACATGGGGTCTTACAATTTAATAAGATTGTCACAGTATGAAGAATAATAATATTTCGATCGCCATGTTTGAACCGGTGTGGTATGCAAAATTAAACTTAGTCCTTCAACCTTAAACTTAGTACTTCCACTTATCGCCTTTGGCTTTACCGTAACTATATATTTAGGTTTTTAATTAGACAGACTAAACTGACAGATGTAGCACTTTTCAAAATAATGCTGTCAGCTAAAGATCTGTATTGATAGATATATAGTTGAGTTTTTATCGTACAAAAGAACTGGACAACAGAGTATTTCTTCTAACCGATGGATAGGTTCTTGAGTGGCCGTACTGTGACATATTGAATCCAATCTCTTTAGATTCAGTCGCCGAAACTGCGCGACCACGAACCTTATTGCGAGGTGAGAAAATTCACGGTCGCGCAGCGTCGGCGGTTGAACCGAACAATGGTTCTTAGAGTACATGGTACGGCCCCAGTTCTTTTAACACGGTAAAAACCATCGATAAACGTCGGTTAACAGGTCTTCGAGCGGTGTGGCCTGCCCATACTCTACGATACTGACCTAGTCGAGTTCTATCCGGGAGGAGGGCGCGAGCGTGCCGCACTGTATCTTGGACTCCTTGAGCTTGTTGAGCGAGAGTCGTAGGTCGTCGTGCGTGATGGGCCGCACCGCGTCCACGTACTCGTCCTCCGAGTCCGACCCGGTCGTGTTGCTCGTTTTGCTCTGCAATATTACAGCCGAATGGATCAACACCTTTACTCTTCGTAATGATAAATGGATTTAGCTCGAATTGCGCAAAACTTAAAGTCGTAATTTATCTACTTAAACATCTCTTGACTTGAATATCTCTAATAAACTAAATAAAATATCTCCTTTCAACTCAAACGCGCACGCACTTATGCACTCTCGCACGCACGCTAACATACACACAGAGTAAAACTGTCAGTTATAGGATAACACAAGCGTGAGGCGTGTGGTTGTGTACCTGTTCCCTGTGTATCTCGTGGCGCGCGAGGTCCCGCACGCGGTACACGGCCGCCTGCCGGCACAGCTCGTGCAGGTCGGACCCCGAGAACCCCTCCGTGCTGGTTGTGTACCTGTTCCCTGTGTATCTCGTGGCGCGCGAGGTCCCGCACGCGGTACACGGCCGCCTGCCGGCACAGCTCGTGCAGGTCGGACCCCGAGAACCCCTCCGTGCTGGTTGTGTACCTGTTCCCTGTGTATCTCGTGGCGCGCGAGGTCCCGCACGCGGTACACGGCCGCCTGCCGGCACAGCTCGTGCAGGTCGGACCCCGAGAACCCCTCCGTGCTGGTTGTGTACCTGTTCCCTGTGTATCTCGTGGCGCGCGAGGTCCCGCACGCGGTACACGGCCGCCTGCCGGCACAGCTCGTGCAGGTCGGACCCCGAGAACCCCTCCGTGCTGGTTGTGTACCTGTTCCCTGTGTATCTCGTGGCGCGCGAGGTCCCGCACGCGGTACACGGCCGCCTGCCGGCACAGCTCGTGCAGGTCGGACCCCGAGAACCCCTCCGTGCTGGCCGCCAGCCGCCTGTAGTCGATGTCCGGCGCCACCGGCTCCTGCACAACCAGACAAGGGGAAACATGACTCATGATAAAATAAATAAACTCATTGATAAAGCGAAGCAAAGCTCACAATAATAAATTTGCAATTCTAGCATTGGTACAGTTATAGGCAGGCGTGATGCATGTGGAACGTGGCCGGCATGCGCTGCTGGATCGTTGGGGTCATGAGTTACCTGCTGCAGGATGAGGGAGAGGATGCGCTCGCGCTGCGCTTCGCTAGGCATGGGCACGTGGAACGTGGCCGGCATGCGCCGCTGGATCGCCTTGTCCAGGTCCTGCGGACGGTTGGTGGCGCCTACAAAACGAAAGGGAACAGTTACACTCTCGACGTACGCTAAAACATGACGCACTCGATTGCTGGCTCCTTTTCTAGGTTGCTGTCGTCGCCTAGTAAAGGAGAGAGTAAAAAATCTGTTTATACCATTCCCCCTCTAAAAGGCTTATTTTATTCACTGAAAACAGTGAATAAAAAGAACTTTTAATCACAAAAATTTTGGTGTTTGAATTTAGAACACACCAACATATTCGATCTCCATCTCAATGCTATACAGGTTGTATAAACTCTTAAGCACTCTTAATATATCCGTGTAATACAGTTTTTTTGTAATACCAACAAGCTTTGCTTAGTGTGGGGCTAGATGGCGCTGTGTGTAATAAATGTCCCCCCAATTTTTTTTAGTTTTTAAAGAGTTCTTATGCCGCTGCAGTAAATGTCGCGCATTGCTGGTTTGGGCGCCACTTTCCGCAAATGCTTGTTGACGTTTTCGCTGTGTGGTTGATTATTATCAAAAAAAGTTTGTTTTTTCCTCGCAAGTGTGATGAAAACAATCGTATGAAACTCTTGTGCTATGTTAGTCATTACACTCTGGGCTTCCTTATCGCGCTCGCCTGTGGCTCGCGCGCATAATACCGCCTCTAGTGTAATGACCAACATAGCACACTCGTATCATAATGTACTATTAGTATGTGGACTATATCTATTAGTGTTCCTAAAAGATCGCAGAAGTTAAGCAACGAACTACATAAGGCAGGCTTCGGATCGGTGACCGCAAGTGGCATTAACAACTGAGCACAACCGTGGGTTGAATAAACCGTTCTTTCAACTTGAACCCCCCATTTGGAACCCCTGAGGGATCCACGGAAGCCTTGGTCCAGCAGCGGACGTCTTCTGGCTCATGACGTGAGGTCTGTGATTTTAGCTCATAGGTGATGTTGTTGAAATGAAATGAATTTATTCCACTAAAAATATAGTACAAATATGATCGTATTGGTATTATAGTCCGATATATTTTGCTATAGAAAATTTTACGGCTATCAACTAATTTTTTTAATAAAAAAAGACACGAGTCCGTCACCAAATAAAACATAAATACACCACTACTTTTTTTAAATTAGCTTAATTTTAACAGCGTTATCTATTTCCGATAATGAACACATTCCTGAAGAAAAAAACTGAAAATATGAGGTAAAAAAAATGTCTCGAAAATTTGGTAATTATTGGACACTAAATATGCAACACAACCATTTACGCAATTTACTCTATTACTATGTGCGTCAGCTGATTGAAGTCATTCATAAGCTGTGCGTCCCTCTCTTCGCTCAATTCTGCGCCGACGCCGGCGGGCGGCTGTAATCAAAGGCGCCGCGCCGCAAGGCCAGCGAGCGATTCAAAGGTAGCCGCCGCGACACCAACGTACTGTCGTTAGTCGCGTGCTAATTGCGGTCAAGGTAACACCGGTTGCAGTGACCATTCGCGCCGCGTCGTCGATGCGCTATTTTGATAATGGCGTATCAATACAGTGCTCGTGAATACACTTTAATGTTACGTGCATATTTTATGTGTAACGAAAATGCCACTGCAGCCGTGCAAATGTATCGTGAGCTGTACCCGGACTCTCGTCAGCCGACCCGAATAACGATGGATTTTTATCTGTGGAGTGAAATTAAACGCCGAGTGTATTTTGGTGAACCGGACACGTCGAATTATTAAAACAGCGCATCGTAGACGCTTTTGATGAAGTGAGATGTGAAGTTAACGTTTTGAACTCTCTAAAGAGCAATTTAGTGAAACGTGCTAGAGTGTGCATTGACAATGGAGGAGGACATTTCGAACAATTATTAAAATACCTGTAATGTAAGTGTAAATATCTTTTTAACTGCCAATCTTTGTAAATAGTTGATTCCAACTTTTTAAATACGCCAAAATTACCAATTTTTTCATTCAACATTTAACTTACATTTCAAAGTGTTTAATAAAAAAAATACTTAATCAGTCACATAATTAACGTAATTTTGCCGGTCCTAAGCCCGTAAAAGTATGAAGGGAAAGTTAGAATCGAAATGTACCTATTTAAAATCGTTTCAGAGACAAACTACCTTAGCCTAAGCTACAGTAGTAGGTAGGTATTGTTTCTAGAACACAATAAGGTCGGTGATAGTGATTTCGCGGCATTTGTAATAAAATGCCTACAAAGCTACCACCCACGCTACTCCATTATGATTTGACACATCAATCATTGCGGCGTGAAGAGGTGCGAGTGAAATGGGTTTATAACCCGTAAGAGAAGGAATGAGCGCGTTCATTGATAAACGATGACGTAGTATTTTGATTGTACTATCATAATACGGTGTTCATAATTTGTGGCAGGATATTTGTAATTATAAACTTGTTATAACTGAAGCACTATGGCATATAGAGGTGTACTGACAGCGTATTTACGATGTATGTATAGGTATAAATCGCGTGTTAAAATTAAGCTAGCTTAAATAAAGTAGTGGTGTATAAATGTAAGCGACATATATGAGCGGTTTAGGTAACTACCTATATCGATTGCATCAGATGTGTGAAAGAGATGGTTATATGTGGAAGAATATTGGTATGAAAGAGACAGCACAAAAGGAAAGGTATGAGTGAGATAGTTTATAAGAATTGTAAATAGGTGTAAAAGAGAAAGAGATTAAACGTGAATTGAAAAGCAACGACTCGGCCTTTCACTTCTTTCATAAATATATTTTTTTAAATTTTGTTGTGGTAGGGTTTTTTTCAATTTTTTGTTGTTGTTGCAATGGTTTTTGCTCACCCATGATGATGACGGTGCAGGTGGGGTCTGTGATAAGTCCGTCCCATAGCGACATAAACTGCGTCTTCATCATGGCCGTGGCTTCGTGGTCGTGCGCCGTGCGCGTGCGCAGGAACGACTCGATCTCGTCTGCAAGGTGATATATACCGGGTTAAACAGGCAGGTTCACTTCCATGTTCAAAACCGCGTCTAAACGTATACAATGTGTAACAAAAAAGGTTCAACAATACTGAAGGGTATGTATCGTCACTCATCATTATGAACAACTTTACTACGGGCCCAACAATGAAATCGCGAAACAAATTAATTATAATATTAAGTGCAAGCAATTTTGTACTTTAACTGTATGAGATAGTGTACATTTTCCACTGTAACGTTTGCCTCGTTGGCGACACGCGGCTCCCGCCAGCCGTGCGCGCGCCTCACCACTGCACTGAAATTTGTAGTTGCAGGACTTTATTGCAGAGTCCACCTGGACCTTTACTAGTCATTTAACCGCCAAGCAGTAGTGTGCAAGTATTACTGTATTTCAGTTTGAAGGGCAATGTTACCAGATAAATTATTGGGCATATAGAGATTTGTCATCTCTTATCATCAGGGTGACGAGCGCAGAGCAGTGCGGCGCAGGATTTTGTTCGCAAGTTCACAATTCTGCCCCTGTTATGGGCAGGCTTGATGCTAATGAACAGCAGACTAATCATGTAACTGTTCGGGATCGCGATTTGTCATAATTGTCACTTGTCACTGTCACGCCAAAACTCATTTGACCCTGCAGGGGCAGGTCGAAACACCAAAAGACCGACGAATTTGCTTTACATAATTAGGAAATCAATACTTTCGTTCGTTAAGGATAGCGAGAGAAATCCCTCCGTGATACCGTGAAGCCGTGACAGTGACGAGTGACAATTATGACAAATCGCGATCCGAATCGCGATCCCGAACAGTTACATGATTAGCTGCAGAACATCAAGCCAGTCTCGTCACTCGATTGCTTAAAAAATAGTGTCTATGTTGGCGCAGCGCTTAAGTAGAGCGATCTTCTACTAGACTATACTAGACTAGGCTATCATACAGTGGGCTGACCTATGAAGACGATACAGGGCTGCAGCTTGACGGCGAGGCTGAACACGGCGGCGGCCAGCTTCTGCGTCTCGCCGTACCACTTGTCCGTCAACAGCGACACGTCCAGGTTTATGAAACTCATGTTTGCTTCCTTCGCTGTGGCCTTCGCGATGAGGGTCTTGCCGCAACCTGGAATATACAAATAATATCACTATCACTAATATCTATCACTAATATATATTATTAATATCTATCACTAATCTCTATCACTAATCCTAAAATTCTTAATAACAATTGTTATGCATTCCCATTGTCTTGAATTGTGTAAAAAACATGTTTTTTTTTCTTAAATAAAATCTTGTCTATCGTCTATAATATCAGACTAAGATGTGTGTTTTTTCTAGTTTTCATCACAATATTTTTAAATGTAATATTTTTGCAAGCCGAAAGGTAGGATATGGCAGCCACAAATTGTTTTGTTTATTTCCACCTATACTTTATACCCATATACGCAGTAAATTTAATTGAATTGAATTGAATATTTATCACTAATCTGTATCTTTTACTACACTTGGAGTGGCCAAGAAACTCACCACCACCCAAATATTGTGGATTTTCCTTGTATACGTACCAGGTGGCCCATGCAGGAGCACCCCCTTAGGCGGCTGCGTGAGGCGGCTATCCGCGAACAGCTCGCGCTTCTGTATCGGCAGGATGACGGTCTCGCGGAGCTCCTGGATCAGCTGGTCCAGGCCCGCGATGTCCTTCCAGTTCACCTGCAGATACAACAACGACTTCATCATTGTTTTATTTATAACATTTCACACAGCGCCATCTAGCCCAAAGCTAGCCTAATCGCGAGACCGCTGGACTTGTAATCGTGAGGTCGCGGGATCAAACCCAGGCCCGTACCAATGAAGTCTTTGGAGTTTATGTACGGATAGTCATACCACTTATAGGCTAGGCTTTTCGGTGAAGGCAAACATCACGTGGAAACCTGGATCGTCCAGAGGAGAATTTCAATGGCTTATGTGAATTCACCAACCCGCAACTGGGCCAGCGTGGTGAATATGTCCCTTCGAGGTTAGGCCTAATTGTCCAGCAGTGGACAATTAAAAAAACTGATTACTACTTTATCCATCTAGCCCCAAACTAAGCAAAGCTTCTCCTATGGGAACCAGATAAACCAAACAAAAAAAAACAAAATGTTTTTATTTCGGACAAATTTATTTCCATAAAAAAAAAAAAAAAAATTATTTTTTGCTAACACCATGGGCACTTGAGTGCTTCGACCCCTTATTTTTACCACCATGTTACCATTTTAGTTGTATCTTAGTTTTAATATTTTCAACGCATTAAATAAGCTCATGTCCTTCTGAGAAGACCACAAATCGGTTTTTAATTGAATTTTAATTTATGAAACCGCGCCATCGCGACGCTCCCTGAATCTTGACTAACTACTCTACAAACTAGTCTGTGTAGTTGGCCAAATAAACAAACAAAAATCTTCCACCCATGAAAATTAATATGTTTAGAAAAGACAATAGTTGTTGGCGAGCGAAGCATATTTTACATAGGTACATCTGCGCGATTGTAGCCAAAGGATGCCGTTATTGCCAGTAAAGACATTAGCTTTAGAAATCGGCAGTTTTAGGAAGGCTCACTATTAATATTTTGTACTGCAATAAAGCAAATAGATTTCGGCTACAGGATAAGTCATAATTGCATTGTTTAAAGATATTAGAAAGCGGCATAGGCTGTAGTTAAGGCCAATACAAAGAGCCATATAGTAATTTTAGCTTTGTTCGTAGCCTGAGTCGAAAAGACAGCTGCGTTTTATTGCCCTACAACTGTAACCGTGGGACTGGAAACGTACCAGGTAGGAACACGCTGTCTACTAGGTAAATTAGGTAGGATAATATGATGCATTCGTATGATACGATGTATTTATGTGCTATGTGCCTCATATACTCTTTAGGTACATCGATTCTGTATAAGTGTCTCCTGCATATTGTTAGTATACCTACGTTATATAGGATAACGTATGTAGAGATGGATTCATTTATATAACTTGCATGTAGGCTCTATGTCACCTAGGATGTTAGGTTTTAGATAGAGCCGGTAGAATAGGACATGCTATTGTTAAGTCTTAGTTTAGAATAACGAATGGTCCTAACGTTGTGTACGTTGTATTCTAGGTACTTAGTTGCTAGTTAGGTACTCTAGGTTAGTTAGGACAATAATGTAAGACTAGATAGTAGATATATTGTATTAATAAGCCATAGATAGTGTAATTTCATTATTGTATGGTATTTTTGTATACATTAATATTATGCTACCGTGCCGCCATCTGGAGTGCGCAGGTAGAAAATAGAAAGGAAGGGTTTGCATAAAAGCACCCTCTCCGGGGTGCCCGTTGGTAGTCGTTGTTAAACATCCGTGCTACACGCACGTAGTCGTTGATACACATCCGTGCTACACGCACGTAGTATACGTAGTCCGTCAGTTGATTTAAGCGCTTACGCATCGTGCGTATAGCTATCCGTTAAATAGCCGTAGTTCCGTGTATCGTATTACTGTATTGTTCTGTACTTAGTTATTTTTGTGTCAAACTGTTTGTGTGTGTCAAGAAATAAAATAATTTAGTGTTTTTCTCAAACTGTCGGTTTTATTATACGTTCGCGTGCTTTCGAATCCAATAACCCTTGCGCCTAAAAACGCCCGTTTACAACAATAGTGGTGCACCATTAAAAAAAACAGACAAGTTTGATGGACTGTACAATGAACATTTTCTTAAGCAATTCCCAACGATACAAGAATGCAAAATTAATATGAAATACTCAATGGGTCTTTAACCTTGAGTTTAGTATGGTCAGAAATATTTAATTATAAAATGATAGCAAGTAACATGTAGGATATTGTTATATCTTCGTTGAGTACAATAGCTTACATTAATACTAAATTGACTAAGTGCTTGCCCCGAACTGTTACCTCAAGCATTACAAATCTCGCAAGCCCTGGATATTTTTTGCGCTTATTTTAAATCATTTTACAACATCTACACTTGTAAAAAAACAAGAAGTGACGGGTAAACAAAGTCAAAACAATAGCAATAAATTAACTGATGATATTTACAATGATTTATGCCTTATACGTCCTGAGAAAGTTCGTCCTTCATTAAAAAATCTGCTGTCGTTCCGCATTGTGCCGTATTCGGTCCAAAATCTATTTTATAAAAAAAAAAACATTTTGTCCCACTTTTCAGCTCCATCACGAAAAATAAGCTTAGAATAACAAGTAATAACAGAAATATAATCTTCCACACCCATCGCTGGACTAGACTAGACTCTAGAGCCTCAGCCTCGGCTCATGTCTATGATCGTGATTGCTTGTTTTATTTTTCCTCTTTTATCTGCCATCGACTAGTAAGTCATAATCAGATTTTCTGGCTTGTTCTTATTAGGTGACACCCCAATGGGAATCATCCCACAAGGATTGTTTATGGTCACTCTTCAAGTTGCAATATATGGCATCTTTTTAGCCTCTTGATGCCTCCATCCACGTTTAATAACTCTTTCTCTCTGTGTATAACTCGGTGTTCCTGATGCTTTTTCTATTTGTTAAATAAAGTTTCTAAATAATGCAGAAGAGCGTACTTACACTGATTTCCTCTGGCACGACCAGCTGTGATGCGATGATCATCTCATGGTCCGTGAGCTTGTCCAGAGCCACAGTGTGCTTGCCACTCAGCCCCGCTCTGGAAGATACCCTTCACACATGCATTCTCTATTCAGTATTTATCTTTACACAATAACAAGCCCTAACTTAAGCCACTAACTGTTAACTGTTTATACTAGGATATATATAGATTAATACTAGATTGGATTTGAACCCTTTTCCGTTTTCATCTGGAATATATATATTGTATAACTAAATATACGTAAATAAACTCAAGCAGTTGTGTTCCATGTAGTTTTCCGTCTGAATTGGATTTCGTAAGAAAAACATAAAGGGTACCAAGCCAAGTTGTCTTCACCACCAATGTCTTTACAAGTTTGAACATACCTAGCTGGATGTCTTATAACTTTTTTGATAGGGGTTGTTATAGTTTGAAGTTCTAATTTTTACATGATTTTTGACAACGGAAATAGGTTACAAGATCAGTTTTACTGTTTTAAGTCAGGAAACAAGAGCAGTGATGTAAAATTGTGTGACGATCGATAATGAACTCACTTGCGTAACTGCTCCCGGGCTCGCTCTTCCGCCTTCTTTCGACTCTTGGAAGTAGGGTCTATCTGGTTCACGAGCCATTTGATAGAGAAATAAGTCACTGCAGACACAAACGCAACGCGAATTGCCATTTGGAACACATCGTTTCGGGTAAATGCTGAACCTTCTACCATCATGCCGGCTCACGAACAGATTTCTGTAGTCACGAATCAAACACAGATCAGTCACTTAAAAGCTGTCAAAGCGTGGGCTTAGGTGTTAGATAATTAACGAAAATTTTCAGATATTCGCGAAATTCCTATCTTCCGTCCGTCATGCTTTTTCTGAATTTCTGAATCATAGACAAATTAGATATCACTAAATGACAGTTGACAGAAAAAGTCGTCGAAGCTGTTTTTTTTTTTTTTCTTAGTTCTTGGCATCGCACGTTGTGCATTCTGCCAGTGTCAAGTTTATGATTTTTTCAAGTATTTATATGTAAATCAAGTCAAATATGTAATGATATCACAGTCAGTCACACGAAATTAGTCATAGTCGAGTCCAAGTCATGCCCTAGTAAAGTTGTGGCGACTTTACTATGAGCTTGCTTATACGGAGTTTTGAAAACAACACAAAAAGACATGTTTCACCACATTATATCACTTGCCCACACTCGTGCATGTAATTCAACACTCAATGAATAAAACACCACCATTTTTAATCATTAATTCGCGAAAATACACAAGTTTAACAAAATAATAGAATGCAACGACATGATTTTTCCGTGTTCCCGCCAAAACTCCCCCGTCGAAGCTGTTGTCTATGATGTGCAAAGAAACCGTAACAAGAAACGTTATCTTCAAGTCTTCACTATTCCTCCCAGTAATAAATCTGCATAAAATGGAACGTTTTAAAAATTGTGTTCCATAACACTGCAGGAATAAATAAAAATAATTCCTTGCATTATAATTTTATATTGTGTCTCTTATGTAATCCTTTGTAAGAATGTGATCTGTCTCTCTCACACTAAAATATGGCATACATGCGTAATTTCAATGATGACTTCCATTCAAGGAACAACACATAACCTTACAAAGTAAACAACATTCAACATATTTTATCAAATTATATTTTTTTATAAACTATTTAGTACGACTCAGTAGGTGCAATGGCCAAAATGAAGAGCGCTAAAAAAAACAAACAACCTAAAGTTGATAACTCACGTAAAGCGCAACGCAAGCAGAAGAGACTAGAGAAAAAGTTACACAGGCAAGAACACTATATGAAGAAAAAAACTGTACAAGAACATCCTAAATATACGCCAGGAAAGTTTGTAAAACGACCTGCTGATGATGTAAAACATGAAAAAGCCGTAAAAGTACGTACTTAGGTAATTTTTACGACTTAAAGTCTGATATTAATCATCGTTCGGTTACGAGGGTTTTACATCTATGGTTCTGCTTACATTATAGGAATATTTCGGCAGGAACTAGGTATTATTTAAATACTTATTCAATATTTTATCTCCATTTATATGCTTATTATTAAAATGTTCACCATATCTTTTGGTTGTTAGATTAAAGTTTTTACAATAAAAATATAAAAACATAAATTTTATAAACCTGAGTATGTCCTGGATCTGATGGACCTGGGTAGGTCCTAAAACTGCATACAGAACCACCGGAGGACGGGCAGCAGCGTCCTCTCAGTTAAGGGTGGTAAGCAATCTGCAATCCCCATGCCGCTTGCCAAGCGTGGAGATTATGGTAACCCCTCCCTAATAACAGCAGTGCTTCGTCCAGCAGTGGACGTCTTCCGGCCGATATTGTAAATATTATAAAAATCCTAAAACTAGAGGGACGCCGGCAGCGGGGCAGGGCTCAAGCTGCAGAGTAAGGAACCTCGTGACAACGCATGCTGTGTCAAGAACCACTGCCTATTGTATCTGACCCTTGATCCAACCGCCTAGCAAGAGCCACATGAGGTATTGGTCGAGGCTCTTATAATGTTTATTATTATTATATCTCATTCACAGAAGACACCCAAACTCCAACCGTCAGTCCAAGATATCTTGAGCATAGAGCGAGAGAAGGAGCTGAAAGAGGCTAACAAGCTGAAGGCTGAGATGGATGACCGCAGGCGAGACATGCTACTCAAAGCTAACGACGACGAGGATAAAATAATAAAAAAATTAGAGAAACAACTAGGATTGAACAAGTCGAAGAATAAAAATAACTATTTTTCTAGCGATGGCTTAGATTGTATCCTTTACAATTTTAATTTTTTTTATTATTTCTAGTGACGGTACGAGCACAACCTTCTCCTGGTGGTAAGCGTCACGCTTGCCACTAACAGTAGCAGTGCCAGAATTGTGAACTTGCGAACACAGTCCTGCACCGCACTGCACTGCGCTCGTCACCCTGACGTGTTAGAGAGGTTTAATCTCTTCATACCGAGTAGTTTCTCTGGTTCTAGTAATTTATCTGGTTTACGTTTGACTTTTTGACACTTCTGTTGATAAAAGATAATAAACCAGCCCATAATTACCCAGATAGCCAGGAGTACTTGACTGAGTCAATAACTATTTCTCTTTTTTTATTTATACATCTGAGGGTTGTCAGGAAGAATTCACACTTAGAAGTAAGACCGCCTTTAGTAGTACTTAAGACTAGAGTGGAAACACAGTCTGATTTAAATATAGTATTTTTCTATCTTAGAAGAGTTGGGTTCATGAGACGTTTTGCGACTAAGGCCAGGCGCATACGACGACAAAAACCGTAAGAAAACCGTCCGGTTTCGCCCGAAGGTGCTCCGTGCATACATTTTGTACTAGGTCCTGCACACGGTAAGAAATTTCTCGAGACTTCCGTCTCGCTTGCACCAGTTAATTCTGCGCAGTGTGTTTCGGTCGGTCCGGCGCCTGTCGGGTGCCGTGCCGAATCAATGTGCGACCACTCTAAACCAGTTAAATTGGCAATGTGACATTGTTTTAGGCAAGCTTAGTTTTTTACTTTACTTTTTTAGGTTTTACTTATAAATGGTTTGGATGCCTAATCATATTAAATAACGTATCTATTTTCTTAGAGGAATGTTGTGTTGTAATTTTATTGTAACACAGCACAATGATATCTTTAACTCCCAAACAGATCTTCTAGAAATATGTGACAAATCAACATCGGAACAAATAGTAGCAGCGGAGAAGCACCTTGCTCAAGTCGAGGGTGATTCTGACTTCGAGGAAGACCTGGCAGCTGTCACTGGCAAAGACATTACCAAATTGGACAAAAAAAGAAAAAGAAAAGAAGAAAGTGATGATGATGAAGATTCTGAGCAAGAAATGAGTGAGAATGAAGATTCAAGTAAAACAGAAAGGAAAAGAAAAAGAAGAGAGAGTCAAAATGAAGACGAATTAGGTGATGATGAAGAAATGAGTGGTGATGATGATGAATTTGACGAAGATGAAGAATTCAGTGAAAATGAGGAGCTGTATGATGAAGACGGTGATATTACGGATGATGATAATGAAAACTTGAGTGACTTAGAAGAAAGCAGTAACGAATCCAAGCTTGAAGGTCAGCATCTAAATTATATGAGTTTTCTATAATATCAAGGAGAATTTTCTTATGAGTCTTCATCTATTTCTAATAATATTTTAGCTAAAGTATCTCTAATGTTTAGATCTAAATAGTTGAGCCAACCTTAACAGAATTTTGCATCTTGGTAGTGTAGACAGTGACTGGTCTGATTTACAGCTAGACCTCTTTCAACATGGTTTGAACGGTCAGTGACAGACCAACTCAGACCAAGTGACCTTGGTTTGGTAAAGCCCAGTACAGAACTATGCAGCAGCCCCTTTACAAGGACAAGGGCAGACATGGGATACTTGATACTTACTTGGTTCTTGGTAAGCGGGCCTTTTCCGCACTAGAAGCCTCTAATGAGCCCATGTTGCGTTGTCCCAGCACAGCTAGTTCCCCCTTTTCTAGAGGTCTTCCGGTGTCCCCGAGGAAGGCCAGCAGCTCGCTGACGCCGGCGCAGGCCTCTCGGAGCGTCCTCGGTGACCCGAGAATCTTTGTACGTTGTTCTGCCACGCTGCTGCATTCAAGCAGCAAGTGCGCGGCCATTTCTTCCGCCTCCATGCAACCACGACATAGAGGACTATCTGTAATACCAATAGTGTAAAGTTGTTTGTTTAGAGAGCTGACTCTTGTCTAAGTTTGTCACGTTTGATGTGGGATACTAAAATATGGGAAAACTACAGGCGAAACCGTTGGACGCAGCTAGTTGTTAATATGTTATTTATGACCAAACCATGCCACAGTTTTAAACTGCTCGCTACAATTTTCTGATTTAACTGACTGTATGCTTGCCCGTTTACTATAGCTATTTGTCATTTCCACTAAACTCCGTTCTTATATTTAACCCTTATTTCAGGAAAACCATCAAAATCACACAAAGACAAACCACATAGTATGACAAAATCAAAAGAAACGAGCAAATCTAAAACGGAAAGTAAAATAAAACCAACAAAAAATAAAGAAAGAATCGTTAAAGCTGATGAACTGAGCAAAGTTTTCAGTGATGATGAAATATCTCACTTATCTGGTGATGATGATGGTTTAGAAGAGCTCTCCGGTGATGAAATGGGCGATAAGTCTAACAAGAAAGAGGAGAAACCAGATGTGTGGGAAGATATTTATGGAAGAAAAAGGGACAAAGAAGGAAATATTATCAAGGTGAGAAGAGAAATCTGTAATCGCACTTCGTCCTACTATCCTACTAATACTAGTAATTTCAAAGTTTGTATGTTTAGTTGTTTGTAACAGTTCATTGATTATTTAGGGAATATATTCCCTATGTATATATAGGAATATATTCCCACAGGAATAGGGAATATGTTCCTTATTCCTGTGATATTAAATAATTCAGAGATAAAACTAAATTTTTAAAAGAAGACGCAGCGTAGGAAGGCCTCCCACTAGGTGGACCGATGACATTGTAAAAGTCGCGGGCAACCGGTGGATGCAAATGGCAGGTTGTCGTACAGTGTGGTGGTCTAAGGGGGAGGCCTTCGTTCAGCAGTGGACGTCTCCGGGCTGATGATGATGATGATGAAAACTACATTTAAACGTCTTTTTAAAGTAAGGTTTTAGCATAAGGATTAGCGTAACATGCAGTATCATTCTTGGTTTCTCGGCTTTAAAGATAATACAATTTGAAATATCACAGGAAGAAAAAGGCGTCTACATTCCACCACATTTGAGAAACAAAGATCCCTCTTCAGATAAACAGATGGCACAATTGAAAAGGCAAATAAAAAGTAAGTAATTAGATGAACATATCATTTTACTCTCGTTAGATATAGTCATCATGGCAGAGTCGCTGAAGGACCTCAATAGTATGCTCAGCGACCTCAGTAATGTTTCGCAACAGGTGGGTCTTAACAAGGACATGGACAAGACAAAGATCATGTCCAATGTCCATGTGTGGTTGTCGTTGGCAACGATACTCTCGAAGTTGTTGACCACTACAACTACCTTGGACTGGTAGTCCAGTTAGGTAGGTCCAATTCGACAAAGAGATCGCCCGAAGAATCCAACTCGGATGGGCACCGTTCGGGAAATTGCGTAATATCTTCTCGTCCAAAATCCCGCAGTGTCTGAAGACAAGGGTCTTTAACCAGTGTGTGTTTGCTAGTGATGACATACAGAACTGAAACGTGGTCTTTAACTGCTGGCCTTTTGGAGAAACTGAGAGTCACGGAACGGGCAATGGAGCGAGCTATGCTCGGAGTTACTTTGCGCGATAAAATCCGGAACGTGGATATTCGCCAAAGAACCAAAGTCACCGACATAGCTCGCAAGGTTTGCAAGTTGAAGTGGCTGTGGGCAGGACACATCGCTCGAAGAACTGACAACCGATGGGGAAGAAAGGTTCTCTCGTGGCGACCGCGAACCGTCCTACGCAGCGTAGGCGCGGCCTCCCACTATATATATGTATATATAGGAGGGCGGGGATATTGTACAAGTCGCGGGCAACCGGTGGATGCAGGTAGCAGGTTGTCGTGCAGTGTGGCGGTCTAAGGGGGAGGCCTTCGTTCAGCAGTGGACGTCTCCGGGCTGATGATGATGATCATTTACTAATAATTTTCTTTGACTGTGCGGTATCGTTAATGCAAGCTCGACTCGCTGTTAGTCTTTCTAGGCTGTTTGCATCATACTAAAGTTAGTTCGTACAGGCTGAGTGGCCAGCCCTAGTGTCAGAGCTACTTTACAGTTTGCACTATAATTTCGCCATGGTCCACTTCTAAATTTTTGCGTTTTTAACGTTTTTTTTGAACAATTAATTAACATGTCTATTCCATAATATTTTTCAGGTGTACTAAATAAATTAGCCGGTTCGAATCTCCACTGGGCGTGCACTTCAATAGAGAGTTTATATTCGAACAACAGCCGAAACTCCGTCAATACAGCGCTGACGGAGCTCTGGTTGGAGGCGACCGTGGCGCCATCTGCGACTCCGGACAGGCTGGTGGCGGAGCACGCAGCGCTGGTGTCGGTGTTGCATGCCAACGTGGGCTCCGAGATAGGTCGGTTTATACTCATAATGTTTTTTTTCATCACACTTGCTCGTAAAGTGGATCTTATTGCATCGGTTTTAGGCTTATAATCCAAGCTATTACGCACGCGTGCTTTTTACTTTACATTACGGCACATGGTGCTATAATAGGTATAACCCGGTAAAGTCAAGTTTGTACGTGACTGAAATTAGACGTACGTATACGAAGCACTCTTAATATAGCCGGGTAATACTTACAGTTTTTATGTAATACCAACAAAGAGTTCTTATGCCGCTGAAGTAAATGTCAACCTGCGCGCGCATTACTGATTTGGGCGCCATTTCCAAGTTCGCTGTGTGGTTGATTATTATCAAAAAACATTTGTTTTTTCCTCGCAAGTGTGACGAAAACAGTCGTATGAAACTCTTGTGCTTTGTTTCAATACACTCTCGGCTTCCTTATCGCGCGAGCCGCAGGCGAGCATAATACCGCCTCTAGTGTAATGTTTGTATAATTTACTACACTCAAATATTATTATAGTTAAGTATATTATTTTTTTGCAATAGGAAATATGCATGTGTTTATTTAATTGACTTAAAAATCTGACTGGGAACAAAATAAATCATCGTTTTTTTTTTATATGTGCACAAATAACGAAGTTATAAACATTTTAGTTTCTTGGGCACTATACTAGGTTTATGACGTCAAAGTTCACGATTCCAAACTAATTCGATACTATGCACGTGTTTTGCTAGAAAGAGACAGATGATTCCCTCCCAAATACTTTGAAAGCTTATAAGTTTTCAAAGTTTCAGAACTTTACCAGCAGATTTCAATTATTTTTCCGACGTAAGCATCAGATTCAGTTACAACTCTTCATTTATTCTATTATTTTTTATAATTGAAACACATGCATATTCCCTGATGAGTGATGACACGAGCGAGACGTTCGCCTGGTGGTAAGCATCAAACTTGCCCATAACAGTATAGCAGTGCCAGAATGAGCAAAGTCACTGCCGCACTGCACTGCGCTCGTCACCCTGAGATATTAGATGTCAAATCTCTTCATACTCAGTAATTTCTCCGGTAACATTGCCCTTCCAACCGAAACACAGTAATGCTTGCACACTACTGCCTGACGGTTGAATAACTGGCAAAGGCAAAAAAGTGCAACTAACTGGCAATAAACTAGTTATTTTATTCTCAGGGGGAAATGGGGGAGAGCTTTGCTTAGCAGTGGAGCATTAAAGGCTAAGAAAAAAGCGTGTTTCTTCATCACGTCGTCAGCTATAACACGTCCACTGCTGAACGAAGGCCTCCCCTTAATAGAGGGGTGTTGCCATAATCCCCACGCTTGGCAGGCGGCTTGGGGATCGCAGAATGCTCACCACCGTTAACCGAGAGGACGCTGCTGCCGGCCTCCGGTGGCTCTGGCTCTGGTTTAAGGACGTACCCATGTAGCATGTTACTTCATGCAAGTTCGAAATAAATAAATAAAAGCAAAGTACCTACCTCACATTGTCTCCAGCCAGAAGACGCCCTCTGCTGAAAAAAGGCCTCCACATAGACCGCCACACTGTCCGAGACCTAGACATTTGCACCCACCGGTTGCCCTTGACTTGTACAATGTCCCCCACCTATATATATATATATAGTGGGAGGCTGCGCGGTCGCTACTCAAGAACCTTTCTTCGCCATCGGTTGTCAGTTCTTCGAGCGATGTGTCCTGCCCACAGCCACTACAACTTGCAAACCTTGCGAGCTATGTCGGTGACTTTGGTTCTTTGGCGAATATCCTCGTTCCGTTCGTACCTCACATTGGCTTGCAAAAAGCTAACGAAACGCCCTTGTACCGTATTCACCTAAGCAATATATCCACAGGTGCCCACTTCCTGCAAGATCTGGTGAAGCAGTTCGACCTGATGATGGAGTCGCCGCCGCCGCTGGCAGACAAGAGTCTGGACAACCTCTTGGCTTGTCTCGCGCACTTTTATAACTTTAAGGTAAGTTTCAAATGAGATTTCGTTGAAGAATGGAAGGATTAGGACGATGGATTAGTCAGTATGAGAATGATCCCAAAATCCAAACGACCTCAAGGTCGACCCAGAAGAAGGTAGCGTGAGAAGCTGAACTCTCATGACAAACAATGGGCCACCAATGTCGAGGACCGGGTAGTCTGGAAGAAGGGAAGGGAGGTCTTTTCCCAGCATGGGACTCTTCAGGTTGGAAATAATAATGAAAATGCTAGAAACATCTAAAAAGTAGAACAAAATAGACTATGCCGATATATTAAGTTTTTTTAAATTCCTCTTGCTTTGTGTGAAGGCGAA
Source organism: Erannis defoliaria (assembly GCA_905404285.2). NCBI lineage: Eukaryota > Metazoa > Arthropoda > Insecta > Lepidoptera > Geometridae > Erannis > Erannis defoliaria. The sequence continues at coordinate 15,193,616 of FR990084.1, forward strand.
CTGCTAAACAGTCGAATGCGGTGGCCTAGTTCTTGTTTCCCGATAGCTATAATCTGGGCGTCTTCAAGCCTAGAAGTGAATTGGTTTTTTCTAGGCAAGCGTGGTCCATGATAGACAGCATCTTCGTTTGACATCAGGCGAGATGGGGTGGCGGTTATTGGGAAATGTATCTACCTTAAACACTGGGTCAAAATCGGGTAGTGCATTCCACTGTTTAGTAGCTCAAACAAAGCAACGGGAATTAACACCCTAAACAAGTGGAATTGGACCTGGGTATGTCCTAAAACTGCATCCAGACCCACTGCAGGACGTGCAGCAGGGTCCTCTCGGTTAACGGTGGTGAGCTCTGCGATCCCCGCGCCGCCTGCTAAGCGTGGGGATTATGGCAAAACCTCCTTTTAACCGGCTTCGTCCAGTAGTGGACATCTTTGATGTGAAGTAGAATTAAACTATTTTTGAACGTATTGTATTTAGCCTGTTAGATCCCACTGCTGGGAAAAGGCCTCCCCCGTATTTTCCAGATTTGGCGATTTTGTGCTATAGAATCCCAATTTTTGTCGAAGATGTTCAATTCATCGCGCCATCTCTGAAGGGTCTAAGTTTAAGAATTTTTTGAATGAATCGTCAAACAATCTAAATACTAGCAACTTTGTTACCTAATGTCCAGATATTCGATTCTCCACTTCTCCACGACATCCTGTCCCGACTTCTAAGCACCCTCACGGAGAAGAGCATCGACTGTGCGCTAGTGGCGCTGCGGTGCTGCGGCGCCACGCTGCGGAAACTCGCGCCCAAGCAGCTGCAGGAGCTCGTGCACGACGTGCAGCCGCGGGCCGCGGGGCTCAGCGAGGGCGCCACTAGCGGGTGAGATACCTACCTACTGCTCACGTAGCACCGACTGGGTGTTTCTTAATGTTCGGGCCTCACCTGCGTCTATCGTGACGAAGCTAGGGTATGTGAAAGTTTCACCACCATAGACCTGTGTATGTCCTAAAACTGCATCTTGTACCACCGGAGGAGGGGCAGCAGCGTCCTCCCGGTTAACGGTGGTGAGCTCTGCGACCCCCAAGCCGCTTGCCAAGCGTGGGGATTATGGCAACCCTTCCCTAATAAGGGAGAAGCTTTCGTCCAGCAGTGGACGTCTTCCGGCTGATAATGCAATGTAAAAATGTACCCACTTTTAACAAAATAAATATTGGGTACATTTTACACAGCGCCATCTAGCCCCATACTAAGCAAAGCTGTCCTTTGCTGATGAAAATGTCCTTTGGTTTTATAGATCCCGCATAAAGTTCCTGCTAGAAGTTCTGATGGCGATAAAGAATAATAACCTGATGAAGATACCCAACTACGACCCGACGTACCAGGAGCACTTGAAGAAGATCACCAAAACGATAGTGAGGAAGGGGAACTACGTCACGACGCTTAATATTAGGCTGGAGGACTTGTTGAAAGGTAATTTTACATAGAAACAGATGCGGTTTTAACAGTTTTGTTTTGTTTACATATAGCTTGGAAAAATTGTCTTGAAACGGTTTTTTTTTTCAATCCTTGCTATGTCACGTCAAATACCCTCCGCCTGATGATTCATAGTAACCTTGTAGGCAAATATTAATTGGATTACAAGCAAATAATAATAGGCTAGATGACTGGTTTTTTAATTGTCTTTTTAAAACGTGGCCCATAAATATAGCTGATTAATGAAAAAAAAATGAAAATCTGATCAAAAATAAGCAACTTATAAGCATTTTAATATCATGCTAGACAGAGAGAAGGAACAGCAAATCGTGACGTCACTTCTCTGTACGCCATATAATTTATATTCTGACAAGTGAGGCGTGACGTCATTTTTTGTTTTGTGGGAAAGGGCCAGAGTTGTCTCTAACAAAAACTTTAAACGTATAGTTACTGTACTTACCTCCGGCATTGCGGCGAGTACCACGTACCAGTGCCAGTGCCGGAGAGAAAATACTAGATTGTACTTGACATTTCATTTTAAATTTCAACTTACTGTGACATTAATTAATTTTAAATTACTTATATTGTTTTTGATCAATTTTATCTTTTAAATTTTGACATTATTGAATTTTTATGTATGTGACTAATGACTTACTTAATAGTTATTTACGAAACTATAGTCCGGAGTATCCGATTTAATTAAACGTGAATATTCCCGTATAAATAAAACAAAAATGTGTCAAAACCACGTCAGTTTTTATAATATTATAATACTAGTGTTTTCCGTTTCCCAGCGGACGAGAGAGGTAAGTGGTGGGTGGTGGGGTCAGCCTGGGAGGGCACCGCGAGGGACGACCAGCCAGCCAGGGCCCCGGCCGCAGCGCACGCGCACGACCAGAAGCTTCTAGAACTTGCTAGAAAACAGAGGATGAACACGGACGTTAGGCGGAGCATCTTCTGTGTTATTATGGCGGCTGAGGTGAGCTTTACAGCGTATTTTTCCGTATCGTAGCTTGACATTTTGTGTTTTTTTTTGTTGCTAGCCTATGGAGTCTGCTGTTCGTATTACTCAGAGGCCTTCTCTTGACTGTATCAGTTTTAACGGTCCTATAAGCTAGTCCTGCTAGGCTAGGCCTTTGGCGATAGCGTTAAGCTCGTCGTCCCGTCTTTTAGCGGGCCTGGCAGGAGTCCATATGGAGATAGGTAGAGCTTGGGACTCTCGTCGTCAGCCATAAGACGTCCAATGCTGGACGAAGGCCTCCCAATAGATGTGGCCATAATCCCCACGCTTAGCAGGCGGCTTGGGGATCGTAGAGTGTTACCACCGTTAACCAAGAGGACGCTGCTGCCCCCCTCCTCCGGTGGGGCTGGATGCAGTTTTAGGACATACCCAGGCCCAGGTATGTCAGGTGTGTTATTTGAGTTTAGGAGTGAGTGTTTCTTATTTGATCTATTAATCGGATACCTAATCTAATGAGCAATGGAGCGCAGTGCATTGCTCATTAGCAAACCTTGAGTTACAACATTTGGATTTTTTGGCGCGTTTTCTAAAGGCGTGAGCCAACCAGGGCCGTAGCCAGGAGGGGGGCATTGAGGGGCAATGCCCTACCTTATAATACGGTTTTTTACAAAAATACAACCGGCTGCAAGTTCGAATACCTGGATGACATCTTCATATTTTCTAGTAATTTAGATTTTAAAACTAAACTACTGAACCGATATCGATAACATTTATATGGGACCATCTCTGAAGTATTACCTACCAAAAAAAAGAATCATCAAAATCAGTTCATAATTGGCGGAGTAATAAAAAAAACATACAGTTGAATTGAGAACCTCCTTTTTTGAAGTCGGTTGAAAATTAGCAAACTACACTGTGAAGCGCCCTACCTGTAATAACAGCTGCCCTACCTTAAATTCAGGTCTAGCTACGGCCCTGGAGCCAACTGTACGTATTACTATTAAGTTATCTGTGACATTACGTTAAATTTGTAGGACTACATGGACGCGTTCGAGAAGCTCCAGCACCTGGGGCTGAAGGGCCAGCAGGAGCGGGAGGTGACCCACGTGGTGCTCGCGTGCTGCCTCAACGAGAGCACTTACAACCCGTACTACGGCGTGCTGGCCCACAAGCTCTGCCAGGCCGACAGGAGGTACCAGGTCAGTCGCCGCCACAGGGTAATGGGACCAGAGATGTCATCAAAGGATCTTTCCTTAGAAAGACGCGCGACTGTGCGGGGAGGTGTAGGCTCGCGGGAGGAGTGGCAAATAGGCTAGATGACTTTTTTTTTTTATTGTCCTATTAAAATGTGGCCCATAAATATAGCTGATTAATGAAAACAAAATGAAAATCTGATCAAAAATAAGCAAGTTATAAGCATTTTAATATCATGCTAGACAGAGAGAAGAAAACAGCAAATCGTGACGTCACTTCTCAGTACGCCATATAAATTCTATTCTGACAAGTAAGGCGTGACGTAATTTTTTGTTTTGTGGGAAAGGGACAGAGTTGGATCTGCGTATATTTCCTTAAACTCTTCATCAAAGCTATTGGTTTCAACGATATAATCATCAGTCATCTACCCTATTGTACTGCCATCTAGCGGTTTTCAGCAAAAGTTTTTTAGTATCGTCTGAATTATTACTTCATTTCTTAATATCACGCTAGATGTCGCATTTTTAAATTTTATAGAACGGATCACTAAATATAGAAATAAAATTACTTACGAATGAAATTAGATGCCAATCATGTCAACTGTATTTTTCCCTCGGTCATTTTTACATAAAGAAACAGAGCAACTTATTTTATTTTTACTGTTACTGGGTAAAAACATTAAAAATCGTACGTCTAATATGTAAGTTTGAATGACCGTTACGCGTGGCGGACGTTATCAGACTGAGCAAATAAGTATGACGTCACACACTCCGTCCGCAAAATAGGATCTGCGGCTGCAAGTCGCTCATCGCCACTCCTTATCCTCCATGGTCGCCACACTACTTGCAGGCTGCCAGATGTCACATCACACATTACGGTGTACGATATTTAGATACTCCTTTTTTGAAGTCGGTTGAAAAGTATTTCAACAGTAATATTTTAGGTGAGTGAATGAATGAAGTAAATTTTAGTTTCAATTGGATCCTCATGCAGTTTAAAGCAACGGTCTTTGTATTAAAAGCTGGAAACACAGTGTGCTTATACAGACTGATTCAAACTTAATGGCAGCTGTGAAGTGCGCTGCAAGCGAGACTTTGCGATTGTACGCACACCGCACGCCTCATTTTTTCTACTGCGCAGCGTCTCGCGCCTAAGTTCACAACCGCCATTAAGTTTGAATCAGCCTGTACCAGTGATTAATCCTGTGCCGGTCGATCATTTTCGGAGATCTCGATCTTTCGTAATTGACGAGCCAAGTGACCGAGCAAAAAGATTCGATCAAAACGTCGTTCATCGGTCTCGAGAACCTACAAATAAAAATAAGGCTTAAGACTATTAATATAGAGTTGAATTTAGCTAGGTACGCAATTTCACCGAGATTGATCGAAGAAAACCGAGACGAAACCGGTTGGTGTTGTATCAATCGCCGGTCATTCATTCGGTCTCTGTCTCTCGGTCGGTCGCAGATCGGAAGATAGTTATGAATGGCAAGTGCCGCGGATCTTGGGCCGCGCGTCGATTAATCACGACCCGGGTCTTTAACGATTGACGACCGGCACACTTATCATGGACGTTCGTGATTCTGATTGCGAGCGTGCGCGAGCAGGAGGGCGCATGGCGCGAGTGGGTTGGTACGAGCGGGATGGCATGCTATCGCAATCGGAATCGCGAACGTCCATGATAAGGGTGCGGGTCGGTCACGCAGAAAGCGCGATTCGATCGTTTTGATTCGTTCAATCACGATCGACACAGGACTACCAGTGATACAAAACTGTAAACGCGAGCATTATAAGAGTGTTTTCTTCACATTGCAGTTGTCGATCCAGTACGCGGTGTGGGACAAGATAAAGGAGATAGAGGAGCAGTCTAAGCAGTGCCTCACAAACCTGGCCCAGTTCCTCACACACCTCATCATGGAGAAGGGACTGCCTTTGTCTGTCTTAAAGGTAAGGTTCCGTATAGACTGTATCAAAAATGTATCATGCGTTTGTATTTTTTTTATCATATGCTACTAATTATGTACTCTTCGTGACTTTTTAATGGAATAAATTTATTATAATTATTCACGTATTTATTTAAATTCTAAATTTTTTAGTTTTTCACTATATAAATACAAAAATTATAAAAAAACTAGGGTGCCGCCAGCAGCGGAGCAGGGCTCAAGCTGCCGGAGGTTAGGGCTGCAGAGTGAGGAACCTCCTGACAATGCGCGCCGTGTCAAGGACCACTGCCTTTTGTATCTGACCCTTGACCCAACCGTCTAGCGAGAGCCTCTTGAGGTATTGGTCGAGGCTCTTCGCTATAAGACCAATAATAATACGGTACCACTTACCGTACCGAGTTCAACTATAATTGTTTAATAGCATGAAAGATATGACTTTACAGATTTTTATCTCAGGTGTTATATCTATCCACTTTCATTAAAGGTCATACGTAAATTAAGTATTACTAATTGCTTATTAATTAATGATTTGTAAGTACCTAATATACAGCGAAAGCTTAAAGTTTGAACAAAAATTCTTGTAATAATTATGTATTCACACCACCTGCTGTGACAATGTCCTATTACATATCATGCAACCTCAACGTAAAGTAAAGCATTATCTCTTAAGGTATATAAAGTTGTATGAAACTCCCTAAGGAATAAAGTGATTTGAATTTGGAACGTCAAATTCATGTGGAAACTCGTGGAAAACTCTAAGTAAAAGTATGCCTATATGGCATTGTAAAGAGGTTTGTTCGAAAATAGAACTGGCCACCATAAGCAGAACTCCAAATAAAAAGGTGCGTTTACAAAAAATGTGAAACAAAAGAAAGGAAACGCACAGCACTATACAACTACTAGGAGTGCGGTTAAATAGGTTTACCGCACGCCTAGCTAAGAGTACCTATTTTGCCGCACGCTCCGTTGTATGGTGCGTAATGTTCAACTTTCGAACGATGTATACAGGCTTCGTAAATGCATTTTTTTTTATACAGTCAAGTGACGAGACGAGCAAGACTTTCACCAGATGGTAAGCGTCACGCCTGCCACTAACAGTAGCAGTGCCAGAATTGTGAACTTGCGAACACAATCCTGCGCCGCACTGCACTGCGCTCGTCACCCTGAGATATTAGATGTTAAATCTCTTCATACCCAGTAATTTCTCTGGTTACATTGCCCTTCAAACCGGAACACAGTAATGCTTGCATACTACTGCTTGGCGGTTGAATAACTGGCAAAGGTGTGGTACTTCCCCAGGCGGACTCTGTAGTAGAGTCCTACCACTACCAAATTTTTATGTTTTGTTTTTTTCGAGCAATTGTGTTGTAAAATGAATGTTCTTCTGTCTTGCAGGTGATCCAATTCTCGGAGCTGAACAAGCAGTCGGTCCGGTTCATGCGACAGATCCTTCTCGCTATCATCATGAACGAGGACCTGGCAGCCTCTCTCGAAGTGTTCCACAGGATCTCGAAGCCTCCTAAACTGCACATGTTCCGGTATGTGTTTTAACACTCTTATGTTAGCTTCACTTGTAACTATCTAAGCTGAGTAATGTAAGTAATAAATATAAATAAATAAATATAAAATAAATATAAATATTGGGCGGACATTTATTACACACAGCGCCAATATTTATAATTATATTTATTTTATAAAGTACTGGAAAGCCATTAAACATTTTGTAGTGGTAGGATTGCAGTCTACCTGATGTGAAGTACAACACCTTTGCATGTTATTCAACCGCTAAACAAGAGTAGACTATGTATGACTTTCTACCTCATCATCATCATCATCATCAGCCCGGAGACGTCCACTGCTGAACGAAGGCCTCCCCCTTAGACCGCCATACTGTACGACAACCTGCCATTTGCATCCACCAGTTGCCCGCGGCTTGTACAATGTCGTCGGTCCACCTATATATATATATATATATATATATATATATATATACAATGTGTAACACAAAGGTTCAACAATACGAAAGGGCATGTATGTACTTATCATTATAAACAACTTCTACTATGGGGCCAACCCTGAAATCGCGAAAATAAAATCAGCTGTTCCATACAAAAAGTTCATTGACCTTGGACAAATAGTATTGAACAGCTGATATTTTTTTCGCGATTTCAGGGTTGGCTCCATAGTAAAAGTTGTTCATAAGGACGAGTACATGCATGCCCTTCCGTATTGTTGATCCTTTTTGTTACACGTTGTATATATAGTGGGAGGCCTTCCTACGCTGCGTCTTCCGGTTCGCGGTCGCCACTCAAGAACCTTTCTTCCCCATCGGTTATCAGTTCTTCGAGCGATGTGTCCTGCCCACAGCCACTACAACTTGCAAACCGTGTGAGCTATGTCGGTAACTTTGGTCCTTTGGCGAATATCCTCGTTCCAGATTCTATGACTTTCTACCTAAGGTAGATTATAAGTACATTATGATACAAGTGTGCTATGTTGGTCATTACACTATAGGCGGTATTATGCGATAAGGAAGCCGAGAGCGTAATGACTAATAGCACAAGAGTTCCATACGACTGTTTTCATCACACTTGCGAAGAAAAAAACAAACTTTTTTTGATAATAATCAACCACACAGCGAAAACGTCAACAAACATTTGCGGAAAATGGCGCCCAAACCAGTAATGCGCGCGCAGGTTGACATTTACTTCAGCGGCATAAGAACTCTTTGTTGGTATTACAAAAAAAACTGTAAGTATTACCCGGCTATATTAAGAGTAGACAAGTTGGTCACTTCTTTATAGAAACGCGGTAGTATCACTACTCCACTATGTAATTTTGTAGGTCCAAGACTAAGTATTAAATCGATTAATCTCTTCATTTTCTAGGATTGTAAATTATTAAGAAAGTAAAAAGTTAATAAACATGAAAGTTATGAGCCAGAAAACATCTTGTATTTTAGCTCAATTTTAACGCCACATTGGACGTAAATAAATAACATAAGGAATACGAAAACTCTAAAATAATTTATCAAGCGGCATAGTTTAGTCCATAAACATTTCAAATAACTTAAGTTGGAATAAATTAACTCAGAGTTTATTCAACCACATTACTGCAGCCAAAGGTCGACAAAACAATATTTGCGCGCTCATTTATCTTTCTTTCCCACAGTTTGTTTGATGAAGAGAGCATGCTTTTTAGCCGCGCCCACCGATGAGTTCGAGCCGTCAACTTGTCGATCCTTAAGAATGCTACGTACTTAAAGCCACGTACAAACTTGACTTTACCGGGTTATACCTATTATAGCACAAGTGCCGTAATGTAAAGTAAAAAGCACGCGTGCGTAATAGCTTGGATTATGAGCCTAAAACCGATGTAATAAGATCCACTTTACGAGCAAGTGTGATGAAAATTATTATTGTTACTCATAGCAATTATTTAAATTTTAGACATATTTAGTACTAATTAATTATTTACATTATTTAATATTAGGTTTACTCAATTCAATTATTATGATTATTTAAATATTATTAAATGCTATTCGGTTATTTTGATACTTATGTACCGGTGTGGGTAATAAGTGATACATAATATAATGTTTTTTAAAATTTTATTCCATATTATGTGACATGTAACTCATTGTTATGAATAAAAAGTTTGAGTATGAGTAGTGTGCAGGATTTTGTTCGCAAGTTCACAATTTAAGAACTGCCACTGTTATGGACGGGCGTGATGCATACCGCTTGAAGGCGAATGCATAGGCGTATATAATGGGCCCCTTAACATCCGACGAAAATAATAAAAATGGGTGTCATACTATGACACCCGGTCGGAAGGAAGTGCCATATGCTATTCAACGTCGTCTTCGTGCTTCCATCTTGTATTGCTTACCCCAGCAAAAACTAGTCTATTTTTGGACCCTCGGACCCCAAACAAGCCCAGAAATATTTTGACATCCATTATTATTTACTTGTTTTACATTATGATTATTTATTACAATTTTTTTAATCTTATTATTACTCTCAATTTGTTATTTTTATTTTAGTAGGTTTAAATGTATTATTTCAATTGTTAAATTTATTCATTTTAATTCTTGTGTAACATTATGTGAACACTGTAAATGACTTGCCCAGTGTAACAACTTTGTTATAAGGCCAATAAAGCATTCTAATTCTAAGTTCACTCCGCAAAGGAATTGAAATAAATAAGGACTCTATCTACTAGGCAATAAAGTAGCAACTCAACTCGCACAGCGCTGGATACCGCTCGCTATATTCACCTAGATATACCGCTCTCTTTCTATCACGTATGCTTAGTTACGACCGACGAGGCTAGCGTGCGGGCGGCGACTGACCTCAGCCTTGCATTGTCCTCCCGGACGGAGCGCCGGCTGAACATGTTTGTGACGTACATCGATGTTTGTTCTGTGTCTGGGTGTAGTATGTATCATAAGTATGTATTTACGAAAAAAAATATGTATATAAGTATTCTATCAGCTATCTGGTTTCCATAATACAAGCTTTGCTTAGTATGGGGCTAGATGGCGCTGTGTGTAATAAATGTCCCCCCAATATTTATTTATTTATTTATACCTAAACTGCGGAGTGACACTCCATATAGCTCTTCTCGTCGTTCCAGTGCATAAAAAAAGATGGCGCTGTTTTAAACAATATTTATGCAATTTCAGGGAGAGCCTGAGACTGTTCATCCAACACTTCCTCGTGAAGAACGCCGGCAAGAAGTCCAGCGTCCTCGCTGACGGCGATATGATGACACTGAAGGAACGCGCGGGGGAGGTGGACAGGATACTCACCATGTTTGAATCCAAAGTCAAGTTTTGATTTAATTTTGTTATGAGTTAAAAAAAATGCGGTGAATGCAATATGCTAGATGACTGGTTTTTTATTGTCCTATTAAAATGTGGCCCATAAATATAGCTGAATAATGAAAAGGAAATGAAAATCCGATCAAAAATAAGCAACTTATAAGCATTTTAATATCATGTTAGACAAAGAGTCGAAACAGCAAATCGTGACGTCACTTCTCTGTACGCCATATAAATTCTATTCTGACAAGTAAGTTGTGACGTCATTTTTTGTTTTGTGGGAAAGGGACAGAGTTGGCTCTACCAAAAACTTTAAACGCTTATATATCAGAACACAAATAACCGATTTAAATTATGTTTTCAATAAACATACTATATTTACTTAAATTCCTCATCGAAGCTATTGGTTTCAACGATTTAAACATCAGTCATCTACCCTATTGGCAGGTTCTCGTACAGTGTGGCGGTCTAAGGGGGAGGCCTTCGTTCAGCGGGGGCCGTCTCCTGGCTGATGATAAGCTAAAAAATAAACTTTGTTACGACTTTCAATTGGAGTTTTTATGAGTTTCCCTACCTATTAACTATCTTCATCTTCATCCCATTGATAAAGGAATGATTTTAGTTAACGTGTTCGTGATACAATCAAAGTATATGGGCTATTTACAATAGCCCATATACTTTGATATACTTTCACTGTACCGGTACAGGTGGATATTTTATATTTTCTTCAAATTGAATTGCAATCCATGTCAGTCGGTCGCCATCTCTTGGCAACTTGGGGTTATGACGATTTATAGGTACCAAAGATTATACAGGGTGTTAGTTTGAACATCGTTATCCTTCTAGGATATCATTATGAACAGCTTTTACTATGGGACCAACCCCGAAATCACGAAAAAAAAAAACAGCTGTTCCATACAAAAAGGTTTATCGATCTTGGACAAAATGTATGGAACAGCTGTTTTTTTTCGTGGACTCTACTGCAAAGTCCACCTGGGTAAGTACCACACCTTTGCCAGCTAATCAACCGCCAAGCAGTAGTGTGCAAGCATTACTGTGTTCCGGTTTGAAGGGCAATGTTACCAGAAAAATTACTGGGTATGAAGAGATTTAACATCTAATATCTAAGTTGTATCGTATTGTATTGTATCTCAGGGCGACGAGTGCAGTACAGTGCGGCGCAGGACTATGTTCGCAAGTGCACAATTCTGGCACTGCTACTGTTCGTGACCGGCGTGACGCTTACCATCAGGCGAACTCATGCTCGTCTCGACACTTGATTGTTTTAAAATAAATGTCACTAGGCGTCGCGGGTGAAGCCGCGGGAAGCAGCTAGACTACAATACAATACAATATATCTTTATTGCACACCGGAAATATAGAACAACTTACAAATAATCAAATAATAATTACCTTACGATTTTTAGCAGATACTTGCATCTTCTCGATCACACAAGTTTCAGACCTTCGGATTACTGTATTAGGGTTCAATTTGCAATCATATTACGTCCTCAGATTACCTAATGATGAAGATAAGATTCTTACTAATTATGGTCTGATATTTAATTTTATGATTTATTTTTATGTTATAAACTTTATGTATGAACTAGCGATAAAATCATGATAATAATTTATAATTAATCCGTATTCATTATCGTCGACCTTTGTCCAGCTAGGCAAGTAAATTAACGATCAATAGCTATATAATGTACCTAGGAAGGAAACTGTTGTAACAAAAGTAAGCCACTTCCTATATAAACTCCGCAGGAAAACGAGATAAACTATACATGGTTATAAGATTGGGGTGTACTAAGCTGAAAGGGAGTTTTTTTTCTTTTTTCTTCCCAAGAGGATTATGGCGTCGCACTTTGTGTATTTGCCAGTGTCAAATATGTTTAGTTAAGAATTCCAGTCAAATTAGTAAGTCACGGTCAATTCCAACCAAGGAGGTTAGAAGCTATGAGTCCAATCATGCCATGTCGTGTTATTTCCTTTTATACTCGACTTTCTTCACTTATATGTAAAGATTGCCGTTCATTTTATGACAGGCGCATCAAGCCGCCAATAATTAAACTAAAAACACTTGCTTGGTCATTTGTAATACATTTGTATGTAGATATATTTAAATAAGGAAAGGTACTTAGTAGAGAGTGACCGCGCGGCACTCATCATCATAATAATTCTTCAAAATGTATCCTTTATTGTTAACTAGACATTTAAGCCTAGATCGTATTTAGAGCTATACTTTTATTAGCAAACCTATTGTAAAAGTCTAGACAGTTTATTCTAGCATGAGTAATTATTTAAATCTAGTATTATGTAAGTTAAAGACTGATAGATAGGTCCCCCTTCTCTCTCGCACGGGCACGGTCATACGTCACACGACAGCCATTGTCAAGTCGTGGCAACTATACTAAAAACTACTTCGATAAAAAAAAATGTTGTGACTGCCATCTCGCCTGATGTAATGCGAAGATGCAGTCTACGATGGAGCACGCTTGCCTATGGTGCTAGTAAAATTTCTCTGCTATGGTGGTATTATTAGTATTGTCAAAATTGGCGTTGACGTAGAGCGTTCGGTTTGAGAATTTTGCCACTTTTGTCCCCTACCCAAAACGAACGGTACAGTCACATATATGCTATACATTTCTCTGCTATAGGATCTAGCGGTGATGTCAAACAAACGTCACAGGGACAGCACTTGACAAACAAAACTCCAAAACACCGCGAAAACCAAACGTCAAATAGTTTTTTTTTTTCTTATTTCTTGGCATCGCACGTTGTGCATTCTGCCAGTGTCAAGTTTATGATTTTTTCAAATATTTATATGTAAATCAAGTCAAATATGTAATGATATCACAGTCAGTCACACGAAATTAGTCATAGTCGAGTCCAAGTCATGCCCTAGTAAAGTTGTGGCGACTTTACTATGAGCTTCTACGGAGTTTTGAAAACAACACAAAAAGACATGTTTCACCACATTATATCACTTGCCCGCACTCGTGCATGTAATTCAACACTCAATGAATAAAACACCACCATTTTTAATCATTAATTCGCGAAAATACTCAAGTTTAAGAAAATAATAGAATGCAACGACATGATTTTTCCGTGTTCCCGCCAAAACTCCGTCAAATAGTTGTTTGTTTTGATGTACAGAATATGCCCAAAGGATTCTTAACTGATTAGAACTAACCCTGTATATAAAGGCCCATTCCCATGAGTTCTTTAGAATTTACGTGTACGGATTTTAAATAATCAGTCCACTAGCTTTTCGGCGAAGAAAATAATCTGAGGAAACCTGCTTAAGTCCGGAGAAGAAATTCAATGACGTACTGACGTATGTGAATCCACCAACCCCTGCAACTGGGCCAGCGTGGTGGAATGGCCATCTTTCTTTTATGACTCTCTGTTGGCCTCTACGGCCTCTACAGCGTCACCGGACTTTGGGCAAGTGCCGTAGAAAGAGAAATACTCCGTCTACGGCAAGTGCAAACGGCGCTAGACCTAGTCTGTTATAAGCGACTAGCTCAAGGGCACCTCGGCGTAACGTCCTCGGCTTGGCGGTCGCCGGGCCTGGGGCTCTTAGGCTGATCTGCAGGGCTAGCATGCGCACAGCGAAAAAAATATCTCGATTCTTAAAAACAGGACAAGGCTACGAATCTGTATAAGTTTGTCTCGTTTTCGCACGACATAAAGACACGACAAAATTTTCTCGCGGTGCGCATGCTGCATACTGGTTGACCCTCAGACGATACGGACCTCGGCTTGGCCTTCACCGGGAGTGAGGTCAGACTTGAGTAGACCTATCCCCAGCACTGGACCATTAAAAGGCTGATTAGACTATGCTAAAACAGACTTAAAACTATAGAGCATCGTTATACATTTCCACATACCACTGACTAATGCTGCAGTTACTATCGCATATTGGATATCTTAGACGTTTCTGCAAGTCATTCTGTTCGTTGGCAACAGTTTATTATTAGCCCTTCAGTCGGTAGGTACTTGGTCTACAGGCTTGGCTTGGTACCGATACCGAAGATAAAAAACGCCTGGTGACAGAGTGATTCATTTCCTAATCAATTAGTGACGACCTTGGGCGGTCAGCTTCGAATGATACTTACAACTAACGTAACACTGACCTAATTCTATGCGGGGGGGAATTGCCGATTATTGCAGCATCTAGGTAAGTAGGTGAAATGAAAAGATCGGGGTATAGCAAGGTATAGTCTTTGTCAAAAACGTTACGTTGAACCATTACACTTTCTATCTATCGAATTCTATTATGTATATTATCTATGTATATTAATAAAAATGAATCGCTAAATGTGTTACTAAGAGAACGGCTGGACCAATTTACAAATTTAATTTTTAGTAGTCCTTGAAGTTCGAGGAAAAATTTTATGAAGAGAAAAAAATACTGGAAAAAAGTCGGTAGTCCCGTGCAAACTCGGGGCGGGTCATCTAGTTATATAAATAAAATAATCTAAACGCCAAAGTTTATCTCGATCACTCGGCAGTAGAGCAAACGAGACAAAGTAAAAAGTAACGACTGGGTCTCATCCACCCCGGTGCACTTGCCTCATAACCGGGGCAGATGGGAAAGGGTGTTTGATCCACCCCGGTGGTCCCGGTGTCGGCGCTTAACGGGGTGGATGGCACACATCAAGTGTCATCTACCCCGGTATCTTTTATAACGGGTGTATCCACAACAGCAAGGATAACCTTGTTATCCACCCCGTTAAAAACTTAAAACTTTCTCATTAGAGTTATTTTTGGAGATGGATATTACTTCTGGCTCTACTGGCGATGGCACTTGCATTTCGTTTCGACCCATAATACCATGTTTCGTTACAGATTAAACTAATTCAAAACTCTTTAGTCTGTGGCATAGAATTTTGGATCCATACTTATAGCAAGCATAAATCGTAGACAAAACTGGATGTTGAAGTAAGAGATGGTATAGAGCTAGTACGAACCCACAAAATAAAATTGGTCCCCACCATTAGATAATCTCTTTAACAACATACCTACTTGTAGTGCAAACTATGTTGCCCAGCCTTATATCCGCACTTGGCAACAGGAAGTCTAGTCTAGTCTAGTCAATCAACCATGAACATAATAACTTATCTACACCAATATAACAGCGACAGTGATAATGGAATGGACGGGCCTAGCGCTTGCAAATCGTTCAAAATTAACAAGTCAGCACAATCAAGCATACCTAGTACTAAGCATATTACATTTGCCTGGAAATAGAGATAGCGAATCTAGTTACTGCACGACAAAAAGAGAACACATGTATTGTCGTATGGTACGGCTCGCGTGTCGCAAAAACAGAGTATGACTGACGCGAGAGGAGAGCTGGCGGTCAACATATTATAGTCTTCAAAATCCGTGCGCTTATTTCCCGTCCATTCATTTTGTCATTGTCGCTGCAATATAATAGATATTGCAAATTTACAACCTATATACTGTATGAGTTTTTTGGCCTCATACACGAACACGGGAACACGGAAAAATCATGTCGTTGCATTTTATTATTTTCTTAAACTTGTGTTTTATCGCAATTTAATGATTAATAATGGTGGTGTTTTATTCATTGAGTCTTGAATTACATGCATGAGTGTGGGCAAGTGATATAATGTGGTGAAACATGTCTTTTCGTGTTGTTTTCAAAACTCCGTAGAAGCTCATAGTAAAGTCGCCACAACTTTACTAGGGCATGACTTAGACTCGACTACGACTAATTTCGTGTGACTGACTGTGATTTCATGACATATTTGACTTGATTTTAATTTTAAAAAAGCTTGACTCTGGCAGAATGCACAACGTGCGATGCCAAAAACTAAGAAAAAAATAGGTATATACAGGGTAAGTTCTAATCAGTTGGCATCTTCTTAAGGGCATATTCTATACAACAAAACGAACAACTTTTGATATGGGGCCAACATTGAAATGGCAAATAATAAAACAGCTGTTCCATACATTTTGCCCAAGGTCGATGCACTTGTACGGAACAACTCATATTTTTTTCGCGATTTCAATGTTGGCCCCATAGTTATAGTTGTTTGATTTGATGTACAGAATATTTCCTTAAAAGGATGCTAACTGATTAGAACTAACCACACCCACATGGTGCGGTAATTTAACAATAAATATTTACTATTATGAAATGCGTCAATGCTCTCGAAACTTGTCAGACAAATAATGAGTTTTTCACGAATACGTAACGAGGATAAGTCTTCCGCATTGAATTGAATGAACAATCATCATGACAAGGCTTATCCCTACCCTATGCCTTTAATTTATAACTAGATTTTTTGATGAGTCGCTATTCGTTCATATACATGTCACCTTCTTGGCGTAAATATGGCGAGAAGATGGTAGAAGAAATTATTAGTCTTGGTCAAAGATTACGAAGGATGCGCCATCGCGTAATAAAACAACGTTAGAAAATGACCCCCGCGCCGTCATGTTTACGAGTGCGAAAGAAGATAGCACTTTTATGAGAGCAAAAGGGATAGCGCGCGTCTCGCTTAGTTAGCGCAGACAGGCGAGACAGTCCTTAGGGCCGTCTTCACGGGGCCATTTTAGGGCGCGATATGTCATATCTCCCTCCTTATATATATAATACATACATTGGTCTTGGTCTTGTCAGAATTTACTCGAGAGCAAAATATTGAACCGTCATCGTGGCTCGAAGGACCAAATACGGCGCTAAACTATTATTTATTTTATTTTATTTGAAACGAACGCTTGATTACAAACAATCATTAGGTATACACTATGAGAATAAAAGACGATAAGACTCCACGATAAAGCTCTTAAGAGGTATGAACTAGGGGGAGTCAGATCTGGGTATTTAATCACTGGGTCCAACTACGAAGTAACAAGAACTAAAAAAAAACAACCGACTTCAATTTTGCCGTCGCCACAACTTTACTAGGGCATGACTTGGACTCGACTATGACTAATTTCGTGTGACTGACTGTGACATCATTACATATTTGACTTGATTTTCATATAAATACTTGAAAAAATCATAAACTTGACACTGGCAGAATGCACAACGTGCGATGCCAAGAACTAAGAAAAAAAATAGTATAGTCAGATGCTAGAGGGACGCGGGCGGAACGCGGCAGCCACGGGACTGCTTCCGGCCAGCTGATCGGCTAAACGCGTGGGCGCGTGGCGTCGGAACTCCCCTGGCGCACCCTTCGATCCGGCAAAGAGACCGTAAAATTGTTACTGAGCAGCCAAGGTCATTGGCTCAAGTTGTTTGCCGGCTACTATAACAAACATTAAAAAAAAAACAACCGAATAGAGAACCTCCTCCTTACTTGAAGTCGGTTAAAAAGATAGTTCTCTCGTTGTTTTTTTTTTGTATTTTAAGATGTCCAACTTAAAATACAAAAAAAAAACAACCGACTTGAATTTCGACTACCTGGATGGCATATCTTCATATTTCCAATTATTTTGATTTATTCTAGTAATTTTAATTTAAAAACCAAAGTACCGATTTCGATAAAATGTATATGGGAGCACCTCTAAAGTATCACCAACGAAACAAAAAAAATACATCAAAATCACGGATTATTTATTATTTATTTTATTTATTACACACGCTTAACAAAAAATTAAAAAAACAGGTCTTAAAATACTTCACTATGGTAATCTATAATTATACGCGTAAATACGTATACGCTAAAACGCGTAAAAAACGCGATTAATCGCGTAACAAACATAAAAAAACATACGTCGAATTGAGAACCTCTTTTTTTGAAGTCGTTTGAAAAGAGATACAAACGAATATTAACAAAGAATATACCTTGTACCTTGAGAATATAAGGTGTTGTCCATCTGTATTCAGCATAATCAGCTTAAAAAAATAATGTGTGACATGCGCCATCTACGGCAATATTCTGAAAGCGTTGACAGAGAAATGAAAGTAACATTAATAACATAACACAAAGCAATGTGTGTAGAGGGCGCAACGCGTCGTCTTTGTACAAAACAGACACAGATAAAATAATACAAAATGTATAATTTTCTACTTTTCTAGTTCGTATAATTTACTTTAATGACCTGTGTCGACAAATGTTTAAATATTGTCAAAAAAGACCACGCTAGAAGCGTGAGGTAAGTTTGTTATATTTTTGTGGCTTCGCGAAACAAGTTTTATGGTACTCGGCAAATACTACAATTTGATTTGAACTTTTAGCGCCACTGTTTGGTGTTTGACAGTGCCATCTAGCCAACTAAAATAAAACTAAACCTGAACAAAGAGCTGAGAGCCATCAGTGGAAATGAGGTTGTGTTTTATCTCTGTCAGCCGCAAAGTTATCGACGTAGAGGAAACGAGATGAACTATCGATATTCGGCCGTCAAACCATCTTTCTTTCTTGTGCAACTGTTTCTCTTCGTTCGTGTTCTAGTGCACTGCAAACGCAGGATGGACGCCATTCGCGCGAGAGATTTCTGTGTGTGGTCGTGAAGCGTTAACCATAAGCTTTGTGTGGCGGGCGTGGAGCTATGCTCTAATAGTGCGTATCGTGTGCAGTGGTTTCGGTCTGGCGGTGGTGTGTCGAGGAGTTTGTCGCAGGTCGGGAGGGCTCGCCTCAGCAGCCGTGAGGCGGTGGCTTCGCCCTGAGGCGCTCGAGGCGTCAGGAGAGGCATGGCGGGCGAGAGCTGAGCGCCGGCCGTGGCCGCTCGCGCTCCACCGCCGGCCCGATGAGCGCGGCACGCTCTGCGCGACGGAGGTTATTTTATGGGTATTTGCATGAGCTGCCGGCGTCGCGAGCGGAAGGCACCGGAGAAGAGGTCGGTGCCGGGAGCCGGCGGTCCCGGTAAGGGCGCAGCGGCGGCTGAACTGCTGCCGCGCCGTTCGGACCGACTCTCAATAATGGCCAACTCGATGTCCAATATCAAAATGACCAACCCCATCAAGGGCATCGTTAGCAAGCGTCGGAGACGCTACCAACTGGACGGATTTAACCTGGACTTAGCCTGTATCCTTTTATGTGCTGTGTAGTTATAGTGGTGTTTAGTTTGGCGTAAAATCGATGTTGGAATAGGTGAGTCCCTTTGTCTTCTACTCCTTGCTTGCACCCTTGAATTGACAGGACACTGTGCCTGAGCTAAAATCGCCGAATCATCTCTGAATCGGTTTGATAACCTGACATGACCATCCTTTAGTTCTTGTCAAGGGCACTTGGTTTATAACCTATAAATTACGTTCATAAAGTGTCTGATAAAAATCGTGGTTTATCCATATTAAGAGTGAGTTAAGCTTGAATAGGGCTAATTCGTGAAGCTTGTAGATATGAATAGCAAAAAGCTATCATATTAATCCTGGCAAAGCTACAAGGTCTCAAACAATAGTATAGAATACATTAGCCCATTGTGTACCTACACTACATTATAGTATATTGATTGAGCAATAAAGCATAGCTAGGATTGAATAAAATCACAGTTTAAACAGAGTAGGTAGCACTAGAACAAAGTTTATCTACATTAGCACTGTAGAACCTGCATGGCAACAAGATGTATAGGTATAACCTATAAGTTTGTATACATAGACTCAGTACCTACATGCCTATTTTATCTCTGTACATAGAAACTATCTGATAATCGTTGTCGGGTAGTGCAGATACTTCAGAATCATAATTTCTTTGGATTTTATCAGATTACAGGTCTCTGGTTATAGTAAAAAATGGTGATGAGTTCAATAGGTATACAACATTTCAGTACGAGTCTCAATAGTTTTAGAACCTCCATTATTTTGTGATGTATTTGTTTAACAATTTGACTCCTGGGAACAATTAAGTTTTCTCCCTTGATACTGTATACCGTTGACCTATATTAGCGGTTGATTTACATTTACCATTTGGTCATACTAGACAGTGTTCTATTAAAAGTTATTAGAGGAAGCAGATACATTTGTGGTTTCTAAAAAGTTTATTTCCACTTCTGACCCTGTCTAGGTAGGGTAGGTGAAGCTTTTAAGTTGCTAGACGTACTTCTAAAACATTAAATTAAAGATTATAAATTCAATGTTGCTGAAGTGTTTGTTTCCGTGAAAAACTAGATACAGCATTAGATGTATATAGAGGTACCTTTAACTACAAATAACTATTTTTTCAATTTTTTTTTAAGTTTTATGAATATTGATAGATTATTTTTACTGAGTAGGTATAGTATATTTTGTTTCGACAAGTTCCATCCAGGTACACTAAGAGTCTTTGGTCAACTGGACCCGCTCGCCAGTGGACCCGCGGGTCCACTTGACCACATAATTTTTTGTTAAAATTTGTTTTTTTATTTGAGATATCTACGGTGCACTGATCTAGTTTACCTTGCACCATTTAAAATCTACACTATCCCCAAGCTCAATGGCTATATTTTATTGTAATGCCAGACACAATATTACTATGAGTCACAGCAATGTGGCCAGGAAGTACTTTATACAAAAACTATGATAAGTATTTTAGAGATTTAGATTTTAAAAACAATCAAGTGGTTTTGACACATTTTTGTTTTGTTGATAAGTATCACAGATAGTGTTCAACTTTAATTAAACGTGAGGTATCCTGAATATATAAAATATTTTGAAGTAGGTACTTACCTATATCAATGTGGGACGAATGCAGATTTTTCAAAGTGGGACGATCTTTCTCGGGATGAATATGATATAAATCCACATTATTTCTTTAGTGTAATACCTAGTTTCTCATACAAAATGTTAAGAGCTTAATAACAAATCTGTGAATCCAAATCATTAAAAATACAAATAGCAGACTTATTGTGTGGAATAATCATTCTCACATGTGTATTGTATATCAGTGCTTACAAAGGTCATTCACCCGCCTACATAGCTCAAATAGGATATCTATCGGGCATCCTATCAGTATGATTGCATAAAATACGTTTTTAAAGCTTAGATACAACATTGCAAATGTACCCTGCATTTTACTAGAGACTAGATGACCTGATGAACTTCGTGCCACCATATTTTTTCCTAAACCACTATATAGAGGCGGAAACAAAAAAAATTATTGCTCTGGCTATTTATTTTTATATAGATTTGAGATTAATTTTGACTGCAATTTTGCCTGTTTAAGTAAAAGAACCTAATTTAATATTACTAAGGAATTGGTCATTTTTCAACTCCGTAGTTACTAGCATTGGTCAAAGGATGTGACTGGCATTGGCAGTGACAGTATCAAGTCAAGTCAAGTATAAAGCTGGCCTTCAGGCAGCCTAAATACTAAAATGCCAGAACTGGCCACTGCTACAAACTATTGTTACTTTAGTATTACTATGTATTACATAGTAATACTAAAGTATATTAGTATTACTATGTAATACTAAAGTTCCTATGTAAGTTGGCACTGAACTGTTTTAGACAAACATGAAACTTTACCATCATTTGAGCGTCTTGGTCTTGGGTGAGACAGACAAACTGACACAGAGAGATAAAGAATTAGGCAGCTACTTACGCATGTATTCTTTTTAAGAATACAATCAACAATTTAAATATTTAGTATGTTTTAACGGTTTTGATAATTTTGTTTTCAACTCATGAAATCAGCTGTTTTGTTTATACCTAAATGTTCCAATAAAAGATACCATGTGGATTTTAATTTATATACCAAATAGGTATTATGTTAAATTAACATCACATCACATGGCATTCTCGTCCTTAGCAATCGCATTATAATATCTATATTACATCACTAGTTATTAAGGACAAGACATTGTAATAAATGTATGAGGTTAAAAATCGTTACGCGTACGTATGTACTCTCCAACGGTACTGTCACTGTATGCACAGTATAGAAACTACACACGAACGGCAGTATCCTAAGTTGAAGCAAACGTGAAAGTTAGCACAGAGTAGAAAATCCGACTCGGAAGTCAGAGTAGAACGTTTTCTAAACCGAAACGAGACTTATCTGTGAATTTGTCTCGTCATTCTGAATGCATAAGACTGAGATTGTGAGAGTAGGTATTCGACTCGAATCCGAGTTGATTGGGTTTCGAAAACGGTAGCGTAGGTATGCGCCGATGTTGTTTTTACACGAAAACGCGCAAAGTAAGTATAGTTTTATAGTAATCTCTATAACTATTCTAAGCTCTATGTATGTAAGTATGTACATAATTTTTCTGACGTTTCCTAAATTACCTGAAATAAACTTTTCCTAAAATGACCACAGGGTAAAATCGTGGTCGCATTTTAAACTAAAATGTTCTGTAGCTGTTGACTTTTATGATGTATATCATAAAACATATTATAATGTGTGTACAGAAAGTTTCTTTCAGAATTATACTGTAGTGGACTACCACAGTCGGTTCGTACCGACGCCGCGCGCTGTGGTCCGAAATGCCTAATGAATTAAGAGCACCTCACAACGCGGGCGGTATGAACCGCCCCAGTAACCATTATTTCAAAGTCGTTCAAATAGGTACTACGCCAAAAAAAGTACCATCTAGTGCCACGCGTCATGTCTTTATTTTCACGCAAATAAGATTTTTAATGAAGTGCATTCTATAGTTGCTATTGTATCAGTAGCACAGGTATCCCATACGTGGCCCTGTATCGATATGATTTCTTTATGACCATAAGTTAAGTTCTATATTTGGTCGAAGGTTGCAACCGACATGTTGTCCTAAGTCACCATACTGCGTTGTCGGCGTGTGTATGCCCGCGCAGTACGGTCGGCTACTTCGCGCGACCTTCGCCCGCTGCCCGCTTAGCAACAGTAATTCTCAATTGATCCCAAAAGGTATCATTAAACCGATCTTAATTTAGAAGTTACCTTGCCGCCGCAGCTTAAAAAAAACGCTAAGCGTTAACGGATCGTAAACCGTATGGGTTCAGTATACGAAACGCTGGGGCACAGACGGATGGAAACGGGCATTTTATTACGTGCGAATTGTTAATAAATAAGTCTTATTCAGTTTTGATTTTGTTCGTAATTTTTACTTGGACATACCCCATTATTTCCGTGCATTAAAAGATATTTGGAAGCATAAAAAAGCTTTATAAGTGGCTAACTACAGTCGTTACGCGTTGTAGGTTTATATTAAGTCATTATTCCGTCTGTCTACTGATTGAGTCGCATCTTCAAATGGAATCCTGAGCGTAGTGAAACCGAGGCTGCGTAATTACCTACAATTAAAAACAAATTACGGCAAATACGTAACTGCCCCTTATTTATGCCGTCTATCGGAGGATCTCGACACTTATTAAAATCTTTCAAATTAACTTGGAAGTGCAGTTTGCACACACTAAAGTTGGAGCATGAAGCTACTGGCCATGCTTGGTTGATTCACATGTTGATGATACAATCGGAAATTTAACTTTAAAACTTAATTACAAATAGGTACGCATTTCATTGTTTTATCTTGCTAGCTTGCGAGCGTTATAAAAATGATCTTGGCTTACTAGCTGATGCCCGTAGGCCGTGGCGTTTGGTTTTACAGGTGTCCGATCCCTCCCCGCAGTGGGCGAATTTCCAAAAACTCTTACTCTGCGTTCATCTACGTCATACAAATAAGATAAGAGAGATAGTACTCATAAATATAGAGATACACTTACGATATCTACTCCCACTCAGTGGACCGACGACATTGTAAAAGTCGCGGGCAACCGGTGGATGCAAATGGCAGGTTGTCGTACAGTGTGGTGGTCCAAGGGCGTTCAGCATTGGACGTCTCCGGGCTGATGATGTCATAAGATACTCTTGTACAAAATGTCATGCTTCTATAGACCCTATCAGTTGAGGCTGTACGTTGTCTATCAGTTAGTCAAACGCCTAGATTACTGCATCCTCTCCTTCGTCAGAAGTCGTGGACCCCAGAGAACTTTAGTCCCGGACCCTCATCATCATCAGCCCGGAGACATCCACTGCTGAACGAAGGCCTCCCCCTTAGACCGCCACACTGAACGACAACCTGCCATTTGCATCCACCGGACCCCTACTAATCAGTTATTCGGAATTTACGAACGGAATTAAAAAAAAACCTCGCATTTTCATTAAAAAAACATCATAATGTACCCTGCATATTCCTGGAAAAAAAATTCAGTGGTGTAGGTACATAATGAATTCGCCCACCTGCCTTAAATAAAATACCTATGCCCATAGATCTAGTAAAAAAGAGATCTTAGGTCTATGCCTCAATAACCTTTCAAAGTAGGCGTTTGTCTAGCAGTGAAATGGTAAAAAAACTGATAGGTACACACAGATTATCACGCCTTTCCGAGCTTTGCACCCAGTCCAGACCTATCAAACAACCTGTAGTTCGCAAACGAAGAATTAAGGTGCCTACCTACGTCCGGTACTTCTAAACGTTAGGCAGCTAGGTTCATTAGGTTTCTAGGATTTGAAAATAGTCCTTACTTTGTTGGCTTCAAGAAATATAATTGTGCTTACTTAGCCTAGACTTAGCTAGGCGTATTTATCAGCCTTCTTAACGTACTGGGTAGGTACTGTTCGATCGCTAGCATGACATGAGCTCTTTGGCATCAGGTTTTGGAGGTCGCATACGTGAGGTCAATACCATCCTGCGTTCTATTCTAGTCTAGATTCTAGGCGGTTGCGGTGCGGAGCGCGGTGTCGCTCAAGGGTGTCTCATTGCACCACCATGGTTTCTTCTCTATATGTTTGTTACTATGTACCTAGCCATTATTCTCTTAATCATTAAAATACTAAAACTTCATACTAAAATGCAAAAAAAACCAATTTTTTTTCTTACTTTTGGCTCAATATTAATGTGAGAACCATACTTAAAAACGCTGCTTAAGTTAACAAATGTCTTTTAATTTCTGCACAATGCAAAACTGAAGTGCGTAATATTAACTATTTTCGTTTGAATATAAGCGGCGTTCCCATCATACATAAGTTTCTATAGTAAATTCCCGTATTATTGTAATGCCTACTTAGGTTTTAATTAGTCCGAATCCCAGTTATTGGGGAACTAACGAAAAATACGTGCGGAAAAAGTAAAATATAATTGTGTAAAGGCCGTCACACGTAGCTATAATATATATTAATATAAACCATAACATGGCATCATTACCAGCCATAAAACGTCCACTACTGGACGAAGTCCTCCCTCCGAAGGTCGGAGAGTGTTACCACCGTTAACCGAGAGGACGCTGCTGCCCGTCTTCCGGCGGTTCTGGATGCAGTTTTAGAACATACCCAGGTCTTAAAATACCATCCAAACCACCAAAAATATAAACATATATAATATTATTATAGCTGCGCGTGCGCAGACGAAAATTTGAATATAAAATATAACGTAATATGCCATGCTATGATTTACATTAATATGTATAATACTATATAAATTATAGCTACACGTGTGACGGGCTTTAAGTAAAGATTTATAGTCTTCTCTGATGTGTAAGTAAAAGGTATTATCTACTGTCAAAGTGTAGTCCCGTTACAATATAATCGCTAGCAAATAACCTGTCTACTACATGTAAAAGCTATCTAGAGAGTGGCTATTGTTTGTTCTATAATGTATTTTAGAATAGGTCCATATAACTGGCCAGTCACAAGCCGATTTCACAAGACAGACGCCCATACGGAATTCTAACCGCCTGTTTACACTCTTTAATGTATTCCAAGCTGGTTAGATTTCGCACGATTCGTTTGCTTAATGAATCGCGAACAGCCAATAATACCAATAAATCGATTACACATAACTCCGCTTGTATACTCTCGGCGAACCAGCGCAAGCCGGGATGTTCTGCGCTTACAAGAAGGTCCGCCGAGAAGTACAGGACCTATAAATAAATATATAAATATTTGTGGACATTTCACACAGCGCCATCTAGCCAACTAAAACCCAAACTAAGCAAAGCTTGTACTGGGAACCGCATAAATGATAGATACTTTATATACTTTTTTTGTAATACTTATAATAAAATACATACATACAACACCCAGGCAGAGAACCTACATCTTTCTTCGTCACAAAAACATTTGTCCTGGTGGGAATCGAACCCACACCCAAAGCTCTCAAGGCAGACATATATACTACCAACCGAGCTATAAGACAGTAAGACTTTGCCATAGTTAAACCTCCAAGCAGTTGTTTTACATATGTATGGTATGTTCATGTGTTCTCTCGTATCTCTTAAGGCTCGGCCCGTTTACGGAATGCCTATAAGGAGCTCTAGATTTTTACACTTTACTACTACAATTCATCCAACGTAAAAAAATATATTCCACACTCAAACGTTTTATTTAGTAAAATCATTAATTAAGAATGTGATAAAAAAATTATGGGACTACCTACCAGACAAAAAAGAATCATAAGAATCAGTTCATAATTGGCGGAGTAATCGAGTAATAAACAAACAAAAAAAAAACATACAGTCGAATTGTGAACCTCCTTTTTTGAAGTCGGTTGAAAATAATTGTGCGCCGTAGGTACGTCGGGCTATTTGGTATAATTTGTAATAAAAAATATGGTATGGCTTAAGGAAGTATTCCGTTTATTACCATGATCAAAAAGACAAAATACTTTTCAACTACAGGTTTGAAATACTTTTTAGTGTTTTAGGCATAAGACGGCTAATATATAGTTTGAGAAGAAATAAATTGAGTATGTTAGGCTGCTAAACAGCTAGTGTTACTTACACATACGCTAAAAAAATACGTTTTTTTTTAGTACTAAACAAAAAAGGTATTTTTGTTTACCTAAGAAGTTACACAAACAATTACCCTCGATTTTTCTTCTCTTAAATCTAGGTTTGACTAAATATGTATTAATTAAAAACTAAAACATCATGAAAAACACGATCATACGGGGACGCCGAAACAGAGCAGCACCCAAGCTATAGTTAGGGCTGCATGGTGTGGAGCCTCCTGGCAATGGCACATTTTCAAGTTCAACATTAAAATTTCAAACCCTGCCCGGGACTGCTCTAGCAGACGCGTCACCATTGAGCCATAGAGGTCGTCTCTAAATTGAACTGTTAACATTTTGGAGGATTCGGAACTGTATATGAAAGTAGGAAGCCTACTATCAGGCGACGGACTTAACAGCTCCCTGGTGATGCCCATGCAAGATTTTGTGGACCTACTAACATTAAAAACTATAGCTATGGCTTCAACTCAAGTATATAAACTGTCACAAGACTGTCACATCACATCATCAGCCGAAGAGGTCCACTGCTGGACGAAGGCCTCCCCTTTAATAGGGAGGGGTTGCCATAATCCCCACGCTTGGCAGGCGGCTTGGGGATCGCAGAATGCTCACCACCGTTAACCAAGAGGACGCTGCTGCCCGCCCTCCGGTGGTTCTGGGCGCAGTTTTAGGACATACCTAGGTACATCATGCATAGGTGCTAATGGGGAGGCCTTCGTCCAGCAGTTGACTTCTTCCGACTGATGATGATAACTCAGTTCGAAATAAAATTGTAGAAAAAAGCGTTTGCGAATTAAAGCGAGATTTACGTTTTTGATTAACTTTATTGCGATTTTTTTAATTTACATACCAAGTTTGTATAGTAGCGAGAGTACATCAGGGATTACACCTAAAGAAGCCGAAAATCTCGTGTGGAGAGAGCATTTCAAGGTAAGGTAGTTTTATCGAAACCCAAAATCGGTCTAATGGCCTCCGAAAACGCTATGTCGAAACTTTGAATTACTTTATAGATAGTTTATAATAGACCTTCCCTCTTAAGATCTTCTACCGGTCTTTGACAATCGTCGTCGTCGTCGTCGTCGTCAGCCATAAAACGTCCACTGCTGGACGAAGGCCTCCCCCTTAGACCGCCACACTGTACGACAACCTGCCATTTGCATCCACCGGTTGCCCGCGGCTTTTACAATGTCGTCGGTCCACCTGGGAGGCCTTCCTACGCTGCGTCTTCCAGTTCGCGGTCGCCACTCAAGAACCTTTATCCCCATCGGTTGTCAGTTCTTCGAGCGATGTGGCCTGCCCATTGCCACTTCAACTTTCAAACCTTGCGAGCTATGTCGGTAACTTTGGTTCTTTGGCGAATATCCTCATTCCGGATTCTATCGCGCAAAGTAACTCCGAGCATAGCTCCCTCCATTGCCCGTTGCGTGACTCTAAGTTTCTCCAAAAGGCCAGCAGGGACATTTCACGTGAAGCGGACAGGGAAAAAAAAGTGAGGTTCTGAAAATCGACCACATTCGGCCCATTTGTACTTCTAGTAGGTATGAATGTGTACGCAAAATATTTTTTTTGTATAGTGTATATTTACCAAGTTATAGGTTTCAAAAGAATTGTCTTTGATTGGTACTACAGTTTTTCGAAAGTAATTTTTCGAATATAACAAATCTACTATAAAATATTTTACATAGCGATACATATTAAAAATATACTGTTCTTTTTGACAGTAAAAAAAAATTAAAAAATTTAAAAAAAATTAATGGCCAAAACCGGAAGTAAACTTTTCAAACCAGAATTACAGTCACTTCGACCAATTTTTTTTTATTTTTTTTTCTTTCAAAATATAGCTTAAGTGATAATGAAAGTACACTAGAAAATTTAAAATGGGATCTCTATTAGTTTAGGAGATACGTTGAATAATATACACCCGCGTCGCAAGGGGCGTCATATGTAGCGCTTGCAAGGTTGAGCAGTTTGCGCGATATTGCAACTTATTAATATTTTATATCGTTTTAGCGTATATTTAACCTCATATAATGATATGAAATAAGTTTTAGTAATATAATATAATATAAATATAACTACATAATACAAATATAAGTTAATAATATATTATAAAGAAAAAACGTTTTTGGAGCAGTAGAAAAGTTTTATTATTTGCGAAACGTGACTAATAGCGCCATCTGTTAGTAACGTGTAGTACTTTTTTTGTCTCAGATTGAGTCAAACGGTCAAACCTATCTACAAGAAAGAGATAGAAATATGACGCCTAGCGGTTTTAGTGTTGCTTTAACCGCTCAGCGACTTGTGCACGTTTTAATCTGTGACAGTTGTTATTATTAATGGCGCCTACGGTGATCGATGTTTTAACTCATTTCACTTGATACTTCATCGAAAATTTAAAAATTTAAGGAAAATATCTAAATGTTTAGCTCAAAAGTGGAGTTTTTCACAAGATCTTTACGTATGTGCCTCCTGCAGGAAACGACTTTTAACTGAATCTCCTCCAGTAGCTAATGAAGACATTGTGCAATGCAGTCAAACATCTAGTGAACCTTCGCAAAACATTGAAGATGAACCGTTTATTCCCGAAGATAAGTTTAAACATATTTCCACCCAAACCGACACATCCATAGAAAACGAAGAAATTTTAAAGCAGCTAAAAGAGAAATTCAATCATCCTTCTACTTCTACTTCTATTAAATCTATCTTCTATCTTCTATGAGATTCAGTCAAAAGTCGTTGCCTGCAGGAGGTACATACGTAAAGATCTTGTGAAAAACTCCACTTTTGAGCTAAACATTTAGATATTTTCCTTAAATTTTTAAATTTTCGATGAAGTACCAAGTGAAATGGGTTAAAACATCGATCACCGTACGGCGCCATTAATAATAACAACTGTCACAGATTAAAACGTGCACAAGTCGCTGAGCGGTTAAAGCAACACTAAAACCGCTAGGCGTCATATTTCTATCTCTTTCTTGTAGATAGGTTTGACCGTTTGACTCAATCTGAGACAAAAAAAGTACTACACGTTACTAACAGATGGCGCTATTAGTCACGTTTCGCAAATAATAAAACTTTTCTACTGCTCCAAAAACGTTTTTTCTTTATAATATATTATTAACTTATATTTGTATTATGTAGTTATATTTATATTATATTATATTAATAAAACTTATTTCATATCATTAAATGAGGTTAAATATACGCTAAAACGATATAAAATATTAATAAAGTTGCAATATCGCGCAAACTGCTCAACCTTGCAAGCGCTACATATGACGCGCCTTGCGACGCGGGTGTATATTATTCAACGTATCTCCTAAACTAATAGAGATCCCATTTTAAATTTTCTAGTGTACTTTCATTATCATTTAAGCTATATTTTGAAAGAAAAAAAAATAAAAAAAAATTGGTCGAAGTGACTGTTATTCTGGTTTGAAAAGTTTACTTCCGGTTTTGTCCATAATTTTTTGTTTTTTTTTTTAATTTTTTTTACTGTCAAAAAGAACAGTATGTTTTTAATATGTATCGCTATGTAAAATATTTTATAGTAGATTTGTTATATTCGAAAAATTACTTTCGAAAAACTGTAGTACCAATCAACGACAATTCTTTTGAAACCTATAACTTGGTAAATATACACTATACAAAAAAAATATTTTGCGTACACATTCATACCTACTAGACGTACAAATGGGCCGAATGTGGTCGATTTTCAGAACCTCACTTTTTTTTCCCTGTCCGCTTCACGTGAAATGTCCCAGCAGTTAAAGACCACGTTTCAGTTCCATATGTCATCACTGGCAACACACACTGGTCGTATACCCTTGTCTTACCCCATAATTATTACATTAACATTATTCACTATTCATACACATTTTAAAAACATTAAATTTGAAACAAAACACCATTATCATACAACCTATAATTTTTTTATTTATTTCTATTCTTTATATAAAATTACAATATACACAGCAAATAATGAAGAGACAAATCGAGTCTCTGTAGAACAACATTACATAGTGGAGTTATATTACTTCCCCGTTTCTATGGAGAAGTAACCGGCTTGAAAATTACAATAAGAGAGACTTTTTGTCCATTGGAACGAAATAGCCCTAATAAATTCTAAAGAGTTCACGTTCCGTGTTTCGGAAAACCAGAGAAAATACTGGGGTTGAAGAGATTTGACATCTAATACTTCAGGGTGACGAGCGCAGTGCAGTGCGGCGACGGATTTTGTTCGAAAGTTCACAATTCTGGCACTGCTACTGTTTATGGGTAGGTGTGGTGCTTACCACCAGGCGAAGGTTTGCTTATCTCGTCTCTCCAATGTAGAAATAATTTTTCGAAATTTATTTCAAAGGAGCTCATATTGCCTAGTGGGATTCAATTAAGCGCTGTTATCATTACAAAGTGTATGAGCAGTTAGTTAGTTAGGTATATTATATATATAAATCTTAATGACTGCTCCAACGGAGTGACCTAATTTTAGTAATTTTCCTCATACTACAAAACATAAAATATTGATTTGTAGAAACTCTCAAGGATATTCCAGAAAGTATAGAGGAGGGTGATACAGTTTGGAAATCGTTCAGTATCTAATTAGGTAATCTAAACACTTGAATGGTGACAGGAATTGATTCGATAGGAATCTGTAGATAGCGATAGCATCGCCAGTGATACGAATCTATAGATATGGACGTACAGTTTCTACTGTCCTTTCGTTATCGGAACATTGCTGACGCTGCATTCACTTAGGTACCTGTCCAAAAGTCAATGTAAATCTTAGTTAAGGCGGGCTTGTAGCAATTTTGAACTTTTTTTTAAAGTGAGTAAAATGCGATATGCCTGATATTAAACAAACATTTTTTAAATGGACTCTATCATGGCAGTCTACTTTTTAGTTTTAAATTTGTCCAATGATGAAATTGCGATGTAGGCAATCAGACTGCAGCGTCTAGGATGCGTTGAAATGAAAGCCGACCGCTGGTCTTCGCCATAATTTTTATAGCACTTGTGACCCTGATACACTTCAAGCCAGACGCTCTAGTATTCTAGAACACTGTCCATGTGAATAGTAATGCGAATTACACACAACACTCATAAATACACATATTTAATGGAATTGTAATAAAAAAGTCTGCATCGGCCATCTGTGTGGCGGGTCAACGACCTCTTCTACACACACGCAGGCACCTACATAACTATGCAATTGTAAAAAAAAATATACCTACCTAATCCATGATAGCAGAAGAGTGTATTATAAAACTTATAAACAATGGTTAGTTGGTGAGCATTAAAGGTTTTTAACCAGTCGATTGTTTCGGGGACACATTATAAAGTGAAGGCACGTACTAACTGCCATTGTTGCAGGCGATTTGATGCATAAAAATTGGGCACGAGTCTTAGACATAAAATGTGTTAAATACAGACGTTCCCCGCGGATTTACCCGCGTAGTTCATAAACCAGTTTCAAGTCAGGGATTTTGAAACTCTGTGTCAGTTTTTTTAATTGTGTTAGATACATTGAAACACATTCGCTTACCATCAAAGATAGTAGACGTATATCAACCAATAAAAAAGAAACCTTTTCAATCAAGAAGAAGAATACATGAGTATCGTTTCACCCACCGCCCCAATTTATTTCCCGATTTAACCCGCGATAATCAACCGTTTTAATTTAGTAGTTATGGTTAGTTGTCCATAACTTAGCCCATATACCTAAATTAAATGTTAATACTTAAAACTGCGTTACCTAGTTAGACATGTGCTAATAGAAATACATCCTAATACCTGCGCCAGTGAATAGATAGATAGATAGATAAACTCTTTATTGTACACACCAAAAAAAATTATAATAACAGTCATGATAATCACAACAGAAAAATGAACTTAGCACTAGTGTAACAATTGGCGGCCTTATCGCTAAAAGCGATCTCTTCCAGGCAACCTTGGGATGGAAAGGATTCGAAAAAACATTAATAGACGGGGTGTGCAATATTAAATAACTTCAAGAAAAAATACATAGAACAAAAAAACTTAAAATTTTAAGATAAGTACCTAATACAAATACATAAATTACCTACATTTATAACAATACACTAATATATATAATTATATAATAAATAATTATACCTGATAAATTAAATAAAAACAACAGCATTAATGAAATGGAATTTGCGTAAGATAATAAGAATAAGGTGAATAAGGAACTGACAGTTCTTTTTGCTTTAAACTAGCAGCACCACGCTGTACCCGCTGCTCCACGGGAATCTTATATTTTAAGCAATTAAACAGTAGCCTGAAACTGGGACTTGAGTATGTCCCAAAACTGCATCCAGAACCACCAGAGGACGGGAAGCAGCGTCCTCTCCTTTAACGGGGGTGAGCATTCTGTGATGCCCAAGCCACCTGCTAAGCGTGGGGATTATGGCAAACCCTTATTATTAAGGGAGAGGCCTTCGACCAGCAGTGGACGTCTTCCGGCTGTTGATGTGTGTCAATATAGCAACACTCAGTGGTCGTTATCTGGTTCTTGATGAAACAGTAGCCTATGTGTTAATCCAGGTTATAAGTTATCTCCATTCCAAATATCGTTCAAAGCCAATGATTCGGTACAGCGTGAAGTAAAAAACATGTAAACTGTGTATACACACTCCTCTCTCGCGACACACCCACACAAACTTTCGCATTTATACTATTAGTGTGATGTGATACCTACGTGAAAGGCTAAAGTGTACGACAAAATCAGTAACAATGGCTCGTTGCTGGGACAACGAATTGGGAACACCTTAACGTGTTTAGTACACTCGTCGTATTTGAGTCGTTCCAAACATGCATCTAGTGAAGTAGAGGCACCCCACCCCACCCCACCCCACACCGCGCTGTTGCTAGGCGCACGACGCGCCACAGAATACTTGACAGTTAGTCTATCGTCAACAGCGGCTTCACTTCTAGTCTCAAAATGATCTTCCAAACAAGTCTGACCTTTGAATCTCGAGCTGCCTTTTTCAAACTCGACTTTCCAGTCGCTTTCTATAATCCAAAAACGCAAGACTATTTTCGTACGCAACTTTCTCCCCTATCCGAGTTGCACGGTGACCCTTTGTACCTACGGAACTAAAGTCGCGGATTATTTCGGGCCATTCTCTATAATAGAGGCATAATTTAACGCGCCCGTTCAAGGCTGCGAGGAGATGTGCTAGTGAAATATTTTACGAGCGAGCGCGCATGGCAACAGTACTTCGTTTACATAACTGGGCTCTGAACCTTGTTTTTAATTAACTTTTAGGCTGCGGACGACCGGCCGCCTTTTTTGTTCCATTTCGGATTACGACTTGATTTCTTAGTTGTATTACGTATGACTGTAAAGCCTGTTTAAGGGCCAGATTTTAATACTCAATACTGTTTTAATAATTACAAATTAAATGTCCTCCTACACAATGTGGTTATGACACCGGTCATCTCGAGTTTCAACCTGTTTCTTTAGACTACAGAATATCTCATTCACTCGGACACAAACAAATAAACATACTCTTGAATAAAACATTAAAAAAAAACAACCGACTTCAATTTTGACTTTTTTTTTCTGGATGACAACTTCATATTTTCCAGTTGTTTTGATTTATTCCAGTAATTTTGATTTAAAAAGCAATCTACTGAATTGATTTCGATAAAATTTACATGTACCATCTCTGAAGTATCACCTACTAAACAAAAAAAAAATTAAAAAAACAATCGATAATTGGCGGAGTAATCGCGTAACATAGAAAAAAAACCAGTCGAATTGAGAACCTTCTTTTTTGAAGTCGGTTGAAAACATCACCCTCCTCGAGCAGTAAAATGTGATAACGAGCTTGGTACCGAAAAACTTCATCCTTTCTTCTTACCGCGTCCTGTCCAATGCTTGTATTAGCTAATTTATCTTAGTGTTGTGCTGTTCACATAGATTCGTGTGTGAAGATTAACCTCCATGAGATTTAAACACCATAAAGCAAAATATTCCACATTCGAAAGGTCATCGTGTAGGTACTAAAACAAAAAAATATTGTCACCATATTGTAGTATCTGAATATTTATTAAAACGTAAGATTAGTGTGTTATTTTTTTAACTTTAAGCAGAAAAATTGCACACATTGAAATGTGCGGTCGTGCTCGTGATCGTAAACAAACTTCTCTAATATTCTCTGGTCTCTCATTTTAAAGATTAAAACACAAATAGCCGTGTTAAAATAATGTTTCATTCACTAATATAAATTAATTATTTTATTTAACAGTGGTCGTCCAAACGAAAACCACATAACGGTCCTAGAACAGGTTTCTGGTCTGCTTCAATTAATAGCAAAATCAAGAATCATTATAACCAAATCAAAAATCAATATAAACCGGTCCAATGGACAGTGTGAATCGGATTTTACGTAAAAGAGGCGTTAAGTTTTTGAGAGAGACAGCTAGATCCTCCAAGGGTTTTTGTTCCAAAAAGAAATGGATAAATGAACAGTCGTCATGGGCACGCCTATTTCGTGTCGGTGATCAGAGGCAGATTCGATCTAGCTATATTTAGAGTCGGGAAAGCGTATATTTTTTCATTTACAACGACTTATTCAGTACTACTTCTAAAATTTTATCAGATGGGCCGATACGAGCAAACGCTCCTAGCAACGTCTCCGACCTTGGTTCATAAATTGTATTAAAATTGACAGGCAGTAATTTGAGGATGACAAACTATTTTATTCCAAGGGAAAACGTAGAGTAGTTGGTATAAGTTAAGGTAGAATAATTTATTAGTTATGGCATTCAGTAAACGAAGGTATACAAATCAGATTTTTTATTTCATAAAAAAATCTTTGGAGTAGTATGAGAATGAATGTATGGGATTATTATCTTTTTAGGAGAATTAAAAAAGAAGAATTAAATGAATGAATGATGATGGATGAATGGAATGGACTTTGGTAATAACCCAGAAATAGAGCAACATTTTCTGCATAGAAGTAGGATCTCATTTTCTGTTAATAAAACACGAATCAATACGAATAATCTGCTCTTTTTTTTATACAATCAAGTGACGAGAAGATTAAGACGTTTGCCTGGTGGTAAGCGTCACACCTGCCACTAACAGTAACGGTGCCAGAATTGTGAACTTGCGAACACAATCCTGCGCCGCACTGCACTGCGCTCGTCACCCTGAGATATTAGATGTTAAATCTCTTCATACTCAGTAATTTCTCTGGTAACATTGCTCTTCAAACCGGAATACAATAATGCTTGCACTACTGCTTGGCGTTTGAATAACTGGCAAAGGTGTGGTACTTCCCCAAGCGGACTCTGCAGTAGAGTCCTACCACTTTTATCATAATGTTTTTTCCCTTACGTGATTCTATCCAATGATCCTAAGTGACCCATTGCTGTCAGACCGAGCGGTTTAAGCAGGAAGCTCGAGAGAACCTAGGATCGTTCCTGTGATTGTTTGTCAGTCAGCTATCAAGCTTGACACATCTACGATCGCTCGAAAGCTCTATCTCGGAGCCATCGGTTCAACTGCCACATCAATAAGCTGTTTAGCTCAGGGATCGGTTGCTTAGTAAAGGTCAACTTGCTTAGTTGTTCTGTGCCTTGTCGTTTTGATTCACGATCTCGGTTCTGCTAGGTATCGATTTGTCGGTAGTGTGTGTGTATGTTACCTCTTCACGGCAAAACGGTTGAACGGATTTGGATGAAACTTGGAATGGAGGTAGCTTATTTCCCGGAATAGCATATAGGCAACTTATTATCATCATCATCAGCACGCGGGTGAAACCGCGGGGGCGTAACTAGTAGCAATGTAAGTATGTGAATCATATTATGCAACTAGCTGCGCCCCGCGGATTTACCCGCGATTGTTGGGATAAAAAGATTGATTTTATTGAGATTGTTATTCCAAGGTATTAGCTACCTCTACACCAAATTTCATCCAAATACGTTCAGCCGTTGCAACGTGAAGGAGTAACAAACATACACACACCGATTAACTTTCGCACTCTTCCCTTTTAAGATCTCAAAAAAATATTTTACTCTTTGTTTAGAAATATATTGTGGGGATTAAGAGGATTCATTTTATTTATTTTGGACCCGGGTATGTTCTAAAACTGCATCCAGTGCCACTGGAGCACGGGCAGCGTCCTCTCTGTTAACGATGGTTAGCGTTCTGCGATCCCCAAGCCACCTGCCAAGCGTGGGGTACTATGGCAAAGCCGGCATGTTCGCCACCGCTAATCAAGAGGACGCTGATGCCCGTCCTCCAGTAGTAGTGGCTGCAGTTTTAGGACAGCACCCTTATCATGCATAGTATGCCATCCCGCTCGTACCAACTTACTCGCGCCATACGCCCTCCCGCTCGCGCACCGTCACTATCTTAATCAGGAACATCCGTGATAAGGCTGCAGGTAAAGGTAGGTATAACTGCAATCATGCCATATTCAGTGCAAGTGCAGTATTTTGTACTCTATTATGTTAACAGTTTCGAACTGTCGATACTCCAATGTCATCTGACGCGCTGAGACGCGCGCTCAACCGACGAGAGCCGCGTGACGTCAAGGAGCCAAGAGCTTGGGAAATTGATACACTATTCCATGCAATTAAAATACAAATTAGCTTGCACTGAATATGACATTGTTGTAGTAGGTATACCTAAGCAGTTGCCAGTTTGCAGTGCCTTCTGCATTACGCACGCGTGATGCATCTTCCTCTAATACGGATAACCACACCCCAGAACAGATAACTCTAGTCTGTGGACGGTGGACCATGGATGACGTTCGTGCCCACAGAGGTCGATGCGTCAGTCGGTTACTGTTTTAGTTTCCTGTATACGTAAGTTATATCTAACTAGCTCCTACGCGCGATTTTACCCTCGTTTCTCTGTATTTTACTAGGAAAATTAACGAGCGCCGGGGTGGTACGCGCGGCACTGTCTTGCTTGGTTTCACCCAAAATGCGTTTGTAGTAGAATATGATAAAACCCCTTCATCCACATTCGTAACAAAAAATTCATAACTAGCTACGAAACAAGATTTTTTTTCCGTTTTCATAATTACGAATTCTTCCATTTTCATAACCCTGACTGGCTACGAACAAAGACTTTTATTTAGGTACAGTCCCATAACCAGCTATTTTCAAAATAGGATATTATTTGTATACCTCGTTAGTTTTCATAGTAAAATAATATTCTATGTCTGTCGATCGGAGAGAGACGCTTTCTTTCGTTCTGTTTTTTTTAAATGGAATTTAATGACGTTAAGAAGAGCGAGACGTTCGCCTGATGGTAACTGTAAGCGTCACGCCTATCTCTAACAAAATTGTGAACTTGCGAACAAAATCCAGCGCCGCACTGCACTGCGCTCGTCATCCTGGGATATTAGATGTGAAGTCTCTATGTCCAGTAAAGTGTTTTTGACTCGTCGTCAGCCATAAAACGTCCACTCTTGGACGATGGCCTCCTCTCCTCTTTATAGAGGGGTGTTGCCATAATCCCCACGCTTGGCAGGCGGCTCGGGGATCGCAGAATGGTCCCCACCGTTAACCAAGAGGACGCTGCTGCCCGTCCTCCGGTGCGTCTGGTTGCAGTTTAAGGACATACCCAGGTCCAGTTTCTTGACTACTTTCGTTTCAATAACATTATTATTAGTTAGGATTGAAGCACGTGTGGTAAGTTAACACAAGTACTTACGACATTTTGCAGTATTACTAAAATGCGTAGGCAAGTTATGTAAAATTAGTGGACGTTACGTCGTTTTCCAACTGATTGTGCCATCATTGCGTATAGTACCTACTGGCAGCTGAAATTGTAGGTGAACGTGCGTTTGAACCGATAAGCCCGGCCAAAGACAGTTTGGCGACACACGCTACATGACTCGCCTGATTGATGGATCATTAGACATTTTTTCTACGAACAAGCTAATGTTTGCTTTTAAATTTTTCATGAACAATTATTTTACCGTGAACTTGGTCAAAACGTGGCTATTCTAATATGTAACTTAATTTTAAAAGTCATCGTACCCAGTGTAGGTAATATAGTGTCACTGTCAACGTCATTTTACGTAAAACGTGATTCATAAGCCAATGTTTATTATGTGTTTCCGAGTAATTACAATAATTTTCCATAGTATTGAAACGATTCGCCTGCGGAGAAACCCATAAATGTAACGATGCCATTCGGCAACCTATTCCGTTTCGCAATATGACAATTTACGGGCATAATTTTAGAAATGAGCAATTTGCCTAACAATCTCAGTTGTTTCCTAGTTCTGTAACCTCCCCGAAGCACGGTTAGCTGGCTGGCAACGAAGAGTAAAAATAAACCGAGAGACGTACACGTTCCGAGTTCCGAGGGATAGTGGGTTAATCCAGTTTCTTGAAGGAAAAAATTGGACGGGCTTTGTCCGCAAGCGGGGTCCCATAATGGTTTACGATGCTGATTAAATCGACCGGAAAGGTTATTTGGGATACCTTATTTAACTAGTTTCTTTCATGTTATAGTCGGTTGCCTTACATTTACTATTAACCCCTAACAAGGAAGGAACCCTCCTAATTTTCTTTGTGGCCGGAAATTGCTTTTATCTTGCTCGTCCAACATTTTATTTCAAGAGTTGATGTAACAAAATGTTAGAGCAAAATAATATAGCAGAGCGTGGTTTCGATCCACGGACCTCTGGGTTATGGGCCCAGCACGCTTCCACTGCGCCACTCTGCTGCCGACAGGCGCCGTGAATATTGGCTACACGTGTAACCCGGGCCTACTCTAGATTACTGACACAGATTAGATAATACTGCTGAAAGTAGGTGTATAGATATCGGGAAGTCAATGCCCGACGAAGATCAATATACCCCACAGAAGCGGACGATCACGTATCTAAATACGAACAGTATCACATTCATTAAGTGGTTAATGGGACAAGGTAATCATATTTTTAACTGGACCACATATCAGTTAACAGTTTCACGGCTGCAGAGATACGCATTATGATTTAACGACTTAATTAAAATCCAATTTCGAGTTTTGCGTCCTAACCGTGGTGTTAACGAAATTTTATTCATGATTTTATAAGGCGGTTACCCTAGATAGTATCGCGTGCCGCTCCCGGAGGAGAGGTCCCGGTAACGAAGTATGAGCTCTGGCGTGCGAGATGCTATCAGACATCACGTTTCACGAGATCATTACCGCGTACGAGGTACGCAGCCTCCGCTCCGCATGCCTTGATTGACGTCGAACCTTTGACTCGGACATTTCTGTTTGAAAAATCTGTTGCCAATTTCTAGATATTGAAGGCTTAGTTTATTTGCTGAAGTGGATTCCAGGTGGTAGTAGTTATCATTTTCCTCTGTGTATTCTTTGTTTGTGTTATTTGTTATTTTTGGTTTAAAACCAGATATTTCAATGGTTTGTTCTAGACCCGTCAGGCCAGTCCCTAAGTAAAATGAGATCATTACCTCGGTCAAACGGCCTGAGTAATTGAAGCCTACAAGTTGACGTCGCATGCGCGATCGATTTGTGCTTCCACGATGTCTACCGGTCTTCTTCGATTGCATTATTTAATCGCTTATCGACCAGTATCTAGGTTATAAACAGTAAGGGCTCTGAGACCGCTGTGCTGAGCATATCGACGTGATATTGACCAATT
This sequence comes from Erannis defoliaria, assembly GCA_905404285.2. Classification (NCBI taxonomy): domain Eukaryota; kingdom Metazoa; phylum Arthropoda; class Insecta; order Lepidoptera; family Geometridae; genus Erannis; species Erannis defoliaria. The sequence continues at coordinate 15,234,316 of FR990084.1, forward strand.
GAATTGTACATAATTAACATGACGTCATGGGATCGTTAATTTTGTCCGTTTTTATTGGTATCGTATTTGTCCGCTCAGATTGGCTTTGTGGATATTGAGTTTAAATTAATCCAGGTAAAGTGAAGTAATATAATATTTTTTTAATGTCAATATAGCCTAATATATGTATGTAATGGACCTGGGTATGTCCTAAAACTGCATCCAGAACCACCGGAGGACGGGCAGCAGGGTCCTCTCAGTTAACGGCGGTGAGCATTCTGTGATCCCCAAGCCGCCTGCCAAGCGTAGGGATTATGGCAACACTTCCCTTTAAGGGAGAAGACTTCGTCCAGCAGTGGACGTCTACCGGCTGTTGATGTGTGTCAATATAGCAACACTCACCTGAAAGATGCCTTGATTGATGGAAAATGTTTCAGATAGTAACTATTGAGCACAGGAGCATTGTGACTTCGAATCAACGACTTCGCTTTGGCCACTTTGACATTTATTTATCTTAATTAAACATAACTTAATTTAAAACTAATGCTCAACTAGCAGTTTTACCCGAGATTTTTCCTATCTTCCGCATTTCCCGAGAGTAAAAGTATGACCGTCCTCACGATACGAACTAGCAGAGTTTCATCACGATCGATCCAGCTGCAACGGTAATGTGATATGGATTGTAGAGGTATATTCGAAAGAAAATATGGGTTAATAATCAACGTTAGTAGTTCCGATACTGGAATGCTATTGGTGGGCTGAGATTTTATTGGCACTGTTGCGCTAATGTGCCGTTTAAAACTTCGCTGCCACCAGGTGGCTGATGTAACTGATCGATTATGACGCTTCGTACATGGAATCCCTACTGTTTCGGTAGCTATGGTGATTCACATGCTGACAATAGAACACTGCATTTGCTGATAATCCGATTCCACTTGTGTCATGAGGTGCTGCGTCAGCGGCGCATTTCTTTGTGTAATAGGATTGGTGGGGTTAATGCTCTTTATGCAACTCCTTTGTTGCCAACGGTGCCATACGATATTTGCCGTCTGGTTGCGAAGCGGCTGGCGGACGCGCCGGCGGCATATTTGTTGTTCAGTTTCATGTTACTGTTCTAAACGTAGGACGGGGGCCTAACGTGGATTTCATTAACACGATAAAGGTAAAACATGGTGGACCTGGGTATGTCCTAAAACTGCAACCAAAACCACTGGAGGATGGGCAGCAGCGTCCTCTCCGTTAACGGTGGTGAACATATGTGATTGATTCAGGCGTTACTTTGCGGAAGTTCATTGTTACCAAAATTTGTTTTAATTTCTAGTGTTTTTCCGCTGTAATATCGTTTCGAGTACTTATAGGATGAAGGGACACACTAGAACCTACTGTAACTATCAACCTTAATTGAAATTGAACCTAACCTGAAACAAAAAAATAATTAAACCTGAAACAAAATGTCAATTAAACCTGAAAGCAATTTATTAATAAATTCTGAAAACAAATAATGATTTTAAGCTGTTTCAATGTAATATTTTCCTGAAACAAAATAATGATGATCAACTTGTAAATTGATAATAATTATTAACATACAAAAATAATATGATCAATAAGTAATAAAACAAAAATAATGATATCACCCTCATTGATTGATTTTTTGTTTCAGGTTAGGTTCAATTTCAATTAAGGTTGATAGTTACAGTAGGTTCTAGTGTGTCCCTTCATCCTATAAGTACTCGAAACGATATTACAGCGGAAAAACACTAGAAATTAAAACAAATTTTGGTGGTGAACATTCTGCGATCCCCAAGCCGCCTGCCAAGTGTGGGGATTATGGCATGACCTCCCTATTAAGGGGGAGGCCTTCGTCCAGCAGTGGACGTTTTCTGCCTGATGGGGATATAGATTAAAAAAAAGTTACGATGCGGTCTAGCTACAGACTAGAATTGAGATGAGCACATTAGTACCTTTGTATTGGTATTTAATCTTCCTTGCGTTTCCGCAATTGAATGCGTCCAAAATAATGAGCGCTCCGCCAAGCAGTGGTGTGCAAACATTTAAAGCAAAGCTTCGAGGATTAGAGGGTATTGTAGCTAGCTAAATTAAAAGGCTAGTAAAATGAGACACGCATAGTCTAATATCTCAAAGCGCTAATGCAGGGATGCCCTGGACTTTTTTAGTTTCTAAGTTCTGGGTACTGCAACTGCAAATGTTCCGGCGTTAATTTGTCTTACCACAACGAGAGCGTTTAATTCGTATCATTAGTAGTTACCGTACAAAAAAAATACAACATACTTCTTGGGCAACCGGATACAAAGCCGAATTTTAGAATGTATTCCAACCAAAGTACAAATCCGCAGATTCCATAAAACGTTCTTCCAAAAAAACGCTGGGCGAAAATCGTTGTCCTGAGCTTTCCAAGTTCTTCCGGTGTTTATTTGCAGTCTTCAAAGCCGTTAGTTAGCTGATTGGTTCGTCATGCAAATTCGGTCTAATAGACGGCGCTTGGAGCATAAAGTCATCATAAAAACGCTTTTATTGCCTCAGCCTAGAGCTGTAGCAATCAATGCGTCTTTCCTATACGCCATGTCTGATCGGTACGTAGATGTGCAAACGCATGGATTTGGGATCAGCGCTCCAAAATGTGCGTATCACCAGAGTGTAACTAGAGTAATAGTACCGACTAATTTCTCGATTAAGCATCTTGTAAGTAAAAGTAAGCGAAAACTGATGGAGCACTGAATCTATTGAAACATAGCACTAGAGTTTCATACGACTGTTTTCATCACACTTGCGAGGAAAAAACAAACTTTTTTTGATAATAATCAACCACACAGAGAAAACGTCTACAAACATTTGCGGAAAATGGCGCCCAAACCAGCAATGCGCACTCAGGTTGACATTTACTTCAGCGGCATAAGAACTCTTTCTTGGTATTACAAAAAAACTGTAAGTATTACCCGGTTATATTAAGAGTGCTTCGTATACATACGTCTAATTGCAGTCACGTACATACTTGACTTTACCCGGTTATACCTATTATAGCACTATATGCCGTAATGTAAAGTAAAAAGTGCGTAATAGCTTGGATTATGAGCCTAAAACCGATGCAATAAGATCCACTTTACGAGCAAGTGTGATGAAAATAATTTACTTGACGCAACATCTATACCTAAGGTGATCTATGAGTCAGTCGGTAACATTTGCGAGGCGGCTTGGCTAGCAACAGGCTGTTCGCGATTCTCATTTTTCAGCTACCTACCATATCGCTGAGTGGAATTGCTGTTATTATATTTTTTCGGCTCAATCAACGTCTTCAGTGTCTGTGACACCGTTTTGCAATTTAGCCACGAGTTTGATGTACAAAGAGCGTGTTTTACATACTTACGGGGTAATTGGGTCATCTTGCAACCCGATATCTGCTACAAGTGGATGATTATGATTTGTTAGGGTTTGCCTGCGGTTTCGCTCGCGTGAACTAAATAGCCAATATCGCTCAGGAATACTGTAACTTCATATTACTGTAAGACCATATCAGGATAACAGGAACGGCGTAGCTGCTCTCAAACTCATTTTCGTCTTTTTTAGATCAGTGGAGGCTATTTTAATTGCAATCATTTAGGTGGTATGGACTCGTATGGACTGACTCGCCAACCCAAATGTCAGATTTAATATACCCCGAAGGCCTCGAATAATATCATTTAACAACAATAACATTTATTTAATCTTCTTCTTATCTTCTTTTGTAGTGGTAGGACTCTACTGCAGAGTGCGCCTGGGGAAGTACCACACCTTTGCCAGTTATTCAACCGCCAATCAGTAGTGTGCAAGCATTACTGTGTTCCGGTTTGAAGAGCAATGTTATTAGAGAAATTACTGGGTATGAAGAGATTTAACATCTAATATCTCAGGGATATAGTATTTAGGAGCGGGGCAAATTTTTTCCGTATGCGGACGGAGTCACGGGCGACCTCTAGTTAAATCATATATTTCATGGATGTCATAGAATACAACCAGGAACGACGATGTAAGTCATTGACACCCGACCCGTGGAAGCGATCAGTTGCAAATGCCACTCTCGGTTACCGATCCATACGCTAATCGTCCGTTGCTTAACTTCGCTGATCTTTTACTTCGCCACAAACGTTACTCATTAAATGCATAGCCCAAAATATGTACTTACTTCCTAAAAATAATAAGTGTAATAGTTTGCATATGTGAGGTTGCAATCAGACAGCTTGGAACTTCCAAGCTGTCTGGTCGCAGTTTAAAGTTTTTAGGGTTCCGTACACAAAGGATGTTGACGGAACTCTGTTAATAATCCTACGCCGCGCCGCGCTCTGATCATTCTGACCATATAATATCCTTTTTTTAGGTTTCATCTTGGCAATACATTAAACGTATATTGAAAACAAAAACAGATATATACAATACTAACTCAAATTGGGAATTTAAATAAGCTTTTTAAAATATGCTGAGATAAGTATAATATTTGAATTTTAATAACCATAACTGAATTTCTATTAAGGTTCAATTATAATTTTCTGAGCCGGGTAAAATAAAAAATATCATCGGTACATTTTTTTTCACTGTTGTAAAAATGTACCACACACAAGCGTGATTATGGTGCGAATTCTCAAATGAGACAATAAAAAATTAAACTGGCCAAGTGCGAATCGGGTGGCTCGATAAGGAAGCTAAGGAAGGATTATCCGAATTAACCTAAAAAACTATGTGTTTTTGGTAGAAAACACAAATATATTGTGTTATGGTAGAGAACCATCGGAGCGCGAGTCCGCTCTACACTTAGCCGGTTATAGCTATCTAATTACACTTTACTGGTGTGTGTCCGCCTTTATTATACCTACCTATGGCAGATGTGTGCACGGTTAAATTTAACGACTTAGGTACCTATTTAATTTAGCAAACTTGCCATACAATGATTAATGAATTGAAATAGTCAATGGTTATTGTTCTATAATTATATATAATGTTGAAAATGTTGAAGGAAAATTTACATTAGATATACATATTTTTATCCTAGAAACGTTTCAATGTAGGGGCGCGTTTACAGCACGTAAGATTTACGAAGCAATAAAAAAGACCAACTGATAACCCTGTCTCGTCAAGTCGGATAGATCAGTGTATATTTTTGGGGTCCGCGATCTTCAACTGCCTACCAGCTTCCATTCGAGATGCCCCCTCCACCACGTGCATCAAAACTTAGCTGAGAGCGTGGGCAAGAGAATTTGTTTTATGACATTGAAGCTTATTTTAAAATGGTATTATCTCAATGGAATTGGACGTGTAACTTTGATTTTATAAATAAACTATTGTATTGCATTAGACATTTTGGTTAGACCTAACTGAGCGGCTGTTAAGCGAAGCCCTAATTTACACCCAAATATATGTTCAAACATTTGTTTTGAACGACTCCCACTTTCTTACTGTTTACTTATGCTTTAAAAATATAGAAATAACCAAAGCCTGGAAACACTTCATATAAAAATATCCCACAGGAATGAGTTAACATGTTATGATTAATTTGTGTATTTTATGCATGTGTTTCAATTATTAAAAAACGTAAAATAAGTTTAACCAAATCTGATGTTTACATAGAAAAATCATTGAAATCGGCTGGTAAAGTTCTGAAATATAATCGTTCAAAGTATTTGGGAGGGAGTCATGTGTAGCCCTTTATAGCATACACGTGCTAGTATAGAATTTGTTTGGAATCGTGTACTTTGACGTCATTTGCCACGATAGTGCGTTCTCTGTATAACATGACTACTTAAGAATCACGTTTAAAATCATTTTTATTATGTACTCATACCATATTTTAGCTTGTTTGGGATTCGTTTATGAGTGGTATTCGTTGGGAATATAATTAATTACGATAATAAACAAATACTACTTGTATTCGTTTTGTTGTTATTGGAAGGCAATATATCAAAATGTTTATATCTTCGTTATTTCTGCACATATACATTTTTTTTTTGGTGATTTGTTTTGTTGTCAGTCGGTTTTTTTGTGAGTCAATGAAAAGAACCACGCATATTACCTATTATGTATCATTGTAGTATGTACTATACTATACGGCATCTTTTATCGTCCCACGCTAGGCATAGTTCTACCCTGAAAGGTTAGATTGGGCCAAATTCCACCGCGCTGGTCAGGTGCGGGTCGAATTCATTTACGCCATTGAATTTCATTGAAGTAATAATATTAAGTATTTGTTAATATTTAAATTGCGTCATAACTAAGCAAACCCGATCAGGATAATGGGAGCACCCGACAATGTGACAAAACGAACGTGGCGCGTGCGCATAAATTACTAAAATACCATTGTAATATGGTTTTCTATTTAGGTACCTATGATATGACGTATGAAATCGGACGTGATTTTCTATTACGGTCCGATATCGGGTGTGATACAATACTAAGGAAAAACAAAGTATGTAGTTATGTACCAACCGATAGGTACAAGGAGTACGTAAGTTTCTTGTATTAAACAACGGAATAACAATAAACTTGTTGTTTACAGTATTTAGACGTAGTACACTACTTGTAGAAGAAGACGGAAGAGGCAGCGTAGGAAGGCCTCCCACTAGGTAGACCGATGACATTGTAAAAGTCGCGGACAACCGGTGGATGCAAATGGCAGGTTGTCGTACAGTGTGGCGGTCTAAGGGGGAGGCCTTCGTTCAGCAGTGGACGTCTCCGGGCTGATGATGATGATGACACTACTTGCCTCTCCTAAAGAAACCCACATGGCATATCCCTGTCCCCTTGCCGCAAAATTTCGCAGGCATTGAGCTAGTATCTATAGATATTGTGCGCGGTCCTATCACCCGCATACCAAGTTCACGGGGTGCCCAACGGTTTTAGATTCTCTACAATATATTCAGCCCAGTTTGGTTTTTTTGATGGGTAATTTCATCTCTGATTATATCTTACAATAATATTTTAATGCGTGTACCATATTTCGTAACCATATCAGTGAGTGACGGGCTCATTATGTCTTATGTGTTTGTGTTATTTGCCTCGAGCGTGCAGCGAAGAATACGATACTTCTTGAATCGTTTCGTAACTACGTAAATAATTAATTTTGCCATGCATCAATTTTGGGTATTTTATTTTTATATCAAGCAATAAAGCGGCTGATTTACAATCGTAATGTTCATTTTACAATTGCACATTGCGCCCTTGTGCTGTCCTGTCATCGTTAAAATGTAAGCTGGATAATCGAGTGCTTTTAATATTTCGTACACGTTGGTTGTTCGAGTGCAATGACTGGTCTCGCTTGAAACGTTCAGCATTGCATTGCAACGTGTTACGCTCTGTGACAGAAATGATAAAATTATTCAAATTGGCAACAGTTTCGTTAGTCTAACGCAAGCCAAAATTTTACCAAACTGACGTCAGCTTTTACGCTAATAACTGTGGTGTACTTACCGCCGCTTACCAGAATAATTGTCATGTCGTTGGCATTTGCCACCTCATTATCATCTATCTGTATAATTTGATCGTATATCATATCTTCAAGGATTAATGTTCTCATATTTCTTGCAAGCTCCTTGCACTACCGGTCACATTTAGAATCTAGCAATGTAGGTAACGATTCTGACATTTTCTTACTATTTTGAGTTATGGCTAACCGTGACTTTAGCTTATCTGGGTAATGTTTCTGATATTAGATATTAATCAATGTAGAGTTGTGTTCCAGCGTCATAAGACTCTAAATAAACACGGAAATCACGATACTACAATTCACAAGTATAGTTATAAAATACATAATATATTGAATTACTATGTAAGGAGAGATAGGGCTGATAGAACTCTTATCATTGGTACCAATTGACTCATTGGTGAACACTTATAGAAAAATCATGATCATGTCCTACACACAATTAAATAATACCTTTTGACTTAATTAGTATGTCTAAAATTCTTTTGAAAGAGCCATTCATTGCTAAATAAAATGTATGCAAAATTCTAAACCAACATCGATCTTACGTCTAAGACACATCGATCTTGCCGCCCTTGTTACGTTATAGCGTTATGTTATATTATTTTAATGATACCATACCGAATTTAACAAAACTGTCTAATTAAGGTTTATTTGGTTACGAAGGTTTGTCAGAGCCGAATAGATTCAGGCATAGTTCGGGATCACTTAAAAAAATATATGTGGCGTAGATACCTTCAGAGAGGCTTTATGTTCAGCAGTAGACTATGATATGCTGATTATGATGATGATGACGAATGTGTTCGAATTCTAAATAATACCTAAGTATTCAAAGTTGATAACAAACATTGCCATGCCACTATTTTGCTAAAACTATAGATCATCAGTCAGAAGACGTTCACTGCTGGACCAAGGCCTCCTCCATAATAGGAGCGGTGCCTTAACCCCCCCACGTTTGGCAGGCGGCCCGGGATCGCAGAATGCTCACCACCGTTAACCGAGAGGACGCTGCTGCCCGTCCGCCGGTGGTTCTGGATGCAGTTTTAGAATATACCCAGGTCCTTTGCAAGAACTGCCATAACCAAACTATCTTTAGCACCTTCCATCGCGTGCTTCAAAACCAAGGTCAGAGTGTGGTTACAAGAGAATTTGTTTTATGACATTGTAGCTTATTTTATGAGATTATTAAGCTATTAATGGAATTTAACGTGTAACTTTGGTGTTATCAATTAACTATTGTATTATAATATTCCTGAGCGTCGCTCGGCAGATATCACAGACAGGCTGATAGCGATGGGCTTTCCCGCGGAGAAACTGGAGGGGGTGTACAGGAACCACATCGACGAGGTGTACAGGTTCCTCGAGAAGAAGCACAAGGACCGCTACATGATCTACAACCTGTGCTCCGAGCGCTCCTACGACTCCAGCAAGTTCCATCATAGGGTGAGTCTGCACATTTAATTATATTTTTATCGTTGACGCAGGGCAGATCCGCTCCCGTAGAAAACGCGTTCAGTACAGATTCAGTGCAAGCTAATTTCTACTTTATTTAAACGTATAACTACAACAATGTCATATTCATAGCCTATCCTCTTAATAGGGGCCAAAGCTTGGCAGGCGGCTTGGGGATCGCAGCGTGCTCACCACCGTTAACCGAGAGGACGTTGCCGCCCATCCTCCGGTCGTTCTGGATGCAATTTTAGGACATACCCAGGATCCATGTCATATTCAGTGCAACCTAATTTGTACTTTATTTGAATAAGTCAGTGTATCGATTTTCCACCGTAGTCTTGGCTCGTCGACGTCACGCGGCTCCCGCCGGCTGCGCGCGCGCCGTCGTCGTCTACAGATAGAGCATAGACAGGTCTTCAGTTGACCTAGACATTAAAAAAAGGATTCCTATAGAGGCATTATCCAGGAAGAAAATAGGGGAATACATTTGGATGGAGAATCGCTGACTTGATTCCTTCTTAAAAATCCCTGCTTAAATTAACAAATGTCGTTAATTTCTGCACGATGCAAAACTGAAGGGCATTATACTATAACTAAAGTAATTTAACTTTATGCGACGTTTTTAACTTTTAAGTACCTATATATTTGAATCGTTGTAAATTATATTTTATAAACCTAATACTTAATAACTATTCAACTGGATTGTATCCAATGTTGCTATTAGTGAAAACTTTTTTGGCTAATTTTTTTATATTATTCTGTGTCCTAGCAAATGTGTTTGTGATAGCTGTTTGTTTTCCAAGAAATAAATAAATAAGTAATACCTCTGATGTTAAGTTACGGTGTGGTTGGAGATACAGAAATAAACTGAAAGTACTTGGAAAGAAACTTTCAACTAGCTAGCCATCCGAATGCTAGGGAGTACCACCATTTCCTGAAGATATTTTTATTTCACCGGCATGGCAGCAGCTAAAGCTTATTATTTGAATTTGAAACGACGGGACGTCGCTCTTTGGCGTGCGATCCCATCGCGAGAACCAGTAAGCTATTATCGCTATGGTGTTGGTGCTTCACCTGCGTGACGTATCCAAGCTGCCCATCTGCGTCTGCGTCGTCTGTCATCATCATTTATTGATAAATCCCATGTCAAAACATAAAAAAAAAAAACGATTCGGTCAAGGGTGAACGTCGATTCGATCCTTTATCTAATGTCTAACCTATTCCATTTTAACTTTGAAACTATTGTAACTTCTTCCGATCGCTTACGTCCAGACAGACAGAATCCTTGAATATAATAATGTGCTAACAATACAAATTTGACATAGACAAATCACGTACTAGTGCTGTAAATTAATACGCGTCGTGCGCTGTCTGCCCTATGACTTTGTGAAAGGCATCTGTCCAATCCAAAAGCGATGTAACCGCGTGCGCTGCGACGCGGCGAACTTATGTGCTTATGTCTGGCTAGTTAAGGTCTAAAGTCCATTGATACTTCGGCTTCGATTTCCTTCGCTGACGAATCGTGCCCTCACAGGCGCAGCGCTAAACACTGGTGCGATTTTACGATTATGTCACGTTCGATAAAAACACGTGCGACGTGACGTCGACTATGAAAGTTTCAGGGCCCAATGTCAATGCCAAGGGGGTAACTAACCAACTTAACCTGCAGTTGACATATTCACATACATAATTGATTAATGTATGTACACTTGTACAGTGCATGTAACGTGACTTGAGTCATCTAGATTTACGTGCTCCATCTCACGTCTCGCACTGGGTAACTAGTTGCGAAACAGACGAATTTGGGCCTCATTACGTCGCTGTCACGTTTCAGTTTGCCTTGTTATTATTTACAGGTGGAAATGCCAACTGTGCTAAGGTGATTTAAGACCCTTTATACATCGTTAACTTTTTTATAGTACTCCCAGAAAACAATTGTCTTGAAATTTATGGTTTGTTAATAATAGAGCATCAGCTGTTTAACACATATGGTTTTTCCTTAATACGTTTAGGTGTTTAACACATATGCGGAAATTGTTTGTAGTAACAGGTTTCATATGAGATTACCTAAGTGGAGTGGAGATTAAGCGAGTCCTTGACACGTATTGGGTTGAAGGAGAGAACCAAATTCTAGTACTATTAGAATCTCTGTCCTGACTGATTCATGGACTGACTGATAGACAACGCACAGCCTAAACGGCTGGTCGTACAGACTTGAAATTTGGAGGGTGTATTTGTCTTGATGCGTAGGGATGTGTAGTACCAAAGGATTTTTCGAAATTCGATCCCGAAGGGGGGAAAAGGGGGGGGGGAAACTTTTGTATGAAAGTCCTTTGTTTTAGAACTTGTAGTCATGAAAATTAGTTAAATTTGTATTTGGAACGTTCATTTAATATTAAAAAAATGCTGTTTTCAATATTTTTTGTCATTTTAAAAAAAAAAAAATAGTGTGAATTACTGTATGAAATGTATGGAAAGTTATCTGTTTTTGAAGTTATATTGAAAATGATTGATAGTACAGTTTAAAAAAAAACAGTATTTTTGCGATAGGGTGAAACTTCATAAGGAAAGTTCTTTGTTTTAAAGTTGGGAGCGGGCGATTTTTTTCCATACGCTGACGAAGTCGTGGGCAACCTCTAGTCAGATATAAATGCTTGTTACTTAGTCACGTTTCGTTACATCGGTTTCTGGGTAGAACCTTATACATTTTTTTAGTTAATAATACGCTTTAAAAAAAATAAAAAACAACCGACTTTAACTTCGTGTACCTGGATGACATCTTCATATTTTCTAGTAATTTTGATTTAAAAACCAAACTACTGAACCGATTTCGATAAAATTTATATGGGACCACCTCTGAAGTATAACCTACCAAAAAAAATCAGTTCATAATTGGCGGAGTAATCGCATAACATACATGCAAAAATAAACATACAGTCGAATTGAGAACCTCCTTTTTTGAAGTCGGTGGAAAATAAATAAAATTTTAATTAAAAAATAACCTTTTGCGTAAATATTTCATCATATTATTATTTAATTATTTACAACGAATTTTCGAGGATTTCTATTTCGAATAAGTAATTGAAACAAAATGTATCACACATAACGTATCACCTTATCTCTTTTTGAGCATATAAACGAGCTTAGGCCGCGCCTTTACATCATAATCTTAATATTTAGAATGAAGATAATATTGCCTATTAGGATGAGATGTTATAATTTTTCCCAACTTGCCTGCCAAGCGTGGGGATTATGGCAACACCTCCCTATTAAGGGGGAGGCCTTCGTCCGGCATTGGACGTTTTCTGGCTGATGTGTGTGTATGTGTGTGTGTGTGTTATAATTTTGCCACGGAACAACCCAAAGTAATCGTCAGATCCACTGAAGAGAGAAGTGAATAGAACGGAAATGTGACGGGCCACGCTAGCCAGCATTAAGTGCGCTTAATGACAATTCTACCAATATACACGTTTTTAGACTGAGAATACTCAAAAAGACAATTTTAATAGATGCGTAAGAAACCAAACCACATTGCATCCTAATTAGATCAATTTTAATCTGTTGCAAAATGGCATTTCGAGCGTTTTACTTCAAATGCGCGACCAATGATTGGCATTTTTTCGTCTTAGTTTCTATACAATTTTGTGTGAAACAGGCGACAGCGGTTTTCCATACAAATTGCTTTTCAACATTCGTTTTGACAGCCGTTCTACCTAAGAAGTAGGGGCTTTCGCTTTTCTGTGGTCAGGTCAATCTATTTTAGTTTTTTATTTTTATAAATCACCCATGAAACTCTTTATTGGCTTAGCATTACCTGTCGTTGTTTGCATTTAGAGTCGATTTCTAAGCCAAAATTAGCGCTATGTTCCTTTATCACGGCTTTATTATACGAAATTATCATAACTTAGGCATACAAATTAAAATTCACGGACTTTAAAATCATTACAATAAATAACGGTTTATTTCTGTCAGGTTATTTTATAGTGACAGAATTTACAGGTGTTTTCACTGACATCGAAATATTGTAGCGGAGCAACTTATGTCAGTATCAGACTGTCAGTGTTTTAGTCGCAAAACTGGGGCGGAAAGCTGTCTGAACAACGATAGAGAAATAATTCTTTTTATTTTGGACGTGAGGAAAAAAGACTCATCAAAATCAATTCATATTTGGCGGAGTTATCACGTAACATACATACAAAAAAAGTACAGTCGAATTGAGAACCTCTTTTTTTGAAGTCGGTTGAAAAGTAGAATAGAAGTGCTTACGTACGTGAAGAATATATCCTCCCCGTACGGTGCTGATGACGCTGGCTGTTTTATCGACATCGTTTTATCGACGACATCATCAGCCATAAAACGCCCACTGCTGGACGAAGGCCTCCCCTTAATAGAGGGGTGTTGCCATAATCCCCACGCTTGGCAGGCGGCTTGGGGATCGCAGAATGCTCACCGTTAATCAAGAGGACGCTGCTGCCCGTCCTCCGGTGGGTCTGGTTGTAGTTTAAGGACATACCCAGGTCCTCTCCAATGTGTATCCGACGAATTATTGTCTTATATCCGAATTTTCAACCGACTCCAAGAAAGGGGGTTCTCAATTCGACTGTACTTTTTTTTGTACTTTTCTACTCCGCCAAATATGAATTTAATTTGATAATTATTTTTTGTTTCGTCGGAGAGGTCATAGTTTATTTTGGGACCCGCGATCTACAATCGTATACCAGCTTCCATTCGGAATGCTCCTTCCACCGGGTCCTTCAAAACCAAACTCAGAGCATGGTTACAAGAGAATTTGTTTTATGACATTGAAGCTTATTTTAAAATTTGAGATTATTTACGTATTTTTTTATAATTATTATTTCATCCAAGTGTTTTTTTGTGACATACAACGAAATTTGACTTGTAACTTTGGGGTTATCAATAAACTATTTGTATTTGGTAGGTGATACTTCAGAGGTCCCATATAAATTTTAGTTGAATAGTGGAATAAATCAAAATTACAGGAAATAATTATGCAGATGTCATCCAGGTAGGCGAAATTGAAGTCGGTTGTAATTTTTATTTTAAACGTTTTTTTACTAAATTTATATTCTCGAATCCGAGTGTGCCGGGAAACTAACTGCAGCAGCGTATGTTTAACTATAATTAAATAATCTAATGATTATACAAATGGAATAGAACGCTGGAAGCAATAATCCACGTGTGGCCGACGAGGAAACTTAAATGCACACCTACCGGAATATATATTTGCATACATGATAATACCTAATTGTATTCAACGCTAGTGGTCTTCGGTGGCATCTTGACATGTGCCATGAAAGTCACGCAAGTGCATAATGGGCATTGTGAGCTGCGGGGTGATGGCTAATCCGCTGAAACTCCTTCCATTGAGAATGCTATATCTAGAGATTGGTGCAAATCAGGGATGGTTGGCGAAAGAGGTTTATGGCCTGCAGTGAGCTGGCTAAGCTACTCGTACCAGATTTTTGTAGCGAAAGCTCAGTGGTTGGCGCGAATCGCAAGCTGGAGGGCGTGGGTTCAAATCAAACACAACAATGATGTTCTAAATGTTCTAACAATGAGCTTAAGAGTGCGACTAATGCCAGAAAAATAATGTGGTGCTGTCGCTGATAATTTAGAGCATTTGAATTAAAACAGTTATTTTTTTGTTGGTAATTTGTATTTTTTTATTAAAATAAACCAGATAATTTTCCATAATTCTATTCGGTTACTCGGCCTCTTTAGGTTTTTCCCCTACCTGTAGTATTTTTTTTAATCTGAATATTTACGTTATTTATCATTAAACTATGTGTTTAAGAATACACCTTTTACTTACTTTTGGCATTAATCGCCCCCTTAAGCTGCAGGCTCAAAATAGTACAAAATCTTTAGACCAGTCGACCTGTCGATTGTGGTCCATGTAGCTGTTTAGGTTACTTAATAATTGTAGTGTGTAGTAGGTTAGGTTACTTAATAATTTTTGTGTGTGTAGGTGTAGGAGTAGAAGAGTCCTACTCTTCTACTCGAGCTATAGTCTATGTATAATTATATTAGGTATATTTCTTAACGAAAAGCCAACTAAAGAATTGATAACTTCGTTGACACTGATGGATTTGTTTATTACAACCAATTATTCAAATTTCATCAAAAAGTTACTTCAATAAACTAAGCGTGCCTTTCAATTCGTCCTTAGGTAAAAGTCACCTTAAGTGAAATTGCTGCCAAGCTATTCTATTTGACCTTTTAACGGGTAATAGGGTGAGCGCTTCTCCATACAAACGTATTCCCCTATTTTCTTACTGGATAATGCCTCTAGAGCATTTTTTTTTAAATAAAGTCTAGGTCTATTGTAGACGTGTCTCTGTGTTTTGCTATTTTTTCAAAAACTAATAGCTAAAAAAAATATAACGCTTTAAATATCTTCATAGTAACTTTTGTTAAGTTTTGGAAGGCTATATTTTCTTTACCAATTAGTTTCTGAAAAAAAGGAAAACACAGAGACACGACTACAGTAGACCTAGATTTTATTTAAAAAAAATACACCCTATTAACCTAGTCGATGTTTGTTCTGTGTCTGGGTGTAGTACGTATTATAAGTATGTATTTACGAAAAAAAATATGTATATAAGTATTATATCAGCTATCTGGTTTCCATAATACAAGCTTTGCTTAGTATGGGGCTAGATGGCGCTGTGTGAAATGTCCATCGATATTTATTTTATTTTATTTTTATTTATTAATCCTTAAAAGACTCCTAGAAGAACAGCGAGACTAAGGTTTTCTCACATTTTTCGTTAAAAGTGAGCTGAAAGAGATAACGACTACCCATGATTATTGCAGCGATACTTTGACTTATTTCGAATTTGACTTATTTAATTCATCCGCGAATTCGATAAACTCAACATTGCCAAAAACTGGTTTCTCCTTGACTTAAATACTTTGTATACATATTATCTAATTGCAGTAATTGGCAGACAAGTGTCAAATTAGTCTCAATATGCGGAAACTCTTAAATGGCGCATAGTTTCTAAATGTTTAGGAATTAAGTTATTTTGTCGCTGTTAGTTTTCCGAATAAAATAAAATATATAAATAAATACTCAGAAGTTTGAGTAACAAAGTAACGGAGTCCAGATCGTCGCTGGAGTAGCTCGTTACTTAGATAAATTATTAGTTCTGTGGACAGTAGACGTCGCGAGCCTTGGAGGATTTAGCTCCTCGTCGCGAGCACAAATTTCCATGTCATGTGTAGCCAATAGGACGGTCAAATGGCGCCGCCGCAAACTTACCTTTTCAATCGACTTCAAAAAAGGAGGTTGTCAATTCGACTGATTTTATTTTATTTTATTTTTTATATTACGCGATATTGATTATGATGAGTTCTTTTTTTTTTGTAGGTATACTTCTGAGGTGGTCCCAAATACATTTTATTGAAATCGGTTGAGTAGTTTGGTTTTTAAATCAAAATAACTTTTTTAATATATATTTTTATACAGTCTGTTTACGTGACTAGCAACACGTTCGCCTGGTGGTAAGCGTCACGCCTGCCACTAACAGTAGCAGTGCCAGAATTGTGAACTTGCGAACACAATCCTGCGCCGCACTGCACTGCGCTCGTCACCCTGAGATATCAGATGTTAAATCTCTTCATACCCAGTAATTTATCTGGTAACAATGCATTTGCATTGCCATGCTTGCACATTCGGCGGAAATATCCAATCAAAAATCCCGAAGACAATAAAAACATGAAATTGTAGAACCTGTACACCAAGTTTCGTCAAGATTAGTTGAAAAATATGACCTGTACGCGAGTACCAACATCCATATATCTGGATAGATGAAAGCAAATTTTGCCAGTTGTTGCAAAGACTTCGCTCGCTCGGTCAGTAAGGTAGTGACTGGTGAATCTCATTAGCTCTGCAATGCCGTTCAATGTGAAATGTGTCAATGTGTGCGTGTGCAACTATGCAATGTGTTAGTAGGTACTCTACTCTACCTAGAGTATTCTTCAAACCAGAACACAGCAATGTTTGCATTGCACACGAGTGTTTGGCGGAAGAATATCTGATCTATACCTAGACGACCTCCTATCTCATCACCATTCAATTATACTGTTAGTAGGCCTCCTGCCGTTTCATTACACGCATTGTATCTCAGGTTTTCACTCTATAATATTATAACTAATCAGTAACCAACATAATTAGTACCGATAGGTACGTTAGGTACGTTCTGGCACGTGTAAGTGGCAAGACGTCACAAATCCACGAGTTTTACATATTCATGTATCTCGCATACACGAGCATGTATTTTATTTGTATGGCAGAGCGTTGGTGCACGTTGATTATTCTTCCATACATGCTCTCTATTCTTCGATACGTTTTCGCAGAGGTTTGCGCACGAGCTGTATGATTTGTTTTAGGTTTTTTTTTAATACTTTCTATTGACGAGACGAGCAAGACGCTCGCCTGGTGGTAAGCGTTACGCTTGCCACTAACAGTAGCAGTGCCAAAATTGTAAATATGCGTACACAATCCTGCGCCGCACTGCACTGCGCTCATCACCCTGAGATGTTATATTTAAAATCTCTTCATACCCAGTAATTTCTCTGGTAACATTGCCCTTCAAACCGGAACACAGTAATGCTTGCACACTACTGCTTGGCGGTTGAATAACTGACAAAAAAGTGGTAATTCCCCAGGCGGACTCTGCAGTAGAGTTCTACCACTACAGAAATTTGAGCGTTTGCGTTTTATAAGGTGAGTTTCGAATGACTCCTTCGCACGAGGAAGCTCGGAAACTCGAGGCCAACCGAGGTTTGCTATTGCACAAATTGTGCTACTAATGGTCGGTCTATTCTGATTCCTGGTACCTACTTTGACAAATTTATTTGATCGCGAATTTTTCAGGATCCGTGATCGTCATCCATGATTCACATCTAATATCAAGATAACTAACGAAGAGACTTCCTGTCTTACACCCTAGTAACATATTAGACTTCACAGTTCACTAGTGACGATTAGTGTGACTAGTACCAGAGAAATTACTCGGTATGAAGAGATTTAACATCTAATATCTCAGGGTGACGAGCGCAGTGCGGTGCGGCGCAGGATTGTGTTCGCAAGTTCACAATTATGACACTGCTACTGTTAGTGGCAGGCGTGACGCTTACCACCAGGCGAACGTCTTGCTCGTCTCGTCACTAGAATGTATAAAAAAAAAGTGTAGTATTTTTTGATTTTCTAACTGTCACCGTGTGGACAGCACTGTAAACTGTGAAGATTAACTACAGTGCAAGTACGGATCTTCTGAAATCGTTATGGCCCCGATATAATAACGATGACAGCTAGCTGCAATTTGGACTTTAATATGTTCAACTACGGATTGAGTCGAGTCGGTACGAAGACGATATAATATAGATATATAGGACCGTACTCGCGCTGCTGATCATGAAAAAAATGAGGAGTTCACTTGGCAATAACTGACGCCGCGAACGAAAGAAAGAAGAAAGGCACCAATGTCGTCAAAGTCCGATAACATCTCACTTGCGGTGTTATCGAAGTGACTGATTGACGCTATCGGCCGTTGATAATGATGCCCGTACTAAATATAGCACCCGCAGTAGACTGGCGGGCGGTACTCTCTGCAATGAGTGTAGCCTCTCCATGGAGTCCGCTTTATCACCCAACACAGGATAATGGTTATCAAAGATTTCATGATATGTTTTGCTACTAATCCGTATTAGTGTTAACCTACATTATTTTGAAACGTGTTATCGTTAATTGCGTATCGTCTCTAGTTTTCAATAATACAACGTGTAACAAAAAGGTTCAACAATACTGAAGGGTATGTATGTACTCATCATTATGAGCAACTTTTACTATGGGGCCAAACCTGATTCCCGTAAAAAATCAGCTGTTCCATACAAAAAGTTCATTGACCTTGGACAAAATGTATGGACCAGAAGATTTTTTTTCACGATTTCAGGGTTGGCCTCACAGTAAAAGTTGTTCATAATGACATGATAAATGACCTTTCTGTTACAGATTGTATGAAACATAATTTTATTTCTTCTGGAAACAGGAAAATCAATAAACAGCATCACAATCGGTTCAGCTGTTTAGCTAAAAATGTTCTCGGATTAGTCACCTTTCAAACAAAAAAAACAATATTGATTTATCCGTTTTTGGAGCTACGATGCCACAGATAGATACTCACGTTAAACTTAAATTAAACAATAATTTATATCGTGTGGTGTTATTTGGGTGTTATGGGACTAGAACCTCCAGAGAACGCGCTCGAGTCGCACTTGGTAGATTATTTAAGTAAGCACTTAGTAAGTCACGTATCATAGACTCATATACATCATTAAATTAAATATTACACATATATATTGTCAATACAAACCCCTTAAAAATAACCTAATAACTAATCAAATAACCCGCCCCTGACTGTTCCCGGTGCAAAGGTGCCCATCATCTTAATAAGTTAGTATTATTAAGTAAGTTATTATTTAAGTTAGCACTTGTAAGCACTTCAGGAACTTGAGACTTTACTTTCAGGTAACCGAAATAACCGTACCTTTGTAAAATTTCGACCGTCATCATATTCTATTCTGCTTTATATAGAGGTGTGATAATAGAGCTGTCCTCAGACTAGATGGCGCCACCGGCAGCCCCCCGACCGGCTATCAGTCACTGATAGGGCTTATCACACTACCGGCTGTGTCAGATTCCAGTGAAACCATTCTTGATTCCAAGAAGCGGTGCGGTTTACCCGCACCGAATGCCGACGCTGGCGCTATCTATCGGCTATATGTCTATGGTATAGGAATGTCATGCTTTAAGTATTAGTTTTCTTTTTCTATTTTGTTTAATTTTTTTATCTCTTCTTAATTTCTTTATATCTTCTTCATTTCTTTGTCTCTTGTTCATTTCTTTATCTCGTTTTCATTTCTTTATATCTCCTTCATTTGTTTATCTCTTCTTCATTTATTTTTAAATCTTCATCTTTTTTCTTTTCTTCGTTACTTTATTGTTCTTCATTTCCTTACATCTTCTTCATTTCTTTGTCTCTTGTTCATTTCTTTATCTCGTTTTCATTTCTTTATATCTCCTTCATTTGTTTATCTCTTCTTCATTTATTTTTATATCTTCATCATCTTTTTTCTTTTCATCGTTTCTTTATTCTTCTTCATTTCCTTATATCTTCTTCATTTATTTATATCTTTATTGTCTTCATTATTTTTATCACTTCTTCATTTCTCTATCTCTTCTTCATTTCTTTAGTCAATTTTGCTTTTATTTTTCTTTTAAATTGGTTTAAATTTACGCAATTATAAAACAAAGACAATCTGATAATCTGTGTAACCCTGAGATCGCTTTAATCTCAGGAGTTTTCTTACAGTTTTCAAGGACTGAAAGCAAGTGGCAAACTGGACTAGTCAGTCTGGCTATTGGTTTACGCGATTATCGCCGATATCCGCCTTTTGTATCCGTGCTATTAATAGTAGGTACTTACAATAAAAATGGATTGATAATAATACGTTATTGCAATTTTCGATTTGATGGATTTATTAACATTTACAGTTCTTACGTTTCTTACCTTTTTCAACCAACTCCAAAAAAGGAGGTTCTCAATTCGAATGTATGTTTTTTTAGTTTTTTATGCATGTAACGCGATTACTCCGCTAATTATGAATAGATTTTGATGAATGTTTTAATGTTTGGTAGGTGATACTGCAGAGGTGGTCCCATGTACATTTTATCGAAATCGGTCCAGTAGTTTGGTTTTTAAATAATCAAAATTACTGGAATAAATCAAATTATCTGGAAAATATGAAGATTCATCCTGGTAGTAGAAATTGAAGTCGGTTGTATTTTTTAAAAAGGGTATTAGAACTAGTTTACTTTTGTGCAAATTAGGACCTCTAATAAATAGAAATCCAATGTGAAAACTATAGCTACGGCCCTGCTTAAGAAGCATCCATTGACTTATTGCTCCATAAAGATAGAGCCTTTTGGTTCTATTTCGATACCCCACACGTGGTCCCCGGATGGTGCTAAACAGGTGACAACACTGCTGGTAGGCTTCGTCCGGGGCTAGTGACCACCCGCCGGATAAAAGCATGCCGCCAAGCAGCCTAGTCGTGTTCGTGTTCGTGTCGGCATGTTATCCGGTGACGCCGTTCGGGATACCGGGTCGAATAGCTCCAGGCATACGCTAATATGATGCATCGGGTAACTAGTCGGGGAGGGTAGCACGACCCGAGGCACGGAGTATCCGCAGTCAGTTGGGGCCAAAAAGCTAGGTATCCTTTCGAAGGTGCGACGCTATTCTATCGGATACATTTCGGAGAGTGTGCATCGAAAGAAAGAAATGTAATTTATTTTGTAACATCATTATAAGTCATCATCATCATCATCATCATCAGCCCGGAGACGTCCACTGCTGAACGAAGATGCAAATGGCAAGTTGTCGTACGGTGTGGCGGTCTAAGGGAGAGGCCTTCGTTCAGCAGTGGACGTCTCCGGGCTGATGATGATCCTTACTTTTGCGCCCTTCACCAACAGGTCATTGTAGGGTTTCTGGAGCATTGTTGCTTTTTCATAGCTTAGATAAATGACACACGAAAATATTCAGCAATCCTTACTTTTATTTTGCATTTATCCTTACTTTCCGCTCTTCAAAAGCGTATCTGAATCTACAGTTAGGTAGGATACAGAACGCTGTCGTCGTCAGCCATAAAACTTCCACTGCTGGACGACGGCCTCCCCCTTTATAGAGGGGTGTTGCCATAATCTCCACGCTTGGCAGGCGGCTTGGGAATCGCAGAATGCACACCACCGTTAACCAAGAGGACGCTGCTGCCCGTCCTCCGGTGGTTCTGGTTGCAGTTTAAGGACATACCCAGGTACAGAACGCTGTACCTACTGTAAATTCGTTTCCACTGAAGCGAAGGCTAGCGGAGAACGGACAGAAAACGTGCACGAATCGACTAATCGCATTGATTGTAATACATTTTTTTTTGTGATTAGGCGATTCATGCACGTCTTTTCTTCGCTCCCTTCGTCTTCACTAGTGGAACCACATCCTTATCGCGTTTATTTTCTGCTTTTGACGTACCGCACGAACCGGGGGGTAAAATGGTCGCGTTTTGCAATTCTGCATATGAACCTATGATGATTCATTTCGCAAATCGTAAAACGGTCACTTAAGCGGCAATTCATACAATGATTTTGCAAATGATTCTACTACGGAATTCATTAGTTTGACAGTTTTCTGTAGGCAGCCGTAAAATGGTATTATAAAATGAATTGCATAAAATCAACTGGCAGATTCCTTAGAAGTTACTCGAGAGCAACATTTTACAATTCATTCGGCTAAGAATTCATAAGATGAACTGCTTTTAGGGGAATTGCTTAATGCTGCCATTTTAGACCCTCTGAACTTGCACTATCTCTCGACACCAAAGACAATGACTGTCGAGTAGATAATATCTCTTATAGGTAAATTAAGTAGGTAAATTCTCTCCAGTTACACGAGTTAATTGTACTCCAGTATCGAACCCCTTATCGACGGTCATCAGTAAAAAAATTACGCGTTTATGTAACTAATGATAATGGCTATTGTTTAAATTGATTAAAACATTTGTATTTTAATGTGCATGTATGTTGATCGACGGAAATTAATGCTATTAGTGGGATTCTGATATCTATATATTGGGTAATAAAATTAAGTTTGTATTTATTGAAAAACTACACTGATGACCATAAGCTATTGATGATGATTTCTTGTGGGGACAAGAAACGATTCTAGAACGATAAATTAGGTTTCGCCAGCCAGTTCGCCATTGACGTATACGTCAACAAGGACGATATAGTACTCAATTCCCACTGTTCGGTTTCCAGGTGAAGAGATACGCGTTCGAAGACCACATGCCGCCCGAGATAGAGATCATCCAGCCGTTTTGCGAGGATGTGCACGAGTGGCTCAGCGCAGACCCCAAGAACGTGGCTGCCGTGCATTGCAAGGCAGGGAAGGGACGAACAGGTAAACTGAGGCTTGTGCTGCTACGGTTACACACGATGACTTGGAGTAACGGATTTCGGCTTAGAGTAACTGACTTACATTTGGAGTGACGGACTTCGGCTTAGAGTAACTGACTTAGATTTGGGGTGAAAAACTGAGGTTAGAGGAACTGACATTTGGGTGACGAACTTCGACTTAGAGTAATAAATTGACTTGGATTTGGAGTAACAGAGTTGCAGACTTCAAGTAACCGATTTAGACTTGTGGTAACAAATTTGCGCTTAAAAGAATAACAGTCTTAGATTTGGGTAAATAACTTGGGTTTTCGGTGACAGACTTAGACTTTGGGTAACATACATGGACTTGGAGTAACAAACTTAAATGAAGTAGGTACCTAATTTCCTAAGACTTAGAATAATAAGCGAAAGCAACTCTTTATCTCTCTCTATCTCTCTCTCTCTCTCTCTCTCTCTCTCTCTCTCTCTCTCTCTCTCTCTCTCTCTCTCTCTCTCTCTCTCTCTCTCTCTTGGTCCGTTGTGATCAACGAGGCGCCTTGACCAGGGCGAATACATCCCCAAATCTGTTGATACGGACTAAAGTCAGGTTCTTCACGCGACTACGTCACTGTTTTCAACCGACATCAAAAAAGGCGGTCGTCAATTCGACAGCATGTTTTTTTTTTTTGTATGTGTTTTATGCGATTACTCCGCCAATTATGAACTGATTTTGATGATTATTTTTTTGTTTAGTAGATAATACTTCAGAGATGGTCCCATATTAATTTTATTCAAATCGGTTAAGTAGTTTGGTTTTTAAATCAAAATTACTAGAAAATATGAAGATGTCATCCAGGTATTCGAAGTTGAAGTCGGTTGTATTAAAAAAAAACGTATTATATTTAACTTATTTCGCAATAATTTCTGTAGATTATTAACTAAAGGCTTACAGCAGAGGTCGCCGAAGATCGCTCGGCGATAGTTTAGCCAAGTTACGTACCTGGTAACAAAGCAAGCAGATAACCTAAATTTGTCTGGAGTCAAAGAATTAATTTTAGTATTTATGAAGGTTAGTCAGGTCGGACTGTAGCTAAAAATCACAGAGTTTACGTCCCGCTCACAAAAGACTCCATAATGTCAATGTCAGACCCGTTCCTTTGTATCGAAATTGACAAAAGCGAACTTACCCTCGTGAACCGGTCTTATCATCATAAACTGTTCATGTTTATGCGTCTGCGAAACTGTGACGTAATCTACATAGTCAGCGCCTACCATGAACCTCGACTGTAACGACGAGGAGAAAATTTACAGAAAAAATACCCCTAAGAACGTAAAACTGCACAAAGAGTATCCAGCTACGAGTTTCATAAAAACTTTTTTTATTTACACAGTGTAATAAAAAGGTTCAACAATACTGAAGGGTATGTATTATGTACTCATCATTATGAACAACTTTTACTATGGGGCCAACCTAGAAATTGCGAAAAAAACCCAGCTGTTCCATACAAAAAGTTCATTGGCCTTGGACAAAATGTATGGAACAGTTGTTTTTTTGCGCAATTTCTAGGTTGGCCCCATAGTAAAAGTTGATCATAATGATGAGTACATAATACATACCCTTCAGTATTGTTGAACCTTTTGTTGCACATTGTATACCTATATGCCTGCCATCTCGTCTGAAGTTAAACGAACTTGCAGTCTACGATGGATAGGGCTGTATGGGAAGTGGAATTGGTATTTGGATCAATAGCATCACGGTATTAATATTTGTCGGGATACTGTACTTTGTACTATTATGCATATCTCTGCATGTAGAGTGTATTCTAGTTATTAACAACGGTTTATAAAAGCTCTGTAGATTTGCTACTCTGTGCTTATTCAAACCCGGTCCTTTGAACGTATCGACACCACATGATGAAAAGAATAAATTATCTCTCACCCAGACTAAAGCCCAGATCGAGAACATAAAATTTTGCATAGTCGCATAATAGGTCCCGAAACGTTCCAGCCAACAAAGGTTAAGGCTACAAATTACACGAGGTAGCATTTTTTGCCTGTACAAACGTAGGGAGGCGACTATAGAACGTATTGTCGCGAACCGAAAAAGAAACAGCCCAAAAGCGTAATTGCGAAGTTTCCTTACACCACATAATTGGGCGCATTACACCGTCGGCTTTCACATCGCTCTCGTAAATTAAAAAAAGGTTCCTTTCAAACCACCTTCTTTTTTGTGGGCAGCTCTGAAGGGGCGTTAAAAATAGGGTTGCGATCGGGGGATTTGGCAAAAAACTGCGGTCAATATCGCCTTTTACGATATATCATTGGCGATAGAAAGTTCCTTTCAAAATGTCCGTTGATTTCGTGCTTTTGAATGATTTAAATTCGTTTGATGCCTTCGAGCTTTGAAACGCGGAAGCGCATTTTAAAGAAAGTGGGATCACTGTTATTGTTCAAAAGCTAAAATACTTTAGCCAGACAAAGAACATGTCCAGAACTGGGTTACAATAACATTTACTCGTCTGAAGCTAAGCTACGACGACGTTGTGATCGATCACACGATATATTTAGAAAAAAAAACCACTCTAGTCATAAAATGACTAGGTCATGGGCGTCGGCAGCAGGGTGCAAGGGGGTGCACTTGCACCCCCCTGTCAGAAACAAACCGTTTATGTATTTAAATTAAATTCATGACATATGGGCCTAATTAATACAAGAATGTATGGGAAATTAGTACCACTGAGCCATCTGCGTATAGGAAAAGTCCTAAGCATTTACTGTTTCTCTTAAAACTGAAGGTTTCTAAGGTTGCTGTATAAAGTTCATCACCTTGGTACTTGGTGCGCGGGCTGTTTCCGCACGACATGCTCTTCATGGGCTCTCGGTGCGTAGTCCCGGTGCAGCTGGTCCAGCCACCCGGTGTCTCCGAGGAAGGCCAGCAGCTCGCTGACGCCGACGCAAGCCTCGGAGCGTCCTCGGTGACTCGAGGATCGTTGTCCGTTGGTGTGCCACGCTGCTGCATTCAAGCAGCATGTGCGCGGCCGTTTCTTCTGCCTCCATGCATCCACGGCATAAAGGGCTGTCTGTAACCCCAACGTTAAAAAGATGTTTGTTTAATGAGCAGTGTCCGGTGACCACTCCAACTATTCGGCGGAGTCACATTTGAGGTTAAGCAGCTTTCGGGAGCATCTCGGATTTAAGTCCGGGAAAGCTGCCCTAGACTGTCTGCACTCCTCGATACTTGCCAGTAATAAAAATAGTTAGTAGTAGTTAGTGGTGGTTGGTAGTTTATGTAATCTGAAGGTATGCTAGCGGATCCAGGATCTACTTTGAGTGAACGGCAGAGGGATCATCACCTTGTCATTAAATATATACTACAGAGAATAAGTATGTTTTCGTTGAGCGAAATATATTCAATCAAATACCCGCGCGATTTGAATTTAACATTACATTTACCTACATAATTATACATGTATAATTCTATATTTTATATAAGTTTATCGTTTAATGTGTAGATGCAGATGCACCTCCCTGAAATTAGTCCTGGCGCGCCCATGGCATAGGTTGTAGTTATCAAGGAACACAGAATAGAGTTCCATTATCGTGAAATGTACATCAGGAATGTGGAACCAAATCGTTTTTAATTTCATTAGCTCAGCATTAACTGCATTCATTCATAGATCCTACACAGTAGAAATAACATCTAAATGGTCTAAATTAAACATTACAAATGATCGCATAAACTGATAACGAGGTAATTAAAAAGTTTTTATTGCCCGACTGGCCTTTCATACCTCCTAATACCGGAAGTCAATAGACAGTTGGAGAGATCAATGGGCAATTAGCCCTTCCCGTAAAGTGTATTGTTGGCCCTTAATAACCTTTTTTATAGCGAACTATTTCTTTGTCAGTGTAATTGGAAAATATATCCTGTGTATTCGAGAACGAATCACTAAAAAGGAGATAAAGTTTCGTGTCCTACATTTTAGTTTTTTCTCTAAGAACAAAATCCTATAAACATAAAACATTGGTGTTGATTCTGTTGTACCGCTCACTAAACTAAACTAATCTGACAGGACTAAAATTATACGCGTCTCATTTCATTTCAATAAGTTAGAAAAGGATGTCAACAGGTTTCGTCCTGTAAAATTAAGTTTAGTTTAGTGAGCGGTGCAACAGAATCGACACCAATGTCCTTGGTATGTAACTGAAAGTAACTAATTAATGCCTGCCCAAATGGTGTTTCCTGATAGAACACTTTGGAGTTTTCAAGTTTTCAAGTAGCGAGTGAAGTGAGTTTAAATTTTTGAATCGTACGCAAGAGTTACGCATGCGAGCGGCGCTGACCTTCGAACGATATTAGCCCCTGGACCCCCTGGACCTTCATCAGGCCGAAGAAGTCTATTTTTATAAATAAAAAGCAATAATTCAGAGACCTAGGGATACCCAGAGATTGCTCATGTGCAGGTTCAAGTCCTGGCAGAGGTCATAATTTTTCTTACTGTATATGCATTAAAAAACATAAAAAAGCTATAATGGCTAGGTGGTTTTTTATTGTCTTATTAAAATGTGGCCCATAAATATAGCTGATTAATGAAAAGAAAACGAAAATCTGATCAAAAATAAGCAACTTATAAGCATTTTAATATCATGCTAGACAGAGAGGCGAAACAGCAAATCGTGACGTCAGTTCTCTGTACGCCATATTAATTCTATACTGACAAGTAAGGCGTGACGTCATTTTTTGTTTTGTGGGAAAGGGACAGAGTTGTCTCTAACAAAAACTTTAAACGCTCATATATCAGAACATTATTAACCGATTTAAGTTATTTTTTCAATAGACATACTATATTTACTTAAATTCTTCATCGAAGCTATTGGTTTCAACGATATAAACATCAGTCATCTACCCTATTGTAAAGTAGCTGAGATAATGTTTGACGTGTTCACGACGGGTTTCAGGCACGATGGTGTGTTGCTACTTGTTGTACAGCGGACAGCAGGCGACGGCAGACAGCGCGCTCCGGTACTACGGAACCAAGAGGACCCTGGACGAGAAGGGTCAGTATAATCACAGAATACACAACAGTGAGATTCACTAACAGTAAACATAACGACGTAAACGTAAGTTGCTTGTTCCAGAATAGAGAGTCTAATTGTCTATAGTAAAAATGTTTACTGGCTTACTGGCCATCAGCATTTATAAAAAGTTGGCAAATAATTTCAAAGAATGAAATATTAATAGCTTCAAATGCCAATTGTAAATTTATTTCATGGACAAATGTTACTATAACAAAAACAATTTCTTAAAAGATAAAATAATTGTTTAATTTTTGACAAGTATTAGAATGCCAATAAAATAAAATATTTGTACACCTGATTTAGGTAGAATAATTGGTACATAATTACAATTAAGATCTAAAATTAAGACTATATTTTAACAAACAAACTGAATTTGATTTGAACATATAAAAGCGCCTTAACATAGTTTATCCACAATACATCTAAACTACATGTCGTATTCATTGCAAGCTGTTTTGTATCCTATTTGTATGGAACAGTGTCGATATTCCACTGTAGAGGTGAGCCGCGTGACGTTAACACGCCAAGCGCTACAGAGGAAAATCGACACAATGTCTAATACAAATAAAGTCAAAATTTGCTATTTTAACTAAAATTAGCACCTATGTTTGCGAATGTTCTGTTTCATGTTGCATGTCAAACTTTACTGTTCTGTGTTACATTCTAGGTGTAACAATTATGTAACATGTCAAAGTAGATGTAAAAACACTAGTCTATGGTATGTTATGTTCCAAACGATACTGTTACAATATGACTGTTACGGTTTATTTGTAACATTTTTTTATACAATCATGTGACGAGACGAGCAAGGCGATCGCCTGGTGGTAAGCGTCACACCTGCCAACAAACCTTCGAATCGGAAAACAGTAATGCTTGCACACTACTACTTGGCGGTAGAACGACTGGCAAAGGTGTGGTACTTCCCCAGGCGGACTCTGCAGTCAATCAAAAAACACAGTATACAATACAGTGTTATTTAACTTGCAACTTTAATATTATTTTAGAGTTTTGTTTTTATAGATTGATATCGGAGGGGGCACTTGGGCCACTGCCCCCCGTCCCCACGGCCGCCGGTACGACGTAACAGCGTATCGTGTAACGTTCCAGGAGTGACGATCCCGTCGCAGCGGCGGTACGTGGAGTACTACGCGGCGCTGCTGCGCTCGGGGCTGCAGTACACGCCCAGCAAGGTGCACGTGCGCGAGCTCGTGATGCGCGGCGACACGCTGCCCGCCTCCGCGTTCTGCCCCGAGCTCACCATCACGCAGGCCAAGCCCTCCTTCAAGGCATGTGTTACCGGCGGCCCGAGCATGCGCCTCGAGATAAACTTTTCTCATCTCTTTTCTCATCACAGCAAACAGTTGTATTATAAATTTTTCATAAGGGTATACTTATAAAATAAAACTTAATAATAATACAACCCACAGCGCTATCCACAGGTTACTAAAAGACTTACGTAATTAATTAATTGTAACGCTAGGAGATGTCAGCCTGAATAACAAAATAAAATAAAAATGAAACAAAATCGAAATAAACTCATAAAATAGTTCATTCGTCTATTTCGTACAACACAAAATTAATTGTACCTGACATAGTAGACGATAGATTAGTTATTAGCAAGTATCCGTGTGAGAACAGAGCTTCTGGCATACTGCCGCCTTAAACTTATTCGCAGCGCAAGCAAAAATGTCTATATGTATAAACAAGTTATTATACGAGTCCACCATCCGGCGGGTAGGTGTACGCAGGCCAGCATTTGTGCGGCATGTGCCCAGGGCAAATAAGCGCCCTCTGCGCACCTCCCTTTTCTGAATAGTCCTGGGTACAAAATAGCACAAACTTGTAACCAAATCCATGCAATCAAAATTATTGTTAACAATTTTAAATAAAGTAGTAGCTTCAAGATACTTACGTCTAGATGCAAGTGAAAGCATATTATATTTGCTAAGCAATTGGTTGTAAGACAAATATTTTTTGTGACATCTATAGTGCATTGCTCGCAAAAAATTTCTTTGGACCCTCTCAATGGCTTCTTGATACTTTTTATAATAGGGATTCCAAATAGGTACAGCATACTCAAGTTGGGAACGAATTAGAGTTTGATATAAGTGTAAATATGTAGAAGTGCATTTAAATTCTGAAGAGGACCTCATTACAAACCCATACATTTTAAAGGCTTTATTAACGATCTTATCAATATGTGCGTTTAGACATAGTTTAGAATCGAGCTGTATGCCCAAATCTCTAAGAGTAGTAACATTAGTTAAGTTAACGTTGCAAAGGTTGTAGTTAAAGCGCACAATGTTCTGTTTTTTTGTAAAATTTATATAATTAAATTCTGAGAGCTATGTCCGGGACCTTGGTTCTTCTACGGATTTCTTCTTGATGCTTGAGCTTGAGCGCTCGAGTAGAGTCAATAGACAATAGACAATCATTTATTTATGGCAAATAATAAGTAACAACAAGTGGTGTGTGTGGTGTGCGCAGACGCCGGCGGGCGGGCAGGAGGTGTCGCGCGCCGGGCACGCGGTGACGGTGCGGCTGACGCACTGCACGCCGCTGTGCGGGGACGTGCGCGTCGAGGTGCACAACAAGCAGAAGATGAAGATGCGCAAGGAGAAGCTCTTCCACTTCTGGTTCAACACCTTCTTCGTGACGGCCGAGCTCGGCGCCTGCAGAGTGCCGCCCCTGCACGACAGTGAGTACTCCTCTGCCACTTCTGGTTCGACACCTTCTTCGTGATGGCCGAGCTCGGCGCCTGCAGAGTGCCGCCCCTGCACGACAGTGAGTACTCCTCTGCCACTTCTGGTTCGACACCTTCTTCGTGACGGCCGAGCTCGGCGCCTGCAGAGTGCCGCCCCTGCACGACAGTGAGTACTCCTCTTCCACTTCTGGTTCAACACCTTCTTCGTGACGGCCGAGCTCGGCGCCTGCAGAGTGCCGCCCCTGCACGACAGTGAGTACTCCTCTGCCACTTCTGGTTCGACACCTTCTTCGTGATGGCCGAGCTCGGCGCCTGCAGAGTGCCGCCCCTGCACGACAGTGAGTACTCCTCTGCCACTTCTGGTTCAACACCTTCTTCGTGACGGCCGAGCTCGGCGCCTGCAGAGTGCCGCCCCTGCACGACAGTGAGTACTCCTCTGCCACTTCTGGTTCGACACCTTCTTCGTGATGGCCGAGCTCGGCGCCTGCAGAGTGCCGCCCCTGCACGACAGTGAGTACTCCTCTGCCACTTCTGGTTCGACACCTTCTTCGTGATGGCCGAGCTCGGCGCCTGCAGAGTGCCGCCCCTGCACGACAGTGAGTACTCCTCTGCCACTTCTGGTTCGACACCTTCTTCGTGACGGCCGAGCTCGGCGCCTGCAGAGTGCCGCCCCTGCACGACAGTGAGTACTCCTCTTCCACTTCTGGTTCAACACCTTCTTCGTGACGGCCGAGCTCGGCGCCTGCAGAGTGCCGCCCCTGCACGACAGTGAGTACTCCTCTGCCACTTCTGGTTCGACACCTTCTTCGTGATGGCCGAGCTCGGCGCCTGCAGAGTGCCGCCCCTGCACGACAGTGAGTACTCCTCTGCCACTTCTGGTTCGACACCTTCTTCGTGACGGCCGAGCTCGGCGCCTGCAGAGTGCCGCCCCTGCACGACAGTGAGTACTCCTCTGCCACTTCTGGTTCGACACCTTCTTCGTGACGGCCGAGCTCGGCGCCTGCAGAGTGCCGCCCCTGCACGACAGTGAGTACTCCTCTGCCACTTCTGGTTCGACACCTTCTTCGTGACGGCCGAGCTCGGCGCCTGCAGAGTGCCGCCCCTGCACGACAGTGAGTACTCCTCTTCCACTTCTGGTTCAACACCTTCTTCGTGACGGCCGAGCTCGGCGCCTGCAGAGTGCCGCCCCTGCACGACAGTGAGTACTCCTCTTCCACTTCTGGTTCGACACCTTCTTCGTGACGGCCGAGCTCGGCGCCTGCAGAGTGCCGCCCCTGCACGACAGTGAGTACTCCTCTGCCACTTCTGGTTCGACACCTTCTTCGTGACGGCCGAGCTCGGCGCCTGCAGAGTGCCGCCCCTGCACGACAGTGAGTACTCCTCTGCCACTTCTGGTTCGACACCTTCTTCGTGATGGCCGAGCTCGGCGCCTGCAGAGTGCCGCCCCTGCACGACAGTGAGTACTCCTCTGCCACTTCTGGTTCGACACCTTCTTCGTGACGGCCGAGCTCGGCGCCTGCAGAGTGCCGCCCCTGCACGACAGTGAGTACTCCTCTTCCACTTCTGGTTCAACACCTTCTTCGTGACGGCCGAGCTCGGCGCCTGCAGAGTGCCGCCCCTGCACGACAGTGAGTACTCCTCTGCCACTTCTGGTTCGACACCTTCTTCGTGACGGCCGAGCTCGGCGCCTGCAGAGTGCCGCCCCTGCACGACAGTGAGTACTCCTCTGCCACTTCTGGTTCGACACCTTCTTCGTGACGGCCGAGCTCGGCGCCTGCAGAGTGCCGCCCCTGCACGACAGTGAGTACTCCTCTGCCACTTCTGGTTCGACACCTTCGTGACGGCCGAGAAAAAGAAAAAGGATTATCAAGTACATAATGATTGACTGCCATATTTTTTGTTTATGACTAGATTGGCGTATATACAGTAAATATACTTCAATTCAATTCTATTTATTGCGTATATAGGTATAAAAGTATAGGTGGAATTAAACAAAAATAATAGTAGCCGCCTTATTCTGCCTTTCGGCATGCAAAATACAACATTCAAAAAATTGTGAAACAAGAAAATGTGTGTAACAATAAAAAATACACATCATAATATAACATTGAAAAATGTATAAAACATTGAATACTGAGCAGTCTAGCCCCCAGCAAACAGCACCTAGCATAAAGATAAACTACTACTAGAGAGAAGACTACTATGATTTCATGAACTAGTTGAGATGTGTAAGATAAAAACATGTCTGTATTGCAGGTCCCAACCTGGAGACGTTCAAGTTGACCCTGAACAAGTGTCAGATAGACGACGCGCACAAGGACAAGCAACACAACAAGTACAGCCAAGACTTCAAGGTATTATTCAACCCACTGCGGGTTTTATTTTAAATTGTGAAGTTGTCCCTTTCTTATATGGTCAGGGGTACTAAGCCGGAAGTAGGTCGATGTAGGTGAAAGTTGTAGTGGTAGGACTCTACTGCAGAGTCCGCCTGGGGAAGTACCACACCTTTGCCAGTTATTCCACCAAGCAGTAGTGTGCAAGCATTACTGTGTTCCGGTTTGAAGGGCAATGTAACCAGAGTAATTACTGGGTATGAAGAGATTTAACATCTAATATCTCAGGGTGACGAGCGCAGTGCAGTGCGGCGCAGGATTTTGTTCGGAAGTTCACAATTCTGGCACTGGTTCTGTTATGAGCTAGCGTGATGCTTACTACCAGGCGGACGTCTCACCAGTTCCGTCACTCAATTGAAAAAAAAACACGAAATCATTTCATGTTTTTTTTTGTAAAATATTTACAGGGTTTTTTTCAGTTTTATAAGTTGTAAGTATATAAGACAAATTTTAACTTAAATATTTATTTATTTTAACATTGCAATGATTAGGACGTCATTGTACTCATCATTGTCAACTACTTTTTTAATATCAGGCCAAACTTGAATTTCCGATTAAAATATAACAGCTGTTCCTTATATTTTGTCGAAGGTGTTTCACTCTTTTCTATGGACTATTTCGAACAATATCTCATTTTATTCTATTTATCTATGTATATAAAAAATCAATTGCTGTTCGTTTGTCTCGCTAAAACTTTAGAACGGCTGGGCCGATTTAGCCGATTTTGGTTTTGAAATGTTTGCTGTAGTACAGGGAAGGTTTTTTTTTGTTTATTTCGTCTTAGAGAATTAATTACATAGCTCAATTTATAACTCTGCCAAACTGCATAGCAGTTTGTAGGCAGACATCGACTCTCATATTCATTACTATTTACTACGAGTATGTAGGAGTAGGTATTGACATTTTAGCGATAAGTAAACTTATAACTCAATATATGTTAACTTATAGGTACACGGGTTATTTACATAGATATTCTATTTAACAGTAGTTTTTTCAAGGCTAATTTAAATGTAGATTTGTTTATAAATTGTTTCTCAAAATTATCTGGCAAATCATTGCATATCCTAGGCACCAGCCACTTTCTCGTCCGTGTTCCGTAATATTTTTTTTATAATTTAATTTTAAAAAATACGGTGTGTAAACGGCTGGACTGATTTAGATGAACTTTTGTGTTCCTGGAGCGGGTCATAGTAGCCAGGCCGAGCTTTACGCGTACGAAGTAGCGGGTATCAGCTAGTCTAATATATAAAGCAAAATCGGATCAGTTACACTATTTATAACTCAAAACGGCTGGACCAATTTTTATGATCTTTGATTTGTTGGATTTGCTTTCGTCTCGAATAGATGTTTGTTCTGTGTCTGGGTGTAGTATGTATTATAAATATATTTACAAAAAAAAAGTATATAAGTATTCTATCAGCTTAGTTTCCATATTACAAGCTTTGCTTTTGAAACATTTCAAAAACTCGTAAAAGAAAGTTATAGGTGGTACGAAGTTCGCCGGGCCAGGTAGTTTAATAATAAATAGTTTAGGAATTTATTTATTTTAGTACCAACAATAGAACATAATATAGTAATTATATTATCTAATTATAATAATATTATTTATAATAAAATAATAAAAAGTTTATTTTTTATTAATTAAATAAATAAATATCGATGGACATTTTTGGCACAGCGTTATCTAGTCCCAAGCTATGCAATAAGCTTAACAAATTCAAATCAAGACATCAAAAATGTCACATTAAATATAAGAATGGAACAGCCTTCATACCGTGCGGAACATTTCCAGGTGGAGCTCATAATCCAGAAGATGCCGGAGAGCTCGACGTTCAGCGGCGTGCCGGCGCGCGCGCCCTCGCCGCCCTCCTCCTCCTCGTCCTCGGGCTCCGAGCCGGACACGGAGCCCGACGGGCACTGGGACTCCGGTGAGCACGCGTACAGGCGCCTGCCCGGCTGCTCGCCGCCCGCCTACCGCGAGTGCGGCGAGGACCCCGCGCACTTCTACCGACTGCCGGCGCCCGACGCCGACCCGTTCTACTTGACGGCCAGCGCCGAGAGCGACTCATGTCTCTTGCCCCGGGACAGTAAGCCCGACTACTTCCTACCGTCGCTCGCGACGCCCGACGCGCCCGGCTCCTACTACAAGCTGGCCACGGAGAGTACAACGACTCGAGTGTCGGACGGGTTTTACAAAACATCGGCTAATGGTAAAAAATCGGAAGGTGTGAGTAGGACGCGACTGTCGCTGGGGGATGTGCGCGCGTCCTGGAGGGAGTTCAGTGGGAAGTTTTCGGAGGGTAGGAAAAAGAAAGACGAATCGTGAATACGAATTATTATTAGGAATTGTGAACGAATCGAAGAGCAGGGAACTTTTAATCGAATACAAACAAAATCGAAATGATCTTATATTGTCTATATATATGATCCGAACTTCCGTTCGACGACGAAATTGTAAAATGGTCGCTGTTTAATATTTAAAAAAAAGGCGGAATACTATTTGTGTTGAGATAGAACGGAATTGGATGATTCGATTGATCAGTTGTAGTTATACGATGTAGGTTTTCGATAATCAAAGTAAACGTTAGGTAGGTTTGTCGTTTAATTATTATTCTATCATAGCTACAGGTGCGGGGATTGGAAACATTATTTTTTAAAGAATTTTATTGAATTGTCTTCCTCTTGATATGAGTATTTTAAAACATGGAATGAACTGAATTATCGTATTTGACATTTCTCCATTTCACCGTTGCGTTAGCAGCTTTGATAGAATATATTTAGGATACAAAAAAAACCGCATTGCGTAAATTGTTATTGAAAAAAAAGACTCTGTTTTTAGAGTACCCTACCGAGCAATTGAATTTGCGAACCCGTGAAAAAATTGCAAACGAAATTCGACTTTCAGTTCAACCAATTTTCTTGAGCGGTTTTTTGAATGAACTATCAATTTTATCGCACGGGCGTGTAGGAGTTTAAATATTGTTTTGTTTTAGTTAAGTTATCGAATTATTTTAATTGTTATATTATGTTTAATATATAGGTAAGATGCGGATGTTCGCCGTGTGCGCGTTGATCTCTTATTGGATGCTTATATCTTATCTACGAATTTTATTACGAACGGATTGCAAAATAGTGCTGTCATTTTAAGACAATAGACAAAAGTTTTAGTTTCCAGATTACCATTATAGAGTTTGTGAAGAAATTGAACTGTCGTGGTTAAAAAGTCAACTAACGTTATTTTCAACCGACTTCAAAAAAGGAGGTTCTCAACAGAATGAATTGATAGGGGTTATTTTTTTTATTTGGTAGTTCTTACTTCAGATGTGGCCCCAAATAAATTTTATCGAAATCGATTCAGTAGTTTTGTGTTTATATCAAAATTACTGGAAAGAAATATGTCATTCGGGTAGTTTTCTACAAGAAGCTAGTACAATTGTAAGCTTGTACTTGTAGCTTAATAATACGCTTTAAAAAAAATACAACCGACTTCAACTTCACCTGGATGACATCTTCATATTTTCTAGTAATTTTGATTTAAAAACCAAACTACTGGACCACTTTACTAAACAAAAAAAGAATCATCAAAATCAGTTCATAATTGGCGGAGTAATCGCTTAATATACATACAAAAAAAACATACAGTCGAATTGAGAACTTCCTTTTTTGAAGTCGGTTGATAAAACAGGGTCCTGACGTCGCGCGGCGTTGTCGTTGTAGTCTAGAACCGGAACTACTTACGTACTAGTAAGTACGTAGTGCGTGAACGATAGAAATGAAAGTTGTCATTTATCAATAGATATAAGAATACGTAATCTTGAAATGAAATTCGGAGATCAGATGAAAGTTTTGGTCATGAGCCGATAACGAATTTTAATTTTAGGCCAGTCAATCAAATGTTAGATCTGCGCGATCTTTTTAATTATTTTCGCCTAAACAGGTGCTAGTATCGTTACGGTCGATATTAACTACGCGTAGGTTGTAGATAATAGACGATGTGCAACTAAATAGCACTCGTGGCGTACCTGAACCAGGGGCCGTACCGTGAACCGCCTATTGCGGGACCGATTAGGCTCGGCGGCCGACGCTGCGCGACTGTGAGCTTTATCGCCCCGCAATACGGTTCGCGGTCGCGCAGTATTGGCAGCTTAGCCTATTCGGGCCCGCAATTAGCGTTCATGGTACGGTCTTAGGTCACAAAAGATCACCATGAAAGTGAAGCAACGATAGATCCGTTTTTTCCGGATGGGTGACCGTGAGTGGCATTTACATCAGAGCGCTACCTTAGGTCGGGATATGTTAACTTGTCGGTATCGGTTTTTTTTTCTCCTAGATTTTATAACAACCATGTCAGAGACGTTGGGCGGTTTTACTAAAAAACGCATAGAATTTTTTCGTCTCCGGGCTGATGATGATGATGTTTTTTTTTTGTAGTAACGGGGGTCTTTTAAAATAAACCCGACATGAGCCACTGACTTATTGCACTCATTAATAGTTTGTCTACCATTCACCGAGGTACCACATAATGCTCCCATTCTGTTTTACTCACAAAATTATACTAATACACCAAATACTGTCTCCGTCTCTTTCCGTTTCGATATGTGAGAAAAGATGGGAACAATTTTCGAGTTGTCAAATTGTTTTTATACAATGGTACAATAGAACGCAAGCTCTAAAGCCGTTATTCGCTTATAATTTCGTGCAACGCAAACTTGCATAGCCCATTTCTTCATCATGTGTGTCATGTTTCCCTGAACTATATTTTTGCACATTTGGTTATGGTAACACAATAACTCAAATCAA
This sequence comes from Erannis defoliaria, assembly GCA_905404285.2. Classification (NCBI taxonomy): domain Eukaryota; kingdom Metazoa; phylum Arthropoda; class Insecta; order Lepidoptera; family Geometridae; genus Erannis; species Erannis defoliaria. The sequence goes on from FR990084.1 coordinate 15,272,205, forward strand.
CTATAAGCTCAAAACCTTTTTTTTTTATATTACATCTCTCTTTGTCTCGCTCTTTTTTGCTGTATTTAGTGCTAATGGTGTTGCTCGACTTGGTGTTCTCATAAAATATCATTGAAATTTAACAACGGATGATAAGGCCTGTGGATGGATCGTGAATAGTAGTTTACAACTGAGTGCTATCGCCGTCCCTATTAAGGTGCAGGCCTACGTACAGCAGTCGTTTTCTGGCTGACGATGCAATAGGCTAGATGACTTGTTTTTTTTTATTGTCCTATTAAAATGTAGCCCATAAATATAGCTGATTAATGAAAAGAAAATGAAAATCTCATCAAAAATAAGCAACTTATAAGCATTTGAATATCATGCTAGACAGAGAGGCGTAACAGCAAATCGTGACGTCACTTCTCTGTGCGCCATATAAATTCTATTCCGACAAGTAAGACGTGACGTCATTTTTTGTTTTGTGGGAAAGGGACAGAGTAGGCTCTACCAAAAACTTTAAACGCTCATATATCAGAACATTAATAACCGATTTCAATTATTTTTTAAATAAACATACTATTTACTTAAATTCTTCATCAAAGCTATTGGTTTCAACGATTTAAACATCAGTCATCTACACTATTGTCGGTTATTTCTCCTATAGTAGCCTGTCAGCCTGCCTGTCTTATAACACTGTCAATCCATGTCAGAGAGCTTGGGGCAGCATATTTACTCCGACACTAGGGCTGGCCACTCAGCTTATACGAACTTTTACTTTTGTTACAGTGATACGAAGCTCAATGTCATATCAAAATAAAAATGTTTTGTGCTTGTAATAGGTCACCTGGTGCATAAAATAAACCACTTTCTTGTATTGCGTATTGGTATGATAACGGAACTAAATAATCAACCACCACGATTCGTATAATTACAATTTTTTTTATTAACTCGAAGTTTTTTTTTTATTCTAAAGGGAGATTTTTTTTCAAGAAGAAAGAAGAAATCCATCCCAAAACTCTACATAAAATTGGTAAGATGTGGTCAAATGCTAGCATATCTTGCTTGCTTTATAAAATTTAAAATGTCCGTCGAACAAAGTTTTTATTTAAAGATTTTTTTGAAAGCATACATTTAAGAAGATTAATAATGTAGAAGTCGGTGTTTCTTACTAAGCCTTAAATCGCTTTAAGCTTTTAAACCGTCACTAACCAACATAGCGACCCCTATAATTGTTCGCCGTCATATTTAAATCAAAAAATTGTACCTATAAGAACTAACTGCCTGACAAATTTCATGAAGATTGGATTAACGAGACTTAAGTTATTATCGAACCCCACTGACTTTGCTTCGCTCGGTCGAAAGAGGTAGTTTTTTTTATAAACACACTACTGCTTGGCGTTTGAATAACTGGCAAAGGTGTGGTACTTCCCCAGGCCTGCAGTAGAGTCCTACCACTACAACATGATTCATTTTAACATACCATAGGCCTTACTTCGAGGGCAATATCCCAGTACGCCCGGTCCGGCTTAAATAAGGATTCACGTGCATTTCTTTTCAGGACATTATGCAGGTTTCCTCACTATGTGTTCCTTCACCGTTAACGGTTAAATTCATACGTTAACGAAACTAATGCATTATTTAATTCGAATACAAAAAAAAACTAAACTTTAATTTCATACCAAAATAACGGGTTCTATTTTTAACCGACTTCAAAATAGGAGAAGATTATATGTTATGTATGTTTTTTAATATATTTTTTTGGTTAAAGTTTCATACATTCAAATGAGTTTTTAACCGACTTTAAAAAAGGAGGTTCTCAGTTCGACTATATGTTACGCGATTACTCCGCCAATTATGAATTGATTTTGATGATTATTTGTTTGGTAGGTGATACCACAGAATAAATAATAGTACTCCGTACAGAAAGATAACTCTGCAAAGGAATTGAAATAAACAAGGACTCTATCTACTAGGCAATAAAGTAGCAAGCCAACTCGCACAGCGCTGGATACCGCTCGCTATATTCACCTAGATATACCGCTCTCTTTCTATCACGTCTGCTTAGTTACGTGCGACGAGGCTAGCGTGCGGGCGGCCACTGACCTCAGCCTCGCATTGTCCTCCCGGACGGAGCGCCGGCCGAACATACCTAAACTGCGGAGTGACACCCCCCTGGTGATACTTCAGAGGTGATCGTATATAAATTTTATCGTAATCGGTTCACAGTAGTTTGGTTTAAAAATCAAAATTACCTGAACAAATCGAAATACCTGGAAATTATGAAGATGTCATCAAGGTAGTCGAAATTGAAGTCGGTTGTATATTTTCCTTAAACCGTATTATTATCACACAAAAATTAGACTTGTAAACCATAACCCAAGCGAAAATGCATTCAAATGACTCAATAATTGAGCCCTTTAACTCTCTCATGTTTCGTACAAGACTAACTTACCGTCTATTTCTTCATCATACATTGTATTTTATTTGTGTGTCCTTTGCACTGAACTGCGGCGGCAGAGTTAATGTGATTATTCGGCGACATGTGGTAAAGTGTCATTTTGCGTAGGGGCGGTGTGCGACCGCGTCGGACTTTACCGCCAGCTGTCGCCCGACCACTCGCCGCACACGTAACTATGCCACGAATATCACACTTACAGCGTTATAGCACAAAAAAAAAACCTCGATAATGCAGTTTCGCCTTAACCTTTCTACAGAACAAAGGCGTTGTAATTTTTGACAAGCTCTATAAACAATAATGTTAATAAGATATACAACATGTAACGAAACGGTTAAACAGTGCTGAAGGGTATGTATGTGCTCATCATTGTGAACAACTTTTACTATGGGGCCAACCATGAAATCGCAAAAAAACAGCTGTTCCTGTTCATTTTGTTCAATGTCAATGAACTTTTTGTATCCAAATTTGTTCATAATGATGAGTTCATGATGACATTCCCTTCAGTATTGTTAAATCTTTTGTTACACGTTGTATAATATATTGTAATGTAAAACTAAAAACAGCTATAGGAAGTAGACGGCTTCCTATAGCCACGCCATATTTTTGATTTTAAATTTGCATATTTGTCACGTGGTCATCAGATCCTGTTTTCATAGCAAACACGATGTTTGGCTCGAACTTTTTAAGTGAAGCAATTTCGCCTATAAAATCCGCCATATTGGATAAACTGTGACGTCATCTACATTATGACAACACAGCAAAGTCGCGTCCATAGACAACTACAATGTTTTCTCAACGATATCATACATCAGATAAAGAACAGTGGCGTTGGCTAAAATTGAAATCAAGGCAAAAAAAAAACTTGTTTATAACCTAATTTTTCTACAAAGAAAAACTGCATCATCGAAAAAAATTTTAAGCACGAAACTTATAGCTCGGCTTCGTTATTATAACCGCTTGACTTGCCGTTACGTTTCGTTCATCTGCTTGTCTCTGTCCCATAACTCATTGCATCTCCCTCACACACTTAGGATCTTGATTTTAATGCGGAAAATGAAATCTTAAAAAATGAGATAGCTACATTTTTGTTGACGTCTTTTATGTTTATTAATTGCTTAAATTCACTGATGTTGGTCTGTATTGCATTATAACCATAGTTTATAGTGTAAAGGTACATTGTCATGCTCTATAAAAATATTTGGCGCCGAGGTCTGCGATAGACGACATACATTTTCATATATTGTATAGCTAGTATTCGCATCGGCCGCGATGCACGGTAGTGTGCTTTAAGTTCTAAGGAGTCATTTTATCAGTGAATTACGGCATCCGTTTTTTAATAACTAATTTTGTTTTTACAGCTTCAACACGAGTGTGCATGCTTTTGTCTGTTGCATTATTATTAAAGATCCAAAAAAGTTGGATATATAAACATTCCCAATTCTTTAGCTGCCCCTTAATTGTGAAATGTTTTTATTTTTTTGTACTAACTATGCGGTATTAACGGTGTGAGTGAAATTCAGTAACTGCAACATTTACAATATAGTATATCGGGGGCGCGTTCAGAGCTTACACCAGATTGCGACTAAACACTATGGATGGCTTTCACAACCACAAAGTTAACTATACTATCATCGTACAGGAATTTAATTGAAGGCAAAAACAATATAAGTATCACGTTAGTGAAACCTCTTCACAAAAGCCATAAAAGTCGAGTATTTAATCGAATTCCTTTTTGTCATATGATAGCTATTAATTATTTTTGAATTGATACATAATTTGTACAAACAATACCAAACGTAAGCAACAAACTATAATGCCAGCAGGCTAATCATGTAACTGTTCGGGATCGCGATTTGTCATAAATGTCACTTGTCACTGTCACAGCTTCACGGTATCACAGAGGGATTTATCGAACGAATGCATTGATTTCCTTAATTAAGTTAAGCAAATCCGTCGGTCTTTTGGCGTTTCATCCTGCCCTGCAGGGTCAAATGAGTTTTGATAGTGACAGTGACAAGTGTCAATTTTTGACAACTCGTATCCGAATCGCGATCCCGAAAAGTTACATGATAGCCCCGCAGATCGTAAAAAACCACTGGGTCGGTTCGTAGCTGCGGTGTACTGCGTAGTACGAAACTACAACGCCTAAACGTTTCTGAACGCAGCCCTGTACTTTAGTGTCCGTAACATTTAATTATATTTTTGGTATTGAATTTCTCTCTATCGTCGTTTAATTTCCACATGTCTTGCCCCGTTTGTGTGTGGATTGTGTTCTGTGTAAATATGTTTTTTTTAACTAAAACCATACAAAAAGACCTTACGCTACACTGTGTTTATCGCCCCATCCTGATTCCAGGACGTGTAATGACAGAAACTTAGGTGTTACGCAAAGTGCCGAATACCTGGGCCTGAATACCGTGTAGTGTTACGTGTTAAACCACTTCCATTTACGTTCTAACATGTCATTGGTATACATTGCTCGCTTGGCACTGAATCTACGCACAACACATGCCACCAGCAAGTTTTCTAAACGCTTTATTACTGACAGACGACAACCGGAGCGAAAGAGAAGAACGTTTATTCCATCTCTTTCTCTCTCGTTGGTTAAACGGCGTTCCGAATGGAATTCGTGCGTCTGTCGAATACTGCACTCGTTTTTTGTATGCATGCAATGTTTTAGTTCAAAGCGTTTAGAAGAAATGTTTTTAGTTTGTTTGAATTTTTGGTGACCGATAAACGTTTGCTTCGGTGGATTCAAATAACTTGTTCTGTAAGCCTGCGCGTCGTGACAAAGTTATCTCTACTTTTTGTCGGACGAAAATGAGTCAGACTTTTATGCCTTTGGCTTTTTTGCTCGACAAAATGGTAACAGAAGATTTGTCGCGTTGTAAGCTGATACTGTTAACGGATTTGGTTCGGACCTCCGTCGTCTGACCAACGAGAGAGAATGAGATAAAAATATATTTCTCTCGTTGATTCGCGTTGTTCGCGTGAACAAGTCTGTTAATAGCGTAAGGTTTACATAACAGTATCATAAAAAAAAAGTCTCATTCGTTTTTTGGTAATGCTGTATAACAAGCATTGAGCTAATATCTAAAGAGTCACAAACGTGCAAAAAGTGTCCGAGCCAAAACTCGGCGCACGCTATGCAGTGCGCCGACTTTTTGAACGACTTGAACTACGATAAGACACAAGCGCCCAAGCATACATTGAACACTATACAAGCGATATAACGTATAAATTCGAACAATTGTGAACTATATAATGCACAACGGCACTCGGACGTTTTTTGACTGTTTTCATTTAGAGATTGTGACTCTTTAGATATTAGCTCATTGATAACAACATAAATATCTACGCACACTTAATTTTCATTACTGAATCGCGCGTTGTACCAAAAATGTAAACAGGCTGTACGTATCAGTGGCATATGTCCGTGGCTGTGGCTCACACGGGTTTCTTCCATTTCAGGTGAATCCACATACTTGTGAGGTGGCCGGTCAGCACTTCCATATAAATAGACCCCGCTTTTCTCCCCCGAGGCGAAGGTTAACTCTTAACACGGTGCCCAACAAACTTTAGTGACGTTACGAACTAGTGTTGTGCCTGATGCGTGTAGGCGGAATGTATGAGCAGGCGGCGCCATCCGCTCGGGACTCGATACGGTCCGTATGTGGAACTATTTGTGATATATATGTGCTGAATGAACTATAGGACGATGTAAACACTCTTGGTACTAAAAGCGACGTGTTTCTTATTTCTATTTATACTTGTATCGGGACGGATACGTCGTGGTCACAAGGTATGTTTTTGTCTGTAATGCTGTAAATTACGTAATTCTTATGACTGATGAGTACATTGTGTATTTTTAGTGTCTACTTGGCCAGTGTTCCGCCGGGGACTGAAGGTAGGTCCGACGAGTCGCTAGAATGTGGACTAGTACTTGTTTCAATGGCAATCCGCAGTTGACGCGTTGTTAAAACACAAAATAAACCGTGCATGTATATAATTCCCGCCTTATGCATAAAACACTAAAACGTATTTGAAACCTATTTTAGTTAAAACGTGTTTTGTCAAATTTTATTCGAATCACGAATTGAGTTTGAAAAAGGAGACAAAACAATTTTTTACCAAAACTGGTTTGAAATACTTTTTAGTGTTTTATGCATAAAACGGTTTCTAATAATAAAATTGACGTTTCAAAAATATATCGCTATTTGTCGTATTTTCTCTTGATGTTGACGATTTTCACTAGCCAACAAATAATAAAATAATATGTTAATAATAACCGGATACGTTGATTATGACGACTGTTTAATTCGAATCCTGTTGATAAGGTTTGACGATTTCGTGCTCCAGGTTAAGAGTGTTTGCCAACTTCGATGACGTCACCAAATAACAAGTGAAATAAGGTCATCTGTGAAATCAAATCAAGGAAAATGTATGTCCACAAAATGTATTTAAATCTTAAATTTCTATAAATCATCAAGTTGGTCTTATTTATCCCACCGATGAAATTATCGTTGCACGTTATGTGCACTTGCCAGTGTAGATGGCCACATAAATCAAATTATCCGTGTAGATAGAATATCGACTAGAAGTTCAGTAATTGAGACCTTAAAAACGCAACTTGAAGTTAAACGAATTGTTAATTAGTAATGCTCACTTCATTTTCGTATTGCGCAAAAGTATTTTTTAATTTTTATATTTATCTAGTTATTTGATACACAAAACAGAATACACTCTTAACATTTGCATTGTACACAATTTAAATGTTATATTAATTTTCAATCAAATCATTTTCAATTTATGTTGTTGTGTTACAATTAATTTGTTCTAGATTGTTATAACATTATTTTACGTACCTGCGTAAGGGCTAAAGTAGCCACTTTAGCCCCGATACGTGGAGCGAAAGGAACCACTTCCTCCCCGCAGCGGCACGTAAAATCGTATACACACCACGGGAGCAAGTAAAGAAGCCTCGGATCTCATTTTGGTAAAGAGACAACATACATGAGATCTGAGACATCCCTTACTTTTGCTCCCTAGGTGAATAATCTATTAATAATTTCTAAATGACGACGTTAGTCAACTTAAGCAGCGTTTTTAAGTGTGGTCCTTACTTTGCACCTTTTCGTAGTCTGTGATTGGTTGCGCCATTGAAACACGTGCTGTATAACATTTTAGTGATTGGCTGGTATGTTGACGATCCATTTGTTTTTCTTTCCTAGTTTCCCCGCGGGAGACTGGGCTTACTCTTTACACGGGGTACGTTGTACCGTCGTTGAGCTTAGGACAGGTTTTGTCATTATTTTTACTGTAACTGGAAATTAGAGTCGTGTTTTTGAAAATAATATTTGTCAGTACATTCTTTAGTCAATTGTATTGCCATAATAATTTGTCATAAAGTGAATCGAATTCAAATGATGCAAAAAAAACCGGTAGTTGTTAAAAATCGCCTAGTTATATGCCGGCCAGTGACGATAGTGAATCGATTTAATCGATTAGTCAGGACTCTTCGATGTATTCGGATTTGTAACGAGACTATCGTTTGGATAGTGCGGAAAAGGATGTGATTATTTATATACCGTATTCGTTTGGTGTACATACCTATTTCTTAGTATTCGATGTGTAATTTTTATTGAGATGGCTTTCGGTTCTATACAGGGTGAAATTGAATTAATTGGCAATATCTTGACGGTAAAACACAAACTCATAATGGACAACTTGTACCGTGAAACCGATCCTGAAAACGCGAAAAGAAATCGGCTGTCATACAAAAAATACAATTACGCACGACAAAATGTATGGAGCAGCTGATTTTTTTTTGCGATTTCCGAGTTGAATTTGTGGTAGAAGTTTTCATTATGATTACCCTCTAAGATATTGCCAATAAGTTGAATTTCACCCTGTATATCGATTAGGAAGATTTATCGGACGTAATGCTATCTTTGAATCGATGTGGTAGTCGGTGTGTCTGAATTTGATTTGAGAAAATGTTAAAAAGGTATTAATAAGGATTACCAATATTTTGATGGTGCTCTTATGTTAATTTTTACGGAAACTATATCTACGTCATTGGGGTGGAAAGATCATTAACCATACTCTACAGTTGCGTAGAATTATTTTATCGATGATAGCTCAGTCGGTAGCTCATTCGAATCAGGCGCCACACGGCGTGGGTTCAATCAAACATTGAGCTTGACCGTGAAGGAAACGATTATAAGGCAATCTTAGCATGGTTATAGGATACTTTCTATACTATGTTCGCTGAGAATGTCTAATAGAGAAATCGTCCAAATGCACGTCATTGGTCGCAGATAACGAACATAGTTATTACCGTCATAGCTAGTACCGTCCTTTTCACTAAGAGAGAGCGCCCTATATTAGACATTTTCTACGAACAGAGTATAGTTTGTATTTTGTTGGTTAGCGTCCCAACTTATCCTTTTGACCGCCACGGCATAATTACATCGCCGTACCGTACCTTACGCCAAGGCACCAAAAATTACCTATGGTTTTATTTTTTACAATCCGGTATCGATAATAATTAAGCATTTTTTACGTTTAAACAGGTCATATATTTTCCTATCTCTATATGTTGGCGTACAGGGTCCGTAAGCGCTTGTCATGTTTAGATGGCGGTCAAAAGGTTGAGAATCTGTGGCCGAGTACCTAACGATGACGTCCCGGTAGACCCACTCGAGAAACAGTTCCTATTCCAAGCTAAGTGTCCATAGTCTTCGACCACACCGTCACTACGTTGCGTCTCTAGTTGTCTCGCTCACACATTTTTGAAGATACAAAATCATTGAGTGTGAATGCCTAAGAAGTGTGTAGTACCTAGTGTGTAGTGTGTATTACACCAACAAAATGTTTTAAACATTTTCGTTCTTTTGATAACATGTTATTCCACGGAAAAGATTGAAGAAAGAAAAACATTTTTCGTTCTTTTCCGAAACAATAAAACATCTGCACCCCTATTCACAACTCCATCGGAAAGGTTTCCGTTCGGATTCACACTATCCATCTACATTCTGGATGACAAAGACGGAGGCAGCGAAATTCGAATCGGAAGTTTCAGACGCCATTCTGAATAGGGGTGCTGAACTGTTTTGTATTTATAGTAACCAGGTTATCATAAATAGTTACTCTATACTCTGTGGATTTCCTTCTTTTTTCATCTATGAAAACATAAAAAATTGCGTTCGAGACAACTAAAACATATTTAAACAAAAGTCGAGCAAATAGAAGTTATAGTTTGGCACCATCTCTGGATACCTGTAGATGTTTTGTATATTTTTATAGAGTTGTTTAAAGAACTACATTGCCGTGCGAGCGAGGCAGTTTCTCCCACCAGCTTATTGACTAAGTCCACGGGCGGACAGCGGTTTTGTATATTTTCTGAAAGATCTCAGTAGCTGCCCAACGTGTTATTATCGTTTTAGGCGTGTTGTGTGTTCTGTGTCATTTTGGACGATGAAGTCGCTTCTGTGGTTTGTGAATCAAAGGTGATGCGAATTGCAATAACCACTGTTTCAATTCTCTATCTAAAAAGTGTCCAACAGGATTTAATTGCCTTACCTACCTATATTAGATTACCTTTACTATTTACCAACTAAATATACAGTCGGTTGTAACTTCCACAAAAAATGCTATCATTAATAAAAAAAAATAGCGAGGATGGATGGAGACACACAGGAGACTTGTTTTTTACGTTTTTTTTTTCACTGTCGTGAATATATTAACTTACTTAATAATAATTGTCAGGTGTCACCAAACGTAGGTCTCTAGTACCCATATTTGATCCAAACTTGTCTTTGATGGGAAGTTGCTTTTGATTTTTTAAATGTCACAGTTACACACAAGTAAGTATAAAACTTCCAAAAATATTAGATTTGTTATTTTTAAACGATTTGTTGAAAGTTTCCGAGGACCGGAGAATTTCGCTCTTTAGCTTAATTCTAATTAGTGCAATCGCCTAAAAGAGTATTGTGTTATGAATTTGATTCTCTACTTTATAGTCGGGTGCATTATGGTTCAAATTGAATTGATAAAGGGAACATGAAATGCTGGTCTTCGGTGGATTGATTATACGCTACGTGCGAAAGAGAAGACACTATTACAGTGTTTGGTGAAGTTCAGGTGGATAACCGAATTGATGCCTTGTTTTTTTAACCATACGGATGGAAATGTTTTAAGAACAACTTTTTCAAGGATCAAAATGATCTTGTACAGAGCGAAAGACCAATAATAGACGGAAACAAACGTTAACTATTTACTTTGGTATAAAATTGTCGCTGTGCTTTGTAAAATGACACCTTATGGTTGGGTTGAAACGGCATTAAATAGATTATCAGTTGTGATTTGAAATGAGTTGTTGATAGTTATATTTTGTATTTTTAATACATTCGTACAAATGAGTGCTCCGCTACTGCAGAGTGGAGAGTTGGACCATAACAGATAATAATAATAAAGTCCCGTGTTTTTTCAACATAAATACGCTTCAAACCCGTCAGTTTTTATAATACGATGAGTCTACCATCAGATACAAAATATGAAGGTCAAACTCTCCATATGAGGCTAGAGCTGTATGTAAGCGCCAATAAATGTAAAGATCTAGCATTATTCGGCAGGAAGCGAGCGAAAACTGCGTGCTCCAATAACTCGGGTGTATGTATAACTTACTTTTCTTAATTGTAAATATTATTGTTATTACATTAATTAGTGCTTATAAGAGATCTGTGTTTTTTTCTTTAAATATTTAAGTGGGTTGTCGCAACCGTTGCCTTATCATTTTTTATCATTTGACAATAGCAGCGTCTGGCGGGTCCAAGCGCGGAGGAAATGTAAGCTTATAAGTGAGATTGTAGAGTTGATTTTGTTCTTTATTAAGGCTGACAAATGGTAACAATCTTAGCTGGAAGACATGCGTAGCTTGCAATGGTGTCAACCAAAACTGACCGGTTAATACTTTGTTATTATACTGCCCTAAGGTCGCAGCGCCCCTTTCCCTCCTGTTCTTATTTAAAAACAAAAGTTATTTTGCTCGTAGATCAATACGGGAGCATAAGGACCTATGCTATAACTATATTCAGTGAACGCAAAGTGAAACATGGAAGCATTCCTTGTGCTACAAATTGCCCCATTCGTCGATTGCACTTCGGTAGGCGATGCTTAACGATTGCACCTCGAATATTTTGTTCGAGGTGCAATCGTTAAGGCCCAAAGGCAGCGGAGCGGTGTCCAAAAAACCTAAACGACCGTTGTATAATACAAATTAAACCCACTAACCGACGATACGCAAGTGTGTCAAGATTTGCGCTTAACTCTCTTGAAGAAATGCTTCCTTGATATTATCCAGTCCAGTCCATAGAGTAAGTAAATACTACGTAGTAGTCCAGTCGTCGACTATATTTGGCATACTATTTATGAGGAAGTTTTGGTTGAACATTGTATGCTGCGCGCGTTCGCAATTGTCAACAGAGACATGGTCTATTACAAATTTCGGGTAATAACTACAAAACAAGGCTCGAATATAATAAAAAATAAAATTGTATCGCTCGACTCGATGGTGGGGTTTCACCTGAATCCAGGCGTGGTGTCTTGCAATTTTATTTTGACTGCATCGTAATACCTTCAAACCAATTACAACCAGAACAATTCGTCAAATTCTACTCTTACGTTACGATTTCTATAACGTAAAATCGACCTTATTTGTGCACTAGTCTGATTGTTGAAAGTTATAAGTCAGTAGCAATCAATAGCGATTAGCATACGTTATAAGCGTCTTATAAAGGTTTTACTCTTCGATATTATATCTATTAAACTCAATAATTGTAACTTTTGGTCGATACCAAAACGATATGTGATTGATTTCTTCAGTTTTTTAATCAGGTGCTTATAATATTTTGATTTGTGGTCAAAATAAAATTGTCTGATTGTAATTTAATGTGTTCTATGGCGTTTAGGGGAGTCCAGGTAATTGTGATATAGCGGCTTTGTAGCGAACGTTCGTGGCTCAAATTGATTGAATCTAACAGCTATAATGCATTTAATTGCCATTTTGGACGAGTTGATGTGTGCGTTGTGTTACCTAAGTAGGGCTTTCGCTTTTCTGTGGTTGTGATAGGGGAAAAATATCAGCGAAACCTTCCATTGACAATCTTTTAACTGCGTATCATAAATTTGTTTATGACATGCAGTTAAAAGTTGCCCGCGAATTTCGCAATGATGTCGGTCCACCTAGTGGGAGGCCTTCTTACGCTGCGTCTTCCGTTTCGTCGCCACTCAAGAACCATTCTTCATATGTTATCAGTTGTTCGAGCGATGTGTCCGGCCCATTGCCACTTCAACTAGTAAACCCTGACCCTTTTGTCAATAATGCATAGGTAATTCCAAGATATTTGAGCCATGATCGAGTATTCCGTGGAGATTATCTATTATTTTAGAGAGATACGCATACAACTCAAATGTGTATAAGCTCTACATCTCCTGATGTACCTATGGAATTAAAATAGGTGGTTTTTTTTAATGTTTAGGGGCATATTGGATAATCTCCACGGCACGAATAAAGTAGGAATAAGGAATGGTAATGTAGTTAGGTTAGGTCGTGATTAGATAGGTATTATTAACGTCATAGAAGCAGAATGTCACTGAGTAAAGGAAGGAAAAATATAAAAAAAAAGTGTTGGTTCGTTTAAGTTAAATTATTTATAAGACACCCGAACGCTTCCAGTTTAGTTGTTTCTTATAAGCATTGTTTTTAATTAGTTTGTAATACATATTTTTTTAATTGTATCGCTTCCGATTTCATGGTAGATGTCTGTTAAGAATTTTGGCTCATTATGTTTCGAATTTGATGCATCTCTAACTTCCATTATCAATAAGGTTTTAGTTATGATTTGGCTCGATTGTTTCCAAATTGCGCTTGCTAATCACAACCTATTTGGCGTCCGAAGTTAAATTATGCGTATGTATTAATCACATCAAGTACAAAATAATTAGGTGTTGTTAGTATGGCCTCGACGGAGTGGACTAAGTCATCATCTTTTTATATGCCCATAAATGTTAAAGCATTCTTACACCCTCGCAAAATTTAAAAGGTAATCCATGCTGAGAAGTGCTATTTACTTCTAGTTGACGTCAAATGTCATGCGTGGAAACGAGACGGCACTTCTCAGCTATCACGGGCCGTACCGTGAACTGCTTATAGCGGGACCGAATACGCTCAGCTGCCGACGCTGCGCGACTGTGAATTTTATCACATCGCAATAAGGTTCGCGGTCGCGCAGTGTCGGCAGCTGAACTTATTCGGTCCCGCTATAAGCAGTTCACGGTACGGCCCCAGGCCTTAAATTAAGCCGTTAGTATTAAAATAACCCCATTCCAGAATGTTGGTTTTTGATTTTGCACGGAAAATTCGTTATCGGTTGTTCGCTCCCTCCTCCCCCTACCATCAAATGTTTAGCTTTAAAGATTGTTGTTTGCCTTATAAAAAAAATGTGATCTTATATACTTGAAGGATGTCACTGTATTTTGTTAACGCAGATCTTTTGTAACATTAAAAACGATGGTGACACAATGCAACATTCCTCTCAACGATTACAGAAATACAAAAATTATATTCCTGAGACTGGGAAAATGGATCGCCTGAGCAATTTATAATGTTCACCACTATGGTCGCTAGTTTTAAGATCGGATGTCAAAATTAACTTGTGTCGAGCCGTAACTGCCAATACGCCGAGGTTAGATCCAAGCAGCGAGATGATTAATCCACTTAATTTTGTTTTATCTGAAAAGTTGCCGTTTCTACGTCTTCATATTTAGCCGAAGTCTCGGCGAACCTTTTCGTACACTTTCCTCAACAGTGTGTAGCTTCCACAAAGCCAAGAGTTCTGCGTTAGCAACTTGTACGAATGTATGCCTTGTATATTAATAACAAATGTAATATAGTTATTGACACGTGCGAGGAATCACCGTCAATTGGATTCTGTGAACGGAAAGGGCTTTGTCGTTTTGGATGCTCGGTGTAAGGTTTGATTTTACAATGAATCCTGGTTCTGAGGATAGTTAATGACTTTGAAATCTGTGGCTTGTGTCGCTTGAGTACGGCAGAATTTCCAATTACAGACTTTGATCGCTCATCTTGTAATTTTAATAAATCACTAGAAATTCTGATCTAGTTGTTAGTATCAGGACATAAGGCTCAAATTTCAAACAAATCCTTATTAACCCACCATGGCTGAGATCCAGGATCTAGTAATGTCATTGTGAATATATCTTTTTCTTTCTGGTAACAGAAGCAGAATATTTCGTATGCCCGAATTATTTCTTGGTGCCAGTATAATTAATATTATTTGGGTTGTCTGAAACTTCTAATTCTGGTTCTGCGAGCTTCAAATGTTAAATTTGTTATCTGTGTCACGCAGGCCACGCATACAAGCTCAAAGCCTTTTCCGTAAATAAATAGTTTTCATTTAATAAATTGTAAGAAGTTCTTTGTTCCACAATAATTAAATAAAAATATGTAAATTTTTCTTATCTTAGTTAAAAGATCTCATATGTCTTATTTTTTGTTTTGTCTTTTTTATATTTTGAAGAACTTCGGATAAGTTGATTTAAAGACAACTAATGTAAAATAAAATATATTGATGTATATAAATTCGGTTGTTTTATTTCATACAGACCAATCAGATCCGTAGTCGTTACAGGTAAAATTCACAAAATATGTTGGCTTATTTACTACAATATGATAGAACATTTTTTTTTATTAAATCATTACTTTCCATGTACACTCGTACAATTTATGGGCAAAATTCAGGAAATTTAACACTCACTTGGGATACATTAAAACAGTTTAAGTATGAAACCGATTACGATTTTAGTTATACGTATAGGTCACTATATTGTACAGCCAATAATCCGTGTGCACTGTACATTTCTCAAATTGTCATGACAAATTTGCTCGAAAAATTTTGTTCGGGGAACAAAGACATGTACAATGTAACACGTATTATAGGCTGGCTATACATTATTGCCTAAAATCCTACCGCGAGAGGCGACTCAAGTCCAATAGATTCAAATGTATCGCACTGTTTTAAGGGAGTTTACATTATATTATTATCATCATAATTATACAATACAGGGTTACAAGGAAAGGTAGTAAGAAAGGAAGGAGGTAATTGTATACACCATAGTAACAAGTTTTTACTACAGGCCCAACTAAACTCGCGGGAGAAAATAGTCTGTTCAATACATTTCGTGAAGGGCGAAGTACATATTTCTACCAAACAGTCTATTTATTTACGCGATTTAGGGTTTGGTTTCGAGTACTATGACCCTTTCGACTAAAGTAGTTCCACGTAACCCTTATACAACATGTAACAAAAAGGGTCAACAATACTGTATGATAGCCGATATTTTTTCGCGATTTCAAGGTTGTTCATAATGATGAGACATACCCTTCAGTATTGTTGAACCTTTTTGTTACACATTGTATATAATAAGTCAATCAAATAGGAAGAATAACTGCCTTTACAACGATCTCAATATCAGAAGGACATCTGAAGGAATGTCTAATGTACCCATACATGAGACGGTCTTTGTAACAACTCCATGAAGCCTCTAGTAAAGTTTACTGGGGCATGATTATTTTACAGGATGCTGTCAGTTTTGTTCTAAAATTACGATGGTGGCTCCTATCCGCACATATAAGTTAAGTTGGATTAGTATACATTCATTCTATGGAATTTAAACCAGCTAGTACGTAGATAGAAAATGGTATTTATGTCAAGTAGTACCTACAAAACGAGTTTTTTTTATCGCTAAATAATAATTACATTTTGGCAAAAGATACATCTGTGGCTGTACTTCACAACGTCAGACTTCAGGCTGTACGTTGTACCACATAGACGTTTTCGTTCTGCAAACATCGTCATTTACACTGATAGTCCTTCTGATACGGAGCCGATGACTTGACGGTGACTTTCTTGTAAATTTGTCAATGTTCACACGATAGGGAATTTGCAAATACTTGACACTGATAAATGTAAAATGCGCGATGCCACAATACTCTCTGGAGTATGAAAACTAAATATGCAGGAGTATAAATTAAAATTTAAAGACACTGTTGCAAAAAATATAGGACCTTGTAGCACTTGGTCCAACTCGCAGTCACTGGATAATGTAAGGATTCTAATGGATGTATCGATACATCCAAATATGTTCGTTCAGGCATTTAAAAGATATGATAAATAAATAAATCTCATATACATACATGAACCCTGAAAATATTAGTCATTTTTTGAACAGTTATGTAACAAGACAATAAGGCTGTCTAAAGTTTGTGCTGAAAGAGGTGAGGCGAGACGTTACGATTTTTAAATAGTAATACAACCTTTCTGGTATATATCAATTTTAGCATTTCTTCTGTTGCCACCTTAACAAAACAAGGCGTTATATATATAGTAGTTATAGTAGGAGACAGTTAAACTTGGAAACTTGGTTTGAACTTGGCATCGAGTCGTAGGTTCAAATCGCAATCGAAAGTCGCGGGCAACCGTTGCATGTAAATGGCAGGCTGTCGTACAGTGTGGCGGTCTAAGGGGGGAAATCAATTTGTATGTGGTGAAAGGAACCCTTTCCCCCTCATAATTTGCTAACTTTTGTAATGCTACACATATACAGGATGTCCTGTAATTAAAGGATATCCTTGTAACTGGCGATAGGTCATATCAAGCCAAAAAAAATATAAGTCAGCTCGTGACCACGGCCATTGGAACATGGTCGAAACGTCGAGGTAAATAAAAATAAATTTATTTGTGCGCGATTAAGTCCCGGTGATAAACATAATTAGGTCATATCATATCCTACTATTTATGCAACGTTGCTTTAGAATTTTAGATGACTCAAATATCCAGATTGTATCTAGAATATTTAAAGAAAACAGTCATCATACAATTTTGGAGACTTTTCACTACATACATTTACTGCCATATAGTACTGGGGAGAGGACGTGATGTGACCTACCCCCAGTTACAAGAATATCCTTCACTTACCGGACACCTGTATATGAAACACCATGTATAAACAAGTTCTAGTAAAGCGTCACTAGTCTGAATGTAACTAAATAGCGCCTCTGCCCCTCCCCCTGCCCCTGAATCCACCCCTGCCCCTGGCCCTGGTCCCCTTGCTAGTATTGGGGGGGCTCTTGGGCCTCAGCGCCTCGATCCGGTCCGTGCAGCCCGTGCTCTCCCGGCCGTCGCTGAAGTAGGACGCGTACAGCTCCGCGTTGAAGTTGGAGTTGGTGAGCTCGTGGCCTATGGTCACCCATCCTGGCCGGATCGTGGAGTCCCGCCCGAACAGGTGCAGCCTGGGGGGAAATAATCATTACAACTATTACAACCGTATTAGCTTTTAATAGACAATAGACAGTCATTTGTGGCAAAGAATAAATAAACACTGATAATAACAATAATACAATGGTTCACGGCAAGGGCGGATCCAGGGGTGGGGCACAGGGGCACGTGCCCCCCCAAAAATGGTTTAAATATAACAAAGAACTGAGATACTGCTTTAGTAATATGTAATTTTATATATATATATATTTTTCAATTTCAAGTTACTAGTCGACCGGAACACAATAATGCTTGCACACTACATTATTTATTTAAAGTATTTTTTATAGTAATTCTTGTATGTCATTGAAAAAGAATCCATCCAGAATCTTCGGAAGACAAACAGCAGCGTCCTTTCGTTTTACAGCGGTAGGCATTCCGCGATCCCCAAGCCGCCTGCCATGCGTGGGGATTATGGCAACCCCTCCCTATTAAAGGGGAGGCCTTCGTAGGTCCAGCAGTGCACGTCTCCTGGCTGATGAAGCGTCAGAACCGAATTAAAGAGTAATTATTTAAAAGGAACGTGTTGTACCTTCTCCTGCCAAGACAGAAGTGCTCCATGATGTGGAATATCTCGATGGGTTTCTCGGCGCTGCCGAACTCGGGGTCCTCCGAGATGATCAGGTCGATGTCCACGTTCGCGTGGATGAAGTCGCCGTCCACCGAGCGGCGCACCGTGCCCTGCGACACCACACATGACACATGGCAATGGAGTGCCCTGCGACACCACACATGACACATGGCAATGGAGTGCCCTGCGACACCACACATGACACATGGCAATGGAGTGCCCTGCGACACCACACATGACACATGGCAATGGAGTGCCCTGCGACACCACACATGACACATGGCAATGGAGTGTCCTGCGACACCACACATGACACATGGCAATGGAGTGCCCTGCGACACCACACATGACACATGGCAATGGAGTGTCCTGCGACACCACACATGACACATGGCAATGGAGTGTCCTGCGACACCACACATGACACATTGCAATGGAGTGCCCTGCGACACCACACATGACACATGGCAATGGAGTGCCCTGCGACACCACACATGACACATGGCAATGGAGTGTCCTGCGACACCACACATGACACATGGCAATGGAGTGCCCTGCGACACCACACATGACACATGGCAATGGAGTGCCTTGCGACACCACACATAACACATGGCAATGGAGTGCCCTGCGACACCACACATGACACATGGCAATGGAGTGCCCTGCGACACCACACATGACACATGGCAATGGAGTGCCCTGCGACACCACACATGACACATGGCAATGGAGTGCCCTGCGACACCACACATGACACATGGCAATGGAGTGCCCTGCGACACCACACATGACACATGGCAATGGAGTTTTGGCGGGAACGCGAAAAAATCATGTCGCTGCATTTTATTATTTTCCAAAACTTGTGTTTTTTCGAGTGTTAATGCATAAAAATGGTGGCGTTTTATTCATTAAGTGCTGATTTACGAGCAAGAGTGTGGGCAAGTGATATAATGTAGTGAAACGTGTCTTTTCGTGTTGTTTTTAAAACTCCGAAAAAGCTTGTAGTAAAGTTACCATGACTTTACTAGCAAGGGGGGGGTTTCCAAATAACTGGACTGTGACTACGACTCATTTAACTCGAGAAAGAAGGATCGATGAAGAAATATGTATTCGGCTGAAGGACTAGTATCCATGGCCATGAAATATTAAAAACAACAACAACAAATACATCGCAGGGATCCAGTTATGAGACGCTATTCTGATGGTAAGAGATAAAGCCCAACACAGACGAAGCTACAATATACATTGTTCTCATTATACAACAACTATATAAATGGACAACTTTTACTCTGGGACTAACTCTGAACTCTGTGCATTCCTCTTTAAATGCCAATGGCCAATGCGACACATGGTCGCTTGCATTGTCTCTAATACTGAGCTTTGTAATTGAATTAAAACCTGACAAAAAATATATCAAATAGGCGGCATCGCTGAGGGTTTGTCGATAGCAAAAGCCACAAGTATTACCTCAATGCGCTTAGTAAGTTATACAAGAAATGCCGAAGGATAAATAAAGTATTGAGGCAAGCCACCACGATTTTTGTGGGTATATTCCCACATAACCTGCAGGCTAATGATGTAACTGTTCGGGATCGCGATTTGTCATAAATTTCACTTGTCACTGTCCCGCCAAAACTCATTTGAACCTGCAGGGCAGGACGAAGCGCCAAAAGACAGATTTGCTTAACTTAATTAGGAAATCAATGCATTCGTTCGATAACTATAGCGAGAGAAATCCCTCCGTGATACCGTGAAGCTGTGATAGTGACAAGTGACAATTATGACAAATCGCGATCCCGAACAGTTACATGATTAGCCTGCAGTACTGACCTTAGACATTATTTGCACAAAGACATAACATATAAACATAAACAAAACAAAATAAGAAAATGTCGGAAATCCCTTGATGTCCGACGAGGGTGAAGTCAGGCATCTTTCAAAAATTCCCCGTCTATGAAAGAAATGTACCTTAATGCCCATAAGGCAGTGTTCCTTGGTCCTCTGGAAGACCGCGTTAGTCTCCAAGTTCTTCGAGTGTCCCGGGTTCTTGATGTTGGTCTTGATCCAGCAGATGTCCTCGCAGCGCCGGAAGCCCCACTTCTTGAGACACTCACGTCCCATGTCCAGACCTGGAAACATGCAATATTATCTTTAGACTTTACCGGTTATTCGTCCATCATGGAACTTTTCAATGGAACTTTTCGCACTGAATGAACCAAAACTCTTCATGCCCTGTAATTTCTCTGCTAACATTGCCCTTGAAACTGAAACACAGGCTTGCACACTACTGCAGGTCGCTGGTTCATATCCGGCTCGAAGGACCAAAAATTGTGAACGTGGATTGCGGGCGCGGTATGAGAATGCGGGGATCGAACAGCTGTGTCACACAAATAGAAAAAAGATCCACTAAAGCGAGCCCTAACCTGGTTTGCTAATCCTGGGTACTGCCAGGCCCTCGAGGCAGCGGCGGCTACACACAGTACGTATAACACACGCGACAAGAACGAGGCGCGGGAGGATGCGGTGGCGGAAGAGGAGATGGAGAGGAAGCAGGAGGAGAGAAGGACAAAGGCAGAAAATAAGAAAGGAAAAGCCGTTGAGCTTGCGCGGCAAATGGCGGCAGCAGGGTGCGCGTGCGGTGCGGTGACAATATCAGAAGCGAATGTGATATGCGGCGGATTGAAGCCGATTTTTTTAAATCAAAGCTTTAAAAAAAAAAAACAATATTTTTTCTATTGTCTAAAAACTTAAGTACTTCAGGTTTGTTTTTTAGATTCAAACCTTTCGGCTTGGATCGGCTCTGCTCGGCAGTGCGTCGCTCCGAACGGTTGCTCCTCCATTCGTGCGACACAGAGCATTCAAAACGGCGTAAACATACTCCCCGCCTTAAAAAACCGCAGAGTTTTCATGAAAATAATTTGTAAAGTCTAGTAACAAAAAAAAAGTTGGTCGTGTGCATAGTAGTTGTATTGTGTACCGTCGGAGGAGCCGCACCAGAGGAAGAGGAAGCTGCGCGGCTGCGCCACGTGGTGCAGCTCGAGCGCCAGCACGTCCTGCCAGCGCCAGCCCGCGCCCAGCGGCGGCTCCACCACCACCACGTCGAACTTGTTGTTTAACTGCTTCAGGTCGAACGTCTGCAATACAACGTCAACAAACAAGTTCTTATCTTTTTTTTTACACTGAAAAAAAAATGCATCAGCCATTTTTGTACTCATCAGCCAGAAGACCTCCACTGCTGGACGAAGGCCTCCCCCTTAATAGGGATCATCGCCAGACATAAGAAGTCTACTACTGGACGAAGGCCTTCCCCTTACTAGGGAGGGTTGTTATAATCCCCTTGGATCGCTTGGCAGGCGGCTTGGGGATTGCAGAATGCTCACCACCGTTAACCAAGAGCACGCTGCTGCCCGTCCTCCGGTGGGTCTGGTTGCAGTTTTAGGACATACTCAGGTCCAGCTTTAATAGGGATGGGTTGCCATAATTCCCACACTTGGCAGGCGGCTTCGGGATTTCAGAATGCTCACCACTGTTAACCAAGAGCCCGTCTGCTAACACTCCATTACCTGTCCCCCGTTAACGCTGATGCCCGTCCTCCGGTATTTCTGGATCCAGTTTTAGGACTTACCCACCCTGGTCCCATTTTTTAAATCATATTTTTCTAGTAAAAAAATAAATTTTGTACACAAGACAATCAACAAAAGAAATGTATAATTCTTCGATAGGTACAAAGTACTTTTTCGCCATAAACCGGTTCCAACTCAGCATTGTGCTGGTTGCGAACAGCCAGAACTGGTCTTCCGTTAGAACCGGCGGTGACGTCACACGCGAAAACAAACAAATACAAAAAACCTTATGAAGACATTTATCCAGTTACTTTTCCATCTTTCTTTTTAATTTACAATTACACTTTGCTTAGTGTGGGGTGATAAATATCAAAACTTATAACCAATCGAGCAGCACGAGAACCGTTCTTGGCGATGGTTATAAACAAAAGAATCAGAAAGCCTTACCTACCGTTCCTACAGTACCTACCGTTCTATGTCGCTAAATTCAACGTGTTGGTATAGCAGATTTATTAAAGAAGAATTTGAGAATATACTGATTTTTATCGATTTAGATGTCAAAAATACGATTTAAATGTCAAATACATATAACGATCGTCAAGAACGGTATTCGTGCTGCAGGCAGGGGGGTGTCACTCCGCAGTTTAGGTATGTTCGGCCGGCGCTCCGTCCGGGTGGATAATGCAAGGCAGAAGTCAGTGGCTGCCCGCACGCTAGCCTCGTCGCACGTAACTAAGCATACGTGATAGAAAGAGAGCGGTATATCTAGGTGCACATGGCGAGCGGTATCCAGCGCTGTGCGAGTTGAATTGCTACTTTATTGCCTAGTAGATAGAGTCCTTGTTTATTTCAATTCCTTTGCAGAGTTAACTTTCTGTACGTAGTACTATTATTTATTCTGTGCTGCAGGTTCACCCATTAGCGCGATGTTCGGCTTTTGGTTTCTCACTGCCATATAAAGTTTTGTTGTCGTTCCATCAAGTCTCGGGACGTGTTAAGTGACGTGAGTTAGGAAAGATGTCCAGCAGTTGTAAGTACGGGTAAAATTACTTATCAAAAGAAGTTAATACAAACCACAAAATTACCTTCAAATCGCATTTTAAATACATAGGCGGAGTGGCAGTCTGAGAGATCAGGTCATCTTTCAATTTGATCAGCTCCCGGAGCTTGGGGTACTCCTCGAAGCGGTCAGCCAGCCCCACATCCCGGATGAAGTTCTGCGGGCGCTGGCCTGTGTCTACAAAGTGCTGGCAGTAGTCATTGTGTGGGTTCGAGGATTGGGTCCCCTGAAATGACATTGAGTAAGATATTTAAAGATTCAAAACTTTTTTCATAGATCATAAACAGGAAGAAAAAATTAGGACCTCTGACAGGCCTTGAACTTTCATACGAGCAGCTTTAGAGGTCTTATCTTAATTCTCAAACCATCCACGCTATCAACTAAAGCATTGTTTTTTTTTACTGTTTATGGTTTTAAACCACAGAAATATCCAAAGTGGAAACACTACATATAAAAATATCATAGAGGATTGTATTGTATCCCCACAAAGACAAAAACTTCACATCACATCAACAGCTGGAAGACGTCCACTGCTGGACGAAGGCACCTCCCTTAAAAGGAGGTGTTGCCATAATCCCCACGCTTGGCAGGCGGCTTGGGGATCGCAGAATGCTCACCACCGTTAACTGAGAGGATGCTGCTGCCCGTCCTCCAGTGGTACTGACAAAAACTTAATTATTTTTAATCCATTACTGCCACTACTGCTGCCAGTCTACACTTGAAAAAAAAAACAATTGTGTAAAGACTTGTTTTTACACAACTTACCAAACATAATATAATACGCTTTAAAAAAAAACACAACCGACTTCAACATCGAATTCCTGGATGACATCTACATATTTTCTAGTGATTTTAATTCAAAAACCAAACTACTGAACCGATTTCGATAAAATTTATATGGGACCACCTCTGAAGTATTACCTACCAAAAAAAAAAGATTCATCAAATCAGTTCATAATTGGCGGAGTAAACGCATAAATACATACAAAAAAAAAGACTCGAATCGCGAACCTCCTTTTTTGAAGTTGGTTACAATACGTAATATTATGGTTGGTTGCCTGTTGAAATAATTTTAGAATCCCTATTCTCTTTTAGACATTTATATTGTGAAGATCAAGAGGCAAATGTTATTTGAGAACACACTAAAAACGTGTTTCTTGTAGAATAGTAAAACTTGTTGTGAATGACCAAATCTTTCCGGTCTTACTACAAGCAGTGCTGTAACTAGGGCTGTGCCATCAGTGCCCAGGCACAGGGCTCAAACCTTGGAGGAGCGTAGACATGACCAGATCAGGACCAAGTTTTAGGTCATGCGTGGGTGCAATTATATTAATATATAAGCTCGCACCAGGCCATAGAAGTCTTGCTACAACACTGACTACAAGTACTACCTTATACCCTGTATTACCTCACTAGCTGTAAAACACATAAATGTGTGAAATGCAAACCTTCAAGAAAGTAGAAGAGTCAGTGTAAACGAGTTCATCTGGCTGCTCCTTATCAGTCTTCTTAGCATGGGCATCTCTATTCTTTCCGGATTTGGACTGCTTCTTGGGTGGGACGTCTAATGTGGCCCCCAGAGCATGACGGAGCTCGCTCACACTTGATACGCCCAGCTAGAAAGTAAAGCCATTTTGCTATTGTAAAAGAAGCTACAAAATAATGCTTAACACAACCAATGCCATACAGGTTTTTAGAAAAAATAATTGTACATTAATCTTGTATAGGTGATGGGGAAGAAAGGTTCTTGAGTGGCGACCGTGAACCGGAAGACGCAGCGTAGGAAGGCCTCGCACTAGGTGGACCGACGACATTGTAAAAGTCGTGGGCAACCGGTGCATGCAAATGGCAGGTTGTCGTACAGTGTGGCGGTCTAAGGGGGAGGCCTTCGATCATCAGTGGACGTCTCCGGGCTGATGATGAGGTAGCCTAAAGGCCCACAGTACAGCAAATTCTAATTATCAATGCGGCTGATAAGTCCTACACTGAAATCCCGCTCGGGATATTGCATGTGCATTCCCCTCTACCAGCCTACCCAAGGCAACGTAGCTTGTCCACAGTACAGATGTCAGAAAATAGATTAATATAGGGACAGAGTTATCATCACATGAACTATGATGTGATTTAACACTGTAGCTGTAGCATAACATACGATTTTTATAAACTATGCAAGCACAGGTGGACAGATGTCAGGAACTTTGCTTTGTTTACTATATAGTTTCTGTTAAAATGTGCGAGGTAATTAAAGACAGAATTAAAGCAGTTTTCCTGTTCTAGTGTTAGGTACACTAGAAATCTATAGATGGAAAAAGCTTACTCTGAGCCGGGGCGAAGCCAAGCATAGATTAAGGTTATGCATTACCTAACATTGTAACTAACCGTTTGTGCGAGTAGTTTCTTCCTCTTCTGGGATCTCTCCCGCAGTTCTTTGAGTTTATCACTCATTGTAATTGTTTATTTCCTGATAATTCATGAAAATGTGTACAAACGCGCGTAAACAAAACCTTTTCGCTTTTGGCTTTTCTTTTGTTTGATTTGATTTGACAGAAAATGTTTCGTTCAAAAAGTCACAAAAAAAAAGAAGAAAATAACAAAAACAAAAATAAAATGTAGACACAGACACACATCATTTTTTGTTAATCATGAAGCACATAATTAACCTACAATAACCCCAAATCCTGATAAGCCTTAATCGTGGCTGAAATAAAAAATATAACTTTAGTTAATAAAATCAGCAATATTTGCTGCGTTCCGTAATGCGCTAAAAGTGATAATATCGCGAATCCGACCAAAGTCAGAAGTATTACTCAACCAAATCAAAGCCCTTATATTTTGTGCCTATTAAATTTGGTCGGATTCGCGATATTATCACTTTTAGCGCATTACGGAACGCAGCAATTATCTATTTAGTTTTTGAACAAAACAATTTAAGCAGAATTACTAACTTAAATTCAGAGTCATCGTCAAGATCTTCGGTAGTATAGTGGTCAGTATCCCCGCCTGTCACGCGGGAGACCGGGGTTCGATTCCCCGCCGGAGAGTCCCTTTTTGGCACATTTAGGAAATAAAGTTTATTTATCCGGGCTTTATCCACCGCCAATGTTGCAGCTGTGCTCGAACCGAGCGGCCTTGCGCATGACGATGGCAAAAGACCTGACGGTATGACACTTGTGCCTTGGAAGATGGGACGGCCCCTTGTATGGGACGCAACTTGCGTTGATACTTTGGCACCGTCACATCTTCCTGAGACACAGAGTAGGGCTGGTGCGGCGGCAAATTCGGCGGAGCGGCACAAGCGGCGCAAATATGCTAACCTCGGCAGAGGTTACATATTTGAGCCGTTTGGTGTTGAGACATTGGGTCCGTGGGGACCGGGAGCTCATCATCTTTTCAAAAACATATCCGAGCGCCTGGTCGACGCGACGCGTGATCAAAATGCTGGCGTTTATTTGGCTCAACGCATAAGCATTGCCATCCAGCGTGGCAATGCCGCCAGCATGCTGGGTACGCTGCCGACTGGTAGTGGGTTTGAGCATTTGGATTGTCTCTAGACTTTCATCGGTCTGGATACAATCCTTTTGTTTTTTGTTGTGTAGTAGGCTAAGTAGTCATTGTAGATTGTTGTAGTTAATAAAGGCTTATGCCTGTTAAAAAAGAAATAAAGTTAAGTGCGCAGTGATATTTCTAACCATTTCCTATTTATTATCTAATGAAAATGCAGGGTTTTCTCTAAATCTCTTTACTTAAACTCTCAAATGGCACAAGAATAATCAGTATCAATTCTTATAAGCAAAAACCTAAAGAAAGTCATCATTCTATTATAATAATGGTTTTATTCTCCATGGTTTTATTACTAGCACATTGTTCCTCCGCCACGCATCTGTTCCCATCCCTGAAGAGACCCCGGCGGCAGTGGCATCCCAGCACGCATCGCAGCGGATACCGCCGCACTTGACAACTGGTTCCGGCTGTCACTGCAATTGAGCAATGCTTCTCGCAGCCGAAAAGGCAAGAGTATTCCTCATTGGGGTCCACGCATTTGGCTGGAAATAGAAAAAAGCAAAATTATTCAGTGAGTTCGGGGGAGAAGTTAGAAAAATATAAGAAGAAACCAGCCACAAGCTCAAACACTTGCGCAGCATAAGCGATGAAGAAGAAGAAGGCTTTGCGAAGGTCTATTTACTTGTCTATCTTTATTGAGAATCTGCCTCCTTTTTAAAGTTGGCCCCATCAAAAACATATTCTATCATAGGGACAGGGTTTATATTTGTCTATCTATGTTTTCTATATAGTTCCTTATTGGAGAAAACTACAATAACCTACCCATCAGGTGTTTTGCTATCAGTTTTTTATAGGCGTTGAAATTACACATCAGCAAAATTAGGTCTATTAGATATCGACGTCATTCTGAAATCATAAAACTAGTACATACCTATCCTAAATCTTGACTATAAGCTTGAAATTCCAGAAGGAAAAAAATACGAAAAAAATCAGGCCACTTTAGTTACAAAACGATGTACGTACGTTCATATGAAAATAATAAAGCTTGGGATTACAACGACAAAAAAGAGCCAAGGTTTTAAAGTCAATAACTTACAAATGTCAAGAGAACACATCGGCCTATCAGCCTGTATATAATAATAAGGGCTAGTCAGATCAGACGAGTGAGTATTCGTAGAATTGAACATGAATAGAATGCAATTACAAGGTTACAACCAGTTTAAAAAGTCATTAGGCATGCAGATACCGCCTAACCTAGATAGCTGGCTTGCCAAGTGCTTGCCTACTCCAGAGTAGCTAATTAACCCGCACGCAGAGATTGACTAATGGCGGACCAACGAAAGCAAAAGAGAGGGAAATAATAATAAAGTTATCTTTCTTTGGTTAGAATGCTGTACTATATAGGTAGACCACACTACAAAACGAACTGACATATTTATGCGTATTTTTTTTCCTCTTAGTGATCTAGTAACTGGAACATAATTAGATACATAAGACAGCAAGGCTTCGGCAGCAACCGGTACAATATATTATTTATAGGGAACACAGATAATACTATACTAGTAGTATATCCCCGTATTCGGACCTGGGTATGTCCTAAAACTGCATCCAGAACCGCCGGAGGGTGGCAACGCAGCAACGTCCTCTTAGTTAACGGTGGTGATCATTTTGCGATCCCCAAGCCGCCTGCCAAGCGTGGGGATTATGGCAACCCCTCCCTATTAAGGGGGAGGCCTTCGACCAGCAGTGGACGTCTTCCGGCTGTTGAAGTCAAATGAAGTATAACCCCATGTGGCATAGGGTTATACAGATATGGGCCATACCACGCCACGCGCCACACGGAAAAATAGACTGATCTAAGGTAGCCGATACTTGGTATACCTACTGATTATTACAGATGGGTACCTAGGCTAAGACATGCTGTTCCCTATCGTAGTCGACGAACTGGGTGTAACATACGCGGGCACTGTTCCTTGGGGACGCACAGGCCGTTCGCGTGCCTGACAGTGAGCGGGCGGCAGAGACAGCCGCGCGTACAGCCGGCCGGGCAGCGCGGGGCGGGCTCCTGGCACGTGGGCTCGCACCACCCGCACGCGAGGTACTCCTCGCCCGACGAACAGTCCTCGATCGACGTGAAGAAACTGGCTAGCAGGAGCGCAGCTTCTGTCGGGTGGACAGGTCTATGGATCATCGTCATCATCAATAGTCAGAATACGTCACTTTTGAACGAATGTCTTCCTCTTAATAGGAACGAGTTGCCTAATCCCCACGTTTGTCAGGTGGGTTGGGTATCGCAGAATGCTCACCACCAGTAACAGAGAGGACGCTGCTGCCCGTCCTCCAGTGGTTCTGGATGCAGTTTTAGGACATACCCAGGTCCAGGTCTTTGGATAGAAGGCGATATTGGTAAGTAAACTTAACTAAATGTGATTTGATGCTACGTGGTTTTCCTCAGGAGACTAATACGTCGCTTGAGGAGTATATAGTCCTCGATCGACGTGAAGAAGTTGGCTACCAGGAGCGGCGCTTCTGTTTGATGGACTGGTCTTTGAATACAAGACGATTTTCATAGGAAAACACCTTGACTGACATAGGTATATATTTTAATTAGAGCAATTTTCGGTTGTTTCGGTTTACGGACCGATTCACGAGTCGGACTAGCACTTGACGGCTCATCGTCATCATCAGCCCGGAGACGTCCACTGCTGAACGAAGGCCTCCCCCTTAGACCGCCACACTGTACGACAACCTGCCACTTGCATCCACCGGTTGCCCGCGACCTTTACAATGACGTCGGTCCACCCACGGTCTTGACGGCTAAACTTTATTTTATTAATACATATATTTAATCAGTTTTTGTGCAAGTTACTAAATAAAAATATGCATTACTTAGGTAACAGTGATTTACTAAAATCTGTCCTACGTACCGAAAAGAATCCTTATTTACGGAAACCTATATGGAATAATAATAACAAACTTGAAAATTATAAAACCATGAAGCAAAACTCTTCTGAATTGTAGTGCAAGCAAACTGCGTTGCTTTGACATTGCGCGAACGTTGAGGAAAATGTAGATAAATGTCGAAAGTTCATTCACGTTTAGCATCATTTTCAAAAATACCTGTTATTGTTGAACTGCCTTTCAATTCTGTAAATTTTTCACAACAAGATGCGAAACACGATTTATAATGAAAGCCCCAGGATACTGCCTTGAGGTATGCCTTGTGTTGTTTTTTATTATTATTATTATGAGAACCTCAATCAAAACTCAGTTAAATAAATTATGCTTTCGGCTGATTACTTAAGATGATAATGCATATTTTTTTAAATTAGGAATGAGTTAATAATTTATCTGAAATCAGACAGGTGATTTGAAAAACTTTGTAAAGGCAAGTAAGTACCTACCACCGGCACATTGATGCCGGTTGAAGCCTCTCTTATCCCACAGCTTGGTTTAGGTATCTCTATCTCTACCGATGTCATCTGCTTCGGTAGTTGGTACTATGTTAATCTAGTACGTACCATAAAGAGCGTCGCCATCCTATGGCCCAGGGGGGGGGGGGGGGGGGGCAAGTTGATTTATGGAGGATGGAAAAATCCTGCATTGTCCCACACGCTCCGCTTTACCAATAGAGAATAGACTGTATCAGCGCGGAATACTTGGAATGGAATTAGTGAGTTCACTGTTTCTATGAAATTAAAAATTTCTTTGAATATGATTATGATCATAGATCCCTCCCTCCCTGCTCCCCTTGGTGACGCCCATGCCTGCTACCATACCATGTTCAACTCACTCTGATTGCGATGGGGAAGTATAGGCTACAAAAGTGAGAAAGAAATAGGTCAGAAACCAAAGACTACAACACCTTTTGACTGCTCGACCAATTTCCCCTCATACGAAAATTAGTAGTTTAAAAACCACTGCTATCCACTGCGACTACGTCAGAATCTCATTGTATTTCATAACGCAGATTGCGTCATCCCAGTGATTGACCAATCGCAAGCTTAGAACGTTATCTCGCCCCCTGCCCGCAACAGTGAGTTGTGTTTGTAGGAGAAATTATGTTCACGAGCCATCAACAGGCTTTATGGTCTGTGCAGTAACTAAGATTGTTATTACCTACTTACTTTACAAAAGGATAGGTGTTGAAATAAACTAAAGAATAGTCAACAACTTAATACATTTATTTGTAATAAATACCAAAGGTAAAACGAAGAGCTTAGAAACTAATAAGTACTTACCTATCGATTAGGTACAATTTGAGAAGATACATTAGATAAAGACGAGAAATATTTTAGAAAGATGTGACCAAAGAAACACAAAACTCTAAGTGCAAGTTAGATAACAATTCACATTTAATAATGTATAAACAATTATAATATTAGAATCCCATAAAAGGTAGATTTACTTTGTGACAATAAGATCTAGAGACATCGCATAAAAACAAATATTATTAAGAAATCTATTACACCAGTTTTTAGGTACTGACAGAAACTTAAAACCAATAATTTACAGTCAAATTTTCTCATGCGTATCGCAAATGTTATTTACATCTAATATCATTCACAACCTTGGTTATTCCACTCCTTTTAAATTAGCAGCGGTGGGTCCTCTTAAAAAAACCAATCTTATCTAATGTTCAACAGGCCGTATTGGTTTAGCAAGTAGAACAATTGTTGATTCTGTGTATTTTTTTTAAATCATAAACGGTAACAAAAATAATCAACAAACATAAAAAACAACAAAGAAACGTAGAAATAACCAAACTGCGGAAACACTTTATATAAAAATATTTTTGCCATTTTTTTAAACTGAGATTACCTGATATCTTTAAAACCATGAAAATCTAATTATAATATATCTTGTGCTGCTGTTTTTGGCGAAAGCCACTTTGTCCGTTGTCGCGTATTGGTAAGAACGGAATACAAAAAATATATAAAATCCCATTCGAAACAACAATGTAACAACCCTGAATCCCACACCGCCACAGTTCTGTCTAA
This sequence comes from Erannis defoliaria, assembly GCA_905404285.2. Taxonomy (NCBI): domain Eukaryota; kingdom Metazoa; phylum Arthropoda; class Insecta; order Lepidoptera; family Geometridae; genus Erannis; species Erannis defoliaria. Next base: position 15,303,741 of record FR990084.1, read on the forward strand.
GCAAAGGAATGGCGATAAATCTACAGCAATATAATAATAATCTATTTTAACCTAGATCCCTACAAACCTTTAGGACAATCTTCCTTCTTCACACATTTCCCGTCAGGTCCTTTGACGAAGCCTTCCTTGCAGAAGCACCCAGTCCTGCACTTGCCACAGACAGGTTCAGGGTCGCTGCAAGTCTGTGTGCATTTCTGGCATTCGCTGTACTGCTGGTTGGTCCCGCATGAGAAACGGTAGGGGATCGGAGCGAAGGAGTTCTCTGTAAATAGGAAAATCGAATATTAAGAGCACCGAAGAGGAAAGAGAGAAATGATAATTGGAATCACAATTCTTATCAGATATTTTGGGGTGTCATGAATTTTTTTATTGTGTCCATCTATCTGTGGCGGATTTACCAACAGGCTGAGTAGGCTGGAGCCTAGGGCGGCAGCTTTTAGGGGCGGCAAATATTGGGCCAATTCTTTTTATGAGTTACAAAAATTGAAAAATTCATGTTTGTATACCAAAATGTAATATGCGTCATTCCTTAGATTTAAAAAAAATATATAATGCATAAATATCGGGTGTTAGTTTGAACACCGTTATCCTTCTAGGATATCATTGTACTCATCATTATGAGCAACTTTTACTATGGGGCCAACCCTGAAACCACGAAAAAAAACAGCTGTTCCATACAAAAAGGTTCATCGATCTTGGACAAAATGTATGGAACAGCTGTTTTTTTTTTTTTCGTGATTTCAGGGTTGGCCCCATAGTAAAAGTTGTTCCTAGTGATGAGTACAATGATATCCTAGAAGTATAACGGTGTTCAAACTAACATTCTGTATAATCGCGTTTGGCTGCGGCGCGGAAACGAGTGTTCATGAACGCATGACTGTTCTCTAAGTTGTACGCTAAATTGTAGAGGTCGGTAGGGGCGGAAAAAATTGAATAGCCTACTGGCGGCAAATGTGTAAATCCGCCGCTGATGACCATGTCGAATGCAAGAATATTCAAATACCCAGTAAGTAGTAGTATTTAGCATAAAAGCATAGGCCATGTTGGCCAAATAAGTAGATGAAAATTTTACCTATCACGAAAAATATCTAGAGTTTATCTTACAAAGCAGCATAAGAAACAGCCACCAGTTTGCAACGGGTTGTATGAGCTGTCAATAATGATGTTGCACCTAATACAGCTACGTCCACCCGTGTTACATAATGCACGAAAGTTGCAAGTAACCGGCGCGGCGGATGCAAATGGCAGGTAATCGTAAAGTGTGGTGGCCTAAGGAAGAGGACTTTTTTCAGCAGTGAGCTTCTTCGGGTGGTGATGATGATGATGACTCAATACAGTCGTTTTCACGAGGGCCAGTCGCCAAGACAGGTATTAGGTGCATCCTGACATTTGGAATGAAAGTCAGATCCGGTATTTTATCGCCCTCATTATGATAATTTTGTCCTGTCTGTTTGTGTCATTTGTTTTTTTCTAATTTCGGATCGAAATGCTAAAAATTCTAAATAGTCTTATGAAAATATGAAATGAGGTCTGATGATGATATAAGATTGCCCGGAAGAGGCTGCTTAAGGTTGCCTGGAACAGATTGATTTTAGCAATAAGCCGCCATTTGTTACCTACACTAGTTAAGTTTATTTATTTATTTCTTTGTAATAATTGGTGAGAGTTAATCAATCAATCAAATTATCAGCAAAATAAATAGGAGAATATAATGTTAGAGCTGATATCATTCGTAATATTTTTTTTTTTTTTACTTTGTGATGCCTCTTGAGGTCATTGCTGTCTATGGACAATTTCAGGGGGAAGAATTAAGATTTTATTAACATTTTTCTTAAAGTGACCTAACTAACAGGTCAGCGGGAAGGTCTTCCTACTTCTAAGATAGAATATTCCACACACACATAACAAGACATTTTTTACGACAATCTTCCTCGTGGAGACGACGCTTAAAGCAACTGTGCAACCAATGATAGATAACACATTCCTAGTTCAAGCACAATAAGTCAATGTCGCACGCCGATGATAACAGATGAAGCCTTATTACTCATACAACTCACTCAGCCAGTTTTACCTCAGGTCCATTCAACAAAATGAAAGGAAATACCTATCTGCAGTTGCTAGGACGGAATAGAGAGACAACAGATAAAATAATGTCAAAATCTACAGTAAAAAAAAGAGAGAAAGGGGGGTGGAATGTTGTATGGAAAGTTCATTGTTTTTGAGGTTATAGTGATGAAAATTGATATTTGGGTAGTTCATTCAAAGGGGGGAAGTTTTAAGGGGAGTCGGTAGAGTCGGTCGAGTCACAAAGTAGTTTGTGTTTTAAATAAAAATAACTGTAATAAATCAAAACAACTGGAAAATATGAATATATTGTCATCTAGATAGTCAAAATTGAAGTCGGTTGTTTATTTTTTTTAAATGCGTTCTGTTATCGTATAATTTAACAAGCATGTTGAACTTTGAGAAAGGAGGAACAGGACGGGTTGGGTTGCCAGCTCTAATGTGAGCGATGAGATATGATTTGATGGTTGTTTTTATTGTACAAGCTACTGCGGAACAGAATTTTTTGCGGCTACAACGTCTTTCTTTTTATATCCTTTCAAATCAAGTAGGTATGGTGATAGTTGTAATTTACTAGAAGTTCTTCATCTGGTCTAATCTTTTTAAAGCTAATTTAACATAGATCTGTAGACATGACCTTGGTAGTGTTGGTAGGTTCTCAGTATGCGAATCGTAAAGTAGAGAATGATTCAGTTGAAACGGTGCAAGGTTAAACAATCTTTATGAATGCCCAAAATTAAATAAACAAATGAGGATCAGATGACCTTCAGCTGAGTCATCTGTAGTTAAATTTAAGATCGTGTTTCGACATTATTTCGATTGTTGAAAAACGTTGTCGCATATACAACCTTCGCTCTACCGCTTTTGAAACGTAGCCATACATATTTTATTATGAAAACTGACGTGGTTTTGACACATTTTTGTTTTATTTATACGGGAATACTCACGTTTAATTAAATCGGATACTCCGACTATAGTTTCTATCACATCCGGTGACCTTTTTCAAAGAGTGAAAACAGAGCCTGACTCGCGTGCAGCTGCGTCCTGCTTAGCACACACGGATGTGATCGAAACTATAGTCGGAGTATCCGATTTAATTAAACGTGAGTATTCCCGTATAAATAAAACAAAAATGTAGCCATGCATGTTTTGCATTGTAAAATTCATGAAAAAATTATGGCATAAAAGTTAAAGTTTATATTATTATTTTTTATTCGATCGAGTGACGAGATGAGCAGGACTTTCACCTGGTGGTAAGCGTCGCGCCTGCCACTAACAGTAGCAGTGCTAGAATTGTGAACTTGCGAATACAATCCTGCGCCGCACTGCACTGCGCTCGTCACCCTGAGATATTAGACGTTAAATCTCATCATACCCAGTAATTTCTCTGGTAACATTCCCTTCAAACCGGAAAACAGTAATGATTGCACACAACTGCTTGGCAATTGAATAACTGGCAAAGGTGTGGTACTTCCTCAGGCGGACTCTGCAGTAGAGTCCTACCACTACAAGTTATTCATAAAAGAGAGTAAATACCAATCAGAGTATGCTGCTCAGTGGTGTTGTACGTGATGTATGTAATACATAGACCTTGTCCACCTTGTGTGGCCCTATAACTATATGAAAAGTAGAAGAACTACATAATATGGTCATACTGTGTCGTTCTTTTAATTGTCATTTCAAATATTCGTGGGCCTCTGTTTGGCTCCATTTTTCTTATACGTATAGTAAAACCACAAGAATAGATTTCACCTCACTGCTGTTTTCCTTGTTTTCTGAGAATAACAATTATGACATTTTAAAACCTAGAGTGTTTGACCTTCTAGATCAACGTGCTCCGCTTGCCGCCACACAGTAGCTTACCATCAGGCGATTTGCCAAACGTAGATAATTAATTTCTTATAACAAACTGAAATACTCACTTTCCCTCTCTCTTATGTATTCGATAAAGTTGGAGCACTTCTCGAACTTGACACATCTTCCATCTTTATCTCTCAGCAGGTCTCCTTTACAAAAGCATCCTTTCGCGCACTGCGCTGGGCAGACAGGGTTGAGGTTGTAGCAGGATCGGTTGCAGGGCTCACAGAACCGGTACTCTTCGTTTTCAGGGCAGGTGCCGCCGTGGAGGCGGGGTTCGGAGGTTTCTAGCTTATATGGTGACGCTGGAATGGAGAATTACGTATGATTAATTTCAGCCTGCACAACCTCGCAAAAGGCTGGCGTCGGGAAATATAGTCCAATCACCCTTCGACTAGGCATAGAGTAAAGAAACTACAATGACTACTTAGCCTACTACACAACAAAAAACAAAAGGATTGTATCCAGAGCGTTGAAAGTCTAGAGACAATCCAAATGCTCAAACCCACTACCAGTCGGCAGCGTACCCAGCATGCTGGCGGCATTGCCACGCTGGATGGCAATGCTTATGCGTTGAGCCCTTCGACAGTCTATGTTAAAGAGTGAAGCAGGAGTATTTCAGATCTTGAAACTAGATCCAATGGGCAATGGTATCTTGGCAATTTACTTTTAAGAATTTATTTTTAAGAATTTTGATATCATACTAAGTACTGGCTTTTTGGTTAAGGTTGACAGCGAGAGGAGGCCAGAATATTTCCATAACAGAAATTCGATAACAAAAATTCGGAAAACGTGAACGTGTTTTTCTATATAATTTTCATTTTTTTTTAAATATTCATTTAACCTCACGATTCAAACAATAGATATGCGTAACTTTTATATTTTTTTCTTATGACAGGACGTCTGTCGGTTTAGCTAGTTAAAAATATTTATCATCAACGCTGACGCTATGGAGTGTGGTTGAGAAAATAAAGAAGTAAACTTACGAATAGGAGGACAATTAGCCAGCTTGACACAGATGCTTTGATCATTCCTGACCTCTCCCTCCTCGCAGAAGCAGCCCTCCTTGCAGACTCCCTTGCAGTCCGGCGCGGGGTCGCGGCAGGTCTTGGGGCAGCCGCACGAGAGCAGGCGCTCTCTGTCTCGGCAGATGGAGCTTACTTGACCTGGAATTGTAGTTGAAGATGCTTAGGTTGATGAGAATATGCGTGCTGCTATTAGCAGTGTCCTACAGCGGTAGCGGCGAGGAGTTGAAAAGCCCATCGTAAAAAAACCATGTAATGGTTTCCTCTCAAGTTTTCTCGGTTTTCCTTAACCTGTAGCTGGAGTCAGTGCCGTAAATAGGGTGGTGCCAGCGGTGCCCAGGCACCGGGCGCTGGTCCTGGAGTGGCGCAAAAATGACCAGACCCGGACCAAGTTTCAAGCGCAATTATAGAATCTCGCACCGGGTACTTAAAAGGCTATTTACGGCACTGGCTGGAGCTGATTCTTGGGGTTTGAACCCAAACGAATGTTCTATTGAATGATTGTACAACCGAACGTTGCGGGTTGTTATGTGCTGTGTGCTGCACTTACGTTATTTTTTGTTTATATTTTAAAGTTAAAGTAGATTTAGTAGTAGTGAATCACATAACAGCTTCAGAACCAGAATAGCAAGTTCTACGAACCATTATTCATTGTTCGGTTGTCACAGAAGTATCGACTTGACATGCTGTTTACTAACATCTGGTACAGTCCGACGCAAAAACAGCTTGCAATCAGGGTCACCAACCGTCCGTTTAGATTTGTCTAGACACTACCCTACCCATGTCTTTTTTACTCATAACTGTATTTTAATGCCTGAAGGCGGCATAAACTCCTAGGAAAGCCCCGATGACGATGGCGCGGGACAACCTAACGTGTTTCGTCGGAATTAGTCTCAGCTGGCACTGGACCGCGATAAATGGAAGGAAATGGATGAGAACTTTGTGCAGTATAAAATCCTATAACTTAATTTTAAACATTTGTATAGGTACATGTACTAAAACTACAAATTGAGTACTCCGCACATTGTCAAAATACATTGTCTAAAAAAACTATAACAAATTTATTGCAATCGGGGGCAACAATCCCGGGAGCAAAAGAAACCTGAGAGGATGCATAAACCATGTGTCCCAGATTATTAGGCATTTTGTCCGAATGTTGAGCATTTTTAGCTTAGATGGGAAATAAAGTCGAAAAATAAACGAAACATTATTGTACGGGGTCAAATGGGGGTCGCTGGGGTATACCCTGTACTCCGCTTACATCCTTCCCTGCCCCGCTATCCCTGTAAAACAATTGCTACACGCCACACGAGTGCATGAACTCTACTGTTCTTCAATGTCGACCATATAGCATAAGCGTGATGCTAACCATAATGACTATGGTGTCGACATTATTTTGCAGCTGAGTGTACCAATTTGCAGTGAACGTTGTGCAGATTACATCGAATAGTTTAAGTGAAATCAATGTACTGTCATTAATGAATGTTGTTTCTAATTATCTAACAGATTGCTCGTACTGATAGTGTCATTGTACCACAATCTGAGATCACAGCGACTCCTGCAGACTGCCTCCGACAACGACGCTAAGTCGTAGAGTCATTAGAGTCAATATACACTCTGCCAATGAAAAATATTTAAAAACAAGCCTGAATGACACTTCAATCTAAGGCGCTTTTTATTATTATTTAAAACAAGCAGACGGTGCTCCTGGTGAACGCAAACCACTGACTATGGACACTTACAACATTGGTGATGTTATCAACGCATATTAGTGATTTGTCGATTCAACATTGGTGATGTTTTCGGTTCAACATTGGTGATGTTTTCGATTCAACATTGTGGTGATGTTATTGATTCAACATTGGTGATGTTATCGATTCACCATTGGTGATGTTATCGATTCAACATTGCTGATGTTATCGATTCAACATTGATGTTATCGATTCAACATTGATGATATTATCGATTCAACATTGGCGATGTTATCGATTCAACATTGGCGATGTTATCGATTCAACATTGGCGATGTTATCGATTCAACATTGGTGATATTATCGATTTAACAAATATGATGTTATCGATTCAACATTGGTGATGTTATCGATTCAACATTGGTGATGTTGTCAATGCAACATAGTAGTATTCTGTATTTGTCCCTGCGTTGCCAAAGCGAAACGTTTGTGGACGTATTTTTTTAAAACGCTCATTGAAGTATGAAAACGCTACAATAATTATGTTGTAACTGTTACGGAAATAAGTACACCACAAAGCTATAGGTACTTTGTATGTACTGTTGTATGAAAGGAACTGTACCTTCGGAGGAAGGACATTTTTCAAGTGCGGGGAAGCTATTTTATAGTATAGTATTTTATATTGATTTGTTAGATGTAGCAATGAGCCTTCTGATAGTAGTGTCTCTTCAGCGCATATCTCGGAAAACAAGCGGGAGAGATACTCGTACATAGAGAACCCAATTAAATTCGAAGGTAGGGTGGATCCAACTTGTTGGTGAGCTTGGGAGATTGTACAATGTTATATAAATGAACAAATAATTAAACGAATTTTGTGAGTAATAAGCCGCATTTCTTTTATTGCCCGATTGCGTCACACGAAAAAGAGGTTAACTGTTTAATTGCAAGTTTTAAAAATCACAAATGGTGCATTTTATTGAGTTGTTATCGTTTTTATGTGAAGATGCGAGATCTAAAACTGGTTTCGAGGAGGAAGCAGATCATTACTAAATTGTAAGGAATAAATGGTAAAGTGCTCAGTGCATTTTTAAACAATATGTCACATTTTGTACAATTGATACGGCAGATACGGCGGTAGCTACGCCCCTGAATATGCGCCTACCATACAACAGAATGTTATTTGAATGCATTTGCTTTTTTTTTGTTAGACTTTTTTATACTGGGTTACGCAGTAAGTAGTGAGCCAATTCAAGGAGATCATTTATTATCATCATTGTCAACAATTTCTTCTATGGGCTCTACCCTGAAATCGTATAAAAATACAGCCATTTAGTCGAGGCTAAATGTGTTTTTTTGGCGATATTAGGGTAGACCTCATAGTAGAGGTTGTTCACATTGGTTGTTCATAGAGCACATTTTTAACACAGATAAATCAGCATTTGGCTAATGATACGCCTGTTGGTAAACGACGACGATGAGGTTGGACTCTGACTTTGAATAGATCTTGATTATATATATATATATATATTCAGGAAAGAGAGAAGCTGGCAGGTTGTTCCGTTCCTTGGCTTTACGGATAAAAAACGTAGTCAAAATGTTTCTTCAACTTACTACATTTACTCATTACCACACGCGTCAAACCGCGGGACAACGTTAGTCTTATCAATGAGATTAGTTAGTACGGCTACGGTCATGTATTTAAAACTCATAAGAATCTATAATCACGATTCGTTTTACGATATGACCTCACAACTTGAGATAAGTTTAATATATTCAAGTAATAACTTACGAGTACCTACATACCCATGAGTTATTGTTCGCAGATAAGTAGGTATTTTCATGGAGTAGATTAATCTAAGTTGTCATAAGTTATTACTTAGCACGAAGATGACTGCGACGGGAAATCCATTGAGGAATAAATCTATAAATGTTTTTTAGTTTATATTGGTTATGCGCCGTTAGCACGAGCGATTGTGTGGGGAGTCTAGGTTTCGCCGTGCTTGAGTTCAAGGAAACCTATTTGTAAGCCTTCAGCTGTCTGCATGTCCTATCTTTGATAACCTATAATTTCCGAACCGTCGTAAGTAGCCGTTTGAAATTTTCACAGAATTTGGATATGTGTTAATAAAGCGGATTAAGCCTATTAAGTCGAGGTAGCCTAGTGAGCTACGACACAAATACAAACAGTTTATGGATGACAACCAAGATACACGTCAAATTTCAATACCTGTCACAAAAAATAATCACTTAAATACGTTAATTATCTCTTATTTTAAAATAAGCTTCAATGTCATAATAATGTCACCAACAGCCGGAAGACGTCCACTGCTGGACGTAGGTCTCTCCCGCTTGGCAGGCGGCTTGGGAATCGCAGAATGGTTACCACCGTTAACTGAGAGGACGCTGCTGCCCGTCCTCCGGTGATTCTGGATGCAGTTTTAGGACATACCCAGGTACATTATCATCATCATAATAGTACATTATGATACAAGTGTGCTATGTTGGTTATTACACTAGAGGCGGTATTATGCGCGCGAGCTGCAGGCGAGCGCGATAAGGAAGCCGAGAGTGTAATGACTAACATAGCACAAGAGTTTCATACGACTGTTTTCATCATACTTGCGAGGAAAATATAAACTTTTTTTCATAATAATCAACCACACAGCGAAAACGTCAACAAACATTTGCGGAAAATGGCGCCCAAACTAGCAATGCTGAAGTAAATGTCAACCTGCGCGCGGTTGACATTTACTTCAACGGCATATGAACTCTTCGTTGGTATTACAAAAAAAAACTGTAAGTATTACCCGGCTATCGTAACATACGTCTAATTGCAGTCACGTACAAACTTGACTTTACCGGGTTATACCTATTATAGCACTAGTGCCGTAATCTAAAGTAAAAAGCACGCGTGCGTAATAGCTTGGATTATGAGCCTAAAACCGATGTAATAAGATCCACTTTACGAGCAAGTGTGATGAAAAACAAATTATCTTGTAGCCACGCTCTGAGCTTGGTTTTGAAGCACCCGGTGGAAGGAGCATCCCGAATGGAAGCTGGTATATGGTAGCTTAGGTAGCCTATAGCTGACCGTGGTAGCCTAGTCGGGACTGCGCGAGCCGAAAAGTGATGTCGCGGGTCAAATCTCTTTTCCTTACCAATGAGCTCTTTGGAGTTTATGTATGGATTTCCATACCACTGGCTTATCGGTGAAGGAAAACATCGAAAGAAAACCAGCAGATGTCCGGAGAAGTAATATAATAGCTTTTGCGATTATCCAACCCGCGACTGGGCCAGCGTGGTGGATATGGCCCAATCGACCTTCGTGGGTAGGCAAAAACAATATACTACTAATAGGCTATAATAATAGACTACTAATAGACAATAACAATATACTTCTAATAGACAATAACAATATACTACTTATAGGCTATAATAATAGACTACTAATAGACAATAACAATATACTTCTAATAGACAATAACAATATACTACTAATAGGCTATAATAATAGACTACTAATTTTGTAGTGGTAGGATTCTACTGCAGAGTCCGCCTGGAGAAATACCACACCTTTGCCAGTTATTCAACTACTAAGCAGTAGTGTACAAAGCATTACTGTGTTCCGGCTCGAAGGGCAATGTTACCAGAGTAGTTACTGGGTATAAAGAGATTTAACATCTAATATCTCAGGGTGACGAACGCAGTGCAGTGCGGCGCAGGATTGTGTTCGCAAGTTCACAATTCTTGCACTGCTACTGTTAGTGGCAGGCGTGACGCTTACCACCAGGCGAACGTCATGCTAGTCTCGTCACTTGATTGTTTAAGAAAAATATAGGCAAAACCAAAAAACAACATAATTATCTAAAGCGGATTTCTTGTCAATTAAATAAAAACATTAAATTAAAGAGTTTCTCTTACCATCAGGAGAGCGTGTCTTTTGTAGTAGTTAATAAAAGTACTTGTTACCTTAAAGCAATACGCAAGTCCATCAACTTGCGTACATACTCGCCGTACCAGTAAGCACCGTATAAGATTATCAATTTGTTTATCGACCGCGTTGGTAACAACACAATGCCGCTCGGCCGGCTGTTGGGTAATCAGAGAGTTACTTTATTTCTTCATTGTTACACTAACATTTAAACCCCAATGCCGAAGATGGGACGAGTGGCGTGAATAAGGAGAGACTGTCCAGCAGTGAAGTAAGGTAGAATTTAGTAGTTTAGGGTATGTCTCCACGGATACATCAGGTTTGCCGCTTAGGGAAGTACCATACCTTTGCCAATTATTCTACCGCCAAGCAGTAGTGTGCAAGCTTTGCTGTGTTTCGGTTTGAAAGGCAATGTTACCAGAGAAATTACTGGGTATGAAGAGATTTAACATCTAATATCTCAGGGTGACGAGCGCAGTACAGTGCGCCGCAGTAGCAGTGCCACAATAGGCTAGATGACTGGGTTTTTTTTTATTGTCTTATTAAAATGTGGCCCATAAATATAGCTGATTAATGAAAAGAAAACGAAAATCCGATCAAAAATAAGCAACTTATAAGCATTTTAAAATCATGCTAGAGAGAGAGGCGAAACAGCAAATCGTGACGTCACTTCTCAGTACGCCATATAAATTATATTCTGACAAGTAAGGCGTGACGTCATTTTTTGTTTTGTGGGAAAGGGACAGAGTTGTCTCTAACAAAAACTTTAAACGCTCATATATCAGAACATTATTAACCGATTTAAATTATTTTTTCAATAAACATATTATATTTACTTAAATTCTTCATCAAACCTATTGGTTTCAACGATATAAACATCAGTCATCTAGCCTATTGTGAACTTGCGAACACAATCCTGCGCCGTACTGCACTGCGCTCGTCACCCTGAGATATTAGATGTTAAATCTTCTCAGGCCCAGTAATTTATCTAGTAACATTGCCCATCAAACCGAAACATAGAAAAGCTTGCACACTACTGCTTGGCGGTAGAATAACTGGCAAGGTAGTGGTTCTTCCCCAGGCGGAGTCTGCAATAGAGTCATATCATTACAATATATTGCTGCTGTATAGAGCACCTAACTTAGTAATTTATAGTCTAATTGCTAGTAAGACTTAATGATTAGAATTAAAAATTCAGTATTTATTAACTTAAGCAACCACCGCCGCCACTATAGTTGTATTTTAACTTTGTTTTTTATCTTTTTAGTGGTTGGATACTTTTAGGTCCAATATTTTAAGGTAACAACGCGGCAGTGCAATTGTTGAAAAACACTGGCGAACAAGTCGCTCAAAAATACTTTATTATGTTATTTAAGTTTATAATAAGTTATTACGAACCTCTGGTTTCGTACGCGGCCGAGTGGAAGTTATTATGTTAATTTATGACAGCAAGCTTCGCAAAATTAAAAAATAATTAAAAATAAGGTTTCAAAATTACCGTATGCTCCGTAAAAATGCACGCACAAGAAGGCACAAAGGAACACTGATCTCACGTCCATCGCGGGAGGATGTTGCAAGCGCACTGAGCCAACGCATGCGCATGCGCAAGTTATACGTAACCCGGCTTGTGACTGCTACGTACGCTGTGTCAAGGTGGTGGGTGATAGTGATAGTGAGTGATAGCAGGAAGGATGTTCTGGATTATGGCTAGGGGCATTTTAGGTAATTCTATTGCTTGCCATTAAAGGTTTAAGGCCAATTCACTCTGTGGTTAGAGTCTCTAAGCATTAGAGAGGCCTGGGTTCAAATCTTAATAGTGCTTGGCCTGCCAGTGAAGGAAACTATAGTTATAGGATAAGTTCTAGTACCACGAAAAATAAAAAATAAAATCGTCGCTGCGCACCTATAGCACTTTCACCAAATAATGTGTTCCGACAGCATCACTTGAGAGACAGATCCCGCTCCGGGCTAGATATATTTAGTATTTTCGACTACATCATCAGGTGAGTTGTGGTAGTATAATAAATGTTTATTACTCATAAAAAAAACTCTGAACTATGTTCGCGTAATTCCAGTAGTTTCTTTTGCTAGTACCTTTGCGGGACTCCTGTGTTTTTTCATGAAACTTGTTCTCCGAACATTGAGAGCAGGATTCCGTCAAGGGAGGGATTGTATGGTGCACTGGCTGGGGGTGGTAGGGTTTCCTATGGGGCCAATCCAAAAAAATATACACAACGGCTGATATTTTTCTTTTATTTTTTATTTTTTGCTATGCGTAACCCTGTAGAGCGGGAGCCGTAAGAATCCAATGTTTCAGTTATTGTTCAAAGTTTCATTTTAGTTCTTCATCGAGTATACAAATCTCATTTAAGATTAGCGGTCATAGCTCAGTGTGACTTGGCCTTTATGGACTGAATTGTTCTACAATCTTTATCACATGTCGTTTCCTTTTCTTTTATTTAACATGTACTTACATGTCTAAGACTATACTTAAACAATACTGTATAAAAAAAAAATTGCAACGTTGAGTCCCGCTACCAAACCACCAAACCACCTACCTGTTACCTGCTCAAATTTAACTTTTCTCAATTTTGTAATTTTATAGAATTATCTAATTAAACATTGTAGGTACATTTGTATATTTTTTTTATATTTTATATTTATTCTGCATCTGATTACAGGCGAATGTACCAGTGCGAAACAGGATGCTGCCGCACGCGCGTCGGTCTGTTTTCACTCCTTGAAAAAGGTCACCGGATATGATCGAACCTATAGTCGGAGTATCTGACTAAATTAAACGTGACTGCTGCCGTATAAATAAAACAAAATCATAGAATCTACGAAAAAGCAGAATAGGGATGACGAAACTATGGGGAAAAAAAAATAATACCCGCTTTAGGGAGGCATGTTGATTGGAAAATCCTGCAAATCAATTAAAGTTGGGCTTTTCGTGGTAAAGTCCCGAGATGACGATATTGGTCGTAATCTCGACGATTACGAGAAAAGTAGGCCGAGGTACAACCGCTCGCAGGGCATGTCCATTATCTATAGATACTTATTTACTTAGTTGCAATTTACCTGACTCGTGATGAGGTAATTTCGAGAGCCGACGCTGTGTGCTGTGTGGCCCTAGTGTCAGTTCTCGACTACTAAGATTATTGCTCTCGTTATAATGAATGTAGGTAGATGTTAGGTCTCTGTGAGCTTGCCATTAACCGGACCGTCTCTTTTTTTACACGACTGCTCAAAAAAAGGGAATGTAATATTTTCAGGGTTCATGTATTGTATGTGAGTTTCTATAATCTACCATAACATTTTCGTTAACAAATTTGCATGTATGGGGTATCGTTAGAATCCTACATCATCCCGAGTTAAACTGGCATTTTATTTAATATAGTCGTATATTGGCTGGGCAGTCCCGTATTTTTTTAAACAATGTCTTGTTTTATCGCAATGTCTGTAAACCTCTGAATAGGAATCGAAAGTTACGTGACGTAGGTACGCAATAAATATTAGAATGTGCTGTGGTGAATATTATAATCAGATTTTTTAAAATTGTAATTAGTATATTCTAACGAAATGCAATTTTATTAATCTGAGCTACCAATTCCTGCTAACTGTTTATTTATTTATGACTCAACTAAAAATTGTAAACGAAATTTGGAAATACCCGTGTGTAAGCAACCCTGAATTTCAAGATCACAAGATTCATCTCCGGTGCGTCGCCGAAAATCCGCTCTTTCAACTGTTCAACCAAGGGCATCCGTTTGTGTCTACAATACTTTTAATATTTATGCAAATATTTCCTTCAGATTAAAATGCTTCACGTTGCCAATTTATTATGTGCCTTGTTTTATGTACTTGTAAAATATAATTTTATAATAATAAGCACCTTTTCAAGGCATGAAATATATGTACAAGTTACCAGAGGCGCAATACACGTATTTAAGGAAATCTAACCTGCAGGGCTAGCATACGCACCGCGAGAAAATTTTCTCGATTCTTAAAAACAGGACAAGGCTACGACTCTGTATAAGTCTGTCTCGTTTTCTCACGACATAAAGACACGACATTTTTTTCTCGCGGTGCGCATGCTAGCCCTACTGGTTCCCGCGATACTGGCGTAGCCTAGTGCGGGAATCGCCATAAAGCCGCATACTATTTTCTATCATATACATAAGCCTACTACTACTACTTACCGCTTATCTAATTATTAATTTACTACTTTAAACTACTTTAAAATTAAAACTAAAATATAAAGCTACTGATGTGATGTTTTATAGTTGTAAGAACATAACACTATTGTGCAAATCTAATAGATAAAAAAATAAAAAAACTGCTCATTACTTTAATTAAATCTAAATGGAAGGCACTGAGCCTCACGACACAGGACTCCCCTAGTGTGAGACTCAGGGTTCAGACGGGCGCTTGGTGGCGTACCAATTGAACAGACTTAGTTTTGCGCAAAATATTCATGAAAAAAGTCAACCATCTGAAACTTCAAATTAGTATAGCTTTACAATTGCACAACGACAAGGTGTGGAATAACAAACTAAAAAAGGTTGATAACCCTGGTAATGACCTGTGGCGACTGGTAAAAAGTTTACGCTCCACCAATGCAACTGCTATACCGGCACTCAAAATGGAAGATGGCTCCCTTACTACCGACCAGCAAACCCAATGTAACGTACTAGCAAATACATTCTTAAATAATATGTTGCTAACGCATGATTGGTCCAGTGATGTGATGGCAGCAGTTGAGTGTTCTGTATCCAACCTAGATGTTGACACTTGTGATGACCGTATCTTGTTGGTTAGACCGCTAGAGATAAAAAAAATTATAACTGGTTTGAAACCACGCAAAGCCCCTGGCCCAGATCAGATTACAAACCTTTTAATTAAAAATCTACCCCAAAAGGCCATTGTCTTGCTCACCAAAATGTTCAATGCCTGTCTATTGCTGAATTACTTCCCATTACCTTGGAAGACAGCTAAAGTTATAGCAATTCACAAGCCCGGCAAGGATACTGCAGACCCGACCTCTTACCGTCCAATCAGTCTCCTGCCCTGTCTTGGTAAACTCTTTGAAAAAATTATCCTCAGGCGCTTGGTCCTTGTATCTGAAAGGCTCCTTATAAATGAACAGTATGGGTTTAGGCAAGGCCATTCAACAGTTCATCAATTAGCCAGAGTTGCTGAAACCGTGTCGCATAACCTCAACCAAAAACACTCCACCGGAATGTTCCTATTAGACGTTGAAAAAGCGTTCGACACAGTTTGGCATAAAGCTCTTCTACACAAGCTAATAAACTTAAATTTCCCTACTTGGCTAGTCAAAATGATAAGTTCCTATCTATCAAGTCGGAGTTTTTGTGTATATATCGCAAACTTCTTATCTTCAGCTAAACCAGTGCCAGCAGGTGTTCCACAGGGGTCTATCGTGGGGCCGAAACTCTTCTTGTACTACCTAAATGACATACCAGTTCAGCCTCGGACCAACATAGCCTGTTTTGCTGATGACACAGCATCCTTTACATCATCCCCGGATACTGACCTCATAATAGGGCGCCTCCAACTCTCGATTGACCGACTATTAGAATATTTCAATAAGTGGAAACTAAAAATCAATGCCTCAAAAACAGAGGCCATTCTCTTCACAAGAAAAAGAACTTTGCCAGCTAAAAATCTTAAAATTGATGGATATCCTATACCTTGGAGCCGTTCAGTCAAGTATTTGGGTGTAACGCTAGATTGTAAATTAAACTGGTCTGAAAACACTTTAAAATTTCACCTTAAAGGCATCAAAGCATTAAACGCTCTAAGTCCCATTCTAAATAAACGTTCCTGCCTAACCCCCAGCACTAAGCTACGTACATACTGCACCCTAGTCCGACCTTGCATTACGTATGCTAGCCCTGTGTGGAGTAGCACTTGTCAGACCAATTATAAAAAACTCCAGGTAATTCAAAATAAAGCTCTAAAGTATGCCTTCAATACTCCTTTTCGAACTAATCTACATGATCTGCACCTAAAGATTGGCCTCCCCAAAATTGATGTGTACGTATATAAATTGTCAGAAAAATTTTATTTAGAAAAAATCCCTCGCAATCAAAATGAATTGATTAAAAATACATGTGTATCACGCAGAAATAACCTACCATACATCGATACTTATAATCGTTATAAGTTACCGCATCACTATTTCTTAGAGTGCTATGAATAGACAGCGTCGCAGGTGTAGGCGTGTGCGGGCCGTTAGACGCTGCCGCGCGCGCCATTCTCGCCCGTATTACCAGTCGGTATGAGGGCGGTGTGGCGCGCGCGACGCGCGGCGGTCCGCGCGCGCTTGTACGTGTGACCAACACACAACGTCAACGGGTTTCTGTTGCTTCGTGCGCCAGCGGCTGACCGTTTAAACCGCCCGAATATAATTTAGCGCCTACCGCCAATGGCATGTTTTATTTAGTTAAAAAGTTAAAATAAAATTATTTACAAATTAAAATAACGTAATGCTCGTTCTAAAGCTTATGTTCCTGCATGAAACCTAGCAATAAAAATATTAATGGTTAGAATTACATGTATCATCATAGCTTCAATCTTCGGTCTAAAGTTTTAAATAAGCCTGCGAGCTTGTAAAACGAAACTTATCTCCTTAGCTGTACCACTAGGATATTACAAACACTGGTGATTGTACATTTCTGTGTTTATCATTATTAATAAAGAATTTTTGAAATTGAAAAAAAAAATTGAATTGAACAGACTGGATGTTGGGAGGTTTAATAGACTGCTGTCAGAACCCGGCTCTGATGCAGCTCGTGAGTTGTTCAGTTGTGTGAGTCGCCTTAAGTGACCCGCACCGCTAATTTTTCCAGATGTGTTTGTATTAGTTTTTAGCACTAGGTTAAGAAGATACGCTGGGACTGACAAGTACATGTACAGAAGTCCAAAAAAAAATTATACAAAAATTAAAAAAAAAGACTCAGGGTTCATTATGTATAACGAAGTTATTTTATCTACCCACTAACATTAGTTTAAACTGTAAAACCTACCTACTAACTTCAAATGTCTATGTTTGTTTTGCTCAAATAAAGTTATTATTATTATTAATTTTATTTGTTATATAGGTTTTATGTTTATGAAATAAATTTATTTCCATTTTTTTTTCTATGTGGATGAGTTTATTTTTCAAAAAGTAGGTACCTATAGACAGACCATTCTAGACCGTGTCGTGCATGGTATAGCTATTAGGTAACTTGGCAAAAAAGCGTAGAAATGTTTAGTGGCCTCATACAATACATAATCCACCATATTTCTAGGCGAGAAAAAGTTCAAATATCTCTGTTATTTTTGTATTTATGTATCTACATAATTTAATTGAACTTTTTTATCGGATTCATTTCGGAGAGTGTGCTTCGGATTTGCATGATCTTATTCCCCCCAGCCCATTCTTCTATCGGACGCCAGGACCTCGAAAAAGCGACACCGTTTTATGGTTGATATATCAAAAACTCGTACGAAACGGTTTGATTCCACTCTTTATTCGAACTGCTAAACAGTGGGTAGCGCTGCCCGAGTGGGTGTTTCCCGATAATTATAATCTGGGTGTCTTCAAGTCGCGAGTGAATCGGTTTCTTCTAGGCAAGCGTGCTCCAACGTAGACTGCATCTTTGACATCAGACGAGATGGCAGTCAAACACAAGCATATAAAAAAATAAACTTAGTTTGGTTGGGTCATATAGTCGAGTTGAGGTCTAGTTAGGCCATGCTCCAAGGCTCTGGGCTCCAGGCTTTTTTATTACAACTATAAAAATATCAGTAGTCGACCAACACCCAGACCAGGGTGTGTAACAAAAAGTATTTTACCTTCAAATTTTGTATGGACAGCCAAAATAAAAGCACCATCGTCATTCTATCCTTTATTATATACGTAAGTACAAAGAAAGCTTTACATAACTATACACTAAGTAGGTACATTGCATAAAACATGTTGGGTTTTAGTCTCACAAAGGAAATCCTAATTTTAGGAACTAAAATGTTTATAAATTATTTTTAATAAGTGATAGTATGTATTTGCTCGTTTATTTTTATTCATATTATTTATTTCTTCATTATGTAAGTTCTGGCAAGATATTATACTATAATGTTGATTTTTTATATTACACAAGGATTGTATCTTGGTTATTATTTTCCGAAACTTGCGTTTCATCCAGAACTATTTAAGTTGAAGATCTAGACATTTTATATTATTTCTAAAATTCCAGCCAAAAGAGCCAAAGTTGAACAATTTTTTACAATTCAAGAATTAGGTATTTTAAAATACAAACAATAACTGTCTCAACTGTCTGGCCACACCTGCGTGGAATTACAAACCTCCGCTTAAAACTAAACTGTCTCCAGAAAATTTGGCCTATTCATTGTAAGACGGTGAACTTCCTGAGGCTACACCTGCGCGGTTACACGAACTTCTGCGAATGCCGCACGCAAGTGTAGCCAGGTTATTATTTGAAGGCGCGGACTGACGATTCAACGTTCTAAAAAAGATTGAAAATAACGGCGATAATGGGGGATTTACCGGCACACTTTAAAAAAAGCTCATTGTAGATGACGCTGTGCTTGCGCTCACCAGACGTGTCTGTCATTGTCAAGTTTTTTATTTAATTGTATGTGCCACAAATGAATAATATTATGCTGTTTTGGACTGGCAAGTATTGTCAGCGCCATCTCTCGAGTAGATGAGAACAACTTTTTTAAAACATGCTCAGAAAACCTCTCATTTGATGAACTTATGTAATAAAATTTGTGGCTTTTCTCTATATTATACGAAATAAAAAATAAAAAAATATGTTAGAAGAGCCATTGCACGAAAAAAAAACGTCATCATCAAAGTCAGTCCGCACTTTAATTTAATTTTGTTGTGTCCGAGGTAAAATTGTAAGATAGACTATAAAACGAGAACACTAAGAAGATACCCAAGAACTGCACTCACTATTCTAGTGTCTGAGTAAACCTTCCATAGCTAGTGTATAAATGCAATAAAATTTCAAGTTCAAAATGGGTAAAATCAAATGTTCGTCAGCGGCTGTCGAGTAACTTCTTAGCGCGGTTCGAGTATACATGGTGACTTTACCTTAAGGAATAAATTTGGGTGTGGCGTGTGTGTGAAAATGTAGAAACTAGAGCAGTAACCTTGAAATAATAATACCTGCTATAATGTTTATAATGTATATTTCATTTCATAGACCAATAAATCATTTATTAATTTATTCAAGTAATTGTGTCGTGCTGTTAAGTACAAAAAAGTTGGACTTTAAAAAAAGCATGTATTAGCGCCTGTAGAAGAGCTTGACATTCTCGTAAGTACCTTTGCAACAGATTTTAACATTTTTATTTTTATTTTCCTAAGTTGTATCTATAGACAACATGTAACAAAAAGGTTCAACAATACCGAAGGGTATGTATGTACTCATCATTATGAACAACTTTTACTATGGGGCCAACATTGAAATCGCAAAAAAAACAGCTATCCATAAATTTTGTCCAAGGTCTATGAACTTATTGCATGGAACAGCTGATAAACGTTTTTCGCGAATTCAGGGTTGGCTGATACTAAAAGTTGTTCATGATGATGAGTACATACACATTTCAATATCGTTGAACCTTTTTTTATTACACATTGTATAAGCGTTTCTGTATGAAATATGTAGTTATTAATAACTATGCCACCAGCTTCTATATCATGTACTTATAACACCCTATTTTTTCCTCACGGTAAAAAAGGTCACCCCGGTAGTATGTGAATGTATAAGTTTGTTTAAGGGTGGTCGCACACGGTCGATGCTGGCGTACTCCTAGTTAAGGGTGGTCGCACACGAGCGCGGCGCGGTCGATGCTGGCGTACTCCTAGTTAAGGGTGGTCGCACATGAGCGCGGCGCGGTCGATGCTGGCGTACTCCTAGTTAAGGGTGGTCGCACACGAGCGCGGCGCGGTCGATGCTGGCGTACTCCTAGTTAAGGGTGGTCGCACACGAGCGCGGCGCGGTCGATGCTGGCGTACTCCTAGTTAAGGGTGGTCGCACATGAGCGCGGCGCGGTCGATGCTGGCGTACTCCTAGTTAAGGGTGGTCGCACACGAGCGCGGCGCGGTCGATGCTGGCGTACTCCTAGTTAAGGGTGGTCGCACATGAGCGCGGCGCGGTCGATTCTGGCGTACTCCTAGTTAAGGGTGGTCGCACACGAGCGCGGCGCGGTCGATGCTGGCGTACTCCTAGTTAAGGGTGGTCGCACACGAGCGCGGCGCGGTCGATGCTGGCGTACTCCTAGTTAAGGGTGGTCGCACATGAGCGCGGCGCGGTCGATGCTGGCGTACTCCTAGTTAAGGGTGGTCGCACACGAGCGCGGCGCGGTCGATGCTGGCGTACTCCTAGTTAAGGGTGGTCGCACACGAGCGCGGCGCGGTCGATGCTGGCGTACTCCTAGTTAAGGGTGGTCGTACACGAGCGCGGCGCGGTCGATGCTGGCGTACTCCTAGTTAAGGGTGGTCGCACACGAGCGCGGCGCGGTCGATGCTGGCGTACTCCTAGTTAAGGGTGGTCGCACACGAGCGCGGCGCGGTCGATGCTGGCGTCCTCCTAGTTAAGGGTGGTCGCACACGAGCGCGGCGCGGTCGATGCTGGCGTACTCCTAGTTAAGGGTGGTCGCACACGAGCGCGGCGCGGTCGATGCTGGCGTACTCCTAGTTAAGGGTGGTCGCACACGAGCGCGGCGCGGTCGATGCTGGCGTACTCCTAGTTAAGGGTGGTCGCACACGAGCGCGGCGCGGTCGATGCTGGCGTACTCCTAGTTAAGGGTGGTCGCACACGAGCGCGGCGCGGTCGATGCTGGCGTACTCCTAGCTAAGGGTGGTCGCACACGAGCGCGGCGCGGTCGATGCTGGCGTACTCCTAGTTAAGGGTGGTCGCACACGAGCGCGGCGCGGTCGATGCTGGCGTACTCCTAGTTAAGGGTGGTCGCACACGAGCGCGGCGCGGTCGATGCTGGCGTACTCCTAGCTAAGGGTGGTCGCACACGAGCGCGGCGCGGTCGATGCTGGCGTACTCCTAGTTAAGGGTGGTCGCACACGAGCGCGGCGCGGTCGATGCTGGCGTACTCCTAGTTAAGGGTGGTCGCACACAAGCGCGGCGCGGTCGATGCTGGCGTACTCCTAGTTAAGGGTGGTCGCACACGAGCGCGGCGCGGTCGATGCTGGCGTACTCCTAGTTAAGGGTGGTCGCACACGAGCGCGGCGCGGTCGATGCTGGCGTACTCCTAGTTAAGGGTGGTCGCACACGAGCGCGGCGCGGTCGATGCTGGCGTACTCCTAGTTAAGGGTGGTCGCACACGAGCGCGGCGCGGTCGATGCTGGCGTACTCCTAGTTAAGGGTGGTCGCACACGAGCGCGGCGCGGTCGATGCTGGCGTACTCCTAGTTAAGGGTGGTCGCACACGAGCGCGGCGCGGTCGATGCTGGCGTACTCCTAGTTAAGGGTGGTCGCACACGAGCGCGGCGCGGTCGATGCTGGCGTACTCCTAGTTAAGGGTGGTCGCACACGAGCGCGGCGCGGTCGATGCTGGCGTACTCCTAGTTAAGGGTGGTCGCACACGAGCGCGGCGCGGTCGATGCTGGCGTACTCCTAGTTAAGGGTGGTCGCACACGAGCGCGGCGCGGTCGATGCTGGCGTACTCCTAGCTAAGGGTGGTCGCACACGAGCGCGGCGCGGTCGATGCTGGCGTACTCCTTCCCGGAGCGCGGGCGCGCGGCACACCGGTCGGCCGACGCGTCGCACGAGCTGTAGGACGACACGGACAGCGACTCCATGTAGTCGGACGTGTCGGACGCGCCGCTGGACGAGCTCTTCGTCGTCATCTGGCTGTGGCGGGCCGTGGACGAGCACGACACTGGAATTACGAAATACATGGTTAAGGCACAGAATAAATAATAGTACAGAAAGTTAACTCCGCAAAGGAATTGAAATAAATAAGGACTCTATCTACTAGGCAATAAAGTAGCAATTCAAATCGCACAGCGCTGGATACCGCTCGCTATATTCACCTAGATATACCGCTCTCTTTCTATCACGTATGCTTAGTTACGTGCGACGAGGGTAGCGTGCGGGCGGCGAGTGACCTCAGCCTCGCATTGTCCTCCCGGACGGAGCGCCGGCCGAACATACCTAAACTGCGGAGTGACACCCCCCTGGTTAAGGCGCAGGTAGATTTCGTTCGGCGGCGCGCCCATCCACTAGGCGAATGGCAGGGCTGAGGTCAGTGGCCGCCCGCACGCCACGCTAGCCACGTCGCAAGTAATTATGCATCTTTTCTGTGATTTTTGCAACAAACAATGACTTCTAACCAATCAAATCCGTTTAAACGATACTGTCGTGTTTACGGGTCTTTAAATAAAAGGCAGAAGAATTAATCAAAATCATATTTTTTTTTTAATATAATATTATTATTAATTTTTTTTAAATTTAGTATGACTTGAAAATTTTTTCGAAATAAAAGGATTTGAATTTGAATTTTATAATTCCGGAAGATAATGGTGTCGATTCTGTGGCACCTCTCACTAAACTAAGGATGTCAACAGGTTTTGTCTTGTCAAATTAAGTTTTTTTTTTTTTTTTTTTTTTTGTTTATTTTGTCTTAGGGAATTAATTACATAGCTCAATTTATAACTCTGCCAAACTGCATAGCAGTTTGTAGGCAGACATCGACTCTCATATTCATTACTATTTACTACGAGTATGTAGGAGTAGGTATTGACATTTTAGCGAGAAATAAACTTATAACTCAATATATGTTAACTTATAGGTACACGGGTTATTTACATAGATATTCTATTTAACAGTAGTTTTTTCAAGGCTAATTTAAATGTAGATTTGTTTATAAATTGTTTAGTGAGCGGTGCAACAGAATTACTGAAGAGAGAAAGAGTAGGGCCTTTGCTTTTCTGTGAACAGAATCTACACCATTGACAGGTAAGCTATTTTTCATCACACTTGCTCGTAAAGTGGATCTTATTGCATCGGTTTTAGGCTCATAATCTAAGCTATTACACACGCGTGCTTTTTACTTTACATTACGGCACTTGTACTATAATTGTCTACGCCAAACATAACATTAGTTCATGTTATTTTACACTATCTATGAAATCAACTGTCAATCCAAAATTCCTTTCATTCCCAACCCCTCCTACCCGCCTCGCAAATTTACTTCACATTCGACCTCCGCAAAAGAAAGTCGCGTGTCGCTCCGCAATTTAAAATAAGCGACCGTCGTGATCCTGGTCGGCCAGAGGTACCTATTCGCCGCACTTTTACCATCTGTCGCGTGTGATCACGACCCTCTCCACCACCACCTTGGATGAGGATATCAGGAGCAGCAGAACCAGCGCCACCTTTCCTGTAAGTCCCTCCAATAATAGGTATAACCCGGTAAAGTCAAGTTTGTACGTGACTGCAATTACACGTATGTATACGAAGGACTCTTAATATAGCCGGGTAACACTTACAGTTTTTTTGTAATACCAACAAAGAGTTCTTATGCCGCTGAAGTAAATGTCAACCTGCGCGCGCATTGCTGGTTTGGGCGCCATTTTCCGCAAATGATTGTTGATGTTTTCGCTGTGTGGTTGATTATTATCAAAAAAAAATTGTTTTTTCCTCGCAAGTGTGACGAAAACAGTCGTATGGAACTCTTGTGCTATTAGTCATTACGCCCTCGGCTTCCTTATCGCGCTCGCCTGCGGCTCGCGCGCATAATACCGTCTCTAGTGTAATGACCAACATAGCACACTCGTATCATAATGTACTATTGTTGTATGAAATACTCTGTAACTGTAGTAGGTGCATAATGTGAACGAGATTGTTATACAAAAGGCAGAGGTAAGAATTTTAGGGTGTCTAAAGCAATTAATAGAATGCGATATATTATTAATACCTAGGTACCTAGGTATTTAGATCGTTCAGCAGTGGACGTCTCCGGGCTGATGATGATGATGATTCTGTGTAAATATCAAAAAGCCAACCCTAACGTTACACGTGCCGCGTCAGAAGAGATGGAGCTACGTGATAGAAAGAGAGCAGCTATCTAGGTGAATATAGCGAGCAGTATCCAGCGCTGTGAGAGTTGAATTGCTACTTTATTGCCTAGAAGATAGAGTCCTAATTTATAAAAAAAATATATGAGTTAACTTTCTGTACGTAGTACCTACTATTATTTCTTCTGTGGTGTGTTTCATGTTAGACAGGGAGGGCACTATACTAGCTAATGACATCAAAGTCTACAATTCCAAACTAGAAAGGGACATATTATAACTCCCTCCCAAATACTTTGAACGCTTATATTTCAGAACTTTACCAGCCAAACTGACGTACTCGTAGTGGCTAGCAGTTGATTGTAAACAAATTTTCATTGGAGGGGGAGTCGGACGATCAGTCAACAGGGTTAATAGTCTTTGGTATAGCCAAATTATCAAGACACAAAGGTTGCGAGGTCGCAGTTTGGGCCAAATTACAAAACGTGCACAAGTCTCTTACCGTTTCCCTTTTTCCGCCTCGTTAGTGTATCAGCGTCGCAGGAGTTTGATTTGGTCATCGTCGCGACTTCCTCGAACTGAAATGTCAAGTTTTTCAGCGGATCCGACGAGTTTGATTTAGTCATATGCACCGGCGTCATGGACTGCCTCATCTGCTTGTTTTTGAAGTGTTTCTTTATAGACTTCGCGCTCGTGATCGGCATTTCGAAGTCGAAATCCCCTCTGTGATGCTTCAGAGACCCAGTCGACACTCCAGAGTCGTTCGAACTCGACGAATCTCTATTTTTGTCCGATTTACTCGGGACGCTGGCCGATCTTCTGATTTTGACTGCGTCTCTGAATTTCGTTACGAGAGTCTCGTTTTTAGGCTCGGGTATCTTGAAATCTTTGGGCTCGACTATTAGGAGAGGCCTTTCGTTTATTCTTTCACTTTTGACAGCTTTTCGCAAAACCTTAGGGGTGAAGCAAATTTGGCTATTGATGGAAAACTCGTCGTCCAATCTTTTGGTGAAGTCCGCCGAGCTAGACCTTCGAGTGCTTAAAGTGTTGTCGGTGTCCGAGTGTTGGGGATCAGAGAAGTGGCTGATTCGACTGATGTTGTCGCAGTTCTTGTTGCTGCTTGAAAAGCTTTCTAACTGACAGCACTCTGTCGAAGGATGGACGGTGTTGGTTGTGGCTGTCGATATATCATCGTCGTTTTCTGGAATATCTTCCAAAGCTTCTAATTCTTCTTGACTAAAGCCAGCGCTTCTTAAAATTTGTAACGAGCTCTCGAATTTCTCTAAAGTGGTAGTTAAGTCTATGTTGGCGTAGTTGCCGTAATCTATTTCTTGGTTTTTGGTAACGGGGGCTACGTTGACGTAGTTAGCGTTTGGTTCGTGGTTTTCAGGTCGGTCGAGGTTGTCAGCCGTTCGGTCAAGGTTGTCATCCGTTCGGTCGGGGTTGTCGGCCGTTCGGTCGAGGTTGTCATCCGTTCGGTCGAGGTTGTCAGCCGTTCGGTCGGGGTTGTCAGCCGTTCGGTCGAGGTTGTCAGCCGTTCGGCCGGGGTTGTCGGTCGTACAGCAACAGGCTTGACCGTTGATGAGACATTTCAGTTTCTTTGGTGTGTCGTATAAACTTGCGGCGTTTGTGTGGACGTCCGCAGGGTGTTCCTGTAATATAAAAATATGAGATTTGAAAACCTCTTCGAAATGTTGTTTTAAACGTCACTACGTCAGATTCCTTGTTGAAGATCTTAATTTCATATGACAGCTGTCAAACTTAAAAGGGCTTTATCTCGGAAACTATTTATTGATCCTAGATTAGTAGTTTCTTTACGGTAATAGTAATAGATCTCAGCGAGATGTTATAGGCGGGAACGAATATAGGCTACATTTACTCGTCATCGTTATCATTTTTCATCACAACGCGGATGAATATAGACAGTATAACAAATTAAGACGTCTGGTAGAACTTGAAGTCTTAGCCATACCCGATAGTAGGTATACCCTCTCAAATTTTATATGCTAACTAAAGCATAAGTAATATTGTATAGGTATGTACCTACACCCAACTGTGAAAACACTTCTTATTATATTCTAATAGGGGTGTACTGTACCTGTATTAAAGGCATAGGCGTCTTTGGCACGTCATAGTTCTCGTAGGGTCCGTTGTAGAGCTTCTTGCGGCAGCAACACGGTTTCTGTTGCCAGCACTGGCAGCCCTGCTTGGCGGGCACGGTGGGGCAGCACCCCGGCACGGTGGGGCTGCACCCCGGCACGGGGCTGCCGCGCTTTGACTCCGAGCTCTTGTCCAGGATGCACGAGCTGCGCGGGACACTGCACGGGTAAGAATTAAAGCTTGTTGGAAAGCTTTTATAAGATATCGAGGATGCAGTGGAGGCGGCAAGATTCTGGTGTGAAACATTTATAAGTTTTGACACGAAATGATGGTGAAGATGTATGATGATAGTTCACCTGTACTCGGAAGCACTACCGCTAGACCGGGAGTAGATGGAGGCGCGGTCGGAGTCGGAGCGCTTCTCCAGGATGTTGTCCATGGTCCACACCGGGGACATCACGCCGCCCGGAGTGCCCAGCGTGGATGACCTGGAATTGTGGTTTGAAATGGTAAACATTTGGGAGACAAAGCATGAAAGCAAAGCAGTAGAGGCAACGAATTTTTTTGTTATAAAATTGAGGCAGGGTAAAATTTGCTGCTTGTTTATTGACAAATTAAACCCGGTACGGGGTAGTGGTCCAACTACTCTATCCAAACAGTTGGACTACGGGTCTTCACTAGGGGTAGGGGTCCAACTAAACCGACATTGTTGAAAAATAATATCTTTTTTTACCGCGTCGTTTTATTGCTTGCGCAAAAATCAGACCGCCGCCTTTTCATTTGATACCATTAGGGTTTTACGAATGCAATAAAAATTTAGATAATACTATTAAGGATCCAGAAAAAAAATAAGATACTGAATCACAGAGTGGCGGATAGTGAATCCTAAGGAAACCAGAAGTCCGGAAAATTAGGCAAATTGGCGAAGTCCAACCAATGAGCCTGTAGTGTGCAAGTTCATATTACTTAAGTTAGCGTTATTGTATTAGGTATTAATTAGAATAAATGCATCGTTCAAGCTAAACGCACGTGTTCTTATTCACGACCTGGTAGGCACACACTATATGGCGATCCTGCCAGGATCGCCATGTAATGTTGGGAGTTTTAAGTCTAATAATTGATACACATCAATCCACTTGGAATCCCATTTATTGTCTGTTACATAGATATTACGCCGCTTGCGTGCACACATCTTTACTCTACTTATATTACGTATACTTACACACTACGTCACTAGTACTACACCACTACAAAAAAAATGTAATGTAATGTAATGTTAAAATAAGCATTAACAATAAGATCGATATAGTACATAAAAATAGAACAAAACCCTTTTACCAATGATATATCTCAAGTTATTAACTTGCCGTTCCAAAATGTTTTATTTTAAAAATTTAAAATTAACATTGTTAAAATAATTTGCTAATAAAATAGTTAGACTATATTTAGATAAGACAATGTAAGAGCAAAAGCTTATAATTTAGTTAGAATTTAATGAGTAATACAGAAAAAGCAAATTAAGTACATCTTATAATTATGTCAAACCAAATTATCAGGTGTTCATTTTGAACTTTTTTAAATACTTATCTGATTACTAATATACAAAAAAAATTGTGGAACATTTTTTTTTCTTTCACCCCCGGAGGTGTAGTGGTGTAGTACTAGTGACGTAGTGTGTAAGTATACGTAATATAAGTAGAGTAAAGATGTGTGCACGCAAGCGGCGTAATATCTATGTAACAGACAATAAATGGGATTCCAAGTGGATTGATGTGTATCAATTATTAGACTTAAAACTCCCAACATTACAAGCCATTGGTTCAGGATCGAACTCAAAACGACGCGTCCTTTCGACCGTGTGATCCATTGTAATAAGGCAAGATAGGTAAAAGAATAGACATAGAATAGAAATAGGAAAGTGGTCTAAACAAAGCTTGCTTGCGTGTACATAAACGCGTCTAATTGCCTCATATCACAGCCACTTGAGAGTGTCAAGGTAACTTGATAATGAACATAAATAAGCGCCATCAGCGGAGCGCCGATGTGGAACCACCCATGAATGAAGTGTCTGCTGTTTTTCTACAGGCTTACCTTAATAATCGGGGTTATCAAACTTTGGAAGGCTACATTTGGAGATTGTTAGAATAGAGGAAAAGATGAATGAACTTTTCAGAGGTAATCATTTGATTTATAGTTTTAAACAGTAGATCATAATTATGATACCCGTAACCGCTTTAGTCTAGTCCAAAAAGTAAATCTTCTATCGCAATTTCAATTGTGTGAGATGTGGTAGATGATATTTTTAAAATTACAATAGATTGGAGCTATTGGCGATCACAATCCTTTCTTCATATAGCATGAAGTCATGGACTAAAACTGTTTTAGCTTCATGTGAAGCTGGACACTCTTCCCTTCTGTTAGCTGTAGCTATGCCGTGTTATAGCTTGTTTGATTTTTGTCCGGTTTCGTTTTTATCTAAGATAAATTTTTTTCAAAGGTTTGTTCGCGACACCACAGGCAGAAGCTGATGTTTGACTCGTTCAGCCTGGGTATGTCTTAAAACTGCATCCAGAACTATCGGAGGACGGGCAGCAGCGTCCTTTCGGTTAGCGCTGGTGAGCATTCCGCGGTCTCCAAGCCGCCTGCCAAGAGTGGGGATTATGTCAAAAATCAAGAGAGAGGCCTCCGTCCAGCAGTGGACGTCTTCTGGCTGTTGATAAACTGTTGAGTCCTCACCTGGTCAAATGGCTGATCTTGCCGATACAGCTGGAGCACCTCGGCAGGGAGGTGGGCCGTCGGAACTTCTCCTCACCGTCCACGCTGGAGTCCAGGTCGGAGAGGCAGTGCATGGTCTGCGAGGCCGGCGCTGCCCAGCACGGGGACGCTGATCGCAGGGACGGGTGGAAGTCGTCCATGGAACTGGTGTCCGAGAACCGCTTCTCTAGCACTTGAAGGGAGAAAATTCATTTATTTAAAAACAATATTAAAAAAATTGTAACTAGGTGGTAATCTGTGGTATTATCCCGCAGTATCAGAGAGAGTAGTAGTAGTAGTTAAAGAAAAAAATTTGGTCTAATGAAATTCGCCATCGAAACTAATAAACATTAACGTCCGATGCCTTGGATTTTCCATCAGGAGACCAATACATAAGGATCTGGTTCTTCGACCACGGCGGAGCAATTTCGAAAAAAATGCGAAGTCATTTAGTAAAGGTTGTTCAGGCGGCGGCGGTCCAATAAGCCTCTTAGAATGAACTTGAAATTAAAACTTATTTAAAGTGGGCAACCGGTGGATGCAAATGGCAGGTTGTTTGTGAAAAAAAGATCGATCAAAAACTCGAGCCCAGAGTTGAGATCATAAAGATTCCTCACCTGATCCGCTTCTCGATGCAATGCTCAACCTGGAATGCGCGTCATGGCTGTACACGTTGAGCAGTTCTGTCAGCTCCCTGCCCCCCTCCGCCGCGAACACGAACAGGCCCTCCCCCTTGCCGCAGCGCGAGCCACCTTCCACGCAGAACCGCTTGTCCACCACGCCGTATCGTCTGCAATCAAGCGGAAAACGGGAATTACTACAAGCTTACTAGTGCTAGAACTCTATTGCAGAGTCCGCCTCGGGAAGTTCCACAGTTTTACCAGTTATTAAACCGCCAAGCAGTAGTGTGCTAACATTAAGGTCGTTACATACGATGAAGATGCTATAATACTTAATATTCTTCATCAGCCATAAAATGCTCACTGCTGGACTAAGGCCTCACCCTTAATAGAGGGGTGTTGCCATAATCCCCACGCTTGGCAGGCGGCTTGGGGATCGCAGAATGCTCACCACCGTTAATCAGGAGGACGCTGCTGCCCGTCCTCTGGTGGCTCTGGATGCAGTTTGAGGACATACCCAAGGTCCAATATTTAATGTTATTAAACATATTCCAATATCGCTAATCATACATATTTAAAGTAAAACTAATGACCAAAAAAATTATGGTGTCCCATAGGCAGTGGTATTCCAAGTAGTGATTTTTTTTTAAAAAGATACGAGTTATTCGCGTCTGCCGTCCAAATGAAATAAAATAAACTACCTACGCAATCATGCCGCACGCACAGGCTCACTATGGGGCAGAGCAATTTTCATCTAAAGCACCCATTTCCATGAATGTAATTGCTCATTGTCCTCTCCCCCATACATTAATAGAAAAAATAATCATCCATCATCCGCCATCGTCGCGTGTCATCGCAGTAAATTAAATATTAATTAAGCATTAATTACCAATTTAGATAATTGAGATACGGGTGGGCGCAATCCGCTGTAGTAGATCAATGGGGTATTTGTAAACAAAACTATGATTACAATCTTTAATTAAAGAATAATGAAGTAAGCTATACTTGTTGAATTTATTAGTTTGATTATGCATAATTAAATCCTAAGTTTTTGAACGATTTAAAATGTCAACCGCCATCTTACATTTTCGCTCTAACACTTCGTTCGCCTCTGTGAAAGGAACTAGACGCATCACTTCCAATTATAAAAATAATAAGGATAATATACTGAACGTTATCTATTTAAATCCTTAATTACGTGTTTTATTACGCCCAATACCTAAAATAACCTACAATACTAATAGGCACTGGATGAGGAATAAGTCTTATAGTGTTAGTATTCTGTGCGATATGAAAGAACGAGAACGTGTGTTTGCAGGTTGTAACGGTCTAGTTGAGATTTCCATACTACACACAGCTCCATCTCCAATATATTATATTATACAAGATACAACCTAAGAGATTATTATATTGGGAGATTTTCTGATTAAGCGTGTGGCCTAATGTATAATTTATGACAAACAGGCTTAGTGATGAATATAACTAAATACATTACACATACTGAAAAAATAAATTGTATTGGCTGATAAATCTCTGAGATGGTGGGGATAGAGAGAGGATGCTCTATCCTTTTCTCGTAAAGCACGTGTTAGTATAGCTTTTGTATGCCGCGCCTGAGGCTTGACGTCATAGCTCAGTATAGCGCGCTCTCTGTCTAGCTTGAAATTAAAATACTTAGAACTTATTTATTTTTGTATATTTATAAATTTTGTTTTCGTTTATAGGCTCTATTGATGATCAGCTTTTTTATGAGGTAATAAAAACATAGTAGTCATCATGCATATTTAAAAAAAAGCTTATTTTAGATGGCTCTAACTTTGCGCAGACCAGACTTGACTGTCATTGTCAAGTTTTTTATTTTATTTCATAACAGCATAATAATAAATATTATGCTGTTATTGACTGGTACGTATAGTCTGCGCTATCTATCGAGTTGAAGGAAACTACTTTTACGTGCCTGTGCGACTAAAGTGGCTACTTTAGCCCCGCAGCGGTACGTAAAGTCGTATACACATCACGGAAGCAAGTAGAGAAGCCTCAGATCTCTTATTTCATGTGTACATTTCATACACATGAGATCTGTAAAACAATTTTTTTTTAGATTAAAAAAAATGAAAAAAAAACTATTTCTGCGAAGATTTGACCATAAAACAGTTATTATACTTGTTAACAGTGACAGTACATAATACCTAGTACTTTAAAATAAGTAGGTAGTAAAAATTAAATCTTATACTCTGCAGTAAGGTTTATTCGTATAAAATAAATATTTCTCTATTATCAAAATCTTTTTCGACATAGCAGCCCATTATGTCGAAGCGTAGCCGCGTTACCAGAAAATGCTCGTACAAAATATTTTCTTTTGATCCATAAAATAATATTGGATCTAAGTTAAAAGCAGACGCTAGACGTTCCTTGGAGTTTTGACTGGATTTGTCGAGTTCAGAATTATCTCCGTCGAAGAATTTGTGAGAGCGCTGGCCGCACGATGGTCAAACCCACCAGGGCCCGACAGCGGCGGACTAACTATCTCGGTCCGGCCAAGTGTACCTATAGTTTATGTATTATGTATATCACATCTTCATATTTTCCAATTATTATTTTAAAAAAAACAAACTACTGAACCGATTTCAATAAAATGTATATGGGACCACCTCTGGCGTATCAAACAAAAAAAAGATTTTTCAAAATTGGTCCACAATTAACGGAGAAAACGGTGAACATACATTAATAAGACATACTTATAGTCGAACATAGAACCTCCTCCTTTTTTGAAGTCGGTTAAAAACAGAGTACACCCAAAAAAATGTTACTAATTAATTGGACTGTTTTCAATGACAGTTATACAATGTGTAACAAAAAGCTTCAACAATACGGAAGTTTATGTATGTACTCATCATTATGAACAACTTTCACTACGGGGCCAACCATGAAATCGTGAAAAAAAACAGCTGTTCCATACATTTTGTCCAAGGTCAATGAACTTTTTGTATGGAACGGCGTCTTTTTCTTCGCGATTTAATGTTTGGCCCTATAGTAAAAAGTTGTTCATAATGATGAGTACATACACAACCTTCCGTATTGTTGAACCTTTTTGTTACACATTGTATAGACATTATTGACGCCTAGTTTTAGCGGGTGAGAAAAATGAGGATCAAAAACGCCATAAGTATAGATAGTGTAGCTTAACTATGTGTAAAAAGCTCTCTTTCATCTCTCGGGAATATGTTAGAAATTATAGATAAAACTGTTGTAAAAAGCAATTCATTTTGTGAATTTTCCAACAATATCCTAACATGCCAGCTCAGCAGATTTCGACCCGTTGGAATTTCATTTAGCCGAAGACGGTCGTGGCTCGCGAGTTGGCAATATCTGGAGCTGGCTACTGCGAATTCGCCAGTAGCCAGGGAAGCTGCTGGCGAATTTCACGGATGCCTGTTAAGCCAAGAACATTCTAAACACCTTATATTTTCTCGAGAGATATGTGAGACTGGCTGGATATACTGTTTAAAGATTTTTTTTTAAGATATCGAGTAACAGTTTGCAGTAAGATATAGAAGATCTCTAGTCTGTGTCTCTTTACTGGGGCATGCTGACCGCGTTTCGCTTTGATTGACTTTGATTTTTACAGACACTTGTATTTTGTAAATACACGTTAATACAATACATTTTAAATATTTGACTCTGGTAAAAGCACAATGTGCGACGCCAGAATCCATTAAGAGAAGGTTAAAATAAAAAAGTATTTTAAAATAGCACCGATCCATCCTAAAACGTTAGTTAATGAGGTAACACTTTTCGCAGATGGCGCCAGCGGCGGTCCGGATGAGGCAAAATCAAGTTTTCTTGTTAATCTGTTGTTGTTTTGTTTCGTTTATCTATCTGCTCTTGATAAGGGCGTTGTCGATAATCTAAATCTAGATAAGGAAAGATACTGGGTACTGTGCCTTGTTTTAAGAATCTATGCAGCTGTTGAGGGCCTGAAAATAGATTTTTAGGTTAGATAGTTGTTTACATTTTATGTTGGACAGAGCTTTAATTACCAAGGCAAAGGATTGCTGTACAAACCAGTATATGCAGATTATCCCTGGTAATCCCAGTCTAATAAGAGTAAAACCATTAAATTGTAGAAAAAAAACAATGAAATGTATGACATTGACAGTTGACTATGGCCGCATCGACGATGCGCCACCACTAGCGGAAAAATCATAGTGTGGAACCCATTAGAAAACCGTATTCCTAGTTTCTACCGGATTTTACTACGAAGATACTTTTCTTTGACTTGTTTGACCAATCACTAACCGATGTTATATACCTAATTATACCTACCTTAGATGTTAGATCAAAGTAAATACCTCCATCTGCCTTAATACCTATGGCAATTTTCCATACCTTACGAGCATTGTACGAGAGTTCTCAAGTCGAGGGGCTGCATTAGACATCGTCTTTGAATTATTCCGTCCTTTCCTTTGTGTTCTGATTCTACAGACCACTTAAATTTATTCTCTAATAGGACTGGCACATCAATATTAATTTTAACAAAGAGAAAAGTCAAAATAATTTTTATTTAATAACATCGGGACAATTTTATTTCTGTTATGAAAATATCACAAAATCACACATTTAATGGCGTCACACTGTGTGCATTTTTCAGTTTAGCTTTTTTTGTGCTATGGATTTTATGGACATTTAAGTCTTTAATAACTCTTACAAAGAGTACATTCATCTTTTACAATTTCTTTACTCTAACAATACTCTTTATTTACCTACTTTTATAAAATAGATATTTTTATGAAAGATTAAAGCGAAAAAGAATGAAAAAATGTTTTTAAGTTGCGTCAACCTTCTCAAAATCACAACTGTAACAATAGCGCGTGTCAACTAGCTAAAACAACACGACACAAATTAAAGCTACACAATACACAAGTAAACCAACCACGTTCCGGCCGTAAAACTAAAACGGACCGCGAACAAAAGCTCCCTCGTAATATAAAAGTTTTTAAAAACACATAAAACTAACGCACAACTTCCTGGCATAATAGCGACACGTGCTCGACTCATTAAAAGAAAAGTCTAAATAAAAAATAGAAATGTCAGACGAATACGCGGGCACAGAATATTCCAAATTTGAAAAGGATTCGAATTTTAAAATGAACACGCGTCGCGCTTCAAATGACTTGTAATAAGACGAATAACGAGACATCGAGTCTTCTGAAAACAGTCAATTCGATTTGGGTCCGCCATTTCTCGATGAAAATCGTAAATGAAATTCGCTGAGCTAAAATACTGGAAGCAGTTTTCATCTTGTGGTATTCAAAAAAGAAAAATCTGAAACTGAATTAAGTATACCATTGACACTTCAGGTTTTTACTCGATAAAAAAAATGGCTCGATACGACAACTTATTTAGTGGACAAGATATATTTTTTTTCTTGTTTCTTGGTTTTGCAGAAATTAAGTTATAATAATCCAATATCCGTAGGCACTACGGTGTCCACCGTTAACAGACAAAGTACATTTCAATTCGGTCGGTTAGTATCGGCATATCAATTCGGAAACATGTCACGTAGCCGTTTTACTAGAGGCGCGCCGCCGTACGAATGTGGAATGTAGTAGTAGACTTAATAGGGCGCACCAAAATATCAGTTAGGCTAAGTTTACAATCTTTATGATTTCGTACCGGAAAGGAGTCAAATGGGACCCTTTTACTATCCTAATAAGCCCACGTCGTCCATCAGTAAGTCCGTCCGACTTTTTAAATCGTAATATAGCGGTTGACAATTCACACGATAGGAACATGTACGTATAATGTATTAAAACGGTGGTTAAGATTACGTATAAGTATTTGCACATTTATTAGGTATTGGCATTGTTGTATCTGTGCAAAGAAGAAAAGATCTGGATAGTATTAAAAGAAAAAGGAAAATAAATAAAAAGGTAATCTCAGAAGCAAGAAATCATTCACATTACGTTTTTATCGGTAAGTATCGATATTTTCTTATCGATATCAATGCCCTAATACACAACAATGGCGCGGCCGATCAGCTCATCCGATCTGAAATAACGACTGACATTAGAAGCAAGCAAGGAGATTATCTTCCGGTCCCCTTTCCATTAAAAAGATGGGGCAATATCTAAGGGAACTATAGTGTTGTGCGGGACTAGTTGAAAAGAAAGAACGGACCAACTAAACACTTACTCCGAGTTCTAGTTATCTATGTTAGTAATGAGTATTATCCCGTAGATTACTAAATACTATTGAAAAATATTTATCTGAAAACCGCAAAATAATATCGCTGTAAAATATCAGAATTTTGTACTTACTCTAAATATTTTGCTAAATAAGTATAGATATTGCAATATAATGACGACTACACTAATTATATTTAAAAATCCACATAAAATAAATCCGTGAAATCAGCAAATTTTCTGAATTTAGCCAGCATCATCAGCCATGATCTTCTAAGTAAAGCTAAAAGTTGTCAACAATAACAAGTTGAGATAGTCGGTGAAGTCGGAGGTTCCGAAAAGTTTAATTCATTATCGATAAAACGATGGCACGACTCTAGAAGATTCCAACGCCAAACATTTTGAATTTCGAACGAAATAAAACGTTATCGAATATTGACAATGTATAGCATGCAAAAAAAATACTTTTTTACACCTAGCACAAGATTTTAATTCGACTTACTTTATAGGTTCCAAAGCCAATTAGGAAATTTATAGTTCCCCATGACGTCTGTCTGTATATCACGTTATTTTTATTCAGAGTTATAGGCCAAATAACTGAATCGTTGTAATATACGTTTTCGCATGCCTTTTCATGGATAGTTATCGAAATCCGGTCTGATTTTTAACCAACTTTTTGAAACATTTTAACTAATGTTTGTTAACTCTCAGTACTCTCTCAGTTCTTCTCTCATTTGTAAAACGATTTAGAATAATATTTGAAAGGATATACCTTTTATTATGAAAACTGACGTGGTTTTGACAAATTTTTGGAAAAGGTCAGCGGATGTGTTCGAAACTATAGTCGGAGTATCCGATTTAATTAAACGTGAGTATTCCCGTATAAATAAAACAAACAAGGATATACCTTGTTCCCATATAAATTTCATTAAAATTGGTTTAGTATTTTGGTTTTTATATCAAAATAACTAGAAAAGTTATGTTATCAATGTTCTATGTTTTAAATGTATGGGTGTAATATGCCAATATAAATGCAATTATACATGTTTATATATATTATATAATGTACTTAAACGAAACTGCGTTTAGGAGTCAGTTTTTTTGTTATAATTTGTTTAATGTTTTGGCTTCGCTCTTTATTCATTCTGCCATATGACCCTGAAATACCGCTGTAACACTACAACACTGAAAAATACTGAACCGGAGTATCATTGCCCGGAGTACTTACTTGTGCAAAAACTCATGTGTATCATTAAAAATTAAAAATGTATGATGATAATCATGGACATCATGGATGTCCATGATGATGGACGATTGAGATTGATAAATGTTACGTTATGTATAGCCATTGCATAGCTATTTTCACAATCGTATGTTTGTACTTGTGTATTCCGAATCTTGGAACCCCTTTGAGTACACAAAAGCTTTGAGATACGAATAGATGAATAAAATATGGCGAACTTAACTCCTTTGTGGGACCTCGCTTATTTATGTAAGGGATTCATCCCCAATAACTCTAGGCAGCCCTAAGCGAGGCGGGGTAGAGTAGAGAACAAACTGGCTTCTTAATAGGACCGTGTCAAAGTCAGTATTTATATTTTATTTTTTTCTTGTACGAGGATTATGGCGTTGCACATTATGAATTGGCTAGAGTTAATAAAAAAAAACTGGTTACTAAACATCTAGGTAAGCATGGTAAAACAAGGCAAGTCACAGTCAAGTCCAAGTTATGCTCTAGTAAGGTAGTGGCGACTAATTGTGGGGAGATTTGGACACAACACGGGAAGATAATATGTTTTACCACATTGTTATCTAGATCTTAGGTTTGTGTTGTTTCCATTGATTTATTCTAGAATTTTTGTTTTATTTATACGAGAATACTCACGTTTAATTCCCGTATAAATAAAACAAAAATGTGTCAAAACCACGTCAGTTTTCATAATAATATTCTAGAATTGTTTAATGTATTATCTAGTCAAGCGAAACAAGCCACAATCAAGTCCAGTCCATGCTGCAGAAAGCTATGGAGACTTACTTGGCTTTTAAGCAGTTTAAAAAAGAACACGAAAATAGAAGCTGTTCCACATTACGAGTCCATCTCTATAAAAGGCTAGCATTAATAGGCTGCAAGCAAAGTCGTAAAAACCCCCTTATTTCCTTCTCTCGTTTTCTCATTCCTTTCTTTTTTCGTTCTTGTTTATTATTTTGCCAAGGTTCCGCAGTGAACGTGTTAAACGCAGTCCACCCACACAAGTTATGTCACTCGAGCAACTTAACTAAGTAGTAATCCGTTAATGCCTGTTTAGTCAACAGCTATTAGTTAAGTTGCTTTAACTTAAACGTGGCTCGTTTGGCTAATTTATTGTAGAGTTAGTGCAAGCTGTTAGTCGGATTAAGTTTAAGTACAAGTAAGAAGAAAACTCTTGCTTGTTATTTGAAAATAGTTTTCAATTATATGTTTCAGTAGCGTAAAAATAACAGATGAAATTTTATACCTATTTATTTTAGGTGGTAAAATAGGACATAGCTTATATAAAGCTATATAAATACTTATACTATATATACTATAAGCTATAATAAATACTTTTAGTAAAATTACATTGAGTTCTCCAATTATACGACCACTGCGAGCCGACAGGGAGTAGCTTAGTTTTTAATCTATAATTCCTGAATTGACTTATAATGAAAACATATTTATTTATTTAATTAATTACCAATAAAAATGTTTACCTATTTATATTTTAGGTAAAGAAAGTTGCGCGGATTGCGGGTGTAAGTACACAAAACTTTTTCACCGATATTTCACATTGACTAGATTTGCTT
The DNA here is from genome assembly GCA_905404285.2 of Erannis defoliaria. Lineage (NCBI taxonomy): Eukaryota > Metazoa > Arthropoda > Insecta > Lepidoptera > Geometridae > Erannis > Erannis defoliaria. The sequence goes on from FR990084.1 coordinate 15,342,861, forward strand.
TCTAAATCTAAACATCACCCGTACAATATACTTTTATTTTAAGTCATGCAAGATTTAAATTATTTACATACTCTAGTAAAAAAGAAAGAGCCAACGCATCGATTCCCGTGAAGGAACAAAACAAAGGTATCGTCAAAAAAAATTATTCCCATCAATAAATCGGCGAGCGGAAATTGAAAACGGTCCGAACCCGACATGTCGGCCGTTTAATGTAGTCTATATATATACAGACAATATTATTGCATGGATGCTAGAAATAAACCATTTTTATTTAAATGAGCCGAATATTATAAGCGTGGCAAAAAAAAATAGAACAAGGACGTCACTATCGCAAATACTTAGTACGTTAGAGGAACTAGAATCTAGGAAATAGATCTCTAACTAACTGAGGATCTGGATATGTCGTAAAACTGCATTGTGAACCACCGGAGGACGGGCAGCAGCGTCCTATCGGTTAACGGTGGTGAGCATTCACGATCCCCAAACTGCCTGCCAAGGGTAGGGATTATGGCAAAATTAATAGGGAGGTATTAAGTGTTTTTGTTTCAATAAGGTTCTGAAACGTTACCAAGTATTTTATTAACTAGAGTGCAAAATGAGAATTGTCAACGTTTATCTATGTGACTGTAACGATTATAATAAGATTATTATTATAAAACAGATTTATATGTTTGTGGTCCAAAACCACCGAAACGACGTATTTTTGGGCCGATTACGTAACAATAATTTTTTCGTTGTAGGTAACAAAAATGAAATTAACTTTTGTACACGACTGTACTCGTTGTTTGCTTTAATTAATTTGACAGTGGTGTTTACTGTTGGTATTCATTGCAAGCATTCATTTATCATACTTCCATTGCGAATTGAAACGAATTGGTTCAAATGTAGACTGACATAAGCCTATTGAGAATTTAAACAGTAAATGTGTTCATAATTATGTTTAAAATCAAGCGTTGGTACAAAAACAAGAAAAGGCAATTGTTTAAAGAATCTTAATTTAAGTAAGTTGTCGTTTTTAAATGTGGTCACTTAGGGTAGCGGTTATTTGTAGACGCACACATTATAAAAAAGAGATTTTTTTTTTATGAATACGCTCAATTCTAAATGTGGTTATTTTTAACTGTGTCCTATGCCGCCAAAGGGAATCAATCCATGCATAAAACCTCATAAAAAGTTTTGGCGAGAACACGGATATATCATGATTTTGTATTATTTTCGCGATATACGATTTAAAAAATGTGAATTGTGCATGTACAAGGCGTGAGTGAGGCAAGTGATATAATGTGATGAAAATATCTTTGTGTTACTTATTTTTAAACTCCATAACATCTTATAGTAAAGTAGTCACAACTTTACTATGCCTTGACTTGACTGTGACTAACTTTGTGTAATTAAGATTTTATGACTTATTTGACTTGATATCATGAAAACTTGAAAAAACGCACTTGACACCGGTAGAATGCGCAAAGTGCTATGGCAAAAATGAACAAAAAGAAAACCCTCAAAATTGGCATAGACCAAAAATACACTTCAGTATATACAGTTAAAATGTGATCGTATCTGCAGATAGGTATAACTATTATTATAATTGATATATTCCACAATAGCTGATTATACGTATTATTAACTATTAACAGCGTCAGTAAATATCGATTGGTTATATCACGGGTTTACACTGGAACCACATTAATCTCGGGAAACATACGGCTCAATACATCAAATTAATTACATATTACAAACACAATTGTATTAATTACCCGAGTAGGTAGGTACCATAGAGGTAGAAACTAAACTAGAAGGTACTTATATTATTATATCGATATAAGGCTGCTCTACAGTCTACAGAGTAAACTTTAGAGAAAATATGAATAGATTTAGAATGGCACACCCAACAAGAAAATAGAGATATAGATAGTAGATTGTCGCAGCGAGCGATTCAAAGTACACTCGAGCTTAAAATAGTAGACAATATTTTATTTGTAGAACAAAACACATTTTGTACACAAAACAAGACAATAGAAACGCGTAACAAAACACAGGACAAACTAGTTTTTCGCCACAAACCGGCGAATGAATGAATTACTTGTCTGTGTGATAACTAGGTAATATACCGATCAATTATAAATACATATTTTTAGTCCGCTAGCTTCTACCCTGCAGGGGTTACAGACTGATTGATCTAATATAAGTGTGGATCCCGAGATGGACACTCCACTTTTTATCAACCTCTAGAAGCTTGTACGTATTGCCATTATTGCGCAGGTACCTAAAATACACAAGAGTATTTGCCGTCATTGTGTTATGAGTTTGTGATACGAGCACGGAGAATACTAAGAACAGTACACAAAGCTAAAGTGTATAATATACTATAGAAGGAACAGGAAACAGACAGACAGTCACAGAACAGTTGTCGGACTTTTCACATTTAATTTATAATGGTTTTCCCAACGTTCGCACCAATTTTCAAGCCTATTGGAGTTATTGTAAGCTTACCTCTATTTTTGAGCTAAACGTTATACTGTTATCCGTAAAGCGTTATATTCAATGATATTGAAAATCGACCCTAATATACCATCTCTATACCGTAATTATTCAGAGAACTGTACATAATGAATAACCGTAGTTTAAAAGCGTTTTGTAAAAATACACGCTTCTTGTATGGGACCCTACCAATAATGGGACAAACACAATTCCCCAAATCCGTCCCCTAGCCCAAACATCTAACAAATTAATAAGAGAAGTGCGCGCCGTCATGTTACCCGATACTCCTGTGCCGCGGTGTCGAGTGCTAGCAAATTGCTTTCAGACACAATAGGGATAACCATGCTCGATAATGAGGATTATTTCTGTTTTACTGAAACATTGGTGCCACGGTAAATCGTGGCCTGGTATACAAGCATCACGGACAAGCGGCTGTGCCCCCCGGGCCGAATATGATGTGAGTGGACTGTGGACTGTATGACGTCGACCCAACGTGCAAAAATGACCGTCCGTACTTCTCACTGGTGGAACGAAAGACGATAGCTTCAGTTTTTCGCTGGTATCGCTTCTTGAGGGAATACCGCCGAGTACACACATTTTTTACGACTAAAGGGCGGCTAGACATACGCGTTTAAGAGTGGTCGCACATTGATTCGGCACGGCACCCGACAGGCGCCGGACGACAACACACTGCGCACAATAGGCTAGATGCCTGGTTTTTTTTATTGTCCTATTAAAATGTGGCCCATAAATATAGCTGATTAATGAAAAAATTATGAAAATATGATCAAAAATAAGCATTTTAATATCATGCTAGACAGAGAGGCGAAACAGCAAATAGTGACGTCACTTGTCAGTAGGCCATATAAATTCTATTCTGACAAGTAAGGCGTAACGTCATTTTTTGTTTTGTGGGAAAGGGACAGAGTTGTCTCTAACAAAAACTTTAAAACGCTTATATATCAGAACATTAATAACCGATTTAAATTATTTTTTCATCAAACATACTATATTTACTTAAATTCTTCATCAAAGCTATTGATTTTAACGGTATAAACATCAGTCATCTACCCTATTAACTGGTGCGAGCGAGACGGGCGTCTCGAGAAATTTCTTACGGTGTCCGGGACCTAGTACAAAATGTATGCACAGAGCGCATTCGGGCGAAACCGGACGGTTTTTCTTACGGTTTTTCTCGTCGTATGCGCTCGGCCTAAGGCGTCACTCGTACAAGGCTGATATTCCCAACGTCAAGCGATTTGATTCCACTATTAATTCGCACTGCAAGTATGTGGAACTATGTGCCGAAGTCTGTTTCCCAAAAAGTAATACCTCAGGCCACACACACACATCAGTCGGAAGACCACCCTCCCGGGGGACGAAGGCCTCGCCTTTAACAGGGAGGGTTTTCCATAATCCCCACGCTTGGCAGGCATGGTATGGATGTCTTCAAATGCAGGGTAAACTGGATCCTTAACTTTGGTAGGATGTAGCCAAACACAAACGTATTTTGAAATCCAAAAAGGTGAGACGAGCAATTTGCTAACGTCGGAGGATACGTTCAACGTCACTAGGAATTTCAATGCGCTTGTCAAGTTGCCACCCTGAATGACTGTTCCGATCAATTTATTGCCCTTAAACGTGGCAATGCCGCCAGCATGCTGGGTACACCTTGCCGAATGGTAGTGGGCGCGAGCGTTTGGGTCGTCTCAAGATTTTCGTTGGTCTGGACAAAATCCTTTTGATTTTCTGTAGTAGGTTTGGTAGTATAGAAAGTTACATTTTATGTATTTTGTAGTATTTAATAACTAACTAACGCTTACCCACAAAAAAAAATTGGTCGGATGCATAGACATACATAGGTCGGAAGGACACGTTAAATTGTTGGTCCCGGATGTTTTTTATTTCTATATTTCTGTAAAAGCAACCGTTAAGTCGTATCAGAGGCCTTCAGGTGGCACTTTAACTCTTATACTAGGGCAGGCCACTCAGCCTATATATATCACACGAACATACTTACGTTTTTTTACTCTTTCATTGGAGTAAGGGTATACAAATAAAAACGAATTTCCGCATTTTTTAATAAGTAAGCTGTTCAAAAAGTAAAACTCAGCATTCAAATAATGTTAATTATCAGCAATAACTGTTCCAAACTGTTCTAATTAACAAGGATCCTCGACGAGATAATAACGCTGTTCCAACAAAGAAAGGAAAAAAAAACTCGAATCTTCCTCCATTTCCCTAAATCGTAAATTATAATGAAATCGCCAAAAGGCGCGAAAATCCTCGAAAATTCTCATAAAAGGAAACCTTCTTGAGAAGTGTCTCTGGGGTGGACTCAGGGATGGTTGGAGGGCGACAGAGTAGCTCATTTTCAAGTATCGTTCCAACATATTATTATGTACCAGTGTAACTACTTACAATGTTATATTTTAATTTTAGAATTTGCAGTTTACTTTGAAATTTATAGTAAGCACTAGATTTTTTCATAATATTTTACATTTATTTTACGCATATTACAATATAGGTAGAGTCGAAAGTTATTTTATTAACAGTAGAAAATAGAGGATCCACATAACATTAAACAAAACAATTCCATAATAAAACAAGAATTATCTGTTAAATGTAAAGCAGACAAATCTGATGTCTTAATCGTGAATATTTTTTTATAAATAAAAGAGAAATCCAACAAAAATGCATGTATGCAATCTTAAGAAATCCGAAAAATAATAGATATAAACTCGAAAACTTACTTACTTAATGCCTAATCATAATAATAAATGCCTAAATCCGGCCCAGACTCTCTGTAAGTAAATAAGACTTTTAATGAGCAAACTAACAGCTTATTAAAATGTTAAAAGATATTCTTGTAATTGCTTCACAAACGAAATTAGGCTTGTTTTCCATTCTTTCCTTATTAGATTTTGTGATTATGTTATAAGGTGTTTGCTATTTAACGATTTTAGTTAATAAATTTCTTAGTGGATTAGAAAACCCAGTCAAGTGCGAATTGGATTAGCGAGCCGAGGGTTCCGTAACTTCCGTACCATCATCATCTTGTGTAGACAAAAAGTTCAGGGTCCTTATTTTTTTTATCGTACGCGAAACGCGAGATCGATATTGTTTGGAATAAGGTTCAATATTGTTTGGAAGTCGGCTCAGCTCGCATGCGCAACTCTTGCGTACGATTCAAATATAAGGCCCCTTAAACCTTGGGTCCTGGTGTACTGTGAATTTTTGGTATTACGACCTTGTGTGAGGCCTACCGTGCTCGCGCCTCAGTGGCTTTTGACCCTCCGGCGGCCGCGTGACGTCAACTAGCCAAGCGGTACAGTGGAACATAGAACCACTATTATATAGAGCACAAATTAAATTGCACAAAATATGACTAATCATTGTAATTGTAGGTATATTTATTGTTCCAATTGTGTTTTCCATCATGTTTGATGGTCCTATGTTCCTATGTAATAACCATCAAGAAAAAAAAACACGGATAAATTTACGTTGTGATAGATAGATTAACTATTTATATCACACGCCAAAAAAATACACAGAAAGATGCATTATTGATCAAGCACACAAAGGATTAATTGGCTCATGATATAGGCTGTCGTATTTTCCTCGTATGCTAAGGAGGGGCCGGACGCCCCAAATCCCCCGCCCCCTTATATACGCCCACGGCTTAAATTTTTTTACCTTTTAAGCTTTAGTTTAGTTAAAAAAACCTCTATCCACTACACAAAATCACGAGGCAAGAATGATATTCGAGACACACACGTTGGATATTTTCCCAATAGAAAGCCACAATTCAATAAAGTCGGGGAAATTCCGTAGACGTTCACAACAGCTTTGTTCTACCGACTAACGAACTGGATAGATAAATAAAAAGTTGCCGCGAATCATTGGGGATTCCCAATTACAGGCGGACTTGTAGTTTGTGACAATAAGGACGTGAAACAATATAATATACAACAAGTGTATGAAGAAACATGACATAATAACATTAATAACATTAATAACAAGTGAAAATAATAACAATGACTTAGTAAACCTAAAAACCTATATATATAGAAGGCTCTGTCCTGACTGACTGACTGTAAATAACGTGATTAATTTTGGGAGCGGGCCGAATTTCTTCCGTACGCGGAAGAAGTCGCAGGCGACCTCTAGTCTGTTATATTTTCAACTGACTTCAAAGAAGGAGGTTCTCAATTCTACTGTATGTTTCTTTTGTATGTGTGTTAAGCGATTACATGAATTGATTTTCATGATTCATCTTTTGTTTCTTAGGTCATACTTCAGAGGTGGTCCTATACACATTTTATCGAAATCGGTTCAGTAGTTTGGTTTTTAAATCAAAATAATTGGGAAAAGATGTCATCCAGCCCCCCTAGCACGCGCCGACGACTAATTTGTCGTTCCCCGCGCGGGAACGGGATAAAGCTAGAATATGGATACGTCTGTCTCGTTTTCGCGGGGAAAAAAGAGTGGAGAGACGTGTATCATGGCCCTCGGCTCGCGTGCTAGGCGGGCAGGTAATCGAAATAGAAGGCGTTTTTTTTTTAAATTCTTATTGAGAGTATAGCTTGGCAATAAAGCTCTACTATAAGTAGCGGCACGTAAGTCTAGCGGTGAGCGAGCGGTGACTCTCTTTCTCGCATAGGGTAAGGGTGGGGTGAGTGAAAGAGAGGTACCCCTCGCTCAGCGCTAAATAAAGATACGTGCCGCTAGCTATACGCTACTTACTATTGTAAATAGTGTCTAGTCTAGTCTATAACTACGTCGGAGGAAGATGATTGGATGAATTTCACTCACTGACGTGTTTATCCACAGGATTGCCAGGATAATAAGAAAATTTTAGTTTTTTAGCGCTTTTATTGCTAAGTCTTAAATCCTAGCTTATCTTTGACCTTACAAACGACACGTTTTTTGTTCGTGGAATATTTTACTCCTAGTTAAATACCTAAATAATAGGGCTTAATTTACACTACAACTGTAGCTTTTGAAAGACAGAAGCTCCCGAAAAACACGTATGTAGAAAGATTCGATGGAAAAATAATAATATATGACAACTAGGACAACGCCTCTTTATGGGCGAAAACGAAATCAACGCAAACGAGTGATTTGAGGTCTTCTGTCATAAGTATTGCTATACTCAAAAGAAGGCCTCCATAACTGTTGTTTAAAACGTGTATTCTAATGTAATAAACATTTTTTCATTTTCATTTTCATCTGACTTATTTTTCGATAGTTTTTGTGGCTTTCCCTGCTGTTCAATCATCGTAATAATAATAACCAAAACAAACTTTAAAATCGAAAAGTATAACTCTTGAAAAACAACATGAAACCCACAAAATCCTATAATGTTCCTATAAAACGATGTCATTTGGTAAAGCCGCAGGATAAACTTTGGTAAAAAACAAAGTTTTCCATTTTTCAGCGAGCGTTCCCGCCATTCGCTAGGTAAGCGCGGGAAAAACACAATCCAGGATTGTTTTGACAGTTCGTAACGGAACCATGCGTTCTAGTTAAAACGTCACTTCGCAGTAACTAGGTCAAACATAAGAGCTATCTCCACTTATGACCGAAGCCCACTATACTGGCAATAGGCATAGACAATAGTAGGTAGTATTTATTTTCAAACGGCTTAAAAAAATGTTCTTGTCTTTGATGCATGTACTCTGATTACTTTGCATTTGTAGTATGAGTATATTATATTTGTATTTAAGTATTTTTTAAAGGTTTTGCTCTTTAAATTGAAATTATTGTAAAAAAAAATCTAATAGAAACAGTTTTATTTTATCAAACAGCAAATATCTATTCCTGTTCTATTAAAGCGTGTGCTTGACAATGTACGGCTTAGCAAGATGAGTTTTGCCGTGTGGACAGTGGTAATTGGTAAAATCTTACCAAAATCTAGCTTTACCGCTGTCTGCTCTGGCGCAAAAAATTAAAACACGCTTAATTATTACAAACATTATTTCTTACTGTGTAGCGAGCACAAACCCGAGATATTTTATACGAAATAGAAAAAAAAAAAAAAAAAACTTGTAACTGAATTAGTTGGTGAATTTCGTGGGTTGAAACCCCACAGAGTTAGTCTAAAAATATAGATTTTTAAACATCTTACAGTTTGATCGATTCACATCAAAGGTACCCAAAACCGCCCGGTTTCGCGAACCGGACGACACAGCGTAGGAAGGCCTCCCACTAGGTGGACCGACGACATTGTAAAAGTCGCGGGCAACCGGTGGATGCAAATGGCAGGTTGTCGTACAGTGTGGCGGTCTAAGGGCCTTCGTTCAGCAGTGGACGTCTCCGGGCTGATGATGACATCAAAGGTGCTCGTCGCTAGGACTGTTATTTAGTTTTATTGGGATAGAAAAGATCGCATTAAAATCGGTCCAGTAACTCTTGAGCACACACAAAACAACTCGATATTTACAGTTTCAGTCTCGTTTCGTATTTCAAAAGATTGAATCCCGGTTTTTCCTACATTTTACCAACTTTCCTGCATTTTTTCGTGGGAAAGTATCCTATCCGTCCGGCATATTATCTCTTTGGCAACTTTTTTCAAAATCAGTCAATCTGCTTAGTCATGAAAAGGTAATTTCACAAAAAGACAAGCACGAGTTTTTTTTTGTAATAGTACTAGCTGTGTCTCGCGGTTTTACTTGACATTTTGCAGTTTAACTAGATTTTCCAGCGCGAATGTTCCCTATGTGTTTGTAATGTCGTGTTACATTCTACCGCCTTGCCACCAAATTTGACCAAGATTAGCCCAGGAGCCGTGTAGTTGTGATATTATGATAAACCGACAGGTAGTTTTTTTAATAATATGATTTTTTTGTTTTATTTATACGGGAATACTAAAAAAAAACACACAAAAAAAGTGTTTAAATGTGTCAAAACAACGTCAGTTTTCATAATAAAATATGATTATTATAAGTAAAAAAAATATAATTATTAATTAATTTGAATATTAGTGTGATTCGTGTGATCATTTTAATAGCTAGTTTAGTGTTATTAGCGTGAAATATGTTTTTTTCTATGGTGATTACGAATCAGATTATTAAAAACAAAAAATTGCAATATTTCTATGTCTGTGGTCTTTGACCCTAATCCGGGTAGGTACAGCGCAAATGGTCGGATCTGTGCTCGGATGAAAAATGGCGTTATTTTTCAACCTTCTGTTGAGATTACAGAGTTCCTCAAAGTTTCAAGGTAGATGTGATTACGGCTGTACCCGTGTAAAAACCCGGATTATCCGGATCAAGGCGGGGTACCCGGGTGATTGTGTAATCACTCGGATGCTTCCGTAATTAGGATGCATTAAGTTAATTGGGTAGGTACGAATTAGTGGGGTACGCAATTGGTTTTAGAATTTTAAATTGGGTTTTTCATGTTTGTGGAATATTTTATTCGTAGCGAGATAAAAAGCTTAGGCTTATTTAAAAAAATGCAATGATTTGTTAAAGATTGTGGATTGTTTGTTGGATTTGTAGGTTGTGTTTGATTTGTTTGTTGGTTGGTTTAAAGTGCCTGTGCCGTTGGCTACAAAGCATGTAAAAAAACGCGTATCATGTTGTATTAGTACGGCTACTTAGCTCCAAAATAGTTGAATTATGGTCTCATCCGGCAGAGAGCATGAAACTTGGCAAGTTTTATAAATGTGATTTAATGTAGAAAGAGAAACACGTCGAGAACTGATTGTATACCCCCCCCCCCCCTCTTTTGTGTCCCTAATCGTGTTTTTTTTATTATAAAGAAAACGGTTAAAGATACGATAAAACAGTCAAAGGCCAATATGTTCTCCATTAAATTGTCTACAATCAATAAAAGCTTTTTGATAGGACTTATGGTTTTCAATGTGATCATTCACATTTGTTCCAACTTTTTTACAAAATTGCATCTTATTTGCTTAATTAGGCGAAAATACGCCATGTACAGAATGGTGTTGTTATAGACGGTTTTAGAGTTAATAAAAATGTTGTACAAAAAAAACTTCCTTTTGGACCATAAACAGATAATTTCTGTAAATACAACCATCTCTGAGCCAAATCTTGTATGTATGTAAATTTTATAAATTTAAAAAAAAATTATGTGTACAAAAATGTAAATGGGTTGTAAAGAATGGTCAATCAAAGATGTTCACCCCCCATGGAATCATTATCTCATCTATGAATACAGCTTTGTATACAGTACGTAATAATTGGTGTTTCAAGTTCCGAAATAGGAGTCAAGGAGGTCAAAAACCTAATGTACGCCGTACATTTATTGTTAACATTACTTTTTCCACCTTCCTGAGTCCCATGACACATGATAATAATAATAATAATGACATGGCACGCAGTGGGTCTAGTGTGGGGCTCACCGTTAAGGGTTCTATATATATATATCACAAAACCGGAGTGCAAACTGTAACCCCGCAATACAGGTTATCCTAGTGTGGGGGACAGGGATCCACGAAGGTCCATACTTCAAAATGTAATCATTAAATATATATATAGGCTATATAGGCTAAAAGTATGTACCTATAATTTTCAACATTATGTCAATAAAGTTCTTTTTTCATTTTCATTTTCATTTCATTTTCTATATTCCAAAGTTGCCCCTCGAAAAATCAATGTTATTTAGTCACTCACTCTCTCACCAGAAGGCGTCCACTACTGGACGAAGGCCTCTCCCTGAACAAGGAGGAGTTGCCATAATCCCCACGCTTGGCAGGCGCGTCGGGGATCGCAGATCGCAACTAAGAGGACGTTGCTGCCCATCCTCCGCTGGATTTCAGTTTTAGGTTATTCAGTCATTTTGGTATAATGAATGCCTTAAAATATATTATGCTACAGACGAACATCCGTCTTAGTTATTTCTTCGGTTGAAAACACGATTAATTATACTTTCCTCGATAGAAAAAAATACCTAATTACAGCACTAGTCACATTAAAAAAACATTTATTAAAAGAGAATAGTATAGTTTTGGAAAGTTTCTTTGGTTGAAAAATTATTAATTTCGATACTTTTCGAGTAATCTGAGAAAAACTTCAACATCGAAGCTTGACATGCACGAATCTGCGTAACCGCCATAAATTTGCTCCGCTAAATGTGACCTGATACAACTTTAGACTAATTATCGATCGCATTAAAAAAGATGCTTGAAACGTGGAATATCCTGGCTCTTTTTTTTTTACGCAACTGGAACTTTTATAATACCTTATTTAAGGAAATGTATGTACTCTACTCTATTGGTAATAAAGCTAATATTGTACCTCAGCAGTTTGACGTCCCAAAGCGCCAGCACTTCAGGCGGCCTGGAGGCGCAGAGCGCGAGCCGCGGGCCGCACGCGTGCAGCCGCGCCGGGCCCGCGCGGACGCCGGTCGCGGTCGGCGCCGATATCACCACCGCAGCGAACTCCTTGCTGCTCCCCAAGTTGTGCTGCACCTGTGGACGGAGGAAAGAGTCAAGGGTTTCGTTTAAAAAGAAAACACCCGACTTCAACTTATATATTACCTACTACCTACTTACATATTTTTCCTACTTATCTTGGTTTCAAAACCATGAACTGGACTTCGGGTTCGATATAATATTCATTTAAAAAAATACAAGCGTCTTCAATTTCGACCTGGATGACATCTTCATATTTTCCAGTTATTTTGATTTATTCCAGTAATTCTGATTTAAAAATCAACATTGAACCGATTTCGATATAATATATATGGAACCACGTCTGAAGTAAAAAAAAAAACAAAAAAACAAAAAAGAATCATCAAAATCAGTTCATAATTGGCGGAGCAATCGCGTATTCAAAAAAATAAAAAAATCCTACAGTCGAATTGAGAACCTCCTTTTTTGAAGTCGGTTGAAAATTTAAGTATAATAAATACAGTTGAATCAAGCGCTGCATCAGGGTTTTTTTCTTCTATCCTATTATTATAGGAAGATTATGGCGTCGCACTTTGTGCAATTGCCAGTGTCAAGTCAAGCCAGTCACAATCAAAATAATACTTAGTAAGTCACAGTCCTGACCTGGGACCTGGGTATGTCCTTAAACTGCAACCAGACCCACCGGAGGACGGGCAGCAGCGTCCTCTTGGTTAACGGTGGTGACCAGTCTGCGATCCCCAAGCCGCCTGCCAAGCGTGGGGATTATGGCAACACCCCTCTATTAAGGGGGAGGCCTTCGTCCAGCAGTGGACGTTTTATGGCTGACAAAGAAGAAGAAGAAGAAGAAACAGTCAAGTCCAGTCAGTCATGCCCTGGTAAAGTCGTGGCTACTTTACTAAAAGCTTCTTTGGAGTTTTGGAAACAACACGAAAAGACACGTTTCACTACATTATATCACTTGCCCACACTCTTGCGCGTAAATCAACACTTAATGAATAAAACGCCACCATTTTTATCGCATGAACACTCGTAAAACACAAGTTTTGGAAAGTAATACAATGCATCGACATGATTTTTTCGCGTTCCCGCCAAAACCCCTATCAGGGATTTTCTGTAGAATATAATCAGTGTCCCTTACCTTGACCCTCCACTGGATGAGTATCTCCCGGGTGTCGAAGGCTAGCACCGGCACCACGTCCTCGCAGAGTATAGCGAGCGTGTTGGACTCCTTGTCGAGCGTGAACCCTGACTCGAAGCCGAGGTACTGCTGCAGAGACAGCGACGCCTTGGTCTGCCCGTTCTTCTGCCGCTCCTTTAGGTCCTTGTACAGCTGCAGGTGCACGCAGTCTAGAAAAGAAAAAAATACCTGTTGAAAACTCTGTGGTTCAAGCGTTTTCTTCGTCTTCCTAAGAGGATTTTGGCGGCGCACTTTGTGCATTTGCCAATTTTCATAGATAAAATTAGAAACAAATTACGGATGTGATTGATTGATTGATTGATTAACTCTTTATTGTTCACACCAAGAATTACACAGAAATAATTTAATAAACTTAAATATTGGAACAAGTGGCGGCCTTATTGCTAAAAGCACAACGACTGCAGAAAGATTGGTAAACCTCTAAACTTAAGATTTATTTTACGTTGTACAGGTATATGAAATGAATGTAAGTGCTTATTTTTCAACTTTCAACGAAGCTTTTATAAAATTATGTATGTAACATTAATCAGATGAAAGGTTTTTGGGTAAGAGTAATTTGTATCAGCCGAGAAATTGAATACGTAAAAATAGCTACCTCCGTAATAAATGCGAATACGCGTCTCCGCGAATTAACCTAATTCACACCCAAATAACAGGTAAGGAATTTGAACTCCAAAGTTCTGTAGCCGAACTCGCTCAAACCGCTCCCAATTTCGCCAAACGTTCAAAGCTTACCAAATATGAGCGAAGTGAGCGAAGCGAGCAGCCGAGTGAAATTTCGTCACGTCTAGAATTTAACTTCCGTATTTCCGACACAAAATTACCGGCTCCGAACAAGTAATCAGGAAAATTGGTCTACGTAAAAATTCTTGAGGAATTATTTCAACGAATTCTGCGGTCCTGAGACGTGTGTCTTCGCAAACTATAGGTACCTATACCTACTAAGTTTTAGGCACAGATACCTATGAGAAGAAGTATAGAATACTCTGTTCGCTGAGAATGTCTATATAAAGGGCGCTCTCTCTTGCACAATTGTATGTAAGTGAAAAGGACGGTAGGTACTAGGATACCTTTGTTCGTGGATTTTGATGATTTCCCTATAGACATTCTCAGCGAACAGAGTATAGTCTGTACTACTTGTGTGTGCCTAAAACGACATGGCTGTCCGTCAAACAAATAGATAGCGAAATTGTACCACCAAGGAGGCTTCACCCATTTTGAGTGCAAAATTACATCTGTAAGTACTACTTTATTCATATTTATGGCTTTTAGTTGTAAGACGTTCCGTTGGAGTTGGAGGGGGTTGAGGGGGTTAGGGGAAGTTGGTAGAGCCGGTAGAGATGGTAGAGTTGGGTGTGTTGGTTAAAAAATTGCTCGGGAGGATTTAAAGTGGTGAATTTTGGAAGCGGGCTGAATTTCTTCCGTACGCGGAAGAAGTCGCGGGCGACCTCTAGTAATAATTATATTGGTAAGTTAAGTTAGAAATAAAAAGAATAGGCCATTGACGTAGTAACTATAGGCGTAGCTATAGGGCTGTCAATTTAGGAATATCTTCTCCGGACATTTATGCAGGTTTCGAAACCACGGCCTACAGATCTGAAGGCAGGCACACTACCAACTGAGCTATATGGCAGTCAATGCAGCTATATGCTTGGCTCTGGCAGAATGCACAACGTGCGATGCCAATAACAAAGAATCGGTTCTTACGGTTTCGGTGTTCCTTACACTTTTTCTAAAACAAAACTTTTTCTTGTCAGATTTGTAAATGATAAATCAAACCACCATTGCAGTGAACACAAGACTGATTTATTGCTAACATAGCTGTAGGTAGTTACATATTGCCACTTTCATAACTACCCTATTTTACCATACATTACACTTCCCCCCTTAATGAAATAAAAGGTAGGTACTAGGTTTACGAGTATGAATCGAGTTATATAATAAGTTTATTTTATTTTTACATGAGTAACGTTTCTGTTTAAGCTCCATTTGAAGTATACATAATATAAAAACGCTTTACTGGTATGCTATATTAACTTAGGTAAATTGTAAAGACATGTAACCACGTATTTACATAAATAAATAAAAAAAACGTTAAGTGGTTGCTTATATAATGAAATCCTTACGTAAAAATTACTAAAGTATTAGACCTCGGGGTATAGACAGACTTACCAGGCACATACTTATTTTATTTATATCTAAACACACAATATTTGCTATTGCTCACAAAAGATTAGTTACCTATGTACCTAATATAAGATATGGGCAAACGAAACATGAAGAATTCGAAGGCTTGGCAATTTTTTTAATATGTGTATTATTTATTTATTTATATTTATATTTTTTTTTTTTTTTTTTTTTAATTATAAAGTAGGAGAAAGACTGGCTATTTAGGTTTTAGATAAACACTTTCTCATTGGTTTAGGTGGAGTAAATGTCTATAATCAGGCTTCGTTTTACGTGGACGAAGCGTGGGACGGCTAGGCGTCTCAGTACCTCGGAGGTCAGCCGGCGCGGGCGGCGAGCGACGCGGGCGCGCGCCCGGCGAGCTCGGCGCGGGCGAGCCCTGCGCGGCGCCTTGTGCGCTGGCTGGCGAGCTCGGCGCCGACAACGAGTCGTCGGTCGGCAGCGTCTCCCGACCACGATCGGCAGGGTCGTTACCTATACCTAGCGCGCACGAATAGCGCTTCGATCTGTTATGTATCAGTTGATCGGCGTGTTTGGTGCTTCTTCTGTTCCCGTCGATAGTTACTTTGTAGGTTACGGTGCCCGTACGCTCCGTGACCGTTCCTTCGTTCCATTTGGAACCTCGTTTAGAAAAATTGCGTACCAGCACGGGGTCTCCCTCGACGAAGTGTCGCGGCGTGCCGCCCGCGTGCGCGACTTGCGCGCGCTGTGATTCAGCCGCGCACTGCGCCGCGCTGGGCGCGCGCAGCTGGTCGAGCCGCGTGCGCAGCCGGCGCCCGAACATCGCGACCGAGGGCTCCTTCTGTGTGCTGCTGTGTGAACTGTTACGATATTGCAACAAGAATTTGTTAAGAGCGGTGTCAACCTGCTCTCCATCGGCCGTAGCCTTCTTCATTACCTTTTTAATAGTTTTAACGGCGTTTTCCGCGGCGCCGTTACTGGAAGGATGAAATGGCGCCGTCACAATGTGTCGGATGCAGTTATTTTCCAGGTACATCTCCAGTCTAGCGGATGTAAATGGCGGTCCTCCGTCTGTCACCAATTGCTTCGGAACCCCGAATCTAGCAAACATATCTCTGAATTTACCGATCACCGGGTCAGCTGACGTGCCTGAAGTCATGGCGGCCACCTCGATCCACTTGGAATGTGCGTCTACGACGACCAAGTAGTACTTACCGTTGTAGTACAGGAAGTCGGCGTGCAGGCGCGCCCAGGGCTCCTGAGGCCAGGCGTAGGGCGCGGGCGGCGCGTGCGGCGGCGCGTCGCGCACCGCGCGGCACGCGGGGCACGTGCGTGCTCGCTCCTGTATCTCGTCCTCCATCGAAGGCCACCACACGTAATTTCTGGCGAGTTGCTTCATGCGGACTATGCCCACGTGACCCTCATGAATATCCTCGATGATGTGTTTGCGTAAACTTCTCGGTATGACGATCCTGTATCCCCATACGATACAGCCATGATCGGCATGCAGAGTCTCTTTTCGATGGAAATACGGTTTTTCGTTTTCTATTTCGGTCTGATCTGGCCACCCGCTTATTACGTACCCATAAATTTTACTCAACATTCCATCCTTCGTAGTCCTCTTTCGCGACGTCCCTGTGACTTAACGGGAACGTCTCCTCTACGTAGTGTATATACGCCGCCTCCCCTTCTCTGACCTTCCACTCACCTTTCGCGACAGCCAGGGGCAGGCGCGATAGTCCGTCAGCGTTACCGTTCTTATCTGTCGACACAAAAGCTATGTCGAAGTCGTATGCATTTTTCAAGTCTAATTTTGTATACTGCTCCCCACCACTTAGCGCTGCGAATATCTGTTCGATACGCGGCAACGGATAATGCACGTCTTTTAGCTTCGGATTTACTGTCACCTTATAGTCGCCGCATATACGGATCGAGCCGTCCCGCTTGATAACAGCTACGATCGGTGTGCCGTAGTCTGACCGTTCGACCTTCACTATCACAGACTCAGATTCTAAGCGCTGTATTTCGCGTTCGACAGGTATTCGCATCGCTAACGGTATCGGACGAGCTTTATAAAAGATCGGATCAGTGTCTTTAAGATACAGCTTTATCTCAGTTTTGAACGTTCCCAACCCGTCCTTAAAAACCTCTGGGAATTCTAATTTTAATTGTGCGGTTACGGGATCGCCGTTTTCACTCATATTAAAAAGGTTGATTGATTTTACGTTCAATTTGCGCATCCAAAATCGACCCATTAGAGGTTTAGCGCCATTCGCGATAATGAATAATGGCAAAACGGCGGTCTCGCTTCCTCGCGCCACCGTCACCTCGACGCGACCGAGAGGCACGATCTCACCGCCCGAGTATGATCGAAACTTGGACTCGTCTTTAATTATAGGTAAATGAGATAAATAGTCTCCGTACAAACTGTTTAGACACTGCCGATATTCTGCTACCTGTATCTACTTCGAACAAAAAGTTTCTATTTTCCATTTTAAGCTCGATATAATAAGGATCGTCCTTACGTTGTGCTCCCGTTGCTGCCACGGAGAAGTGGTATATTCCGTCACTCGAATCGCTTTCTGTCTCGATATAGTTTTGGAACTTCGACCCACCACTGTTGTTGTTTTTCACATTCTTAGAACACTTAAGGCCAAATGTCCCTTTTCACTACACTTATTACATGAATAAAACTTATACCGACCACTTGTTCGGCGCGTGGTTCGATCTTCCACAACGCCAGCAAGCGGTGCTCCGCCCTCGAGCGTGGCCCGCGGCCTCGGCCGCCGCCGCCACCACGGTGCATGCCGCTCCGCCCTGCCGAGTCCTGCGTCGCTCGAGCCCGGCGCCGCGGGGCCGGCGCCGCTCGCGGCCGCGGTTTCCGCGTGCCGGTCGGCCGCCTCCAGCGCCAGCGCCAGCTCCACTGCCCTGCGGTAGTCCAGCGTAGGTTCGGCGAAAAGGCGAGATCGCATCTCCTCGCTGTGAAGGCCCGACACAAACTGATCCCTTAGGTTCTCCTCCAGCGACGCGCCGAAGTTACAATGCGTCGCGAGGTGTTTCAGGGTTTGCAGGAATGTGCCGATAGTTTCACTGTCCGCCTGTCGCCGTTGTCGAAATATGTGCCGCTCGGCGATCTCAGAGCGCTTAGGTTCCAGGTGTTCGCGAACCAACGTCACCAGTTCCTCGAACTTCTTTTTCTCCGGGTGGTTCGGCGAGCAGAGGTCGCACATAAGATCGTACGTGGCAGCGCCGACGTGCGTCACTAACGTGGCGACTCGTAGCTCCGACTTAATTTCATTCAGTAGGATGAACTGTTCTACGAGTCTCACATAAGCACACCAGTTCGCCCGCCCATGAATATCGAATTCATGCAGCTTTCCGTACGGCATTTTCCAATAATTTCGACTTAAATCACTTTCGACTGCGCCAATGTAAATGATAAATCAACCACCATTGCAGTGAACACAAGACTGATTTATTGCTAACATAGCTGTAGGTAGTTACATATTGCCACTTTCATAACTACCCTATTTTACCATACATTACAAGATTAAAATAAGATTTCCCGAATCCCAAAGCAGAAAAAAGAAATCCCTCAACCGCGGACTAGTTTAATTGGCCGGACTAGGCACGTCCGATACGATACGACGTACGCCCAAGTTTAATCCCTTGTATCTAAGTATAGGTACTCTAGGGTTGTGTAGGTAATGAGTGTGACCTTTCTCTCTGATGATTACTCTTTGGTAGCTGTTCTTTTGTTTCAGTTTTTGCTCGGCGCCTTTTGAGTTAGATCCTGAGTGATAATAATGATGTGTGAATAGATTTTTTCTTTTTTCCTGGGTTGAATTATTATATTATCAGATCTGTGGTTACACTTTGTTGTTAACATCATACTATTGCATATTCTGTGTTAACAACTTACTATTATTCTATGTCCCCATACATTATGATAAGAAACTCCCAAAAACAAATCAAACTATCGTTTCGCAACTTTCGGAACGGTTCCCGTCCCCAGGAGGACAACTAAACTAATGACATTTCATAATTTCCTATTAATAATGTTTATTTTCATCATAAAACGTCTCCCTAAATTGGGGCCTATCCTGGGACCTTTCCTTTATTATGTCTAAATTACAATCAGAAATGAACTTTAAGTTCTAATCCATAAAACTGAAATTCAATTAGAATAGTTAAGCTGAAAATGTCATGCTCTTTCCACTCACATACTACAATCTTCTTTGAAGAATTTATAATCTTATCTCGGTAGAATAAGGTTGTGTTTCGATAGTAATGTTCAGACAAAGAGAATGACAGATGTCACTACATCAAAATCGAGTGTTCCATTTTCAAATTAATTCGCGCGCTATTTGGACGCGCTCTCTAATTGGCGCGACGTGACTCTTGTGTTCCGATCTAATCAGTGTGTGTTTGAATTTGGAACGTAATTTTGTGGGACTATTGTTCTATGATAGCATGTGGTGCCATTATTTAAATATTGACAAAATGTAAAGTTGTAAAAGGATAGGAATAGGATGGGAATTTAATTATTATTTAGAATGGATAAATCGCTTTGTACCAAACAAAATTATTTGCCAGGAGATAACATAGGTTGCCGAAACGTTTTGTTGAGTATTGTTAATTTGTTATAGAATATCTAATAGTAAGTAGGTCCTGTTATGTTGAAAAAAGCTCATAGTTCAGTATCGAATGGTGTTAAGCGGAACTAGTACCAAGCTTACGCCTTCTTTATGTCTGTCTGGTCTATCTAAAAATATGCTGTAGTTATAGTTTTTAATACGGTAAAATAATAAGTAAACATTCTATTTGATAGATAGATAGAAACTCTTTGGTTTGGTACATGCCAGGGTTTGAACCCGCCACCTCATGATTTCAAGTCGAGTAGTATCCCGATTAGGCTACCACGGTTTTGGAGTTTATGTATTTATTTACATACCACTGCCTTGTGCGCGAAGGAAATCATCGTGAGGAAACCTGGAAACGTCCGAAGAAGACATTTAATGACGTACGTAAATCCACCAACCCGCAACTGGGCTAGCTACGTACATAGATAAGTACCTGACTGCTTTATAGCTCAGATGGGAGCACGCCTGCCTTCAGACCTGTAGGCAGTGGCGGATTTACCAGCAGGCTGAGTAGGCTGGAGCCTAGGGCGGCGGATTTTAGGGGCGGCGAATTTAGAGCAATTTTTTTAAAAAATATTATCTAAGTATTTCTTGTGCACTCTTAACTAAATGGTTGGGTTGCAAAAATAATCTAGGAACTGACACATCGATACCCTGGTTCAGAATTATACTAATTACGAGAAAAGGGTAGTGTAATTAGGATTAACAATTAGTGCACAATTACATTAACAAAAAAATATATAATTTGTTTTTTAAAAAATATATAATTTGTGTAATTTAAAAAAAAACAAAGAAAGTCACTAGGTGCGGCGAAATTTGAATAGCATAGTGGCGGCAAATGTGTAAACCCGCCACTGCCTGTAGGGCGTGGGTTCGATCCCCGACCCAAGGCAAAAAGTTATTGACGAACATAGATGTTTGTTGTGTCTGAGTGTAGTACGTATTAACAAAAAAAAAACTATGAGCTATCTGGTTGCCATTGTACAAGCTTTGCTTTAGTTTGGGGCTAGATGCGCTGTGTGAGAAATATCCAGCGGTTTTTGTTTTTTTTTTGTAGTTTCATTAGTTATTTATTTATTTTATAATGTTAGTAGTGTAGATTGAATAGTTCTGTCTGGCCACCAACTCGGTTTTGCTCAACGTTGGCACAACCTCAATACATTTGACCCCCATCAGGCAGGTGGAGTCACGATCCGACCTAAATGCACGTGTCGTGACAGACAGACAAACATATCACTATCTCCTAGAACTCACGACCGATACAAAGTCAAACATCTTCGACCAACCTGATCTATGCAGTTGATTAAATGAGCGAACTAAAATATTAACCGATAGCTGTCAAAATTGTTTAGAATATGTGGCGGTGGCTCCATCACTGAGCTCTATACTTACATTGGTGAAACATGCGTTTTGTTGTTATGTCATAGAGTGGTCGTGAGATGTCGATGTAACATGGTGAAGTACTCGGGTTGATGGATTTGTGAGATATATTACTATGAAAGCAACGCTTGATAAAGATTGAAATGATAAAACCCAGAAAAGTACAAGCGCTCACAAAAGGTTCCGAATAACATTTGATATGTAAATAATGCGTTTTGTTAACTGATTCTTAGTGCGGAGAGATTTTCCAAACAAGAAAAAAAAATTTTTTTTTTAAAACAAGTTTTCTTCAACTCGATAGATAGCGCAGACTATATACGTGCCAGTCAAAAACAGCATACAATGTTTTTGGTATGTGCCACATGAAATAAAAAAAAATTGACAATGATAGCCACGTCTGGTCTGTGCAAAGTCAGAGGCAACTACAATGAGCTTTTTTTTTAATTGCCTGGCAGAAAATCTCCCATTTGCACTTCGCTTTACGAACTCTTCATTACTTACTTCATGCACGGATTCTTGTATAGTTAATTCAGTTAGTTATCACGGATTTGATAGAACGTTTAGAAAGAGCTCCAAGACTACAAGCGAAAATATAATGTTCTAAGGCATTCACCTACTTTATTATAACGAACTTTGTTTTTAAGCTAAGGTTTCCCTAAACCAACGTATTTGCAGGAAGTCGACCCTAATAATTTCGTCGTGCGAGCGTTTCCCGTTTCTTTTCATAAAATACAATAAACCTCCCAGAGCCCCCTTGTGTCAATTTACCTATATCTCGCGCTGACGCTGCAAGGAGCATCCCATACAGAGGACACACGGGATGGTATTGCAATAAAAACGACGCAGATTTAATAATATTACAAGTCATATAAAAATGCTCGACTATTGATGCGTGTATCTTGAACGAATCTGTAAAAGATCATAAACTAGTACCAGTTTTGCTTAGGGCTAGATTGCGCTGTGTGATATTACCAACAATATAAAATAAAACTTTAAGATTTTCTTTTTTCTTTTCTTAAGAAGATTTTGGCATCACACTTTATAGATTTTGTTGATTTGGAAAATATGAACACTGTGAAAACACAATATTTTGCCCCCAATACTCCGATGTCAACATCTTAAAGTCACTTAGATTTATAAATAAATACCTAAGTAACTACCTTAGTTAAACCTAAGTAAGTACAACTCAAATTTTAATCAGTGCCAACAGTGACGTGTTAAATTTATTAATTTCTATTATTTTATTTTGTGGTACTGCTACAAAACTATGTACCTGGCAATAGTTACCTTTCATGGTCTGTATTTTCCGATGTAATTCAAAGAGAGCTTTTCTCGAGAGAAAATCTATTCCCCCGGATTCCAGGTAACTAGCGCATGAATATGTAACGCGCTTTCAACGGAAAGTGTTCAAAATTACATGTTTTCGGCGGAATAGCACAAGTTTCAACTTTCAACTGCGCCAACTTAGCGTAAACTGGTCTGAAGTTTTCTGAAACATAGTAAATACTCGAGGGTTTTTTTTAACACTTTCGTTGATGCCTTTATATATAAGCCAAGAATTTGCTGAAAATCTGTTATAAATTATATTTCTTAGTTTATATTTTTCTTGTAAATAAATTTATAGTCGACTGAATATGTGTAACAGTCAAATTTTTTATACACATAGATATTACATAACTCTGTGTACTTACAAAAATCCATAGACAAATCATAAAAAGTTAAAAAAAACTCATAAACTCCGCCATTTTGATTTGACCGTCACTTGCTTAAATTTTAAATCGACTGTGACTATGATTCGTTTGATATTTATATTTATTCACATGAATAATAATCATATTTAAATTCTAGATTATGGCAAATATACAATTTGTAATCATCCCAAGTTAAAGAAAATTACCTTTTTTATAACTGCCCTGCCAGCTAACGATCTTTGATCTTTCTTAAAAACCTCATAATTATGAGGCTAAGTAGTAACTAGCCTAGATCCGCCAAGTAGTAAACATTGTGCACTTTTCGACTTTTCGTATTGCGCAGAAATTAAATGACGTTTGTTACCAAATAAGGTCTTTACTAGCGTAAAGGCTAGGCCCTAACCTAGGTTAAACAGGGCTAACTCTAAGGTTAACTAGGGCTAACCCTTTTTTTTACGTTGGGAAATGCTCTTACGCATACCCTCCTGCCAGGGCGCAGGAGGGTTATGTCGGACTCGATGCCAGAGTGAGACTCGATGGCACCCCTACCGACTAAAAACCCAACGGTGTTCCCACACTGCGCCTATTGTCGAGGTCACGGGTACGCTCTCGCATTCATCCGCGACCTCGACGGCGCTGCCCTTTCGGGCCCACCACGGGGAGCCGAAGCTCCTCCCGCACCGATGACGATGTCATCGGTGCGGTGTCCACCATCGGTGTCCGAACACCCAGACACATCGTGCATCCACCTCGGAGGCCATGCCAGCGAGATGGGCGCCGGACGAGCTAGGGCTAACCCTAAGGTTAGCTAGGGCTAACCCTAAGTTAGCTAGGACTAACCCTTTGTGTGTAAGTACATAACACATAGCCTAGTTTGTGTTTGAGTAGTATTATATGTACTGTGACTGTAGCACTCGATTAGAACGAAAAGTAATGGAAAACACGAGTGAAGCTGAAGAGACAGCCTAGTCTAACCGTTGTTTGTATTGAAGTAACACAATCTCAATAGTTTCACAAATTCCCTTTGTGCAGAAAATTGTATTACGGTCCCCTTTTCAGAGGATACCGTTTTTATTGTTTTCGCAGAATCTCTAGTTAGAATACGTAAGAAAGAGTCATAAGAAACCTTTTATAGTTTTAGTTGAGACGAATTTGTTTTTTGATGTATCAAAGAGATAACAGTTTGTGTCTGGAGTTGTTTTTGAAGTGGCTACTGATCTCTTCTGATAATAAATTATTATTTTTATGAAACGAGACTAAAATGACTTTGGAAGCATAAGTTTATTGCAATTAAGTGCAACAATACTGTAACAGACCAGCTACAAAAGAGAAGCCTTTTAAAGGTTTTTTAACAATTTATTCCGACAATCACCTTCCCTTCACACCATTTATAAAGACTGCTATAAAAAAAAACAAAAAACCTAAAACAAAACTAAAATTGTTTTGTTTAAAATATAGAAGAATAAAAAACTAAAATTCGTAAAATGTTAAAAAAGTATCGTCGCCAACAAATACAATAGTTTATTGATAACACCAAAGTTACACGTCAAATTTCATCAAAAATTTCACAAAAAATAATCACATAGAAAAATGAAATAATAAATAAATAAATATTGGGGGACATTCTACACACAGCGCCATCTAGCCCCATACTAAGCAAAAGCTTGTATTATGTAAACCAGATAGCTGATAGAATACTTATATACATATTTTTTTCGTAAATACATACTTATAATACAAACTACACACAGACACAGAACAAACATAATTACTACTATTACTTGGGTAAGTACTTACCTATTAAACAAATCATATTAATGTTATAAATGCGAAAGTTTGTGAGTGAGTGACTGAGGAGTGTGGGGCCTGGGTATGTCCTTCCCCACGCTTGGCAGGCGGCTTGGGGATCGCAGAATGCTCTCCACCGTTCACTAAGAGGATGCTGCATCCAGAACATCCGGAGGGCGAGCAGCAGCATCCTCTTAGTGAACGGTGGTGAGCATTCTGCGATCCCCAAGCCGCTTGCCAAGCGTGGGGATTATTGCTACCCCTCCCTATTAAAGGGGAGGCCTTCGTCCAGAAGTGAACGCCTTCTGGCTGTTAATGCGATGTGATGTGATGATGTGAGTGCAGAGAATGACTATGGTACGTTTTTCTAATTAGAAGTTTTGAAAACAACACGAAAAAACCTCTTCACCACATTATATCACTTGCCCAGGCTCATGTGCGTAAATCGGCTCGTAATCGTAATGATGATGATGATAAAGCCACTCGATAAAACACAAATTTTAGAAAATAATAGAATACAACGACATGATTTTTCCGTATTCCCGCCAATACTCCCCTTTCAGTGTTTGTTGATATCGTAGCAAACCTATATAGTCTGTGAATGTTTATTCGTCCATATTAAGCGTCAGCGACAAAGTCACGCCCGTATGTCAAACGCGTTATCAGTACGTTGTGCCATATGTCAGGGCTACCTCGTTACAATGTATTGATAAAACTGAGGCCACTCGACATCACGATCTGCATATCGTGTCGCTTTGATATTGTTTTTTTTTTACTGTCGTCACCAGCCCGGAGACGTCCACCGCTGAACGAAGGTTTCCCCCTTAGACTGCACACTGTACGACAACCTGCCATTTGCATCCACCGGTTGCCCGCGACTTTCACAATGTCGTCGGTCCACCTAGTGGGAGGCCTTCCAACGCTGCGTCATCCAGTTCGCGGTGCACCCGACGTCATGTTTATTTAGTCAATCTTGCAAAAAACGTGCTTAAATAACTGGCTAAACATAGCTTCTCTTACGCAACTATTCTGCGATAAAGTAACTCAACAATAAAAGAACATTTGAACGTACTAGGTGTGTCAAGGTATATAAACAAAAGATTCAATCATCTGTGGTGATGAAAGCGAGGTCAGTTTACAGATCCACCGACTCATTTGTAAAGGCGACCAAATTATTGTACTAAAATAATTCTATAGATGGCTGGTAGGTTTGCTTAGAAAGTACGACGGTGGCTCCCTTATCCTACTGTATAGATAAGTTGGCCGCACTATACAAACTCGCACAAATGGTTCGCTTTAACGATCGTCATTTGGTTTAGCTCTATTTCATTAACACGCATCTGAAGATGGACCTTGATGCATTCATCATGTGGTTCAAAATCACACAATCTTATCTGAATGCCTATAAGAAATCGCGTATTAAAAATCAGATTTCCTTAGAAACTTCACTTTTCATTTCATGGGTGTAATCATTTTTAACAAAATGTATGGAACAAGTGGTTTTTTCGTGAAATCAGATTTCGTACTATAGTAATCCTTGTTGACAAAGTAAATCGAACTCCTTTCGTATTATAATAGTGTAGTAGTGTAGTACTAATGGTCCGACCAGAGATTTTACTGAGCGCAGTGCAGTGCGGCGCAGGATTGTGTTCGCAAGTTCACAATTCTGCCACTGCTACTGTTAGTGGCAGGCGTGACGCTTACCACCATGCGAACGCCTTGTCGTCTCGTCACTTGATTGTATAAAAAATAAAAGAGTAACCTCGTAAACTTGATTTAAAAAAATTAAGAACCTACATATTAATATTATTCGTTTGTTCTTCACGCCGCCACCTTCGTCTGGGTCGCCCCGTGGTCGTTTAGATTTTGGGACCCAAGCTGTAGTGACCTTTGCCCAGCAGTGGGACATATCTCACATAATAAAAATGTAATACACATATACACACACGCACACATAATATATATTACACACACATATACACCACATATTATATATTTACAATATCGACTTCTGTGTAAATTTTATGTTGATATTGATTAATGTAACTGGCATTGAGCCGTTTTAATTGATTAAATAAATATCAGGATGATAAAAAAGCCAACACAGCCTAGAAAACTAACCAGCAATCGGCCTTTTCAATAGTCTGGACTTATAGACTTATACCTCGATGGAAGATTGGGCCATATTCACCACACTGACCCGATTGCGGGTTGGTGGATTAAAATACATTGAATTTCTTCTGCGGACGTACCTATACAGGTTTCCTTCACCAAAAAACCAGTGTATGCAACTACATAAACTCCAATGAGCTCTTTGGTACGGGCCTGGGCTTGAACTCGCGACCTCACGGTTAAAGAACGGTCTCCCGATTAGACTACCACGGCCTCCTACCAGGAGTTTTTTTCATAAGGTGAGTAACAAATTCAGCAACGCTGCTGGCCTTTTGAAGAAACTCAGAGTCACGCAACGGGCAATGGAGAGAGTTACGCTCGGAGTTACTTTGCACGATAGAATCCGGAACGAGGATAATCGCCAAAGAACCAAAGTCACCGACATAGCTCGCAAGGTTTGCAAGTTGAAGTGGCAATGGGCAGGCCACATCGCTCGAAGAACTGACAACCGATGGGGAAGAAAGGTTCTTGAGTGGCGACCGGGAACCGGAAGACGCATCGTAGGCGCGGCCTCCCACTAGGTGGACCGACGTCATTGTAAAAGTCGCGGGCAACCGGTGGATGCAAATGGCAGGTTGTCGTACAGTGTGGCGGTCTAAGGGGGAGGCCTTCGTTCAGCACTGGACGTCTCCGGGCTGATGATGATGATGATGATGAGTAACAATTTAACTGATCCCGCGAACCCACGATTTCAATTCGAGCGGTCTCCCGATAAGGCTACCACGGCTTAGAAAACTAACGAGAACAGAGAACAAAAATCATTAATGTATCCAACCCGGTGGGCATTCAACTTGTATTCAAGAAAATTCCTTTCAATTCCAGCCGTTTAGTTAAAGAAAGACTGAATTATTCCGTCCATTTGCGCCAGACGAAGAAAATTAGAGGAAAAATATCTACAAGGAAAATGGCAGAAAAAACCTTAATTAACTATTGAAGTTTTATTTATTTCTTGATATAAAATGTATAAGAAAAGATTTCATTAGGTGAAACATATCACAGGTAGGATTATTTTAAAATGACCGTTAAACAAAATTTTATTTTTCCTGTGGTCGATGAAAAACGTATCGGTGCGTAGGTATATATAAAGAGAAATGTATTTATTTACCCAAATTATAAATATCATTACAGCCATTCCCTAATTCAATAGTGTAAGTCAACAGCATTTAAACATATTAATCATGACAAGTAATTTCATAAGTAAATTTAGTACATATATTATAGTTTTAATTTTTTTGCATTTTTTCAAGTTGTTGTTTTTTTAATGTAATTTTGTTGTTTTGTATGTTTGTTGTGTGTTTTTTAGTTATTTTTTAACTTTTTTTTGTATAATTATGTGTTTATTTAATTAAACGTGAGTATTCCCGTATAAATAAAACAAAAATAATATCATAATATTACCTAAAGTCAAAGCACATCAATTATTTAGTTACATTAAGATTATTACCTACATTTAAAGTCAAAGTACAGGTCCAAAATGTTAAATATCTGTTCATGTGGTACATATATCTTTACTTTAGTTACAAGCTAGGTGTTTGACCACAGCTCACCGGCTCACCCTGGCTCACAAGTGAGGCTGCTACACATTCAGTAAGTAGTGGTAGGACTCTATTACAGAGCCCGCCTGGAGAATTACCGCAGCTTGCCAGTCATTCAACCGCTAAGCAGTAGTGTGCAAGCATCATTCTATTTCGGTTTGAAGGGCGATGTTACCAGAGATGAAGAGATTTGTCATATAATAATATCTCAGGGTGACGAGCGCGGTGCAGTGCGGCGCAGGATTTTGATCGCAAGTTCACAATTCTGGCGTTGCTACGGTTAAGGGCAGTGATGCTTACCACCAGGCGAACATCTCGCTCGTCTCGTCACTCCATAGCATTATTGTAGCGTCGATGAAGAAAACACTTTCTATTCGAATCAGAAATTTATTCAGCTTCACAATAACTTCTCTTCGCAGTAATTTACAGAAATAATTCTTATGGTCGCAATCACTTTTCAACGCACAACCACTCCAGTCGACTCGTGGTGATCGAATGGCTCAAGCAACTATTTTCTCAAACAGGTAGGCAATAATTTGACAACTGTCTTACTGGAAGGGAGGCAGTGTTTCCAGATGGTAAATATAAATGCTAGGGTTACTAGTCGGTAAAATACAAGTGTGCGATATTTTGTAACATTATAAAAAGGCAAAAAAACTCTAGTATGTTTTTCTATTCGTAAAACTTAAGACGCTGTCAATAACTGATCCTCCGCGCGTCTGTGATCTCTGTTCAAGCTCGTTGTTAAGATTTGAACCCACACTTAATATCATATCTTTAATATCATGAATACAGAAACAATGTTGCTACTGGTTTTGCAACAAAACTTAATATAATACTAATAATACTTGATAATATAATACTATACTAGTAATAATAATAGTGTAATAATAATATAATATAAAGGCAGTGGCCCTTACACGGCACGTATTGTCACGAGGTTCCGCACTCTGCAGCCCTAACCACCGGCATCTTGATGATCTTGTATGTATATTGTAAAAACAAAAAAAATAAGAATTTGATTAAATGAATATTTTTTATGTTTTTTTGTTGTTTTTTATTTTTATTTTTTATTTTTATTAAATGAGTATATAATATAATAGTACTAATAAAAAAAATATACTATAATTACTATATTATAATAATATACTAGTAATAATAATAAATACAAGTGCATCGATATATATGTACTATAAATGTAATGTACGGGCTCACCGTACATTTCCTTAGTACCAATAAAGCAGTTAACGTGAACGCACGGTTTTATCATTGTTCCCGCACGCGGTACTCACTAACAATAATCATATCAATTTATGTAGGGTATCAGCCCTTACATGTAATAATAATATATTACTATACTAGTAATATAATACTATACTAGTAATATAACACTATACTAGAAATATAATACTATACTAGTAATATAATACTATACTAGTAATATAATACTATACTAGGAATATAACACTATACTAGTAATATAATACTATACTATCTTGATTTTTATTTGGACTATTCTATGTTTGTTCATAATGAGACCCCGTGGTGTTACATAGTAATTTTCTTCCGAACGCAAGCAAAGCCTTACTGCACTGCAAGTACAATCAACTCGTTACATAAATACGTCAAAATAACATCTAAAGCTGAATTAGTGAGATTTATCGCTTAATCCCGATTATAAGGGCGTGTTCACACCGCTGCGTTCCCACGGAGGATGAAGCAGTATACACACTGTTTATTGGTGTTTATAGAGCCATTACCGCGTTGGTCAAGCGCGAGTGACTGCGAGGCATGTGTTAGAGAATAAATATAAGCTATCTAGTGTTTTGACCGGGATTCACGTAGTAACTAATGTTTAATCTGTGTGTAGTGTCTTTGTTTGTCTTTTGGCATAGTTGGCTTTCTAACTTTGATTATATAGCCGATAGCTAGATCCTCCAAGGTTTCTAACAAATACTAAACGAGATGCTTATAATAAAAATTAAATAAAATGTTTTTATTTCAGGTACCAGTAGACCTATAAATTAAATGGCCTATTATACTACACGGTACCCATGAAGTCTTCCTGAGACAAGCAAGTGTAATAAGTAAAACAGAAAGCGATTCGTAAGAAACCAAACCCACCAAAAACAGGCTGAATTGAAAACATATTAAAAAAGAAGAAAGTAAAAATGCAATGCCATTATCTATATAATGAGCAAACAACATCAAATTATGATTGCTTAAAAAAGGCTTTTTTTCATAGATAATTTAGTCCGATAACGCTACGCTAACGAGCCGTTATCGTTGTCGTTACGCCAACACGCGTCGTTATAACGATTGTAACGAACGTTACCTTGTCGAGATTAATGATAACGTAACGTCGATGTAGTCGTTATTTTTGCACGTGCATTATTTGTATGAAATATGGTTCGTATGAATCACATCTTCAGCCAGAAAACGTTTATTGCTGGAAGACCTCCCCCTTAATAAGGAGGGGTTGCCATAATCTTCACGTTCGTATGAATAAATATGACCAAATTGCTGGTTTTTATTTGGATTCCAACTCGACGTACTCGTATGAAGCACGAGTACGAGTAGGTTATAACAAGTACTTTTAGTTTTATTTATACGGGAATATTAACGTTTATTAAATCGGATACTCTGACTGTAGTGCGATCATATCCGGTGACCTTTAGGTTTTTTTTGGGGGTGGTGCAAAGTAGGACGCGGCCGCACGCGCGTCGGGCTCTGTTTTCACTCTTTGATAAAGAATAAGAAGAAAGGAAGAAGAAGAATTTTACAATGTCGTCGGTCCACCTAGTGGGAGGCCGCGCCTACACTGCGTTTTCCGGTTCGCGGTCGCCACTCAAGAACTTTTCTTCCCCATCGGTTATCAGTTCTTCGAGCGATGTGGCCTGACCATTGCCACTTCAACTTGCAAACCTTGCGAGCTATGTCGGTAACTGTGGTTCTTTGGCGAATATTCTCGTTCTATCCGGATTCTATCACGCAAAGTAACTCCGAGCATAGCTCTCTCCATTGCCCGTTGCGTGACTCTAAGATTCTCCAAAAAGACTACTTACGTTTCAGTTCCATAGGTCATCACTGGCAACACTGGCGTGTGTACTCCCGTATAAATAAAACAAAAATGTGTTAAAACCACGTAAGTTTTCAACCGATTTCAAAAAGGGAGGTTCTCAATTCGACTGTATGCATTTTTTTTGTATGTATTACTAGCGGAGTAATAGCGTAACCGCTATTACTCCGCCAATTATGATGATTGTGATTGTTTGGTAGGTAACACTTCAAATATGAAGATGTCATCCATCTATTCGAAGTTGAAGTCGATTGTATTTTTGTTGATAAGCGTATTATTATCATAATAAAAAAACCCTCTATTGTTACCGCAGATTTTCTTTCGAGAGTTCAGGGGGAATTTATATTGAAATATTAAGTTATTAGAATTTCGAATAATTTATTAAAATGACGATAGTAAAGGTGTACGACAACATTTCAAACGTTCCCAACAAATGAAACCTTACCCCAAAAAACGCTTGAAACATTGAAAAGCCAGTTAACGCTCTAGAACCGTTCCCGTCCATTACGACCTCCATATTTAACAGAATAACGGGACTCTTCCTAAATTTTGGACATTTGGACTGTTCCCAAAAGTAAGAGCATTTCACTTTATGCCGCCGCCACACACTGCTCATGTTTGACCCAATGTCATATTATATTCGAAGGTTGGAGGAATCAGTTCTGTTGGGAGTTTGAAAGCAATGCGCTAATTCCCCGTGAAACCGAAACCGTGTATGTTTATACAGGATTTCACTGAACGGTAACACTTAGCCAAAGGAATATTTATTGCACATAACATCTAAATGCCTAAACAGATTTGAATGTATGGCCTGTCGTTAGAATCACTATACAACCGACTCTAAAATCGCGAAAAATCTGCTATTAAAAGTCAAAGATAATTTAACAGTAAAGGCTTACAGCATAAAAACTTTAGTTGTAACCTTTCAACTAAGTTCCTACGCCGCACTGTGTTTTGTAAGATGACCGCTATCTATCGAAGTCGGCACGCAACTGCGTTCAATTGGAGAGGAATTTTCCTTGAACCTAACATACAAACTACCAAAATTTAAAGAAGTTTTCGTCATGCACGTTGCTCATTGGTTCCAGCATATGGTCATTGGGTCCAATTCACATTGGTGCAAATATGACGAATGTAGCCAAAGCGTAATGATACCACATTCACGTACGGAACGATCCATAAATATGCCATGTAGAGTGTCAATTTATAGGGAAATAGGTTAAAGGGAGAACTGTGAGTGTATGACAGAGTACTCAACCAAAAAAGTGAATAGTAGGGAAATAAATATTTATTTATTTTCATAGCACATATAACAGAAAGTTAACAGAGGCATGTTTACATCTTATGCATACTATACAAATGTAGCGTTCAAGGTCACTTTCCAAAACATTATGTGCCCAGTAATGGCTTCATACAATTTAAGACTTATGTGTACAATCTTAAGAAGTACTTTTATACAGCGACGGTGATAATGGAATGGACGGGCCCAGCGCTTGCAAATCGATCAAAATTAATAAGACAACGCAATCAAGCATACCTAGCTAAAAGTATGCATTTTACATTTACTGGAAAATAGAGATAGCGAATCTAATTACTGCATGACAAAAAGAGAACACATGTACATGTATTAGAAGTTTGTGTTGTCGTATCGTACGGCTCGCATGTCGCAAAGGCAGAGTATGACTGAAGCGAGTGGAGAGCCGGCGCTCAACATATAGTCTTTAAAATCCGTGCGCTTATTTCCCGTCCATTCATCTTGTTATTGTCGCTGCTTTTAAATAATTTAGAAAAAAATATATTACACCAAAATGTGAATATGACGAACTAGCTGCCCCGCGGTTTTACCCATAAAAAGTAGTCAATGTTTTATTCCAAGGTATAAGCTACCTCTATACGAAACCATGCAGATCGGTTCAGCCTTTTCTGCGTGAAAGAGCAACAAACATACACGCAGACACCGGTAAGCTTTCGCATTTATAATATAAGTGGGATAGTAGGATTTTTACCACTTTAACACAACACTACCACCTGAGATTTGATTTGGTTGTTTCTTTCAAGAAGCATGAAGTAACGGATTGATGTAATTTTGAGTTTGTCTTAAATTCAGAGAAGAGTGACGTGGAAATGCTACTTTTATTCTGGAAAAACTAGTTGTTCCTGTGAAACAGCGGGAGAAATCGCACCACGCTTCAAAGACACAATAATATTATAGACACTAAAGTTTGTCGGTATGTGTGTGTGTTGTTACCTCTACACACCAAAACAGCGGAATGGATTTGGATGACATTTGGAATTAATATACTAGCTTATTTCCCGGAATAGTATACAGGCTACTTTTTGTCATCATCGCGCGTGTGAAACCGCGTCATGCCACTAGTACTTCATAATTTCAGAAGTATATTTCCAAACGAAGGCAACCGAAGTCGAGAGCGGAAACCCTGTCCATAAATGTGCCGAGAAGTGTTCATAAATCTGAAACTTCGCAGATTAACTCCTCGTTTCAGGC
This sequence comes from Erannis defoliaria, assembly GCA_905404285.2. Classification (NCBI taxonomy): domain Eukaryota; kingdom Metazoa; phylum Arthropoda; class Insecta; order Lepidoptera; family Geometridae; genus Erannis; species Erannis defoliaria. The sequence goes on from FR990084.1 coordinate 15,376,867, forward strand.
AGTTCCAGGCAGTTTCAGGAGGTTGCCAGTCGAACGGGAAGCTCCACGGGTAATTTATTTATTTTGGATATAACTCAACGTTTGCTGATTTAGGTTAACTCTGTTTAGCGAGTCGTTTGCGGGCGTTAATATGTTTAGCTACGAGTAGATTTCCAGCAATACGGTTGTATTGGTTGTACCCGCTAGTATAAAGCGCTCCAACAAGCTACATAAGCCTAGTTACTGGCTAGCTAAGATACATAAGCTAATGCCCAGCAGAAAGAGAACACAGCTAACCACGAGGGTTGATTGGGCGTCATTCTATCTTTGTTGCCTACAATGCAGATTGCTGGGTTCTGACGAATTCTTCTCAGGTCATTAACAAGTTTTCTTAAAATGTTTTCCCATAACCGAAAAATCAGCATTAGCACAGATAATAAAATTATTACAGATTATTTGTTGCCGTTTTCGCTGTGTGATGATTATTATCAAAGTTTTAGTAACAAGACAAGTTTCTTCGTATTTTTCCCTCGCAAGTGTGATGAAAAACGTCGTATAAAACGCGTGTGCCATGGTAATTACACTCTTGGCTCCCTTATTATACTGCTTCGAGTGTAATTACCAACATAGCACACTTGTACCATAATGTACTGACACTGACTGACTTGTTTGGCGAATAAATTTGTATTTGATTGTCTCATACTGCAACTAACTATCTAAGCAATTTCCAGCAGAAGAGAACTATAAGACCAAGTGAAAGGGCCTTTGGTAGAGATCTAGTTCATTGATAATTTTCATTACCATCAAGCCAAAGCTGCTACAGACAGAGAGAGAGGAGCTAAATCCTCCAAGGCTACGAGTACAGATTCGAAGTTTCAAATAATTCCCTAAAGTCCCTGACTGATATCTCGCAATATTGGATACAAATTAAGATAATTCTCGCCTGTCGTATAAATTAGAGACTAGCAATATTAATTAAGATTCACGGGCCAAACTTCAGTTAAATATAGCGCTGGTGACTGCGGGAAGGGAAATTGATTTCCTTTGATACAATATTCAAAGTAAAAGACATGCATAAATTAACGTAACGAGAATTTATAAATACGAGGTAATCAGCAAATTATTATCTAAATTATGCTGAAAAACAAGAAGTCCGTATTTATTTCGCTAAGTAAGACGCATTCTGAAACTATATTTTTTTTTGTTTCAATCATAATTTATCATCTGATATTCATTATAATAAAGAGAACTTCCAATCCGGTCCATTGCTAGTGTACTACAGTGTTCCGCACCACAGATAATGTTATGGTAAATGGAGACGTCTATGTATATGCGTTTGTCAATAAAAACGTCTCATTTTACACCTAAAAAAAAAAAAAATAGTCTGTAAGGAGTTAATCTATCTATCTATCTATCTAAATCCCATAGAAGCGTGTCAGAAATAGAAGGCGTGGTACAGAGTGTAATTTGAATAGCTTACAATAAAACCTTTACTTAGAATTTATTATTATAACTACTTATAAATAATTTTGCAAGTTCGAAAATCGGTAAACAAAATGTTTAGGGATATCGATAGTGCATACCTTAATGATAATTAGTGTCACTAAAAGCCAATCTAATTTGAAACCTAACGAAAGTAAAGCCATTAACAAGTTTCAAGCCCTGACCTCGTCGCAGTCATTGTATGCAAATTTTAGGGGCCAAGGTCCGGATATTACAAGCATTACCCATACAAACATTGTCGGTAGAGTTCTTTACATACACCGATACGACTAACGACACGATTAGTAACATGACGGGTTTGATGCCACTGCATTTTTTTCGGCTTAACATTATAAAAAATATCATCATCATCAGCCCGGAGACGTCCACTGCTGAACAAAGGCCTCCCCCTTAGACCGCCACACTGTACGACAACCTGCCATTTGCATCCACCGGTTGCCCGCGACTTTTATAATGTCGTCGGTCCACCTAGTGGGAGGCCTTCCTACGCTGCGTCTTCCGGTTCGCGATCGCCACTCAAGAACTTTTCTTCCCCATCGGTTGTCAGTTCTTCGAGCAATGTGGCCTGCCCATTGCCACTTCAACTTGCAAACCTTGCGAGCTATGTCGGTAACTTTGGTTCTTTGGCGAATATCCTCGTTCCAGATTCTATCGCGCAAAGTAACTGCGAGCATAGCTCTCTCCATTGCCCGTTGCGTGACTCTGAGTTTCTCCAAAAGGCGAGCAGTTAAAGACCACGTTTCAGTTCCATATGTCATCACTGGCAACACACACTGGTCGTAGATCCTTGTCTTCAGACACTGAGAGATTTTGGACGAGAAGATATTACGCAATTTCCCGAACGCCGTTAACCAAAAGGACGCTGCTGCCCGTCCTCTGGTGGGTCTGGTTGCAGTTAATATAGAATATTGTATTGTATTGTAATAATTATCATATTTTTTTGTCGTACACTCTTGGCAGTGTGGTCGAGCTCATTAAAACAGTGGTACACGATGGATCTTTAAGGCCATCTATGTTCCAGGCGGTCAACACTGTTTCTTGTTCATTACGAGAACATTCTGTTATAAGTTACAAAACACGTTTTTGATGTCTTACTTAGAGAATATACACTGCAAAACCGAGGCCCTACCTTTCTAGTCGTTAGTCGTGTCGTAGACTGTAAACCACTCATTTAAAGCAGGTATTACCATTATAATAAAATTTTAGTATACTCAAGTAATCCTATTTCGTTAACCCTTGAATGAAGTTGTTTTTCTTTAAAAGGAATTGGGAATTGCTCGGGCCTCGATATGATTTTTGTTTTCAAACCCTAAAAAGGAGCCGGAAACATAATTTTATGTTTACGGGAGTACAGAGTTGTTTACTTTGATGTTTTATTGGTATAATCATTTTCAGAGTTTATTGATATTTTATTGTTACTTGAATGGCTCAATTTGCAGTCTATTTTGCCAGTTTCATGAATATAAATTATCGTAAAAATATTTTTTAAACTCGATTTAATAATGTACTTTTCATCACACTTGCTCGTAAAGTGGATCTTATTACATCGGTTTTAGGCTCATAATCCAAGCTATTACACACGCGTGCTTTTTATTTTACATAACGGCACTCGTGCTATAATAGGTATAACCCGGTAAAGTCAAGTTTGTACGCAAGTGTGATGAAAACAGTCGTATGGAACTCTTGTGCTATTAGTCATTACGCTCTCGGCTTCCTTATAATACCGCCTCAAAGGTAATGAGTAACTTAGCACACTTGTATCTTAATCCCAATGCGAAATAGACAGTAATCATTTCGTCTCAAATAAACTTAGTAATTATAGCAATAGGGAAGCCAATGGCGGTAATCTGTCTACATAATTTTTTGTTACTTTTGGCGGGGGTCGAGTTAAACACGTAGCACATTTTCAAATAACTTTCACACTAATAAAACAAGTTCCTGTTCGTATGAACGCACACTAAAACTAACTCAACACAAACAAGGGGTGTATGGTCTTTTGGCAGAGGTGTACGCCTTGGCTTGCCACCTCCATTGGTATATCATCATTATCAGCCAGATGACATCCACTGTTGGACGAGGGCCTCCCTCTTAATGGGGTTGCCATAACCTTACGCTTGGCAGGCGGCTTGGGGATCGCAGAGTGCTACCACCTTTAACTAAGAGGACGCTGCTGGCCGTCCTCCGGTGGTTCTGGATGCAGTTTTAGGACATACCCAGGTCCAAAATACAAAGGTCCATATGGGTATATGCACGAGGCAAATAAACTGTGTACTGGTTAGAGTGGTGTAGCTAGCGAAATTACAGGGTTAACGAGACTCGCCATCGAATGAAGAGTCAATGCAGTGATGGCCTGGACTTCTTTTAATACTCAAAGTTCTGGTTACCGCTGTAGGTTTTTTTTATACGTTCAAGTGACTAGAATAGAATAGAATAGAATAGAATATTTTTATTGCCAAAACTGTGTACAAAAGATCTTATAAATTAAAATTAGTACTTAACAACAGTTTACCCATTGCGGGCGTGCAATATTTTTAGTAGGTACATAGGTTTAATGTACCTACGGCTGCAAGTTTAGTGCATTTGTATCATATAGATAAATACATTTTTTTAAATCTACGTAGGTACATAACTATTTTAAAACAAAGACTAAAATTACGTTTTATCTAAATAACATAAAACTATTTTTTTTTCATCACACTTGCTCGTAAAGTAGATCTTATTACATCGCTTTTAGGCTCATAATCCAAGCTATTACACACGCGTGCTTTTTACTTTACATTACGGCACTTGTACTATAATAGGTATAACCCGGTAAAGTCAAGTTTGTACGTGACTGCAATTAGACGTACGTATACGTAGCACTCTTAATATAGCCGGGTAATACTTACAGTTTTTTTGTAATACCAACAAAGAGTTCTTATGCCGCTGAAGTACATGTCAACCTGCGCGCGCATTACTGATTTGGGCGCCATTTTCCGCAAATGTTTGTTGACGTTTTCGCTGTGTGGTTGATTATTATCACAAAAAAATTGTTTTTTCCTCGCAAGTGTGACGAAAACAGTCGTATGGAACTCTTGTGCTATTAGTCATTACGCTCTCGGCTTCCTTATCGCGCTCGCCTGCGGCTCGCGCGCATAATACCGCCTCTAGTGTAATGACCAACATAGCACACTCGTATCATAATGTACTATTATATTTACACCTTATATCACTAGTATAAACATTTCATAGAACAACAAAGTATTTATTTAAAAGTATCATTAAAATATTCTTTTAATTTGTAAAACACTTTTGAAATTAACCAGCTCTTTAATTTAACTTTAAACTGTGATATGACATTTAATGACTTTAATTCAATAGGTAGATGATTATATATTTTAATGGCTGCATAAAGTGACGAGACGAGTTAGACGTTCGCCTGGTGGTAAGCGTCACTCCTGCCACTAACAGGAGCAGTGCCAGCATTGTGAACTTGCGAACACAATCCTGCGCCGCACTGCACTGCGTTCGTCACCCTGAGATATTAGATGTTAAATCTCTTCATACCCAGTAATTTCTCTGGTAAAATTGCCCTTCAAACCGGAACACAGTAATACTGCTTGGCGATTGAATAGCTGGCAAAGGTGTGGTACTTCACCGGGCGGACTCTGCAGTAGACTTCTACCACTACAAAAAGGTAATATAGCAGGTTTTATATCGTACCACAACGAGAGAGTTTGTTATAATAATGTTATTATAATCAGTCATTATCATTATTGTATAGTAACAAATATTTGTTACTATACAAAAAATGCAAGTACACTAAACATTCTTTATAATGCAAAATCTCGGTGCCTGCCTCATTCCCTCACCGTCTCTTCGAAACTTCCTGAGCCAAACTCGAACCATTAGACTTGCAAAACGGCAAATCTGTCTGAACACGGGACTTGGAGCAAACGTGTCAGTTCTCATTTCTCGGGAGTTTCCAACCAGGTGAGGGACTGGAATTATTCATAGTATCGATGTTGACATTACCTAACCAATTATGGGAGAAGAAGCTGTGCCCAAGGCCGTCTTAAATTATCTTGGGGCCCCTGGGCACACGAGAATTTGGGGCCCTTTTAGAAAACGAATTATATTAACATTTTTCTACAGTTATAAGTCAAAATCAAGTCAAATGTTATGTAAATTTTATATTTCTTAAAGAAATTAGGTAAAGTTTGACTTAATTTGGTTAAATAAAATCTACATAGTTTTGACTTAAATTTTAAGACAAAAGTAAGTTTTATTTTCGACGCGGGTGCTTACTGTGGTCAACAAATATGTATTGAGAATTAAAATAAAATAAATTGTCGGTCCTTCTGGGCCCCCTGACGATGGGGGCCCTAAGCACGCTACCCCTTGTGCCCTTATGGTAAAGATGGTACTGGCTGTGCCCCACAGCTTTAGGAACCGTTTATTAATGAGGAATAAAATATATGGAACTTAGTAACCGTGTCCCAAGCCCAACATATTTCAGTTTTTTCAAGGTTTTGTATGTTCCAGTAAAAAAGTATCTTGTGGCTATACTCGTGGTGCACACTACTTCCATGCCAATTTAGTGAAGATCGGTTCCGCCGTTTAAGGCCCGACCGGTTCACGAAATACTTATAAGCAGGAATTTTACACTTTATTATTAGAATTCCAATGGGAAAATATATATTGTAGGTAATAATTTTTATTTTTATGTTTATTTATATTGTCTTAGAGAAAAAAATAACATTGCCAAACTAAATAGCAGTTTGTAGGCAGACATCGACTCACATATTCATTACTATTTACTACGAGTATGTAGGAGTAGGTATTGACATTTAAGCAATATAAGGTAGCTTATAACTCTATAAAATACGCTTTAAAAAAAACCGTCTTCAATTTCGACTAACTGGATGACATCCCATCCAGTAATTAAGATTTAAAAACCAAAGTACTCGTAATGGACCGATTTCGATAAAATATGGGACCACCTCTGAAGTACCTATCGCCTACCGAACAAAAAAGAATCATCAAAATCTATTCATAATTGGCGGAGTAGTACATACAAAAAAAAACATACATTTGAATTGAGAACCTCCTTTTTTGAAGTCGGTCAGTGTTATCTCTGCTGTAACTAGAAAGGAATAGATCGTAACTCGTTTAGGGAGATCTAATTTGAGCGATCTGAACTAGTTAGTGGTACGTGAAATTAGATTACGACTAGTGAAACAGATACTGAGTACAAAAACAGTAATTACTGAAAGCAGCTTACGTTGAGTGATTCGTTTCCCCCAATCTCGAGCCAAATGAAGGCTCAATGACACGGCACCAGGGACGGAGCCAGGACGGAGCTTAACTATAGATCAACCTAATAATCATAGATATTAAACTTTTTAAATCTGTGGCATGTAAGAGTAATTCGTATCGAATATAATATGTACTAACAAATTATTACACAGATGTACTTATTTAATTAAAAAAGTTCTATTAGCTTCAGCAGCAGCTCCATTAGTTTGGGGTTTGATAGCGCTGCTGTGTGAGCAATGTCCACGACATTTATTTATTTAATATTTTTATAGCTGGTTTCATCAGAAATACAAGCTGTTGTTTTGCATTCCAGCCAAATTTACAGACGTAGATACTTAACGTTATGAACAACTTTTACTATGGGGCCAATACTGAAATAGCGAAAAAAAACAGCGGTTACATACATTTTGTCCAAGGTCAATGAACTTTTTTGTATGGAACAGCTGTTTTTTTCGCGATTTCTGGGTGAGCAGATTTTAGGTAGCAAACTCGGAAGTCTTATGTTTTAGGGTTTTATGCATCGGATATTTCGGGCCTCGTCACCTATATACCATATCTCAGATATTAGATGTCAAATCTCTTCATGCAACATTACTTTGTCATGGGCCTATCTTTTACTATTCAAGAGAACGTCTCCTTCGTCTCCTTACTAGCACACCCCAAAGTTTATCCTCGAGTACGTCCCTGGCAACAAACGATAAGTCCTCCCTCGCTGGCACTGGCAAATGAGCGCTCGATCGCATGTCAGAACTGCCAGTAATGCTGCCAGGACCGCCGCGTCATCCAGCAATATTGCCAGCGTGGCAGCACCTTGCACGTTTTGGGGGAACACAGGGGAATTTATGACTTTTGATGACAAAGTCACAACTACAAATTGTCATAACATAAGGTGCAGGACACACTGATCTGGCGTCGCCCGACGCCAGACAAATTGCGCCTTACTTCAATGTGTTTAGTATGAAATTAGAATGGGTCGGTAACCCGCCCGTGACATGCCCGTGCCCGACGCCAGTTCAGTGTGTCCTGCGCCTTACACTAGAAGGCGTTGGTTCTTAGCTGATCTCAAAAAGGAGGATGTTCTATGTTCGACTGTGTGTATGTTTTTTATGTATGTTCACCGATTTCTCCTTCAGTCGTAGATAGATTTAGAAAAAAAATATGTTATTTGCATAACTCGGAATTTATTATGGCTAATAGCTTTAGCGTTTTTTGTGACATAGACGAATCAGATAGCTATGATCACTACCACAAGCCCGATGATGGTCAGAAGACATTGTGAAGCATGTAGGAAGGCAATGGATGAGGCTCGCAGGATTGGAATGATAGATAGCGTGAACAAGAGGAATTCGGAATAGATAGCGGCTATGGTACCCAGCTGTAAGAGAGTGAATTATATGTAGGTAGATATGCAACATTAACAAAGCGGAGCACTTCATACTAAAATAAAAAAAAGGTGTAGCTGATTTGGAGGCTTTATTACTACTGATCATATTATTTAGAATTACATCTTAAAGCTAGCTTACATCTACAACTACATGGGTGGCGCGACCACCGAAGATGCTTATTCAGCAATCCCTTGTGCTTCCAAAGAATTGCATTGGACGCTGAATAACCAGGCTCTACAGATGGACCAGATGGAAGGCATAACTAGGTACTATTCTCAGACAGCCAAAGCCAACAAATACAACTATTATTGTTTTATGTGATTAAATCAGACGTTACTTTGTGGAACTTCATTTAATTCAACCAATGATTTCTATGTCTAGATACGTCTGAGTTAAGAAATCGTACGACTTATTTTTCTTTGATAAAAGGACAACGCCATCTCCTGGATTTCGCGGTCACTACGTGCAGCGCCAGTAAGGTGTGGTAGAAGAAGCGCAAACTGTACGAAACTAGAAACGACTTATCTATTGTGCTAAGCAGGACGCAGCTGCACGCGCGTCGGGCTCTGTTTTCACTCTTTGAAAAAGGTCACCGGATGTGATCGAAACTATAGTCGGAGTATCCGATTTAATTAAACAAAAATGTGACTTATCTATTACCTAAAAATAAAAGTTTTTATGTTAAAGCAAGTTTAGTTTAACGTTAAATGTTGACTTAGTGGTCATAAGAAACGCCTTTTTTTACTGCACTTTGAAATGTAATTCGTACAGCCCTTCACCACACAGTTTGGCATTTTGCTCTCAAGTAATCACGTCAGACGTGCGTCAATGAAATGGGCGACATTTCAAAATGGCGTCCAACCCGTCCTTACTTTGTATGTCTATGAATCCAACTGTACACACACTACAGCAAAACAACGCAAACTGTCAGCGGAAATAAACTAGAGATACAGTATACAACAGTTAGAACTATTATTTGTTCTGTGTCACTAGTGCGATGCAAGTATGTACTATTATCGCTCTGTGAGTACAATGCTATTACATAACAAAGGTGTTCGAATCCCATGCGACGACCTACGGCGCTGCAAGCGATCAATGGAAACTGACCATGTACGGCGGGTCGTCGACCCGACACGTGACAAGTGGCAGGTATTTTGCATACGCCATGAGTGACTCATTCAATTGTCATGTGCCGCTTGTTGTATACTACGAAAGATAATCACTTTTTAAGAGACGAAAACTGTTCTGTACGATTTATGCTATACTAGGATAAAGAAAATTTGCCCTTTTAAAAAACTATTAATTATTTTATATTATGTACCTATTGACCATCAGACGGTATTCGGCGCTAAATACTTTTGTTTTTGTATGTGTAGCCGCTTTTCATTTGTCGCCCGCGACTTCGTCCGCGTGCGGAAGAAATTCGGCCTGCTCCCAAAATTCACCACATTAAATCATCCCGAGCATTTTTTTTAGACTACTGATTTTACCTACTTTACCAATTCCCCCCAAACCCTCTCAACCACCCCCGCCCCTCCCCCACCTCCCCCTTGAACTACCCAAGTATCAATTTTCATTACTATAACTTCAAAAACAAAGAAGTTTCCATTCAACATTCCATCCCCCTTAAATCGTCCCTGTCAATTTATTTTTCAAAATAGTAATTTTTATTTTAAATGATCTATCCAAATCCAAATTTTCGTGATTAAAAGTACAAAAACAAAGGACTTTCATACAACCGTTTCCCCCCCTTTTCCCCCCTTAGGGTTCGAAAAATCCTTTCTTAGTACATCCCAGTCAGTCAGTCAGTCAGAACAGAGCCTTTTATATATATTGATTTGTACCTATAATATAATATTGGAGACCGTTTAAACTATCTGTAGGTCTTTTGCTACCTATAGATACTTTAAACGGTCTCTTATATCGATTATTGTTTTTTTTTGTTTTAGTTTAGGTTTAATTAGATAGTTTAAGTGTTTTTAATTTAAACTTCGCTGTAAATTCAATAGATAATTATACATCCATTTTAATTTATTATTAGCATATTTTTTTTATTTTTTTAAATATTTTTTAAATCATTTTTTCAAAACTAAGCGCGTTCTAGTTCGTGAAAAACTATACTATTTACAAGTAAGTAAACTTCGTGCTAAATGTTGTACCTAATACATTGAAGTATTAGATAAATCTCTTAACATTTTATTTGATTTATTTTTTGCGTGTAAGTATTTGAATTCTTCATAGGTATATTGTGGGTATATATAAGCCCCCTTTTTCACGACGAAATTAATAATATGCGGCCGGTTTGTTTTTATCTTGAGTTATTGTCGTCTTATTATTGAATCTACCAAAAATTTACCCAATAGTAGGTAAGTAAGTTCGTATAGGCTGAGTGACCAGCCCTAGTGTCAGAGTTAATGTGCCGCCCGAAGGCCTCTGACTTGGCTGACGGTTGTTGTTATAGAACAACAACCGTCACAACCAACAACCAACAAACAACCGGGACCAACAATTTAACGTGTCATCCGACCCACGGTAGCGCTCAGAAATAAATGCCACACGCTCACGGTCACCCATCCGAAGACTGACCGGACCGTCCGTTGCTTACCATCGGTGATCGTTTAGAATCACCTAGACAAGCTACGCCACGAGCGCTACGAATAGTACGTAAGAATTTTGTAGGGGTAGAAAATATCCCGCACTAATAACTCAATAGTAAACAATTACCTTCACATTTCCTCGTTTCCCAGCTTTCCTGCACGACCGCGTCGCTCGATAGCCACAGCCCAACTGACTAATTGCAATAATGAATCATTGAGATGATAGTGATGCTAATTTGACAAATTAATTGATATGAATACAATAGTTGTGTTGACCGCCCACGCTAATGATAAGGCTGTGGGTTTTATAATTACTTTGTGTAACGAATGAGTAATTTGTCCCATTTAATAATTATTTTAATCTAACTGAAATATTAGTTCTTAAAAACAGATCTGCTATAATAATTTACTTAAATTTATATTCCTATAATAATTCACACATCACATCATCGGCTAGAAGACGTCCATTGCTGGACGAAGACCTCCCCCTTATAGGGAGGGGTTGACATAATCCCCACGCTTGGCTGGCAGCTTGCTCACCGCATTCTGCGATACCCAAGCTGCCCAAGTGAGCATTCTGCGATACCGTTAACCGAGACTGGACTGGATGCAGTTTTAGGACATGCCAGGTTCAAGGTTTAATAAATAATACGTCATTGACTACTACCACCTCTACTGTGGTAATCTTTAGTTCACCTGGGTGGACCACGACCATTTTTCTTGTCTGTAGTTCATCGTGTAAATTATCCATGAAACCCTTTTTTATACATTCAAGTGACGAGACGAGCAAGACGTTCGCCTGGTGGCAACCGTCACGCCTGCCACTAACAGTAGCAGTGCCAGAATTGTGAACTTGCGAACACAATCCTGCGCCGCACTGCACTACTCTCGTCACCCTGAGATATTAGATGTAAAATCTCTTCATACCCAGTCATTTCTTTGGTAACATTGCCCTACAAACCGAAACACGGTAATGCTAGCACAGTACTGCTTGGCGGTTGAATAACTGGCAAAGGTGTGGCCCCAGGCGGACTCTGCAGTAGAGTCCTACCACTACAAAAACAACACAAACTTGGAACTTAATCGTCTCTTGCAGCTTTTGCAGTTCTGCAAAAGCTGCCCTTAAAAACCAAAACAAATCCAAAGTTGGGAAACAATACGTAACCAATCCCAGTAAGGACTTTTATTCACTGTACCTACTTCAGCAAGGTCGTAAAACGTAGAAGTCCATAGTAAAAACCGTGGAATTCGCCCACTGTTCCGCCGTAAAACGGGACTCGCTGTCGCAGATGTGAACCGACACGGGCGTCGTTGTAGACTTTAATACTGGGTAACACAATGTAAACTTTACATGATGTTACTATAGTTATGTAGTTATTCAGGGTTATAACTACCGATTAAATCCGTTTCCGATTTAATTAAACGTGAGTATTCCCGTATGAATAAAACAAAAATATTCAGGGTTAGTTCTAATTCAGCTTGCATCCTTTTAGGGCATATTCTGAACATCAAAACAAATAACTTTTACTATGGGGTCAACATTGAAATCGCGAAAAAATTATCAGCTGTTCCATATAAAAAGTTCATCGACATTGGGCAAAATGTATGGAACAGCAGTTTTTTTTGCAATTTCAATGTTGGCCCCATAGTAAAAGTTGTTTGTTTTGATGTACATAAATGCCCTTATAAGAATGCTAACTGATTAGAACTAACCCTGTATATTATGACACGTGGGCGATGTTTACGCAGACTGAAAGTGACACAAGTCTCGGTACTGCATTTAATTTTATCTTGACCGAACTTTTGCGTACAAAGTAACGTAACAACTAAAACAGTTTTTACTTTTTCACTACCTGCTAATGAAACAAATAAATATACACACCAATCTATCGATCGACCAATCGACGATCGATGCTATTGGTCGACTGTGGTCGACTGTATTCTGGGTACTAAGGTTACAAGAAAACTTTCACATTGTTCCTTCCCTCAGAAAAATATGTGTTTACCTTCCCACGTCGGTTCTCGTCCCAGACACGCAATAAAACCGAAGATATACAGTTGAATGGACTTATCTGGTTAGTTTATTGTTATTTTACTACACTCTAGATGGAATTGATCGTATTGTCTATGAATCCCAATGAGGCCACCCGGTGGCGTGACTCGAGCAAAATTGGCAGAAATTGCATGACTTGCAACACTGGCTAGTTTTTATTGGAGTCCGATTTGTAAACAAAACTTCGAACAAGATAATAAACACTCTTTTTTTTTTAATACTACCGTCTTCAATTTCGAATACCTGGATGACATCTTTATATTTTCTAGTAATTTTGATTTAAAAACCAACTCGGAGCCGATTTCTATAAAAAATTATATCTCTGAAGTCTGGACCTGGGTATGTCCTTAACCTGCAACCAGACCCACCGGACTCTTGGTTAACGGTGGTGACCATTCTGCGATCCCCAAGCCGCCTGCCAAGCGTGGGGATTATGGCAACACCCCCCTATAAAGGGGGATCCCTTCGGCAGTGGACGTTTTATGGCTGACGACGACCCCTGAAGTATTAGGTACCTACCAAACAAAAAAAGAATCATTAAAATCAGTTCATAATTGGCGGAGTAATCGCGTAACATACATACAAAAAAAAAACATATAGTCGAATTGAGAATTGAGAGGTTGAAAAGAAAAAAATAATGCATATTTTCAGACGATGAGTTCAGAATTGCTAACAATAGTGAACTCTATCCATTCAAGTCACGGACTAAAAAAGAAACACAGTAGGTACTAGAAACGCGTCGTCCTGTTCGTCAATTTGGCGCTGTTTTTTCAGCTTCAGCCTATGGTTTATTTCTTTTTCTACAAGCGCTTAGTTACATCTGGTACTACCTATAGTTCGATCCAATACGTATGCATGGAGGGCTCAAAATGGATAATGTTTTAGCTTTTACACATTTGAATTTATATTGGTGCTAATTCTGCAACCTCTTAAATTTAACTTCGACTAAATTAAGTTTTCTTCAAGTGTAATTAAATCTTTGTTGTGTCATATGAAAAATTAAGTTTATTGCCAAGTCTCCATTCGTTTGTATCGTTCTGGGCACGCTGTCGACTGGTATATATATCAACCAGAAGACATCCACTGCTGGACGAAGGCCTCCTCTTTATAGAGCAGGTTCTGGATGCAGTTTTAGGATATACCCAGGTATCGAGTCTGTATCGAGATGTTGACTGCCTTATAGCTCTGTTGGTAGTATGTCTTCTTCCAGAGCTGTAGAGCGTGGTTTGATTCCCACCCAGGACAAGCATTTTTGTTTTGTGTTAGTTCTGTGTCTGGGTGTTTTATGTATTATAAGTATGTATTTACAACAAAAATTGTATATAAGTATTTTATCAGCTATCTGGTTCCCATTGCAACCTTAGAAGCTTTGCTTAGTTTGGGTCTAGATGGCGTTGTGTAATAATATCCACGCAATATTTATTTATTTGGACCTGGGTATGTCCTAAAACTGCATCCTGAACCACCGGAGGACGGGCAGCAGCGTCCTCTCTGTTAACGGTGGTTATCATTCTGCGATCCCTAAGCCGCCTCCCAAGCGTGGGGATTATGGCAACCCAATAACAATATTAAAGAGGGACGCTTTCGTCCAGCAGTGGCCGACGATGATTATTTATAGCAATCCATATGTTTTGGCCTATAGACAGTTGTATGTATTTTATTTTAGTTTTCAAACGCACGAATAGAAAACAGGAATTATTTATTAGTCGTAGTGCAGTTGGAGCACATTTTTATTCCCATGCATCTGGCAGGGCTGTCGGACACTCGGTCTGTTCAAATATTGTTCCATCCGGAGTATAAAGTGGCTCTGCTCTGCCAAGTTTTGGGTACTTTTTCAGGACTCTGTTTCTGCGCTTGCCTGCGAGCTTCATAAACAAATAACTGGATGGGAATTTGACTGGTAACTTTTCGTAACTTTTTTCCAAGTATTATGTACTGCCACGCAGCGTCCTCTCAGTCAACGGTGGTAACCATTCTGCGATCCCCAAGCCGCCTGCCAAGCGTGGGGATTATGGCAACACATCCCTTTATGGAAGAGGCCTTCGTCCAGCAGTGGACGTCTTCCGGCTGTTGATGTGATGTAATGCCATCTTACAACTTCACACAGTTCCGAAAGATACTTAGTGATACTACAATAGTACATTACAATTAAACAAATTGATTTGTTTCTATACATGGTTAGTTCTAATGAGTAAGCATCCTTTTAATGGCATATTCTGTACATCAAAACAAACAGCTTTTACTATGGGTCAACATCGAAATCGCGAAAAAACTCAGCTGTTCCATACAAAAACTTCATCGACCTTGGGCAAAATGTATGGAACAGCAGTTTTTTTTGCGTGATTTTACCCTGATTAAGTTAAGATTATCCAGGTGAGTTCCACAACCTCGCTATGCGAATAAAGATTATGGTATCGCAACGCCTATAAGGTAAGGCAGTTTAGTTAATTGGTAATCAACCTAGAACCTCAATCAAAACGTATGGAACGAATTAGAACAAGTCATAGAATGAACAACAGTATCTACATCCAAATTGTCTTCACAAATAATGAACACGCCATTCAACAAATCATTGAGTATCTAATCACGGTCCATAAAATCAGTACATAAATTAATTATGGGCGGTGTGTGTCCGTCTGTCTCGGTTCTCGTGAGACTACTTGTTTATGGACCACTTTGATCTTGCGGCGGGACGGAGTTGAGCTAGAGGGAGGCAGGATAATTCTAGTGGTAAAAGTCTCTATTTGATTCTTCGACGGGACTACTTAGTTTCGGCTCGATTTCGGGTTTGATCCATTATTGTATGTTTTTTTAAAATCTGCTCCTTTGTGCTATTTTGTATATGGAGGTTTAATATCTAATTCTATTATAACTAGATTATTTAGAACTAAACTAAAATTAATTAATCGATATTTACTATATTATTTTCTTGATATAAGATAGCCTCTAGTCTGCCTTTACCTTATTAAATGAACAAATAGATATAAGAGACCGTTTAAAGTATATAAAGGTAGCAAACCTATAGATAGTTTAAACAGTCTCTAATTTCGGGTAATGTGCCCAAAATGCTGGCCACGTTGCCCCGCTGGTTTGCGTGCCTAATTTTCTGGCCCAAATAAAGGCCAGCATTTTGGTCACGTGTGGATTCTTTAAGTCTCCCCGACAAATCCTTAAAGATACGCAAAGCACCTGGCCCCTGGAGGTATTAAATGTTGCTTTTAATTCTATTTTTATAATACGAAAAGCCGGAAAAGTTTCTTTATTACTTAGTGTATCATGTAGTTTTTTTTATGCAACCGTCATTGACGAGATGAGCAGGTCATTCGCCTGATGATGTTACGCTCGTCAACATCAAATCAAAATCAGACGCTTGTCACCCTATGATATAAAAAAGATATAGTAGTACTTATCCCTTTCCCACGACTTATGCTACGATCTTATTTCTTGCCTCTTTACAGCATGACCGCGTCTTCTGTCCACTGGCAGTCAATTGGCTCTAATGGAGAAGCTGCTTACACGGTTGTCTGTACGCCGCTTTATTGAGAATCATTGAATCATCGTAAACGATACGTTCTATGAATGAACGAGTGTTTTCGTACAGGTGGGCAAATAGGTTTTAGCGGCGGATGGCTGGAAATACTCACACAAAGCGGCTGGAAATGGTCACACATTCAATGAGCTATTTTCCAAATATGATTTAAAAAAAAGTAGTTTCCTTTAAGTCGATAGATAGCGCAGACTATACGAGCCAGTCAAAAACAGCATAATAATTTTGATACGTGCCACATGAAATAAAATAAAAAACTTGCCAATGACAGCCACGTCTGGTCTGCATTTTTTTAATTGCCTGTCCGAAAATCTCCCATTTCCCATAACCAGTTTTTACACGACTGTCCAAATAAATTACTGTAATGTTTCAGGGTTCATGTATGTAATGCCTGAACCGATTTGGATGTACGGGGTATCGTTAGAATACTTACATCATCCCAAGCGACACGGGATATATATATTTTTGAAGAAAATAAACAATATGGCGGCTGTACGGCGCGGCGCCTTGTTCAAATTTTTGGCAAATCTCATGAAAATTAATTTTATATTATTACTTCGTATCCGCTAAAATACGAACAAATATTAGATAGTCGTGTTTTTTAATCATTCTAAAAAGGAGGTTCTCAGTTCGACTGTATGTTTTTTTGTTTATTTTATTTTATTTTAGAAATGCCACCTTTCACTACACTCCAAGCGACGACGGTGTGACCGAGAGTAGAGCTTGTCATTCTAGAAGAGTATAAGAGGGCAGTTTGGAAGGTACCCAGTAAACGGACCCCATACCCTTAAACGCGTAACGTGAATTTACCCGTTCTATCTAAGTTGACTCAATTTCAAGCTATAAGGCCGTTTGTCCACCGCCGCCGTCACCGAGTCGCCAACGAGAACGAGATGACGTCGCCGAAGTAGCGGTACACAGATTACTATAGCCGCGTGTCCTCTGCAGGCCCTTCACCCGAGCGCCGCGCCGCCGTGACAAAGAAAATTCTTTTCTCGTAACTAGTTATACATTTTTAGTTACGAATGTGGATGAATAAATATTTCAAAGGAAACTTTACACCTTACGAAACTCCCATAATATTTGTCACAATAAAACACGTCACGATATATTTATACCCCCAATTATAGCCCTAACTTCATTGTATGACAACAAACGAGCTACAATACATTTATCATTGTACTCCCTAATTTTTGTATCACACCATACATCTTATTTTCAACCCTAAAACAGAACACACAGAGATAAAAATTTCCCGACGAGGGTTTTAATAAGAGCTCAAAGGAACAATTATCTCGAAATATATCATAAAGCGATATATTATAACCCGTGTCTGTAATATTTATATCGCTGCTATTAATAAAGACCATATTTTTATGGGACGCGTCTTTTTATTGGCTATACCTCATCTCTTGTCGGGAATGTCGGGAAAGCAAACATTACACATGGTGGTCGGGAAATGACACTTTATGCTGTAATTAGGGAAATATGTGATGATAATAGTGATTTATTGGTGTAAGCAAGAACTGTGTACCTAATGGTTTTATAACTTTGTATAACAAGGACTTGTCGGTGCAGTATTTATTGGTTTAAATTGAAACACATCTTATTTATCTGCATACCTCAAAAAAAAAAGATTTCTTGATTTTAAATTCTAACTAAAAATAATTTTGAAATTAAATGAAATAAAAATCGGTTGGATATTTTTTATGTTTGTTGCCTCAGAACTCCGTAATTTATAAACAATATAAATATTTTTTTGGCACAACATAAGTAGTTTCACATTGGTTCAGTAGTTTGGTTTTAAATCAAAATAGATGGATACCATATTTCATCCATATAAACGAAATTTTGAAGTATTTTGCTTTCCTGTGACATTTTAGCGGTGTTTGCGGAAGTGGTCAATAACTGATTGAAGTAAGATGTTTATTTTTAAATAACTTGTAACTTTATTTATGAGTTATTTCATTTGTCAGGTCATTTAATTTTGTTAAGCACTGTAAATAGCTGAAGAAGACACAGAATAAACGTAGCTACTATACAAGTGCAGTAAAGCACTGCAGGCCAATTAGTGTAAAAAACTCCTCTTAATTAACAACGCGTGTGACTGTAGCTTTAAAAAACTACTTAGGAAGCTTTTTGAAATATTAAATAACTAATTTGGTTAACGAATTCACTATGTAAATGTTTCTTGGCAACGCGCCAGAGCAGTGTCGGGGAATAATACGATTTTAAACAATTATGCGGTGTAAATATCAATCTATTGTAGAAGAATTAAAACTTGTTCCAGTCTTTAGTTAATTGTTCTTGCCTTTTCTTTTAATTAATTTGTTCAAGTGATCGGACCTAGTGTAAAAGCTGGCCTGCTGGCCAACCTGCAGCTCAAACATTGTTGACATGTTATTTGAGGTATAAAAGCTTACGTATCATTGGGTATGCTCGGGTAAAACGTCACTTGCGGCTACCTGTGCGAATCGTTTTTTTACAGTTAACCCAAAACCTAATCGAGGATATGATTTACCACACTTGATAACCCTTAATTATAAGCCCCAGCATCCGAAGAAAATAATAAATATGGGCGTCATGCTATGACACCCAGTGAGAAGTGCCATATTAACTTATTCGAAAAATAGGCCTACTTATCGTTTTCATGCTACCTGGATTGTTTACACCCCGCCCCGCACAATAACTAGTCTATCTACTTACATTTTTGGACCCTTGGACCCTCCCCATGTGAAAGCTATAGCTACGAAAGGCTAGGTACTTGACAGCATACCTGATGTTAAGTGATTTAATTAATTAAGTGACGGTGTCGTCTAAAACGGTAAACCCACCTGGGCAGCTGGTTCTCGACTACAACAGTCGTTTTCGAAAGCTCGTCATCCTAAGTTTGATCAACTTACCCGTAGCTGGTCTGTTGCAACGGCTAGTTGATTCACAATGTACAGTGCACACGAGTTCTATGGTAGCAAGATTTAACAGATCAGTAAATCACCATAACAGTAAATTGGCGTTAACGTGTCCATCCGGACGTAGACTATCAATTCCCTGTGGTGTCTGGTCGTAACTTATCTGAACTAGGCGTGCCCTTATCGATTGGAAGAGAGGTCTGAGACGAACAATAACTGAATGCTGTCGTGTTTCGGCTGGCACGAAACGTTGTGGTAATTTTTTGGTTGTTTTTTATGCTATGGAGTGACGAGACGAGCTAAACTTTCGCCTGGTAGTAAGCATCATGCCTGCCCATAACTGTTACAGTACCAGAATGTGAACTTGCGAACAATATCCTGCCCGCACTGGACTGCGCTCATCGCCCTGTAATTAGATGTCAAAGCTGTTCAATCCAAGTAATTTCTCTGATAACATTTCTCTTTAAACCGAAACACATTAATGCTTTCACACTACTGCTTGGCAGTTGAATAAGCAAAGCAAACTGGCTACCTAGGTGTAGATTGTACCTACATCCCCAAGCAGATTCTGCCATAGAGATCTTTCTTTATCTGGGACCTTATTTTGACTCGCTATTTTAAATTCATGTAGTCTATTCCTATAGGCTAGGCTAATAGGCTAGGTGACTGTTTTTTTTTATTGTCCTATTAAAATGTGGCCCATAAATATAGCTGATTATTAAAAAGAAAATGAAAATCTGATCAAAAATAAGCAACTGCTTATAAATTTAATATCATGCTAGACAGACGCGAAACAGCAAATCGTGACGTCACTTCTCTGTACGCCATATAAATTCTATTCTGACAAGTAAGGCGTGACGTCAATTTTTGTTTTGTGGGAAAGGGACAGAGTTGTCTCTAACAAAAACTTTAAACGCTCATATATCAGAACATTATTAACCAATTTAAATATTTTTTTCAATAAACATACTATATTTACTTAAATTCTTCATCAAAGCTATTGGTTTCTACGATATAAACATCAGTCATCTACCCTATTGTGGTGACGTTTAGCTTAGTAATTTAACTATCTCCGTTTGTGTTGCAATTAAGTACACCATGTTGGTATTCTTAAATAAATAAAATAAATACTACAATGGTAGGCTCCGGAAACACTAGGACTCTAGGTGTAGGTGGTGTTCTAGTTGATAGGAACGATGCTTGTCAAATTGCCAAGTATTTTTTAAACTTTTAACACAGAATTCAGTTTCAAAAATAAGTGTCAAGTTGAAATAACTAACTATTGTAATTAGAGCACTAAAACTCACTAAATTACCACGATAAACCGTTTCCTTCAACAAACAGAACGCCACGTGGTGAGAGGTCGTTGCATTATTAAATATTGACTGTTCGAATACTCGTTAACCAAATGTGGAAGTCAACTAGTCATTTCGAGTAAGGTGCTTATGGTTTGATGCTTTAGGGATTCCTAGCTGATTCATTTACTGCTAGGTGTATGAGCACAGTTCACTTGATAGCTGGCGTTGTTAATAGTCAACCGTTGGGTGCAGCCAGTTACATAAAGTTAATTAACATCTAGCCTGGAATGAGAGCCTAGTGAGTGAAGCAGTAATGTGCAAGTATTACTGTGTTTCGGTTCGAAGGGACAATGATACCAGATAAATTACTGGGGATGAAGAGATTTGACTTCTAAAATCTCAAGGTGACGAGCGCAGGACTTTGATTGCAAGTTCGCAATTCTGGCAGTCAGGCACTGACTGCTACTGCTGTGTGGAGGCGAGATGTTTACCAACGGGCTAAGGCCTCGCTCGGCTCGTAACTCCATTGCAATCTAATATAATAAAAGGCTCTGTCCTGCCTGAGTGACTGACTGACTGACTGACAGACAACGCACAGCCCAAACCGCTGGTCGTACAGTTTTGGTAGAGTCGGTCGAGTCGGTCGTGTAGGTAGAATCGGTAGAGTTGGTAGAGTTTGCTCGGAATGATTTAAAGTGGAGAATTTTGGAAGCGGTCCGTATTTCTTCCGCACGCGGACCAAGTTGCGGGGGACCTCTAGTTTTACATAAAAAAAGACTTCTAGGAAGCAGTATTAAGTTACATTGACCGCCTTTTTTATTTACATTAATTTCGTAGGTTAAATTCAATAAAGTGAACACTTTAAACGTTAGGTTAGCTACGACATAAGACACGATACCTTAGAAAGGTCTTAACATCGTCTTTAAAAACATGAACCGTTCCGAAGAGATATCACAGTCACAACTACAGCTCTTAAACTATAAGGTGGTTCTTATTATAAACCACATAACCGTGTTTAAAACAAAATTGTGTAGTTAAGCCGATTGAGAAACTCAGGAATTCGATTGTGAAATTTAACAGTAAGGTTAGGCTTTCGTACGTGACACTAGCTCTATCTACTTGGATATTATATTCCCTACACAAAATAATGTTATACTAAATAGATAGATTGGCATTGAACTTATTAAAAAAGATATTTATTAGCGAGATAACCGTTTTAATTGTTAATTTCTTATGAAATATCTCCTGGTAGGAGGCCGTGGTAGTCTAATTGGGAGACAGTTCTGGTATCGTGAGGTCGCAGGTTCAAGCCCGGGCCCGTACCAATGAGCTCTTTGGGGTTTTTGTACGGAACCACTGCCTTTTCCGTGAAGGACTTCGCGAGGAAACCTACATACGTCCGGTGGATCACCGTTTCATGGTCGACATACCAAAAACACGTAAGAAACGGTTTGATTTCACTTTCTTTATTCGAACTGCTAAACAGTGGGTAGCGCTGTAGGTGTTTCCCGATAATTATAATCTGGGTGTCATCAAGTCGCGGTGGAATCGGTTTCTTCTGGGCAAGCGTGCTCCATCGTAGACTGCATCTTCGTTTAACACCAGACGAGTAGGCAGTCAAACGCAAACTTATTAATAATTTTAAAAAAATATGGCCATAAGAGAATCCACCAACCCGCAACGGCCAGCGTGATGGATACGGCCCAATTGCCCTTAGAAGGTAGTAAGCCTAAATCTAGCAGTGGACTATTAAAAAGGTTTGATTATGCTTTTCAAATAACTAGTCTAGAACTTCTGTTTATTTTGAATGCGCATGTCAATAGAAGTGTTAAAACGAATACAATCTGCCAATGACTTTAGTTTAAGTTGATTAAACCCATAAAATAAAATAAAAGTGGATACATAAAAATAAACATTATAACAAGAAATCGCTCATGGACGACAATGGAGTGACATAATCACGAAACATTAACCCTAAAACCCACCGGAAAAGTTTAAGCGCGTCCCAAATGGGTAAGGAAAAAGCTAGTAAAAACATAAAAGTGAAGTCGTAAAAGTTTCCAAACTAACTGAATGCAAAGTTTAAGGCACGGTTCACTGAGGGAAGAAAGATATTCACGCGCCACTGAATATTTTAGGTTACTTTATCATTCTCCTTTACATTTGATGTGAAAATTGGATAATATTTTTGGTGAAACACAGTTCCGGCTGAATAAAGATGGACGAGAAAAGTTTAAAGATAAAAATGATATTTTTTGGGACAGACCTCAATTATAAAGAAATACCCACGGGGTAAGAAAAGAATTGTGTTGTTAATATAAGTTTTCATTCAAGTATCATATTATTTCATTCATTCGTTCATTTTCAATCGGTATCAAATGTCATAAAACCAACAGACAAGTAACGTAGAATTTACAAGTACGTGGGTAAGTACTCAAAAACGTCCGACCAAAGGTAAACTAATACTGTAAACTATAGTAACTGATAGATCATTTCAAAAGTAGACGAACATAATAGCAATTCAGCATTTCCTTGGCGATTCAGCGTGGCAATGCCGCTGGCTTGATGGGCACGTTTGGTCGGGGGGCCGGGCACGATCTTGGACATTCTATTTTATAATTATTGAGAATGAACTCTGTGGAGTTCAGCTTTATTTCTATTTTGACTCTGTAATATCATTTAAGGACATATTTATAATATGAACGAATAAATACTAGCATAGCAATCTTAATTACACATTGTTGCTTCGGAGGAATTAAAATGAGTGTCATAATTATTACAGAAGGGCCAATTTAATAGTTCACATCTGACATCCCTCAGTGTTAGCTTCACAGTGAGTTGACCTGCTTAAAACATCGATAAAATTGATTTTATTACAATAAATATGTAGGTATGTATTTTGAACTGAAAAAAGTTAAAATGTGGTCCATAAATATAGCTGATTAATAATGAAAAGAAAATGAAAATCTGATAAAAAATCGTGACGTCACTTCTCTGTACGCCATATAAATTCTATTCTGACAAGTAAGGCGTGACGTAATTTTTTGTTTTGTGGGAAAGGGACAGGGTTGTCTCTAACAAAAACTTTAAACGCTCATATATCAGAACATTAATCACGGATTTAAATTATTTTTTCAATAAACATACTATATTTACTTAAATTCTTCATCAAAGCTATTGGTTTCAACGATATAAATATCAGTCATCTACCCTATTGTGCAGTTCTAACTTTGCAAAATTGTGCCCTCCGTTACAAGGAAACGTTGTTGAATTTTGATGAAGTGTCAGATGTGATCTATTAAATTGGGCCCTACTTTAAATAATTATTTTTCACGAATTTGTACTAGATCCAACGTCGTATATTTTTATGACTGACAGGCATCTGGTTATGAACGATAATACGACTATCATTCATTAACCTCATAAAAACAGAAACTAAATACACTTCCTTTTGCGGCTGCGATTACCGCTACACAAAAACACATAACCTCAATACGTGGTACGTAGGTATAGACAATCATTAATTACGTTAGTTTATCAATCCACGCACAAAGAAAGTTAATTACCACGAGGTACTGTTATCTAACCTGTTTTGAAATGTTATCACGTGTGGAGTTTGCTGTTATCACTGACAACACCGTAGCGCTCGTGGCGTAGCTTGTCTAGGTGATTCTAAACGATCACCGATGTTAAGCATCGGACGGTCCGGTCAGTCTTCGGTTGGATGACCGTGAGTGGCAATTTATTTCTGAGCGCTACCGTGGGTCGGATGACACGTTAAATTGTTGGTCCCGGTTGTTTGTTCTAGTTTCTATGACAACAACCGTCAGCCATGTCAGAGGCCTTCGGGCGGCACATTAACTCTGACACTAGGGCTGGCCACTCAGCCTATACGAACTTGCTTGCTTTTTTAAGACACTATACAATACACAATAAGACACTAGTTTCCCGGCGGGACCGCTTTGAACTTTTGTAAAAAAATATATTCATGATTCAACTTTCTTCTGTGGCATCTACGGTGTTTTCGCATATTCAATAATGCCTTGTGGAGGGCCAAGGAGACAAATACCCAACAAATACCCTAAAATATGCCCAGTTACATATCTCCGTATGTCCTGCGTATGTATGGGACCTGGGTATGTCTTTAAACTGCAAGTAGACCCACCGGAGGACGGGCAGCAGCGTCTCTGCCTCTTGGTTAACGGTGGTGACTATTCTGCGATCCCCAAGCCGCCTGCCAAGCGTGGGGATTATGGCAACACCCCTCTATAAAGGGCCTTCGTCCAGCAGTGGACGTTTTATGGCTGACGACGACATATCTGCGATGACTTTGACCAGATCACCGATGTGATTAGGTACACCTTTTTCAGATTTCAGACTTTTCACATCAATAGTGACGTTTCAGTTCCAAACCTTTAACCGTAAAGGTACCTGATAATTTCTGACGAATTTACGAACATTTGGAGTCTATAAATGAATCCAAATAAAATCTAGAGTTTGTAATACATGGGAAGATAATTTATCCGCTTCGCCCACCACCATTAACCGAGAGTAACCTGCTGTCCTCAGACGGTTCTGAATGCAGTTTTAGGACGTACCCAGGTCCCAACATGATTAAATAACATTATATGCAACAAAAGACAACAATTTTGTACGTTTGTAATTTTATGATTATTCCAACAAAACATTACGCGCACGTGTTATATCGCGCATTATCATGCAGTCCAATAGAGGTGTTTGCATTACAAACATTTTTCCAATACGATATCGGGTTCAATACCCGTCGGGAGGATCGGGTAAATATGTAAATAGGCCGTCGGGCCGCGAGCCCACATGTGTGCTCGAGGGTTAACTGCTTGTGACGTTTTGTGAGAAAACCTCGGAAATGACTTTGGCTATGTTTGATTAAGTTTAGGTTGTTTTTTTAGAGGGAAAAATCATTGTTTGAAAGAAAGATCAATTTTGAGAAGTTTTCTCACATTTTAATATTGGTTGTTTTGTACATTCACACATCTCTCTCAGCCTGTGTTAGACCACACACACAAACAAAATGTACCACGTGAGTACAGAAGATTCACTCGCATAGAAAACACGTCTAAACATAGATCTTACAGGGTTATAGCTTGCGGTGTACTAGGCCAAAAGGTGGTCATCTCATAATTTTGAATAGCCTTTACTATATATTTTGAGAAGATAAAGTTTGTCTATGAGTAACAGCAGGTAAATGACTTTCAAGAATTCCTAAACAATAAATGACCTTCAAGTCGAATTTATAAGTCATGTAATCGCTTCACTAGGACCGAATCCAAGCCCGCAAATCATCGTGTATCACTGTAGAATAAATGTTATCTTATCTGTGGTAATTTCTAACCAAGAAGACAACGCTAAGGCTAGGAAATTAAGAAACCCTTAATAAGGGTAAATTGGTAGAGATGCTAATGTTGTCGTCATGAAAACGGGAATACACACAATACAAAAAATAACAGTCTCGAAATTCCGCCACAATAGGCGTTGAGTGCTTCCAAAACTTTCAACAGAAACATTCCTTTCAACAACACTTTCAAGAAATATTATCTTTCAGCTGAACAATGGAAAACATTTTTTTTCCACAGATAAATAAAAGCTCTTTTGATGGTATCACCCGAGTGACAAGCCATTTGGACACTCGTTTTACAGTTACAACCATATTTCCAAGTGGGGAACCAGGAGGGTTCGGCCCTCACCCCTGGGTACGAAGTAAGTGGGGTAAGTTGTGAGAGAATAGCGAGAAAATGAGTGCAGTTTTATTTGCTACGTCATTATGATTTACATAAATACCTCAAAAAATTATCAAGGCTTTTTCATTGTTTTAGCTAGACAGCGTCTAAAACTTAAAGAATGATTTCTAAGGACCAAATTATTTAAAAAAACAAGTTTGTTTAGTGCACTAAATAATAATAAAAAACTGAAATAATCAGTAGAGTTCTCTGTGCGAGAACTTTATTATTTCCTATTTCCCGCTATGTTCTTATGCCTCGTCCCGTAGTATAAGGTGTATCGAGTTCTAAACGAAATGCACAGGGCATTAAACATGAATTTCCCTGCCCCACCTGCGTTTGGGGAGGGTTTTCTCGGTTCCTATAACGGTTCAAATAATTGTTTATTTCTGCGATGACGCAATATTCAAATGTTTAGGTTCTTGCTTGTGGTGAAATCGGATAGTCTCTGGGTTTTCAACCAGAAGCAATATTCGTTTGTTGATATAAACCGACTGTGTGAGAATTGGACGCGAGCATCGAGGGTTCCGTACCACGTAAAAAGGCATAATATTTTCAGTTGTCAGTTGTAAGTATTACAATTTTGTTTTTAAGTTGTACAGTTATGAGAAACCATTAAATAAAACTAGTTATTTTATGTTATAGTACTACTTCGTATAGTATATTATAAGTATTTTTATAACTTAGGTTACCGTACAAACGTTCATTTTGCTTTATTAATTAACTACTATCTATATACTCACAGTTTCATCACAAGTTACGACCAGTTTTTATAAAGTTTTTATGAGTTTGAGTGAGTCTAATTTTAAGTTCTTGCTCCTTTATTACATTCAATATCTTTGCTCTTATCTATATTCATAGCTACAAGTCGTTACGCAGTACGCACCTTTTCGCAAGCAGGTGTTTTGTCTCACAGATTAATTTCCCAGATTATTAGCGACTTAAACGATTGAAATATTAAATCAAATTCGTCATCAGATTGTGCCTAATCACGTTTTGCGACCCCTCTGTACAAGGGGTCTTATTTCACAGCCCCTGTGTTTCGTGCGGGGTCTCAGATTTGATATTAATTTTGTGGAAGAACCGCCCCGATACTCATTAATTCGCGACAGGTAAGTGGTTTTAAACTGCCATTCTTGTTTAGAGATTCATTTTGGCGTAATATATTATGAACGCCATTCGAAATGATATTATAAACCTACGCTAAGAAAGGCATAGAACTTTTAGGCCTAGTTCGTACAAGTAACGGACGGTTTTACCACTCGGTCATGCTTATGGAATTGGCCTAAGCTTTTAGGTAGATAAACCCAGTCAAGTGTGAGTGTTAGATATATATACGTACCGAGGGTTGCATACTTCCAACAATATGTATACTTAATTAACGTTTACAATTTAATGAATATGTACTGGCATTAACTCTTAGTCGATAGCTTGTCGTAAATGTCTTGGCCGGTTGTTTTTTTGTTTTATATGATGTACTGAACCCTAAGAATTCAATTTTGATACGTAGCTTATTTTTAGACTATGCCGTACATAAATTTTCTAACGTCATCATTAGTCGCTCTCAGCCTCTCAATAGATACAGAAACTATGTCTTTCTTTAAAATGGTGCAATCAGCCCGTCGCGGCTGTCCTATTACTAGGTACTTACTTGAAATCACCTGAAGATTATTATTGTATTTGACGATGAAATCTCAATATCTTACCTGAAATAAAAGATAAAGTATTAAAACATGTTATATATACTCGTACTTTGTGTTGTCCATTAAGGTTACAATAGATTCTATATATCTCTTCATAGTATTTACGTCCGGGATATCATTTACGTAAATACATTGTTTTGTTCGCACCAAAACCTTCCAGCATGATATATGCAGAAATTATGCGCATAAAATATATGTAAATAGCGTAAACAAAACATTATGTAAACAACGCGCCAACCGAGAACGAAAAGTAGCGAGGTTCGCGCCACTCGAGTCTCGCGTCTGTCACTGTCATCTGTCAAAAAGTGCGCGAACAACGCGAAATGATAAAACCTTAGTAAACAGAATATAGAAATGAATATATGAAGAAATGGATCTTTATTTGAATGGGTATATAACTTTTGCTGTATTAAATTGTTGCGTTATAAATAAATAATAATGGAAGACGTTGGATTACTGATAACCAACCAAAGCACTGTGATGCAAACTGAAAAAAGGTTATAACCATAGTCTGTATGTAACACTCATTACTCATTTAGCAATATTCGACTGTAACATACAATTACACAATACAGAGCACTGGTTTAAAAAATAATTATAATGTGACGTTATAATTTAAACTTTATGTAAAAGGCTTTGTCCATATTTTACCAATCAATTTATGCAAACCCCATAACCCGGAGGCCATACCTTGCCACAAATTGATTGCTCTTTTGTAGCCACGAAGCCCTGAAAACCTGTTTGCATTTGACGTATAGGTGTTTACCGCGAAGTGACGCGCCATTTTTCTCGCACGTTCCCGCGCATTTCGTTTGGATTTCGAACGCAACGTCAATCAGAGCCTTCCCGCCATTTCTCACTGACACCACCGGAAGGAGGAAAGATTTAAAAAATAGGGAGTAGTGATTCGGAACGCGGTTCGATGATTCGAAATCTGTTTTTGTTCTGAATTTTGTTTTTTTTTTTAGCAAATCACCTATTACCTCAATCACATCTAAAATTACCTATTTTAGACTGGACCTCATTTGACGAAAGACAAATTTGAAAGACGCATCTCCTCCCAATGGAACACGGCTTCTTCCGTGGGTCTTTTTTTTACTTAAGTAAAATTTGTAGTGGTAGGACTATATGGCAAAGTCCGCCTGGGAAAGTAAGACCTTGGCCAGTTCTTCGACCGCCAAGCAATACTGTGCAAGCACAGTACACACACTCACATGATACACAGTAAACATAAATTACTGGCCTTTACTTGTAGAGATTTAACATTTAATATCGTGAGTGCGGCGCAGGATTATTTCACAATTTCACATGTCTACCACATATACACTGTTATGGGCAGGGGTGATGCTTCCAACTAGGCAAACGGGCCTCTCGTCTAGTCACTATTGTTTAAAAATCGAGCTTAGTTATTTTTCGCACTCAAACTGGGCGTGATCGGATACAAATGTATCCGATCCGAACGATGTTTTCTTTTTAATTTGCACTTTAAAGCACAGGGGCGCAGTAGCGTTCTAACTGACAGTGACATTGACAGGTCGCTTCCGGCGTATGAAAAGTGAAAGGTGATATTAAGAAGATATCAAACAGTAGTGCGGCTATGCAGCATGTTTGTTGGTATTAAAGGTTCATTGAAAGGCATGGGTATCGTATTACATAAAGTTACAAAGTGTAGGAGAGTGATTTGAACCGGAAAAAATGCTCAAATGCAACTGACTCGCATATTGAGGGTTCCGTGGCGCCACAGTATAAATAATAGTACTACGCTAGCTAGGTAGCTAGGCCGGCCACGTAAGCCTCATGGTATATGAACTCTGACCCAAAATTCCCAGGTCCCAGCTCGGTGCGACGGCCTCACCTTCAAAACTGGAAAAGAGGCATTTGCCCAGTATTGGGACTCTATAGCCCGGCAATAACTACGCTACCTACGCGGCTTAAATAGCTGACAAATAGGTCTTGAAATGGAAACTTTTTTATAGTAGTAGGATAGTAAGATTTCTATGCAATTCTGTGAAATAATTATATACACCTAACATACCTACATGTCTAAGAAAAATTCAACAATTTTTTTAAAAGTCGTATCACGCGAACGAATACCAATCAAAAACCTTAGGAAACAGAAACGCGATAGTTCGGAATTCTAATCAGGCACGCTAATTCGTTGGCGGCGAGATCAAAGCCGGCCACGGGCGAATTGCAGCGCTGCGTACGCGCAACGAAACGCTCCAGTTTGAATTATGTTTGGATTAAGTTACATTTTTGGTGCAAAACTTAAAGGAAAAGCGTTTTCTGTTACCTTACGCCTGGATATTTTTCAGAACGCTCAACAACAATCATTACAGGAATACCTTGAATGTTTGGCCCTGGAAACTGCGGCGACATGATTTTATCCGTTCCCAGACGTCAATTTATATTTATTTCTATGTTTTAAAGCATAAATAAACAATAGGAAAAAGAATGACATCTGGCAGGATTTGAACCTGCCTACGAGCAATTTCTGAGTTTCCGTCCCAACTGCTTTGCCAATTAAGCTACAGGAGTCTCTGCCTTACACGTCATAATTTTCAAACTGTTTTAGCCAACAACTAAAGCGTTAATACCCAAAATGTGGAAACAATTCAAATAAAATATTCAATTATATATATTTGATCGGGTTTCAGTTGTCTAAGCAATTTTTTTTTGTTTGCGTTTTATCCCTGTCTAATGTTAAGCAAGGATGCGATTTAAGATCCCCCCCGTGGGTACCCGCCTTGTCGGGGCGGGGGGGCTTAGTAGCCGTGAGAAGTGTCCCCACGGTGAAGCTAAGAGGTACCCGAGGTGGGGCCGCGGAAGCGGCCACCGGGACCGAGGGACAACCGGGTGGTGGCCTCATCAAGGGCTTTCCTTGAGGGGGCACCCACCGGGTGTGTTGTGGTGGGGCTGCGGGATGGGGACAGGCCAGAGGGGCCAGAGCGCCCCATCCCCAACGGCCGAAGTGGCAGGCGGCGGGGCCACTCACCTGACCCGCCGCATGGAGGCCAGGGCGTTCGGACGTAGGGCCGTCCGGCGCCCATCTCGCTGGCATGGCCTCCGAGGTGGATGCACGATGTGTCTGGGTGTTCGGACACATCGTCATCGGTGCGGGAGGAGTTTCGGCTCCCCGTGGTGGGCCCGAAAGGGCAGCGCGGTCGAGGTCGCGGATGAATGCGAGAGCGTACCCGTGACCTCGACAATAGGCGCAGTGTGGGAACACCGTTGGGTTTTTAGTCGGTAGGGGTGCCATCGAGTCTCACTCTGGCATCGAGTCCGACATAACCCTCCTGCGCCCTGGCAGGAGGGTATGCGTAAGTGCATTTCCCAACGTAAAAAAAAAAAAAAAAAAGGATGCGATTTAAGATGGAGCACTAACCTACAAGAATCTCAATTACACTAATGATAAAATACTTTTAAAATCCTGAAACATACAACAAGTAAAGTCACTCTGCAAATGTTATATTCTTAACATTCTTAGAGGTTGGTATACTCTTAAAGATCTTTAAATCGACTTTTGATGTAGAAGGTTATAAAATTACATGATTTTTGTTCAATTATTTCTTTCATTATCGCTTATAACTTGTGGCACATGAGCTAAGCCCGTTTAGCATCTATTGCAACACCGAGGTAGCGCGCAGCTTTCCGCAGTTATTTGTGACCAGGGAGCTAGATACACAGCTACTTGCACTCTTTTCGAGCAATAGCTGATGTTCACGGCACTGCTTAAATTAAAGTTTGATTTAATTACTTACGGATACCTCTCGGAACTTTATAAGACAGGGTGCCGATTTATTGGCTAATTCATTTAGCCAAAAAAATCGGCTCCAGACATTAGTTCTCGAATACTCAGCTTTAAAGACAATTAATCAAAGACATCAGGCGAGATAGTACTCAAAAGCAAGACCATAATAAATAAATATACTATTTAAAACAAACAAAAAACAATAGGTGTTTAAGACATTTTACCATGCACAGAACCATGTATCAAAGTCACGATCTTTAAAATCAGTCACCACAAAGACATCACAAAGAAAGTGAAACATAGTACATCATAGCAATACATATTATACGTTCATATGATGCTAATACATTTAAAAAAAATTTGCAAGCGAGAAGGCGCGAAATCTGAGGATGAGTACACCTAAATTGGCTTCATTCGGGTTAATGTTTTGCCAAATGTACAAATTCGACAGCACTGAACAAATTTTAATGTTAATCTAGATCATATTTCCTATTTTTGTAGGTTTTCCTAGTTGGCTATTTTTTAGAAAACACGTTTGCGAATAATTTTCTCGATAGAAAAAAAACGTAATATAACCTCTAAAAATGAATTTATTAGTAAATTTTTCTTTGTCTTTTTGTATGACCAAAATTAGTAAAGGTTACGAGTAATACTTTAATATATCTTACTATTGAACTAGTTTTTTTTGTTTCGTAATAACTTTATTGCAATGAATTATTTTCCAACAAAATTACTGTACGAAACATGGCGCAAGCGGCGCCGGCTTCTCTTTTTTACCTATGTAATTAGACAGAGACCACAAACGCCCGGAGGATCAGCAATTGTCAGCGTCTTAAGAGGTGATCTTCACAAAACTTCGGCAAGCAGAAGCGGCTTTAGCTATAAAATAAGTAGCAGAGAAAGCGCAGAGGCGTAGGTAGAATAACCACCCTAAATGTCAAATTCAATGTTTCCAAAACGGGACTTCAAAAAGCTTTCTTTCCGCCCTCGCGTCACGCACCATCACAGCGACCTTCTCCGAAGTTCCATAAAGAATCCAATCCATCATCGTTCCACACATCAGAGAACATGAGGCACTCATTACACTCGAGGGAATAAGCAGTTAGCTGTAAAAATAATGTTGGTTAGCTTGGTACCTTGTCTCACTACGCACAAAGATTTAGGTTTTTTTTTATATTCGTTTCTTAGTTCCACAGACTACGGGTCTAAGTGCCTTTTGTCAACTTTCACAAGTTTTACACTTAGTAACTTAAAAGACAAGGGCTTTAAAATTTAGATATTTAGATTAGACTGGCTTAAAGCATAGCCAAATTTATACAAGGATTTTTTATATTAAGGACCTGTGTATGTCCTAAAACTGCTTCCAGAACCACCGGAGGACGGGCAGCAGCGTCCTCTCGGTTAACGGTGAGCATTCTGCGTTTCCCAAGCCGCCTGCCAAACGTGGAGATTATGGCAACTACTTACTATTAAGAGGGACGCCTTCATGCTTAAAATGATTTTATACAAAGACCGACATTGTCGTCAAATTCACTGTCATGTAAAGAGAGCTCGGGCATTATAGGTAATCGGCTACTCGCGTATAAACAGATTCCGTTGAAATTTTCATGGGACTAATTTGGACTAGGACCACAGAAGAAATAATAGTCTAGGTCATCATCATCAACAGCCGGAAGACAGCCACTGCTGGACGAAGGCCTCGCCCTTAAAGGGAGGTGTTGCCATAATCCCCACGCTTGGCAGGCGGCTTGGGGATCATCTAGGTATCTAGGACTGGGAATAGTCTAGGTATCTAGGACTAAAGGCATAAGATTTTGGCCTAGTCGGTTTGTACCAACTAGATCCCCATACCACCTAGATGCCATTAGACTCTAAGCGCGAAATATCTTAAGCCCAACTTAAGCCTTAGACTAGGACTAATTGATGGCATATGACTAATATGCTTAGACAAATATTTAAAGCCGAACAATGTGTTATAATGCCACTTTCACTGTGTGAACCGCAAAACATTCGATAAAATGAGCAATAAGAATAAATGATACAATCGGTTACGTCGAGGCACTAGGCAAGCGCGATTTATCGACGATCACACGATGGCGGAAACTAACGCAAGCCTTAAAACTGGCTGATTTCGCGCTATTCAAAGGAACCATCAGGTAGGTTCCCCGCAGTGTCTGAAGACAAAGGGGTTCAACCAGTGTGTGTTGCCAGTGATGACATATGGAACTGAAACGTGGTCTTTAACTGCTGGCCTTTTGGAGAAACTCAGAGTCACACAACGGGCAATGGAGAGAGCTATGCTCGGAGTTACTTTGCGCGATAAAATCCGGAACGAAGATATTCGTCAAAGAACCAAAGTCACCGACATAGCTCGCAGGGTTTGCAAGTTGAAGTGGCAATGGGCGCCACATCGTTCAAAGTACTGATAACCGATGGGGAAGAAAGGTTCTTGAGTGGTGACCGCGAACCGGAAGACGCAGCGTAGGAAGGCCTCTCACTAGGTGGACCGACGACATTGTAAAAGTCGCGGGCAACCGGTGGATGCAAATGGCAGGTTGTCGTACAGTGTGGCGGTCTAAGGGGGAGGCCTTCGTTCAGCAGTGGACGTCTCCGGGCTGATGATGATGATGATCAGGTAGGTACCCACTTACACATTGTTACTTTGA
The DNA here is from genome assembly GCA_905404285.2 of Erannis defoliaria. NCBI lineage: Eukaryota > Metazoa > Arthropoda > Insecta > Lepidoptera > Geometridae > Erannis > Erannis defoliaria. Next base: position 15,411,312 of record FR990084.1, read on the forward strand.
CAAGGTACTCATTGGTACGCAGCCAACACGAGAATAAGTCATACGCCATAAATAGAGCTTTAAAGCGCTCTAAAATAGCTTCTTTCAAGTAACGCGTCGACTTCAATTTATTAAAGCTCAAGTGGAACATGGAACAGTGCGAGGAGCACGCTTTAGTGGCTTGAGGCATTGCTGTCACCTGTCAGGTACAGTGACAGTTATCCCGTGAGCAACAAAAAAAAAACAAAAGGCGCGAGTTAAGTATTACGTCGCGTTCCATTATTTATTTTTATTTATTTATTTAATGATACGCGAGCAGCATTATGCTGATGTGCCTATATCAAACAGTGTTGAATTTCAGTATTTGTCTGTTAAGTCTATCTTCTCCTTTTTTATCCATTTATCCAGACTGTTCTTAAATGCGTTTAAGGATTTGGATGAAATTATATCCTCAGGCAACCTGTTCCAATTATAAACGACTCTATTGACGAGGATGTGATGTGCAGTGTTGGTCTGTGATGGAGCTGGCTGCAGAAGAATTTTATGCCGTCTACTTTCTCTAGTGTAGGTTTACGGTACGGTATGGATTACGGTAATATTAACAATTAACACTATAATCTAAGACTATAATATAAATGATCTTTGGACAGACAGCAGTATTTTAAAAAACTCTAGACATTTTGTTGGTCCTTGTTTTACCACGATTTGATGGAAAATGATGTGATAAATCATTTTGCAAAGCGGTTGCGGCGCTACATAAATGTCGGTATCGTTATTTTTATCGATTATTTTGTAATAAATACGGCGCCTGGCGTTGTTATGTTATCGGTGTTAGAGAAGGTCACAATATTGCAATAGGAAACATTAACGATAAACGTATTGTCTATAAAGTATTAAAGAACCAATTATACATTACTAAGTGAGTTTTAAACTTTGATTTGTTTAGAGTTGTAATACTTACGTAGCAATGTTTTTTTTGTATATACTCGTACTCGTTTCGTACTTATAGTAAATCTTGAAAAAAAAAATTGCCTATCACGTAACTGGTTATGGGACAGTAAATAAAAGTCTTGGTTCGTAACCGGTCAGGGTTATGAAAATGGAAGGATTCGTAATTATGAAAACGGAAAATAAGAGTCTTGTTTTATAACTGGTTAGTCTGGTTATAAAACGGCGAAGAAAATTATATGAATATTTAGTTACGAATGCGGATGAAGGAGTTATCTTTGATATGAATCCTATTTTTCTTTTCTACCAGCTAGATGTGTCAAATTCAGCTGTTTATTGTTTTACAACAGACTAAGTATACTTTAAATTTTTGTATTTATGCAAGTAAAATTAACACCAAGTAGGTAAACTTTTTTAGTATTTTTAGTCTTAGTCAAAGTCACACAGTAAAGTCATACACAGTAATTCACAGTCAGCCATGACACACACAGTAAGTCATGTTCTAGTAAGGTCTTGGCAACTTTGCTACAAGCTTCTTCGGAGTTTTGAAAACAACACGAAAAGGTTTGTTGCGCCACATTCACGGCACTTAATGAATAAAACGCCACCATTTTATACATTGTCACCCGAAAAACTCAAGTTTTGAAAAATAATACAATGCGGCGACAAGATTTATTCGCGTTCCCGCCAAAACTCAGTTAACGTTGCTTTATGGTGTTGCTATCTAAAAAATACGGCAAATTAGCACGGCAGCGCCCTCTAATCCTACGATAGTTCTCTTTCCCCACACACTATAACTTAAATATCTCTGCTCATATGCCACCTACCTACCTATCTACGTTACGTAAGCCTGTTAAGTCCCTTATCTCATGAACATATTTCCCAAACTTTCCAGACCATAGCTTAGCATAAAATGGTCTTTATTAAAAACTTTAAGTGAAAATTAACAGACAAAGCGCAGACAGCGAGGCGTTTTTAATCATACCAAGCACTAATTATGCAAGACTCGGGAAGTTCTAGCAGAGGATTGGGTCGGAGAGAACGGCCAGAGTTTAATCAGATGCCAGCTTAATACTGGAGATACTGGGGATACTGCTTGGTGCTTTTTCTGTTCTTTATTCTACAAATTCTCTAAGGAAATATTATTATTTTTATGTTCTGTTTTTTATTCTGTGTTTCTGTTCTATCTGTGTTTCTGTTCTGTCTGTCTGTGTTTTTTTCTGTCTTAATAAGACTTTTTACGACTATTAACTGTTATTTTTTATTAACCTTGCGGTAAAGAAAAAGGTAAATTTATCTTAAAACAACTTAAGATAAATTTAAAACCAAAATCAAAAAAAAACAAAGTCAAAATATATTTATTGCAGTTTGTTGGTAAAACTAGATGTGACATACAGAGTATAATCTGTTTTTAAAGAGCTCCGAAAACAAACTTGTCTCTAAATAGACATGCAATATTAGCCCTGGCATATTCATTACTTGCTAATTATAAGTTATTAGTATTGTTAGTGTACAAAGAAAATGTCATAATATAGTAGTTATGTCAAGTTAAATACAATGTCCACAATGTTATAATGTCATTATTAGATAGTCAATGTTAGTATTCCAATTAAATCCCTTATCATGAATAAATTATTTTACGGTGTAATAGCACTTAGTCAGTAGTATTTTTTTTAATTTCAATTTGAACAGATTAGTATTTAGATCTGTATGGTTTCTTGGCATCTTATTATAGATTACCGGTCCCATACAAAAAATGCTATCATTTAATAATATCTTATTGCGGTTTACTATGAGAAGCTTGTGTTTGTCACGTCTATTACGTTTAGATTTATCATTTGTAAGAGGAAAATAGTTCGGGTAATTTTTAGCAAAGCATGCTACTTCAAAGATGTAAAGTGACGGAAGTGATAGAATTTTAAATTCAATAAATTTTGGTCTACAGCTATCAGTGCTGTTAAGTCCAAACATTACTCTAATGCCAAACCAAAACAAAACAAACCCTAAAATGTAATATATAAATACAACACTTACAATAAAAACCCATTGTTGATGGAAAACTGTCCTGAATGCTGACGGCATTGCCACGTTGGATGGCAGTGCTAAGTTTCTTAGTCTGTTATTTCTGCATTTCAAAAGCGAAGAAAAAAAAACAGAATAAAAAAATTATATTTAAATATTTATAATTTTCGCCGAAACTATACGATAAATATAAAGGGTTATACATAACGGTATTACTAAGGTGAAAGCCATCGTAATTAGCATTGTGTACAACTTTTACTATGATGGCAACCGCGAATTCTTGACAAATAACAGCGTGCTATTTACTTATGTGAAATGCAAAAAGAAAATGTTGGCTGCCTGACCGCTAAGCATTAGTAAGCTAAAAGCCTAAGCCTCTTAGCCTCAACTAAACCTACACCCAAGCGTTACCCAATTCCTATGAAAGTTAATCCTCAATCCCATAAGTTTCAGACCTTTCTACCTCCACTAATCTCTTACTAAAAGAGACAAAATCCACCACCCTTGTCTAGGAAGTTTCGGGCAGATCCTGTCCGTTTTAATTCGGGTACACTTGGATACAAGACAAACGCATTTGCTCACTCGACGTTCGGATACAAGTTGGTACGCAAACTCGAATGTAATTGTGTGTTCTTGCTGTTATTTGAGGAGAAGACGGAAATGTACTCCGATTCGACAACGGAATCGAGTTTGTAATACGCGAAGCGAACCGCATGTTCACCGCCTCTTATGTTTATTACCTCTTGTTTTGAAAGCTAAGTAAGAGATAACTATTAAAAATAAAAAAACTATCTTTCAGACAAAATATCCATACAGTGTTAGTACTTAGCAAACCTGTGATATTATGTTAGTAGTCGTTTTCCATTAAAGTAAATTATAGATAATATTATTCAGCAAGAGATTGATACACTCAACTGCAAGTATAAACTAAGACAGTTAGTCACACACACACATACACACAGTCAGACACAGAGAAATTAAAAAATAGCAATGATCACAGAGCGAGAGAGAGAGCTAAATGCTCCAAGCACTGGGCTGTTTTTCTTTACGCATTTTTTATTATTATTCATCATTTTGCAAAGACGATGTAATTATATTAGTCTAAAGGAATATTTTCATATTTAACTCCAATAATTGGCAAGAAAATTACATATTTTAGCTTATTACATTACTTATACGTTTACTAACCTTGCAGAAATAGACCGGTTATGACTAAAAAAAAAAACAAATTGTCAAGTGTTTCGATTTTTCCAGACTTCTAGCGTAAACTACGATTATCGTCATAGTAATCAACCTATTATCGTCCACTGGACATAGGCCTCTCCCATGGCACGACGCCACTAGTCCTGTGTCGATCGTGATTGAACGAATCAAAACGATCGAATCGCGCTTTCTGCGTGACCGACCTGTGCCCTTATCATGGACGTTCGTGATTCTGATTGCGAGCGTGCGCGAGCAGGAGGGCGCATGGCGCGAGTGGTTTAGTACGAGCAGGATGGCATGCTATCGCAATCGGAATCGCGAACGTCCATGATAAGGGTGCCGGTCGTCAATCGTTAAAGACCCGGGTCGTGAATGATCGACGCGCGGCACAAGATCCGCGGCACTTGCCATTCATAACGATCTTCTGATCTGCGACCGACCGAGAGACCGAGAGCGAATGAATGACCGGCGATTGATGCAACACCAACCGGTTTTGTCTCGGTTTTCTTCGATCAATCTCGGTGAAATTGCGTACCTAGCTAAATTCAACTCTATATTAGACGTAAGCCTTATTTTTATTTGTAGGTTCTCGAGACCGATGAACGACGTTTTGACCGAATCTTTTTGCTCGGTCACTTGGCTCGTCGGTTACAAAAGATCGAGATCTCCGAAAATGACCGACCGACACAGGACTAGACGCCACACAGCCCGATCTTCGGTTTAAACCTTTGGTTAAAACGAACGTTTTAGCAGTGTAAACTTAGATAGGAGTTCGTACTAAGCCCTCTTATTTAAGCTACCTATCCTTAGTACGGAACGGACTGAAAGCAGCAGTGTTCTGTTTGGTCCCGATATAGATTTATTAGCCATGTAGAGACGGCGATGGCGGGCATGCCAGTTGTTTCTTTGTGTCCGGAAATAGTCAGACTCTGAGTTGTCGGCTCGTCTCAGATCCAACCGGGGTGTGACTGAACGGTTCGAACAATCACACTATAGTAGCGCTCGTGGCGTAGCTTGTCTAGGTGATCCTAAACGATCACCGATGTTAAGCAACTGACGGTCCGGTCAGTCTTCGGATGGGTGACCATGAGTGGCATTTATTTCTGAGCGCTACCGTGGGTCGGATGACACGTTAAATTGTTGGTCCCGGTTGTTTGTTCTAGTTTCTATAACAACAACCGTCAGCCATGTCGGAGGCCTTCGGGCGGCACATTAACTCTGGCACTAGGGCTGGCCAGTCAGCCTATACGAACTTACTTACTATAGTAGATTACTCACCTAGGGAGCAAAAGTAAAGAATGTTTCAGATGTCATGATTATCGTCTCCCGACACTCCCGAGGCGAAGCCGAGGGTGACAAACATGAGATCTGAGGCTTCTTTTCTTGCTCCCGTGGTGTGTATACGATTTTAGGTGCCGCTGCGGGGAAGAATTTGTCCTTTTCGGTCCGCGTAGCGGGGATAAAGTAGCCACGTTAGCCCCGCAGGCACGTAAATATTATAAACTGCAAAGAACTCATTGGTACGGGCCTAGGATTAATCCGCGACTTCAAGATTTCAAGTCGAGTGGTCTCCAGATTTGGCTAGGTTATTATAATTATAGGCCTATATAGCCCCCTTACCGTTATACCTTGTACCAACTAGGCCAAAATGTCATACGCCTAAAGCTACGCGACCTCTGAGGAATCGGCCCATACAGAACGTACCTATGCGGCATTGTCGACGCTCCATAGCCGATAGTATGGGCCGATTCCGACTCAGAGGTCGCGCAGCCTATTGGAGCGTCGGCATTTATAAAATACCGACGCTCCAATAGGGTGCGTTCACTGTATTCGGATGTTGCATCTTGTTTATCGACAGTATGATGTCATCGGTAGAGCTACCGGTATCTTCCGAATGGCGAGTTCGCTGCGGATGACTTCATCGGCAAAAATACCTGTATCTTCCGAATGGCGCGTTCGCTACGGGTGACGTCATCGGCCGAAATACCGGTATCTTCCGAATGGCGCGTTCGCTACGGGTGACCTCATCGGCAGAAATACCGGTATCTTCCGAATGGCGCGTTCGCTGCGGATGACGGCAGCGGCAGAAATGCCGGTATCTGGCATTGCCGATCCAGTGCACGCAGTCCCATACAAATCAATACAAAGCAACAAATCCGTCCGCTCCGACACGTCGACGCGTAGCTTTAACCTTTTGAATAAACTTTCAAAACTTTTAAACAAAGTTTCTCAACTGCAGTTATAAAACGTCTGATCCGAAACTAACCGAATGCGTTATAGCGTGTTTGAATAAATAAAGAACAGCTTTATTACTTGTTTTGATGTTTAGATCGTTATTTCTTAAGCCCCGAATAAATAACGGCATTTGTATTGGTAAATCGATTAATGCACGAATTTAATAAATGAATAATTGTATATACTTTGTTACTTAATTAAAATTTATGGATTCATTCTTGAGGAACAAAACTACCATTGCATACCTTATCAATTATATATATTTAATTATGGGTCCATAAATAATATTTAAAACCTTTTATAATATGACTGAATTCCATAATGTTGTAGCTTTCGGCCATTAGTAAGAATTAGACATATACTAAATCATTGCAGCGAATAAAACAGCTGTTCCATACATCCATTTACAGCAGCTATGGTCGAATTTAATTTAATTTAATTTATATGTATTGTTATACACTTAACTGCATTATATAAATATCACAATAATGTGCTTAAATAAGTACCTGTTTCTTCAGGGTACAAAAAATAACTTTCCCATAAAATGTTTCCTGATTGGTCCCAAGTATTAAAAGCTAAAGTTTTACATTGATTGAGTACCAAGAAAGGCTTGACTCTGGATACCTTTGTTACCTTTTATACAGGTTTATGCAACGGCACTATTAAGATATGGGTCACTGTACTAATCATTACGAATAACTTTTACTATGTTGTTTACCCCAAAATGCATGGGACAGCTAAGCGATTTTTTTATTTGCCGGCGTAATATTATTCACAATGATAAATGCAATAACTTTCTTTTGGCTTAGTGTAAGCATATATCTATTATAGACTGCCTTATAGCTTATAGCTCAGCTGGCTCTGCCTCTCTCATGTCTGTATCTCTCTCTTTTTCTCTCCTCTCTATCTTTCTCTTTCTCTCTCTCTCTCTTCCTCTCTCTCTCTTTCTCATCTCTGCCTTGATAGTTTGATACCCAGGACAAGCATATTATGTGACGAACATAGATGTTTGTTTTGTGTCTATGTATTCATCATCAGCCCGGAGACGTCCACTGCTGAACGAAGGCCTCCCCCTTAGACCGCCACACTGTACGACAACCTGCCATTTGCATCCACCGGTTGCCCGCGACTTTTACAATGTCGTCGGTCCACCTAGTGGGAGGCCGCGCCTACGCTGCGCTCCCGGTTCGCGGTCGCCACTCAAGAACCTTTCTTCCCCATCGGTTGTCAGTTCTGCGAGCGATGTGGCCTGCCCATTGCCACTTCAACTTGCAAACCTTGCGAGCTATGTCGGTAACTTTGGTTCTTTGGCGAATATCCTCGTTCCAGATTCTATCGCGCAAAGTAACTCCGAGCATAGCTCTGTCCATTGCTCGTTGCGTGACTCTAAGTTTCTCCAAAAGGCCAGCAGTTAAAGACCACGTTTCAGTTCCATATGTCATCACTGGCAACACACACTGGTCGTAGACCCTTGTCTTCAGACACTGCGGGATTTTGGACGAGAAGATATTACGCAATTTTCCGAACGCTGCCCATCAGAGTTAGATCCGACTTCGGGCGACCTCTTTGTCGAAGTTGGACCTACCTAACTGAACAATCTGTCCAAGGTAGTTGTAGTGGTCAACAACTTCGAGAGTATCGTTTCCAACGACAACCGGTACGGGCACAACATGAACATTGGACAAGATCTTTGTCTATGTATTTTTGGCTACGCCAGAAATTCAGACCACGGTTTCAGATTTTGACACATTTATTTCTAAAACCAGCGCTGCCATCTATCACTCTACAATTTTAGCACAGATCCGATACAGATAATCGTAATTAGCTGCAGTAATCCTGTTCCAACGTGGACACTTTAATCTTCCCTTGTTGCTACTTTGTTTGCTCTAGCGCGACTGCCCTCGTAGCGCCGATCTCCCTTGCTCGCATTTTTTTTAAATGCCGGGACGGCGGGAATAGGTTTTACTCATTATAAAAAAAAACAAAGTATAACTTATTAAATGATATAAAATATGCATGAAATTAATTATCTTCCATTCGTATGGGTTATTAAATAGTATTTTATGAAAATATGTGGATACTAAGCAAAATAATCAACAACCAATAATCAAAAATAATATTAGTTATACAAATAGTGGATCACAAAAATAATCTTCATCAATTATTGGTGGCCAAACTAAACTCTAGTACAAAATAAATTAATTAATAATAACGTTAACTCTTACAATACTTAACTAGACTGTAATGTAACCTAACAGCTCGGCCTTCCTGCAATGGCACGAGTCCCTTCGTGCAGTTTATATAGTATGGGCTTATTGGTAACTAGATCTTCATTCATTTATTTATTCATTGTGTGCATTACAATTATAACATAACTAAATGACGGTACAAATACCCTGTTAGGGCGCTGCAATAATTGAGAGGTAAACACTGGATAAACATTAGCTAGATATTAGACTAGGTACATGCACCTAACAAATATTAATCTACTAATATTCTATACGATACTTATCTCTTAATATTATGTTAAAAATCTATTATATTGAGTATTATATTAAGTTAGTATCTATTATGTAAGTATTATCCCTGTATCTTACTGGTGTTTAATATAGTCTAGACTAGGTATTATAGTACAAACTGTTACAGTAACAGTACTTTCCTTATATTATATAAAAAATATCTTGTACAAATTAGCTGAGATCACAGTAGGTACTTAAACTTATTTAATTTAAAATTTATTATTGTTAGATAATCTATTTCTCTACCATTTGCCTTCCATAAATTCTTGGATAATATAATAGGCCTTTTCAATTAGGTAGTATTGACTTAATTTTATGTTTAAGCACGCTATCTTTACTTCTATTTCTTATGTTGTCTGGTAGCTTATTATAAATTTTAGCGCATCTGTATTCAGGACTACTTTTATATATTTCTAGATTAGGTACAGGAAGGGCTAATTTGATCTCACGGCGCTTGTTTTTATCGAAATTAAATAGAGACAGGTTTTTCCTCACAAATACTACAGCTACTTCGAGTATATAAAGGGAAGGTAGGGTGAGCACTTTTTCTTTAATAAAATGAGGCTTGCATTTTTTTTCTCGGTTTTACATTTACAATTATTCTAAGGCATTTCTTTTGTGCTATAAATAGAGTTTTTGCGTCAGTGCTTTGGCTCCACATCACGATGCCATAGCGAAGCCATGCGTAGGCATGTCCGTAGTACGCGGACATGGCGCACTCTTTTTTAGTGTTTGTTTTTAATACGCCAAGAACATATGTAAATTGTGACATTTTTAAGCTAATCTTGATCTTAGGCAGCTTATTAGCGGTGGCTAATCATGCATAAATACACATTATTATAACTGCTAAATAAATCTCTGTTTTTGCCACTATCAGTATTTATAATACTATCATCCCTTATTATCAATAGCTACGACACCTTCGTAACAACGCCCGTTCTTACGAAACAAATGTGATGATGACAATCTATCATGATTCATGTTGGAGCTTTTACACAAGGCGATATGGCCCCTGGAAATTGACTACGAATTTGAGATTGACCGTCATGGGGAACTTGTCTTTAGATTATTTACCAGAGTTTATTTACCAGATACTTAGCCCTATTCACCCATGTAAACCTAGAAACATTCCAACGTAGGGGCGTTCACAGCACAATAGATCTACGAACGTCGCACCGTCTCGTCAAGTCGGAGAGGTCAGTGTATATTCTGGGGCCCGCGATCTACAACCATATACCAGCTTCCATTCGGGATGCTCCTTCCACTGAAGCTCAGAGCGTGGTTACAAGAGAATTTGTTTTATTATATTGAAGCTTATTCTAAAATAAGATATTATTCACGTATTTTTATAATTATATTTCATTTTATTAAGTGTTTTTTTTTTGTGATATACCTACTTAATGAGATTTGACGTGTAACTTTGGTGTTATCAATAAACTATTTGTATTTGATCGTAACTAGATCATTTTTATTTTATTTTATACTTTTTGTAGACCCCCGTGTCAGTGAATAGGTGTGTTGGGACTCCAAAGAAACCAAAGTCTTTTAGGACATTAATCTATTGTAGTCGCTAATTTGGTGATTCTGATAGGGGCGACGTTTATAAATGTAGTAAAGCTATCCAGTACAAGTAAGGAGCAGTTTCCCACTTTGCTTCTTCTGTCAGTCTCGAGTGCCAGAATAACAAGAACATGATTCTCTGTCATCGGTTCGTCCATCGGGTTACAGCCAAGCCGCTTAGCCTAAGCGCGTCCACATATGTGGCATGTGTGTGTGTGCACCACTGAAGAGCTAAGAGTAGGCCTTCGCTTTTCTGTGGTGAGCACGTTTCGTATTCAATTGAACAATCAAATTCTTGAATTTGGATCCACCAACTTGCAATTTACGAGTCACTAAGTTTTAATAAGTGTTAACTGTTTACAGACAGTCTGTATTGCAAAAGGTATGCTCAGATTATAATATTTTGACGACGTGCTCGTATTCATGCGACGCGATAATAGCCAGAGGTTCTAGCTCGAACGAATTCTACTTTTCCTCATCTGCAGCATTTTTTCGTCTAATGTACGACATCGGCTGCAAGATACCTTTGATTGCATTGAAGTAAGATGCCAGCCAACCCGTTTTTTTTTTGCTATCGTCCGTATGAAGTTGTGTTTCTGCTTGAGAATCGTACAAAGAGAGCAGTGGTTGTTCAGACAGTAACGTTCTAACCTGTAGAAACGATTTCTCCCTGGACTCATTCCATACACATTCGGTTTTTTTTGGAGATCTCTGTCAGAGATTTAGTAGAGTTAGTTAGTTCGAGTATTATTATTATCATCTGTATTAGCACATAATTTTTGATATGTGTTAGCGGAGCGTTCAAAGGTGACCGTTTATGTTAACAGTGTAAGAATGCCTGAAGGACCGCGAGTCGCCAGCGATGAAGAAATAGATAAACCGTCGCGGCGGCGCGGTGCAGTGCGAGGCATTCGGACCGGAGGCGGCGCGGTGCAGCGTCGGAAGAAAAAAAGAAAGGAGGGCTCTGGGCTTCGAGCAGTTTGGGTTGGACGCCGAAACGAAAAACAGACTATTCTTTATGAAAAACAGATTGAGAGTTATATTTGCATTATCTCAGCAAAAGAGTCATGTTAACCCGGAATAAACTTAATAATGGTGTATCAACAGTGTTTACTTACACTTCAGAAGTGGGATCTGAACAAAATCGCCCACCATAGCTACTGGATTTTGTGTTTCAGAATAACAACGAACTACGTGAAAAGTTGGATCTTGCTTCTACAATAGCAATCAAGTACCTACAAGCCTACAACAATCAAGTGACAAAGCTGTGCTGTTGGAAGTCTGCTGACGAGTCTACTACTTGACGGTGAAGTTGGTATAAGTTGGAAACGTAAGGTAGATAATATTACCTACCTACCATTCTTAACCACTTGTGATATCGGTAAGTTATGTTCAAACTGTTAAGGTATCTACTGTCTGCCTAAGGTTACTATAAAACCTGCTCACTGCATTCTTACAATAACCGTTTCATCAAATGATTGTGTTTGGAATAACAATCAAGGTATCTACCAATCTGCTATCAATATAGAAAATGTCGGGCTTCATTCACTTTGTGTATGCAGGTTTTCTTGCAATTCAGGTTAAATTGAACTAGACAACAATTATTATTATAGGTATAGGTAATATTAATACAATAATATGCCTATCCAGTTAGTTATGACCATATAAGTACTGAACCACCTACTCATAAATAATATGAATTGGTAGTGATACAGATAATGCAAAATGCGAATAAAATAACTAACATTTTAAAACAGAATGACTTTTAAACTAATACCGAACTGACCGCCATTTCACTACGATGTTGATTCATTTATCGTTGTAGCAAGGACAATAAACTATTTATTGGAAATGAAATACAACTATTAGTATGCTAGACTATGTGGTACTGTCCAGGATTTTATCTTTCAAAAGAAAATATTGTAAATACAACACACCTGTTTTACAGTCATGGTGATATGGAAACTAGCTAAATAGGGAAAAGCATTCTCGACCTGATATATTCTCGACCGATGACCTGATAGCTTGTTGAGATGTGTTTAAAACCATTCAGAAAAGAGATTTTATGGAGAATTTAAATAACTGTCATCATACTTATATTTTTATTGTATTAAAACTACATCGTTAATAAACAATTAACAACATTGAAATATCAAAATAGAATAAAATGCTGTATGTGGCCTTATCTATCTAAAATGTCATGTCTCATGAATCTAAAGTACTATTTGGTGGGCAAGGAAGTCATTCTGCCCACAGGATACAATGCAAGGATATCAATACAGAGCAGGTCCACAATTAAAATACTCATTACATGCACAATACTTTCAATATTAAACTGGGTATATAGTGATGAACAATGTAGGGAGTCCCTATATTGTTCATAATTGTTCAGGCTAAAATAAATCTAACAAGATAATATAAGTACTTCCGCTTTCTCAAAACTTACCAAAAGTAAATAAGTATATTTTAATACAACCTATTTATATGGTATTTGAAATCAAAGCGAGAGCGCAAGAGACAGGTAAAATTTATACATAATTATTATGATCCAAATTACAACTTTTATTTAAAAAGAACGATAGAAATAAAATTTATTTTGTAACATTGGTAAGGTATTGTCTATAACTAATTAACAATCCTGGGATGATATCACAAAAATGGCTTCAATTCAGCATAATGCTGTAATTATAAAACAGTGCTGATCTTCCGTTAGGCCGATCCAAGCAAGGTCACGAAAGGCTAAAGCAGTGAAACGATTCCAAAAAAATATAATTCATTATTAGTAATAAAGATTCAAAATTTGTAGCTCGCCCTGAACTGAGACCTCGCGATAGTTCAACTTTCATCGTTTAGGGTAGTTATACTAAAATAATACATTGAATGAAATGGAAACGATGAATTGAATAAAATTATCAAATAATTTGTATGGACTGCCATAAATTTCTTTGTAGTGCTCATTACGGTTTACACAGTAAAGGAGTACCAATGAATTGCCATTTCATAAAAAAAAAATAAAAAAAAAAAATAAAAAAAAATATTTAAAAAAAAATATATATATATAGCTTGAGAATCCATCCCCAAAAGAACATTACTTACATTATAGTTATATTATTGTAGACACCAATTATATTCTCAATTTTGATTGTTATAATGTTACACATAAGTATTTATTTATTTATTGATGTGCCTATATCAAACAGTGTTGAAATTCAGTATTTGTCTGTCAAGTCTATCTTCTCCTTCTTTATCCATTTATCCAGACTGTAGCTGAAGTAGCTCTGCAAATCGTAGAGTTGCATGATGTGTATCACTGCATCAGTTCATACTTTACGGGTATGGTTTGTTGATAGTATATGGGTACTTGCTACTAGTGCCAAATGTCAATTATGGGAATGCCTCTCTCGTGGATCTACGATATTTAAATGATCATGTTCTATTGGACCAAATTCTTTTGGTTTCTCGGCAATTGATAAATCGGTCCTGACCTTTTAATGAAAATTTTAAGTTAAAGCCTATGACATTTTGAGAATGACCGCACTCTTATGTATTTAATTAAATTGAAGAGCTAAAGTATGAAATAGTGTTGGTGGACTGGTTTTCCTCTTACTAAGGTACTATTAGTAAACCTGGACCCTTTAAGAGACACAAGTAATGGCAAGTACCTGCTCGGTTCAATCTAAATAGCTAGCCATTGATTAAATACATCCAACCGTATTAATAACTAGCTGTTGCCAGTGGCCCCGCCCGCACAGGTATAACTTATTATAGGCAGGTTAAATTAGAAATGGCAAATATGTTTGCATTATGAATAATGGAATTTCACAAGTATTAGAAATACTTGCACCAGCGCTAGCTATAGCCATAAGTTGGCAGCGCTGTAGCGGTAGTAGTTAGTGTGCACAAGTTTATAAGTATCTTATTGACAAAAAGAAAGACTAGTTATGGCTAGAGCAACAGAGGAAGCATTTACCCAGACGTTGCACAAATCGGTAATTTTTTCGGTCACTCTAATTAATGTAACGCTAGAAGCTACTTCGACGGTTCCGCTTAGTTTGATTACTAAAGTTTAGTTTTTGTAACTTTCAAAACCGTTCGTTTGACAGTGGTTATGTTCTAGCTGTGTTCGAGTTGCGGTGCGGTTAAAGTTCAATTGTGGTTTAGCTGTAATATTTTAGTGCGATTGACCTCCATGTTAACACTAATCAATCGCTCATATAATCAGAACATACTGTTCATAAACAAACTTTAATTTCAACAAATTCAAATTGAATGCCTACTAAAACTAAGTGAATATTATAGTATGATTTAAATGGTTCTCCCTCAATTCGTGAACCACTTCTTAATGGAATTTCACTTAGAGTGCGACTAACTAGTGTTACAACATAGTGTGTAAAGACTTAAATGTTATTCACATAATTCTGTCTTAAATAACATATTATGCTTGATGAATCCGTTTAGGTAACTGCCAGCCTAATAACTTATTAGTCTCCAATCAGTTTATGATGATATTCGAAGTTAAATTATTTTCATCTGAACCTGTCATATTTTTTAATGAGTAGATAAGAAAAATATATCTTATTTCCAGTAGAACATGTAACTATGAAATACAGTATAATTATTGTATCAGATAACTGTAGATTCAATTATGGTTGATTCAATCCTTCAAAGTAAAAGTACTTTTAGTAATGTTTCAAACAGAAGTAAACAACATATAAATTGTTAAGTATGTACTAATTTTATATATTAATTATATTTACCTAGTTGTTTGTATTTTTTTTTAAACAAAATACATACCTAATTAAATTAAATGCTTAATGATATTTTGCTTACATCTTAATAAACAATATATATTGTATTAAAATTCATTTATTTCAAATATTAAAAATCCATATAAAATACATAAAATTGTTACGAAATAAAATAATAGTCACAAATTAAACATAAACTAAAATTAAAATTATTATATTGTATTGTAATTTAATATATCATATTAATGAAATTTTGTTAAGTTCGTAATATGAGTAAAGCAACTACATAATAATGCCAAAATTATTTATAAAGGCTATGTCAGTTATTAGTTCAACCTTTGAGGGGACGGCGATGTATGCCGAATCACAGGTCTTGAACCTAGTTCGGCAGCAGTCTACCTGATTATTATAAAACACTAGACTAGCCAACTACTTTTAATGTTTAATTTGTGAAACTTTAAGTAATAAAGATATTATTTTTATATTATATCAGATGTTATTACAGTCTGTATATGTATAACGGAAAAATTTACATTTTAAAATAAGTATAAATAAAGTAACAAAATATATATATATACGGATTGTTAGGTAAGTCTTCGGATGGGTGACCGTGAGTGGTATTTACATTCGGACGCTACCGTGAGTTATATGATACATTCAATTGTTGGTCTCGGTTGTTTTGGTCTATTGTTCTGTAAAAATCAACCATTAAGCTATGTCAGCTTATAAGCCTTTGGGTGGCACGGTGGCTCTGAAGCTGGGGCTGGCCGCTCATTCTATACGAACTTACTTAATTACCAATAATAATAAAAAGATGCATGGTTCTTATTAGAGTAAATAAATTGGAAAAGTACAAAGTAGTAAGACATCCTATTTCAGTTGGAGCCCCATGTGCGGCTGGGCTTAAAGTTTATTCGTCTATCTTCTACTTTTGTCCTTGCTTCGAAAACGATATGTAATTCAGGTATACACACAGTAAAGTATACAGCTGGAAATATTTGGAAGTTATTTTATCTTATATTATCTTATATTATATTATGTATAAATATATATTGGATAGCATTTAATATACACATTTAGCTAAATGTGGCCGCCTTGTCAATGTTACTTCGCGAATATAAATCTGTGTTTAGATTTGTTGTTTTTTAAACATACCTAACTACTAAAATAATCATACAGGTATGTTCTTCCATAACTAGTAAAGGTGGATTAAACATTTAGATTGTCTCTACAAATATGTACAAAACCGAGAGAATCTTTCATCGCTACAATATTAGTTAAACATAACCAGGTAGCAGTTTAGATACTGTGTTACCTACAAAGCGATATAGCTGAAAATGCACAGAAGAGACGTCAATGATGTCTGAAGGAATGATTATGTATCTTACTCTCTTCCTATCATAAACTACGCAAGTTTGACAGGGTAGCGTGTGTAATACGCTCGCATTAAACTTGGGAATTCTTTGACTCTAAGGACTAGTAAACTAAAAATGTATGTCTAACATGTCCATGTTAACCAAGTACATGCATGTTGGAGAGGGATTGGCAACTGGACCATGTGCTTGGGGGAGATGTCCTAAGCCTTCAATGTACCACTGTGCATTTCAGTCCTTTTTTTTACAGCTCTTAGTCTGCCTACTAACAAAAAATAACAATCATAAACTTATTCAAAGACGTAAGTCCTAGAGTCATACTGCCTTTTAACTATGTGTTGTCAGATCTTGAGTCGGAGTGAGCATGCCGCCAACGCTGACAGTGGCCAGGCCAAATGAACAGTGACACTGTCGACGCTGACAGGGGCCTGTCGGGTGTCGGAGCGAACCGACTGTTGAGGCAGAGAGAAGTCAGGCCAGGCGTTGGAATGAGCAGGATGGAGATGCTGCCATCAAGCAACAGTGCTTGGAGTTGAACGAGTTTTATGTTGGAGTGAGCGTGCTCCGCCCGCGCAGCGGCTAGACGCAGGACCTAGAGTTACTGACGTTAGCGTTGCCGGGCAAGAATCAGAGTAAGAGAGATGCTGCCATCAAGCAACAGTGCTTGGAGTTGAACGAGTTTTATGTTGGAGTGAGCGTGCTCCGCTCGCGCAGCGGCTAGACGCAGGACCTAGAGTTACTGACGTTAGCGTTGCCGGGCAAGAATCAGAGTAAGAGAGATGCTGCCATCAAGCAATAGTGCTTGGAGTTGAACGAGTTTTATGTTGGAGTGAGCGTGCTCCGCCCGCGCAGCGGCTAGACGCAGGACCTAGAGTTACTGACGTTAGCGTTGCCGGGCAAGAATCAGAGTAAGAGAGATGCTGCCATCAAGCGATAGTGCTTGGAGTTGAACGAGTTTTATGTTGGAGTGAGCGTGCTCCGCCCGCGCAGCGGCTAGACGCAGGACCTAGAGTTACTGACGTTAGCGTTGCCGGGCAAGAATCAGAGTAAGAGCACCGCCTGTGCAGCAGCTAGTCGTCGGGACCTAGGGTTACCGACGCTAGCATTACCAGGTGACGATCAGAGATGACCATGAGATGACCACACCAGAGACCGTATTATAAGCAACCGAAGTCTTAATTCCGAATGCATATACTGGAACAATAGTTTGATGTGAATAGAATGAGGCCATTCTATGAATACGGGATGGCCGAAACGGAATCATAATACCTAATATTCATCGTACTAAATTCCGGATATGGACAAGTAATACCAGAGGTTATCTAAGCTGAGGACCACATCACCAGTGAAGGAGGAGCTATAAATGATTTGTATCCCTTTATTATTTTTCTTGGTTTCATACACAAAGCAGATTAACCGCTTCGTATATGAAATCTGAACCAAAGACATTATGGTCTGAAAAATGCTAATGGCCTTACTTCAAAACACTGCTTGAATGAACAATTGAACGTCATTTAACTTATGCGCGATACAAACATGAAGTACGCAGTACTAACATAATGTCATTTAACATTAGGCGGCGTTTATAAGTAAGACCAAGAGAAAAGTCATAAACCTAGTAATTGTATCTTTCAGACATAATAAGTGAATCTTCTATTCACTTGTTACTCTTCACTTGCTTTGAAGGAGTGAGGCCGCTAAAGTAGCTAGTTTTATCTTCAATATGTCTAGACCTACTCGTGTAGTCTATTATGACTGTCATACAGCTCAGTTGGTAATAACTCTGCTTTGGGACCTGTAGGGTGTGGGTTCGATTCCGGACAAACATTTATGTGACAAACACAGATGTTTGTTCTGTGTATGTTGTGTGTATGATAAGTGTCTTCAATACGCCCAGACCTACTCGTGCGGTCTATTGTGATTGTCTTATAGCTCAGCTGGTAATTTGTCTGCTTGAGAGTTGTAGGGTGTTGGTTCGATTCCCTCACCGACAAGGCATTTATGTACCGAGCAAAGAACGAATGTTTGTTCTGTGCCTGTATGTTGTATGTATACGATAAGTACATGTATAATGTTTGCTCTCTATAATAATCATATTAATTCTGCGTCTGAGGACAGACGAAAGTCAGAATGGCCGAATGTTAGCGGAGCGTTCAAAGGTGACCGTTTATGTTAACAGTGTAAGAATGCCTGAAGGACCGCGAGTCGCCAGCGATGAAGAAATAGATAAACCGTCGCGGCGGCGCGGTGCAGTGCGAGGCATTCGGACCGGAGGCGGCGCGGTGCAGCGTCGGAAGAAAAAAAGAAAGGAGGGCTCTGGGCTTCGAGCAGTTTGGGTTGGACGCCGAAACGAAAAACAGACTATTCTTTATGAAAAACAGATTGAGAGTTATATTTGCATTATCTCAGCAAAAGAGTCATGTTAACCCGGAATAAACTTAATAATGGTGTATCAACAGTGTTTACTTACATATGTCATTTGAAAAATCTTGACAGTCTTAAAAACTAAAGTTCTGTCTTCTTAGACTTCGGCCTAAAAACACCCGCACTTACATCAAATCCCAGAAAAGCAATTTTGATCAGGAAAAGTTACATTTACTCATTTGTGTTAGTCCTCACTTTTCATAACAGCCCAAGTACTTCCGGCAGTCTGTCCGAACCTTCCTTAATGTATTTTTTTTAAACTCGTAGTTGGTTTTAGTTTCAGCGAGAATTTTGTAAACAGTTATTTCTCTGAAATATATAGAAGGCGCACTATGACAAGTCCAAATGGCATGCAATTATATTCGTCCAACCGTCAGGCGTTACGAAGACTCGACGGGTATGGTAATACCCAAACGCCAAATCAAGAGACAATAAACATAGTATTCCCGAAAGCAAGACTTTTATGCAAAGTAGTAGATAATTATCGTTTTTGGTTCTTCGGTTCAAAGCGCGATAGTCAATGTATAATTGCACCGGTCTTACTCTTTACAAGAACAATTGACTTGCACAAGGCGGTGAAGATTCTCTAGCAATGCCACTATCAATCATTTCATGTACCATGTCTCTAACTAGCGATCTCTCGGTACGTGACGGTCTATTTGGCCTGTAAATTACGGGTTCCCGAGTCTCCAAATCAATCGTCATTTCGGTAGTAATTGGCAAAACCGAAATCTATAAGGCTACTTGAAAATTACCCTTTATAATAAGTCGCTTTTATTATTAGAGTTACTGTTTGGATTGTTTCTCTTCATCCCATCCATATATCTCGGAGCATTCTTCAACTTTGGTTATTCAAGTACTTAAGTACGGTTTGTTCTTTTGCCATGGGATCAAATTCCGGAACGACATTCTTATTAAAAGACAGTTTAGGCTTGTCCGAGCTTCTCAATCCTTAACTATCGACATAAAACTTATCTAATAGTTTACTAGCTGACCCGCCCCGGCTTCGCACGGGGGTAAATACCTATTTTAAACCGACTTCAAAAAAAAGGAGATTATCAATTCGTCAAATATGTATGTAATATTAGCTGTGCCCGCAGTTCCACCCACGTGATGATGTAAAACGACGAAGATGATAATACAAAATTGCCTATATGTAATTCCGGGATATAAGCTATCTCCATTCCGAGTTTCATTAAAATCCGTTCAGCCATTATGGCACGAAGAGGTAACAAACATACATATGCACACACACCGATAAATTTTCGCTGTTATAATATTAGTGTGATAGCCTGACCTTCAGGTATCGTCATTCCATCGAGTCTCAGGGCGTCCTGTACTAAGCTTTTGTGTTTATAATATTATAGTATGGTGGATATATCTTCGAATACCAATTTCCATCACTATACCATCAATAACAAAGAAACAAAGACCTTCCCATATAAAGTTTCATTCCCCGTTTCTCGCCCTTAAATCATCTCTCTCGTTTTACGCCTAGGGGAACGACCCCTCCTGCTAGGGGTATTTTTTTTCCCCGTCACCGCCCGAAGAACCGGAAAATGACCTTCTCCTCCGTTACTGTCTCCTTTGCTTTTGTCGTTCTCCATCATGTTGCCACCCAGATTTCGATGCCTCGACATCCAACAAATGTTTATTCGTCCTTCACCTCGGACCGCGCATCCAGTGATCCCTTAACCTCGGGTATCACTGAATTCTGGCCCTTGGCACCGGGCGTCATCACTTCCAAGCCCTTGACCTCGGGCATCATCATTTCCAAACCCTCGACCTCGGGTATCATTAAGTCCCAGCCCTTAACCTCGGGCATCGTCATTACCAAACCCTTGACCTCGGGTATCATTGAATTCTAGCCCTTGACCTCGGGTATCATTGAATCCAAGCCCTTGACCTCGGGCATAGACAGAGGTGAGCCCTTGACCTCGGGCATGTGTAACCTCTAGTCCTTGACCTCGGAAAACTTGTTCCATTAACCCTCGACCTCAGGCATTCTCTTCATCCATATCTCTGAAACTTACAATCACAGCTTAAAATTGTATTTTACAATTTTGTACAATTATATACCCACCAAAAATAACACTTTAAACTTTTACTTAAACATGTACTTTTCCATGCTTTCAACTTCGTATGTTAGCATTTTATATTTTATACTAGAGGTTCCCCGCGACTTCGTCCGCGAACGGAAAAAATAATCGTACTCCAAATACTCGTACTTTTCATACTGCTTCGCTGGGTTAATTACTAATAATTTTCCTCCCCATATTCACTACTTTAAATTATCCCTTTCAAAAAATATATAGAAAACAGCATTTTTTTATTTTAAATGAACTATCCAAATACAAATTTTCATGACCAAAAGTCCAAAAACAAAGTACTTTCATACATAAGTACCTTTTTTTTGAATAAAGTTTTTTTTTTATAAAATAAAGAATTGAATAAATTAAACTACTTCCTCAAGCTCCTCTATTGTACATCCATTGTCCAATCTTTTACGTAGTATTTACTTACAATATGATCCAATCCAATACAATGCGACCCAGCAATGTAAACCCGATAATACAAACCATGTAGGTACTCGTTTTATCGTCACACAATATAGGCCGTGCATTATTGTGGTCTGCATTATTGCCTCCTTCCTGAGCCCTCCATCATGAACCTCCATCCAATCCTCACCAGAAAAAATGAAGCAGAAAAAAAAAATGTTAACTCATTTTTGGCGGCTACATTTGAATCCAGTGCAAAAGAGAACAAAACAAAATAGTGTTCTTTTTTTGATTCTTGACTCGAACAATAATTAATAGGTAATGCCTATTATGCATTTATGAAATTATTATTCATCAGAGTATTGACGATAGAATGGTGTCTAACATGACCTTATTTAACCAAATTGCACGCTTATGTTGTAAAATATTCACTGTACTCACGTTTTTGTAGGCGTGTAAGGAAGTTTTGTTTATCCTGATCGGTATCCCGCTTCTGAACTTTTGGCTACGCCAGAAATTCAGACCACGGTTTCAGATTTTGACACATTTATTTCTAAAACCAGCGCTGCCATCTATCACTCTACAATTTTAGCACAGATCCGATACAGATAATCGTAATTAGCTGCAGTAATCCTGTTCCAACGTGGACACTTTAATCTTCCCTTGTTGCTACTTTGTTTGCTCTAGCGCGACTGCCCTCGTAGCGCCGATCTCCCTTGCTCGCATTTTTTTTAAATGCCGGGACGGCGGGAATAGGTTTTACTCATTATAAAAAAAAACAAAGTATAACTTATTAAATGATATAAAATATGCATGAAATTAATTATCTTCCATTCGTATGGGTTATTAAATAGTATTTTATGAAAATATGTGGATACTAAGCAAAATAATCAACAACCAATAATCAAAAATAATATTAGTTATACAAATAGTGGATCACAAAAATAATCTTCATCAATTATTGGTGGCCAAACTAAACTCTAGTACAAAATAAATTAATTAATAATAACGTTAACTCTTACAATACTTAACTAGACTGTAATGTAACCTAACAGTATTGTAAGTATGTATTTACTGGTTCTCGTAGTAACAAGTATTGCTTAGTTTGGGGCTATAGGGCTGTGTGTGGCAATATGTCCACCATTAATTATTTATTCCAAAATGAGGGTTAAACGAGGGTACTAAAATAGCCAAAATATTTAAGACTGAAATGTAAGACAATATCAAACCAGTAATCATTAAAATGCGATCATGAAGAAACGATATTCAAACCTAATTTAGTGATAACAAGAATTATTTGTTAAAACAATAGCCCGATAAGAATTAAGATGGACGATGCTGTTATATCAATGGTTTACAAAACATTAGGCAAGTAATCAGTCGAGAACTTTAATGGGGAGGCGGCCAATCGGTTGGGGCGAAACTGAAGATTGGGAAAACGATGAAAATGTTGTATAAAGTAAACTTTATTGACTGAGAGAAGCAAAAGAGAGTTAAAAGGAACAAACGGACGCTGCGGTACTAATATAGTCGTTATATCTAAGTTACTGACAACCGATGGGGAAGAAAGGTTCTTGAGTGGCGACCGCGAGCCGGAAGACGCAGCATAGGAAGGCCTCCCACTAGGTGGACCGATGACATTGTAAAAGTCGCGGGCAACCGGTGGATGCAAATGGCAGGTTGTCGTAGTGTGGCGGTCTAAGGGGGAGGCTTTCGTTCAGCAGTGGACGTCTCCGGGCTGATAATGATGATGATGATGATGATCTAAGTTACAACAGTATGAAACACAATATTCGCATCTTGTTCCCCTAGTGAATAAGGTTGTTGTTTCAATGTTATTTTTTCCGCAAAAACTGAAATCTTTCAGTTACATAGTTTTGAAGCAAAAAATAAAACAGTTTTACTCGTAGTATTAATTGCGGGTGCAGTAAGCCCCCGGAGAGTAGTAGAGGGTTGAAACTTTGTACATATATTTATTATAACTGGATAAAGCATCGTTTGGTCATAGTTAAGAGGAGGTTAAGAGAAGTTCTTCTCCTCCTTTTTCAAAGGTTATATCCTGGTACGCACCCTTTAGGGAGGGGTAAAATAAGTGTAACTCCCGGGATGGAATGATATAGAGTTTCTGATTCTGGAGTAGCACGCACTAAACCTAATTTGACAGACTAAAAATGTTGGTATTTTTGTCATATATTGAATAGAAGTGAGATGCAGATATTTCAGATTAGTTTAGTCAGTAGAGCAACAGAATTGACACCACCATCTCGAGATTAAAACCTAACTTACTAAAAGACTTTTGGCGGGAACACGGAAAAATTATGTCGTTGCATTCTATTATTTTCTAAAACTTGTGTTTTATCGCGAATTAATAATTACAAAATGGTGGTGTTTTATTCATTGAGTGTTGAATTACATGCACGAGCGTGGGCAAGTGATATAATGTGGTGAAACATGTCATTTCGTGTTGTTTTCAAAACTCCGTAGAAGCTCATAGTAAATTCGCCACATCTTTACTAGGGCATGACTTGGACTTGACTATGACCAATTTCGTGTGACTAACTGTGATTTCATGACATATTTGAATACATTTTAATTAAAAAAAACTTGATAATTCATAAACTTGACATTGGCAGAATGCACAATGTGCGAATCGCCAATATTTAAGAAAAATAAACTTACTAAAACTTGATATTGCTGGACGTGGAGAGATTTGATATCTAGTATCTCAGAATGACGAGCGCAGTGCAGTACGGTGCAGTATTTGTTCACTCATTCACAAATTCTGGCACTGCTACTGTTAGGGGCAGGCGTGATGATGGTTTATTCCACTTTGTTCACCTGGGTGAACCTGGGTTGTTCTGGGTGAATTTATTCTGGGTAAGGTGAACAAAGTGGAAATTAAAGTCTCTTTATTTCACCTTGGAATTAAAGCACCCAGGTGAACAGGGGCGACTTTTTCTATTAATCTTGTGGAATTTAATCACCCACATACAAACATACAACATGTATAAAATGTTCAATCCAATGCCAACTTGACTTTTATATCAGTTTTATGTAATTATTTGTTTTATTTTAGTTTTATATTATCATTGTTTTTTTTTTATACCTATTGCAACAGCGATAATAGCATAAGACCAAGATGAACACTCGTTGTGAATCTGTTCTGTTAAGAAGCCAACCATTGCTGTCTATTGCTTGCGTCTTTGTATTTGTTTTTACTTGTATAAACGTTTAATTTACATAAAACTGATTTAAAAGTTAAGTTGGCTTTGATTCACCCAGGTGATATCATCTATTGTTCACCTGGGTGAATTCACCCAGGTGAATAATAAGTAATAAACCGTGATGATTACCAACAGGCGAACGTCTCGCTCGTCTCGTCACTCCAGTGCATTAAAAAACTCTGCTAACTATGCATAGACATACCTACTTTACTTAATAAATTAAGATTACATTTTTTTTTGTGTCAATGAACCTTAAGACAAGTAATTCTTTACCTGTTAATGGTTGGTAACGAACAGTAACAAATAAGGATAAACTACGTCTCTTTATATTTAATTCAACAAGTAAGTAAGTAATGAAATGTTTAACATATTATCACGTTCCGAAAACAATATTTGTCGTCACAATAGCGACACTTATTAAGGACGTATTGTTTCTTTAACACAATAACTACTCTATATAGAGTCAATTGTTTTGGAACTTGTGTTCAAGTATAAGTACCTACTCATGTTGTGTAACTTTAGGACTGGTGACCTACTTAGTTAATAGAAAGAAATTAATATAAAGCAACGCTTATGAAATAAATGGAATAACTAGATGATAGATAATACAAGCGGTCCCTGCCCGTGGTCCACCTACATTAACAGCCTTACCTAAAATAATCTCGACTCTCTTAGTCACTGCTTAAATTTCTCTGTCTTGTTCTTGCATGTTACACTTCACGTCAGAGAGAAGATGGCAGAGGCCGTAGGTCACCTGGCTGTACCAGGGGTTTTTTCCCCTTGATCCACCCCCAGATAACTGGGTGTACCCGGGGATTTTATTTCATCCCATGGGCCACCGTAGCCTAACCATCTAATGCATAAAACACAAAAAACAATTTTAAACCTCTTTTAGAAAAGTGTTGTCCATTTCATTCGAATTACGAATTGAGTTTGAATAAAGAAAGACAAAACACTTTTTAACTAAAATAGATTTAAAATAAGTTTTAGTGTTATGCATAAAAGGGTTTGTATTTTTTTTATACGGGATTACTCACGTTTAAAAAAAATGTGTCAAAACCACGTCAGTTTTCATAGTAAGATAGGCCCATATTATATAGTTCATTTTCATGTTTAATAACCGTTTTTTGCATAAAACGAAATCGAATTACGAGTAAAAAAGAAGACGGAACGGGACGGGAAGGTAAAATACTTTTTTATGTTTTATGCATAAGACGGATAGTCTATTATTTCTCCGGCAAATGCACAAGGTGGAAGTTAAAATCCCCTAAGGAAGAAAGATAATAAAAATTACACAAGTTTACAGACCATAGTCGCCTAACATCTGCAATATTATTCATTGGTGGAGGATATGGTGTAATCCCAAACCGACTTTAGATAAACAGAAACACCATAAAACAAAAATTTATCACTATTTACTTTATGCGGTCGCCGGTCGCTGTTTCGCAATTGGTACGATTTACGCACCTTCCAAATCAATGAACACCAATCTTTAAACCGAACATTAACTATTTCCGATTCTTTGCCGGTAGGTGGCGCTCGAAGAGATGATAGCGGTTGATATCTGTCAAGTTATTACTATTATATATTTTTTTCTTTGTTATTGGCATCGCACTTTGTGCATTCTGCCAGTGTCAAGTATATAAGATTTTTAAGTTTATATAGTATTAATATTATCAAGTCAAATATGTCATGAAATCACAGTTACTCACACGAAATTAGTCATAGTGGAGTCCAAGTCATGGCCCTAGTTATTAGGTTAGTGGAAGCATAAATAAAATACTTGTCTTTAGGACTTTAAAATAACTTCGTGTCGTATTTGTTTAGTAGGAGAGGTGTGTGCGTTCTCTAGGCGCTCTAGCGTAGAAGTAAATTCGACAGAGAAAAATAATGTCTAAATTCCCTGAACTAAAATAAGAAACAATAGGGCTCCGTTTCAGTGTAATGTAAATACTACGTATGAGAGAGAACGTCCCATACACCTTAGCCTTACAAGTTGGAATGAAATAGACTGATTTTTGTAACATTATTCCAACACTAGTAAAGTTGTTTTATGTTTTTTTTTTTGAATATTTTGAGTATTCTGTGCGGTAGTTGATATTTAAGAGTAGACAAGTTGGTCACTTCTCCATAGAAACGCGGTAGTATTACTACTCCACTATGTAATTTTGTAGGTCCAAGACTAAGTATTATATCGATTAATCTCTTCATTATCTAGGATTGTAAATTATTACGAAAGTAAAAAGTTAATAAACATGAAAGTTATGAGCCAGGAAACATCTTGTATTTTAGCTCAATTTTAACGCCACATTGGACGTAAATAAATAACATAAGGAATACGAAAACTCTAAAATAATTTATCGAGCGGCATAGTTTAGTCCATACACATTTCAAATAACTTAAGTTGGAATAAATTAACTCAGAGTTTATTCTACCACATTACTGCAGCCAAAGGTCGACAAAAACATATTTGCGCGCTCATTTATCTTTATTTCTCCCTTTCCCATAGTTTGTTTGATGAAGAGAGCATGCTTTTTAGCCGCGCCCACCGATGAGTTCGAGCCGTCAACTTGTCGATCCTTGATACGTTTTCAAACTTTTTATACTTTTTTTTTTTACTTTTTATAGCGATGACGTCATAAAGTAGCCTAAATAAATGTATGCCGTCGCGATATGAAACAAAAAAGTATACATGGCTATTAGTAGCCTACTATTTGAAGTCATTCAAGTCAAGTGTACTTATATTATTTTTATTATTATAATAAACCCCCATCTCATAGATTAAAGAGGTTTAAACGTAAAAATAATGTACAGCAATGTAATATTTCAAAATAGTTTTAGAATCAGCATCGAGTTTTTTCTTTTCGTACCAATTTATGTATTTACGCAAAAAATACGCAATTCTTACAAAAAAAAAGTTATTATGCTTTAGAAGCAATTTATAACATTCAGATACCTAATAAACATCGGAATATAACTTTAGAATAGGATTTCAAAGATAAAGTACATATTTAAGAAATAATGTTACAGGTTTAAAAAGGTTTTTTTAAAATATTTGTGACAACTTGTTAAAACTTAGCTAGTTACTTAAAGTAACTTGCTATTATCTGTAAAAAATGATTCCCATTTTTTCTGCCACGAAATTTTATCAAAAGGTTATCGAATCGATGACCTTATAATGCCTATTCTCGAGACATTATCGATTCCAAATTTTTATTCGAATCACGTTCTCACATGACAAACGAAGTGGCTGGCTGAATCGAAAGTACTTTTTACTAGGCGTGACAGGCGCCGATATCGTGGTGATTTTTATTCATGTTTTTTTTTCATCTTTTGGTAGCGATTGTTTTTTTTAAGAATCATTGTTGTGCTGCGGAAAAAATTGATTTGTATTTTGTATTGTTATAAAAATAAAATAAAATGTAAAGCCTAGCAACGGTAGCTGGTTTTTGGAAAAAAAAAAGTATAGAGCTTAAATAAGTTTTAAATGGCCCATGGCAAAAAGGATGGAAACTAACGGAGACGAAGCGGTTTGAATTTTGATTCCATGTTCTTTGTGCGTACTGCTAAACTGTGGAATACGCTGCCTGAGAGGGTTTCCCTATAGAAATCCCGTGCCTCTTTGAAATTTGAAGTGGTTTGCTATCGCCATGTCAAAAAGGTTGAGAGCATCTGCCTTAAAAACTCATGTGCTAAAAAAGCACGAATTAGCAAACTGTCCTTTTTAGTTCTATCGGTAAATTATTATTTTAAGTTTCTACCGCTTTTCAATGACTTTCGTAACCTTCCCCTTCAGACAAACAACGATATCCTACTAGTATATCTCCAGAAACCAAGCCGCAAATGTAACGAAAATAAGATTTCTCGTGCGGCAAACACATTACCCGATAATTTACTTCCAAATCCGCAATGAGCAGAGAAAGTAATCTTTTTCCGATCGGATGCACATTACCCAGTGGCACGGCCAAGTACGAATGGGGTAGGGACGAGCTAGGACAAAGTTTTACCGATATGCCGCAATCATACTTATCTACTAGGCATCACATCACCAGCCAGAAGACGCACTGCTGGACGAAGGCCTCAGCCTTAATAGGGAGGGGTTGCCATAATCCCCACGCTTGGGAGGCGGCTTGGGGATAGCAGAATGCTCACCACGGTTAATCGAGAGGACGCTGCTGCCCGTCCTCCGGTGGTTCTAGATACTGTTTTAGGATATACCCAGGTCCTTCTAGGCATAAGCTTTTTTGTAGTGGTAGGACTCTACTGCAGAGTCCGCCTGGGGAAGTACCACACCTTTGCCAGTTATTCGACCGCCAAACAGTAGTGTGCAAGCATTACTGTGTTTCGGTTTGAAGGGCAATGTTATCAGAGAAATTACTGAGTATGATGAGATTTAATATCTAATATCTCAGGGTAACGAGCGCAGCACAGTGCGGCGCAGGATTGTATTCGCAAGTTCACAATTCTGGCACTGCTACTGTTATGTGCAGGCGTGGCGCTTACCACCAGGAGAAAGTAACCCTCGTCTCGTAACTCGAAAGTATTTTTTATTTTACAAAAAGTAAGTATAAACAATGACTGGAACTAACAAAAAAGTTTCTTTAAGTCAGTCAGTAAGTCAAGGAGTAAATCGGTTTCTTCCAGGTACGTGTGCTCACAAAGTAGGAGGAGGTCTTTCTCCTTGAGCGTCACTTCAATGGCAGTTAAATGCTAGTCTAACCGAAACATGTACAAAAATAAGACAGTTTTTTCCTGTATCACCACCAATTACTTTCGGCCAAAACAGAGAATGACCACATCACTAGCATGAAAGGTTACAATTGGAGCTTTTGTCCGAAATCCCAAATGACTCTTTTCAATCCAAGAATGTTTTTCCCGAACCATTGGGGCCTAAAACAATGAAGTCGCTACAAAAAGAGGCCGGAAAGGGCCAGGAAGGGGTCCGATTTTTTCCCTATAAATCCAGAAGACTTCCATAAAGAATTACGACGTAATCGCCTTTTTATTCGTCTGAATAATTGATTTTATTGTTGAGGTTGATCAAAGTGCTAAGTAGATTGAATAGGATTTGGCCTTCAAATCAAATAGCCTTTTGATTGAAGATTTTGTTCGATTCTTTAATTATTTTTTTCTTAGACACGATGTGGAAAACTACAGACTAATTGTTCTTTTGGATTTAGGTACATAGATAAAACGGATCTAAAGATCCGTTTTATCTATGTAAAATAAATATTAGTTATTATACTACCAACTTTTTTCTTTGTCTAAACATTTTGAGTGTAGTGCTCGTAGGCCTCTTTTTCAAAAATGATTTAAAACAAAAAAGTAGTTTCTTTCAACTCGATAGATAGCGCTGACTAAACGTGCCAGTCAAAAACAGCATACTATTTTTGATATATTTGGTGTGTGAGCCACGTGTGGTCTGCGCAAAGTCAGAGCCATCTACAATGAGCTTCTTTTTTTTTATTGCGTCAGAAAATCTCTCATAGCTACTGAAACCTTCGACTATCCGTTTCCAGCCATTGCCAAAGAAACGGAAGACATAATAATATTACTAAAAAGGTATGTTGAAATTAGGGTAATGAAAGTAGCGCTACAACCAAACAAAAGTTAACGTTCCCAACATCCCACGCTTGTTGACAGTCGTACAAAAATTTAAAATATCAGTGGAAATACTTTCACACCAAAATATGAGCCCTTTGAACAATCGCGGAGACCATGAGATGATATTTCAGTAATATGAGAGCTACTCGAAAATGTACGTACAGAATCAGTACTTTAACATCTCACTGCAGAGCCACAAGTTTTGCCCTCAAATGCTAATTGGGTCATATTCCACCACGCTGGCTCAATGCTAGTTCGGCGGGAGGGATTTCGATTTCGAGTTCGGTGGAATCACATAAATGCCAATGTCTTTCTACTCTTGATATATGTAAACTTCCTAACGACGTAATATTTCTTCGAAAAGCGTATATGGGTTTAAACAATATTCATTTGTTGATGATAATCCAAAATCCCAACGTTATCTGAATACACTTTCAAAAAAAATTACAGTCAGTGAATGTTCGCTTACTCTACCCACCTGAATACAGATAGCAAATAGATATAATTTACTATAATAATACACCCATTCAAGTAGCAAATGAATCGGTTTCATCTAAGCAAACATGCTCGATGTTATAAACTGCGACGTCGGAGATGGTGGTAAAGCTAATGTTTAAATAAAAAAGTTAAATGACGAAATACACGTTCAGCACGTTGCTTCTGTTTTGCTTGACAACATAAAAGTCCATTATTTATCTAGAGCAACATTTACATAAGCATTGGCTAACGAGAGAACTAAGACAAAGCTAGAGTGTGCCCTACATGCCTCGAATAAGCATTAACATATAAATGCTTCTAGAAACAAACGTATAAATAATATATGCATTTCAAATGTAGGTTCCAGATAAATAAGACCAAAAGAAATGTTTCCGAACCTCGTATAGAAAGGCAATTTTCTAGAAACAATATCGGAATGAAAATAAGAATTTTATGAAATGGCAAAGAATAACATATTGTGCTACGTAGATGGGATTTTTCTTTGCGCCAAGTGTTGACTCCCACGAAAATATAACCTTACTGCCACACTCCGTGGTTTTGCCAGTGATTCTTAAATTGTATTACATTTTCATTGAAAATAACACTCAAATGTCTGCTTTTGCGATTCAAACTTACGCCATGTGAAAATTTGTCGAGATCCGATAGCCTATTCGTGATAATGTAAGAGTTAATTTAGTATTTACAATATTGACGTGTATTTTATCGATGCCTCTTTTCAAATTAAGGCCCTGCAATACTTTTGAGACTAAGCAACGTATGGATGAGGCAAAATTCACCGCATCGAATTACGAAGAAATTCCAAAAGTATTGCTTTCGGATTCTGAGTGCGACCGATAACTGTCAAATTATCTTTTTGAAAAGTCGAGCTTTAGCTTTGCTCTAGCTGTATTTGCAGATCAACAAGTTATAACACTAAATTCAATAAAACTTGATTTATATTAGGCATTTATTTATTTGAGATTCATTTCATTAAACGCGGTCGCTACTCTACAATTAGTTTTTAATTATTCTTGGCCGTTGTTTCCCTTGAGGATTGGAATACCTCTTGTATTCTGAAATGGTAATAATGTGCTTTGTAGATTTTTGCCTTTATCTGAATTTGTAACATAGGTCCATGTCTGGTTCGTTTCGATACAATGTTTTTGTACATTTGATATTGTGTTGCTAGCATTGAATCAGAAATATGATATATGCGAAAGTTTGTGTTAATGTAGTTCACATACCCTTTTCTAAAGCTTCAGCCAGCTCTATTAAAAAGGATTTCATGAAAAGGTCCTAAATAAAAAAACAACAACTTTGTCTGTTGTGTTTTTTTTATTAGTTAATTTTAAGACAATTACAATATGAGTAAATTAATCAATATCTCAGTCAATAAAGGCATGTGACATTTTGGTCTAGTTCATACAAGAAGGTATAGAATTTTGTACTTACCACTACGCCGCCTGGGTAAGGGAAATGTCCTAAGCCTTTAGTTTCAACAAATTTCGTGCTTGATTCCAAAATAAGTTAACATTAGAGACTCCGATTAATAGTCTAATCAACATCAATAAATCGAGTGCGACGTTTAGCTTACTAAAATAGCCTTTGTAATTTTGATGTGGAGGCGCATGTAGCGAATAAGCTGGACAGAAAAGAAAACTAATCAGGAGGTGTTAGACATTGTAGGAGAGAAAAGAAGGATCATAGAGAGCATAGAGACCAGAAGAGGAAAAATATTTGGCCACCTTGCGCGACATGACACATTTATGAAAAACATCATAGAGGGGAAAATAAGCAAAGCGAGGACCCGGAAGACCGAGGAGAAGCTTTGTTGATCAAGTCAAGGAGAGAGCCAAAGTCATGTCATCAAAGGAGGTCAAAGAACTGGCCGGAGATAGAGAAAGATGGAAGACACTCCACCGACAAGAGCCGTGCTCTTAAATAAATGGATGGAGAGGAACTGGATTTTCTTTGCGTTTACCACAGTCTTAAGTTGTAAGGTTATCTTTGGTAAGCCGCACCGCCTAGCACGCGTTTAATCTACAAATACTAAGCTAAACCAAAAGAACGTGGTTTTCGTATTGCTTTGTCGGAAGCCTGTGAAGTTCGGAAACACTTTCAACATTAATGGGGCGGGGTTGGGTATCAAAGTGGATTCAAAGGACCGGCAACTTAGTAGATTCTTAGTAGATAGGATTCGGACGAACGCTTTGACTAAATAGTTTTGGTGGCGCAAAGTGGCGTAACTTTAGCAGCATGTGTTTTGTCGGAGCCGGGTACCAATGGTTCCGTATCACTAGTCGCCACACAAAACTGTAATAATAATAATTAGGCGACTGGGTGATTCATCGTTACACATACCCTTTTCCTGTCATGCGGATTTCACTGGTCCGGTGCGGGCTGGCATAATACTCGTATGCTGGTTTCCTCATGGTGTTGTTCTTTATTTAAAAGGCAGCGATATTTTAAAATCTGAACGTAATAAAGAACTCTTTGGTACGGGCTCAGGATCGTACCAATGAGTTCTTTAAATTCGATTTAAAAAAATGAATACTACAATAATATTAATATGTATTGGAGTTCTGTGCTTGTGTGTGCGTGTATGTACCACCTGTACCGCACAAACTTATTACCACGAAAATGAATTTTATTTTTAACGCCACCGTTTCCTTGCCTCTATTTCAAAACTTCCAAATCCTCTCTAACTTTACTCCAAAACTTCAAGACCTAAATCACTTGAAAATGGGAAATGGCTTGTCCGCGCGGAGCTAAAATCCTCTGTAAAAAAAAAAGGAGAACAATATACTCCTTGCCAATGACCACTTCCCAAGACTCTACCAAAAATAGCTAAGCCGAGTACAAAGTGGGTGTAAAGTAAACAGTTAAGAGACGTGTCGGTGTTTTCGTTTGATGAAGTGTTTATCTCTAAAGGAGGTGTTAAAAATGAACGTTCTTAACGGGACATCTGTTTGGTTTTTAGAGACAAAGTGTCCGTGGAAGTTGGGTATTTAGGAAATGTTTGAGTTCCACTGTTTGAATAAGAAATGTCAGTTGTATTCAATGATATCGAATCAGACGTAAACTTAACGTTAAGTTAATTAGATCGATCGTTAACACAGATCATACAGATCTTGATCATTAAGTAGGTGGAAGAGAAGGTAGTATTCTATTATTTATTCTGTGGTAGAAGTGGCTCATCGACAAAACAGCAAAAATCTATAAACTATAACGATGGTAAAAATCGAGCAAATTAGCAAGGAAGTAGCTGAGCGATTTGATTGATCGACAGAATATCGGTCGACAATAATGACGGTCAAAAACCGAGAAAATAGATACCTTAACCAACAAGAGAACATCTTATTAATCGCATTACTCATATTTTCTCATTACTAAGAAAACAGTGAAGAATATTTCAAACTTAAACAAAACTCAATCAATAATTAACGTTCAAAAGGCACGCACGTTTTATTATCTAGTTGGTTAATAAAACTTTACATCCTCGCCAGCCTTGTGCCCGTTTGTTAGCTCGAGTACCTTTACGTTCTATCGCAACAGAATGTTATTTGGTGCACTCTTGGATATAAATTAATTGTTGATACATTAATTAAAAAGGTTGATTGTGTAGCCCTCCTACGTTGTGAAAGTATAACAGCGCCTTTTGGTTTCACTTGTAGCGACAATCCCACGTAAACTTTTTATTTTTTCGGGGAAAACGTAGTCTAGAGAATTATAAATATTACACCACTGTATTAGGCAATTTTTTTTTTGTTTTCATCTACACATTGTTACGGCTTAGTAAGCCGAAAGATCACTGACTCACTGTCATTGTGAACGTCACTTATTATTGAGAACAGTATTTACTGTGAAAAAAATCATCGAATTCGAAAAATTACTTAGTAAAGTATATTATAATAGGCTAGATGACTCTTTTTTTTATTGTCCTATTAAAATGTGGCCCATAAATATAGCTGAATGAAAACTAAATTAAAATCTGACCAAAAATAAGCAACTTATAAGCATTTTAATATCATGCTAGACATAGAGGAGATTATGACGTCACTCCTCTGTACGCCATATAAATTATATTCTGACAAGTATGGCGCACAGAGCCGTGACGTAATTTTTTGTTTTGTGGAAAAGGGACAGTTTTATTTACCAAAAACTTTAAACGCTTATATAACATTAAAAACAGTACATTAATAACCGATTTAAATGTTGTTTTTATAAACATATTATATTTACTTGCTTAAATTCTTCATCAAAGCTATTGGTTTCAAAGATATAAACATCAGTCATCTACCCTATTACTTTGGAAAGTAATAAGCCGGAAATTATAGATACTTAACTGTTCAAACATTTATACAAATTTAAGTAAATCGTAACTTTTAAATTATTAATAATTATAATGTTAATTAATTAAAGGACTGATCAATCAAGACAATTCGGATTCGAATCCTATTATGAGAGGCAAAGACTAGGAAAAAGTTTAATTAGCTAAGTGAAGTAATATCATTAAGGAATCATTAAAAACTTCAGCAATTTCTGTTCCCGTACTTTTGTAATTAGGGACCTCATTATAGCATCGTTTTCAAAAAATCGCGAACATCCGAACAGAACAGACATACCGATCAGTGA
The DNA here is from genome assembly GCA_905404285.2 of Erannis defoliaria. Classification (NCBI taxonomy): domain Eukaryota; kingdom Metazoa; phylum Arthropoda; class Insecta; order Lepidoptera; family Geometridae; genus Erannis; species Erannis defoliaria. Next base: position 15,446,761 of record FR990084.1, read on the forward strand.
AGACATCCGTGTCCATTGATACAATCAACAGCTGTTTTATTTGATCAAAAACAATACATTTGAACCTTTAATTCTTTTGCATTAAAGTTTATTTTAATAAGAGAACACGACATTTCAACACACAGCCTAATTAATTTACATTTAGTAATGCAGTAAAAATAGCAGATGTCACAAGCACCGGGCGTGTAGATTTTGCACCTGTGGCGTCTTAACTGGTCCCGACTCGATCCAACCTGTTGGCGATTCTCTGAATTAATTTGATACCCGTAATCGTATGTACGCAAGGGAGCAGATTAAGACTTAGCTACTATAGCTAGTTAGTATGCATGAATGCAAAATAAAGCATAGGCAAGCTAGCAAGGGTTTAAAATAGCCTGTTTCGTTGCTTTAATTTTCTCTTTATGAATGCAATTTTATGAGATCAGCATCTAGTTTGTGCAAGTTCATATCAATTAACTTGCAGTTTCTATTTGCAATTCTTGAAAGGCGTTTGATTACATTGACCTCAAAGATATAATATACAGTCATGTTTATTTTAGTATTGGTTTTTAGTAAATATATTCTCTATCATTAATTTGTCATTATATTCAATGTTAGATTAGTTTAAAAGATAATTTAGTGTTTAGAAAAAAATGGTGTACCTCAAGGTCTGTTTTAGGTCCGTGATTGGTTGATTAGTAACATTGTAAGTAAGTATAAATTACCATATTTGAGTACTTGCTCATTTAAATATGTTACCAAGTAAAATCTCTGATAGCGCCTTTCGTCAACCTTGCAAACTTTATTATCATAACCAGATTCTCAAGGTTGGAGATTATGTAAGTCAAATCATTTAATTTGAATAACATTACTTTGTTTACAGAAAACATTATTGAGTTTAGCAGCTTTTTAGATGAAAGGACTATGCCGCAGTAAAAAATACATTAGACGCCCTTTACAATAACAGCTAAAACGTGTAAAAAATATTCTGACTAAATACGAGAACTATTGATGGATGATTATTGACAAAGACTTGTAAATTGGACATGGATTGCCTCAAGGGCCTCTCTTAGGGCTATTTCGTATGCTCATATTCTTATAATCTTACGTTAAATATAAATTGGTAATATTTTACTTACTAATCATAAAATTTGGAATTATTTTATATAATATTTCAAATTAGAATTTGCTTTTTTGAATTGTTTTGTTTAACACACATTACTTCTATATCACCGTATGGTTCCAAACTTACGTTTTTGGGGTCATTTTACAGTTATTCCTAATTATTTCAGAATTAAGTTTCATAATATTATCTATCATGTTCTTCTTCTTGCTTAATATCATTTACGATCGTACTAATTATCAAATAGAGAGACAGTAAGATTAACATATTTTTTTGTAGAATATAGCTTGTTTTTTTTTCTTTTATACATATAGTAACAGAATATGATTCAGTTGGACTTTTGGATTACTACCGAAAGATCTTATTTCATAAATGTTACACAGTCGTCTCCAAAACAATTTAGAACATTATAAAATAAAATGCTTATTGTGGTAAATTTTGAAGGCTTTAGTAGACTGTTCTAAACTAATAAAAAAATTGCTGCCACTTTTTTACTAGGCATGTTAGCTAAGGACAGCAATACTTTAGTTAGTTTAGTTCTGTCAACTTAAACCTTCAAAATCGACCACATTGCCTCTTCATGCCAAAACGAATGAAACTCGGAATGATAGCTTATTTCCCGGCATAACATATTATGTATAGATTTTTGTTTTATTTATACGGGAATACTCACGTTTAATTAAATCGGATACTCCGACTATAGTTTCGATCACATCCGGTGACCTTTTTCAAAGAGTGAAAACAGAGCCCGACGCGCGTGCAGCTGCGTATTATGTATAGGCTACTTTTCATCATCATAACCGTTTCTCATTACCACACGTGTGAAATCGCGGGGCACAGCTAGTAAAAAAATTGCATACAATATTTTATTTTTTGACTAAGGGCCACTTCTGTTATTCTATTAACAGACAAGTTATATAAAGTAGCTAAGCCAAAGTCGTGTCTCGTTAAGGCAATTCCGTACGAAACAACCGAAACGTGATGTACGTGATGTAATTAAATCGAGATAAATGCTTATTAATGGATTTTAGTGGACTTGATGAAGGTTGCTTTAATTTTATGAGGGTTCTGGGTTTTGTCTCGTGATTTCTAATGGCAGTATACTCGATGTAGTAGGATTGATATTAAAATTGTTTTAAATGAATTTAGTTTTACACTTTTACGTTTTCTAGACTTCTTAATTATAGATTTTGGTAACTTGTACCGATATAGTGGTAGGTTAACTTAGCATTAGAATTTCATCGGTCTTACAGTAAAGTTAATTGGATAAGGTAGTTAAATTGTATTTAGTTTCATTTAGTTATTAACGGCACTTGCCCCAAAAAACTGCCACCCCTAATCTTGAATTTAGCAGTACTTGGTTTTCCAAGTTTAAGTTACCCGTAATGACTATTTGAGATATTATGTTCCTAACAAAACCAGAAATGTTTGTATATTAGGACATAGTATGACAGAATACTTGTTTCAAAGCCAGTCTCGAAGGACTTAATAACTATTCATTTATCAGCCACACTTGATTTTAAATTTTTGTCATTTATTTTACAAGTAAAATTCACGACTTGTTTTTGCCCAGTTTAGTCGCCACTTTCATAGCGTCTGTACTTTACTACTATATTACTTTTTGTACTCTATATCGTTGAAGGCAGCTTGTACTTGAAAGATCTCAACTTACTTTAAACCAAAACTCGCGCTCTAAATCCATCAACATACCTGTAACAAAATACGCCTTTATTAATACAAGCTAAGAACGTAACAAGAGAGAAAGTACAGAATAAGCACCAGTCACTGCGTAAAACTAGAATGTTATAACAACAAATAAAGGGCGAGTACATACTGTAATAGACACAGATTAATCAGTAGTCTGCAATGCACCGTTTATAGAACAACAAGTAAAGCTGGATACACAAGAGTATAATGGGGCAGTTGACAGGTGTAATGACGGTAACACGGCGGGCAGCGTAAGCGCATGCCGCGTTTTACTTCAGTCAGGGTTGTCAGTCGAAAGTGAGGAGGCTTAATAAATTAATTTGCCGTTTAGTGAGAGATTTCCGGGAAGATGGCTTTCGACCATAATGTGTAGGAAGTTTAGATTAGGTTTTGACTCCGCAAAATCCGATGAAGAAAAACATTGTAAGGAAATCATATGGCATGGTAGTAGTGTACTATCTAGTAGTCAGCTGGCTACCAAATAAGCAAGCAAATAAAAAAAGGGGCTGCGATGTGTTCCGGCTACTTTAAGGAAAAAATTAGCACTAAGTTTATAATTCACCGGTTCAATTTTCAATGCAATTTCAGTATTATTTCCCAATTTGACTGTGTAAGTCACTTTTAATTATAATCACAAATTGTAATTTCGTCTAGTGACTATTTAATTCCGATATTTTAATGCACCTAGACATACATAGTTTTGGAATGTGATACAGATCTGCAACATGTATATACAATTATAATCTAATGTTATTACATTCTGTTTTATATGTTTACTAAATAAATAAATAAAATCGCGAAGAAACCTGCATACGCCTACAGAAGATTAAACGGCGCCTGGAGAAGATTCAATGGAGTTTGTGAATCCACCAACAGAAACTAGGTCAGCGTGATAGATATGGTACCGTCGCCGTTCGATCCTCGAGGATAGGCCTACTTCCAGCCCCCACCCCCATCAGCCAGAAAGCGTCCACTGCTGGACGAAGGCCCCTTTAAGGGAGGTGTTGCCATAATCCCACGCCTGGCGGGCGGCTTGGCGATCGCAGAATGTTCACCACCGTGAACGGAGAGGACGCTGCTGCCTGTCTTCCGGTGATTCTGGTTGCAGTTTTAGGACATACGCCACGTCTAGTCTACGTCCAGTGGACTATTAAAACGCTGATTATGCTGACACAATGGTTTAGTTTTTCCGTTGTCGTCTTTAGATGATACTATTGGTCAATAAGTGGACCTTTCACTCTGTTTACAACAAAGTAGTCCGCTTGACCAAACAAATGAACCAGACCACGGGCAAAGAGCGAAAATCATTCACATCACACGTAAAGTTGAATTGGGTGCGAATGTAATAAGTGAAAAAAAAAACACTTTTCACACCGTTTTTTTACGTCTATACGACAAAAAACGCACCACAAATCTGAGCCTATAGAAGTCTCTGTTACTTCTAAGAATTTTCTGACAGCCCTGAGTAAGTACAGGAAACGCACTTCAAACTGTTTACCATAAATTGTCACCTCGACCGGATTATTTCAGGACTGTAATCTGTTTCTGTAACAGACAGTGCCCCGAGGGGCAGTCTCAAGTTCGTTATTCCATTACGCCCTTGGACAAATAAAGCACAAGGCAGATCTTAACAGCCTTGAACCGCTGTTAAGGGTAAAAATAAGCTTAATTTACATTCTTAGTATTTCGTAGATCATTGTATACAGATTAAAGTAGCGGAAAAAATATTGTTAGTTTTTATATCGTATTACGCTGGGTAAAAGAATCCAAACGACATGTCCAGTAAAATTATTATACTGTATACTGTTAGACAAAATATGGGGACAATATAAGAAGAAGTATAAATAAAAAAAGTTTATATTATCGCAGGCTAATTTTAGAGCCACTTCCAGCCATGTGTTTGTTTCATGCATTCACTAAATTCAGGTGAACAGGAGTTCAGGTATTACGTCGAGCACCTAGCCTAAAAAGCCACCTGCAACGTGAGACCCTTAGTCTAATAAGTCTATGAGATAAATCTATAAGCTAGTCCTTAAACAAACTAAATCCTCCTTCTAAAAAAAAAAAAAAAAAAAAAAAATCCCTATTCCTAAATATTAAATTATTAATATTTCCTATTCTTAAATCTTCCTTCCTTCGTCCTTAATAAACTACTGTCTATTGTCTATTGTCTATTGTCTTATGGTATCTATGGTATAATAAAAATGCTACCCAAGAGCAAATTTAAACGAAAATTGACTACTTGGTTATTCATAAAATGCTATTATACTGTCTCAGAATATTTGACTGATAAAAATACTAATTTATAATAATTGACGACAAAATTATTGAATATATTTACTGAATTATAATAATATTACATTATGTTAATTACCTACATTATTGCACACCTCTTAAAGAGGTAGTCTGTATGGCACTGTATTATTGTATAAGAAGACCTGTCCTACCTACATTTAGCAATAAATATTCTTGATTCTTGATTCTTGATTCTGTAGCGGTAGTATAGAAACAATAGCTTTTCGAGTTCAGTATTGTCTTCTGTAGCTTTTCTACAACATGCTCGCGTCTGGACTCTTACTACTGGAATTTCACGCCCTGTACTTAATTCGTCAAAGGACACTCCCTTTGAGACGTTACTACTTACAAAGTTGTGGACTTGTAATTTGTTGGAAGTTGTGAAGTGCCGCCGGATAGTGTAGACTCCGTTTAAACTTCCATTTTGAGTTGCGCGCCTAGATTAATTGTTGTGTTGTGTAGAGGACTTAGCTATGTCGGATCACACAAGGGAGAACTTGTGTTTTGAATGAGCGTTGAATGTAGATTTTGACAACTTCGAAACAACTGCTTGCAAGTACTATTTTGGCTTATGCGTAGTATTACTGGACCTGGGTATGTCCTATAACTGCATCCAGAACCACCGGAAGACGGGCAGCAGCGTCCTCTCGGTGGTAACCATTCTGCGATCCCCAAGGCGCCTGCCAAGCGTGGGGATTAAGGCAACCCCTCCTCCCTTTAAGGGAGAGGCCTTCGTCCAGCAGTGGACAGCTGTTGATGTTCATTTGTGATGTAGCATTATTGTATATTTTCAGCTTATGCCTATAAAAAACGTCAAACTTACAAAAAAAATTTTAATAGTGCGTAAAAAAAAGCATGAGCCGAACCAGAGCCAACGGCGTATAAACTATGAAAAGTAATCGTGATATATGGTAAGTCTACTGAGATAATCTCGGATAATAAACTAATTTTACTGTGGCCAATCAGGCGACATTAGCCGTGACTTGCTTGACTTTGACTTTTTAACACTTTTAAGAAAAATATTCCAAATTACTTGAACACTGTCAAATGCACAATGTACAACGCCATAATTATCTCATGAGGAAAGAATAAACAAACATGTGATAAAAATACACACATCTAAAATGTATATTTTAACAAAAACTAGGAAATAAGTCTAAGTAAGTCCCCTAAAGTCGCCTTGGGCAGGTTAGGACGGACGACGGTCACTCATAGAAGTCATTGAACATGAGTACTCAGTATTGAGTACGGATTCGTTTTTAATAGCATTATCTTTATGGTTATTGTTGCCAATATCTTAGTCTCGATGATAACATTAATATGATATTGCTCTGCAGATAGTACCTCAACTGAATCAACTTTTAACACACCATTGCTACTCCGAATCTACCTTCACCTACACATCATCACATCCAAGGCCGTAGCCAGGAATGGAATTCATCTCGGGGTTGGGGGTCCAGCTCATGTCGGGGGGTCGATCTCTACGTAAGTAGGTATGTATAAAACGGTGGGTTGGCGAAGGCATTTCGGGGAGAGGGGCCTGCCTACGGCCTTGATCACATCACCAACAGCCGGAAGACGTCCACTGTTGAACGAAAGCCTCTCCTAATAGGGAGGGGTTGCCATAATCCCTACGCTTGGCAGGCGGAGACGCTGCTGACCGTCCTCCAGCAGTTCTGGATGCAGCGTTCGGACATACCCAAGTCCAACTTCACCTACGACCTTCTATAAAATTTGAGATGACGATAATTTAGTTTTTAATCGTGTGGCCAACCTAGATAAGATTGGCACAGGGCGTATGTTAAAAAGTTGGCTATAGTTAAACCTGGAAATTAGCATACCGAGTTTCATCCAAATCCGTTTAGCCGTTTTTGCGTGAAAAAGTAACAAACATACACATTACACTTGCATACCGAACGACTCGCATTTATTATAGTGTGGTTAAGGGTGAACAGGGTGACCGCTTCTCCATCCAAACGTAATCCCCTATTTTCTTCCTGCCCGCCTAGCACGCGAGCCGTGATAAACGTCTATCCACTGTTTTTTCCCCGCGAAAACGAGACAGACGTATCCATATACTAGCTTTATCACTTTCCCGCGCGAGGAAAGACCAATTAGTCCTCGGCGCGTGCTAGGGGGCCTGGATTGCCTCTAGAGCAATCTTTTTTTTAAAATAAAATATAGACGTTTCTCTGTGTTTTTCTGATTGCTAAAGAAAATATAGCCCGCCAAAAGTTACTATGAAAGTATTTAAAGCGTTATATTTTTTAGCCATTAGTTTCTGTAAAAAAGGAAAACAGAGACACGTCTACAGTAGACCTATATTTCATTAAAAAAAAAAATTGATCTAGATTAGCCTAGATTTTATTTTAATAAAATAGTTCTAGAGGCATTATCCAGGAAGACAATGGGGGAATACGTTTGTATAGAGAAGCACTCACTATGAAAATTACTTCTACGACTTTTGAACAGTATACATTGTGTACACTGTAGTGCATTTGTACAAGACACAGTATCGTACAGTACTTCAAAGGTACAATTTCTTCGAAAGAAATCTTATACAATGTTGTCATTAAGTTCACCACGGACGCAGATGTTCCGACAGGTGTTGAGGGACACGATCAAGCACAGAATACTAAATAGTAACTACTGCTGAACTTCGGAGGCGGGACTTCGAGGCAGGTTTCAACAATGTTGGCAAAATTTACGCAGCCAGGTACATTGAATTCTTGATCTAAATAAGCTCGGTTTAGTTATTATGGAAGAAAGTTTAACATTTAAATAATACAATTCATCCAGTAAGGGAAAATATGTATTTTTTTGGTTTTTAAATTATTTGGTATTTAAATGGTAGCGTTTGATAATGAAATATATGTTGTTTCGTTTCATATACGGCCTTACCTAAAATAATCTCGATTCTCTTAGTCACTGCTTAAACTTCTCTGTCCTTTTCTAGCACGTGCAACTTCACGTCAGAGAGAAGATGAAAGAGCATCTTAAGCAGTGACTAACGGTCGAAAAGTTTTTTTAGGTAAGGCCGATAATCTCTAGTTTTCAGTGATAAAATTAGTTACACCTGTCTAACCGGAATGCTGAATGCTGCGTGGCCACTTTACTACGAGCTTATCTCTGGCCTTTTGGAAACAACACGAAAACACATGTATCACCACATCATATTCACTTGCCGACACTCATGCGCGTAAATCGGCACCTGATGAATAAAACGGTACCATTGACATACATTTTGGTACATAAACTCTCGAAAAAATACAAAGTATTGGAAAATATAAAACCTTCACGCCAAAACTTATTCCCGTGTGTTACCTTTTTGGTTTAGGGTGTGTAACCTTTTTGGTTTATCATTAAAAACAACACAGACCCGGGTTTACCGCTCCGGTTCTATCAAAAGTAGCCACCCGGAAAGCAGCTCATCATCATCAGCTCGAAGACATCCACTGCTGATACGAAGACCGCCACACTGTACGACAACTTGCCATTTGCATCCATCGATTGCCCGCGACTTGGCAAACAAGTTGTCATTGTTGTTAACTTGTTGGTTATTTTGAAAGGTTCCTCTTACGCGCCTTTATGAAAAGCAGAGATAAATAATGTGTTCATTCACTCTATCTATATCAATCTATATCTGTATCGAGGGTATCGTTAAAAGAGACTTCAAAAGATTGAATTCTTCGTAGGTCTAAGAAAAACCTCGCATTTTCATAGTTTTCTCCACAGAGTAATAGAAGCAGAGATGTGATCAAAGGATTTTTCCTTAGAAAGACGCGTGACTGTGCGGGGAGGTGAACGAAGGTTCGCGGGAGGAGTGGCAAATTGTACTGCCATCTAGCGGTATTTAGGAAAAGTTTTTGAGAATCGACCTAGTGAACTAACACTTAGCTGAATTAACACTTAATTTCTTAATATCACGCTAGATGTCGCGTATTTAAATTTTATAGAACAGATCACTAAATATACAAATAAAATTACTTTCGAATGAAATGAGATGCCAATCATGTCATCTGAATTTTTCCCTCGGTAATTTTTACATAAAGAAACAGAGCAACTCAGTTAATTTTTACTTTTACTGGGTAAAAACATACGTCTAATATGTAAGTAAGAATGACCGTTACGCGTGGCGGACGTTAGCAGACTGAGCAAATAAGTATGACGTCACACACTCCGTCCGCAAAATAGGAGCTGCGGCTGCAAGTCGCTCATCGCAACCCCTTATCCTCCATGGTTTTCTCAAAGGATCTATATAATTATATAACAAATATAATTTATATTTGAAACAGAAGCGAAGCCAGAGCAAGTCGCCAGATATATTATAACGAGAAAATAAGCCTTCATAATGAATAATTCATTCACTTCATATAAGCGAAAGTGCTTTATTTGAATAAACAAAGCCGGGAAAGAGAAATTCGAGTGACCTGAAACTCATGAGACAATAAATATGTTTTCAGCTCGCTAGAACACCGCCTGGCGCAGATCTGGAACATTATAGAAATCTAGAGGGTACTGCTATAAAATGTAAAATTCATGAAACAAAACAACAACATTTAATTATTATTGTTGTATTTATACGGGATTACTCACGTTTAATTAAATCGGACCCGACTATAGTTTCGATCACATCCGGTGACCTTTTTCAAAGAGTGAAAACAGAGCCCGACGCGCGTGCAGCTGCGTCCTGCTTAGCACTGTTTTCATAATTTAAAAAAACAATTAAAAATTGCATGCTGGGTATGCTGTCGACTTGTAGTAGTATATTCTAAAAACCATAAATTGAGGTGGACCATAGGAAGAAATAAAATCCCCTAGTACACTCAGTTCTCTTGAAGTGGACCAAGGGAAAAAATATGCTGATGAGATGTAGGTGGACCATGGGCAGGGACCGGTTTTAAGAATTTGGATTGTCTCTCGACTTCAATCGGTCTGAATACATTTTTTTGTGTAGCGGGCTAAGTAGTATCTATAGTTTCAAGAAGATAATATTAAAAAAAAAAATACAATGTGTAACAAAAAGCTTGAACAATACTAAAGGGTATGTATGTACTCATCATTATGAACAACTTTTACTATGGGGCAAACACTGCAATCACGATAAAAAAACAGCTGTTCCATACATTTTGTCCAAGATCAATGAACTTTAGAACAGCTGATTTTATTTTCACGATTTCAGGGTTGGTGTCATATAGTAAAACTTGTTCATAATGATGATTACATACATGCCCTTCCGTATTGTTGAACCTTTTTGTTACACATTGTATATATAAAAAAAAAAACCTATTAGTCGACTGAAGCGAAGCGAAGGTCTCCGACTCGAAGGGGGCATAATTGTTCAAAGATAGCTTGCGAACTGTTGATCCGATCTTTATGATTCCCAACCGACTTCAAAGCAGGAGGTTCTCAATTCGACTGTACTTTTTTTTTGTAAGTTTGTTACGCGATTACTCCGCCAATTATGAATTGATTTTGATGATTATTTTTTTGTATAGTAGGTCCTCAGAGGTGGTGCCATATAAATTTGATCCAAATCGGTTCAGTTATTTGGTGTTTAAATCTAAATAACTGGAAAAAGATGTCATTCAGGTAATCCAAATTGGAATAGGTTTTTTTTCAAAAGTATTTTGTAATCAAGCAGTTCGTACAAATACAATTATCAGGTTCTTATATGAGCCAAATAGTCAAGGGTCTTGGAAGATGGGGGTCGCGAGGTCGCAGTTCTGAGCGAACCCGTTGACATTTTGTTGAGGGTTGATGATATTTTTCTATGAAACAGCTGATTTTCTTTCGCTTTCGCGAGTTCACTGTTGTTGATTTCGATTACAACGACTCCTACTTCAATCCAAACATTAAAAAAGTTACAAAAAGTCCGTCTACTCATAACTTTATGAGTTGAAGTGATCAAATCTGCACTTCATTATCATCATCAGCCCGGAGACGTCCACTGCTGAACGAAGGCCTCCCCCTTAGACCGCCACACTGTACGACAACCTGCCATTTGCATCCACCGGCAAATCTGCACTTAGGTACCTTAAAATATTTGCCTAAGTAACTCTGTTCTGTTTGTTACCGTGTCACGACTGAACGGCTATACCGATTGGCAAAGCAACGTGTACCAGTATACATTACATATTGTAAATCACGAAAAAGAACATACGATTAATTTCCCCCAGATATACGAGGACAAAAAAACTAAATAAATCACACGCAGCTTACATTACATAAATTTCACAAGGACCTTTTTTATACATATTCAAGTGACGAGACGAGCAAGACGTTCGTCTGGTGGTAAACGTCGCACCTGCCACTAACAGTAGCAGCAATCCTGCGCCACTGCACTACGTTCGTCGCCCTTAGTTATTACATGTTAAATATCTTCATACCCAGTAATATCTCTGGTAACATTGCCCTTTAAACCGGAACACAGTAATTCTTGCACACTACTGCTTGGCGGTTGAATAACTGGCAAAGGTGTGGTACTTCCCCAGGCGGACTCTACAGTAGAGTCCTATCACTACAGTCACAGAATAAATAATAGTACTAATACAGAAAGTTGACTCCGCAAAGGAATTGAAATAAATAAGGACTCTATCTACTAGGCAATAAAGTAGCAATTCAACTCGCACAGCGCTGGATACCGCTCGCTATATTCACCTAGATATACCGCTCTCTTTCTATCACGTATGCTTAGTTACGTGCGACGAGGCTAGCGTGCGGGCGGCGACTAATTTCTGCCTTGCCACAGAATAATAACTAGTAACAGAAGCTTTACTTCGCAATGGTTTTCAAAGAAATATGACTCAATCTGATAAACAATATGATTTAATTTAGCTCGCGGTCCAGTCGAGCACGTGTTCATTTACATACCTACCAATTTCTTTTTGAAGGAATATGGGCCTTAATTCACTATACTACGGTTCATAATAAGTTATACATGGTTATACGTATTGAAAGAGCCGCGGACTAGCAGCCTACTAGATTGGCCCTTGCGCAATGGCCGCCGCCCGTAGGTATGTTTTTAATACCTACACGCGGAGTGACACAGGCCTGGCCTTGCATTGTCCACCCGGACGGAGCGCCAGCCGAACATACCTAAACTGCGGAGTGATACCTACAGTCCTACCTTTCGCTTCAGTAGTTTTATTTACACAAACAATAATAAACTTCGCTCACGATTTGACCCCACAGCGGTTCACTTCTGCGACAAGGCTGCCATTCTTACGGATCCGGGTTAATAATATGTGAAACTCTAGAGCCAGTCTCTTTATGGCGTCGAGATTATGATGTTTTGAATATGTTTTATGAAATCTCCGCTACCTGGCAGCAGTTGATGTTGTTTGGATTGTATTGTCGGATAAAAAACAAACGTTTCTTGTTTATCTTTGTGCTACTTTTTACATTTTCGTCCGAGCGAAGAGAATCTTGAGTAATTTAGACTAGAAGAAAAAGCCTTTGTAGATGTTTTTTGTGTGATCGTTTTTCTCCACCGATAACTTGAGTGAAACCTCTTTTTTTTCTTTTTTTTATACATTCATGTGACGAGACGAGCAAGACGTTCGCCTGGTGGTAACTGTTACGCCAGCCACTAACAGTAGCAGTGCCAGAAATCTGAAATTGCGAACACAATCCTGCGCCGCACTGCACGGCGCTCGTCACCCTGACAAATTAGATGTCAAATCTCTTCATACCCAGTAATTTCTCTGGTAACATTGCCCTTAAATCAGGAACACAGTAATGCTTGCACACTACTGCTTGGCGGTTGAATAACTGGCTAAGGTGTGGTACTTCCCCAGGCGGACTCTGCAGTAGAGTCCTACCACTACAACTGATCTGATCTTAATGGAATTGTGTGTATTCAGTTTCAGTAGACGCCTTAGTAGTTTAATCGGAAGAGTGGCCGGGGTAGCCTAGTAGTACCAATGAGCTCGTCGTACTTTTTAATGCCACTGACTTTTCGGTGAAGGAAAACATCGTGAAGAAACGAGAAGATGTGAACCCGCAACTGGGCCAGCGTGATGAATATCACCCTCCAAGCACCCCTCCCTATTAATGGGGAGGGGTCGTCCAGCAGTGGACTTCTTCTGGCTCAAGATGATAGCCCTCCGAGGGGCATGAATTCCAGCAGTGGACTATTATTACTTATTTATTATTAAAACTACAAAAATTGTATCATAACAGTCCTATACCAAGCCGATACTTTTGTTACAGATTAACTAACTTTAATCTTATAAATCACACATACACGCGCACACACACACCTACATACCGGGACACGATAACACAAAATTACTCTCATAACAACTTAATATATATATATATATATATATTTTATTCGCATTATTTTTTATAGATAGATAGATAGATAGAAACACTTTATTGTGCACACCAAAAATAACAATTACAATAAAAGAAAGAACCTTAAGAACTAGTGCCACAAGTGGCGGCCTTATCGCTAACAGCGATCTCTTCCAGGCAACCATGGATTTGAAATAAATTAAATCTAAAACAGACGGGAGATGCATAACACTTATTAATAAATACAATAAAATAATACTATTAAATACAAGATACATAACAATAATATACGTTTATAATATACGTTTTCATCACACTTGCTCGTAAAGTGGATCTTATTACATCGGTTTTAGGCTCATAATCCAAGCTATTACGTACGCGTGCTTTTTACTTTACATTACGCCACTTGTGCTATAATAGGTATAACCCGGTAAAGTTAAGTTTGTACGGGACTGCAATTAGACGTATGTATACGAAGCACTCTTAATATAGCCGGGTAATACTTACAGTTTTTTTGTAATACCAAAAAGAGTTCTTATGCCGCTGAAGTAAATGTCAACCTGCGCGCGCATTGCTGGATTGGGCGCCATTTTCCGCATATGTTTGTTGACGTTTTCGCTGTGTGGTTGATTATTATCAAAAAAGTTTGTTTTTTCCTCGCAAGTGTGATGAAAACAGTCGCATGGAACTCTTGTGCTATTAGTCATTACGCTCTCGGCTTCCTTATCGCGCTCGCCTGCGGCTCGCGCGCATAATACCGCCTCTAGTGTAATGACCAACATAGCACACTCGTATCATAAAGTACTATTAAAATTGTTTAGTGGCACATTATATGACTGTAATATTTATAAGTTCTTATTAATATAATGTAAATCCGTTATTGGCCATAAGCTACTTTATAAGATAATGTTTATATATTATAATTAAGGACTGTGGTTTTTTTTGACATATAAAAATAAAAAATTAAATTAAAAATAAAATGTATGATAAAATTATAATTATGGTAATTGGCTTAAACTTAATATTCACAAAGCTTGTGAGCCGTCTTTATGAATTCTGCCAGAGTACATGAAAAAATATCCTATTCATTAGAAAAAAAAAAAAAAAATTGTATGTTGGCCCTGCGTGACCCCGCCGTGGTCCCAGAGCCACGCAGCACAGCACTGAGCGTACCCCTATTGCCAAACAACGACTGTTGTGTGTATTTTAGTGTTGTTCCTCGTGTTTTTGGCAATAAATATATTCTTATCTTGATTTATTTATCTGTATTTAGTTAGATTCTTCGCTCGGTCAAAAATGCCTACTTTTCTCGACGATATGCAATATCTCCATACAATCTGAGCTCCGAAAAAACAACCTGTCGCCATCTAGCTCGCGTTATCTATGCACGTGACCACGTTAGATCTGAGATAGTAACACGAGTGCGAGAGCTAGAGATTTGCATTTAGATCATTGTTGTTTAAAAATGCTAGTTCGCGCCAGACTATGCGGCTGATCTGACACGGAATGCGAAGCAGGTTTTTAAAACTAAGAACAAACGCATTGACTATTTTTATGCATTGGAGTGTCGACTCGACGCTCGGGACAGTAATATCGATATTTCTAATATCGATATAAATACTGATAACTGGGTATCTGTTTATCGGTATTGATACTGATTCTTTATTTCAATACGTTGATTTAATTAAAGTGTCTACTATAAATAATATGTGTTATGTAAGACCTGCATATAACCTTTATAACTGCAATAAACAAATAATTGAGTATTGAGTTATTTTTTTATTAATTTAAAATCAAACTGTCTATAAACATCGTTTTGTCTTTTGCGCCCTATTTTTTATATTTTTGAAATATTATATTATTTAGATAGACGGACAAACAAAACGTCGAAGCTTGAGGGACAAGCCGCGCTCGAATAAAGAGAATCCCCGTGTTGCGGGAGCTATTGCCACTCCGCACCGCAGAGCCGAGAAATCTGGCAATGTCGTCGCCACGCCGTATCGGTTTATACCGATATTAGAAAAAAGTGGTATACATATCGATGTTTTAGAAGTATAGGTACAGTTATCGATATTTTCTTTAAAGTATCGATATTTTTCATTTATCGATATCGGTCCCTGAGAGTCGAGACGAGCGAGACGTCCGCCTGGTGATAAGCTTTACGCCTACCTATAACAGTAACAGGCGCCGCACTGCACTGCGCTCGTCACCCTGAGATATTAGATGTCAAATCTCTTCATACCCAGTAATTTCTGTGGTGACATGCCCTTCAAATCGAAACAGTCAAGCTTGCGCACTACTACCACGGCTCTGACGTAACGCCACTTGAGCCGAACAATGGATGCAAGTGCTGAGCTGATAACGGTGCAATTTGGGACGGACGTTATCACTGACACGCATGACAGGTGGAGTGCAGAAAATTATCGATCTATGTTCTAGAATGTTTTTAGGCAAAACATTTTGTGGAACGTGCTGTTTGTGATTTTGTAATCATTGATGAGTTATTATAATGTAGAGATGACAGGGGGGGGGGGGGGTTGTTCCTCACTCGTCCTATGACGACTCATCTCTTCGTATTATTTTTTCCTAACTCAACCGTTTTCTACTCTCAGCTCATCCGAGATATATTTTATCATTATTTTACTCTAAACTCATCCTTTTTGTATTCTTGTCTCATGCGATTTCAATATTTTTTACAAACACCGCGGTTTGGAATGTTTGCAAAAAATACAGTGTAAACAAGCTTATAACATGGAAATTAAATACAATTAGGTTGTTTTAGACAGGAGCACTTTTATGCTGCACTTTAACTGAGAGAAATAGTTTAATCGACATTTCGTTTCATATTTCTGCGAATATACTCGGGATTATAAGATCACACAGCGAGCAAGTAATAAGTTTGACTCGCAGTTGAATCGTTTTTAAAATGGCGATACTATCGGGTCAACTGCGATTTAGTCTCCCGCCATTCCCGTAACGCCCTTCGAGCGTTTGAAAGTAGCATGTTTGCCTAAATAATATATATTGGCATAAGTATAACATAATTTGAAAAAAACTACTACTAATATTGATAAATAGGTGATGTTATTAATAAACTATTTGTATTTGTATTCGTAAAATTTCACTTAAATGTTTAATTCATTATTCACACCCTAGTAAACATAAAAATATACATAGTAGTGTTGTATACTAGTTGTTGTATAGTGTTGGGTACTTATCGATGTTGTAACATAATCTAAGCATGACAATCGAATCGAATCACAAAAAAGACGAACGACAACTTCCCGAGGCGTCAAATAACTTACAAACTTTGTATCTCTAGAAATAAATAACGACGTTAGTCCAAGGGGAAAAGGTTAAAAGTGGCATGTTTTGAAGCTAGTGATGGATTAAGGTGGTAAACGTGTCTTTAAAAGGTGTTTTTGTAGTATTCCGTTACGAAAGATGTTTTTGTGCAGGTAGTCTGGTTTGATTTTTAGTTGCTCGTGGATAATGTTATATTGATAGCAATTACAACTGTAGCACAGTTTCGATAGTAGTTTCAATAACAGGAAATATAGATAGAAGACATAAAGATAGGGATCGTGCCACAGTCTATAGACACATACTTGGATTTAGCTCCTCTCTCTCTTAATCATTGGACAAATATAATAATTATTAACTGGTAAATTTAACTTTGTTTACTTTAACTTACTAATTGATTACACATTATTATGAAACAGTTAGGTTACCTAACAATATCCGTCACTGAATATTTTATCTCACAGCAAAATCTGTTACTCTGTTCGCTGAGAATGTCGCAGATAACGAACATAGTTATTAACGTCATAGCTACGAGTAGTACCGTCTTTTTCACTTACATACAATTGTGAAAGAGAGAGCGCTCTATAATAGACAATCCCAGCGAACAGAGATAGTCGATATTAGGTAATCATTAGTGCTCTACCTCTACACTAGTCTGAAATTCTAAATGTTGTTTTCCATTTTCAGTTTTATACGAATGCCTGCTTTGTCATCGCAGGACATAATTTAAAACTTGTTAACACAAAAAGCTGTAGTGAATCCGTCTGTCTGTATGCAAACAAGATAAAAAGTAAGCTCACCTGTCGTCTTGTTGCTTCGTGAACAACCTTGCCGCTCTAGAGATGGGCCAGTGACGGCTTAAATTTATCGACATTTCAAACATGAGAAAATATGAATTTATTAACATGAACATGTTCTATAAAATAATAGCCAAGTAATCTCTCAATAAATCTAACCACGACTATTGTGCGAAGCGCAATTTTTTTCGCAGAAGTTCCTTTATAATATAAAGTAGATAACTTAATTACGTTAATTTTACGTTGATAATTACAGTAGATTTCAGTTAATCCCTTCATCCTATGAGTACTCGAAACGATATTACAGCGGAAATAAACTAGAAATTAACAGATAAAACAATATTGGATATAAAGTAGATGTCAGTGTCAGTAAATGACCACATAAGAAAAGATATGTAAAAGCTCATTCCCTAGGGGATATGTAATAAATCAAAATAAGGGATGTTCCGAGACCTAAAACTGCGATGCGAGGCCAAAGATCGTGGGATTTCACTTTTTTAAAGCGATGATACCTAACTATTATCTATTACAATACGTATTATGAAAACAGACGTGGTTTTGACACATTTTTGTTTTATTTATAAGGGAATACTCACGTTTAATTAAATCGGATACTCCGACTATAGTTTCGATCACATCCGGTGACCTTTTTCAAAGAGTGAAAACAGAGCCCGACGCGCGTGCAGCTGCGTCCTGCTTAGCACCGGATGTGATCGAAACTATAGTCGGAGTATCCGATTTAATTAAACGTGAGTATTCCCGTATAAATAAAACAAAAATATTACAATACGATAAAATGACAACTTTTCAAAATATCGATACCATGTCCCATCATTTCTACAAAAGAATTGTTATCGTTTTCGGGTTTCCGCACAAATATGTAACAAAAACTGGTGAGAATTAATGGCTTCGTCTCACTATGGTGTGTACAGGATGAAAAAATGTATCAGTAGTTTTGCGAAGTTAACTTACTTAGCAAGTTTTTAGAGCCCTTTGTATTGGATATATAACTACGATGGTGGCGGATGTGGCGACTTTGCCTAGTTCTAGAGGTGTTATAATTATAAGGGTAATGGAGTTTTAGAAAGTAAGTGTTAAATTAAATTAAATAATCATTTATTTCAAGTACCATAGACTCATATTATAAATCATCAATTTAGCAGTCACATTAATAAGTACCATACACACAATTGAAATTGAAATTAAATTTGCAATAAATTTTGAAATAGAAATTAAATTTGAAATTAAAAATTGAATATTGAATATAAAAAACTCACTAAACTAACTTATGACTTTGAATATTGTTAAGTTAACTAACGTCATTTAACTTTAAGCGGCGTTTTAAGTAAGTAAGATCTTAGTAAAAAATAAAATGTTACGACACGATTACTATTTAAACCACTTTTATCATTCATGTACACTTTGCTGTATGTATAGCACGTTAATAAAAATAATAATGTTAAATAATAGACCCAAATTACCCTTAAAGACACTTATAACTTTATGTTGTGGCAGAAACACCTAAAATTTATTCTACCTCATCTAAGTTATATTTATTAAGTTTCAAGCGTTACCCGCCTTGAAGCCTTGAAGCAACCAGATTTACAAAATAACCCTTATAACTGCCTTGTTAAAGTTTAATATAATTCGCTTAAATGCTGTTATAAAGTTACCAAAGCAAGTATTTTCAAGGAATCTTGCTCTGCGGAACTCTGCATAATTTGATAATGCGAGAGATATAAACTTAATTTGAGGTCGGGATTTTGGTTTTATTTTTATTGTCAAGCTTTTTCTTCGTAAGCGAGGTTTGGCAGGTGAATGTAAAATCTTAGATCTTTTATGTGTATTAATACGCTTTAAAAAAAAAACAAGCGACTTCAATTTTGTCTACCTGGATGTCATCTTCATATTTTCCAGTTATTTGAATACTCCAGTAATTTTGATTTGCTTAATTTGTTTATTTTTTGACAGTAGCTTTTTTTAATATTTTTCTTTTAAAATAATGTGACTATTTGAATAATTGTTATGTATAAATCTATAAATGTATCATTATCATATTTTGTGTTTTGGTAAACCTGCCACCTTAACTATGCAATTTTTTATGATTGTAAATGACCTGTAACCAACTGTTACCAATGAAATGAATATAATTATGATTATTTACTTAAAAGAAAAATACGAAATAATAGCTTAGAAAGATGTGCTCAGAATGTGAACTCTAGGTACTTATACTTAAGGCCCTGGGAACTTAAAAAAACAAATTTATTTTAAACACAAAGTAGCTAAACTAAGTAAACCAGCAAGTTGCGGATCGCACGTGCAGACGTTATGACGTCACTGTTTCCCAGAAAGCTTTCAAGGCAAACCGCTGAACTTAAACCTAACTTAGGTATCTCTATTTTAAGTTAGACTCGGGTTAATATTATTATGGTTGGCTTGACGAGAGGTCATACAATTTTTTTAAATATTTTATAATTAAGGATGAGTTGACCAAGGATGACTAAGGAACAACCCAAATATTCTACTGCAGAGTACGCCTGGGGTAGAACCACACCTTTGCCAGTTATTCAATCGCCAAGCAGTAGTTTGCAAAAATTACTGTGTTCCGGTTTAAAAGGCAATGTTACCAGATAAATTACTGGGTATGAAGAGCTTTAACATCTAATATCTCAGGGTGTCGAGCGCAGTACAGTGCGACGCAGAATTGTATGCGCAAGTTCACAATTCAGGCACTGCTACTGTTAAGGCACTGCTACTGTTATGGGCCACCACCAGGCGAATGTCTCGCTAGTCTCGTCTCATGGTACATTAAAAAAAAAAGATCCCTAACCCTATATGCATTATGCATCCCATTTTGCGAATCGCAGGGACGTTTTGCATATAACGTTTAGCGTATGGGTCATTTTGCGTCTAAGCCCCACCTCCAGGTGATCCTTGAAGGCAGAATCCAGGTCCAGGTCATCCCAGGCAGAAAAATCTGTCATCACGGAATGGATTGTGCTACCAACTACCAACATTTAAAATAGGTAAGTGTGCAAATGGGATCGCAAGAAATTTTGCCTATTGAACTGAACGAATTGGGAAAAACTTTGTATAGAGCTAGTTTATACTCTAGAACTAGATTATGTATAGGCTTTTTAAAATATATAAAATTAAACATTATCTTGATTCTATCAAGCACAGCATGTGCTTAGCAGGTATTTTTGGGTGTCTATAATGTACAACATGATATTTGCCGACACGATAATGTACGGCATAATAATGCACAGCATGATAATTGGTGTACATGTAACATGTAACTGCTATACAAATAAGGAATTCGTGTACTTGTACATCAAATATCAGTCTGTACAAAATCGGGGTGTGCTTTATTGAGCCGAGCCGATAATGTACGGCATGATATTGTACGGCACGATATTGTACAGCATGATATTTGATGTACATGTACACCAATTATCGTGCTGTGCATTATTATGCCGTACAATATCATGCCGTACATTATACTTCACTGGTTCTTCCGAAAGACTATTTACTTGTAGTAGCGCCCTCGCACTACCGTTGCACAATAAATTTTAAAGCCTCATAGGTGGGCAAAATAGATTTTTAGGAACGGGCAACACCTTTTCCGCTTCTCAGCAACCGCCATCTTGTCTTGTCATTCTTTGTTCTTGTGCGCCGTTGCTCACACGCTCACACGAATTATGGATTCGGAAAAAATTTGGAACGAAATTCGACACCTCAAGCGATTATTAGTGAAACGTGGAAATGAAGAACTATCACAATCGTGTTCGCAGTCGATAGTTTCGCCACCACCGCTGGCAAAACGACCGCGCAGGCGGATTATTTCCAGTGATTCGTCCGAAGACGAACAAGTCGACGTAACTCATACCGGTTAGTATTATTACACATTTCGTAAGCAAATCTATAATATAACTATTATAAAAATGTAGCTGCAAGTATTGTCAGGGTAGCATACGCAACGAACAAATTCAAGTAGATACCTCTGCGTGTGAACTACCCTCACTATTTTATAAGTTCTTTGCAAGTACTGTCTGGATGGCGTACGCATTGAAATGGTTTTTAAACCTTCCTTGCATTGCAAGTGTATACTGTATGTTGCACGCAATGTCTGGTCCGTTGCAAGTGTATACTGTATGTTGCACGCAATGTGATACCCACTACAATGGTTTAAAACATTTTCAGTCGCCAGCTCGTCTGATAAGGAAAGCGAAGATCCATTCTCGGTTTTGGGCGAAGACCCAACAATGACCACAGAATTCGGAGATGACATACATTCGCATATCGCTGTACGATGGAACAACATTTTATGTAAAGGGCTGAAAAAGGAGAACAGAACTGAACTAATTAAAAAGTATCTACCGCCCAAAAATTGTACTTACATACAACCACCTTTACTAAATGGCGAAATTAAAGCTGCTTCTAATGAGTCAGGGATTAAGAGGGATAAACGATTGGAAGAAAAACAAACTCAGTTAGGCGCTGCCATAACCAATATTGGAAGAGCTGTAGACATTACTTTGAAAATATCAGATAAAACAATACGAGACCAGATATTAAAATACTTAGGAGATGGTGGACAGATCTTAACAGATTTGCACTATATTGAATCGCTCACCAGACGGTCATTATTACTGCAAGGTTTATCGAAAACGACACAAGACGCGATGAAAGATGTACCACGCGACAAATATTTATTTGGAGAAAGTCTATCTGAAAAACTGAAGGCTATGAAAGCATGCTCTAAGTCCGCTGCAGACCTGAAGCCGAAGAATACAAAACAGCGTGCTGACACTTCTAGACCGACCATTCACAACGCTCCTGAAACTTTTAACTGGAGGGGCTCGTCTCGACGGACGACGAACGTGACGGCGGAAGGCAGCAACCCTACGGCGGCGGCGGGCGGATACCAGCGCCGTCCAGCAGCGGTCACCTCGCGCCGGCCGCAGACAAGCCAGGCTCTTCAGCGTTCCAAACGGAACTAGTGCAGGTAACTCGACATGCGGGTCGAATTACACATTTTTATTTTCAATGGCGACAACTCACCCAGGATAGTACTATTCTTTCGTAGATCAAAGGGTAAAAAATACCTTTGAGAACCAAATTGGCTCAAGATCACCCGTTAATTACGTTGTCTAAGAACAGTGAAGAACATAATTATGTTTTCCCAAGAAATTGATAATTGCAATTGCTTCTGGTTTGTGAGGCCATAATATCTGAATGCTCTCAGAGTAAACAACGGTTTGTTTCTAAAATATTTTCTAAGAGACAAACTAAACGGTGAGAAACGTTAAATTCTAAATTTAAAAATTCTCGGTCCTATCTCCCCATTTTAAGTTCGAGGATTTCAGATCAGCAATTAAATTAATAGAAAAAGATTATTTCATGTGCTCAATCGACCAAAAAAGATACTTATTTCTTTGTTACTATTGGTCTACACTATCATTAATAATTTAAATTACCAAATTATGAGAATTTTCACTGATATCATTCGGTCTTAATGTGGCCCCATATAAAAGCGTATATACCTAAAAAAAATATGTTTATTTGTAGGCTATACCATTGATTCTAGAAATCTCACCATATCCCAGCAGGAAAATATATATAAAACTGAACTTGAACATTACCGTAAAACATTTATTAACGATAACCTATGACCGATCTTTATCTAGAGAAATTTTAATACGTATCAACAACAAATAAAACAGCAGACTTTGAATCTAGGAAAACTCATTTTAATACGCAATGCCAACTAAATAATGTTGACTTCCAAAACATCGTTGACGCATTTTCTCATCCCGAAATAAACCTAATTGCAAGCTGACTAAATTACAAATGTCCTCTTAAGTATGTATCTTGGCATGGTGATCCTGATAATTTTTTGTATAGACGTTACTATGAAGTAGCATGGTTATTTTTCTATGCGTTCCCCCCACTCAGTCTATTGAAAGTTTATCAAATATTATCACAGATAAAGCTACTGGCATCGTAGATGCTCCTCACTGGCTAAACCAGACGTGGTTCCCACTACTGAATCAACTCTGTATAAATCAGAAGTACTATTACTACACACTAAACCTGATCTTCTACTGTCCCCTTCCAGGACCAACCATCCCCTTCACCAACACCTGTCTTTGATGGTAGAAGTTTTATGCGGGAAGCGTCCGTGAAGCGAGGAGCACATATCGAAGGACTAAATGTACTCATCAATTCGTTGGTTGATATTACAATAACTCTGTATTAGTAAAATAATTATGATTATTTTGATTCAACGACAACTATAAATTCTACATTAAAAAAAAAAAAAAAAAAAACTGTTTTGTAACAAATGTGCTAAATATGAAACATTGAACTGTTACAGATCTGCTTTAGCGATAGTGTTAGGCAAACAGTTGAACGACGTTTTAATAGGGCGATTCTCAAAAAGGGTGTTTAGAAGTACTCCACTCTTATCGAAATACGACGTTACTTAAGCATAAATGAAGCATTTTATCATTTTATATCCAACTAATTAGAGTGCTTCACGAAGAAACTGATTATGTTCATATACTCTTGTAACTGATATACTCTTGTCACTGTCCACAGTGTTCAAACACTATCGCTAATCAAATGTGCAAACATTGAATTTAATTAGACTGATATTTCTATAAAAAATACTTGATTTAAATAAGAGAAGTTTTAATGAGAAGCCAGTATCATGTCCTGCTGAAACTTTAATTAAAATCTTATATATAAATAAAACTTTGGTCTGTCGACACGGAACACTTGTAATAAATAAAAAAAAAAAAAAAAAAAAAAAGCTTCATACTCATCCGTGAAACAACTGGTTGGAGCGGGTCATCGGCTGTTTTTTGCCACCTTTTTTATTAGACCAATTCTGGTGAATGAAGATTTTGCTAGATCTATCATACAACAATACTTACCTATTATTGTTTATATTCATATAGGTAAGAGCTGATAACATATTATATGTGATAAATACGTAGATAATATAATGAATAATCAAGATTCGCTATTTATTTTCATTTCATCTCTAAACATCTACAAGTAAATAGTCTTTCGGAAGAACCAGTGAAGTATAATTAACTATTAAACGAAACTTACCTGTAAGGGAAGTTCAATAGTAATTATACGAGCTGGTTCTTCCGAAAGACTATAAACCCACCCATACCCGGCTCCTGGCCAATCCCTTATTACCTATATAAAAATAAATATCAAATGTGTATAACTTTAGACTAAGAATGACAAGACAAGATGGCGGTTGCTGAGAAGCGGAAAAGGTGTTGCCCGTTCCTAAAAATCTATTTTGCCCACCTATGAGGCTTTAAAATTTATTGTGCAACGGTAGTGCGAGGGCGCTACTACAAGTAAATAGTCTTTCGGAAGAACCAGCTCGTATAATTACTATTGAACTTCCCTTACAGGTAAGTTTCGTTTAATAGTTAATTATCTGTCGTACATTATTGCCTCCCGTATTTTTAATACATTTACTGCAATTTGTTTATATCTATAGCCAGACAGTGGCTAGGATAAATGTTAAATTGTGTTTCCAAACAGTCAAACAAATTAGCAAAGAAAAGAAACATTTAAATTGAACAATAATTCACTAGAAGTAATTCACGAGGCCCGCCGAAAATAACGGCAAATCGCTCTTGACACGTTTATTGTCAAACACTAACCAACTTACCTACATAAAGAAGTGACCAATTAATAGAACTACAATATTTGTATGGATAACGCTTAGTTTTGTTCACAAAACACGATTGTGGCTCCCTCAGCCAACTCTAGAGTACAGATGTTGGTTGCACAGTAGACACGTAGTAACTATAATTTAATCTGTGTTAATAGCATAGATTCGAAATATAAATCCGCAGACACGACAATGTATATTTAGGAAGCATTCTACCTTGAACGAGTTTAAATAAAGAAGAGACAGTCAAAATAAGTCATGGCATTAAAATAGAAAGAAAATGTGTACAAAGATGAGGTAACAACTAGCAGTAGTGCAATGTCTTTGATTAATACTAAGTGCAGTGAGTCACAATCTCTCACAAGTGAAAACGTCAAAAAACGTCCGACTGCCGTTGTACATACCTATACGTGCATTACGTGCACAATTGTTCAAATTTAGACGTTATGTCGCTTGTTTAGTGTTCAATGTATGCTTGAGCGCTTGTGTCTTATCGTAGTTTAAGTCGGTCAATAGATATTAGCTCTATGCTTAAAATATACCAATTTTATTCAATTAAATATTTACACTATACTTATTTATTTACATTTATAAGTCATAAAAATAAAACTAAAAGATTTGGCTTTACTCTGTGACTGTACTAATAATAAAATTAGACAGTGGGGCCAGTCGACCTATTCAAAATGTGACTAGGTTGAGTGGACCCTCGGGTCCATTGGCGAGCGGGTCCAGCTGACTGAAGACTCATTTGTCTTCTCCATTAAAATAGCTGACATTATAATAAAAGCATTATTCTAATAGAGTTATTTTGTTCAGACATTTATGGAATGATTTATGCAAAAATATGCGTATTGTGTTTGTAAATGTACACCCATAATTTATGCTTAATTGAATAAGAACAACCTGGACCTGGGTATGTTCTAAAACTGCATCCAGACCCACCGGAACACGGGCAGCAGCGTCCTCTTAGTTAACGGTGGTAACACTCTGCGATCCCCAAGCCGCCTGCCAAGCGTGGGGATTATGGCAACCCCTCCCTATTAAGGGGAAGGTATTCGTCCAGTAGTGGACGTCTTCTGGCTGATAAGTGAATAAGAACAATATTAATATTTTTATTTCATTCAAATATTAATATTGTATTACCGATAGACCACCAATTTTTTTAGCACCCATGTACACTTTAAGGAATCACATGTTTGTGCCTAGGAGTACCTACTACTAAGCTCGCGGAGTTTACCTATTATCATTTCATAGTTCTGTTAGCAACATTTTACCTTCACTCACCTAAATTCAGATATTCCATTTGCTTAAACTTATACGTAAATATATTGACACTTCTATCTTCTATGACATACTCTTTGGCATAAATCGGAATAGCCCTGCGTTATACTGAGAAGCGACTCTGACATCAGATTCGTAGAATCTGACCTGTGTGATCAGAGATAAATGATTTGTATTTATAGACATTGATCAGTTTAGTAGCTTGATGTCATCATACCAAAAACTAGATGTATTTTACTAAAACAGAGAATAAATATGTGGTGCTATAATACGCTGTTTGGAAATGCTTTCTCGTAGCAAACTATGAATTTATATTCTTGTTCCGTTAATTTAAGCTCAATAATGGTATGCATGCAACAGCAGATATTTTTCGCAATATCAGGTTTGTCCATTGATAAAAGTATTTGAATTAGGAATACAAAACATCCGAAATGGATAACGATCGTATGAGCAAACGATGCGATTTCGTCGCACGTCGTAAAAATTCACGATCAAACATAAAAATCTCTTTAGAGCAGCGGTCGGCAACACGCGGCCCGCGACTGTTTTGTATGTTTTTTTTTTAAATATCATTTCTTTGTAATTCATTGCTCCTTTGCGTTGGCGAAGTCCTACGTACCTACTTCCTACTAATAAAACTTTTATAAAATGGTTTTGCATTTTAATATCCTAGCTAGATATACTCTATCTATTATCAAAATTATGAACAAGTGAAGCGCGGCAAGTGCCTCTATCTTATTTTGCCACTATGTGGCCCTTGCTTGCCAAAGGTTGCCGACCGCTGGCGCGACTACTACTGTCTGAAGCAATTTCAATCGCAAGATGAAATCGTATCATTTGCTCGTGCGATCATTACCCAATTCGGAGGACGCCTATAAGTGAAAAGGATTGCAACAGTTCAGGGGGCTTATTTTTGAATCGTACGCAACCAATCGTATGCGAGCGGAGCTGACTTCTGAACGATATTGAACGTTATTTCAAACAATATAAATATCGTTTGAAGGTCGGCTACACTTGCATGCGCAACTCTTGCATACTATGCAAATATAAGGCCCCAGATCGCTCATAAGAGTGCGCCTAATGCCAGAAAAATATCAGATTTCATCCGCACGTTTTGCATTAGTTTAGAGTCGAAAATCGCATGGTATAATTGATGATGATAGTGAATTGAGCAATTTAGGTGGGATTTTATTTAATTATTCAAAATATAGGCATGAAATAAAAAAAATAAACGGTTACTCTGCTAAACATTAGACTAGCTGTGTAATTAGTAAAAAATAATGTGGTGTTGTCGCTGATTATTTAGAGCGTTTGAGTTAAAACAGTTTTTTTTTTGTTAGTAATTTGTAATTTTCTTTTAAATAATCAAGATTATTTTCCAAAATTCTATTCGGTTACTCGGCTTCTATACGGTTTTCTCCTACCTGTAGTATTTTTTTTAAATCGGAATATTAATGTTCTTAACAATGATTTCTATGTCTAGATACGCCTTTCAAGTCTAATTTCTCTTTGACAAAAGGACAACGCCATCTCTCGGATTTCGCGGTCACTACGTGCAGCGCCAGTAAGGCGCGGTAGAAGAAGCGCAAACTGTACGAAACTAGAAACAACTTACTTATTACCTGAAAATAATTGATTTTGTGTAAAAGCAAGTTTAGTTTAACTTTAAATGTTGACTTACTGGTCATAAGAAATGCCACCTTTTGTTTACTGCACTTTGAAATGTAATTCGTACAGCCCTTCACCACATATTTTGGCATATTGCTCTCAAGTAACCACGTCTGACGTGCGTCGCAGACTGTGCCGGCGTCAATGAGTTTCTTTGACACCGACGAAAGAGCGACATTTCAAAATGGCGTCCAACCCGGCCCTACAATGTATGTCTATGGTTCTTAATCATTAAACGATGTGTTTAAAAATACTTTTTTTTTACTTTTTACTTACTTTTGGCATTGGTCGCCCCTTAAAGTTCGTCGCGATCTCATCCTCTACTGCCCAGCCAGCAGGTAGCTGCAGTACTAGGTATAGCTGCCGAGAGCAGTGACCGCGTTTGAATGCATCCGTTGTCTGTCTCTAACACTGTTTAGCCGCACTCTATACACATGCTTCCTTGATTGTAACTTGTAACGTTATAGTTTTCATCCGACACGAGACTTCCTCTCAGAAATCTACTTCAAAATCGATGCAACGATATTGGTAACGTTTTATTTTAAAGGGATCATAGCCACAGTCAACAGCAGCAACAACTATCATCGGTTGTCAACTTTGATGATAGCTGACAACCGATGAGAAAGAAAGGTTCTTGAGTGGCGACCGCGAACCGGAAGACGCAGCGTAGGAAGGCCTCCCACTAGGTGGACCGACGACATTTTAAAAGTCGCAGGCAACCGGTGGATGCAAATGGCAGGTTGTCGTACAGTGTGGCGGTCTAAGGGGGAGGCCTTCGTTCGGCAGTGGACGTCTCCGGGCTGATGATGATGATAGCCACAGTGGTTAGATTGGTTTGTTCGATGATTTGGTTTGGCGTGGGATCAAATCTTGACAATGAACTTAAGCTACCAGCGAAGATAAACATCGCGTCATTCATGGGCTGAGGGGGGGAAGAGAGGGAGGGGGTTGGGGCGCGTTGGACGGGGGGAGGGTAGTTGGTAGAGTCGGTAGAGTTGGGGGGTTTAAAAAAATTGCTCGGGATGATTTAAAGTGGTGAATTTTGGGAGCGGGCCGAATTTCTTCCGTACGCGGACGAAGACGCGGGCGACCTCTAGTATATGTATAAGCAGCTGGCGTGGCTGCAAGCGAAAACCTGAAATCCGGTG
This sequence comes from Erannis defoliaria, assembly GCA_905404285.2. Taxonomy (NCBI): domain Eukaryota; kingdom Metazoa; phylum Arthropoda; class Insecta; order Lepidoptera; family Geometridae; genus Erannis; species Erannis defoliaria. The sequence continues at coordinate 15,476,071 of FR990084.1, forward strand.
TGGTCTAGAGTCTATAGTTACCTTAAAACGTTAAAAACTGCTTTGAAAAAACTTCTACAGTCCTCGAGTTAAGACGCTTGTATCGTAAACTCTGTTGAAAGGTGCCCTCTTCTGGGAGTGTTATCTCCAACTTTAGGAGGGTCGATAGATAAGTACTGGTTAAGTAACGCGGGAAAAGCCGACTTGTCAACTTTATAGTTATCGCTTTAAGTGATAAGTTGAGTTCACGAGGGTAAAATAAATTTGTCGAAACTTATGAGTGACCTAATTTTCGTGGGAAATGTTTGGAAGTTATCTTATTCTGGTTTTCATTGAGTTTTTTGTACGTAATACATTCTTTAACACCCCGTAGCTGAACATACCTCGAAGGGTGATTAGGCCATGCTGGCCCTATGCGTGTTAGCATTAGTTCGAAGATTCACAAGCGCCATTAAATTTACCATTATCAAATGATTACAGGGTCAATATAAACCATGTAGGGTTATTTATAAGGGATAGGGAATGATAACTTTTTCTGAGAAAATTGGCGAAAATGGATCAGCAGCTCGTTACCAGGCTCAGTGTTACCAACTGAATTTAGTAATTTTTTCATCTGGTATTTTTTTTATCACACCAATTTTTTTTATTAAATTATTACTACTAGAGTAATCAATCACTTTTTTAAATGCCACGTAGCACGTGGTATAGAGTTGGAAACCGTGACCAATATGTTCCAATATGTTTGGTCTGGAGTGGATTAAATAAGATATCAATGATGATGATGATGATGATGATGATGAATTTTAACAGAAATACGTTTACCTGCCACTGGAGACAATTTCCGCATGACACACCATCGCGATTTCCACTGAAAAAGAATAAAATAGCATTAGAATCAGGAACCAGAAAATATTCTTTACGTTTATTTGCGTTTGTATACACAGCGACGGTGATGATGGAATGGACGGGCCCAGCGCTTACAAATCGATCAAAATTAACAAGACAACACAATCAAGCATACCTAGCTAAAAGTATGCATATTACATTTGCCGGAAAATAGAGATAGCGAATCTAATTACTGCATGGCAAAAAGAGAATACATGTACATTTATTAGAAGTTTGTATTGTCGTATCGTACGGCTCGCATGTCGCAAAGGCAGAGTATGACTAAAGCGAGTGGAGAGCCGGCGCTCTGAGAAGATGGCAGAGCATCTTAAGCAGTGACTACCGGTTGAGAAGTTTTTTTAAGTAAGGCCGATAGTCTTCAGAATCCGTGCGCTTATTTCCCGTCCATTCATCTTATCATTGTCGCTGTGTATACATACGTTTCTTTTGGCACATTAATGCCCGGGATATACGAGGCTAGTTTTTTTATGCCAGGATAGCAAGTTAGTGATAGTAAGCTAGCAAGAGCAAGCTAGCAACTTTGGCTACGTGTTAACAGAACTAGCTTCATTTCTACGAAGCCAAATCTGCTAGCTTGCTAGCTTTCTATTACTAACTTGCTTTCTTGGCTTGCAAAACTAGCCTCGTGTATCCCGGACTAAGGCTAAGCTCACACGGCATTATACTGCACGCTTTTTTGCAGTAAGTACACGTTTTATCGAATAAACAGTGGCGCATAAATTGAACATAGAAACGTTCGCACTACATAATACGCGTTTGAAAAAAAAAAACAACCAACTTCAACTTCAAATACCTGGATGACATCTTTATATTTTCTAGTGTAATTTTGATTTAAAAACCAAACTACTGAACCGATTTCGATAAAATGTATATTGGACCACCTCTGATACCTTCGACAAAAACAGGTCATATATGGCGGATTAATCACATAACATAACTCTTAACTCATAACTCTTTTTTTGAAGTCGGTTGAAAATAAAGTGCACCGCTAAATACGGATACTCACCGGACTTGCCAAGCAAACCGAATGGATTGTATTCCTACGTAACCAAACCAATACGTACTACGTAGGTAGCGCATGGTTTTGTAAAAACCACATACATTTTTTACGAATACAAATGTACAGCGTGACTGTGAACGTCTCGCTGTTTCTACGTTTATTCATCATCATTATCATCAGCCCGAAGACGTCCACTGCTGAACGAAGGCCTCCCCCTTAGACCGCCACACTGTACGACAACCTGCCATTTGCAGCTACCGGTTGCCCGCGTGGCTGGTATTAATCTTTGATTATAGCGGGTGTTAGTCTGAACACCGTTATCCTTCTAGGATATAATTATGAACAACTTTTACAATGGGGCCAACCCTGAAATCACGAAAAAAAAAACAGATGTTCCATACAAAGGTTCATCGATCTTGGACAAAATGTATGGAACAGCAGATATTTTTATCGCGATTTTTAAGGTTGGCCCCATAGTAAAAGTTGTTCATAATGATGAGTACAATTAAATCCTAGAAGGATAACGGTGTTCAAACTAACAGCCTGTATAGAGAGATAGAGAGCTAGATCTTAAGCGAGCTTAACCTTAGCTTTCCTTTCTAAGCTGTGCTTTTGATGTGAATGTGAACATTACAGAGTATCTATTCGTAGCCATGATCCAAGATAGCTCATTCGTTAGCGCGTTCGGATCTCTCGCCGAAGGGCGTGGGTTCAAACTCCAACAAGAGCTTCGTGACGAAACCACAGGATGGTGGGAGGATACTTTCTAGTCTGGTAGGCCAACTGCTCGTAAAGGGGGGGCAAAAAAAAAATGCTCAGAATGATTTAAAGTGGTGAATTTTGGGAGCGGGCCGAATTTCCTCCTCTAGTATTTAAATAAGTAAGTACTCGATACATAAATGCAAAAAAGCAAATGCACAAAGTGCGATGAAGAAAAAAAACGCGGAATGGAATCATTTAGAAGTATTCAATTTAAAAACATACTTAAGGAAATACCTTAGTAAAATACGACGTATTCAATAGGAACCGTATTCAGAAATTGTGTAGTCCGTTTTACAATACGAGCTTATACCTACTGAGATTTAATGTGGAACAACTTGTGGTTAGCATTTCGCGTGTTTGTGGTAAGTTTGTGAAATCATTCTCCATTGTGGCCGACAAATCGCGCCACGCTGAATCTACTGCGCTATAAGTCGACCCTGCGTCGCCAGACTGCACGCGACGTTGCCAACTTGACCTCGTCGCTCTCGCTCGCTCGCTCATGGCGACTATCGAGTTGCGGTTTACGTGGTGTCGGGTGACCATGTCTTTAGTAGTTTATAGACTAAAAATTATTATTTTCTGTTATAGGCAAGTGTAAAGCTTATTACGTTGAGCGGCTCGCACGTTTTCGGTTGAATGGTAAAATTACTTGGAATATTAACTATTATTAAATGTGATGCTATGTCTTATGTATCCAGTTTTATGTTACAAATTATTTACAATTTAAAGTAATTTCTCGTTACTAGGACTCTACAAGCAAGCAGCAAGCTTAGATTAAGTAGTTTCGTTTAGACGACCAATACTGTAATAGAAAAAAAATAGGTACATCACATAAATAAAAAAGCAAAAATAACTAATACCTTATGATCTTCTACTCTTGTTATGACTTTTCCTTGTCTTTCATTTAATCCTCTCATATTATTTCACCATATAAAAATTATATTATTTTTATTCGTTATTATTATATGTATTTAATTATATATTATTTTCTTTGATTTTATTATTAATTTGATCTTGATTTGATATTATTATGATTCAGTTATTAATGTGATATGGGTGAAGCCCGAAATAAATTAATCTTCTTTTTTTAAATCTTTTACAACGAAATCGACGCGGAAATCGCGAAAACGTATCAGCTCCTTCCTGCATTTTGTAGACAATAGACAATCGTTTATTCGTGTCGTGCGTAATTGCATTTTTTATATGGGACAGCAGTTTTTTTCCGCGTTTCCGGGTTGTTTACATGGTACAAGTTGTCCATTATGATGATTTTAATGACCCACTAAGATATCGCCATTGAATTCAATGTCACCATGTATATAATCTCTATACACACACAAATATGTATCTATACAACGATACACGCAAAAGGAAGACTGGTTCCTTAAACTCGAAGCCCTTGAGATGTCGCTTCATTACCTCAACAATGAAGTAATGTCATTGTAATAGTCTTAAATATAGCGTTCAGTCACAAATAGTTTATTCGCGAGAAAGTAAAAGAAAAATATATCAGTAAGTATAGTAAGTGCTGTAAGTTTTTCAGTTAGATTAATTTAATCTAACATTACATAATATCAAAACGAACTAGGAAACGGTGACTAATATTTTGTTTAATTAGTTCGATTGATTGAACCACCAGGACCTAACAATCATCGCGGTTCACTTGATTTTCAAGATCGAACTGCGAGGAATTACAAATCCTGGTAGTTCGATCATAGAACTGTCAGGACTTAAAAAAACTCGTGGTTCGCTTGATCAAACTACGCGATCGAACCTCGCGGCCGGAAGGGAAAATCCCAACTCGTAGTTACACTACTCAATAACGAGCGACTTGAACACAGTTGCGCGACGGTGGCGCCGCGGCTGCGCGATCTTTAGTTGCCGAGTGTGTGCAAGGGCGATCGCACGCCACTTTTTTCTCGACTTTTTGAGGAAAATCGCGTTTGTTTAATGTTCTTATAAATTCTGTATTTAATCGCAAATTTTAGTGCTGTTATCTTATCAGCTGTACTGTAGTTTGTGCTGTTTAAGAACAATTAACTTGTTATTCTAAATCAGACAACACAACTAGGCATGCATGCAAGAGTGATAATATAAAACAGTTTCAGCGCGAAAATTGTTTACGCCAGCTTAAAAAAAAGTGCCAAAATTCTGCAACAGTAAGTGAATGGTTCAGCTTGTGCAAGTCTTATCATAGACAACATATAAATACTTATCACGTTTGAAATTTCAAAAAAGGTCAACAATTCACCACAAAAAAAAACAACTGCCACACTAACGCAATTTTGCAGATGAATAAGTGTTAAATTCTCTTTGATGAAGTCGCCTTGGAATAGAAGGCAAAGTTGATAAGTAGTTTCATCTGAGGCGAAAAAAATTGAGTCACATTTCTACCAAAATAAAAGTGGCGAATGAAGTTGTTAGCAAAGTTAAGACTAGAATCTGATATAAGAGTTACTGACAGGTATCCACGATGTCCGAGTCTGACAATACATGGAAGCGCATCCAACTGGACCCGCCCAAACTGATCAAAGCGGTCAAGAAGCGCCGCATGCTGTACGACAAGGAAGATCCGAATTATTTCCATAACAAAAAGCAGAAGGCGTCGTGCTGGAAGGAGGTCTGTAATGAGGTTATACCGAACTGGGAGAGCATGCGGCCGCACGAGAGAGTAGAGTGCTGTAAGATATGTTTTTTTAAGTTCTGTAAATAACAGTAATGTTATTATTAGCGCCACGTATAATGTGTGTGAGGTTATGTGTACACCCACACACACATTATACATAAAGCTAACTAACGATGTGTACGATAAAATTGGCGACACCGCCCGTCATCGTCGCTAATGTAATAATAATTAGTACAATTAATTGATCTAATGACACACAATAGCGTGAAGCAACGTCGATAGTATTAAATAAATAAATATCGCAGGACATTAATTTCACACAGCGCCATCTAGCCCCAAACTAAGCAAAGCTTGTAATATGGAAACTACATAGCTGATATAATACTTATATACTTTTTGTTTTGTAAATACATACTACCATCCAGACACAGAACAAACATCTATGTTCGTCACATAAATGTTTGCCCTTGGTGGGGATCGAACCCACGCCCTACAGCTCTGAAGGCAGGCATGCTACCAACTGAGCTATATGGTTGTCTTGATAATAGAATTAATAGGAACAGAGAACCAAAGAACATTTCCGGATATCAAACGTGCACTACAGACTAATACTGCGGACTTTTTGGGGACTAACGAACTTGTAACGTACAGTACCCAATGATATTATGTATTTATCTCAATGACAGTACCTACCTACGTTACACTGCGGCCGTCTTGAGGATTGAAGAAGAACTTTTCGTTGATAGGTTAGGTTAAAGCAAGGGTGGGCAAACGATCGATCGCGCATCGCAACTACAAAAACTTAAAAGTTTACAAGACCTTATTTTACTTCAAAAAGATTACCAGGTAAACAATTTAATCGTACAACGAATTAGCGGAAAACACGCAGTGCCATTCATCGACCTTTAACAGTATTTATTAGCTGTTTAACGTTTGAATTTGAAATTGACTCTTTTGAATCGGTAAAGGCAATCGGTGTCACTTTGTCCATCACCAAAAGAAAGCAAATAGGCTATGCCGTTGTTTTTAATTATTAATCTTATCTAGTTTTTTTGTAGTGTAGACGTGACATAACTTGTAGGTACATGATTACCGAAAGGAAAAAAAACTCGTTTCCTGCTAGGGCTTGCAAGCTTCGATACGTTTTCAACGACCGAGGATGCTAATGATGATAAATAACTCTGTAAATGTAATATTTCACGATTATTAATTTTAATCACCAGTTTAATCACTTACCAATGCTTATCGATTCATTATTTATGATCAATAAATAATTTTACAGAACTAGACAAGCAATAAATCAAAAACACCAATAGACACGAAACGAACTGAGGAATTACGTAGGTACGGATGCCAGAATCACCACAATCATTAGTTACACGTTCCCACAAAGTTATCTGTCAAACAAACAAACTGACGAGGGTGTCGGGTTGTTTCGGAGCTGTTGTACCCTTTTCTAGTTCTTTGGTTTAACGAGGAAAGTTAGGTATTGAATTTAAAATGTGTATGTGCTAAAGGTAGACCTTTTGGCGACGTATCCTTTTTCGTTCTGAAAATTTAAATAAATAAAGGACCATTAAGCCTTAACTCACATAAAGATTCAGAATTAAGATACCATGCCAAATTAGCTTCAAATTAAAGTTATATTACAGATATTACAGAAACATGTATTAAGAGATGTCCCAACAAAGTTTTAGGATCAACTTTTGCTTCTAAACATTATCTTGACTTATTTATCTTTACAGGTCACGAGCTACAAAAACGCTGGAAGAGTCTCAGAACTTGTTTCGGTCGAGAAGTGGCTTCGCAAATGAAAGAGGAACAAAGAAGGAAGAAGAACTTGCCACTAAAGCGACGAAAAGTGTACGGATATTTTAATATCATGAGCTTTCTCCGACCTTTTTATAATATGGGCTGTCGTCCACCAAAAGACTCCGAGAATGACGATTCTAACGACCAAGACATGAATGACAATATAGACGACGACGATGATGATGATGATGACGACCCTTTAGAAAGTGTCATAAAAGCTGAATCTTATGAAGGAACTTCGCGACATGAAGCAGTTATTTTAGAACCAGAGACATTCCAACAAATTTATGATAACAATCAAAATTCTGAAGGGAAGATAATAGAGTATCTTAAAGATGTTAAGAAAGAGGAAGATGACGAAGATAAACAGTTTCTTATGTCTTTGATTCCGACGTTCAGAAAGTTTAATGATAAGCAGAAATTTGAAGCTAGGATAGAGATATTGAAAGTTTTGAAGGAGATTAGTTTTAGGCATGAATGTGGGGCTTCCAGTTCTACTAATTAATTATAACTAAGGATTAATTAAGTGGGCAGATTAAGTACGAGTAAGACTAGTTCATAAAGGAAATTATGTTCTTTATCTAAGTTAAACTCATCCAATAAGTTAATAATAACAATGGGTTATTTGATATTATCAAAGTAATGAAAGTTTAGGATTCAATCATTATAATTGTAAAGGCTTTATTATTTAGTTTCTATCCGTTCTCTGTTAACATTGTTATTAAAGTAGTCTTGCAAGTTTAAGTTGACGAGTAAAAAAAATTTATTTTCTTTGTGTTTTCATTTTTGGTCACTGTAATACCAATTAAAAATATGTTTATATTTGATTGAAGCTGAAATATGTTGACTTTTAATTTAAAAATCTGTTAAAGGGTGTTTAATATTTCAAAGCTACCTTTTACTATGAAAGTCAATGTTAGTATTTAATTTATCCGAGCTCCAATCCTCGTGGAGGAATGTGTAAAAAGAAACCGTACAATTTTTAATTAAAACGTAAAGAGTATGAAGCTGGCTAACTGGAATAGACATGGATTCGATTCTAAATTGATAGCTGTAACTGTAAGTATCGTAAAAGTTAAGTTGTTTCATGAGATTAGCTAAAAACAAGGACAGGTTTTTTTGCAATTTAAGTTCAGTTTTGTTCCTGTGTGACGAGATGAATAAAACAAGTCACTTTTTGGATGTTACTATACATGGTACCATAGGATAGTGATTGCCTTTAACAGTGCAATGTCAGAGAACAAGGACAGCAGTTCAATGTCACAGAGAATTATGAATTTCAACCGGTCTAAACCCTTACGTACTGCTATTATTTATTTTGTGTATGCGGTCAGTCTTTTTATCACGGCTACAAATGCTGCAGTCGTACGCTTGCTTGGAGGATTCAGCTCTCTCAGCTGTCTCGTACTTAATCACCAACGTTTAACATAAAACCCTTTATAACTTGAAGTTGAGATGTCACTAGACAAGAACTAACCTATTATTAACCGACTCAAAAAAAGGAAGAGGTTCCAATTCGACAGTTTTTGTCCAGTTATTTTGATTTAAAATCCAAACTACTGATCCGGTTTCGATAAAATGTATATGGGGCCACCTCGGAAGTATTACCTACTAAAGAAAAAAAAAACATCAAAATCAATTCATAAGTGGCGGAGTAATCGCGTAATAAACATATTTAAAAAAAACCAGTCGAATTGAGAACCTCCTTATTTGAGTCTGTTTCACTGATAGTTAAAAACAGTATTTGCACATTGCTGCTTGGGGATACTATAAACTATAATGCCCTAAGCGGACTAAAAACTTCAATAAATCAACAAGAAGCATATTGAATTGAATTAAAAACAAAATTAATAAAGGCAGTAGTGCATGATTCACTTTGTTTGTACATCTGATCAAAGTCTCATGTCACTCACACTCCTGCGTGGAGTTAATAAAGAATTAATCTACATTTACAAACACATGTCTATAATGTGTGACAAACTCAGATAAACAAAGGTTTTAGACGATGTCACTTTTTACACAATACTACTTAGATAAATATTATATAGAATAGGAATGCACAAAGTGCGATACCAATAATAAAAAAAAAACCTATTTGCGATAGTGGCGCTATTAATTTTTTTTTGCAAATTGTAGGGTTTGCTACATTTTTTTTTCTATCATCATCATCAGCCCGGAGACGTCCACTGCTGAATAAAGGCCTCCCCCTTAGACCGCCACACTGTACGACAACCTGCCATTTGCATCCACCGGTTGCCAGACTTTTACAATGTCGTCGGTCCAGCTAGTGGGAGGCCTTCCTACGCATCACGTTTTGTTTTTCTATACATTATATTAAATCCGGAATCTATGCGCTTGCTATTCGCGACACATGATAGGTAAGGTATGCAGATATGCAATGAGTAACCCGTGATAGCTAATCATATCAAAACACGCCCCATTCCCGGAATATCTAATGATTTTAATGTTTGTAATGTGATGTTGGCGGATCTACAGACCGACAATGGTTACACAGGTTGAAGATTATCAGTCTTAATTTAAAAAACTTCTCAACCGTTAGTCACTGCTTAAGATGCTCTGCCATCTTCTCTCTGACGTGAAGTGTAACATGCAAGAACAAGACAGAGAAGTTTAAGCAGTGACTAAGTTTTGAGCGGCGTTGAAGTAAGGCCGATTGTCTTTACGTTGTTATCTAGTTCTAACTTCTTACTTTAACTATTTACATACTAGTTGTGTCTTTTGTAAATGTTAGTAGAGTAGTACAATTTTACTTAAAATAGTACTTAGTTACTTAGTTTTTCAGTGTTTTTATTTGAAGGCTAATGTTGCCTATTATTATTATTGTAAATTACTGGGCATGAAGATATTACACAGTGCAGTGCAGCACAAGATTTTGTTCTCAAACTCCCAATTCTGGCACTGCTACTGTTAAGGGCTGGCGTGACGCTTACCGCCGGGCAAACGTCTAGCTAGTCCAATCACGCATTGAATTTTAAAAAACTATGCAACTGGGCTGTCCAAAATTATTGATTTCAAATGTTTTGCAGTGAACGCCAAAGCGGAGATGCCCAGGACTGTTTTTACTCAAATTCAAGGTTAAATTTATTTTTATTTTATATATTTGATTTAGGTTTGCGTTTGACCACACCCTGTTACCACCGCAATGGTCCAGGCAAGCGATATCTCTTACCATCACATGAGCTTCATGTTTACTTGTTACCATAAAAATATATGTAAGTAGTAAATTCTTATAAATTATACAATTAGTAAAACCCCTGTTAACCGCTGGGGTAGACGTAACCGCTGGCGTAGACTTAACCGCTGCGGTAGACGTAACCGCTGAGGTTAGACGTCTTTACGTTTAACTTTTAAACTTACGTCTACCCCAGCGGTAACCGCTGGGGTAGACGTGTTCTAGAGTGAAGACCACGAATCCACGGACTACGCAACATAGGCCCATCAGGGGCTTTTAGTGCGGAAAAGGCCCGCTTACCAAGTACCACGAATCAGCAAACGTAGGGTAGGACACCCTGAGACTCGATGGAGTGACGATATACGTAGGACAGCTGGCAGCTTGGAAGCGGATAGCTGAAGATGAGGCTGAGTGGTGAGCCTTGGGAGAAGCCTATGTCCAGCAGTGGACTATGATAGGCTGATTACGATACTGTATGTAAGCAACTTCTAGATGTCCAATCCAACAGAGAATGAATGTGGGAAGATGAAGGCAACAAAGTACGACATTAAAACGTTCAAAACGTTTACAAACGGACACTTTTGAAACCTGACGGGCAACTCCCGCGATACCCTAGATAGTGTTGTTTGCGTATCACTAGATAACGTTATTGATATCGGGAACTATGTCGATAGTCGATAACAGTCCACGTAAACGGTAGTTCGTTCTGGGAATATTGGAGCAAATATTCAGAGAGTAGAGGATATTTTCAGCACCATCACTTGATTCGAACTAGGAGGATTTATATAAGAGTGTATACATTTTTGACAACACCACACATAATTCAAATTGCAAATTACGAGCCAATTTCTTTCTTGCCATGAAACCGTCAATTGATTAGAAAGTAGACACGTGATTATTAAGCACTACTAAGTAACAGTATCCTAGTTCTATGTTAATTCTAATTTTACCTTTTTTCCATCGCGAAATTTGACAGTGCCCTCTATAATAGAAGTGGCGGGACTGCTCTCCGCCATTTTGGATTGATGACGTCACGTGACACGACCGCAGCGCCACGGCGGCGACATCGCGCACTAGCACATTACAGACACATTTTTAACACTTTATTCTTCACTTTCACTGTTACACAGTTTTCACTCGTAGATCTGAAACAAGGAAATTAAAAACGTTAGTGCACAAGGTTAGAAAAATGCCTTGCAAATTAGGTGCTTTAATCATAATTAATTATGTGGCACATGATATAAAATAAAAAACTTGACAGTGACAGCCGCGTCTGGTCTGCCCAAAGTCAGAGCCATCTACAATTACCTTCTTTTTTTTATTGCCTGTCAGAAAATCTCCTATCCGTACCATTCCTTGTACTGAACTTAGCTCTTTTCAACCGACTTCAAATAATAAAGCCGACAAATCCGAGGACTCGGACAACGAGGGTTCCGTACCACTACAATTACTAGATAATACGCGATAGTTAAGTGTACATAGCGAATATTCTGTGAAAATTTCAACTGGCTGTCTATTAAGATTGAAGAGATATAGGTCAGTAAATATTGGATAGACGGATGAACAGACAGACCCGGTAGGCGACTTAATAATAGGGTACAGTTAAATTCTCTTTCAGTGCGCAACCCGAAAAAGTATTTCCACTTTCGGTTAATACACCAACTGCGAAACTTTCACACAAAAAACATGTGGAGAAAACTCAGACCTAGAAAACTAGCGAGAGACGGAGAACATGTTTCTTTTCGCGTGCTAATTACACATTGTGAACTACTAAAGAATTAAACAGAGTCCAGCAAATTTAAACATTTCGAGGCCTTTTAGGGGCCGTCCCAAGTTTTCTCATTGAAGTATTCTGTTTCGATCCTAAACAAACAAAGTTATAGACTTATTTGCATTAAACAGATTGGTCGGCGTTACAGCGAGATTTCAAATTAAAAAAGTTTAGGGGCATTGGAAAAATAAACATTTTGCGGTTTCGAAAATGTACTTCGATCTTTCGACCACTTGATTGTTTTGGAATGTTTTGGAAATGAAAGATTTACTCATTTAATGTTTTATTATTAAAACTGTCGTGGTTTTGACACATTTTTGTTTTATTTATACGGGAATACTCACGTTTAATTAAATCGGATACTCCGACTATAGTTTCTATCACATCCGGTGACCTTTAGAGTGAAAACAGAGCCCGACTTGCGTGCAGCTGCGTCCTGCTTAGCACAACGCAAAAGGACAGCTAAAAAAACCTACTTCGTCCTGCTTAGCAGCTAAACATAGCACTATGTTGGTCATCAGTATGGTTAAAGTAGGCGATTTATCGCATTTTAGGCTACGTAGGACGACAATCGTCGATGAAAAAAATCTGAAAGGCGACTGGTCGCCTTTTAGGCTACTTGAGGGAGCCATTTATTCGTATTTTTATGTAAGATTACTAATAAATAAGCTGATATGAACAACTTTTTTTTATTCTCGATTTTTGGCGTTTAGGCAGGCTACTTTAGGTTACGTGGAAAATGGCGACATCAGACCCTACGTTGTTGGCAGCACTGATGGTCATTACACTCGAGGCAGTATTAAGTGCGCTAACCGCAGGCGAACGCGCCTCGAGTGTAATTAACAAACTAAAAAAAAAAAATGTGTCTACATCATCAGATACAGAGAAAAATGGGCATAATGGCTCCAGCCAGCCCCTAAAATCCCAAAAAAAGAAACAAATTAAGCCTACCCCATGTGGTCCGCAAGTGAGCAGAATTCAATAAATACAGAATAGTCCCCTGGAGGTCAATAAAGAGGATTGCAGAATGGCTCACGGACTTTGTGTGATTAATACCTTTTCGTAAATATCGTTTGGGTATTATTGATTGAGTTTCGACTACAGAGTGCTGATTATTATTTTGACTATTTTAATAAAATTTATTTATCTATGGAACTAATGTAGCATAAGCATAATCAGTATTTTTAATAGTCCTTGCTAGATTAGGCCTTAGCTTCGAAGGGGAATAGAGTAGATGACTGATGTTTAAATCGTTGAAACCAATAGCTTATGAAGAATTTAAGTATATATAGTATATTTACTGAAAAAATTATTTAAATCGGTTATTAATGTTCTGATATAATTATAAGCGTTTAAAGTTTTTGTTAGAGACAACTCTGTCCCTTACCCACAAAACAAAAAATGACGCCACGCCTTACTCGTCAGAATAGAATTTATATGGCGTACTGAGAAGTGACGTCACGATTTGCTGTTTCGCCTCTCTGTCTAGCATGATATTAAAATGCTTACAAGTTGCTTATTTTTGAACAGTATTTTTTTTTATTAATCAGCTATATTTATGGGCCACATTTTAATACGACAATAAAAAAAAACATCTAGCCTATTGGGCCTTATCCACTGCTGGACCATTTGCGGGTTGGTGAATTCACATACGCAATTAGTTTCCTTACGATGTATCCCTTCACCGAAAAGACAGTGATATGGAAATCTGTACATACACTCAAAAGAGCTCATTAGTACAGGCCTAAAAAAATACTACAAATAATACCCAGAATATCTTTTTAATTTCATTACTTACTTAATTTTAAACCTGAATTGTCTGGATTTTTTTAAACGTCTTTTCTAGTTGTTACTAAAAAAAATAGAGAAGGCAACATGTATGTTGTCCAAAACTTCAATAATAATGCATTTTCTTTACGCTCTTTCTATAAAAGCACAAAAATGGTGTTTGTTAAAAAGTACAGAGAGTGTGTTCATCCTTAGGGATTACCCGTAAACGTGGTAACGCCGTAAAAAGTAGGTACGTGGATAAAAAAGACAAACTTTTCAGCATTAGACACATGCATATTAAAAACGTTATTTCCCCAACTGTTGCCCGGAAAGTGGTGATTAAAAATTCAAGTGTAATTAAAATGTTTTCCGTCAGACGAATGTATTTTTCTCATGTTAGGGTAGCGGTGTTTACAGGCGGGCGCGCGGGCGTATTCGCGGGCATTTGCGACAGGTAAAAGCGCAGGTCTTGTAGAAACTAAATATTCACACTTCTAAATATTTAAGGACAGCTTTGTATGTATTTCAATACCTATAAGTGTATTCAGGTCATGAGTTAATAATATATATAATCTATTTTTTTTGTTTATTATTATTAGTCAGGTGTGGTTACGCAAAAAAAAGTTCAGTCTATGTTCGTTGCTTCTTACTAACGTATGGCAGAAAAACCAAACAAGAAATATATTTTTTTAAAGAGTATATAATAAGAGCAAAAACAGATGTAGATATTTTATTAATGGAGGTGATTAATTGGTATCTGGACTATGATACCACCTTTTATAGTACCTGTTAAATTTATTTTGGGATTACTCAACCAAACTGTAGTCTGTTTTTCACATAAGATTGGTTAATTACGTTATAATTATTATCAGTTATACAAAACATCGCACATTTCCACTGTGAAAGGAGAACGAGTAGATCGCGAATATTGCCTATACGCCGCCTTTGCCCGCTTGTTTTAGCGGCCTGCCTTATTTTAGAAGTAAAAGATACTAATCTATCGGAACAAAAGTAATTGGTTATTAGCATTCAAGCGTGAAAAAATGAATGTGTTTTTTTCAGAGAAAAAACAAGGAAATCTGTGCATAAGACGTAAATATGGCGTGATACACGCAAACAGATAGGAATAAAACGCCTTTTATCTGTTCATCATCATCATCAGCCCGGAGACGTCCACTGCTGAACGAAGGCCTCCCCCTTAGACCGCCACACTGTACGACAACCTGCCATTTGCATCCACCGGTTGCCCGCGACTTTCTTTGGTTGCTGTTACACACATTTAAATATAAAATAAAATATCAGTGTTCATCGAATTACCACCATCATCATAATAAGCCTATGATAGTGTTCAGTCTGAAAGTAGATCTCTCCCAAGGCGCACCACTCAGCCCTTTTGAATGGTGTTAGAAACTCTTTATTGTACACACCAGAAATAAAAACAACAATAGAAACAAGAACCTTATTATATTAACTAGTGCCACAAGTGGCGGCCTTATACCACTTCGGCGATAAAAATATAAAAAAATAAAACCATTTTAAAAAAAAAATATTTAATAATAATAATGTTTTAATTATAATTTTATGATTCAAATTATTAATTCATAGTAATTTTCAACCGACTTCAAAAAAGGAGGCTGTTTAAAAAACTACTCCGCCAATTATGAACTGATGATGAAAAATTTTTTTTTTATTTTTTTGCCAATTTTGATGATTCTTTTTTTGTTTGGTAGGTAATATTTCAGAGGTGGTCCCATATTTATTATTATCGAAATCGGTTCAGTAGTTTGGTTTTTAAATCAAAATTACTAGAAAAGTCGGTTGAATTTTTTTAAAAAGCTTATTTATATTAAAATATGTACCTACTCAATATTATATTATTTCTACCTAGTTTTACGAAATAATGGTTACATTACGTTACCCAGCCATTTTTACAAAAATAAATTTTGATCACCCTGTGAGAGAATGAATTGTAATATGTATTGCCATTTTATAATGTCGAATATGTATTCATTTATCTTCCCTATAACACTCGTTTCACACCCCAATTCGCTTCGTTAGTTGCAGCTGTTTATTCCATGATATATTTATTTTACTATACTTAAGTTATGAAAATTATGTAGGTAAATAATTTTCTTAATTATTTTAAAAAATAAAAATTTTGTTAAAAATAAATTTTCCCTCTAAAACATGAACGAGTCATAAAATTAGTACGGACTTACGGAGTACGCAGTACTTATCTATAACATTTTCAAAAAACTGGGCTTTTCATAGAAAAATGTAACTTGCCCACGACGAAATGTATGAACAGAAATCAGCAGTTTTTTTTTCCAACCAACTCAAATACTATTTCCAAAGAAATTAGCAGTATCGCTGCACGATAAAGTCTTTATTATTGTACTTAGGCTGCTGACAATTCGGTCAAGATTGCGGACATCTCCTCTACCACCGAACAAAATATCTCACAACAATACCTATTTGTTTAACGTAAAACACGCTTTTTACTTAATAAATCGCCGTATTACTTTACAGACCTTGGACTCCTTGACGTCACACAATTGTGATTTCAAAAGTAACTGTATAATACTTGAGAAACAAAAAAGGTAGCATTGTCAAAGATACATCTGCTCGCAAAAAAAGTTCAGCAGTTTCGCACCCACTTAAAAAAATGCAGAGATAAGAAATGGAACAGATATGTCATGCGCTTGCATCTGCAACACACAAAGCCAACCACTGTGACGTCAGCGTATAGCAGATGGCTCAGGGCTGTCACGCTTCGGAAAAAATTACTATATTACAATTTTTATCGCTCATATTGCTCCATTAACGATAACAGCAATAAATAACGCAGTTACTAGAGCGTACACGATTTAATTAATGTTACGTTATTAGATTCTGGGCGTTTGCAATTTGGAGGGCTCATTTTAAGGTTAATTAAAATGAGGAGGATGGACTAATTATGCCGTAGTTTTAAATTAAGTTTAATTAGATTTTCCTTTGATCGAGCTCCGCTTTAATAACAATGTCAGTTAGATCTAATGTCAGCAAGGGCTTCTGTGTGTGAAAAATATAATGACGAAAAAGGCGATTCGATTCTTTTAATATGCTTTAGTCAAAATTCAGAATATAGGTCACCAGTTAAGTTTTTAGGGTTAAGTATACCTTAGTAGCCTCGGCGATAATTATTTTATAGAGTAAAGAAGGTATTACAGTCTTTACTTTTTTACTGGATAATTAAATCGGGTGCTCGATTCACAACATATCACGGTAATCACGGTAAATACTCTGTAAATAAAGAATCATAGAACTATAACGAAAAACTGTGACAGTTTATAACAGTAAAATTAATAAGTAGGTAGGTAATATGTTATTTATTTATCATTTATGTAATCCTTTACTAAATTTAATTAATTACCTACATTAATTGCATTGCGGAAAACATGTTTTTTTAAAAAATATTTTTATATTAAGTGAACCAGCATACGAGCGATCTCTAGGTTTCCGTTCCACTGCTTTGCCAAAAGTCTCTGCATTACTCGTCATAATTCTCAAACAATCTATGCTATTAACTTAAGCGTTGATGGTGCCATATGTAATTATTTTTTTAAATAGCTTAGATTTAATTAATTAATTTAATTAAATTTCTGGCATTTTGTGTATCTTTTTCTTTGTATATAGATACTTTTTATGCAATATCTTTTTCTTTTTCCTGCCGGCCCTTACAAATCTGTTACAGATACACAATGCGATTGGTTGTGTATTGTCCTGTCTCCGGACACACCTGGCGGGCGCGTGGCCGCTCTGTCTTTATCTTCTCTTAGTGTCTTGTTAGATACAGTTTAGATAACTTTAAATCTTGTTCAAACTTTGTCGTTTTGCTGATTGTTATCTATAGTTATGCTATTTAGTATTGCTTTAGAAAGACTAACCTTAAAGTGAACAAGTATTACTCGATTTAGGAAAGTAAAAAATATATTCGATTTGGTTTTAAAATAATCAAACTTTATCAAAGGCGGTTTATAAATGTAGGCAGTTTAAAATTTAAAATACCAATAACAAACAGTAAAAAAATACAAGCCAAAAGAAAAAAATGTAGATTACTCACCTAGGGAGTAAAAGTAAAGGTTGATTCAGATCTCATATATATTGTCGTCCGAGGCGAAGCCGGGGGGTGACAAACATGAGACCCGAGGATTCTTTACTTTGCTCCCGTGGTGTGTATACGATTTTACGTGCAGCTGCGGGGAGGAAATGTTGCTTTCTCTCCACGTAGCGGGGCTAAAGTAGCCACTTTAGCCCCGCAGGCATGTAATTTATTTTTCAATATTTGTAGCCTATGTCAGTCGGGGTGATATAAGTATTCTACCGATATCCCATTCATCCAAATCTGTTCAGGCATTTACGGCCTTACCTAAAAAAACTTTTCAACCGTTAGTCACTGCTTAAGATGCTCTGCCATCTTCTCTCTGACGTGAAGTTGCACGTGCTAGCAAAAGAACAGAGAAGTTTAAGCAGTGACTAAGAGAATCGAGATTATTTTAGGTAAGGCTGTTAGTAGTTATGGTGAATAAAGAAACTCACATACTAATACATGAACCCTGAAAACACTGAACTCCTTTTTGTGGGCAGTCGTCAAAAAGACTAGGCTGATGAGACGAAATGATGATAATTGGAATGAATAATCTTTGTAATAATTTCCATAGGAACAGAAATCATCCAGCAATCGCTACAATGCCTTCATTTAGTCTTATGAAATTGATCCACTAATTGGAAACCGATAAGATACCAGGGGCTCTTAATCCAGACCCTTATTAAGCATTAACGTTGACCGTCTAGACGCTGTTATGTTAATAAATGCTATTAAGCTTAAACTACTTAGATTTAAATAGACTTCAGAACCCTTATGGAGTAGCGGCTTACGTTTAATGTAATCTAGACTTAACGCAGACTAGAATCTGGAGAATATCTTTTGCTGAAATTTTAATCTTATACAATGTATAACAAAAAGGTTCAACAATACGAAAGGGTATGTATGTATAAAAGTTGTTCATAATGATGACTATGTACATACTCATCATTATGAACAACTTTTACTATGGAGCCAACCCTGAAATTGTGGGTATGTACATACATACATACCCTTTCGTATTGTTGAACCTTTTTGTTACACGTTGTAAATAATATAACAGTAGGTGAAATATTACGATCAATTTTTTGATTAATATTTGCCCTCGCCTTTACACTCATAGATAAAAGTAGCTACAGAGTATTCCTTTTCCAAATTTATATATTAGCACAAATATTAATTATTATAATAATTAATAAATATTATAATTAATTGATTAATATTATAATTAATTAATTAATATTATAATTAATTGATTAATATTATAATTAATTAATTAATATTATAATTAATTGATTAATATTATAATTAATTGATTAATATTATAATTAATTGATTAATATTATAATTAATTGATTAATATTATAATTAATTGATTAATATTACAATTAATTGATTAATATTTTAATTAATTTATAGATATTATAATTGATTAATTAATAATAGAATTGATTAATTGATATTATAATTGATGAATTAATAGTATAATTGATTAATTAATATTATAATTTATTAATATTATAATTTTGGCACATATTATTATATAGTGTACAGGTTATTATAGGCCTACTACTCTACATCCTACTAATACTATAAATATGAAAGTTTGAGTTTGTATACCTATATTTGTTATACAATTCAAAGATTTGGTTGGAATTTGGTATCGAGGTACTTTGGTACTTTGTACCAAAACTGTTACTTGTTACTGTATTTGGTAGCTATAGCTTGGAATAACAGATTATCCCAGAAATGTCGGATGAAACCGCGAGGCACTGCCAATTAGTCGATAAAACTACAATTATTTACAAAAAAAATGTTGTTTGATTTCTTTCAAACACTCGCTTTACCTCTAGTTTAAAGTTTTATCTTCACAGATTTACTAAAGTAGGAATCTATTATCGTTCTTCAAAAAGTATTATTTCTAAACACACTTAACTTTCTATAGATATCCTTCCATTACCATTCCTGAAGCCAACGAGTCTCCAGGGCTTCAAAGTATTTTGTACATCCTGAGGGATGGATCTTTATCGCAAGTCTCTGAGTTGGGTAGAAGGAACATTGAACAAAACCGAGAGTATTGGAAGAACATCATTGAACATATTTATATCATACATAAATAAGTTTTTTTTTTATGTAATAAGGTTTTACCTTACCTCACATTTATTTTAAAAATATGACATAAAAACGGTTGCAACTATGTAAGTGAACTCTTAACTAATTTCTTTGGCTACATAGCCCGTAAACCCGATGATAACCTTCAAAAACTAATTCATAGGAAAAATAGGGGAGATAAGTCAAAATACCCATAGATAGAAGCCGTTTACAGAATTAATATTATGATAATTATAGAAAACTTGGAGGATCTAGCTCTCTCTCTATGTAATCAAAGAAAGAAAACCCAGACATCGTCCGTTTTAAAAAAAACGCGCGTTACTGTAGGTTCGTTTTAAAAAGCTTTTGCTTTTATGAGACAATAGGCTAGATGACTGGTTTTTTTTAATTGTCCTATTAAAATGTGGCCCATAAATATAGCTGATTAATGAAAAGAAAATGAAAATCTGATCAAAAATAAGCAACTTATAAGCATTTTAATATCATGCTAGACAGAGAGGAGATTATGACGTCACTTCTCTCGCGTCTCTGTACGCCATATAAATTATATTCTGACAAGTAAGGCGTGACGTCATTTTTTGTTTTGTGGGAAAGGGACAGAGTTGTCTCTAACAAAAACTTTAACCGCTCATATATCAGAACATTATTAACCGATTTAAGTTATTTTTTCAATAGACATACTATATTTATTTAAATTCTTCATCGAAGCTATTGGTTTCAACGTTATAAACATCAGTCATCTGCCCTATTAGTGGATACAACAAAACCTACTACACAAAAATGAAAAGGATTTAGTAAATTATTTATCTAATTGCTTTACAATGGTGTTCTACAGTTTTTATTCACTGAATTATCAACCTATTGAAACATTCCATTAAAACTAGATTAAAAACCTTTACCTCACACGGTTATTGAATTTAAACCAAAGCCCAAACAAGAACCATTGCTTCGCCATATGTGCGCCTTTCGGATCGAATTTGACACGCACTGGTAATTTTTAACGCAAATTCAATTTATTTTACACGCTGTATAAGGTTTATATTTAAATGAATTCGCCTTTTCCATTCGTGTGAATTCTATTATAATTATTGAATTTATATAGGATCGGGTCAGACCAATAGTTTTTAATTGGTCTGAGGGTATCGGGTAGTATGATTTTTGTTTGAGGTTTCTTTGGGTTGAAAAGGTTGCGCTTAAAAATATTGAGCTATATTACTACGTAGGTACTTAAACTGAAGTTATATAGCGGGAGCTTCATGCTACGAACATAATATATATAGAGTAATTTAGAAAACTTTACAACATAATAAGGTTTAAAAAAAAATACAACCGACTTCAACTTCGAATACCTGGATGACATCTTCGTATTTTCTAGTAATTTTGATTCAAAAACCAAACTGCTCAACCGATTACGATAAAATTTATATGGGACCACCTCTGAAATATTACCTACCAAACAAAAAAAAACATCAAAACCAGTTCATTTTTGGCGGATTAATCAATAAGAAATATAACAAACATTTTCTTTCAAGATAGTTCTTTACTATCTTACCAATAAAGTAAAATAAATTCATAAGCTAAACAGTATTTTTTAAAAGCTGCATTTTTTTTTATAACCTTTCTGAATTGGTTTCGTGGTGTTTCTTTTTATTTCTGAGCTCTATTACAATGACCCAATAGACCATTAAACTTTCGTAATCCTGTAACACCTGTAAACTATACTATACAACATTATTCTGCAGTCGTTATGAGGAATTTATACATACACTAGACGTCCCCCGCGACTTCGTCCGCGTACGGAAGAAATTCGGCCCGCTCCCAAAATTCAAAACAAATCAAATATTTTCAAAACCAAATCACATAGAATTACCTATTGTACCTGGGTGTTCCATGGGGATATTTAATGACCCATAGTACACCTGGTGGACCACGGGGAAAAACGGTACAAAGTTGTACTACCATGCAGGTTGTACTACTGATCTAGAGCAGAAGTTTTGGATTGTATTACCACAGATAACATAATAGGCGGTACTGTATTACAAACTTTAATTTATAATACTAAGCAGCCAGTCAACGTCAAGTCTACATAAAAAACATCCAACTTTCCACTCGATAAAGTCCCAGGCTTCACCGCAAGTTCCGCAGGACTAAACCGAAACGCATGGTGATGCGGGCCGCGACCGGCGTCGATTAAACGCCTGTGGTTGCAGCCAGCAGCCAGGCCCAACTACCTACAATGTTGGATGAGCCCGAAGGGTGGCCACAATTTCAGAGGAAATATTTATATCTGATGATAAATCGAGTTATTTGGGCCAATATATGTACAACATGTAAGAAAACGGTTCAACAGTACTGAAGGGTATGTATGTGCTCATCATTGTGAACAACTTTTACTATGGGGCCAACCTTGAAATCGCGAATAAAAAATCAGCTGTTCCATACATTTGTCCAAGCTCAATGAGTTTTTTGTATGGAGCAGCTAATATTTTTTTCGTGAATAGGGTAGATGACTGATGTTAAAATCGTTGAAACCAATAGCTTTCATGAAGAATTTAAGTAAATATAGTATGTTTATTGAAAAAATTATTTAAATCGGTTATTTATGTTCTGATATATAAGCGTTTAAAGTTTTTGGTAGAGCCAACTTTGTCCCTTTCCCACAAAACAAAAAATGACGTCACGCCTTACTTGTCAGAATAGAATTTATATGGCGTACAGAGAAGTGACGTCACGATTTGCTGTTTCGCCTCTCTGTCTAGCGTGGTATTAAAATGCTTATAAGTTGCTTATTTTTGATCAGATTTTCATTTTCTTTTCATTAATCAGCTATATTTATGGGCCACATTTGAATAGGACAATAAAAAAAAACCAGTCATCTAGCCTATTCTCGTTCATCATCACCGTCGCTGGTATAATGTACCACTCTAACTTACAATAATTATTATTACTTACTTTCACTCGTGCATTCGTAATGTAATAAAATAACAATATGTATCCACATTTTAAGTATATAAACTAAATACATGATTTTTATCTTTGAGGTATGTTTATATGGACTATAATAAGAAATACTATGTACGCAATCTATATCAACTGCATCCTATTTTGTTTTTTTTTGACAGACTGGTATTACAGGTGTGCTGAATCATAATTTTATATGTTATTTCACCTAAAGGTGCATTAAATCATTTTTCCGTGCTGTTTTTTTATAATAAGTAATTTTTGACGCCTCGGCATACAGGGCACGTCGATGCAATGAGAGATGTGCCTAACATTTAAACAAAAAAGTAGTTATCATCAACGCGATAGCGCTGTCTATACTTGCCAGTCATAAACAGCATTATATTTTTGATCTGTGGCATATAAAATTAAAATAAAACCTTTGCAATGACAATGACATGCGAGTCTGTTCAGCGCAAGATCAGCGCCATCTACAATGAGCTTCTTTTTTTTAAGTGTGTCATTTTTATGAGTGGGCATTGAGTATGCCGTGGCAAAAAGTTAAAAATATCTCAAGCATCGACGAGCAAGACCTTCAGTTGATGGTAAGTGTCACGCCTGCCACTAACAGTAGCAGTGCTAGAATCGTGAACTTGCGAACACAATCCTGCACCGCACTGCACTGCGCTCGTCACCCTGAGATATTAGATGTTAAATTTCTTCATACCCAGTAATTTACTCTGGTAACATTGCCCTTCAAACCGCAACACAGTAATGCTTGCACACTACTGCTTGGTGGTAGAATAGCTGGCAAAAAAACATAACTCTCCTTTTTATGTAGTGGGTTTAAAAGTTCTTGGATTACGCACTATACTATCTCCATCAAATCTAAATTGTCGCTGCAAGAAGCGGTTATTATTATCGTTACAGTATCTGCCAGCAATTTGGCAGCTCTCTGAAGCCAATGACCGAGTTTAGGTTGTAAAATGGAACGTACTATGTTTATGTATGTAACCTTTTAAAATATTATTGTTGCACTTAAACAATAATATTTTAAAAGGGATTAGAATAATTTTATTTGAAAGAAAGATTTGGACACCTTGCAAATCCTTTAAACTTAAAGTGAATGAAAGACGGTCGACTTCTAGAGCACTTTAGTATACAATGTCTCGTAGTTTTATCCTTTCATGTATTATCCCAATAGTGGATGAAGATAAGCTGATTATGAAGATAGATCAATAAATAAATATTGGTGGACCTTTTTCTCACAGAGCCATCTAGCCCCAAACTAAGCAAGCTTGTAATATGGAAACCAAATAGCTGATAGAATACTACGAAAAAAAAACTGCTGTTCCATACAAAAAAGGTTCTTCGATCTTGGACAAAATGTATGGAACAGCTGTTTTTTTTTACCTCATGATTTCAGGGTTGACCCCATAGTAAAAGTTGTTCATAATGATGAGTACAATGATATCCTAGAAGGATAACGGTGTTTAAACTAACACCCGGTATACTATATTTTTTTGTAAATACATACTTATAATACATACTACACCCAGACACAGAACAAACATCTATTCGTCACATAAATGATTGCCCTGGGTGGGGATCGAACCCACGCTCAACAGCTTTGAAGGCAGACAAGCTAGCAAGTGAGCTATAAGGCAGTCAAATATGCTATCAATAATGCTCACGCTGATCCCTAACAAATTAAAAGTACATTTTTGTTTTATTTATACGGGAATACTCCACGTTTAATTAAATCGGATACTCCAACTATAGTTTCGATCACATCCAAGTCTCAAAACCACGTCAGTTTTCATAATAAAATTAAAAGTAAGCATTCATAATTTATTTTATATGAATCACTAAGCCACAGCGGCAACCAAAGTTCATATTATCGGTTTTCCCCAAACCAAACGAGTAACTCGTAGTTATCCAGTTCGCAAATGTTACGGTCAAACACAAGATCACCAGATAACACAATGTATTTGAATATTGTTTTATTTATAAAACTAATTGAAGTGTGTATACAAAGGCAATTATTTATGTAAGCATGTAACCCTTTATTATATGTACATAATGGATATAAGAAAGTATTTTGCTCTATTAATTATATATATATATATATATATATATATATCTTATTGTTCTATATAAATATAAAACATTTATAACATTAATATGTTTTATATAAATTGTATAGAGGCATAAATTTTACATATAGGAGAGGCCAATGGCTCTGAAATATAGTAAATACTAGTTTAGAGCCACTGGGTTCAAATCTAATTTTGTACCTACTTATTTATGTCAAATAAATCTAATTTGTTTTGTATTGTACTTGTATTGCAAAATATTGCATCACTTCTCTAATCAAACTTATAGCATAGAAAATATGGGTTGAATTCATGCGCTATGCTACCTAGCCGCAAAGTACATTTCGTTTTATAGAGCCAGCTTATACTAAATACTCGTCTGTAGGAAAATGTAAAAAAGGTCTGTAAATTCCATGTCAATATTCAATTTCCTATGTAAAAGAAGATGTCCAGGGCTGGACGAAGGCCTCTCCCTTAATAGTCCTCTTATCAATATTCACTTATAATCCCAATGCTTATATACTTGGCAATAGAAAAAAAACGTCTTAATCTGATTACTTGTTCCTATTAAAAAAGATAAGAGAAATAGCATCTCGATTCTCTGGGATTCTAAATGGAATGTGATGAAGCCTTTGCTAGGATTCAAGCAGTCGACGACTTTTAATGTATTGTTACATTTAACCTGTTTGCTAATGAATTTTCTTGTTATTTAGTCTTGTAGTATTACATAATTTCAAAATCGTTCATTACATAAATACTAAAATACTAAACAAACAGAAATCTGATGATCTGGTACAATATAATGATACAATGAGTTGAAACTATCTTACAGGTTTCGCGTGACGGTATTACCAAAGCAAAAGGAAGTAATTGTCCTTATCATTGCAAACAATGTTCACTATTAAACAAACCCTGAATTTGCGAAAAAATACTGCTGTTTCATAGAAAAGTGTAACACGCCCTCGATCAAATATATGGAACAGCTGAATTTGGTTCGTGATTTTAAGGTTGGTCCCATAGGAAAAGTTGTATACAATTATGAGTATAGTGACCTGTGACAGTGATAGCGTAGCCTTGTATAGTATGCAGTAAATCAGTCTTTAGTTTTACACACAAAAATAGTTGTGGTTATAGATTTGAAATCTATGACGGAGTCTCTAACATCTCGGAGGGTATCCAGTGGCAGATTCGATGGCCCTCGACGTCCGTCATCCATAGTTAAGGTGGCAATGAAATAATAACAGCACTAGTTCGATAAAACGGCACTTTCATTATTGCCACAGTAATAATAACAATTTCAATAAGGATTGGTTAAATAATAGTTGATTTTTAGAGCCAATGAGTTTGCACGTGTGCACTACGTTCGGCGGCTGTCACCACCACCCAGTGACGCCCGCCACAAGACGCCATGACACTCACAACCTCATTCGGTGTTACCCGCTCTAAATAATATCTCGCCAACCACAGACAAACAAAAATCGACTGAATAACTCGACAAAAAATTGATCTCGCTTCGTTATATTTTTTATTTATTTATGCCCATAACGAATTACCTGAAAGAGTCATCTTAGCATCATCTTAATTTGTTCATCTCCGTGTAAAGTGGTTACATAGATGACCTATCGTGTATCATAGCAGATTGGATCCAGTTTAGCTAGTTTTTGTGGACGCCCATTAATTTTGCAAGCAAGTGTTACCCATTCAAGTTCATTTAACCGGTTTTTTGTGTGATTTTTAGATGGATGGCAGCTTTGACATTACTTTTGAATAAAGTGTTGAGAGCGTAGACTACGAGTATTTAGATGAAGTAAATACAGGTGAAATTTTACCAAGTATACATACATAAATAAAAGGGAAAATATATATGCCTGTCATATTTCATTTCCTCAAAGAGACTTGCTGATACGTCTACGTATCAACTAGAGCAAAAAAGACGGACACACGTTTTTTTTCTCGTTGGTCAGACAGCTTTCCACCGTGGTTTTTATCCAAGTCCGTTCAGCCGTTTTGGCGTGAAGAGATTAGAAATATACACACACATACTGACAAACTTTCGCATTTATAATGTTAGTTTGTTAGTTTGACTACACTTAATCAGGGCTGTATTCAGGGTGGGCGTGGTCACTTTGCTGGTGTATCACTGATCTACCGCCTGATATAGCGCCTTATACCTCGCAGTGTGCGTCCCTGATCCAGTTAACGCCAAATAAACATCGCGAAATCGTAATAATGCCCGTGGAGGGTGAAATAAATATCCACTCAGAAACATATGTGTGACTTGTTTTCACTTCAACAATTACGAATGGCCACTTCGTGCACACAAACATCTCAATTGACCATCTCTGATCCCGTTTTTGCCCGCGGGCCCACGACGGCGGCATTTGTAGTGCAATACGTCACAACTGACGTCCAATCACGCAACGCCATTTTATTTACCTTTCATACGCGTGAAAGTTTAGTGCGTTCCCGTTGTACTAGTCCAATATTTGTGAATTGAAGGCTCGAAGGACCATCCGACCTTGAAGAAAAAAAAAATGGAAACAGCCACTTGTGCGCAGGTAGATTCATCGACATTATCAGCCTACCTTAGTCTATTGCTGAACATAGAATCCTCCTATTGCGTTTATGGGCAATAAAGAAAAAAACTTTAATATTATTTTTAATCTTTGATTATGATTTAATTGTTTTAACCACAGCAAAGCGAAAGCCCTACTTCTTAGGTTTTAATGGAACATTATATATGTATACCATAGTCCTGTACTTTTCTGTGGTGTCCGTACAATTTGGCTTGGTAGTGTCGTTAATAGGGTAGATGACTGATGTTTAAATCGTTGAAACCAATAGCTTTGATGAAGAATTTAAGTAAATATAGTATGTTTATTGAAAAAATAATTTAAATCAGTTATTAATGTTCTGATATATAAGCGTTTAAAGTTTTTGGTAGAGCCAACTCTGTCCATATCCCACAAAACAAAAAATGACGTCACGCCTTACTTGTCAGAACTGAATTTATATGGCGTACAGAGAAGTGACGTCACGATTTGCTGTTTCGCCTCTCTGTCTAGCATGATATAAAAATGCTTATAAGTTGCTAATTTTTGATCAGATTATCATTTTCTTTTCATTAATCAGCTATATTTATGGGCCACATTTTAATAAGACAATTTAAAAAAACGCTATATTTATGGGCCACATTTTAATAAGACAATTTAAAAAAACCAGTCATCTAGCCTATTGTCAACGACACTACTGGTAGTGACGTTGCCATGACTGCCCACTGTGTTACATATCCTCATTTCTCATCCCATCGAGTCTCAGGACTGACTGGTCTCTTACTCAGCGCTAATAGCGTAAACAGAATACTATAAAATGAAGGCGCATTTCGAGTGTTTTATGCGCTTTGTTTTGTTGCGCAAAAAACAAAACAGATTAGCAAACATTAGGCTAGATGACTGGTTTTTTTTTAATTGTCCTATTAAAATGTGGCCCATAAATATAGCTGATTAATGAAAACAAAATGAAAATCTGATCAAAAATAAGCAACTTATAAGCATTTTAATATCATGCTAGACAGAGAGATACAAACAACAAACCGTGACGTCACTTCTCTGTACGCCATATAAATTGTATTCTGACAAGTAAGGCGTGACGTCATTTTTTTTTGTGGGTAAGGGACAGGATTGTCTCTAACAAAAACTTTAAGCGCTCATATATCAGAACATTATTAACCGATTAAAATTATTTTTTCAATAAACATACTATATTTACTTAAACTCTTCATCAAAGCTATTGGTTTCAACGATATAAACATCAGTCATCTACCCTATTGCTAAACAAGTCTCCCTTAGTTACACGCTTTAACCTTTCAATAATCTTTATTTAAATTAGCAAACAAGACACATATTAAATAAATAAAACATGCTTGTCTGCCAAATTTTATAGCCAATATCACTCGGGATAATGTAAGAATGCTATATATGTGGAATAAAAAAACTCAAATACATACATACATACATGAACCCTGAAAACATTACCCCTTTTATGGGCAGTCGAGTTTTTAAGTATTTTTACTCAGTGTACCATGGAAATAGTAACTTGCAATATCAATTGGCAACCGATAAGTATTACAGAACCGGTACCAATTTTTTACAACTTTCATCGGTGTTTACGATTGTATTGCTTACGTACTTACGTTGCAACTTTTTGCTATTTACAGTGTGAATGAAACAAGATCAATAACCAAAACTTTACCAACGCGAGATGTTAGATATTAAATTTGAATTCAGATATTGTCGAAAGACGTTTAAAAGCAATCAAAGTTGAAATTGGCCAATTCGACTTTAACTCAATTGTTTTATTACAAAAGTTCTTTGTTTCAGATGTTAAAATAATGTCTCAAGATCGAGATAATGGACACCGACTTAAAAAATATTTCATGCATATACGTTTTATTTATATACTGTTGTTTATTACACAAATAATAAAAACCGGCCAAGACTAAGTCGGGCTTGCGCTAATGACAATACAGTGTAGGTACGGGGAACCTAGATCAGACCTAGATCTAGATCAATTGCATTACAAATGAATCATTCAATCCCCCAAGGCAGTGTCGTTGGATGTATCTTATTTCTATTTTATATAAATGACCTTCCAAAAATAATTGACGAATCTTGTGTACTATTCGCGGATGATATCTCTATTTTGACATCTTGCAAAAATAATATAAATCTAAATCAAAAATTGACTAATATTTTTAATAATATATTTAATTGGATGTCTGACCATAATCTAGAAATAAATTTATCTAAAACTGCAATAATTCAATTTAGACCCCATCAAAAAGCCCCCCTTGACATTAATTTCTCTTATAATAATCATAAAGTAGACTGTTTTGATGTAGCAACATTGTTAGGTATAGATATAGATACGCATGTAAACTGGAAAAGCCACATACAAAAAATTAAGGCGAAGCTTGCCAGTTTCACATATGCCCTCAGAGAACTGCGTCGAGCAACTGACTTGGACACAGCACTAACAGCCTACTACTCATACGCCTTCTCATGGCTCAACTACGGTGTCATTCTCTGGGGAAATAGCACAGATGCGCCTGACATTTTCGTTGCTCAAAAAAAGTGCGTACGCATCCTCGCAAACATTAACCTACCTGACATTACTATACTAAATTTTCACAGACCATTTTTCATTAAATATAAAATATTAACATTGACATGCATATATATATTGGAAATGTGTAAATTTGTTCGGAAAAATCCTCGATTATTTAATAAATTATCAGATAATCGTAAGTATAAAATTAGAAAGAAATACAAACATAACTTAATCTTGCCATCTTCCAACTTAGCGATGCATAGCTCCGGTCCATTCTCAATGGCCATAAAAATATACAACTTAATACCAATAGAGATTCGAGAAATGGAAAATGATTTTGAATTTGCCAAAACACTAAAAAACTTATTAATTAAAAAGTGCTATTATACCCTTGATCAATTTTTGAAAGATAAAAACATTTTAATATAATAAACCGGCCCGCTCCGCATGACGTTGCCATACCCTTACAGGGTAGTTATAAAGTATCTACTTAAAATAATATGTGTTATTTAAGACCTACATGTAATCTTCTTAACTTTATAACTGCAATAAACAAATTGAGTATTGAGTATTGAGTATTGAGAACCTCGTTGCGTGAGTCTGACTCGTACTTGAGCGGCATTTCATTCTGCAGAATAGCTGTGGACTAGAATGTTTTCGCGCAGAATAAAATCTGATAGGCTACATTTATTATGAATTCTTAAAAAGGAGGTCGGTAAATGTGATCGGGATAGCTAAAACAAACCAAACGCCTTGAAGGAAAAGTTCCTCATTTACAAGGACACGGAGAATGGAAACAACTTTTATCAGGAAAACAACAGCGGAACAAGTCTTAGGGTATTTTGCCGGCGAGACGTCATCATACAGTTGTTTCACAATGTATGTGCATAATTTGTCGCATTGTTTTATTCATGTTCATGCCGATCGCGATCTGCTTGGAATGAGCATCGAGGCATTAGAGTCAGTCTCTAGGAGATAATGATGTTGATTTCTGTTAAAACGTACCCGTGGAACAACTAAGTGAATCACGTAGGTAGAACACGGCGAAGACCTGCGGGGCTATCATGTAACTTTTCGGGATCGCGATTCGGATACGAGTTGTCAAAAATTGACACTTGTCACTGTCACTGCCAAAACTAATTTGACCTTACTGAGCAGGACGAAACGCCAAAAGACCGACGGATTTGTTTAACTTAATTAAGGAAATCAATGCATTCGTTCGATAACGATAGCGAGAGAAATCCCTCCGTGATACCGTGAAGCTGTGACAGTGACAAGTGTAAATTTTTAAAAACTCGTATCCGAATCGCGATCCCGAACAGTTACATGATTAGCCTGCTGTATTATGTATAGGTAGGTAAGGTACCATACATAACTTACTAAAAAGCAGAACCATATTTTTAACCAACTTTAATAAAAGATGAGGTTATATGTTTGTTCCCGAGGATGTTTTTTTAACCGACATCAAAAAAGGAGTAGGTTCTTTTCTATGTTCGAAGTTTTTTTTTTTAATGTTTGTTCTCCGATTTCTCCGTCAACTGTGGACAGATTCTGAAAAAGATTTTTTGGTTGAAATATTTTTGCAAGTTTGGTTTGGGTCGTTTTTTTAAGTTACTTGTGTCTTATGCAAAGATTGATATCTCTGTCTAGCTAGTTAATTGGCATTCCTCAACGTAGAAAAAATTGGGGTTGCCAACCTAGAGTATTATTTCTCGAATATAATTGTTCACTTTCGAATGCCTGAACAACATTTGGGCAATTAGCAATTACACGTTACGTGAAGGCATGTGAAAGTGCATTTCGTTCAGTATTGAATGATTGCATTGATCTCGGCAATTATAACTTGTAATCTCAGACAAATAGGTAAGTAAGTAGTAATCAAGTTTTGGCGGGCACACGGAAAAATCATGTCGCAGCGACTTGCCCACACTCGCGCATGTAATTCAACACTGAATGATTAAAACACCACCATTTTAGTCATTAATTCGCGAAAAAACACAAATGTATAAGAAAATAATATGCAGCGAGATGATTTTTCCGTATTCCCGCCAAAAATACAATCCCGCTTTTCTTGTATATGGCGACTTTCTCATGTTAGCGGAGCGTTCAAAAGTACACGTTTATGTTAACAGTGTAAGAATGCCTAAAGGACCACGAGTCGCCAGCGATGAAGAAATAGATAAACCGTCGCGGCGGCGCGGTGCAGTGCGAGGCATTCGGACCGGAGGCGGCGCGGTGCAGCGTCGGAAGAAAAAAAAAGAGGGCGCGAGTTTTGGGTTGGACGCCGAAACGAAAAACAGAGTATTCTTTATGAAAAACAGATTGAGAGTTATATTTGCATTATCTCAGCAAAAGAGTCATGTTAACCTGGAATAAACTTAATAATGGTGTATCAACAGTGTTTTCTTACACTCATGTCCCTTTTCTCGCTGGGTTCAGTTCAGTGCCTCGGCTGTGGTGACCCTACCCTTATTACGTCAAAGCCTGCACCTGTTTGTCCAGCCAT
This sequence comes from Erannis defoliaria, assembly GCA_905404285.2. Classification (NCBI taxonomy): domain Eukaryota; kingdom Metazoa; phylum Arthropoda; class Insecta; order Lepidoptera; family Geometridae; genus Erannis; species Erannis defoliaria. Next base: position 15,508,776 of record FR990084.1, read on the forward strand.
GTTTGGCCACATGTTTGACAAAGTTATGATGGCGCTCAAGGTCGCCCATGTTGATTTAGGATGGCGATTTGTTCACGTGGACGTTTATGGGGTGGTAAGATAAACTTCAGACTTCTAAGTACTGTTAAATTACAATATACAGGATTAGTTGTACGCAGTTAGCATACTTTTAAGGGCATATTCTGTACGTCAAAACAAACAAGTTTTACTATCGGGCCGACATTGAAATAGCAAAAAAAACAGCTGTTCCATACAAAAAGTTCATCGACCTTTTTTTGCGATTTCAATTTTGGCCGCATAGTAAAACTTGTTTGTTTTGATGTACAGCATATGCCCTTAAAAGTATGCTATCGGATTACAAATACCCCTCTATACTGGCTGGATAATAATTATAAATTAAGAAAATATAGTTATTTCCTGTTATTCCCATTTTAGTTTACGTGTCATGACAGTGGGAAATTTTCTAACAGCTGTCAAAACGTAGTTCTACAGCCAAAAGATAGACGGCGCTGGCGAGATATAGCCCACTTTTTTTCGCATTTATCTTGTGAAAAAAGCAGTTCGCTCACCAATATTAGAATGAAGCGACATGATTTTTCCGTGTTCCCGCCAAAAATACTATCAAGGGGGATTGTATTTTTTCCCATTAGGTATATCACCTGCCCACACTCGTGCATATAATTCAACCACAATTTTTAATCATTAATTCGCGAAAAAACACAACCTTCACTTCACAGATCGCGTTCATTGGTGAAGTGCTTTTCCAAGTATACTTGTATCATTTTGTTGAAATTCTGATAAATTATTATTGTTACGTTATGTTATTGTTATTTTTTTTTTGTTGAGTAATTAATTAATCAATTGGCAAGGCGCACTTACTTGCTTGGAATAACAAAAGCTTAAGAAATACTATGGGCAAGTACTATGTTATAATTATAAATTATAACCACAAAAACCGCACGACAGATCTGATTTATGTGAAATAAGGTTACATTTTATTTTTTGACCTTTTTTCTTTGTTTCATTCATTCAAAATCTTCAGAACCACAGACAAGATAGTGAAACTGTTCAGGGCCATGCTCTTCATTGCCATCGAACGGATTTTTATGAACTATTTTTTTTTTATTGGCCGTCAGAAAATCGCCCATTGGGTTTCTAAAGAGACTCCGAGAACGCGAAAAAAACATGTCACCGCTTTGTATTGTTTTTGTTTACTAAACCTTGAGTTTTTTATGTATGTAGAGTTAATGTATTAAAATGGTGGCGTTTTATTTAGTCGGCGTGAGTATGGGCAAGTGATACAATGTGGTCATGTATTTTCGACCGTTTCGGGATGTTTTCAAAACTCCGAAGAAGCTTGAAGTAATGTTTCCTCGTCTTTACTAAGGCATGATTGGCCTTGACCGTGACCGTGATAAAGTCTTATATATCAAGAATTCATCAAAAACTTGAAATATTAAACCGATAAAAAAAATTACACAGGCAAATACACAATGGTGCGACGCCATAATCCTCTTAGGAGAAAAGAAGACCTACCAAGAAGAAGACGAAGAGAGAGAAGAAGACGTACCATTGATTGTTACTTCTCTGGTTCAGTGGCAGAGCAATCATGCTGGCGTTTTTATCCGGATCTTTGCGTAGATACGAAATCGAAAACCGTCCGTCCATGAATTGTAGAACTGCGGGGTTATCATGTAACTTTTCGGGATCGCAATTCGGATACGAGTTGTCAAAAATTGACACTTGTCAATGTCACTGCCAAAACTCATTTGACCCTGCAGGGCAGACCGAAACGCCAAAAGACCGACGGATTTGCTTAACTTAATTAAGGAAATCAATGCATTCGTTCGATAACAATAGCGAGAGAAATCCCTCCGTGATACCGTGAAGCTGTGACAGTGACATGTGACAATTTTTGACAACTCGTATCCGAATAGCGATCCCGAACAGTTACATGATTAGCCTGCTGGTAAGTAACTATACACTTTTTTGAGCTAGTCATAAAAAATAAAACCTACTTTTTGAAGTCGGAAAACCCGTGTCACTTTACTACTGATAGCAACATAATATTCAGCTGTTTTGTCAAGCATTGGTTTAGAAAAATCTTTTATTTATTTGAAACGAACTTTGAGAATAGAATCGTAAGGAAACATTTTCATGACCGTTTTTGTCGTTTGTCCATTTGTTCCTAAATTACAACCCTGGCTTCACAAGAATTCCATCTCTATTGCCTAGATCCTAAAATACATTTTCCCGATAACTGTTTTACAATAGTTTTTGCTTAGATCCATTAAGACGAGGCGTGAGGGAGCTATTTTTGTATTGAATTACCATTTTTTACTATTCGACTAATTACAGTGTGTTTTGGACATTTTGAATTAACTTATTCCACTTTTAAGCCGCTTTAAAGTCTGATGACCTCAATTTTAACAATAAACGAAGTATATCTCACATAAAATTACATTTCAGTTCAGACTCTAGAAGAATGTGAAATGAATATCGACGGCACTTTACAAAAATGCAGTAACTGCAGTTTTTACGTTTTTTTGCGTGTTAGATAGAATACCAGTTCATTTAATTTTAATGGAGTCTGCATTGCAGTAGAAAATTAATAACACAACAATGTATAAATCTACTCTACTAAAAACTTTTAATTGTGTAATACAATACATAAATTTAAGTAAAATACGACATTTCAACGTATGTTAGTTACATAAGAAATAAAACATTTAAATAAATATTTTGGGGGGACATTTATTACACACAGCGCCATCTAGCCCCATACTAAGCAAAGCTTGTATTATGGAAACTAGATAGCTGATTACTGATGAATACCTATATACATTTTTTTTTTCATAAATACATACTTATAAAACATACTACACCCAGACACAGAACAAACATCGATGTACGTCACAAACAATTTTGTCCTGGGTGGGGATTGAACCCACGCCCTACAGCTCTGAAGGCAGACATGCTACCAACTGAGCTATTTAATCTTACTAATTGCAAAAAAGTTTATTCAAATTTAATATAAAATGCCTAAAAATGTCTAAGTATAGTTTCCATTCTCTTTTGAAAATTTTAAACATTATGACATAATGAAGTCTAGTTTGCTGTACATGACATTTAAATTCAATTTAAAGTCTAGCAGCCAGTTATCCTTGTCATTATAATAAATCCATTCCAGTTGTAATTGGGTAGAACTCTAGGAAATCGGTTTTTAAAATATAAATTAATACCGGCTGGTATTAAAATAACTAGTTTCGCATCACGGTGCTCATTATCGTATTAAGAAACCGTACATGTTTTGTTCTTCGTAAGTATTGACATCAAACACTATACATAATAATGCATTCGGCTACCTATTCTGATCAGATAGTTTAAAACATGCATGTTTTTAAAAAGATTTTCAGTCCCTTAGGCAAATAAGCAAGTGACCCACAAATGGTCATCGTAATCAACGGGGAACATTGCAACATTAAAGCATTGGCCTAGTGTTAAGCCATAGATTTAATATAAATGTATGCACTGAATTTCATCAAAACTCATTAAGCCATTACCAATTTAAGTGCACCCTTATGGAACTGCCGTTTCACTTTTTATAATTTTAGGCGCTCCAGCCTTGTCTTGCGAAAAGGAAATATTAAATCCATGCCAGAGGTTCGTTCTGTTCGGAATTAACATTTTATAACAGGTATTAATTCGTTTTTAACAAGACTTCGTAATCAACTAGGCTTAGCACGTAATTAGTAGAATAATAAATTTTATTTTGAGCGAAGTGAACCAGAACTTACACTTTGACTTTTTCTACAGATTTTACGTAAATAATAGCGTAAATTTGAGAATTAATAATAAAACCATATCATTTCTCCCATAACAGTTACCTTTGTGTTGTAGTTTAGTAATTTTCATGTTTGATTGATGTTGTGATTAGGTTTACCAAGTGTTCGTATACCACGGCTATTAAAACTTATAAGCTTTTTGTTGCTTTGAGCCTTCATTCATAAAAGGCTTTTCGTTTTAAGTAAAGTTTAATAACTTTGGTTTAATAATTAAACTAAATTCGGTCTTGCTAAAATATTTTGAAGAAAAAAAACATAGTATGTATTTCAATAATATTTTTTGAAAAACTGTGTTCAAACTCTTCGTATAAGTATCCTATTAATAATATAACCTAACCCATTAATATGGGTATGATATACTCGTGATCTCTTCATCTCGCAAAGTAATTTATGATATAAATAAGTAAAGAGGTATTTAATAAAGGTTTCTAGAGTCAGATGTTAAGCATTATATAGAAGCCCTACACAATTCAAGGCTTTATCTTGATAGAGAAAGCAATTTCCAGGGCTTCACTTAATAAAATTGAAACTAGACTAGATCTATTCAAGTATCTAAACTAATAAGGAAGTTGCATTGAAAATTACATGTCAAGCAATGTAACTACAGTTACAAAAGGTAGCGTGGCCAATCTTAATTGCATCTGAGCATTTTGAGCAGTGCCGGATGTAAATCATAGTATGTTATGTAATTCCACGTATTGTGAGGCACAATGAGCATAGATTAGATAGTAGTAACAGTACTGTACTAAGATTTGAGAATGAGAACAGGTGTTTCGTCATAGATCAATTTGAATGATTGATCAGTTACATTAGTGACATGATGTGGTCTTGAGATAATTTATTGCCTCGAAATTGACGGATTAGTTTTAGGCTGGTTTGATCTTGCGTCAAGAAAACATGACACTTGATTAGGGAAATAAAAAGGTTAATTTTTATTTTTATGACATGAAATTGTTTCCTAGTTAGGTACCTTTTTTATTTGTGCCTTGAGTAACGTATAATGCAAGACAAGACTGTGATATTTATTTTTCCCACTTTTTTTCTTTAGTTAAGAAAAAATATTGATTAACTATTTGTGGGTGAAAATTCGTTATTAGCATTAATGAAATCAAGACGTTTGTTTAATGACGGCAAATCATATACTCTCATTTAATATTTATTGAAACAGTGAAAGTGAGAGCAGATGATAAATATTTGTTTTCATTTTACGGCTGAACTGTTTTCGATGAAATTTGACAATACGATAGTGTATGCATCAAAAGAAATGATATAGAGTACTTCAAACAGGGAAAAGGCGGGAGATGGTTGGAAAGCGCGGCATGCACCTAAACTTCTATTCGAATACGGTTGCCCGCGACTTCGTTCGCGTACGGAAGAAATTCGGCCCGCTCCCAAAATTCACCACATTAAATCATCCCGAGCAATTTCTTCACATATCTACCAACTCCCCACTTTAATGAACTACCCAAATATCAATTTTCATCACTATAACTTCAAAAACAAAGAACTTTCCATACAACATTCCACCCCCCTCCACCCCTTAGGGGTCGAATTTCGAAAAATCCTTTCTTAGTACATCCCTACGCATCGAGACGAATACACCCTCCAAATTTCAAGTCTGTACGACCAACGGTGGGCTGTGCGTTGTCTGTCAGTCAGTCAGTCACTAGTCAGTCAGTCAATCAGTCAGGACAGAGCCTTTTATATATATAGATAGATTATTCTACCTGAGTCACTCTTCGAAAATTCTCAGTAAAATCCTCAATGATCCTTCTTGGTATTAATACAATTAGATTCTCACTTCTCAGTAACAAAACAAATAGAAATTACTGGTATCGAATCGAGTAGCATACTTTATACATACAAATAGACGCTACAAAATGCTACAAAGTTGGGTAATAGCTAACGAAAACTACTAGTAAAAGCTTTGATTTCGACAAAGAATCGTAAAATTATACTACTAGTATAGTAGTAGTTATAGTATTAGTACTTTGACAAAATACAAATTTATTGTAGAGTCTAAAATATGACCGAGGTAAACGAAAATGCCTGAAGTTACTTAAAATCTTGAACGTGCGTTTTGGTTCGTGCCGATCACGAGAGAGAATACCACATTTACCTTTCTTTTACTCTAAATTAGTTAGAACCAATACTAACATACTATATATATACATAAAATTCAAAGTCCTGACTGACTCACTGACTGATATATCAACGCACAGCCTAAACCGCTGGACCTAGAGACATGAAATTTGGAGGGTGTTTTCTTTGAAAAGTGTAGGTATCCACTAAGAAAGGATTTTTGGAAATTCCACCCCTAAGGGGGTAAAATAGGGGATCAAAGTTAGTATGAAAGTCCGTTGTTATTGTACCTTTATTCACGAAAATTTTTTTGAACGAAAATGGATTTGGATAGTTCATTTAAAATAAAAAATGCTGTTTTCAATATTTCGTTGACAGGGACGATTTAAGGGGGGGGGGGGGGGGGGGGGGGGAATTGGGTGGAATGTTGTATGGAACGTTCTTTGTTTTAGAAGTTATAGTGATGAAAATTGATATTTGGGTAGTTCATTCAAGGGTTAGGGGGATTTGCTTGGGATGATTTAAAGTGGTGAATTTTGGGAGCGGGCCGAATTTTTTCCGTACGCGGACGAAGTCGCGGGCGACCTCTAGTACATAATATTTTTCAAGTTGTAGGAGATTGAGTTAAATACATTTTCTGTATATTTAGTATTAAAGTATTATTTATTACTGTGAACGGTCACAGAAGATATAATAGTACTGCACTTCGATGCTAAAGTACGGACTTTAGCATCAAGTGCAGAATTCCGATACATAATGCTAGAGTTATACGTCCATAAAGTACAAGCTCACATTTAAATTAGCAGTACTTAAGACGAGCAATAAAAGGCCATGCTCATTATGGCAGCTCGTGAGAAAGCAGGCCGCAGTGAGATTTCAAGAACCTTTAGAATAGAAAAGGATAGATGGAGCACTGAAGAGAATCCAAAGTCAATCTATGTGTATGTGTAGGTAGACGTAAATTGACGCGCCGTAGGAAAAGGGACTAACGTGCATTTTTATTTATTTTTAACAACACTTTTCTCGACGTTCGGTATGACTTACTTTTCAAATTATCCTCAATCCACAAGAAGCTTGATGAAATCATCAAACAAAATCATGGTTTGATAAAAATTAATAAGTATAGAGCTTATTATAAACACTTACTGAAACTAGACTTGATAGGAGTTAGAGAGGCAACTTCAGAATAAGCTCCAGAATAGTATAGAATCTAAACACCAAATAATGTTGTCGTGTAGTTTCCCATTCGTTTCTTTTTATTCTCTGTGGCTGCTTTGGCTTGAATGCAAGCTATTAACAGGAACTTACTTAACTGCGTCTTAGGTTCCAGCTTTAATATTTTACACTATTTATGAACATAGATCACAGCAAAGACATTGACGAATGTGAAATGTAATGCTGGAAAATAAACACGTAGTCGACGGGAGCGAGACTGGAATTAATTTTGATAGCTACAGTAGCTTGTAAGAAGCTGAATAAAACAGTTTTTGATAGGTGTGACTTTCAATTAGTTTTAGTGTGGCTCAAGTTAAGATAAGAAAATGAAAGCATTTCAATACTTTAATGCTTTTTATTATATCTTAAAGCCTCGTGAGAAAGTATGCCAGCGAAATTTTGAAAGCACCTTACTTTTTAGTACATTTTAATGCTTGTTGTATGATTTAAAGATATAGCATGGTATTCTAGTAAATTAAATACAATTAATTTGTCGTTCCTTTAATTTGTCCAAAAATCACACTAGTTAGGAGTCCTTACTACTCCTGAACTCCTGACCTACTCACACTAGGGAATTTCCCGGACATTATGGAAAATTTGGAATTTGAATTCTACAAAATTACAAATTTTGATCTGTTTTCTGCAATATCCTGGAATTCTCTGTTGTTTTTTATATATTTGGTAAAACTCCTGTAACTGAGCTGAATGCGCAACTGCTTTTAAAATCAGTTTCAACTATGAGTCAGTTTATAGATGCCATTTTTATCCCATATTTTAATTTTACACGCACAGCGAGGATGAAACACTTTCTGCCGGTGTATGTGTCTCCTTCTATGCATTATTATTAAGCATTTCAACAAACACCTCATGATCGGTTAACATCAGGCAAGCTGTGGTCAAAAGCTAACACAATCAATTTTGATTTATAAAAGGTCCCCCATTCAAGCCATACAACTTCCTCCCAAAGTTTATTAATCTAAACATCCTGCTACACCACCTGTATTTATTCGCTCGAGTAGTCAGGAATTTGACTGTCTCATCCTTGGTGCTATAAACTTAGTCTGACGGCCACACGGGCTGTTGTTTTTGCCTCTTCCGTCTAAACCAGTTTTTTAGGCTGTCTCGAATTCCAACCAGCGTGGACTCAGTTCCTCGTAAAATTTACAAATAAGGACCAATATTTTTAGAAGAAATGTGCTCAAGGAAAAAGGTACTTAAACAATGTTAAGAACCAGCGATTAATTAAAAAACAATAGGTTTAGTTCGCTACATCAAGCATAAGATACGTCATTTAACATCAAAATTACTTACTATAGTGCGTAATTGTTAACAAAACATAGCTGGATCTCCGAAGGCTATTATTTTAAAACTTATGTCATCCTAGCTTTCAAAAACACACGACTGTCTATCAGCTTATTTAAAATGTCAGTGTCATCCTAACCTTGCAAAATAGGATGAACACAGAACATGGTTCCTCAGTCAATATCCAGTGGAAGCAAGATCTTATAATATTGCTGCAACCAATGCTGAAAGCAATGGCAGAAATTGTACAAACCATGACCTGACCAGCTGTGGAGCAAAACAAGCTTACTGACTGTTATGTCGATTCTCAAACAAGACATCAAACTATTGAATGGGTTTTTTGCTGAGACCTCGTGTGGCTGTGTGAAACCTTTCCGCGCCGATGACTTGAAGATTGAAGGCTAATTTGTGAATAATTGGTAGGCAAATGATTTGCTTACGTCTGTTGAAGAAAATGACGACTTTTAAGAACTTTTTGACGAACGTTTTTACTTTTTTTTAGTATGTAGTTGTAAGGTTACAAGGTCCGTATACATCTCATCACAAATGCTTGATGCGTATGCATCTAATGACATTTACTGATGCATTTACGAGGAAGTTCATAGGATAATTTTTATGTTGAAAAATTACGATAATAATGGAAAATCACAGATGAAACTGTAGGTCACAGTTAAAGTCTAAAATAAATCCTGAGGTTCATTTAGATTCTGCGAGAGTCTTCAATTTTGTCAATGGCAGCATAGAATTACTGAGGAAGCTACTACCTTAAGATTTCGCATGACCTTTGCTTAGTGAATAGCAAGCAGATAAGCCTTTTAAGGACAACGATGTTTAAGGTTTATAGCACCCGCATACGATTCGAAAGTTAGCAGCTAGAAGTAAGAAGTTTCCTATTGGCTGTATAACGCGATTCCACTCACAATTTTCTTATAATTCAGTAGATTTCTTTTTTTATTGTTTTTTTTTATTGTAGGTTTGTCATTTGGGAAATAACTCACCTTTTTGTAAGAGACGGTGTGGTCGCAGAAACACGCAGACTTAGAAGATACCTATTCACTCTGATCTTGATAGGATATAGATTATATCTCAGGAAATGTGGAAGCCAGCAGTTAGTTTCATTCCCTGGCCATACAGATTAGGCTTGCGTTTAAGCACATCATATTATGTATGTCCCCCATAAGGTAGGGCCTAGGATCGCATGCATTAGAAAAACAAAAAATGGTTATATTATAGATATATTAGTAAGTTTTTTTTAACACTTGCATCATGCGCACTTGTTCCACTGAGGCAGTGTAGACGTTTTGTAAAGACTGTAGATAACGTTAATTACTAAACTCACGCAGCACCTCCTTTTCAACTTCGTAATAATATCTATATATATACAATTCAAAGTCCTGACTGACTCACTGAATGGGGGCAATTGCTCGGGATGTTTCAAAGTGGTGAATTTTGGGAGCGGGCCGAATTTCTTTCGTACGCGGACGAAGTCGCGGGCGACCTCTAGTAAAATACAATTGCATATCTCTGAGGCAGTGCACAAACTTCAGCAATACTTGAATACGCTAGAGCAAAATTGAGTTTCCCATGTGATTTGGTGTGATACACAGAAGTTGGAGACTTGGAATGTGATCAAATCATCAAATATGCATGGAGCGTACGAGATTTGGCAAAGTTTTTTCCTTGTGTGCCGTCGTTCAACTAGAGATAAACATCTCAGATGGAGCTTTTGTTTTTAAAATAAAGTGGGCAATCTTGGGTAAGCAGGAATGACGATATAGTTTGAATATTAAGTGAGATCACGTGACATACAATTATCTCAAACACGAAATTTAAAACTCGAATTACCAAAAAACTATTAATCTTAAATGTCTCACAGTTATTACAAGGAAAACTAAACCTATCCAAATCAGGCTAAGCCTGCATTTTATACCATGTACCATCATTCTCATCATACAACGGGTAATTAATTAATTCATACTAGGTGCGCCTCGCGGTCGCGGTTGTAACCGCGTGATAATGATGATGATGATAAAAAGTACCCTATATGCTATTCCGGAAAATAAGCTATCGCCAATCAGAATATCATCCAAATCCGTTTAGCCGTTTAGGCGTCAAGACAAAATAAACATAAATACACGTATCACCTTACCGACAAACTTTTGCATTTAATTTATAATATTAGTACAAATAAATCTGAAAACTTTGTCCATAGGCAGCGGTAGCTGCTTAACATCACGCAGGAGGTATTGCCGTTTGATGTTTTGCCAATTCAATAGCAAAAAAGGCAAAATGTAAATATTATTAATATTTTCTCGTGTCTCGTGTCGTGTCGACAGCCGCCGTCAAAAAGGCCACACGTACAAATCCACAAGTATTCCGGATTCCCGAAAAAGCTCGGCAAAACAAAGAGCCCGTCAAAATTACTCATGTTACAGTTCCAATTCAAAGGGCTTGGAGTTTACCTTTGTTATAACTTAGAACACAATGGAGTAATGACCTTCAACGTCAAGTTACAGTAAGTCGGTTGTAGTGTTCCTAATCTGTAGCTCAATTTTCACGCGATTGTTAAGTAACGCCTCGTGCGCATGACGGCGTAGCAATGAAGAAAGCGATAACTCGAATTTAGTTTTTTGTGCACTATACAATTATTAATTATATAGTATTTTAGTAATGTAATTAATGTAACTGGGACTGGGTGGTAATAAATTAACAGTCATCGTTTTTTGGATACTAATATAATAATATCTTGATGGAATATTTTTCCAGATTCGGCTATATTATTCAATATTATTTAATTTAATTATAGTTATATACTTGTTTATTTGCAAATAAAATACAATTATACACTAAAATTAAATTATAACTAACTAACAACTAAATAAACCCTACCTAGTAAAAACAACCCCTACATAATAAAAAATACAAAACTTAAAATTTAAACTAAAAGCCCCGTTGATGATGGAAAGGTGGCCAGAATGCTGGCGATAATTATAGTCACATAATATTGATAAACTAAGTATATAGCTTCATCACGAGAACTATAGCTACTTACTTATAATCAAAGCAGAAGACGTACTGGCTAAAAACAAAGCCATGCATGCATGGTAATTTGGTAATGCAATCAGTCAATAAAGCCATTCGATACTCGATCACAAATAACTTAGAATAATTAACAGTAACGCCGACTACAGACTTAAGTTTTTCTAGGAATGCCCCACACGGTAGGTACTTGCCAAGTTACCAAGAGTTCTGAGAAAGCCCTTTGTTTGAATAAAAAATACTGAGAAGCTAAGCTAGACAATAACACACTTAGGTCCTGGAGATTAGCGACTACGATGTTCACACGACAAATGTTTATTTGAATATTTATCATAATAAAAATTAATGTTCTCAAACCATTCAGTTGCTATTTCCCACAGAGAGCATTCCTAACGCTAGTATTGAAAAATATATTCAAGCGTAACTAGCATGCTGGCGGCATTGCCACGTCGAGTGCCACATGCACGGAATGGCAATGCCAAATAAACGCTAGCATTTGGATTGTCTCTAGACTTTAATCGGTCTGGATACCTACAATCCTTTTGTTTTTTGTGTAGTAGTAGGTATAAGTAGTCTTTGTAGTTTTTTGTAGTTCAATAGCTTAAGTAAAAAGTTATTGAAAATGCTAATTGAATTGAATGTATTATTTCGAAGGTACAGGAACTCGAGACGTGAGCGAGAAACTAGCAACAATCAATAAATCTTTTTTTCATAAAAACATAAAACAGGTAATTTTATTGAATTATGTATAATTAAATTTAAATATATGTACCTGAAGCCTATGCATTCATATCATAACAAGGATAAAATCGCATCTCCTAAGTATTCTTTACATGACAAGCGGATGTAAAACAGTAGGTGGAGTTGATTGCAAACCGACCGCAAAGCCTTTGCGGTTTTAGAAACTTAATAGGTACCTGCATGTCTATTTCTAGCAAGATATCGATTCATTGTCCATAAAATTGTGTGTAAAGGAGTTAAAGGCATTACAGAGGAAATTAAGCTTTCTGTTTCTGAGAAGACACTAAACTTAATACAGGCATAATTTCATGAGTTGAATCGAGTTTAGGTTTCGATTACTGAATATAGTAAAGAAAGGCTCAAGAAATGATATTGGCATTACATTATCGTCCGATGGTAGGGACCATTGGGCCACCAAGATACAGGCATTGCCTAATTTGAGCCCAGTGGTTCCGCTTAGACACGAACTATGTTGAGACCAGACTTCAGTGGATTAGATTCTACCTATACATATATTAAGCGGTGAATATTGTTTACTTAGCGTAGTACAGACTCTACAAATAAACATTTTGAACTTTCAACTTCATTAGCCAGAAGAAGCCTACGGTTGGCGAATGCCTCCGTTTTGGTTGCCATAATACCTACGCTTGGCAGGCGGCTTGGGGATCGTGGAATGCTTACCACCGTTATCAGAGAAGACGCTGCTGCCCATCCTCCGGTGGTTCTGTATACAGTTTTAGGACATACCTATGTCCTTAACTTATCTTTGTTATGTAATGCCACTGTATTTTTAACTGTGTATTTTTTTTTACTTTTTAAAGTTTTTTTTTCTGGCACTGCTACTGTTAGTGGCAGGCGTGATGCTTACCATCAGGTGAAAGTATTGCTCGTCTCGTCACTTGACAGTATAAAAAAATACTTAGGTGATACGACAGTTTATCCCTGTAACTTGTTTGTTATTCTAGTATGAAATTATTTCTATAAATTCTTGTAATTTTTTGTCAATAATATCACAAATTTGTTACATACCCACAAATTATTGTGCTCAATTTTGCAAAAGTGCCTAGAGGATTTCCATTTCTCTGCTATTTGTTGACTAAAGATAAATCACGAGCCATTTCCGTGCGGAAATTCCGTTTTATTTGTCCCAAGCTGAAAGAGCCATAAAAACGATTCAAAGCCAAATAAAATAGGTACTCACTACAATAGTAAACACAATGGTGTTACGGTAAAAAATAAAATTAGTCCAAAATCTCAATTTAGTGATTTATGTAATTAATATGGTAGTTAAGTACGAAACGTAGGTCTTATAGGATTTTATTCTCGTAAGATTTTTTTATCTATCGAATGCAATCTACGGAGTAAACAAGAAAGTTATGATCTGAGAATAAAATCTCTTAATAACTCAACGCCCAAGTATTTAAGTATACTTGGGCGTTGAGTTATTAAGAGTGCGACTAATGCCAGAAAAATAGCAGATTTCACCCGCGCGTCTTCCATTAGTTTAGAGTCGAAAATCGCATGGTACAATTGATGATGATGATGGCTTTGAGCAATTTAGGTGGGGTTTTATTTAATTATTCAAAATGTAGGCATGAAATAAAAAAAATAAACGGCTACTGTGCTAAAACATTAGTTTGGCTATGTAATTCGTATAAAATAATATGGTGTTGTCGCTGATAATTTAGAGCATTTGCACTAAAACAGTTTTTTTTTGTTGGTAATTTGTATTTTTTTTTTTTAATAAACAGGATTATTTTGCAAAATTCTATTCGGTTACTCGGCTTCTTTAGGTTTTTCCCCTACCTGTAGTATATTTTTAATCTGAATATTTACGTTCTTTATCATTAAACTATGTGTTTAAAAATACACCTTTTACTTACTTTTGGCATTAGTCGCCCCCTTAAGAGGAGATTAATATAAATAAGTAACATAATAAACGAAATAATTAAGACCTAAAACTAAAAGGTTAGAAGGCTTGTTTATTTTTTAAAGTACTTATTGTGAACAGACAAATACTACTATTATTGGCAGAAATGCTTCCTTAAATAAGCTAATGACTACAACGGAAACTCGTGATATCACCGCGTGGAGCATGTAACTCCGGAAATGACGGACATTTTATGGCGAGTGAAAACAAATTATGGCATCCCCAAACCCATTTATCACTCTAGATATGGAAAACAGCATGTAAATCAAACAGTGCGATGACTTTTCCCAAGCGAGCTTCAAATACCTATATTATTTTTGTGTAAGTTTTTCCTCTAATTTTTATCCATTCTTGGGATTTCACAGTACCTACTCAGTTTAAGTAAGCAACACTTTTAGTGACTTTTTAACCAACCTTAAGAAAGGAGGAGGATTCTATGATCGACGGTGTGTTTTTTTAATTTGTTTTATGTTTTATGTACCTATGTTCACCGATTTCTCCGTCAATTGTGGACCGATTTTGATAATTTTATTTTTAATTGAAAGGTTATACTCCCGAGGTCTTCAAATTAATATGGGACCACCCATATTAGTTTGAAGAAAGTTGTTTTTTATTTTAAAAGTTGCTTGTGTAGAAGATGTCAAAGATGTAGGTATCTTGCAATAAAATTGTAACAGCATTATTGATTTGAAAATGAAAATGTAGATGAATATTCTACTTCAATTTAAAGACCATTTTTTAGTTTTTTTTCCTAAATAGGTATTATAAAATGAAAAGAGTGTGAACAAAATATCTTTAGTTTATTTTAAAAACCATTTAAAATAATTTCATAGATATCAGAAGTGAATGAATTCATTGAACTCTGTTCAATAAAAGTTAATTTATTATAATGATACCTATACCTAAAAGTTTCTGGAATACAATTATCGGACTTGGTTATGAACCTTCGTCCGATAGGTGAAAGAAATGCTTGTCTATCGGGATTAATAAGTGGAATTTGTCACGATTATTATGTTTAATCTGATTATAAAGCATACAAGCGCTGTGGCGCAAACTTGAAACGGAATTAAAACAAACCGTTTTACTTACAAACAAATGAAATAAAAATTGTGATAAAATGTATATGAGAAAAACCCCAAAAAAATATGTTAGGATTTTGAAACCACTACTTAATAATAAATCTTACTACAATTCTATGATTACTTACGGGATATTTACCGTGGTTATGTTGTGAAACAAGCTCCCATTATAAACTTTGTTTTATTTTTAATTTTATTGAAATTGTACCTATTACCTACATTTGTTTTTTTTACTATTTTTGCCTAAACTACTTAATCGACCGTTTTAAAAAAACATATACAATCGTGTATACATATATTTAACTATCTGATTTATGTCTTTTTGTACTTTCCCATCCGCGTCATCGCACTTCGCGTAGTTTGTTAGTTGCGACAAATGATAAATAATGCAAACGGACCTCATTTACGAAGCATTATCTTTATTACTTATGTTAGGTAACAAGGAAGGGCAAACAAAGTACCTACCTAAATGTGAATAAACATTGTAAATTAACTGATAAATTTGTTGTTTTCTCATAATAAGCTTAATGAACATTTAATGTTTATTGGCGCTGCACAATGGGTAACAAAACTAAGCATAGTACCTATTACTTTATTCAACGTTTGCGCAATTTTGAAAAAAAACAGTTAATATAAAACTATGGATCTACCAATACCTATATAATTTATATAAGTAGAGGTTATCTTAATGGTATTAGCCTTGTTGATAAGATTGCTGGTTTGTGAAGAGAGGTGACGATATTTGATTACAAAATAACAAAATTCAAATACGCTTAGGTACTTACTTCAAATACAATTAGATTCAGATTCAGATATTTATTGCTTCCATAGTGTACACAGATATTGTCAAAAAGAAGTTTCATATGTTGGGCGCAGCAATAGTAGAAGAGAGGAGGACGACTTCATTTAACAATAAGATGCCCTATTAAATAGGGTTCGTCATAAATTAATAATAAATTGTGTAAAATTAAAGTAATCTTTGGTAATAAAAATATTTACACGTTAGTAAATACGAATACGCCATTATCATGAAAATTCTGCGTGATATAAAACTTTATCTCACTGCAAAAGAGCATTCTAATAATGCAAAACTACATAGGTAAGTCAACAAGCACTGGCGCAATATCTGTCACGAAAACGTCGTAAATTGCAGTTACAGCATTTTTCCGTCATGACGTCGATATAGCAACATACCTACCTACTAGAGAGACAAAAACCTTTGTCGATTCTAGGAATTTCTATTAAAAATCCCTTACTCACGCATAGCGCTTTTAGTTTTTTCTCTTCAGCAATTATAATCGAGATAGGTAGGTATTATTTTTATTGCGCGAACAACCTTGGTTTTTATTCAGATGGTTATGATTATTGTGTCTTAACACGGAAAGAAGATAAATTCCTGTTTTTGTTAGAAAAAAAAACTTGAAGGTTCTTTGATAGGTATACCTACCTATTGCAATATCAAGTATGTCAACCCATCCAAAGGTCTCAGTCTCAGGTAGATTTTTGAAAATACCTACCTAGTTTTTTTAACCTTTATTCGACCTGTAGGTACGTACGATTTATTGTTGCAACTGTGCAAATAAAAACTAAAATTACTAAATACATATATCCATGCAATCGCTATCATATTTTATCGATAAAAATTATCACAACTAAGATAGCTATATACCTACTTACATACGTATATAAGCATACGTGGATGTGAGTCTGTACTCTGCAGGTAAGTTTGTATATAAATATTTGCTAACAATGAACCAATAAAATAAGTTACTACTTACAGTTAAAGTTAGCAAAATCCAGTCACTTGCTAAGCCACAAAGTTCAGCAACATTCCGAAATACACAATCTTTCTCTTTCACTAACAATCGTACAGAATCACACTTCACAGAATATGCGATACCGTTAAAATTAAAACACTCGCGCGAAAACACGCAAAAAACTGACAAAAGTAATTTAGAATGTTTTTTACGAAAGTTATCACGGAATTGCGAAACGCAGCGACACGTCTGCCGCCTGCGGAGATAAGTCGCGGACTGACGGGCGCGCGCGAAAGAGAAAGGTCATTGAAATTTGAATGGAAATGTAGGGGAAGAAAAGAGATAGGTATATCGATAAGAATGAAGCTAGCGGAGTGACTGAGCGGCGTTGACCACATGGCACGCATTGCTTTTCGGGAGTCCATACAATTTTATTATTGCACAAATTAAAGATGCCGTGTTTTTGTTGGGCTGGCCACGTGTTCGAAATATGTTTTTAAAAATAAACAACTTCAGTGGAGAGGTATTAAATTTTTTGTTGGGATAAGTAGGCAGATCCTTGTTTTTGTGTGTTTGAACAAGTGCGTCTTCAGAAGAAGCTATTTATTTTTGTTTGACACAAAAAATACCAATGCTAATCTATTCAATCAAATAGTTGATTGTACTAAACTAAACATAGCTACAAATAGGTATTTTAATAATTTTATTAGATAGGTACAGTACAGTAGCTGCCAAACGCCAAACAAGTTGTCAACATAGAGGTAGGATAGGAACTTACTTCCTACCTCTATTGTTGTCAAATTGTCGGCATGAGCCTGAGCAGGTACCTACGCCGTGTACACCACTGAAGAGAGAAGAAGCAGGGCCTTCGCTTTTCTGTGGTGTACACTTCCGTGCAGTATATTTGGCAAGTTTAATGACTAGTAATTATTTATTTATTTCTGCGCATCTCCACTTTTTGACAACTTGCGTGGCGATTACTATACCTATGGTTATAAGTTGGTACTCGGCTTACTACCTACACTACTTTGGCTGTCACCACACTACTGAAGAAAGAAACCATAAGAACCTAAAGTAGGAGTTAGGACTTGGGACTTTCGCCTTTCTGTGTATAACACTTAGGTAGGTAGGTAGGTACATCTAATAAGTGCCAAGTAGAAGTAGCCCAGTTGAGTTAGCATTGAACCCCGAAAAGTCTAGGCCAACATTAAGTTTTACCAGCCTTTAGAGCCTTTTTTATTTGTGACTAGGATTTTAAATTCAAAATACGAACCAAATTCGAGCGGTGCGAACTGCAGTACCTACTGCCGAACTGTAATAGGTAGGTACCTACTATCTCGCCCTTTTTCAACTGAACTCAACTTCAACTGGCTGAACTCGGAATGGGGATAGCTTATTTCCGGGAATAACATATATAACACACATATACAGGGTTAGTTCTAATCAGTTAGCATCCTTTTAAGAGCATATTCTGTACATCAAAACAAACTACTTTTACTATGGGGCCAACATTGAAATAGCAAAAATAAAAACAGCTGTTCCATACATTTAACCCAAGGTTGATGAAATTTTTGTATGGAACAGCTGATATTTTTCTGGCAGTTCAATGTTGGCCCCTTAGTTTGGTTTTTGTTGGTTGTTTGTTTTGATGTACAGAATATGCCCTTAAAAGGATGCTAACTGATTAGAA
Organism: Erannis defoliaria; assembly: GCA_905404285.2. Taxonomy (NCBI): domain Eukaryota; kingdom Metazoa; phylum Arthropoda; class Insecta; order Lepidoptera; family Geometridae; genus Erannis; species Erannis defoliaria. The sequence continues at coordinate 15,527,456 of FR990084.1, forward strand.
CTAACCCTGTATATTACCTACTTCTATGATATATAGGCTACTTTTTAGTGATGATTATCATCATCACCGTTTTTCATCATAACGCTGGTGAAACCGCGCAGCTAGTAATTAAAGTGTCGCTAATTTGGCCTAAATTTCAAACGCCTGTATCTAAAACAAACTAATTACATTTTGTCAATTTCATAATTGTTGTATATCTTTTAAACCAATTTCGAGGAAGAGGGAGGTTCTAGACTCGGTTTTTTTTCTCTTTTGTTACCTCAGAACTCCGTCATTTATAGATTTAATTTAGAAATTCCTTTTTATTCGAATTCGATCGGTTCAGTAGTTTTGTTTTTAAACCATAATATTGTAAAAAAGGCGTCATCCAGCTAGTCAAAATTGAAGTCGGTTGAATACTAATTTTAAATGTTAAGCTTAATTATTGTTCTCTTGTTTGTCTAGCATTTACGTATATATATATATTTATGGCCATAAAGTTCTTTTTTATCTTTTATCTTATCTTTAAAGAAGCTACCACGTATAGTGATATACCTACCTACAGTCAGTGCTTAGTTCTCAGTAGCACTAGAGTTGAGTACTGGAGCCGCGCTCAAAAGCCAAGCAAAAAGCCTCCTGTACTAAGACTGGGTCTTTATTCGATGGAAGAGCGATTTTCGCAAAACCTTTTTCAGGCATACTATACGTATAATACTAACCGTCTTATGCATAAAACATTAACATAACACAGTAAAACCTATTTTAAACCTATTTTAGTTAAAAAGTGTTTGTCAATTTCTTTCGAATTACGAATTGAGTTTGAAAAAAAAGACTAAAGTTTTTTAACTAAATTAAGTTTAAAATACGTTTTAGTGTTTTATGCATAAGACGGATATACTTACTATATAGAATGTATAACAAAAAGGTTCAATGAAACCGTGAAAAAAACTGCTGTTCCATACATTTTGTCCAAGGTCTATGAACTTTTTGCATGGAACAGCAGTTTTTTTTACTTGGTGCCATCTATCCCGGTGCCCCTGCCCCGTTACCAGGCCAGATAGGAAAAAATGTTTCTTCGAACCTGGTAGCCCCGGGTGAATGGCACACATCAAGTGTCATTTAGCCCGGTATCGTATGTAAAGGGATAGGTGGCACGAACGGAGGTTACAGATTTCATTCAGTGTATAGCATCAACAATAGGGTAGATGACTGATGTTTATATCGTTGAAACCAATAAATATGAAGAATTTAAGTAAATATAGTATGTTTATTGAAAAAAATATTTAAATCAGTTAATAATGTTCTGATATATGAGCGTTTAAAGTTTTTGTTAGAGAGAACTCTGTCCCTTCCCCACAAAACAAAAAATTACGTCACGCCTTACTAGTAAGAATATAATTTATATGGCGTACAGAGAAGTGACGTCACGATTTGCTGTTTCGCCTCTCTGTCTAGCGTGATATTAAAATTCTTATAAGTTGCTTATTTTTGATAAGATTTTCATTTTCTTTTCATTAATCAGCTATATTTATGGGCCACATTTTAATAGGACAATAAAACAAAACCAGTCATCTAGCCTATTGGGTGCACCCCTTTGTGTTGGGTGCGCCACTTTACCTATGAAAAAAATACGAGTAGGAATAAATGGCCTCCGCTAGTCGCTCCGCTTATCACGGTCTCCTCTATTTAACAGCGTAAAAGGTTAAGGCTTTGTACAAGTCTACGCTCCTTTGACAGCAGTTAGACATTGTTCTTTTGCTTGTGTCACATCACTAATTCCCTAGTGATGTAGCTTGTACGTCATACAAGTAGTATGAATCTTCTCATTTATTTATTTAGGCTTCACATACATAACTTAATATTAATTGTAACACCATAATCATGTAATCTAATTAAGCTAAATGTGCTATCTTTTGAAGGAAGCACCGCATGCATTTATTTTTTACAATAAGAGAATATAAAAAAAGATCAATTAAATTAGACAATTAAATTTACCAACTATTGCAACACTGATTGTTTACACCAATCACATCTACCTAGACAGAAAGAGTAGAATAGAGATAGCTCATTTGGTCATTAATAAGTTCAGTTTAATCTGTAGTTTTGCGAATGAGTCTCCTAAAATATCTAGATCTGTTTCCTGTTGATATTCGTTCAGTTCGTTCTCATGTTGTATATCGGTATAACAGGGGAAGATGTTCATCTTAAAATAAATCTAAAATAGATTTAAAAATACGTTGTAGTGTTTTATGCATAAGACGGACATATACTTAATATTACAATGTGTAACAAAAAGGTTCATGTGAATTAAGTAAATAAAGGTGACCAGAATGCTGGCGTGTATTTTGGACAAAAACTTAGCATTGCCATCCAACGTGGCCATGCCGCCAGCATTCTGACCACCTTACCATCATCTATGGGGCTTTTAGTTTACAATACAATACAAAAAAGTTTAAGTTTTGTATTTTTTTTATGTTGTAGGTTTGTTGTCAGCCATAAAACGTCCACTGCTGGACGAAGACCTATCCCTTAATAGAGGGGTGTGCCATAATCACCACGCTTGGCAGGCGGCTTGGGGATCGCAGAATGGTCACCACCGTTAACCAAAAGGACGCTGCTACCCGTCCTCCGGTGGGTCTGCATACCCAATTCCAGGGGTTTGTTGGAATAGATAAGTTTTTATATAATTTTAAGTACTTTTAAAATATTTACGACCTTACTTAAAAAAACTTCTCAACCGTTAGTCACTGCTTAAGATGCTCTGCCATCTTATCTCTGACGTGAAGTTCCACGTGCTAGAAAAAGAACAGAGACTAAGAGAATCGAAATTATTTTAGATAAGACTGTTATTGTCTAAATGTATTTTGTATGTAAATAAAAACTGTCATAGTAAATAAAACACATATTAACATAAAATATAACAATAGTCCAAATATAATTTAATGTAGCGAACGGATCTACCGGTGAATGAGTCCAATTCGAACTTTACCCATCTTTACCAGATTTTATTTAACAAGCAATACTAAAGTATAATTATTATTGATCAGAGTAGATAAGACAAATAATTTGTCATCAGAATCTCACAACCATAACCATTAAGCTTTTGAAAGGAACCGTAAATGTGAAGTTTAGTAAGTACAATATGTAAGGAATTACGTGAAAGGGAACAAAGAAAAGCGTATGGGTGGTGTGTGTATGTGTGTTTGTGTGTTAATAAAGCCGGTGTACGCGATAGGGACACATTTTCTACAATCTGCATAAGTACAATATGTAACAGAAGAATAGACTCTATAATCATCTCAAAGATTTGTAAAATACCGGTCTCCTGCTAAAATATCAGGATTGAGACGAGAAAGTTGACACGTAACGTAGTGCTATCACAGAAAAGCGAAAGCCCTACTTTTTAGGTTAGAACGGCTGTCAAAACAATGATCTAAAGCAATTGTATAGAAAACCGCTGTCGCCAGTTTTACACTTATATGTATAGAAACTACGACGATAAAATGCCAATAATTGGTCGCGCATTTGAAGTAAAACTCTCGAAATGCTATTTTGCAACAGATTAAAATTGATCTAATTACGATGCAATGTGGTTTGGTTTCCTACGCGTCTATTTATTGTCTTTTTGAGTATTCTCAGTCTAAAAACATGTATATTGGCAGAATTGGCATTAAGCGCATTTGCACTTAATGCCGGCTAGCGCGGCCTGTCACATTTCCGTTCTATTTACTTCTCTCTTCAATGAGTGCTATTATGATATTTGTGGCGTAAGTTAAGTAGGTCTGCGAAGTAGGTACATCCATGGTATAATAATTTACTCCGCCAGGTATGGCATTCCGAGTAACAATGGGTGACTGGTGACGGGTCACGTGGGTGACAAAAGCCTACGTCATCGACGTGAAATGTCCAGAGGGTCTAGACAAGAACCACTTTCTGTTAGCGTTAACGCCTGCGGAAAGATAAAATCGTATGAAAATGACATTAGCTTGAGAAATGTCACGTGACTGCTAATGTAATTTTCATACAATTTTACCTTTCCGCAGGCGTTAACGCTAACAGAAAGTGGTTCTTGTCTAGACCCCCAGTAGCGTGAAATCGTAACTCCCCGTCCTCCGTATAGGTATTATACCTGTGGGAATCCCATAAAACTATATGATTTTGGTTGAAACTATGATAATTCGTGTTTAACTTGAATCATTTCGCTTGAGCGGACACGAAATGACGATTGAAATGATTTGTGTATTTTATAATTAATACATTATTAACAGATTTGGTTCCCAATTTTCCAATTTTGTTGCCATAAAGTGGCAACTGGAGTGACGTAAGCAAGTGTCACTCCCGGAGTAGCAGACCTTGTTTTAGTACATCTATTTCGATACGAGTCTGTGCTAAAAGAAAAGAAAATTTTATAATCTAGGAAAATATTATACGACTTAATAAATAATAGGTGGTCATTTTTACATAGCGCTATCTAGCCCCAAACTAAGCAAAACTTGTACTATGGGAACCAGATAACTGATAGAATAGCTAAGTACCTTTTTCTTCTTATTTATTGGCATTGCACGTTGTGCATTCTGCCAGTGTCAGGTTTATAAGTTTACAAGTTTTAATAGTATAATCAAGTCAAATATGTCATGAAATCACAGTTAGTCACACGAATTTAGTCAATGAACTTGTCATAGTCGAGTCCAACTCATGCCCTAGTAAAGTAGCGACTTTACTATGAGCTTCTACGGAGTTTTGAAAATAACACGAAAAGACATGTTTCACCACATTATATCACTTGCCCATACTCGTGCATGTAATTCAACACTCAATGAAAACACCACCATTTTTAATCATGAATTCGCGAAAAAACACAAGTTTAAGAAAATAATAGAATGCAACGACATGATTTTTCCGTGTTCCCGCCAAAACTCCGCTAAGTGCCTTTTTTATTAAGAAATTTATTTTTGTAAATACATACTTGTATAATAGACAATAGACAATATTTTATTTGTAGAAAAAAACACATGTGGTATACATGCCATAATACACAATGTGTAACAAAAAGGTTCAACAATACTGAAGGGATTAAGAGAAGAACAACTTGTACTATGGCGCCAACTTTGAAACCGCGAAAAAAATATCAGCTGTGTTATACAAAAAGTTCATTGACCTTGGGCAAAATGTATGGAACAGCTTATTTTTTTTCTCTATTTCTGGTTTGGCTCCATAGTAAAAGTAGATCTTAATGATAAGTAGGTACGTACATACCTACCCTTCAGTATTGTTGAACCTTCTTGTTACACATTGTATACAACACCCAGACATAGAAAAAACATGGTCAAACATCTATGTTCATCACACTGATGCTTGTCCTGGGTGGGAATCAAATCCACGCCCTACAGCTCTGAAGGCAGACATTCTACCAACTGAGCTAAAAGCAAGTCAAATTGTAATAATGATTAGGTAGGTACTTCTTTATGGTTTATTATATAGGCTTCTGCGTAGATGCAGTCTACGATGGAGCACGCGTGCCTAGAAGAAACCGATTCACTCGCGACTTAAAGATACCCATTTTACCTTACCTATACTTATCAGGAAACACCCACTCGGGGAATGTATTCCACAGTTTAGCAGTTCGCACAAAGAAAGTGGTATTGAATCGTTTCGTTCGAGATCAATAAAGGCGCTATTCATCATTTTCAAGTTATGTACTGAACCGCGACAATAACGTTTTTTTTAATGGAATGGTGTGACGAGACGAGCGAGACGTTCGCCTGGTGGTAAGCGTTACGCCTACCAATAAAAGTAGCAGGATTGTGAACTTGCGATCAAAATCCTGCGCCGCACTGCACTGAGCTCGTCTCCCTGAGAAATTAGATGTCAAATCTCTATGTCCAGTGATTTCTTTGGTAACATTGCAAATAATAATTATTTCCTATCCTACAATAATGACTACTTTAACAATTCGACAGATGAAAGCAAATCGATCAAAACAATAGGGGTGCATGTCAAGCACTCTACATATCACACTGACAGACGGACAAACAAACAGGATATTGTATATTGTTGACGCGTGCGATAGTAATTTGTGGACCCTTGCAAGGGCGTTGGACCGTTACTGGGGTGGCGCAGGGAGGTCTGTTGGGAACGGCTTTTTTTACTCTTTATACATGTATTGCGTCAGTGATTGACTTATTTATATTACGATAGGTACTAGCTGCGCCGCGTGGTTTTACCCGCGTGATGATGAAAAATACCGATAGTGTTGATAAGAAAAAGTAGCCTACACGTTACTCTGAAAAATAAGCTACCTCCATTCCGAGTTTCTACAAAATCAGTTCAGCCGTTTTGGCGCGAAGAGGCAAACTTACAGACCGAAAAACTTTCGCGTTTATAATATTGGTGTGATTATTTATATCGTTGTAGGAATTTGGTATGTTCTTAAAGAACCTGGGTATGTCCTAAACCTGCATCCAGAACCACCAGAGGACGGGCAGCAGCGTCCTCTCGGTTAACGGTGGTGACCATTCTGCGATCCCCAAGCCGCCTGCCTAGCGTTGGGATTATGGCAGCATCGACCTGTTAAAAGGGAGGTCTTCGTTCAGCAGTGGACGTTTTCTGGCTGATGATGATTATGTGTTGACTACTCTACTGATAAATTTTGTTATCGTTGACAGGCTGGATGTTTGACCACAGCTCTCCTATTTGTTTCGACTAACTAAGGGGTTTTACCACAGCTCCGCTGATGTGTGATCGAAGATGGTAAGTTACGCTGCCTCAATACACCGATACATTGGCTACAGAGAAGCGATTGGCGACAGATTACAGGTAAGCATTTCACTAGAGCTCTGTGGCCGTAAGTTGTAACCTAATAAGGAGTTAAAGTGCCTTAAAAAGATTTTCTACTTACCAGAAAAGGATCAAGGAACCATCTTTCTTCTTAATTTGGATTTGGATTACAATCTTAGTCCAAAGTCCAAATATGTAAGTTGATTGATTTGAAGCTCAGTGAGAGGTCAACTTTAATTGGCGGAGCTTATTATACCTTACTATATTCCAGGCCCGCCGTGGGCTGGCCGTTTCATAGTTTTTTTTGTTCGATCATAAGCATTTATAAGGCAGTATTGGTAAACAAATCCTAGGTGCCTACATTTCGGAGAATGTATTGGTATGGGCCAATACATGTGTGAAAAACCAATCATGCATCTATTCTGGTATGGAATGTATTGGTATCGGGGGAGGTTTTCGTTCAGCAGTGGACGTCTCCGGGCTGATGACGATGATGATGATGATTGGTATGGGCCTGGGACATAGAGATATATTGCTACGTACTTATAGGTCTATGGCCTGGGATTGAATCCAAAATGTCAAGAATGTCAGACACTGCTTTTCCCACTAAAAATGCATAGAGCTTTTGAAATTCTCTTTTGTATACATCCATTAACGGCAGAACAATAAATTGTTTTATTTTAAAACCATTTTGGAGTTCTATTTTCAAATCGATAATGTGCGGTGCGCGGGAGTCACAATTGTGTTCTATTTTCGAAGTAAGTAATTGTCTGCGCGCGCATATCCGCTGTTTTTGGAGGGTTGGAGTTTGGACCGTTCGGTTCGAATTTGGAACATAGACTAAATGCGCCATGATTGGTTCAGCTGCTTAGTCGAGATAATATAGCATTCGCAGAGTTTGTTTTGCTTTTCATTGCTCGGCTTGGTCTGATCTTGACGACACCTGGTATACAGGTTCAAAGGTACATATAATGTCATAGATTTTTTTGTTGTTGTCGACTTTTCTGGGACGATCTATACAGAAAATGTACTTCCTGTCTGTCGCGATGTGTGTTCGCTAGGTCCACCTACTGCTCGCAGAACCAGATATCTACTATAGTTTAAAAGTAGGTATGTGACATTTTGGCCTAGTTCACATACAAGTATGGGAAATTTGTACCACTAGGCCAGTTGCGTATGGGAAATGTCCTAAGCCTTTATTAAGGAATAGGGTAGATGACTGATGTTTATATCGTTGAAACCAATAGGTTTGATGAAGAATTTAACCAAATATAGTATGTTTATTGAAAAAATAATTTAAATCGGTTAATAATGTTTTGATATATGAGCGTTTAAAGTTTTTGTTAGAGACAACTCTGTCCCTTTCCCACAAAACAAAAAATGACGTCACGCCTTACTTGTCAGAATATAGTTTATATGGCGTACAGAGAAGTGACGTCACGATTTGCTGTTTCGCCTCTCTGTCTAACATGATATTAAAATGCTTATAAGTTGCTTATTTTTGATCAGATTTTCATTTTCTTTTCATTAATCAGCTAAATTTATGGGTCACATTTTAATAGGACAATAAAAAAAACCAGTCATCTAGCCTATTGAAACCTTTACGTTTGGATTCAGAAAACGAAAGCGAAACAGCCACTGCCGATCTTTTCACGAAACAGTACTTATCATAAATACTTATCATAGAATTACATTAAGTAATTCTTATTGGATATTATTGAAACAAAAGAATGGAGTACTTTGGGAATAATCTTGGTACTTGTAGCGCTTGTGGCTTGTTTATAAAGTCGACTAGGAGTTCCTGGAAGAGCACTGAATACAGCCCTGTCATAGCGGATCTTTGTGTCTTTGAAGTTAGGCTCTGCGACCATTGCGCAAGTACAATTATTATACAACAAGTACATTTAAAAATAAAACCGACTTGTATTAATATGGGCAATTAATACAAGTCGGTTTTGCAATTTCAAATAAAAAAAGATTTTTTAAGATCGGTCTACAATTGACGGAGAAATCGGTGAGCATAGATAAAAAACATAAAAAAAACATACATACAATCGAACATAGAATGCTCCTTCTTTTTTGAAGTCGGTTAAAAATAGCTAATGCCAACAAAATCCTGCGCCTCACTGCACTGCGTTCGTCACCCTGAGATATTAGAAATCTCTTCATGCCCAGTAATTTCTCTGGTAACATTGCCCTTCCAACCGGAACACAGTAATCCTTGCACAATACTGCTTGGCGATTGAATATCTGGCAAACATGTGGGTCTTCCCCAGGCGGAATCTCCAATAGAGCCCTACGTTTTTTTTTCACATATTTGTCAATAACAATAATATCTGTCATTTTTAACCTACTTCAAAAAATGAGGACGTTCTTAGTAATTTCGACGGTATTTAGGTTTAAAAAAAATGTATTTGCATCGATTTCTCCGTCAATTGTGGACCGATTTTGAAAATTCTTTTTTTATTTGAAAGGGTATAATCTCGAGGTAATCTCATATTAATTTGAAGTCGGTTGTTTTTTTTTTGAAAAAGTTACTTGGTTTATTATGTGGTTAGGACTATAATTTCAATGTTAGTATATTACTAATTGCTTTACCTGTCAAGTTATTAATAGTATATAGTCAATATAAAAGGGTCGTGCGTCCTACCATTACAACATTATGTTCTTTTCAACCGACTTCAAGAAAGGAGATTCTCAATTCGACTGTAAGTTTTTTTTTGTATGTATGTTACGTGATTACTCCGCCAATTAGGAATTAGGATGATCCTTTTTTTGTTTGGTAGGTTAATACTTCAGAGGTAGTCTCAAATTTATTTAATCGAAATCGGTTCAGTAGTTTGGTTTTTAAATCAAAATTACTAGAAAATATGAAGATGTCATCCAGGTATTCGACAATATAGATAGGAAAGTAAATCATTTTTTTTACTTACCTATCTATATTGTGGTTCAGAGACAGCCAGACTAATATCCAATCAACCCTTACGAGCGCTATTCCAATCATACCTAATAACATATTGCAATTTATCAAAAACCAGGTGTACGTTTCCAAAGGCAATAAATTGTTTTCACCCACGTGGAACCCTAATTAGACGTGAGGGTTCCGCACCCTTGGCCACAGATCATACAATAGTTCGACGCGTGCGTAGTTTAACATATGGTTAAAGTTAATGATTATTATAGAAGTGTTTTAATTTAAGGTTAGGGGTGAAATTGGCACGTGGCATATGCCTCGGCACCAATATTTTTTTAGAAGCTGTATAACTAGGCTAAACTCATACCTAGGTGTTTACTGTTACAACTAGGTACTATATATTTTTTGTTTTTCATCACACTTGCTCAGAAAGTGGATCTTATTACATCGGTTTTAGGCTCATAGTCCAAGATATTACACTAGTGTTATAATAGGTATAACCCGGTTAAGGTAAGTTTGTACCTGACTGTAAGTTTTATTGTACGTTTATGTAGCATTCTTAATATAGCCGGGTATAGGTACAGAGTTTTTATGCGGCTAAAGAACATGTCATATGTCTTTGCGCGCCATTTTCCGCAAATATTTGTTGTCGTTTTGATCGATTATTTAATAATAGAAGTTTGTTTTTTCCTCGCAAGTGTGATGAAAATATTGTCGTATGGAACGCGTGTGCATTTGGTAATTACACTCTCGGCTCTCTTATCGCGCTCGCCTGCGGCTATCGCGCTTAATACCGCGAGTGTATGATGAACATAGCACACCTGTTATCAATGTTTTTAATGTCGTATTACAATCTAGAATCTAGAGCAAGCATTTATAGCATGTCCAAACTTTAATCGTTCACTGCTCGATATATTATAAGCCATTAATGCCTCGAAGGGTGATTGTACCTTCTCCACCACTTTTGCACGTTTTTATTTATTTTGTTTTCTTAGGACGTATGCAGTTTTCCTTACAATGTTTTTCTTTACATTTAAAAGTCATAAAAAGAGTTTATTGGTACGGGCCTGAGATTTGGACCCACATCATTAGCCAGAAAACAGCCATTGCTGGACGGTGGCCTTTTGGCGCTTAATTCGCTTGGGGATCGCAGAATTCTCGAGAGCCTGCTTCACATCCTCCGCTCCGGTGGTCTGGATGCAGTTTTAGGATCCACCTACCCAGGTCCAATCGAAACTTCAATAAAATTCCATAAATGATCCAACGGAATTTTTGTTCGTAATGATAGTTGGTAGCGTAAGCCGCAAGCCACATCATAGGCTAAGGCGCTAGCACGGACATTCTATTCCATTCAAATTTCATACAAAACGCACGGAAATAAAGTCCCAATGCGCTTGGTTTTGAAATTATGGATTTGTTCCGTACTCGTGCCAATTCGCAAAATGACCACATCGCTGCTAATTAAAATAAAATAAAAGTACAAGTATATCAAAACTCATAAGTCGTAAAGCCGTAAAAAGTCTGGACAGATACAAACATTAAATATTATTTAAATATGTTTTATTTATTGCATTGCATGTACTATAATACTCTATTTATTTTTTGTGCCAATCAACATCTTTTTACGTCATAAAGCCTTGACACATAGATAAAATAAAAATAATCATATTGATAAAAAAAAGTAAACAACAAAATAAACATCTCGTAATAAAATAAAATCAAATAATCCTGATAAGAATTCTGATACCTGTACTTTTTGTGATGTCGACTAGCAGTGATGTGGTCATTTTACGAATTGAACATTTTGAGATGTGGAATAGATGAGATTAAGTCAAATTGCAACTCGGATATTTTGAGATATGGCCTAAGTGAGATGAAGTCATTTTGCGATCTAGCCATTCTAATACTAACCCGTATAAACGTCTGTAACGTTGCGCAGAAATTGGGTGAAGCCATCTTGGTGCCACAACTTCGCTTGTCAATACTCTTCATACGCGAACTACACACGATTTTTAACTGACTTCAAAAAAGGAGGAGGTTCTATGTTCAACGCTACGTAAATTTTATTTTTTTATTTTTTTTAAATTTAATTCACTGATTTCTCTGTCAATAATGGACCGATTTTGAATTTTTTTTTAATGTGAAATTCTATTCTCCCGAGATGGTACCATATTAATTTGAAGTCGGTTGTCTTTTTTTGAAAAAGTTACTTGTATGTCAGTGAATTTTTTCGGTTCCCTATCTAACCTCTATATTTCAACGTTCACGAAAAACGCATAGATAGTGATCAGCTATAAATCCAGAGGCCATGATGGCGCCATCATTGGCATCGGAGGGGAGATAAACTGCTTATTAGTGTTTGATAGTTTTATTACTTGTTTCTGGAGGGTGGGACTGCATGGTTTCGACACGTTGAATAGGAATAAGTCCTTGAACATGCTTTGTACTTTTTGTAGTCGTAGGACACACCTTTGCCAGTTATTCTACCGCCAAGCAGTAGTGTGCAAGCATTACTGAGTTCCGGGTGTACCACCTTACCATAGTCACGAGTTTGTAAAAACCAATTCCGCACGAGTGTCATACAAAATTTTACAACACATTTGCGAGAAAACAGTAATAGTGAAACAAACTTTATTATTTTATTTATAAATATCAGTCACAAAGTAGCAATTAAATACTTGACACTGGCAAATGCACAAAGTGCAATGCCATAAGGAGGAAAGAAAAAAAAAATCTTTGATGTTTCTAATACGAAAATGGCGCGAATTTGCTTATGGCGCGACATGCCCGTGGTGAAAATTAGAACTACATCTTTCGTTTCATTTTCTCTTTAGTATTAAAGTGAGACAAAAGTATTAAGCGAAAGCGCTTCCAAGGATATTCGATCATTTAGTAAATTTTTACTCGTAATGTGAAACTCACTAGTGGAATTCTTATATATTTTTATGGAAATTAAAAAAATACCGTAAAGTTTACGCATGGCGCTATACAACTGAGCGTGCGGTAAAATAGGTACTTAGCTGAGAGTACCTACTTTACCGCACGCTCCGTTGTATGGTGCGTAATGTTTAACTTTCGAACGATGTATACAGGCTTCGTAAATGCACTTTTTGAGCAAATGTGTTGTAAATATCTTTTCATCACACTTGCTCGTAAAAAAGATCTTATTACATCGCTTTTAGGCTCATAATCTAAGCTATTATACACGCGTGCTTTTTACTTTACATTACGGCACTTGTACTATAATAGGTATAACCCGGTAAAGTCAAGTTTGTACGTGACTGCAATTAGACGTACGTGTACGAAGCACTCTTAATATAGCCGGGTAATACTTACAGTTTTATTGTAATACCAACAAAGAGTTCTTATGCCGCTGAAGTAAATGTCAACCTGCGCGCTCATTACTGATTTGGGCGCCATTTTCCGCAAATGTTTGTTGACGTTTTCGCTGTGTGGTTGATTATTATCAAAAAAAAATTGTTTTTTCCTCGCAAGTGTGACGAAAACAGTCGTATGGAACTCTTGTGCTATTAGTCATTACGCTCTCGGCTTTCTTATCGCGCTCGCCTGCGGCTCGCGCGTATAATACCGCCTCTAGTGTAATGACCAACATAGCACACTCGTATCATAATGTACTATTACAACACATTTTACTAAATATCTTTTTATATCTTTAGCGCCATTTCATCTTTCCTACTAGGAGGATTATGGCGTCGCACATTGGGCATTTGCCAGTGTCAAGTATTTAATTGTATCATGTTTTTTGATAATTTTCAAGTCGAACGAGTCTAAGTCACAGTCTAGTCCAGTCATGCCCTAGTAAAGTCGTGGCAACTTTACTACAAGCTTCTTCGGAAACAACACGAAAAGACTCACAAGATTTCACTCATTTAAGAAACGTTTTAATGAAGAGAAACTTCAGTACAAAGCTTTTTTCTTCTTTCTTCCTAGGAGGATTATGGCATCGCACTTTGTGCATTTGCCAGTGTCAGGTATTTAGTTGCGACTTGCCGACCGATATTTATAAACAAAATAATAAAGTTAGTTTAATTATTTATATAAATTATCTGTTGTACTTCTGTTATCTGTTTTCTCGCAAATGTGCGTACAACACATTTGCGAGACTGCACTAGTATCATAAATAACTATTCTTTTTAGAACAATCACATTAGAAAAGTTGGAACACGACAGTCGTGAAATATAAACGACTCCTTTTACTCTCTATTCATACATCCTTCATTCTGTCATACTAGCCGGTCTGAAGGTGAAAACCACGTGAAAACTATTGCAAGCCTCTTTCTAACACACACAGCTCCTTAATGCTGCACGATATACGAGTTTGTATCCAGATGCAATTATAGAAGAAATAATATTACTATGTGTGTACCTATAGCATGGGGTCGCGCCTTAGAACAGAGAAATAAACCTCATCCACACAAAAACTTTAAGGCTTGTATTTACCAAATTTGCCCCTCGCAAAATCTAATTTATTTAGTCAAATTACTATATTTAAGCCCAAAAATACAAAATGTTACAGAAGAACATCCGTCTTAGTAACTTTTGTGGATGAAAACACGATTGATTATACTTTCCTCGATAGAAAAAAATACCGAAACAGTGTCTATTTCTAAACCATTTTCAGTTTTATGTCCTAATTACAGCACATAGTCACATTAAAAAAATATGTATTATAAGTTAATAGTATTTTGGAGAGCATGCTGTGGTTCCAAAGTTATTAATTTCTATACTTTTCAAGTAATCTGAGAAAATCTTCAAAAATCGAAGTTTGACACGCACGAATCTGCATAACCGCCATTTTTTTGCTCCGCTAAATGTGACCCTACCTGATACAGCTTTAGACGAATTAGTCGAATTATTGATCTCATTAAAAAATGTGCTTGAAACGTGGAATACCCAGTCTTAACATCCTAAGCCTTCCTTATACATATGACCTCACTGTAGCTATGACGTCTGCGTGGACCTGTGATAATCTTGCCCAGGTCTGTTAAATGGTCCAGGTATACTATAACGACATTTCACATAATCACGAGGCCTATGGTGAGACTTTCACATACTTACAAAATGTCCTATGGCCTTAGTTTGGGTATTATCTGAGAACATCTCACACACAGTTATGAGTTTCAAAATTCCTCCCGCTCAATTTGCCTAAAGATTGATAAACCAAGTTCAAAACTGTACAACAGGTAGTATCTCTTACAGTTGCTGCAATATTGTCATCATCATCATAATCAGCCTATCATATTCACAGATCATATAGGCTTTTGATGGCTCGTAAACATAATTTTTCGTACAAACACGACTCACCTGTGCAGGCAGGGGGCGAGGTAACGTCTATGCTTGCGATTGGCCAATCACTGGGATGACGCAATCTGACTTATGAAATACAATGAAATTTTGACTTACTCGCAGAGGCTAGCAGTGGTTTTTAAACTACACATTGTCGTACGAGGGGAAGTCGGACGATCAGTCAACAGGGTTTATAGACTTTGATTATAGTCCTCTGCTAGGCAGGATATAGGCCTCTCTCTCCCAAGGCACGCCACTCAGGGTGACCTTAAGCTATCCGCTTCCAACCACATCCAAGCTGTCCTACGTATATCGTCATTCCATGGAGTCTTAGGGCGTCCTACACTACGTTTGCCGATTTGTGGATTCCAGTCTAGAACACGTCTCTACCACAGCGGTTATCGATTCTGCGACAGATATGACCAGCCCACAATATTGTAATAGATGTTATTCCATATTTTATTACCTATCTCCTTTGAGAACTGTAAAAATATGGCTCATAAAAATGCATCGCTTCATCGCTCCAAGCCCTCATCGAATCAAGGACTCTGCTGCCAACGTATCTGTGCAGTTAAATGAGGGAGACACCGTCGTGTTTTCTGAACAAAACTGGGAGCTAACTATAGATAAATTGAAGTTCTATTATTTTGCCACTTCTGTAGATACGATAGTTGGACTGTTGCTGCATTCGATAGCTCTAGAACTTTCGAAATGACATTCAAAATAAACTTTATCCCTAAGAAATAAGGTTCAAATATTCGAGCTTTTGAAAACTTTATTATTGTGTCACGAGTGTTGGAAAATAGATCCTATCTCTTCAAGAATAAGACGGTGAAAGTTTTAACCTAGGTGATGAATGAAAATTTCCTAGATTCCAACTAGTTGAAAACTGCTTGCTCTAGACCGTTTCGATTTTGATTTGTTTCTGTTTTGGACTTTACAGCGGTAATAAGCGTCATGAAAAGCAACGAGTTCTCCACGTTCCTCCTAGTGGCCAAACTGGATAGTCCAACTGATTTGTCCAACAGAAAAAAAAGTCCTTGTTGTCAACTGTCTTCTTTGACACATGGCACATGACACAGTCATTAAATCAATAAAATTAAAAGTGCATGTATAATACTTAACTAAAGAATCAGGATAGGCTAACTTCGTAAACACAAATTCTCAGAGGAGCAAATAGTTATTTTTGATACTAGTGCGGTAAGTTAGTTTTTACAAACGAGTAGACGAATGTAACCGAATGCTTACCATACTCACGAATTTGTAAAAATCAATACCGCACGAGTGCCATACAACGTTTTACAACATATTTGCGAGAAAACAGATAACAGAAGAACAACAGATAATGAGCCAAACTTTATTATTTTGTTTTTATTATATCGGACGGAAAGTCGCAACCAAATACCTACTTGACACTAGCAATGCTCAAAGTGCGATGCCATAACCCTCCTAGGAGGAAAGAAGAAAAAAAGACTAAAGTTCTAAAGTTCGTCTTCGTTAAAACGTTTCTAATATGAGTGTCTTTTCGTGTTGTTTCCAAAACTCCAAAGAAGCTTATAGTAAAGTTGCCACGACTTTACTAGGGCATGACTTACTAAGTGTGACATCGCTTTGACTGTGACTTAGACTCATTCGACATAAAAAATATCAAAAACTTGATACAAATAAATACTTGACACTGGCAAATGCACAAAGTGCGACGCCATAATCTTCCTAGGAGGTAAGATGAAATGGCGCGAATTAACAAAAGGCGCTAAGTGTGCGTGGTGAAAAAAAAAAGTAGTGGTGAGAATTTATTTCGTTACATTTTCTGTTTAATATTAAAGTAAGATAAACGTATTGAGCAAAAACGCTTCCAAGGAGGTTCGATCATTCAGCTTATTTATTCTCGTGATGTGAAACTCTTTGGTGGAGTTTTTAAATTATTATTATGGCATTTAAAAAAATACCGTAAAGTTTACGCACGGCGCTATACAAGGGAGTGTGCGGTAAAGGCTTTTCCGCACGCTCCGGTGTATGGTGCGTAATGTTTAACTTTCGAACGATGTATACAGGCTTTGTAAATGCACTTTTTGAGCAAATGTGTTGTAAATAACATTTTGTTAATCTTAGTAGGTAAATATTACCAGAAAATAATAATAATAAACATACAGTCGAATTGAGAACCTCATCCTTTTTTGAAGTCGGTTAAGAAACATGGCTGGTATTCTTTTAAAGATTTAAGAATAACATGTGGCAAAAATAATTCAAAATAACATAAATAGTGTATTTTATCTTTGTTTTTCACATTTTTTATTTTTTTCTTTTTACATCTGCAAGAAAACTTGCGTTGCTTAATAAATGGGACTACTTGCAAAGGTAACACGCAAAAACCCTGCCCGATAAATTACGCCGGTGGCGCATGGCGCCGTCAATATTAGCTAGGAGAAATTTACTGCCCGGGACAACCCTATTACAGTTTTTGACACACATTTTGACCGCTCCGATTTGAGTGATCGCAATGAGGGCTACCGTTTTTATGATCACTAGTTGGCGCCACTGGCGAGTAAGTTCCTAAAGTATAAGTATATCCTGATTATACCTGTTACCGACGTTTAAAAATACGTTTGTAAATAGTACACACAGAGACCAGGGACATATCACAAACTAACCTCTGAATTAGCTGTTCTTTCAGCCCGCTTAACTTTGCACCTCTTTTCTTAGTTCCTTTTTAAATCAGTGATATTAATTGACCCGAGCCTCGAGTATTGCAAAATATTCATAAGTAAGCCCCTGATAAAGACTCGTTGCAAAATATTCCTATTAAACGTGCATGAAAGCCGGCAAATAAACAGTGTCAGTATGAGATTTCGGAGGTCGGAGACCTAACTTTACACTAGCGCTTCTAGCGGCGATTTTTAAACGCAATGCCCTCATTGACTGACCACGTGAACCTGTCTCATAGTCACCTCACCCATAGTTTTTTCCGGCAACTGTCGTTATTAACTACAACAAAATACATAATATGCTCAAACCCACTACCGGTCGGCAGCGTACCCAGCGTACTCGCGGTAATAGTTGCCTCTTATGATAGGAGGTCCGCTTGCATAATTATAAGCTCCTACGTAAAATTTAAAAAATAATTACGTGGAACTTCAGGGGTCATAAACACCATTATATCACAAGAAGACACATCCCCTTAATCCTTTGTAAGGCCACTTTAACGGTGTGGTAAACAGGGTCTAAACCCTTAGATAATATGTGCCTTACCTATATATATTTACACGTTCAATTTTGTATTATGTGTTCTAAAGTTATTTCCCACTTAATTTTAACTGTAGTTAAATACAGCACATACAGAGAACAGAGAAATTACTGGATATGAAGAGATTTAACATGTAATATCTCAGGGTGACGAGCGCAGTGCAGTGCAGCGCAGGATTGTGTTCGTAAGTTCACAATTCTAGCACTGCTACTGTTAGTGGCAGGTGTGACGCTTACCACCACGCGAACGCCTTACTGTCTCGTTACTTGAATGCATAAAAAAATGTGCTCGAAATTAATGTAAAGGTACAGTCCGCGAGGTATAAGCTGAGCTTTGCATTAGTGTGAGTGAAGTGAGACAAGAGGTGAAGTGCGGCAGGAGCGCGGCGAGACAGAATGGCGCCGCGCCTCAGGCCGGTTACCCAAAATCGTTTTTACCGGGCGAAAATGGCGCCGCGCCTAAGGCCGGTTATCACACCTACACTATCCATGTACACTCACACAAATGCAAAGCTCAGCTTATACCTCGCGGACTTGTACAGACTGATTGGCGACTGTGAAGTGCGCTGCAAGCGAAAATTTGCGATTGTACGTACACCGCACGTCTAATTTTTGCTACTGCGCAGCGTCTCTCGCATAAGTTCACAGCCGCCATTAAGTTTGAATCAGCCTATAACAATAGCCATAATAATACCGACTACTTTTTATTCCTCAAAGCTTAGAATATCGAGTGACAAGTGTCACCGCGGGATGTTGCCTTCTACAATTATTATGTATGAACTTTTCAGGATTAACTTTTCAATCAAGCCTTTCCTTAGAGTTCTTACTAGAATATGACTACTAATGGGTGCTATCTGCTATATACTTTGGCACGAACTCTACGTTGCAAATACGCTAGGAAGGCTTTGAGTATACATGTTATGTATGCATAAGTTGTATGTACCTCTAAATATACTCTAAGTTTGAAGGCTAAAATTATTGCAGGTTGTTTGATAACCAAATTAATTTACGCAGCCATTTATATATATTTAGTTCATATTGTTTAGTTTAAGTACAAAAATACTACCGACTTCAACTTCGAATACCTGGATGACATCTTCATATTTTCTAGTAATTTTGATTTAAATACCAAACTACTAAACCGATTTCGATATGGCACCGCCTCTAAAATATTACCTACCAAACAAAAAAAAGAATCATCAAAATCAGTTCATAACTGGCGGAGTAATCGCGTAACATACATGCAAAAAAAAACACCGTCGTATTGAAAACCTCATTTTTTGAAGTCGGTTGAAAAGAGAAAAATAAAAGCGAGCGCCTGGTCGACGCGACGCGTGGTCATAATGCTGGCGTTTATTTGGCCCAACGCATAAGCATTGCATCCACCGTGGCAATGCCGCCAGCATGCTGGGTACGCTGCCGACTGGTAGTGGGTTAGAGCATTTGTATTGTCTCTAGAATTACATACAAAAGAAACGACACCTGCGTCCATGTGCTGGAATATCAAATCAGACAAACAAGGATCACTGATTTGCTTCTGTATTCTGAAACACAACCGAAAAAAAAACAATTAAAAAACAAGTACTTTGAAAAAAAAACCGTCTTCAATTTCGATTACTTAGATGACATCTTTTTTATAGCTATTTTGATTCAAAAACCAAACTACTGAACCCATTTCGATAAAATGTATATGGGAACAGCGACGGTATTGGAATAATGATTAATGTCAAAATTAACAAGACAACACAATCAAGCATACTTAGCTAAAAGTATGCATATTACATTTGCCAGAAAATAGAGATAGCGAATCTAATTACTGCATGACAAAAAGAGAACACATGTACATGTATTAGAAGTTTGTATTGTCGTGTCGTACGGCTCGCATGTCGCAAAGGCAGAGTATGACTGAAGCGAGAGGAGAGCCGGCGCTCTGAGAAGATGGCAGAGCATCTTAAGCAGTGACTAACGGTTGAGAAGTTTTTTTAAGTAAGGCCGATAGTCTTCAAAATCCGTGCGCTTATTTCCCGTCCATTCATGTTATCATTGTCGCTGTAGGGGGACCCTCTTAAGTATGACCTACCAAACATAAATAATCATTAAAATCAATTCATATTTGGCGGATTAATCGCGTAACAAACAAACAAAAAATAATGAAAAAACAGACCCTCCTTTTTTGAAGTCGGTTGAAAATGTGCAAATCAACCTCATCATGATCATAACAACTAACTAAAGGTACCACTTCTGGACTTCAACAGAACAACCTATTTTTTTAAATCTACTTATCTATAATCTACAACGTGTCTAACAAAAAGGTTTAACAATACTGAAGGGTATGTATGTACTCATCATTATGAACAACTTTTACTAAGAGGACAACCCTGAAATCGCGAAAAAATATCAGCTGTTCCATACAAAAAGTTCATTGACCTTGAACAAAATTAATGGAACAGTTTTATTTCGCGATTTCATTATTGGCCCAATAGTAAAAGTTGTTCATAATGATGAGTACATACATACCCTTCAGTATTGTTGAGCCTTTTTGTTACACATTGTATATATCTATTTTAAGCGAAAACAGAAAACTAGGCAATTCATACTATTTCATACCTTATCCGTCCCTCTTGTCCTCTTCCCTATACCGATAGCACCACCACTGAGATTTAACAGTAGTCGTTAAATAATGTCATTGGAGACATCATTTGTCTAAGACGCAGTTTCTTCCAATGGTTTTTACGGTTATTTTTTACCCCTCGACGGGTGTAAAAAATACCCCATGTAGAAGCGCGAGGGTTGATCGCAGATGGGATAGTTAAATGGTAACTTAATACGGTGTGATTACAATAGGTAGCTATTGTTTGCTGTTTTGTTATAACCTCATAGATCTGCCCCCGCATTTTGAACCCAATCCAAAGGTTTCCATTCGAAAACTACTTTTCACACCACCTGCTCGACAATGTCCAATTACATATCATACGCTCTTAAGGAATATAAAGTTGTATGAAACTCCCTAAAGAATAAAATGATTTAAATTTGGAACGTCAAATTCATGTGGAAACTCGTGGAAAACTCTAAGTAAAAAAATGCCCATAATATGGCATTGTAAAGAGGTTTGTTCCAAAATCGAACTGACCACCATCAGCAGAACTCAAAAAAAGGTGCGTTTACAATGAATGTGAAACAAAAGACGGTGTTTGGTCCTGTGCTGTGATTGTCAGTGAATTTTAATTTATGGAGCCCTGGCTTTTTATTGTCTCTCAGAAGGTGTGAAAAGTAGAGTATGCTTCTCTGGAATAAAGCCTGTCTTCGTCTTGGGCAGCTTGAACCCCTCGCTTCACTCAGGACTCTATATAACTCTAGACTCCCCTGTTAGGCTCAGCGTTCAATATGCCGCCCGCGACGTAAGACACTGCTTAATTACCTTAGTGCATAATCTACTATTCTGTTTCCGTCACCATTCATGCAAGAGACTGAGACGGAGAGCTTAGAGTAATGAACAAAAATAGGTTTGAAATACTTTTTAGTGTTTATGGATAAGACGGTAATGGTATTAAGAACAAAAATAAATAATTGAATAATTTTATTTGGAGTTCTGATCATCATTTACTTAATGTGGTTTAAAAAACAAACAAAGGAAAATGTTTATCTAATATCAGCAGTTTGTCTTTTTAGCTCGAGTTCCTTCTCACCCACTCAACAGTGTATTTCTATCGACACTACGGCGATACACTCTATTAACACTTTCCATTTTAAACACTTTCATGAGTGATAATAAGAGATATTGTTAAGTGTGAAGTGATATCGGTATACGCGACACAACAATTTTTTGTTGAAAATGTTGAGTGGAGAAACTTTTTTACACGACTGCCCAAAAAAAAGAAGAGTAATGTTTTCAGGGTTCATGTAAGTTGTAATCTATTATGTTTGTATGTATGTGAGTTTCTTTATTTTACCATAACTTCTATATGCTTGAATATTATTTGGATTTACGCTATCGTTAGAATTCTAACACCATCCCGAGAGACACTCTTTAATATAAGTTAACGTTATGTTACTTAGCTTAAAAGTTAAGTAACATAAGTTTTTTAATAATATTTTTTTTGGGAGGGTAGTCGTGTTATATATTTTTTTATTATGGAGGGGTTATTATTATTATTTTTTATTATTAATTTAATTTTTTGTTTTAACTAGAGCTTCCGGTTCCAGTTTATTTGAAAGAGATCCATGGTTTGAGTTTATCACGCCAAAATTAAACTCGACCTTTTTGTTTTTTAATAGTTCCTGGCCACGGATATTAATTAGTCCTTCAGCCGAATATATTTTTCTTCATCGATCCTTCTTTGAAATGAGTCGTAGTCACAGTCCAAGTCACACACGGTAAGTCACAGTCAAGTCCAATCATACCTTAGTAAAGTCGTGGCAACTTTACTGCAAGCTTCTTCGGAGTTTTGGAAACAACACGAAAAGACACGTTTCAGTACATGATATCACTTGCCCACACTCTTGCTCGTAAATCAGCACTTAATGAATAAAACGCCACCATTGTTATGCATTAACACTCGAAAAAACACAAGTTTAAGAAAATAATACAATGCAGCGACATGATTTTTTTGCGTTCCCGCCAAAACTCCTTAAACCCGACCTCCAAGGAGAGATGCCCGATTGTCTTGTCTCGACACTTCCAAATCTTCGGTTAACTTCCTAACCCCAGGTTATGTTTACGCAACCTGCGTGTAATCTTGCGGTGCTCGTCGACATACGAATTATATTCTGTTGGAACAATAGCGGCTCCAGTAGGCTTATCAGCTTGTTGGGCTAGGGCTGCCGTGCTATTTACTACGTCACTTTTTTACACGGATAAAAAAAACTTTAGTACATTTCCTGTATAGCGCTTGGCTTAGTGTTAAACATCCATATGCTCTCAAAGATGAGACGAGTTAGTTGCTTGCCTGCCGTAAACATTCCGCTTGCATGTATAATTTGTGGCACTACGATTCAGTGCCACAAATTCTTCGTAACAACGCACTGTTCTCGTCAACTGGAGCTAGAGGTACTCATTCATACGTATACCTAATTTATTTCGTGACTATGCATATTTTTTTATTGGAAACAAGAACCTTTAGAATAAAAAAATATCCTGTAAGAATAGTTGTAAATTGAATAAATAAAACACAAATGCAATAACTAATTTGCGGTTATTGTATTTGTGACCAAACTATACCAAAGAAGTAGCTCTCTGTTTAAAGACACTAACGACAATGTCATTTACGAAACATTCCCAAATGAAAGTAGCAGCCCTAACTAAACGCGGATTAACTCTAACCGCCTGCTGGTTAAACGCGTGGTGTAGACGACCACACACGGCGTGTCGTTCTAAATTCGAAT
Organism: Erannis defoliaria; assembly: GCA_905404285.2. Taxonomy (NCBI): domain Eukaryota; kingdom Metazoa; phylum Arthropoda; class Insecta; order Lepidoptera; family Geometridae; genus Erannis; species Erannis defoliaria. The sequence continues at coordinate 15,551,058 of FR990084.1, forward strand.
TTATTGCGAGGTTTACGTAATGGAGCTTTTTTCCGGTCAATGTTTGTTGTTTTTCTATTTTGTCAATACTGGCCAGTTAGAAAAAAAAATATAAGTAAAAGAAAAAAATGCGAAAGGGATGCTTTGCTTTCACTGACCTCTATTATACAAGTACGTACGTACGTACTTGTAGGTCAGTGGTTGCTTTGCTTTGAGGTCGAGGGAGTTTTGGCGGTAATGTGGAAAATGAATGGATCAAAAAAATGTACAAGTACCTAGGTTTTATTTGTAATCAATTTATTTACATTTAAAATGCGACGGAACCGCGCGTAAATGTTCAACGCATTCAAATTCCCCGATACGCAAATTTTCCGATGGCACCGATCTATCATAATGTTTCCCGACGCTTGACGGGTACGCCCTTTGGTCGTTTGAACTTATCAAAAGCACCTACTTATACATCAATTGAATAATGGATTCTCCAAATATAGCTTTTAAACAAGTAGGTATATATTTTAATGTACTCTAGCCAAAGTTAACCTACCATTGAGCTATTATTAATACGCAGACCTTTATAATTATAATATAACGTTATTTAGTGCATGTAATATCCAGCAGAAGAGTAACGCCCAGGGGCCTTATTTTTGAATCGTTTACTCAGTTACATATATGTATATGCGAGTGGTGCAGACTTTCAAACGATATTTCACCTTATTCCAAACAATATCGTCGAACGATCATCATCATCATCAGCCCGGAGACTTCCCCGCTGAACGAAGGCCTCCCCCTTAGACCGCCACACTGTTCGACCACCTGCCATTTGCATCCACCGGTTGCCCGCGACTTTTACAATGTCGTCGGTCCACCTAGTGGGAGGCCGCGCCTACGCTGCGTCTTCCGGTTCCCGGTCGCCACTCAAGAACCTTTCTTCCCCATCGGTTGCCAGTTCTTCGAGCGATGTGGCCTGCCCATTGCCACTTCAACTTGCAAACCTTGCGAGCTATGTCGGTAACTTTGGCGAAAATCCTCGTTCCGGTAACTCAGCAAAGTAACTCCGAGCATAGCTCTCTCCATTGCCCGTTGCGTGACTCTGAGTTTCTCCAAAAGGCTTGCAGTTAAAGACCACGTTTCAGTTCCATATGTCATCACTGGCAACACACACGATACCGGCGGCCGGCGTATCGGCGTCGAACGATATTAAACCTTATTTCCAAACAATTTTTGCTCCGCTCGCAAGCGCAACTGTGCGTACGATTCAAAACTAAGATCCCAGATCTCTCGCCCTTCTCTAGATTTAGGTGCTCATAGCTAAAAAAAAGTGTATTCAAGCAATATGTGGGTTAAAGCAAAAAGATTCTTGCAAGCCGTACTTACAGTTGAAAGCAATTTTTGCTAGTCGTTGCTTGCTGAGACTTAGCTCGCTTCTCTCTTACATTCATTCAAAAATAACTTGATAGAAATTACTTTCTTTGTAGGATGAAACTGTGTCTTTATCAAATAGCATCCTATCATTTAATTTGTGTGGAAAATAGCAAACGTTGTTCAGTGTATTTGCACTAAACAAGAATTAATTCTGTTTGTTCTGTAACTATTGTTTCATCTGTGTCACTGCCCTCATTTCCCGAACACTACAAATACGGAACCATTCTGCCGTTGTGTTTTGTTTGTATTTCACGGTACCCTAATTCCATGAGCTTACAAGTTTGTCTCGTGGTATCTTTGTATAAATAAACTATTATACTAGTCGTTTGCTCGAACTGAGACCTCACTAGAGCCATAATAGTATATTATGATACAAGTATGCTATAAGTAAGTAAGTTCGTATAGGCAGAGTGGCCATTAATTTGCTGCCCGAAGGCCTCTGACATGGCTGACGGTTGTTGTATATATGTATGTTTATAAGTATGCTATGTATGTTGGTCATTACATTCGAGGCAGAATTATGCGATAAGGTAGCCGAGAGTGTAATTACCAATAGCACACGCATTCCATGCGACGATTTTCATCACACTTGCGAGGAACAAAATATTTTTGATAATAATCAACCACACAGCGAAAACTTTAAGCGCAAGTCAGCGATGCGCGCGCATGTCATTTTTTTACCCATATAAACTCCTTTGTTATTATAAAAAAAACTGTATTACCCGGCTATATTAAGAATGCTTCGTCAGGTACAAACTTACCTGGGTTATACTTATTATAGCAAAAAGTAATGCAAAGCAATAAAAAAGTAATGTAAGTAATGCTTTGTTTTTCTTAGTTTTTGGCATCGCACGTTGTGCATTCTGCCAGTGTCAAGTTTATTAATTTTCAAGTTTCTTTTATTAAAATCATGTCAAATATGTCATCAAATCACAGTTAGTCACACGAAACCAGTCATAGTCGAGTCCAAGTCATGCCCTAGTAAAGTTGTGGCGACTTTACTATGAGCTTCTACGGAGTTTTGAAAATAATACGAAAAGACATGTTTCACCACATTATATCACTTGCCCACACTCGTGCATGTAATTCAACACTCAAGGAATAAAACACCACCATTTTTAATCATTAATTCACGAAAAAACACAAGTTTAAGAAAATAATAGAATGCAACGACATGATTTTTCCGTGTTCCCGCCAAAACTCGTAAGTAATGCTGTTATGCATAGTAAAAAGCACGCGTGTGTTATATTATAGTAAAATAGTATTATAGTAATGTATAGTAAAAAGCACGCGTGTCTGGGATTATGAGCCTAAAACCCATGTAATAAGATCCACTTTACGAACAAGTGTGACGAAAACAAAGTTAATGATAGCTTACAACTTACTCCTGTAAGTACAGCCTAACAAACCAATTTTATTCTATGTGTAGGATTTAGGTACGTGAAAAAAATTCGTCTTACATATGGACGGATTGAAAGTAAACTTGTGGGCAGTATTATCGCTAAATTTGAAATGATACGATACTTACGACCGAAATTTTACGTGTAAAATATTAGCATTGCATAATTTATTAGTATGTTTCACTGACTTTTTAATAACGGAAGACGTAGATTTATTACAAGATCACAACAAACTTTTATGGCTTGCCATTCGCCAGTTCTTACGGCGTTCGAAGATCTTGCGATTGCAGCGCTTGCGGAAGTTTGTAGCAATACGTAGCTCGCGATCTTTGCAGTGCTCTCTATGTCAAAGAAGTTTTTAGCAAAATTTCCAACCTTATCCCAAATTACGGAGTACTGCTAGCAAATACTGATTTTACTAATAAATGAAAATACCAATCAATAGGCTAAAGAGACCACACACACCGCTCCACACACTTAATTTCCATACCCTCATTTGCGTCATTATGTTATTATGTGATTAATATTAGTTTTACATAATCTATAATGTGCAATAAACGATTTGACTTTGACTTTGACTTTATATTTAGATGGTACAGACGTAGCGTGTACCTTGAAATAACACACTTATTAATTAATTATTAGATTTTAAGTTTTGTATTTTTTATTATGTAAAGGTTGTTTTTACTAGGTAGGGTTAGTTGTTAGTTAGTTATAATTGAATTTTAGTGTATAATTGTATTTTATTTGCAATTAAACTCCTACCTTTATTATAGGATACTTACATCAGGAATCGTAGATGAAACCGCAGAGTACTGCTAGCAAATACTGATTTAAATAATTGGAAATACCAATAAATATGCTAAATACATTTAGATGGTACAGACGTAGCGTATACCTTGAAATAACACACTTAATAATTAATTATAGGTTACTTATATCAGGAATCGCAGATGAAACCGCGGGGTACTACTAGCAAATTCTGATTTTACTAATAAATTGAAATACCATTAAATAAGCTAAATAGATTTAGATGGTACAGACGTAGCTTATACCTTGAAATAACACACTTAATAATTGATTATAGGCTACTTATATCAGGAGTCGCAGATGAAATCGCGAAGTACTGCTAGCAAATTCTGATTTTACTAATAAATGGAAATAACTTTAAGTAGGCTAAATAGATTTTGATGGTACAGGCGTAAATTCATCGTCAGCTATAAGACGTCCACTGCTGGACGAAGGCCTCCCAATGGAGGGGTGTTGCTATAATCCCCACTCGTGGCAATCGCAGAATGCTCACCACTGTTAACAGAGAGGACGCTGCTGCCCGTCCTCCGGTGGGTCTGGTTGCAGTTTAAGGACATACCCAGATCCATAACTTATACACATTGAAACAATGATATTATATATATAAGGAGAGAGATATGTCATATCGCGCCCTAAAATGGCCCCGTGAAGACGGCCCTAAGGACTGTCTCGCCTCTCTGCGCTCATTAAGCGAGACGCGTGCTATTCCTTTTGCTCTCATAAAAGTGCTATCTTCTTTCGCACTCCGACGTAACTCGTAAGCATGACGGCACGGGGGTCATTTGCAAACGTTGTTTTATTACGCGATGGCGTATCTTTCGTAATCTTTGCCTTGAAATAACACACGTTTAAATCGGGGATGAAACCGCGGGGTACTGCTAGCAAATACTGATTTACTAATAAATGGAAAAACAATAAATAAGTATACACATTTTAGGCTCAGCCGTAGTCCTCGAGGAACCAAAGAATCTATTAGCTCGGTGCAAGATTCTACACCACTATACAAAACAAATGTTCTGTAGGAGTATATAGGATGTTCTATTCAGTTGGGGCACTGTACGGCCCTACAATGCATGCCGTTACGAAAGCGGATGCAATTGTCTGAATCACGGAGCGGTAGGACAATGGCATTATAATAATATGATAATTTTGAACATTTTCACCTTCCGCTATCCCTTTATATGGTTCAAGGGATAAGAAAAGAGCGAGTAGAGCTAGCTTCCATTGCCAGTGGTAGTAGACGGCGGAGGCAACTAGGAATACCCGCCAATATCGTTAGGTATCGTGCGGTTAACATTTTCAACCGACTTCAAAAAAGGAGGTTCTTAATTCGACTGTATGTTATTTTTTTGTTTGCATGTTACGCTTTTATTCCGCCAATTCTGAATTGATTTTGATGTTTTTTTTTGTTTTGTAGGTGATACTTCAGAGGTCCCATATAAATTTTATCGAATTCGGTTCAGTAGTTTGGTTTTTAAATCAAAATAACTGTAAAGTATGAAGATGTCATCCAGATAGTCGAAATTAAAGTCTTTTTTTTTTAAGTGTTAAAAATTATATTTTATCCTTTATTATGACAGAGTGGGCTAGCGTTTAACTACAGTCCACCTCATAGTAAGTAGTGAAGTGGTCTAAGATTGAACACGCTTGCCCGTGAAGTCACAACTGCCCTGCTAAAAACAAACGTAAATTTAAAAGAATTGAAGTTTTTTTCAAATTGAAAATGGCGCCGTACGTGGCGCGTATTGGTGTAAAACGGGATAATTTAAGGATTCAAATGATACCCCATACATCTAAATCTGTTGAGGCATTGAGAAGTTATGGTGGTCAAAAAAACTTACAAACATAGATACATGAACCCTGAAAACAGTATCTACTCAAATTATTATGGGCAGCTGTGTAAAAAAGGTAAGTTTTGTACAGTTTACGCAAGAAAGCAGTAGGATGTCTTCATCAATAGTTAAGTGATTGGAATGAATCATTTTTTTTTATATTCTATCAAGTGACGAGACGAGCAAGACGTTCACCTGGTGGTAAGCGTCACCCAAGTCACTAACAGTAGCAGTGCCAGAATTGTGGACTTGCGAACACAATCCTGCGCCGCACTATACTGCACTCGTCACCTTGAGAAATTAAATATTAAATCTCTTCATACCCAGTAATTTCTCTGGTAACATTGCCCTTCAAACCGGAACACAGTAATGCTTGCACACTACTGCTTGGCGGTTGAATAATTGGCAAAGGTGTGGTACAAAGTATTTGTCGCTTACCTCTCATGACTTTGAACACTCTCCAAATTTTCTATTGTGCCTCTTGCAGCCATAGATGCACTTTATGTTTTAAACATTTGAATCAAATGCTATTAATAATTTTTAAGTACCGTTTATATAATTATTATTCCTTACATAAAATACGCCAACGTCTTATGATTAAGCGAATGTCGTGTTAGCCATACTTTCTGTATACAGGGTTATGCGTACCTGTATTACTAACTTGAAAGGAGATCATTTTACTCATACTGCAATTTAAATATTTGATCAATGGGGGTTGGGTCGGGATGATTTAAAGCGGTGAATATGGAGAGGAAAATAATTAGTTATAGGGTAGATGACTGATGCTTATATCGTTGAAACCAATAGCTTTGATGAAGAATTTAAGTAAATATAGTATGTTTATTGAAAAAATAACTTAAATCGTTTAATAATGTTCTGATATATGAGCGTTTAAAGTTTTTGTTAGAGACAACTCTGTCCCTTTCCCACAAAACAAAAAATTACGTTTACGCGTTACTTGTCAGAATATCTAATATAATAAAAGGCTCTGTCCTGACTGACTGACTGACTGACTGACTGACTGACAGACAGACAACGCACAGCCCAAACCGCTGGTCGTAAAGACTTGAAATTTGGAGGGTGTATTTGTCTCGATGCGGAGGGGTGTACTAAGAAAGATTTTTTCGAAATTAGATCCCCAAGGGGGCGAAAAAGGGGGGGAAGATTGTATGAAAGTCCTTTGTTTTTGTACTTTTAGTCACGAAAATTTAGATTTGGAAAAATGCTGTTTTCAAAATTTTTTCGACAGGGACGATTTAAGGGGGTAAAGGGGGGTGGAATGTTGTATGGAAAGTTCTTTGTTTTTGAAGTTATAGTGATGAAAATGTGTATATGGGTAGTTCATTCAAAGGGGGGAAGTGGTGGAGTCGGTCGAGGCGATCGGGCAGTCGAGCCGGTCGTGTCAGTAGAGTCGGTAGAGTTTGCTCGGAATGATTAAATTTTGAGAGCGGTCCGTATTTCTTCCGCACGCGGACGAAGTCGCGGGGGACCTCTAGTAATTTATATGGCGTACAGAGAAGTGACGTCATAATCTCCTCTCTGTCTTGCATGATATTAAAATGCTTATAAGCAGCTTATTTTTAAGATTTTAATTTTCTTATCATTCATCAGCTATGTGGCCCATAAATGGACCACATTTTAATTGGACAATTAAAAAAAACGAAGCATTAAGTATTTGAGAGCGGGGCGAATTTCTTCCGTACGCTGACGAAGTCGTGTGCGACCTCAAGCTCTAGTCATTCTATTATTAAATTAAAAGTATTAAAACATTAATCCACTTACAAAATAACTGTACGCAGCCACCGGAAGATGTCAATCATAAATACAGCAATGATAGACACCCGAGGGAGCGAGATAAAAATATAATTAGAAAAAGAAAGAGTCATCAGAAAAGGAAGAATGCCCTGAGATGTGACAGATGGTTAATTAACTAGTGATGAATTACTATGATGTATTATACCGGGCGTAAGAGAAGAGAAAACAACTCGGAGGAACTAGCTCTCTCTCTCGAAAACAATAGTACTAAATACGTACAAAGTGTTCGGAGTTACTTCGGACGGAGCGGGCGGATTTGTTGATTTCTATGGGACTGCGTGCACTGGATATATGCCGTGCCTGATAGCGGTGTCTGTCGTCTGCGAATGACGTCATCCGCAGCGAACGCACGATTCAGAAGATACCGGTAGTTCTACCGATGACGTTTTGGGATCTAGGATGCCGACTAGAGGCCTAGTATCCACTTGATATAATGTTGATGAGGTGACAGCCTGTACGATTCACTTCAGACCTATATTTCGTTGGCTAGTAAATGTACAAATCACTATCGCTTATGCTAAGACACAGCTTCTACGATGCCGTAATGAAATACTGGTTGTCTTTTGTAGCAAATAACAATAACTTCTGGAAAACGACGGGCTAAAAGTACACCTGGCAAAGAGGATTCTGGCGGGCTGTCATCTGTCATAGAGCCGTGACAGCCTAGTGATAGGGTCGCGCGTACACCGTCGATTCCACTAGTGTTGTGCGCGTAACCTACAGATTTATCTAAAATTTATAGCTACTTAGTGGACGTACACAGGACGCCACAACGTCATCCGCAGCGAACGCGCCATTTGGATGTCGATAAAGCAGATGCAAAATTCGAATGCAGTGGACGCACCCTATAGGCATTTTATAAATGCCGACGCTCCGTACGCTCCGGACGGGCCGATTCCGACGCAGTGGACGCGCAGCCATTTATTCCAATCAATTTCCACTAAGAACTACCCACACGCATCTTTCGAATCAATTTTTCAACTGCCATGTAACTCGGTTTATTTTTAGACCAGGAGCTAACCATATTTAAATCAGATGCTACATTAACGGCTATGATTGATGAACTTGAGTTATCTGTAGATCTTACGTAGTAATCATTTATTATTTAAACAGAGGCGAAGATAGATCATTTTCTATTTTATGCAACTTTTATATGGGCAGGCGTGACGCTTACCACCAGGCAAAGTCTCGCTCAAATACATAAACCATAGCAAAAAAAAAACAGGTTGTAGACAGCATTTTCATAACGGGTTGTCCTCATCCATCCTATGACGACTGATAAGTCGTTATTCTTAAACTCAGGTAAAATAAGCACAAAGTCTACAATTTTATTGTAAGAGTGTCTAGTGCCAGTTTTTCCAAGAGCGTTTACGTATTCGTTCACGTTAACGTAAACTACAATTTGTATGAAATAAGAGCAGCGCCACCTAGTGTCAAACATATCAAACAGAATATGTGAGTGTTAGTTTTTTTTACGTCGTCGCTATCGACTATCGAGCAAGAACTTCACTCAAAAGTGAAAACGTTGGCGCTCTTGATTGGTCGTTTCAAGCGTTTTGCGAGTGTGAACGCGCATTTTGACAGTTCGACGCGTAAATTCGAGTATACTTTACTACAATATCAATCGAAAATTTGTTCACGCGATGGTGAAGTTTTCGGAATAATTTTGTAACACTCGCACTAGGCACTCTGAAGAAGAAAAAACAATACAATGATTAACTTAGTAAGCAGCAGCTGAAGTCGCAATGGACAGAACATTTTTTTTGAGAAATCTATCGAAAATCTGGACAGTTTCGGACCAGCTTTGTATGATGTGCAGAAGGGCATTTATGGGCCTTGTTAGACTCTACAAAGTATATATTTTTTATAAAGTTAAGCAGAACGGTATTACTAAGCCGAAAGGATGTAATTGTACTCATCATTGTGAACAACTTTTACATATTTTTTTATACATTCAAGTGAGTTAGGTAGGTCAAACTTCGACAAAGAGGTCGCCCGAAGAATCCAACTCGGACGGGCAGCGTTCGGGAAATTGCGTAATATCTTCTCGTCCAAAATCTCGCAGTGTCTGAAGACAAAGGTCTTCAACCAGTGTGTGTTGCCAGTTGTGTGTTGACGTATGGAACTGAAACGTGGTCTTTAACTGCTGGCTTTTTGGAGAGGCTCAGAGTCGCACAACGGACAATGGAGAGAGCTATGCTCGGAGTTACTTTGCGCGATAAAATCCGGAACAACAAGTTGAAGTGGCAATGGGCAGGACACATCGCTCGAAGAACTGATAACCGATGGGGAAGAAAGGTTCTTGAGTGGCGACCGCGAACCGGAAGACGCAGCGCAGGAAGGCCTCCCACTAGGTGGACCGACGACATTGTAAAAGTCGCGGGCAACCGGTGGATGCAAATGGCAGGTAGTCGTACAGTGTGGCGGTCTAAGGGGGAGGCCTTCGTTCAGCAGTGGACGTCTCTGGGCTGATGATGATGATGATGATGACAATGCGTAGAATATACGAACCACTAAACTATAAACGTAAAATGTACAAATGTATAATACGTCTTATGTTTACTTTATTTTCATTTATGGTTTATACAGGGTTACACGTAACGCTATCATTAAGCCGAAAGCCAACCCTGAATTCGAGAACTACATTCTACTTTGTGCATTTTGCGCACAAAGTAGAATGTAGTTCTCGAATTCAGGGTTGGCTTTCGGCTTAATGATAGCGTTACGTGTAACCCTGTATAAACCATAAATGAAAATAAAGTAAACATAAGACGTATTATCTAATAGTATTTATTGTTTATGCCCTAGAGATAACTTTCTAGTATATATTGGCTTTCAATCTGTTACGACTGATATATTGCACGATTTGTGGCTCTCTGAAGTGGTAAACCGAAGGTTAATGTTAAACAATTGATTTAATCTGTCTGAGCTTATTATAATTTAACCAGCGATTTACTGATTTAACTACAATTTTGTCATTTGTATTTCATTTGGAAGTAAAAACAACAAAGAAGAAGTCCACAGCTCGACGAAGGCCTCCCCTTAATAGGGAGGGGTTGCCATCATTTCTATGCTTGTAAAAACAACTTATAAAGTTAATTGCCAGAATGTTACCAGCGCGGTATGGCAGAATGTTACGGGCAATGTTACCAGAAAAATTACTGGGTATGAAGAGAATAGAATAGAATAATATTTATTATCATAAAGTTACATTCATAAATATTTTACTAATAATATAATATCATGAATGTTTCTATAATGGACTCGTCACCAAAAGAGATCATATCATATATGAGATGAAGAGACATCTAATATCTCAGGGTGTACAGCAAAGTGCAGTGCGCCGCAGGATTGTGCTCGCAAGTTCACAATTTTGGCACTGCTACTGTTAGTGGTAGACGTGACGCTTACCACCAAGCAAACGTCATGCACGTCTCGTCACTTGATTGTTAAAAAAACTACTTATATAGCTTATAAATCGGTATTTTTATACGATTTTAGTACAACTCTACCAGTGTTTCCAGTGAATGTTTGAATGACTTAACATTTAATCTGATTGATGATCTACCATGATACTACAGTTAAGTTTGAGAGCACTTTGTTAACATTAAATTAGCATATACAGTATTATCAGCATTTTTATTAGCCCTCTGCGGGACTGAGACCTACCCATGAAGAGCGATTACGCTGTAATTATCCACCTAGCTGTCGTGGGTTGGCAGATTCACGCAAGGAAAAAAAAACCACACAGAATAAAGGGAACAAAACAGAAAAATACCTAACACTAGTTAGTAATCCATTCCCTAATAAAGATTTAATCATCGATTAATTCATTGTTTAACAGGTCCCTTAACCACTCAGGACCCTTATCATGGACGTTCGTGATTCTGATTACGAGCGTGCGCGAGCAGGAGGGCGCATGGCGCGAGTAAGTTCGTACGAGCGGGATGGCATGCTATCGCAATCAGAATCGCGAACGTCCATGATAAGGGTGCTGGTTTAGCAAATAGGGCGTGGAACAGTTGAATGACAAATAGGTATTTGCTTCTCTCGGTATTTACAATAACCCACGTCTTATGTGGCAGTGTTGGGTTGTTGTTACGAGTACGTGTTCTCTGTGTTACATTCTATAAAAACATTAATTAGTGCGTATTACCTAATCAGTTTTTTGAGAAAAGAAGAAAACTTGATGTAAGTTTGTACAGTTTACAAAATCAAAAATACAGTTATTATTTATTAGAAATCATAAGGAAATCGTTCTACGTTCTACCATCATATTGCCTGATAGTGTGGCCGAGGATTGAGCACGTATATCCAAAAGTATTGTATTACTTATAGGGAAATTAGGTGCTAAGGTGCCGGACACCCAATATTTATTATTAAAAAAAAATATATAATTGCTAATAACTAAATAACTTATAAATAAAATCAAATAAATAACTAACTAACTAATAACGCTCTGCTCAAAAACAAAATCCGTAAAACGTCCTGTTTTTCGTCGCATAATTAGGCAATATCCATTACTGATATACACTTGGAAAAAATACAGTGAATTGTTAAGAGTTTACAGAAAATACTTACCTCTTTGTAATAATATTGTACAAAATCTATCAGGCATCTTGAAAAAAAAACGAATATGAAACATCAGAAAAAATTATTCCGTGTCGCATTACAACATTTTGAGCGACAATCACTATATTTTTTGTAATTAGAAAAAAGGAAATTTACTTAAGCAAAGACTATCTATATTTTTTTTCTCTAATCTAGATTCCTTTATTTTTAAACAGAATAATACTGCGATAAAGAAAACTTAAAATAAACAAAACAAAACACCAAACAAACATCAACCAAAACAACCAAATCCGAAAACCAACCAAATTCAACTAACATCAAACGAATCACAATATTGAACTGTATTTTGTTGCAATAAAAAATATCAAAAAGTTTGCTGTTGCAGCGCCTTAAATAGCTTATGAAAATAAATTATAATAGTAGTCGTACTATTGTAGGCATTGCGTGTATACCCGGAGCACTCACGCTCACTAAAAAGCTTCTTCTTGCGACGGCGTCGTGTGTCGGGTCGCCCTCTTCCCTCCAATATGGTTGAGGAGAGCGATGGCTGGTACATGCGTCAACTCGTGAACGGGTGCTGCTTGCGGGAGCTGGACTGCTCGGAGTATACACGCAATTCTAGCAATAATTAGTAATACTTAGTTAGGTTCCTTTGGTATATTCTTTTTGTAAAGCCTTCAGCTTTTAAGTTATTAAGTGTAAAATTTAGTTTATAAAAAATGTAAAAATTGACAAAAGGCACGGACCCGCAGTCCGTGGAGCTAATAAATAATTTAAAAAAAAAAAAACTAAAAAAATATCTTATTTTGATTTTGGTTCGGAATACTTAGTAAAAGCTTGACATCCCCCCCGAGGGTACCCGCCTTGTCGGGGCTTAGTAGCCGTGGGCGGAGTACCACGGTGAAGCTAAGATGAACCCGAGGTGGGGCCGCGGAAGCGGCCACAGTGTGGGCTACGCCACTGCACGGGCCTGAGGGGTGGAGACAGGCCAGAGGGGCCAGAGCTCCCCATCCCCAGCGACCGAAGTAGCAGTTGGCGGGCCACTCATCTGACCCGGCGCATGGAGGCCAGGGCGTTCGGACGTGGGGCTGTCCGGCGCCCTGCACGCTGGCATGGTCTCCGAGGAGGATGCACGATGTGTCTGGTGTTCGATACATCGTGCGTCGGTGCGGAGCGAGCTCCGGCTCGCCGTGGAGGGCCCGAAAAGGCAACACCGTCGAGGTCGCGGATGAATGCGAGAGCGTACCCGTGACCTCGACAATAGGCGCAGTGTGGGAACACCGTTGGGGGTTTAGTCGGTAGGGGTGCCATCGAGTCTCACTCTGGCATCGAGTCCGACATAATCCTCCTGCGCCCTGGCGGGAGGGTAAGCGTAAGGGCATTTCCAAACGAAAAAAAAAAAGAAAAAAGCCTGACTTGCAATTGGCCGGTTTTCATAATCGTGCCAAGTTTGACGCTCTAAACGATTTTTAATAAACCACTGAACAAAAGATTAGACGCAGCAGTTAAACAATTGATTAAAGTAATTTGTAGAATGCAAGAGCGGTCGCGTAGGGTCACCATTTCAAAGTTTGGAAGTCTATTGTCAAGACATAAAAATATGAAGTCTGAGCAATCTCTCTGTTATCAAGTTTGAAATTGACAATACAATACATAAAAATAACACTAGTTTATTTTGTTAAAAATAAAAAATAGAATATGAAATAATGAAGTGTAATGTGATGTGTGTGTGTGTGTGTGTGTGTGTGTGTGTGTGTGTGTGTGTGTGTGTGATGATGTGTGTGTGGTGTGTGTGTATGTGTATGTGTGTGTAGAATGTAATATAATAAAAGCAACCAAATAAATAAAAAACATATTTTACTGCCACTAAATACACACGGTGGCGTGGTGACTATAGTGGCAGCAGGCTTACATTGCTTGCACACAAACACACATTATTAAAACTTATTTTTTTTCTTTAAAACATTTTGAAAATTAAACTTGGAAGGGCACATTTTCCGATATAGATAGGGACCTTTTTACTTCTAGGCTTTTACTGCCTATTTCTAGTAGTCGCCTCCGTTTATTGCCCGTGGTACTACCAGTCTTTCTACCAGTAGTACCACGGGTAAAAAAATACCCCGTAGTACTACCAAGCGATCCAGTTGTACCACGGGAAGTTTTATTTACCCGTGTTACTACTGGTAGTTTGACACCTGTCCCTTTGACACCTGTCACTTTGACTTTTACTATTCTAATTAACCGACTTCAAAAAAGGAGGTTCTCATTTCGACTGTATAATTGATTTTGATTATTTTTTTTTTTGTGTGGTAGGTCATACTTTAGAGGCCTCATAAATTTTATCGAAATCGGTTCAGTAGTTTGGTTTTTTAATCAATGGTTTTTTTTTCCTTTTAGGCAACGCAATGGCAATGCTGATGTGTTGCCCAAAGGCGTCGGTAACCTATATCAGGAGGACTGCTTGCCCGTTTGGCAAAAAAAATAGGCTGACAAGTCCGAAATCCAAATAGATGACACTTCCAAATAAAGTCCAGACAGAAAGTACAAAATCCGGTCACGTCCGGACGGTTGGTGACTCTAGTCACGCATAGCAGGCGCTCCTATCGAGTGCAGTCGATGAGGTATTTTCTCCTTTAGAAATAGAAATGTGGAATTGAGACGTTTCTATGCAGGGTTAGTCAGAAAGGGTTTGTTAATACAAAATATAACAAAATTTTAATATAACGTTAATATAAGAGACGGTGATAAGTGGTACATGCCGAAAGTGAGACATAATAAAGTTAAAAAACAAGGGGTTTACAATAAAATCGTCATGTTTGGGAAACTACCTCGAGCCATAACTAAACTACATGCGGATGACTTCAAGAGAACACTAAAAGTATTCTTTGAGTCAAATCCATTTTATTCTATTAGTGAATTTATGAATATGAGACTGACTGAATCTTCATTCTTGTATGAGACTAAATAATAATAAGACATTGTTATAATTATGATTTACTATGACATTTTAATTTTATATGTATTGACAATTTATTTATCTAACAATATTATTCAGTTGACATTATAACTATTTTAATCATGTCGTACTACTTGTTTACTATGTTTTATTTTTAAATTGAAATAATTACATATTTGTTTGTTTGAATTTTATGTGGAATTGTAATTTGACTTGCCTAGTGTAACATTTGTAGTTATAAGGCCAATAAAAATATTCTATTCTATTCTATTCTAATACAAAGAACTTTATTTTTATACAATGTAAGTAAGTACAAGTTAATATTAAGTACAGCCAGATTCAGATTCAAATTCAGATTCTTCATTGGCCATTATTATAACATGTTCGTTATATTAAGCAAGACGGTTTATACAAGAACATATTTTTTTATTTATTGATACACAAAACAGAACATAGTCACAACATATACATTATTAGCTAGGTACAATTTCGAGCCAGACTATGCGCCTAAGCATTTGTAAACAGCATGATTAATTAATGAAACATTTATAATTCCGAAGCAATGGTTACCAACATTAAAAAAAATCTAGAGTAGGTATTTTGAATACAAAGCTACCAAAAAAGTTTAACTAACCAACAAGTACTTACAATTTTATTATGAAAACTGACGTGGTTTTGACACATTTTTGTTTTATTCATACGGGAATACTCACGTTTAATTACCGGATGTGATCGAAACTATAGTCGGAGTATCCGATTTAATTAAACGTGAGTATTCCCGTATGAATAAAACAAGTACTTACAACTATCAAGTTACATTATTTGTATTTGTATAGGTTTCGTATAATTTTTTTCTAATATCAAATTTAAACTACGGTAAATTTTTATCAAAAATCTCTAATAATTCATATTGTTCTTTTGAAAAATCAGGACTACATACTACTTACAATCATATTTTAAATTAATGCAGCACGTACTATGAACTATGAAAATCCGTACATTAACACCAAAGTGCTAATTGGCGTGCCTGGCTTTGAACCTGCGACCTCAAGATTTCAAGTCGAGCGGTCTCTCGAAAGACCGCGATTTCATCCACTGTCTTTTCGGTGAAAAAATCATCGTGCGGAAACCTGTATACGTCCGGAGAAGGAATTCAACGTCGTATGTGAATCCGCCAACAGCAACTGGGCCAGCGTGGTGGATATGGACCATTCGCACTTCAAGGGTAGGACTTTGTCCAGCAGGAGACTATCAGGCTGATTATGCAGGAGCTACAACCAAAAAACTGGACCTGGGTATGTCCTCAAACTGCAACCAGACCTACCGGAGGACGGGCAGCAGCGTCCTCTTGGTTAACGTTGGTGACCATTCTGCGATCCCCAAGCCGCCTGCCAAGCGTGGGGATTATGGCAACACCCCTCTATTTATGGCCCAGCAGATCGTCCAGCAGTGGACATTTTATGACTGACGACGACAACCAAAAAACTAGATAGAAAAATACTAAATGTTTTTAACAAGCCAAGTTTAGGCAGGGAAGACAAAGAGGCACGTACCATTATTTAATGCCCCGATCTTTAGTGCAGGACCATTCCTTACATCGCGAGCCTAGGTAACTGGGTGTATCACGGGGACGTAAGTCTGCCTATGGTCCAACTGTCGGAATTAACCTTTTTTGCAAATAATTATGAGTCATGATACAATTACTGAGGGGTTATTTATTGTCCAATTACTGGTTCATGCATAACTAATAATAATGTTCAATTAAATGTTCTACGGGGAAGTACCAACTGATAGGAATATTTTTATTTCTGTAACTCATTAATTTACCAACTTTACTTAAGTTTATTTACTTACTAGAAATACAGTTTGTAGTGGCAGGACTCTAATGCAGAGTCCGCCTGGGGAAGTACCACACCTTTGCCAGTTATTCAACCGCCAAGCAGTAGTGTGCAAGCATTACTGTGTTTATTCTAGTTTCTATGACAACAACCGTCAGCCATGTCAGAGGCCTTCGGGCGGCACATTAACTCTGACACTGGGGCTGGCAACTCAGCCTATACGAACTTGCTTGCTTTTACTGTGTTCCGTTTTGAAGGGCAATATAACCAGAGAAATTACTGGGTATGAAGAGATTTAACATCTAATATTTCAGGGTGACGAGCGCAGTGCAGTGCGGCGCAGGATTGTGTTCGCAAGTTCACAATTCTGGCACTGCTTCTGCTAGTGGCAGACGTGACGCTTACCACCAGGCGAACGTTTTGCTTGTCTCGTCACTTGATTGTAAAAAAAAAAAGTTAAATGAAGTACCAACATTTTAAAGATACTTCGTTAAATAAAACCAGTAACAATGATGTAGTAAATCTGTCTAAATACCAATTAACAAGAGGAAATCATCTGCAATCTGTCAGATAAAAAATCCGTCTGTGACTTAGTTCGGTCGATGAATCTGCGGTCCCAGTTTAAGCTACGGCTAAGTTACTGGCTGAACTTAGTTCACAAGCTTATAGTTGGATTGGAACTGGATGCCAAATTGAAAAGCGAGAGAATAATTTATCGTTTCCTATTTGAAAATAAGATGTGCTTCCGATTATTAAAAATACTTTATACGGTATTTGCTGACTATATGCGTACCTATGTGAAATGTTTTTTAAATTTAGCTGCTTGATCATAACACCTATAAAAAAAACGATGAGTCACACATTACATCACATTATCAGCAGGAAGGCGTACACTGCTGGACGAAGGCCTCCCCCTTAAGAGTGCGACTAATGCCAGAAAAATATCAGATTTCACCCGCGCGTCTTGCATTAGTTTAGAGTCGAAAATCGCATGATACAATTGATGATGATGATGGCTTTGAGCAATTTAGGTGAAATTTTATTTAATTATTCATAATGTAGGCATGAAATAAAAAAAATAAACGGCTACTGTGCTAAAACATTAGTTTGGCTATGTAATTCGTAAAAAATAATGTGGTGGTGTCGCTGATAATTTAGAGCATTTCAATTAAAATAGTTTTTTATTGTTGTTAATTTTTTTTTTTAAATAAACCATTTTATTTTCCAAAATCCTATTTGGTTACTCGGCTTTTTTAGGTCTTTCCCCTACTTGTAGTATTTTTTTAAACTCAATACTTACGTTTTTTGTCATTAAACTATGTGTTTAAAAATACACCTTTTACTTACTTTTGGCATTAGTCGCCCCCTTAATAGGGAAGGGTTGCCATAATCCCCACGCTTGGCAGGCGACACCAGACTATTCATGATAGATACAGTTAGAACAAATAAAATACGTCTTTAAAACCGCCATTACAAAAATATTCATATATTTAAGCAGGATGTATAGATTAACAGCCTTACCTATAATAATCTCGATTCTCTTAGTCACTGCTTAAACTTCTCTGTCTTGTTCTTGCATCTTACACTTCACGTCAGAGAGAAGATGGCAGAGCATCTTAAGAAGTGATTAACGGTTGAAAAGTTTTTTTAAGTAAGGCCCTGAGAGTGCAGAATGTATAGTTGGTATGCAAGAGAAATTGCAATTTTTTTTAAGTAGTGTGCAACTCAAACCAGTCTTAATTAAGCGGTTAAATCAATATTATAATTATTATCAAAATGTATAATATCCTAATCCTTGAATTTTGTCATGGTTAATCATCAGCGAACGTAGATAAAACATGTGGCTGGTCAATTTTACAAAAACTAACCTTTTAACCGTGCGCATGGACTGTGGCAAGTGGGTGGCTGTAATAGCGTTCTGTCCGAGCCCGACTCACAAGATGCCAGAGATGGTGGTACGATGTAGCAGCCATGCAGCTCTCAAAGAAAGATCTCAATCGATTTAAATGTTTAAATAACTGTTTAGTTATAAAGGTGACATTGTATTAACGTAACGTAATCAGCCATAAAACGTCGACTGCTGGACGAAGTCCTCCCCCTTAATAGAGGGGTGTTGCCATAATCCCCACTCTTGGCAGGCGGCTTGGGGATCGCAGAAAGCTCACCACCTTTAACCAAAAGGACGCTGCTGCCCGTCCTCCAATGGGTCTGGTTGCACATGCCCAGGTCCAACAGGGTGATATTGTATTAAAACCCTGTATAACTAAATAAATGATTTAAAAAAACACACTAATACTCTATACAATGCGAAAGTTTGTCAGTAGGTATGTGTGTGTCTTTAAATATATTATAGTTGTTACCACTTCACGCCAAAAAGGCTGAACGGATTTGGAGGAAACTCGGAACGGAGACCGGATTTCCCGGAATAACATATAAGCTACTTTTGAGCATCATTGTAGCTCAGTTGCTAGCTTGTCTGCCTTCAGAGCTGTAGGGCGTGGATTTGATCCCCACCCAAGGCTAACATTTTATGTGACGAACATAGATGTTTGTTCTGTCTCTGGGTGTAGTTTGTATTATAAGTATATATTTACAAAAAAAAAACAAATATTAGTATCTGATTTCTGGTTTCCATATTACTATAAGTTAACATATATTGAGCTATAAGCTTACTTATCGCTAAAATGTCAATACCTACTCCTACATAATCGTAGTAAATAGTAATGAATATGAGAGTCGATGTCTGCCTACAAACTGCTATGCAGTTTGGCAGAGTTATAAATTGAGCTATGTAATTGCCAAGCCGCCTGCCAAGCGTGGGGATTATGGCAACCCCTCCCTAGGCCTTCGTCCAGCAGTGTACGTCTTCCGGCTGTTAATGTTCTCTAAGACAAAATAAATAAATAAACTAAGCTTTGCGTTGGAGCTAGATGGCGCTGTGTGAAAAATGTCCAGCGATATTTATTTATTTATTATTTATCATCACAGGGGTGAAACCGCAAGTCCAAATGATGTCCAAACAAATTCCAATATACTAAAACCGTTCACGGAAATTGAAACATTTGAATTCCAAAACGCGGACACAAAACAAAACTAATGCATTTCAATTAGTCGCACAATGCTTCACGCTTTGCCAGAAACGCCGTGACCGGACAATTTCCCGTTTAACAGATGGTTAAACTTACTAAACGGCCATTTAAAGTAACAGTTTTAACTATTAGATTAGGTGGAAAGTGTTGTACAGCGGAACCTATGGTTTTACTCGGAGTAAAACTAATAGAAATAAAGCTTACATCTTACAACTAAGTGCTGTGCTAAAGTGGATCTAGGTATGTCCCCAACTTGCGGGATCGTGGTGGAATAGGCGAGTTTTTTTCAACCCCCTGCGAGATCGTGGTGGAACAGGCGCGTTTTTCTATCCCCCAGGGGATCGTGGTGGAATAGCGGGTGCTTTTCTGGGGGATCGAAATGGGGAATTCAAGTGGAACGCGCGCCTAAACCTGCATCCAGAACCACTGGAGGACGGGCAGCAGCGTCCTCTCGGTTAGCTGTGGTAAGTATTCTGCGATCCCCAAGCCGCCTGCCAAGCGTGGGGATTATGGCAAGCCGCTATTAATAAGGGGCGTTCCCTTTCGTTGAGCACTGTACGAAGAGGCGGATTAAATGTCGACAGCGCTCTAGGCTAGCACACTAGCACCTCATCGGCACCCCTCTGGGGTCTGGCGTCCATACCTTATCGCATATTGTTACAATGGCGTAGTCCTTTCAGTTCAAGATGTAGGGTCTAGTATGTATAATTAGGTCTAATGACTGACTATGACCATGACTATGGTACTTGTTTTTTCGTTGTAAAACTTCCGCACGCGCCCCTTACAAAGCTCGCGCCCCAAGGTAAGTGCCTAGTTTGCCTTATGGATAATCCGCCACTGACTGTACGTCTTCTAGCTGATAATGTGATGTAGCTATTGTTGGATATAGCAAAAATCAATCTGTCTCACTTTGACATGTATGAAGTAATGCTCTCTCTTCCTTATATTTTATTTACAAGAGACCTTTGTTCTTAAGGTATTGGTTTCGTGAACTTATAAAGCTTGTAGTTGCCCTATGGTGTCCCTGCCGGTGCAGTAGAAAGCACTCACACCTCTCCTGATATTAATTCGAGTTAATAAACGAGTATGATATGAAATCGTTAATGCGTCTTTCGTTGGCTTCCATACATAACTCTAATAGCTATTTACGTAAGTTGCTATGATCTTTGACCAGTATACATTATTATAACAATAAAATTGTTCTTAAAATGCAGCATTATTCCTAAAATACATCACTTATCTGTTATCTCTGATGGATCTATCACTAAGCTTTATAACTCTTTTGACAGTTCTATATTACAAATTACGCCCACACGCCCTCAGTTTACGATGCCCCCACATGACAATCATAAAACTATGATAATTTCGGGGCAGTAAAGCCACTAATTTATACGGATTCATAAATATAACTGCTTTTGTGTTAACATGAATACTGCATTAGAGCTTTATATTATTATACCTTTATACAGTTTCATAAAATGCATGTCATGATGAAAAGTGATACAGCTTTTAGACACTGGTACATACCTACAGACCTCAAAATAGAGGAAGGTTCTCAATTCGGTCCGTATTTTTAACCGACTTCAAAAAAGGAGGAGGTTCTATGTTCGACTGTATGTTTTTTTTATGTATGTTCACCGATTTCTCAGTCAATTGAAATAGTTATTTATGATACTAGTGCAGTAAGTTGATTTTTACAAACGAGTAGACGAATGTAAGCCCGAGACGAAATCGAGGGCTTACCATAGTCACGAGTTTGTAAAAACCAATACCGCACGAGTGCCATACAACGTTTTACAACACATTTGCGAGAAAACAGATAACAGAAGGACTTAAAACAGATTATAACAGATAACTTGATTATTTTGTTTTTATTATATTGGACGGAAACTTGCAACTAAATTCCTACTTGACATTGGCAAATGCTCAAACTGCCATGCCATAATCCTCCTAGGAGGAAAGAAGAAAAAAAACTTCGTTCTAAAGTTCGTCTTCGTTAAAACTTTTCTAATATGAGCGTCTATTCGTGTTGTTTCCAAAACTCCGAAGAAGCTTATAGTAAAGTTGCCATGACTTTACTAGGGCATGACTGGACTTGACTGTGACTTACTAAGTGTGACATCACTTTGACTGTGACTTAGACTCATTCAGCTTGAAAATTATCAAAAACTTGATACAAATAAATACTTGACACTGGCAAATGCACAGTTATGTGCTACGCCATAATCCTCCTAGGAGGAAAGATGTAATGGCGCGAATTAACAAATGGCGTTTTTTTTTTTTTTTTTTTCTTAGTTCTTGGCGTCGCACGTTGTGCATTCTGCCAGTGTCAAGTTTATGATTTTTTCAAGTATTTATATGAAAATCAAGTCAAATATGTAATGATATCACAGTCAGTCACACGAAATTAGTCATAGTCGAGTCCAAATCATGCCCTAGTAAAGTTGTGGCGACTTTACTATGAGCTTCTACGGAGTTTTGAAAACAACACAAAAAGACATGTTTCACCACATTATATCACTTGCCCACACTCGTGCATGTAATTCAACATTCAATGAATAAAACACCACCATTTTTAATCATTAATTCGCGAAAATACACAAGTTTAAGAAAATAATAGAATGCAACGACATGATTTTTCCGTGTACCCGCCAAAAAAAAAACCTCACAAATGGCGTTACGTGCGCGTGGTGAAAATTAGAAAAAAAAAGTATTTAGTGGTGAGAATTTCTTTCGTCACATTTTCTGTTTAGTATTAAAGTAAGACAAACGTATTCACCAAAAGCGCTTCCAAGGAGGTTCGATCATTCAGCTTATTTATTCTCGTAATGTGAAACTCTTTGGTGCAGTTCTTAAATTATTATTATGGAAACTAAAAAAATACCGTAAAGTTTACGCACGGCGCTATACAAGGAATGTGCGGTAAAATAGGTACCATCTGCTTGTTTGTCGCTTTCTATAAAAAATATAAGATCCTATAAAATATGAATTGTCTGAATACGTGAGACAGTATGGATAGACTAGACGTCAAATCAGCAGACGCGGACTATTTCATTTTTCAGCGCACTCAGGACGAAATAATATAATTCTTACTCATACAAAACTAAGTTATCGCGCTTCTAAATCGCATTACGTCTTGACTTGGAGTCTAAGCCATAAGCTTATCGCGAGTGAAAAACTGCTGTCAGTGGTGTGGTGTGGTGTGTGTGTGTGTGTTATAATAATGGGAGATTTTCCGGCACCCTCAAAAAAAGCTCATTGTAGATGGCGCTGACCAGACTAAACTGTCGTTGTCAAGTTTTTTATTTATTTTATTTTATCATCATCATAAGCCCGGAGACGTCCACTGCTGAACGAAGGCCTTCCCCTTAGACCGCCACACTGTACGACAACCTGCCATTTGCATCCACCGGTTGCCCGCGAATTTTACAATATCGTTCGTCCACCTAGTGGGAGGCCTTCCTACGCTGCGTCTTCCGGCGATATACATTTTTTTAAATAAGACAAAAAAGAAAATATATTTTTTGATACATTTGACTATGCAATTTTTACCTAGTAAAATTAAAGTGGTCCTGCCAGGGAGTACCGCATATTATATCAGCTATCTGGTACAGAACATGCTTTGCTTGATTTGGAACTCGATGGCGCTGTGTGAAATGTTCACTAATATTTATTTTAATTAAAATTTTACATACAAATACAAATAGTTTATTGATAACACCAAAGTTACACGTCAAATTTCATTAAGTATGTCACAAAAAACAAATCACTTAATAAAACGAAATAATAATTATAAAAATACGTTTAATAGTCATTGCTTGCTGGTTTAGCGTAGGCTCTTGGATATTAATGACGTTACTCGAATAGAAGCTCGTGACTTAACCGTGGCACAACTGCATGGCACCGGTGAATACTACTTGTAGTGCCTTAAGCAATCCCCATTCCCTTAAGCACAATAGGTTGCGCCAAAGGGAAATAAATTATCCCAATGACACAACCAAAATAATGCCACATGGGGAATTGCTGTTCCCTTAACAAGTTATGAAGTTTTTCCTTTCGATGACACAACTAGGCACAACTGATAACAAACCTCATTGGTGAAAAAAAACATACCGTGGTAGTCTAATAAGAGAACGCTCGACTTGAAATCGTGAGGTAGCATGTAACGGCTTAGACTGCCCGATGGGTCATAAAAATAAATTTAATTGCTGGAAATACAATGAACTGTATACACCTACAAACACACATAGGGTAATCATCATTTTGCGTTGTCTGGTAAAAATAAATCTTGTTTTAGCTTGAAGTCCTAATCACAGTATTTTAGCGAGACATTGCTTGATGTAGCGTAAAAGCGCAGTCTAGGACCAAAAGACGGCTCTATGAAAAGCCTTTATTGTAAGTTGGTACTCGGAAGGTAAGAGGATGAACAGAAATGCAATATGGCAGCGGAACGGAACGCACGGAAATTGAATTCAAGATTTGATGAAATATTGATACAGCGGAGTCATACATATCGCAGATATCAATATCATGTAACAAGCAAACTTACTCGTAGTAATAGAATTATATATTATCTGTACTTGTAGCTTTTATTAGTATGATAGAACCACAACAGAGCGTAGTTTTCATTTTGTAGATAACAGAGAAGTATAGAGAACATAATCGTAATATTATAATGTCCTGACTTACTGATTGAATGACTGACTGTAAAAGAACGCAAAGTCTGAACCACTGGTCGTACAGACTTGAAATTTGGGGGGTTTCTCTTGATACGTAGAGTTGTACTAAAAAATAAAAATTCGAAATTCAACCTTTTAGGGGTAAAATTGATCAAAGCTTTTGTATGAAAGTCCTTTGTTTTTGGACTTTAATTTGTGAGAATTAAGCTTTGGATAGTTCATTTAAAATTAGAAAAAAAAAAAACTTATTTTTGACAGGGATTATACAGGGATATTATACTTTGGACAATTCGACAGGCAGATCGCGTTGGATTAGTAATAGTATAGGTCACACTGGACACCTTTCGGGTACTAAGTCTTAAGACGTATTTAAGTCTGGGTATATTTAGACAAACCTTTCAACAAATAAGGCCACTATCACTATCCAGTCCCGTTTCAAAGCTTTATGAAAGCAGTAATTCTTCTGACCCACATTCTGACAAACACTAAAGATACATAGGTAGTGATTGATTAGAGGTTTCGTTTGACGTCGTGTTTTACGACGGGCCTCCGTCAAGTAATGAAAAGATTGGCTTGTGAAATGGAGAGATTGATTTGTGGTGTTGATATTAGACTCTATAAATAAATCACAACAATCAAACAAGAAAGGTATTTTTACGCGATATCAATGAGGATCCGGGACTTTTTTATTAACCGACTTCAAAAATGGAGGAGGTTCTATGTTCGACGGTATGTATGTTTTTTTTCTATGCACCGATTTCTCCGTAAATTGTGGATCTATTTTGAAAATTTTTTTTTTTGAAAGGGTATGCTCCCGAGGTGGTCCCATATTAATTTGAAGACCGTTGTTTTTTTTAGAAAAATTTAAGTACTTTTTTATTTAAGTATTAAATTTGGTTGGTATTTGTTTATGGAAGTACTTAAGTGAATAATTTATTCATTCGGTATTATCTCGGCAATGGAAGCGGTTACAGTGTTAGTGCTAGAATATTTCAGTTACCCTTCGGTGGTAGCGCTTCCTACCACCTTCCCAGGTGGTAGGAAGCGTCCCAGGTCCAATCGCCTCTTGGGATCAAGGGGCGATTGGACCATGTCCACCACGCTGGCCAATTTGTGTAATAGTGTACATACACATACGGCATTGCCTTGCATTGAGCTTCTCTCAGACGTATGCAGGTTTTTCTCACGATGTTTTCCTTTACCGAAAAGCCAGTGATATAAAGGTCTGCACATATATAAATAAATTAACATTGGGGGATATTTTACACACAGCGCCATCTAGCCCCATACTAAGCAAAGCTTGTATTATGGAAACCAGATAGCTGAAAGAATACTTATAATAGGCATGATGACTACTATTTTTTTATTACCTCATTAAAAAGCTGATCATCAATAGTGCCTATCAACGAAAACAAAATTTAAAATAATACAAAAATAAATATGTTCTAAGTATTTTAATTTCAAGCTAGACAGAGAGCGCGCTATACTGAGCTATGACGTCAAGCCTCAGGCGCGGCATACAAATGCTATAATAACACGTGCTTTGCGAGAAAGGGATAGAGCATCCCCTCTCTATCCCCAACTAAAACTTTAAACGCTCATATCTCACGAGATTTATCACCCAATACATTATTTTTTTCAGTAAGTGTAATGTATTTGGTTATATTAATCACTAAGCCTGTTATTTGTCATAAATTAAACATTAGGCCACACGCCTATTATACCTAGGTACATGTGTAGGTAGTTCGTCACTAGGTTCGTAAATACTTTATTTATAATCACACTACACCCAAACACAGAACAAACATCTATGTTCGTCACATACATTTTTGTCCTGGATGGGGATCGAACCCACGACAAACTCCAAAGAGATCATTGGTGCGGTATTTGAAGCGATGGCGTCACTATTCAGAGTCTAGCGCTCTTCCCTAATGGCTACGTGGATCTTTCACTGATTACAGACACAATGTAGGTACTAATTTTCTAAAAGGCATGCGACGAATATTCCAATTCAACCAACAAATCACACAAACACCACATACGGAACACGACAGAACTGCATCCCCAAATTAAATTTGTACCCACTGTAAACGAAACTCTATAACTCTTTGATAAGGTTTAAAATAATCGGGGTGTTTGTAGGTTCTTTATTGAAAGCAAGTAGAGTGGAAGGGATGCGGATTGCATCGGGTTGCGTCGTCTGTCAGCGGACGGAAGTAGGTCGGGTGCGTTTTGCTGAAAGGCTGTAGGCTTTTCAACCAATTTAAAAAAAGGAGGTTCTCAATTCGCCTGTTTTTTTTTGTATGTATGTTACGCGATTACTTCGTCAATTATGAATTGATTTTGATAATTCTTTATTATTTTGGTAGGTGATACTTAAGAGGTGGTCCCATATAACATTAACATTTAACATTTATCGAAATCTGTTCAGTAGTTTGGTTTATAAATAAAAATAACTGGAATAAGTCAAAATAACTGATACCTAAATATAAAGATGTCATCCAGGTAGACAAAATTGAAGTCGGTTGTTTTTTTAAAGTGTAGTATTTGGATTCCAACCTGAAAAAAAAAAGTTTTTTTAAGTTCTACTAGTAGTTCTGCGAACAGTAAACCTCGCAAGCACTTAGTTTCATGTCATATGGAGCCAAATCGGCCGGTAAATGGCATCGCAACGAATCCCTCAAGGAAACACGTTTCGGGGATTCAAAAATCACCCACGTCTAAGAAATTCTATGAAATTTTAGAGCCTGCTTACTAAGTTTCGTCAAGGTTAGTTACAAAATGCCAAAATTCATACGAGTACTTACATCCAGATTAGATTAGGTTAGATTCGTCAGCTGTTTCAAATTTCACTCGGCCGATCAATAAAATAGTTAGTTTTTGTAGTGGTAGGGCTCTATTGCAGAGTTCGCCTGGGGAAGTACCACATCTTTGCCAGTTATTCAATCGCCAAGCAGTAGTGTGTAAGCTGTGTTTCGGTCTGTTACCAGATAAATTACTGGGCATATATAGATTTCACATCTATAATATTTCAGGGTGACGAGCGCAGTGCGGTGCGGCGCAGTATTTTGTTCGCAAGTTCACAATGCTAGCACTGCTACTATGGGCAGGCGTGACGCTTACTACCAGGCGAAAGTCTAGCTCGTATTGTCACTCAACTCAATAAATAAGAAAGGTAGGTACTTACTTACAAGTGATAAAATAGTAATACTGCATGTGGATACCGCAATAGTGGCACTGTCGTGTACAGTAATAAATGGTGGCACTGTACTGTACACAAATGGTTGTACTGTACACAAATGGTGGCACTTTACTGTACACAAATGGTTGTACTCTACACAAATGGTAGCACTGTCGTCGTCGTCGTCGTCAGCCATAAAACGTCCACTGCTGGACGAAGGCCTCCCCCTTTATAGAGGGGTGTTGCCATAATCCCCACGCTTGGCAGACGGCTGGGGATCGCAGAATGGTCACTACACTGTACTCAAATAGTGGCACTGTACTGTACACAAATGGTTGTACTGTACACAAAAGGTTGTACTCTACACAAATGGTGGCACTTTACTGTACACAAATGGTGACACTTTACTGTACATAAATGGTGGCTCTTTACTGTACACAAATGGTGGCACTGTACGCGTAACTACGTCAGAGCCCGTATCCCAATTAGAGTCCCGCCTTTGTCGTGTTTCTGAGACGGACGGAGCGCCCATTAAGCTTCTTGTATTGTAATGTTCTTTAGTTTCTATAATGAACTGCGATGTTACGGAAGGTAAATGATTTGTAAAACTAGTTTACATTAAAAGGGCAAGCTTTTGTACAAAACATACGCTTAAACAAAATAAATTAATTCAATATTATACTAATATTATTATATTATATTTGTACTATTATGGATTATCTGAAAATAAATAAATGTGTTTTGAATATTATATACATAGCCCAATTGCTCTTCGAGGTTAGGCCTAAATCCAACAGAATTACTATTAAAAAAGGCTATTATCAACCAGTGACCCAATGTATAAGTTCTACTATATTTATACACTTAAATGAAATTCTACGATTTTTACATTTCTAAAGAAAAATAAATACTAGTAAAACTGCCGGGCGCAGCATGTATTGTTAAAACCTTTGTTGTGGTTATATTTTTTCCCGCGTCTAATATCAAAACATTGTAGATTGCATCACGTCCAATTATTTCCAGAAACGCTACACTTTTTATCAATTACCCATTTTCCATTGAGCAGCGTCTTCGAGCAGAAAATGTTCAGAGAAACAGTTTAGCAAGAGAGCAAACTATATTTTTTGAACTATTAGACATGAAAACTGACGTGGTTTTGACACATTATGTTTTATTTATGAGTGAGTATTCTCGTATAAATAAAACAAAATTATTAGAAAAATTTAATATCTCACTTCTGTGAAACGTTAACAAACATCTGATTATTCTAAGGGACTCTTTATAAAATCAGAGTTAAGATGAGTACGTAAGATCATCAGGATAGGCATATCTAATATCGAAATAACAAAAGTATCTACTAAAAACATGTAGGTTAATTTTAGCATGCAATTTCATGAAATATAAATTTCAGGCCCAAAAATCTTTAAGATCCTATAATCTTGGTCAGAAAACGTCACGTAAAACGGTCACGTAAATAAAATAAAAAAAACGTATTAATTTTTGCCACACCTTTGCCAGGTATTCAATCGCCAAGCAGTAGTGTGCAAGCATTACTGTGTTCTGGTTTGAAAGGCAATGTTACCAGAGAAATTACTGGGTATGAAGAGATTTAACATCTAATATCTCAGGGTGACGAGCGCTGTGCAGTGCGGCGCAGGATTGTGTTCGCAAGTTTACAATTATGGCACTGCTACTGTTAGTGGCAGACGTGACGCTTACCATCAGGCGAACGTCCTGCTCGTCTCGTCAATTGATTGTACAAAAAAAAACTTAAACTAAAAATCAGTTACAGTATACTATTTGTCATATCTAAAGGGTGTGGTGCATTTTACGAAAATTGCATGATATCGTAACGTTTCTCGAAGAATCCCAAATTCCCGATTTAAGTCGACCTCTCTTATGGCTGTGTATTGTGCATTGTGCATGCAATAAAGTAACTTTACTAGCTAACTAACTTGTTTTAGGTACTTTATGATGTATCTCTGCAGATTTCTTACTCAGCATTTCTGTTGCATTCAAGGATGTCACATATTTTTTGTCCGCACAAAAAGTATAATGTTTATTCAATCGGTAATAAAGGTCAGTAGGCAACCCTGGGCGATCTAAACAGATACCACAGATCGAGTTTGCATTCCAAGAGTGTAACAAGTTTCCTATTAACTAAACCTTTTAGTGAAAATAAAGTAGGAAAATGTTGAGAATCTCTGCAGAAAATCAAGTGTTGATTTTCCTTGGTGTATTGGCGCTGGGTCGCGGTATCTACATTGTAAAAGGTATGTTTATAGTATAAATGTATATTATTAACTATGCAGGGTTAAGTGTAAAGGCCTATTCAGACCTAAGCGTTATTCGCTGCCGCTGTGGATAGAGAGAAATACCATGCGGGTATTTGTATGAAGCTCCACGGCTAGTATAGAGCGAAATCTGCAACCGTTTAGTCTAGGGGTCTTATTTTGGAATCGTACGCAAAGTTGCGCATGCGCGCGGAGCTGAACTTCGAACAATATATTATATTATGAGCAGCGGCGCTATCATGTAACTTTTCGGGATCGCGATTCGGATACGAGTTGTCAAAAATAGACACTTGTCACTGTCACTGCCAAAACTCATTTGACCCTGCAGGGCAGGACGAAACGCCAAAAGACCGACGGACTTGCTTAACTTAATTAACGAAATCAATGCATTCTGTCGATAATGATACCGAGAGAAATACCTCCGTGATACCGTGAAGCTGTGACAGTGACAAGTGACATTTATGACAAATCACGATCCGAATCGCGATCCCGAACAGTTACATGATTAGCCTGCTGTTCAAATCTTAATTTAAAATCAGAGTACCATTTAGATATCCACGTAAACCTAACAACGTAAAATAACGCCATTTGCTCCAATATATCGTAGAACTGTACTGGGGGATAACTCTCCTGTCCCAAAAATCAGTAGATTTGTTAACGAATATCAACATTAAACGGAATTAGATATTTTACACTCATTCACAAAATTCAAGATTATACTGAACTTTGATCAAATGAGCTATCTCTATTCTACTCTTTCTATCTAGGTAGATGTGATTGGTGTAATCAGTGTTTCAATAGTTGGTTAGTTAATTTGTCTAATTTGATTGTTCTTTTTTTAATATTATTCTCTTATTGTAAAAATAAATGCATGCGGTGCTTCCTTCAAAAGATAGCACATATAGCTTAATTAGTTTACATGATTATGGTGTTACAATCTATGTGAAGCCTAAATAAATAAATAAAATATTGAACCTTATTTCCAAACAATATCGGCTCCGCTCGCATGCGTAACTTTGCGTACGATTCAAAAATAAGGCCCCGCGAAAGCGGTATTTTTTCACTTGTTTTTCGCTACCACAGGCGGTAGCGAATAACGCTTAGGTCTGAACAGTCAGAGTGAACAGGCCTTAATGGCGTTACTAACCTGAAAGGAGGTCATTGTTACTCACAATTGTGAACAACTTTTACTTTAGGGCCAACCCTGACATCGCCAAAAAAATATTGCTCTCACAGCTTCTAGCTACTTACATTTTATCACGGGTTAGGGCGTCTAAGGCGCGGGAGGCCTTCCTACGCTGCGTCTTCCGGTTCGCGGTCGCCACTCAAGAACCTTTCTACCCCATCGGTTGTCAGTTCTTCGAGCGATGTGGCCTGCCCTGCGCCACTTCAACTTCCAAACCTTGCGAGCTATGTCGGTAACTTTCAGTGGCGGTTTTACCAGCAGGCTGATTAGGCTGGAGCCTAATAGCAGCCGACACTGCGCGACCGCGAACCTTATTGCCAGGCGATAAAATTCAAAGTCGCGTAGCGTCGGCAGCTGAGCTTATTCGGTCCCGGAATAAGAGCTCATGGTACGGCCCCTGGTCCGATCAGCGCTGGAAGGCCGCAATGCCGCCATGCTTAGTGTCATGTGCCATGTGTTTTTTTTTACTCAGAAAAAAGCTGACTGGCAACAAAACAAATCATTGAAAGTAAAATTTTAATTATGTGCACAAATAACGAGGTTATAAACATTTTAGTTTCATGTTAGACAGGGAGGGCACCATACTAAGTTTATGACGTCAAAGGACACGATTCCAAACAAAATCTATTCTAGCACGTGTTTTGCTAGAAAGGGACAGATGACTGCCTCCCAAATACTTACTTTGTATACTTTCGTATTTTTTACCAATACTGCCTGAGCCTTTAAAATCATTATTGGACTTATGCTGGTTACGTCCTAAAATTACGATTGTAAACCTTAAATAAATTCTTATATTTCAACAAATTGTCCTAAATAAATGTCATGTAATTTGTAAAAGTCGTTTCCACATTAGTGTTAAGCTTTGGTTTCGTCCAATAGCGGTGGCGTCATTTACCGGTGGCGTCATTTAGAGGTGGCAGCATTTAGCGGTCACTATATAGCGTTGAATGGCATCACCTAAACTTTGGCTATGATAACAAGGTAGCGTGGTTTCCTAGAGAGCGTTGTTTAACTCCGTAACTTCAGTAGCGAAGCCGTCATTTGCATGACGGGCTATACTTTACGGTGTTGAAGAGTGTTTGCTTCGGAAGGTTCTTTTGGTGTTGAACGTTTTATCAATCAACGTTTTATCGTTTTACAATTTATTTTAAAATGAATGTCAACTGGAGCAGCCAAGAAGATGAAATCTTAATAGATTTTGTGCGAGTCCATTATAAATATTGTATAATGCACAAAGTAAATAATTTCAAAAAAGGTTAGGGCAAGTCGAAGATGTGAAAACCATGTGCGGTAGTACGAGCTTAGTATAAATTTACACATTTAAAATCACTTTCCTCCTTACGATTATTGTCTTCTTCTGACGTTTGCTGATCGTCAAAATATACGAGTAACGCTAAATCTAGGTCATCCATTTGCCACTGTTGACACGTAATTTGTACTGTTTTCCGTAAAAGGACGGCCATCGGAGTCTTGAATATTCCACGTGTCTACGGCCGTCTTTTTACGACCATCATATTGCGTCCGCCATATGACGCTTCTGTTATTGGAGGAAACCAGAGTTTAGGTTGTCATGTGTCATTAGTGTTGTCATTCCCTGGCGATGTAAAATCCTTTACTGAGTGGCAAATTCTCCAGCATGGCGGCTATCCTGTGGTTCCTACAGCCGGCTGCTATGATGCACCCGCCGCCGGGAAACTCACGCACGTAGGTTTTTCTGAAAATGTTTGCGACATTATCCCACTAGTGTAGCGCTATAGGATTACAGGTTAAGTCGACCTAGATCCTTTAAGGGGTATATTATACATCATTACTGACTGATTTGTTTATTTATATATCCAAAACCTTACCGTTATTGAGTAATGTAATTTTTTTATGAAAAAATGTTGATTTTGTGTTCCATTTTTTTTGTCTATTGTGCGCTCCTTTTTTTATGAATTTTGCATAGCAGATAGGTTAGTTATTTTACAAAAATCATTCCTAAAGCCCTATGTAATTGAACATAAGCAATACAGCAGGTATATAAAAAAACAGACTTCAATTTCGACTACATGGATGACATCTTCATATATTCCATTTATTTTGATTTACTTCAGTAATTTTAATTTTAAAACCAAACTACTGAACCGATTTCGATAAAATATATATGGTGGTACCATATAAATTGATACAAGTACCTACCACCTAAATAACAATTTATAATTTTATTGGCGGAGTAATCGCGTAACCCGGAAAAATCTATTTGTATTATTTTCTTAAACTATTGTTTTTTCGCGAATTGATGATTAAAAGTGGTAGTGATTGATCAATTGAATGTCGAATTAGATGCACGAGTCTGGGAAAGTGATATATTGTGGTGAAACGTGTCTTTCTGTGCTGTTTCCAAACTCCATGCAAGCTTATTTATAGTAAAGTCGCCACAACTTTACTAGGGAATCACTTGACTGTGACACATTTTGAGTGACTGACTATGATTTTATGACTTATTTGACTTGATACTAGAAAACAATTGAAACATACATTTAATATACTTGACTCTGGCAGAATGCATGAAGTGCGATGCCAATAAAGAAGAAAAATAAAAGTGTGTTTAAGGTGCATACTTGCAGAAGCAGCCGGACTTGCAGTGCGGGAGCCGCTTGGGCGAGGCCTTCACTCTGTCGGAGCGGCTCTCGGTCAACCAGCATACGTACTCCTCGTAGAACGCGCACGACTTGTGCGCCTCGTCCACTGGACACACTTTCTCTAAACACACACTTCTTTCATCAATTTTTTAAATATTTTATTATTATTTTACATTTTTAAATAACAGCCCACTAAACTTGTACTTGTTGTATTGGTGCCTTTTTGTACTTGATTTACGAGACGAGTGAGATGTTTGCCTGGTGGTAAGCGTTACGCCTGCCCATAACAGCAGCAGTGCTAGAATTGTGAACTTGCGAACAAAATCCGGTGCCGCAGTGCTCGTCACCGTGATAAATTAAATGTGAAATAACTACATGGCCAACAATTTCTCTGGTAACATTGCTCTTTAAACCGAAACAAAGTAATCCTTGCACACTAATGCTTGGCGGTTGAATAACTGGCAAAGGGGGTACTTCCCCAGACGGACTCTACCACTACAAAAAGAGTCTTAGATAAAGGCTAGTTTACTCCCCTATAAAACGTGTTTTAAAGCGTAACTTTCGTGTTATCAATAAAGTATTGTATTGTATACGCGTCTAACAGTCTTACCTAAAATAATCTCGATTCTCTTAGTCACTGCTTAAACTTATCTGTCTTGTTCTTGCATGTTACACTTCACGTCAGAGAGAAGATGGCAGAGCATCTTAAGCAGTGACTAACGGTTGAAAAGTTTCTTTATTTCATCACACTTGCTCGTAAAGTGGGTCTTATTACATCCCACTTTACGAGCGATACGTTTGAGGCTCGTCATCCAAGCTATTACGCACCCGTGCTTTTTACTTTACATTACGGCACTTGTGCTATAATAGGTATAACCCGGTAAAGTCAAGTTTGTACGTGACTGCAATTAGACGTATGTATACGAAGCACTCTTAATACAGCCGGGTAATACTTACAGTTTTTTTTGTAATACCAACAAAGAGTTCTTATGCCGCTGAAGTAAATGCGCGCATTGCTGGTTTGGGCGCTTTTTCCGCAAATATTTGTTGACATTTTCGCTGTGTGGTTGATAATTATCAAAAAACGTTTGTTTTTTCCTAGCAAGTGTGATGAAAACAGTCGTATGGACCTCTTGTGCTATTAGTCATTACGCTCTCGGCTTCCTTATCGCATAATACCGCCTCTAGTGTAATGACCAACATAGCACACTTGTATCATAATGTACTAATACCTTCATGCGTTGTAGATTATTTTGACTACCCTGAAAGCTAGCAGAAATTTGAAGCTGACTACAACTAGAAACTTACTGATAGTAATTCCACCAACTTCAATCATGTATCCACAGAGATCGAAGAGTAACAAAATGCACCAAAGTTTCTTCACATAAATCCAATGCATTTCAACCCAGTCAGCTGAGCAGTGGACCGACAATTCGAAGGCAGTATAAGCTCTAACCTCTTTATTGCAATTCTAGTGCATATTGGTCGTAAACGTTTGAGTAATTTTATTGCGTTGATATTACTCTTTTTAATATGGCTTGGCTATTTTTTGAAGGCTCTATTTCCACATAATCTAAAGAAGCTTCCACCCTTAGTATGATAATGGCGTGCTGAACAGTGGACTGGAAAACCAAAGTGAAAATCATAAACAATGCGAATAATGTAAATGTCTAAAGTAAACTTAATAAATAAATAATCGGTCGACATTTTTCACACAGTGCCATCTAGCCCCAAACTAAGCAAAGCTTTTAATATGGAAACTAGATAGCTGAAAGAATACTTATATACTTTTTTTTTGGAAATTCATACTTGTAATACATACTACACCCAGACAGAACGTTCGTCACATAAATGTTTGCCCTGGGTAGGGATCGAACCAACGCCCTACAGCTCTGAAGGCGGACATGCTACCAACTGAGCTATAAGGGAGTCCTAATTTAATAATACCGGGTGTTAGTTTGTACACCGTTATCCTTCTAGGATATCAATGTACTCATCATTATGAACAACTTTTACTATGGGGCCAACCCTGAAATAACGAAAAATAAACAGCTGTTCCATACATTTTGTCCAAGATCGATGTACCTTTTTGTATGGAACAGCTGATTTTTTTTCGTTATTTCAGGGTTGGCCCCATATTAAAAGTTGTTCATATTGATGAGTACAATGATATCCTAGAAGGATAACAGTGTTCAAACGAACACCCTGTATAATAATAATATTTAACTAATTTACTCAAATGTTCGAATAAAGAAAATAAATCTATTATTATTATTAGATCAGATGTTTGGAAATAGTAGACGGCCGCCGATTCCATTATTGGTCCACCGGGTATTGTCTCTATAACGCCAGCGTGAAAACATTTGCGTTAATATCACTCGTGGAGATATCGCCTAAATAAACATGAAACGCAAACAGATTGCCATCGTACTCAATATCGATACCGAAGTTAACCTTAATTAATCAAGCGTGAAATTAATTTAACGTTCAATCACTAGAAAAAACAAAGGAAGTTCCTCTTCAAAGCGCTCTGGTGTTTCCTCGTGGAAATATTTTTTTATTAGGTTGGCAGAATGCTTTGTACTTTTTTTGCCTAAGAGGTTTATGTCCTCGCTGGTTGTGCATTTGCCAGTATCATGTATCTTGATATTTCAAGTTTTTACTGAATTTCAGTCAAATAAGTCTTAGTCACAGCCAAAGACTTGGACAGTACGTCACGGTCAAGTCCAATCATGCCCTACTAAAGTCGTGGCAACTTTACTATAAGCGGAGTTTTGAAAACGACACGAAAAGAGATGTTTCAACATGTTATATAGTACTTGCGTTATGAGTATGGTCATGCGCGTAAAATGCCACCATTTATATGATTTACCGTTATCAGTTATCACCTTATAAACGGAGACCTTTATACTACGGAGTACTATTATTTATTCTGTGTTTGTACCTGTACCTGTACCTTTCTCAACTAAATTTATTTAAGACAACATTAAGCACGAAATAGCTTTTTGGGGAATTAAATATCTATGTCCATCCTTGTTATGCACCCGTCTAAGGTTCAGCCGTTTAGTGGTGAGAGCAAAAGAAACAGACAGAGAGGCAGCGTAACAATTAACATGTGTTTCCGAAGATACCGAAAACGAGCTAAACCAAACTCATCATTTTGAATAACTTTTCCAAAAGGACCGACAACAAAATCACGAAATAAAAATTAGCTGTTCCAAAGAAACAAGTAACACATCCTCAACGAAATGTCGGAAATATTCGCAACAGTTGAATTTCGCGATTTCAGATTATCAAGGTCTGCTAACTGAGTAGAAGGTAATTTTATTGAGAAGGAGAAATCTTCTTTAGATGCCCGACTGTGTTCGCCGCAATCGGGTTATGTAGGATTGCCCTTACTTAACGCTTGATGCTTGTTAGGCGCTTGATGGAGGGCTCCGGGATCTCTAGTGAGACACCGGAGCCCTCTACCATTACGATTCGGCTTCTCCCACGATAGCGACGTAAAGTCCCGAAATGCGTATCTGCGATGGCACAATATGGGCCGTACAACGTCGTCGTCCTGCCCAACCTCTTAAAATGGAAGGTCGGGTTTTTTCTTAGCTCCACGGTCTGCGGGGTTCGTGCCTTTTGTAAATTTTTACAATTTTTGTTACCAACATTTTACACTTAATAACTTACAAGGTAAACTTTAAGGCTTTACAAAATGATACTCCAAACATTTCAAGCCTGGAGTTTCCCTTTCAGCAGGCTCTTAAACTGCAGGCAGGGGATACTTACCTAAGTATATCATATTCTATTGCCCCGAAATCAGTGCGAGAGTAGAATGTGCCTAGCTTATAGATAGATATTTTTGTAAATTCTAAGCGTTTGAAAGATGCCGATCAAATTAACACGCGTCTCTTTCTTCCCAGATGAATGCCCGCCAAACGAAGAGTATCTGCTCTGCGGGTCAGCCTGCCCAGCCAACTGCTCGAACCTGACCAGCACAGCCTCCTGTATCGACGACTGTATGGAGGGATGCTTCTGCATTGTTGGTTTTGTGAGGGACGACAATGGCACCTGCGTTAGCGCTGATCAGTGTGGTGAGTTGGGGATCAGGCTGGTTGGGGATCGATGTGGTGAATTGGGGATTCATGTGGTGAGTTGGAGATCAGAGTGGTGACTTGGGAATCAGTGAGGTAATTTGGGGATCAGTATAGTCAGCTGTGGATCAGTGTGGTGAGTTGGGGATCAGTGTGGGGAGTTGGAAATCAGTGAAGTGACTTGGACCTGGGTATGTCCTAAAACTACAACCAGAAACACCGGACGATGGGCAGCAGCGTCCTCTCCGTTAACAGTGGTGAACATTCTGCGATCCCAAAGCCGCCTGCCATGCGTGGGGATTATGGCAACACAAGTATTAAGGGGGAGGCCTTTGACCAGCAGTGGACGTT
The DNA here is from genome assembly GCA_905404285.2 of Erannis defoliaria. NCBI lineage: Eukaryota > Metazoa > Arthropoda > Insecta > Lepidoptera > Geometridae > Erannis > Erannis defoliaria. The sequence continues at coordinate 15,589,168 of FR990084.1, forward strand.
TTCTGGCTGATGTGTGTGTGTGAAGTGACTTGGGGAATAATATGGTCAGTTGTGGATCCGTGTGGTAAGTTGGGGATCAGTGTGGTGAGTTGGGCTTTAATCATTATTTTATCATATCAGCTGCGATCTCCTCGCCTCGCCGTGGCCGTGGCGTTTCATATCAACATTGAACAAATACCTAACAATTGTTTACGCTTTATTCATCACCTTCACTTTTTCCTTAGCACCGTGCAAAGAAAATGTAATAATCATAGTGCAGGACTTCTGCAGAAATTGCCAAATGGTAGAACTAACATTTTCTAGGGGAGGATAGAGATTTTGTTCCGAAAATACGATAGTGGCTCTCTCACTTATCTCAACAAATAAATTGGTGGTAATCATATAATTAGTGATGCACACAGTGACAAATTCCTCTGTTGTATAAAAATGCTGTGTTACTTATAGAAATGCATTGTAATGTAAAACTACAAGTTCGGATCGCATTCGCAAAGACATTTATTTTTAAGAATGGTCAAGTCAACCGTGGTCGTAACGTTCGTTTTTGTGATGATTATCACATATTGTGATACCATGGTTAAAATTCAAAGTAAGTTAATAAAATAAAATGTCGCGGGTCCCTAATAATTCACATTAAAAAAATCATCCAAATTTTTGTAGTGGTAGGACTCTACTGCAGAGTCCGCCTGGGGAAGTACCACACCTTTGCCAGTTATTCAACCGCCAAGCAGTAGTGTGCAAGCATTACTGTGTTCCGGTTTGAAGGGCAATGTTACCAGAGAAATTACTGGGTATGAAGAGATTTAACATCTAATATCTCAGGGTGACGAGCGCAGTGCAGTGCGGCGCAGAATTGTGTTCGCAAGTTCACAATTCTGGCACTGCTACTACTGTTAGTGGCAGGCGTGATGCTTACTACCAGGCGAACGTCTTGCTCGTCTCGTCACTCGAAGGTATAAAAAAAAAAAAAAAAACGCTTCAAGTCCTAATTATCAGTCATCCTAATGGTAAATCTAGATAATATTACTACACATACCATCACTGCTACTAATATTCATTTTATATAACATTTAAAAGCCATACAATTTTAAATCCTAACTATATCTAATACTACAGTAAATGAATATAACAGCTACTCATGAACATTATAAAATCATTCACATTAACTCCTACAGTCTTGATTTAATTTTATACAATATATTTAATGCTTACAAAACCCCATGAAGCTATTTATTTACCTCTAACTAGTAGGTCTCAGAAATATAGGGAAAAATAAATTTTATCCAGTTATTTTGATTTAAAATCCAAACCACTAAACTGATTTACTACCACTGAATTATGATACTACCAAACAAAAAAAGAATCATCAAAATCGATTCATAATTGGCGAAGTAATCACGTTACAAACATACAGTCAAATTGAGAATCTCCTTTTTTGAGGTCGGTTAAAAATTAGCTCTAGAATGTAAGCTAGATTAGATAGAAAAATCAATTTTCGAGCAAACGACGTCTTATTTTCCTCATTACTTAGCTCTCCGATAGTGTAAAGATTAAGAGTGCGCGGCTCTCATAAGCCTGGTTTAAAGGGTTTCTTCTAATCGCTCTAGAAATGAAAGCTTCACAGTGGTGAAAACCAGGATTTAAGGTCCTATAACTATGCCCAATAAAACCTCAAAAAATCAGGTCCGTAGGATTTTTTAATAAATTCCCATACTAACGAAAGTTTATTTCCCGGAGGAGCAGGCTTTACTATTTGTGTTCGGACACCACAAGCCGTGGTAGGGGCGAAACTAGCCGCAGTAGCCTTCCGCCTCCTTCCTTTTTTGCTGCAACCGACCGCATCATCATCATCAGCCCGGAGACGTCCACTGCTGAACGAAGGCCTCCCCCTTAGACCGCCACACTGTACGACAACCTGCCATTTGCATCCACCAGTTGCCCGCGACCTTTACAACGTCGTCGGTCTACCTAGTGGGAGGCCTTCCTACGCTGCGTCTTCCGGTTCGCGGTCGCCACTCAAGAACCTTTCTTCCCCATCGGTTGTCAGGTCTTCGAGCGATGTGGCCTGCCCATTTCCACTTCAACTTGCAAACCTTGTGAGCTATGTCGGTAACTTTGGTTCTTTGGCGAATATCCACGTTCCGGATTTTATCGCGCAAAGTAACTCCGAGCATAGCTCTCTCCATTGCCCGTTGTGTGACTCTGAGTTTCTCCAAAAGGCCAGCAGTAAACCACGTTTCAGTTCCATATAGCTTTATAAATATATTATAATAATATTCGAAAATAGTGGCACAAATTAGCCGACCGCATTTATAATAAAAAAGTTTTGTTAAAACCGCCCCAGGAGTCACCCCTGCTTGCCCGGAGGACCAAGAGGTCAATGACTGTGGATCAGAATGCCCTCTCACTTGTGCAGAGCCGACTCCGCAGCCCTGTGATAAAATTTGTGTGCGTGGATGCTTCTGCTTGCCATCGCTGATTCTCGATGAAAGCAGCGGCAAATGTGTAGCACCAGAGGATTGTCCTATTGGTAAATAGATTTTACGTTTTTAAGGATGCTAATAAAAAAAACACGTTCAGTCGTAACACTTTTTTGACGGTTTTTTAATAATTTGTGTTTTCCCAAAAAATATATTTGTAAGTATCTGTAAGATGTGAGAAGTGAACTCACTTTTTTGTAATCTTTCTATAAATTTTAGATAATAAGATTAAAAAAATTGCCGAAATACCTCTATTTTTACACATCACAACAATTTTAATCATTCAATTACTCCAAATTTAACAAGAAAATTTACTCACTTATAAATAATAGTTTGTCACGAAAAACGCTAATAGTTTTGAAAAATAGTTATTTATGATACTAGTGCGGTAAGTTGGTTTTTACAAACGAGTAGACGAATGTAAGGTTTACCCTTACCATAGTCACCAGTTTGTTAAAACCAATTCCGCACGTGTGCCATACAACGTTTTACAACACATTTGCGAGAAAACAGATAACAGAATTACAACATATCATGAAACAAACTTTATTATTTTGTTTATAATAAGTTGATAATTTTGACAAGTCACAGTACAGATGAGGAAGTGTTTAAACGGTAATGAACCTATTCGATTATTATCCTCGTAAAACTTGGATTCGATTTCGAATATTTGAAAACTGTTATTTTGTACAAAATAATAATTAATTAATTAATATAACTATAATCCCTTAACGACTCATGTCTCCGCAGATCAGAATGACGGTGATGAGAAAACTAATACCTGAAAATGAATCTCGTGTGGCAATACAATATATTTTACCCAAAAATTTGTAAAAAGAGCAAAAAAACGTAAATAACATTTTCATCATCATCATCAGCCCGGAGACGTCCACGGCTGAACGAAAACAAAGAAAAAAATAATGCATAAATACTTGACTCTGGCACGCACAAATTGCGATGCCATAATCCTCATATGAGAAAAAAGAAAAAAACTTCGTTTTAAAGTTCGTCTTCGTTAAAACGTTTCTAATATGAGTGGCCTTTCATGTTTTTTCCAAAATTCTGACGAAACTTGTAGTAAAGTTGCCACGACTTTACTATGGCATGACTGCACTTGACTGTGCAACCTTATCTATTAATGTATCGGATGGGAGACAATCTGACTCTTAAGTCTGGTACATATTGACTACGGGTAAGTACTCAACAACCTACAACTTACCACGGGGAGGTATCTTTCTGGCCTATCTCTCCGATCCACAACTCACCACTCTCTTTGTGTTACTCATCGCCTATCCTCAACTAACCATGCGTAAGTGCTCTATCTTCCTAGATACACAACTTACTGCATATATTGACTTACTGTCTACGCTGTAAGAAGTTCTCTTTGGTAAGCCTTCTGCCGTCTGCGGTAGCGGCCAACAATATGGGCTGATTGCTGGGATGAAATATAGGGTAGATCCCCGATCGTAACTCGAAAACGGCACTTTGAAAACAAGGCATAAATAGCGTAATAAGCCTTGTGTTGCACTCAGTCGCGTGTGACCATGTTATGCTACGCTGCCTAATGTTTTACACGCTCATGGTTTACAACGCTATTACAGGTTCATTATTAAAATGAAACAATATCCGCTTGTGGACTATTTTTATATTAGTTGGAGAAATATAATATATGTATAAGTAGGTAAGCATTGGCGCGGAGACAATGTTGAGGCTTGATTTTCATAGAGAGTGTGTATCTATAGTATTTTTGATTTAAAGCTGATTGGCTAAAACCTAATACTGCGACAGTGCTTCCCACATTGCCGCGGCTTGTGGTGGTGGACGCGGCAAACTTATCAAAGTCTGGACACAATCCAAATACTCAAACCCACTACCAGTCGGCAGCGTACCCAGCATGCTGGCGGCATTGCCACGTAGAACGGTGATGCTTATGCGTTGGGCCAAATAAATGCCAGCATTGTTATCTCCCATATTCATATTTTATTAATTCATAGGTAGTCTGGGCAACCAGTACTTAGGTTTATTTGTTTGATGATTGTCTTATTAGCTCAGTTGGTAGTTGGCCACCAAAACAAACATTTATGACTGTGACTGTAACGAACATAGATGTTTGTTTTGTGTTTGGGTGTTGTATATGTAGGTATTATAAGTATGTGACATCCTGACAGCCTCATAGCTCAGTTGGTAGCATATCTGCCTTCAGAGCTGTAGGGCGTGGGTTCGATCCCCACCCAGGACAAAAATGTTTGTGACGTACATCGATGTTTGTTCTGTGTCTGGGTGTAGTATGTATTATAAGTATGTATTTAAACGGAAAAAATAATTATATAATTATATAAGTATTCTAAAAGCTTTGCTTAGTATGGGGCTAGATGGCGCGGTGTGTAATAAATGCCCCCCCCCCCCCCCCCCCCCCCATATTTATTATTTATGTATTTCCATAAAAAAGTAAGCTTCTATTTATTCTATCAGCTATGTGACTTCTGGTTCCCAAACAAGCAGTGGCGGTCTTACACATTTGCCGCCAGTAGGCTATAAAATTTTTGCCGTACGTAGGTAATTACCAACCTATATCGATACCTAGTACTCAATAAATTATATTTTTTATCAGTGAAATTGTAACTTATGATTTGTACACTATTGTCATACTTGTATACCATCTTTTCCTCGTAATTGGCATGATTGTGAACTAGGGGATCGATGTGTCAGTTCGTAGATTATTTATATAACCCAACGATTCGCAGCCAAAAAAATTGTTCTTTTAGTGTACATGTTGGCCCCAAATTTGCCGCCCCTAAAATATGCCGCCCTAGGCTCCAGCCTACTCAGCCTGCTGGTAAATCCGCCACTGTAAACAAGCTTTACTTAGCTTGGGACTAGATGGCGCCATGTGACATGTTCACCAATATTTATTATTATTTATTTGTATTTATTAAATATTCTTATACTATTTATTAAAACAGGGCTAACCTAAGAATAAATATCACTAAAGGTCTTTTACTTTTCAGGGCCCTGTCTGAATGAAAACGAGATCTACGATAGCTGTAGCGGCGCATGCGAGCCATCCTGTTTCGATCCAGAGCCTATTTGCAATAAGGTCCACTTTGACTTACATATACTGAAGTTTTTTTTACATTAGTATTAATTTAGACCTGGATTTGTCCTAAAACTGCATTCAGAGCCACTGAAGGACAGGAAGCAGCGACCTCTCGGTTAACGGTGGTGAGCATTCTGAGATCTCCAAGCCGCCTGTCAAGCGGTCCCCTTATAAATGGAGTTCGGCAATTCGGCAATTGGACTGTTCTGGCTGATGATGATGATTAATTTATTTAAAAAGCCGTGGTAGGCTAACGGGAAGATAGCTAGACTTGGAATCTTGAGGTCTTGGGTTCAAGTCCCGGTACCGTAACAAAGAGATTTTCACACCAATGGTATTTAGGTGAAGGAAAACACCGTAAATAAACGTGCACACGTCCGGAGAAGAAATTTAATTGCGTATGTTAATCTAGTATCCGCGACTGGGCCAGCGTGGTGGACATAGCCCAATCACCATCGAGGATAGGCCTAAGACCATTAGTGGACTGTTGTATTAGTCTTGCGTTCGTCATCATCACGCCTGATGATAAGTGTAGATACGGTCTAAGATAGAAACCAATTCACTCGCGACTTGCAGACGCAAAACCAAGCTTAATCTCGTTTTTTTGCCCTGGTTTCAAAAAAACCCACTCAAGAAGTTTAGTAGTTTGAACATGAAAGTGGAATCAAACGTCATAATTATTTTAATGTTTTACTGTTTTTGTTACAAAGAAGATTAAAATATTTAGGGTTTTTTATGCTATCGATGTCGAGACGAGCAAGACGTTCACCTGGTTGTAAGTATCACTCCTGCCTATAACAGTAGCAGTGACAGAACTGTTAACTTGCGAACACATTCCTGCGCCGCACTGTACTGCACTCATCACCCTGAGATATTAGATGTTAAATCTCTTCATACCCAGTAATTACTCTGGTAACATTGCCCTTAATTCAAACTGAAACACAGTTTGCTTGCACACTACCGCTTGGCGGTTGAATAATAGGGTAGATGACTGATTTTTATATCGTTGAAACCAATAGCTTTGATGAAGAATTTAAGTAAATGTATGTTTATTGAAAAAATAATTTAAATCGGTTAATAATGCTCTGATATATGAGCGTTTAAAGTTTTTGTTAGAGACAGCTCTGTCCCTTTCCAACAAAACAAAAAATGACGTCACGCCTTACTTGTCAGAATATAATTTATATGGCGTACAGATAAGTGACGTCACGATTTGCTGTTTCGCCTTTCTGTCTAGGCATGATATTAAAATGCTTATAAGCTGCTTATTTTTGATCAGATTTTCATTTTGTTTTCATTAATCAGCTATATTTATGGGCCACATTTTAATAGGACAATAAAAAAAACTAGCCATCTAGCCTATTGACAAAGGTGTGATACTTCCCCAGGCGGACTCTGCAATAGAGTCCTACTACTACAATGAATTGAATCTTTTCTGTCGTATACTTACCTAGCAACAATATTTCGTATTTTGTTCAGATCTGCATGGGCGGCTGTATATGCGAGGCTGGTCTGCTGCGGAACGATGCCGGGGAGTGCGTGAGCGTGGACAAGTGTCCATCAAATGGGACCAACGTCAACCTCCTGGCGAAGTACTTGAACGCTATCGATAAGATCTTACGCGAACCTTTAAAAGAGCTCAGGAAATAAGACATTATGTGATCGCTCGTCGTGAGACTGGTGAAAAATGCTACATAATTTAAATTAATTTAGAGATAAAAAAAAAATGTTTTAACAAATAATTAAAGATACTAGGTAACAGGCAGAATAAAGAGGAGCCTGTTGTCTGCTATCGGATATCATTATAATAGTGTTAGAAAATAGAAATCAGTGACAAAATTAAATACTTAGTTTCCAGTTATATAGGAATTTTATTTTGAACATCCACAAATTGGTAACCTGAAACGTTGAAAACTAACACCATAAAAATGTGACATGTAAATCAGTGTGGTGAAACGTAGCTGTACTATTAGTAGGGTAACCTAGGTACACTAGGTACTACCGGAAGAGAATCCTACGTAGTTGCAAAGAATGTAACTACACGCAGGGGCTGTAATATCGATATTTCTATGGTATCGATATCGCAATATCGATATAAATACTGATTATTGGGTATCTGTTTATCGGTATTGATACTGATACTTTATTTTAATACATCAATGACACCGATACTTAATTCAATACATTGATTTAAATTTGTTTTCATTAAATTTCAAATCAAAAGTTCTATAAACATGGTATTGTCTGTTGCGCCCTATTTATAATATTTTTTTAAATATTTTATTATTTACACGGACAAACAAAACGTCTTGAGGGGCCAGCCACGCTCAGATAAAGAGAATCCGCGCGCTACGGGTGCTGTTGCCACTCCGCACCACAGAGCCACAGAAGAAATTATAGTACTGCGCAGAGCCGAGAAATCTGGCAATGTCGCCGCCACGCCATATCGGTATAGAGTAACGATAAAATGATCGATACCTTTATACCAATATTTGAAAAAAGTGGTATATGTATACGATATGTTTTAGAAGTATCGGTACAGTTATCGATATTTTTCATTTATCGATATCGGTCCCTGCCTACACACGACGCACGCTGTTGCGAAAATATTATGACTGGCTCATTACCGAAAATTCGACGTGTCGAAACCAACAGATCGATAGAGACTATAGTTAAACGAAGCTTAAACTTTTCGCTAAATGCTTAGCACATTACCTTCACGCAGGCGGCCTAGTGGTACAAATTTCTCATTGCCTTGTATGAACTAGGCCAAAATGTCATAATGCCTTTGAATGAAAGGTATTTGTACCAAAAGTTTCCATAACTTTATTTACTTACGTTTATGTGTTATTTTTGAGCTTAGATCAAGGAACTCGAAAACGCCACGTAGGTTGATGAAATATTGTCCGTGTAAATGAGCGCATGTGTGCGCACTGAGTGGATGTATGTGTGCTATTTAATCCTTAGATGTAATTTTTTTTTGGTGTGTGCAATAAAGAGTTAATCTATCGATCTACTTACTTATACAGTATTATTACAACTACTTTCTCAAGTCCTGCAACATTTTTCAGCGTAAGATTGGTCGTAGTTGGTTGGTAGTTGGTAAGTACCTAGTCCACGACGCGTGACTCTACATGGCTTGGTAGAGTTGGTATAACATTATATAAACATTCTACTAACGGTCTTTGCTACGACAAATGATAATAAATACATGGATTATTATAATCGCTTTTATTTAAAATATAAATTAGGCTAAGTAGGTATATTACAAGTAATAATATTTTTAACATAATTTCATAACAACACACATTTCATTATTTTTATTTCATATTTTTTTTCATTTCATTTCATATTTTTTTTAAAATCATTATTTGTTTTCAGAATTTACTAATAAATTGCTTTCAGGTTTAATTGACTTTTTGTTTCAGGTTTAATTGATTTTTTGTTTCAGGTTAGGTTCAATTTCAATTAACGTTGATAGAACCAATAGTTGTAGTTGATAGAGCGAAAGAACCAATTCACGCGTCCGGATAGAAGGAGTGCGAGATACCTGGACTTTGAACTTATAAAAACCATCCAATAACAATCGTTCATATTACCTTACCTTTCTATCAACTCATCAACTGATCACGTGATAAATAGGCCTACTTTTTCCTGCCTTTTGCCGACGGATATTGATTGTACTCAATTATCGTTTGTGCATTTGAATATGTCACTCCAGCGTACTCCTCCAACTACTACAGATAAAAATTCTGGCTCGAATACACGCATGACTTCCCTCAGCGATTCTGAAGACCGAATCAAGTTGCGGAAGGCCAGAGACAAGAGAAAAAGAGATGAAAGCGATTTAGGGTTATGTATGGCCGAGATGAGACAGATGTTTGAAGAGTGGCAAGAGAAACAGGAAGAGAAATTTACGGTTTTCCAACATATTATGGATGAATTCAAAGAAAATTGCAACCAATTTAAAGCGTCTTTTACATTTATTGTTGGCCAATACGAAGATTTGAAAGTAAAATGTGAATGCTTGCAAAAAGAGAAAGACTTGCTCGCTGCTCGCACCGAGTCGCTGGAAATTGAAGTTGAAAAGCTCCGTCTTCGCTCACTTGCGTCTAGCATTGAGATAAGAAATGTACCTACTTTTAAAGACAAGCCTGAGACCAAAGATTACCTTCTCGGTTTGATTATTAAGGCAGGGAAAACTTTTGACTTTGACCTCCAACCTACTGACATCAAGGACATATACCGCACTAATGCCAAACCTGGCGTCAATAAGCCTATTATTGCTGTGTTCTCTAGTGTCATAACAAAAGAGAAATTTATTGATTCCTCAAAAAACTATAACAAAAGATTCCCGGCCGATAGGCTCCACACTTCTAATTTACAGCTGAATTGTCCGAAAGCGGCGGTCTACATCTCCGAAGTCCTTTCTCCAAGAGTAAAAAAACTCCATTATTTGTCAAGAGAATTTGCGAAAACTCACCGTTATTCATATTGCTGGGTGGCCCACGGACGAGTTTATCTTCGCGAGAAAGATAACTTGCCCGCGGTCCGCGTAAACAGCGAAAAAGACTTGGCTAACCTTCTTATAAACAAGTGACTAATTTACTTTGCCCTTTTTTGTCAATTTTTATGCACGTTAATAATACATAGTAATGATCTGCATGCTACTTATTTTAGTATCACTACACTAAAAAATAATAATTATATCTATAATATATACTTGAATTTACACCGTACTATCACAACACATTATATTACTAATTATATAAGCTATTTATTATCACGTCATTATTTACTAAAATCTAAATCATTATACGCAAATACTGCTACAAAAATACACGTTACGTCACTGAATTTTCACATATTAATTTATCAATACATCCGTTGCACCTGGCCGCGACGAACTAACTGCCCTAAGATAATAAGCGGTGAGCATAGAAACAAATACAATACTGCTTATCAATCCTGTCTGCTCAAAACCATAATAATAAAATCAATTGCTATAAGGCCCTCGTTCCTTCTAAGGAAAAGATATACAAGTTACGTCATCGTTCCTAAACCAACTGTTTATGGATAACATAATTGATGAAGTAGATTCTGTTAGTGTCTCTAATTCTTTCATGTGTACTCCAGAGCAATGTAAGAAATTAATAAGCGATTATCACCAACACAGGTCCCTAAAAATATTCCACTTAAACATACGTAGTATTAGCTGCAACATTAATGAAGCTCAAATATTTTTAGCTAGAATTAAATGTGAATGCGATATACTTGTTTTCACGGAATGCTGGCTGAGTGTGACACCTAGTACTCCTATAATTGACGGATATAATAGCCATCGATCTGGATATAGAAATCAGAATGATGGCGTAGTGGTATATGTAAAATCTAATATTGAGGGCACTATCACAGAACATTTAATGACTCATGCTAGCTGTTTATTGTTCACATATGCTAACAAAATAGCAGTAATTGCAATATATCGGTCCCCAACCGAAAAAAATCTTGATCCTTTCTTAGATAGTCTGAATGAACTACTGAACTCGTTATCATCTTTTCAAACTGTTACTATCATAGGAGATATAAACTTAAATATCCTGCCTGGTAATAAAGATAAGTTTTCTGATCTGTATCTAAACATTATCACTTCTCATGGTATGCTGCCTGCGCACATGTTTCCGACCCGCGATGCGTCCTGTTTGGATCATGTTATACTTCGTACTCACAAACAAGCTAGCACTTTTGTTTTACCAAACACAGTAACTGATCATGCCGCAAATTTATTATGCTGTGACTTTGTTGGACGGACAAACTATAAACACTTTACCTCTACACAAATAGATTATTCCTCGGTAGTCGAACAGATCAGAAAAACAAGCTTTAGCCATATTTTTGAACTACAAGATGCGAACCTTGCGATGGAAACTCTGATCAACGCCATCTCATCTATTATATTAAAAAACAAAAAAGCAGTCACGGTTTCTAGGCGAAAATTTACTATTAAGCCTTGGATCACACCTGGCCTTCTGAAGTACATAAGAAACCGTGACAAATTACACATAAATTATAAATTAGACCCTAACAATAATATAAAGAAAATAACGTACTTACGATACAGAAATTTTTGCAATAAATTACTTAAGCGCTTGAAGAACCAATTTGAACATAGTGAGTTTCAGAAGGCCAGGGGAAACCCAAAACAGACATGGAAAATTATTAAAAAAATTGCAAATATTCAACAGGCTCCAAATTCTGCCAACCCACTTATTGATCTGAACGAAATCCCCAAAATATCCACAAATAAAGTCAATGACTATTTTGTAGGAATAGGACAAGAGTTGGCAAACAAAATTATTAACAGTAGCAACGTAGGTAATATAGAACAGGACTTTAGATCAGGTGAATCCCCAAATTACGAAACTATGGCAGTTTTTGAAACTGACTGTGCTGAGGTGGACCGTATTATAAGAGGATTGCGCAGAGACTGTGCCATTGGCTGGGATGGAATTCCATCCAGTCTTCTCAAAGATGCAAGCGATGTCCTTGTACCTCCGATGACTTACATATTTAATCTGTGCATCAGCACTGGGACCTTTCCAAAGTCTCTAAAGAAAGCCCTTGTTCTTCCTGTCTTCAAGAGCGGTAACAGAGACAGTGTTATGAACTATAGACCAATTTCCATTTTAAGCTCACTCTCCAAAGTTCTTGAAAAGCTCTTAAATATTAGACTTCTAAAACATTTAAATAAACATAAAATTTTATCAGATAAACAATTTGGATTTCCTAAAGGATTTTCTACTGAGGATGCAGTCCTAAACCTCACCAGCATTATAGTACGTCATTTTGAAGCTATGACTAAGAATATAGGTATCTTTCTTGACCTCTCAAAAGCTTTTGACACTGTCTCTGTACCAAAGTTGCTTTTGAAGTTGGATAAACTGGGCATTCGTGGGCTTGCTCTGGATATTTTCCGTAGCTACCTCTCAGACCGTGCGCAGTGTGTTAGGATTGATGACCACTTAAGTGACGACAGGTCCCTAACGTTTGGGGTCCCACAGGGCAGTATTTTAGGACCTATACTCTTTATTATATATATAAATGAGCTTTGTCTTTCTCAAATCCCTTTTTGTGAAATAATCACATATGCAGATGACACAGCCTTAATAGTGAGTGGTAAAACCTGGTGTGAGGTAAAAAAGAATGCGGAGGTAGCCCTAAGATTTGTCATGCGCTGGCTTTCTTCTAATCTCCTTACATTGAACACATCAAAAACGAAGTACATGACCTTCTCCACAAATTTAAAATCCCAACCTGACCTCAGAACTTTTTCAATTATAGCTCACAAATGTCAAACACAATCCAATGATGCTTGTGCGTGCTTACCTTTAAACAGGACTAACAATATCAAGTATTTAGGAGTATATATTGACTGTAACTTACGCTGGAACTCACAAATAGACAACCTTGTAACTCGAACAAAACGATTAATTTATATTTTCAAACATCTACGATCTTCGGCAGACATTGTAACCCTCAAAATAGTTTACTACTCACTTGCTCAATCAATACTCTCATACTGTGACGCTGCCTGAGGTGGTGCCTGCCCCACTAGCCTACTATCTCTAGAGCGAGCACAGCGAGCAATTTTAAAAGTCATGCTAAAAAGGCCAATCCGATATCAAACTAACACTTTATACAAAGATGCAGATGTTTTAACTGTAAGGCAACTATTTATATTACACACTATTATTAGGAGACACAAACAATTGCCGTATAATCCTGAAAATGATAGCCTGCGTAGAAGATCCAGAGTCTGTGCTAGTGTAATGTGCCGTACGGAGCTAGCTAGAAGACACTTTGAAGCTGTTGCAAATTCACTTTATAATAAAATCAATAAAATAATTAATATATATCCCCTTCCTTCAATTAAAGTTAAAATAGCAGTAACAACATTCTTGAAAACTTTACACTATAAAGAAACAGAACATCTTATGAAACGATTGGGGTAAGTAACTAAACATAACACACATAAACACATAAATATAATACATATTGAAATTTATTGAGTACCACTGCAAAGCTTACATATTATTATTATAAAAAAAATTATGGGTTATAGTCTACAATAGTAAAAAAAAAAAGTAAATTCTCGTCAAATAAGCCATGCGTATAATTAATTAGCATACATTTATATATATTTATATTATTAATTTATTTATATTTTTAATTATCTTTTTATTGTACTGCATGCTTATATTTACTAAGTGTCCAAGTCATGTATAATAATGAAACTGTGATGATTATTGTGAATTTTTGAATTTATCAACGCCTACTTAGTACTCTCGCTAATTAGTGTTTTTGGTATACGAGTATATATCTTTTTTTGGTTTAAATCAATTCAATCAACCTTCTGTTATATTTCACTATGTCTAAGAACTTCCAACGGGGGGCTCTGGCGCTCGTAGCACAGTTTTATTACTAGTACGGGTGCCAGCCAGTTCCACAAATCCCATGCAATTTAACAATAGATATTACTACATTTAGCTCTTACTTACATAATGTTCCAAATTAATTGTTATTGTCTAGTTCTTAAGTTTTGGTCAATAAACTTTTATTATTATTATTATTATTATAGTTACAGTAGGTTTTAGTGTGTCCCTTCATCCTATAAGTACTCGAAACGATATTACAGCGGAAAAACACTAGAAATTAAAACAAATTTTGGTAACATAATTTCAGCCATGTACAGGGTTAGTTCTTATCAGTTAGCATCCTTTTAAGGGCATATTCTGTACATCTAAACAAACAAACAAGTTTTACTATGGGTAAAGGTCTAAGGCTAAGGTCGATGAACTTTTTGTATGGAACAGCTGATAATTTTTTCGCGATTTCAGTGTTGGCCCCATAGTAAAAGTTGTTTGTTTTGATGTTCAGAATACGCCATTAAAAAGATGCTAACTGATTAGAACTAACCCTGTATATGTTGAAAGCCTGGACCTGCATGGGTAGATCCTTAAACTGTAACCAGACCCACTGGAGGACGGGGAGCAGCGTTCTTTTGGTTAACGGTGGTGACCATTCTGCGATCCCCAAGCCGCCTGCCAAGCGTGGGGATTATGGCAACACCCCTCTATTAAGGGGGCGGCCTTCGTCCAGCAGTGGACGTTTTACGAGTATGGCTGATGACATGACGTGACGTATGTTGAAAGCAGTAAAATGATCGTGAAACCATTGTCTTGCAGTAGGAGTCCAGCGTATGTAATATATATAACGTTAACGTAACGTAACGTGATAACGTAATACAAACTGGAATATCTTGTCGAACGGAAATTTAAACTCCTTTTTAGGGTTCCTTACCCAAAGGCTGTTCAACTGTACCCAAAGACAAACAGAGACTGTTTGTCTATAAATTATGTTAGTTCGTCTGTTTTAGATCTATAACGACGTATATCTCGTAAATAATAATAGCTGTAATAGTATAACTATGACTATGACTATGTCGCCGCTTGTTTTCATAGAATATTCGTTAGATACTGTCGTGGATTTCCTTTGTACTTGTGGTGGTACGGAACCCTCGTTATCTGAGTCGCAAGTACTCGTATTGACGTCTTTATTTTTATTTTCTTTTCCTTTATTGTATTTCAATTTGACAATAGATAAACTTCATCGATGCCAGTTTCGTATTTGCAAAAGCTACAGCGATTCGTCAAATAAATCAGCTATACCGACAACATTAGTAGTTTTGTAGTGGTAGGACTCTACTGCGGAGTCCGCCTGGGGAAGTACCATACCTTTGCCAGTTATTCAACCACCAAGCAGTAGTGTGCAAGTAAATTACTGGGTATGAAGAAATTTAACATCTAATATTTCAGGGTGACGAGCGCAGTGCAGTGCGGCGCAGGATTGTGTTCGCAAGTTCACAATTCTAGCACTGCTACTATTAGTGGCAGGTGTGACGCTTACCACCAGGCGAACGCCTTGCTCGTCTCGTCACTTGATAGTAAAAAAAAACACTTCAAATTTAGCGACAAATTTGGCTAAATATTATTATCTGCAGTACTCGTGCTGCAAGTCATTTAGCCTGAGGTTTATGAGGTAGAGGGGGTCAAATGCCCCCCCCCCCCCCAAATAAACCCCCCCCCCCTCCCCCCGATTATACTACCAGGTAAAAAAGGTTACTCTGTGCTATCCTTCACAGAGCTTTGTTTTTTCTTAAATGAAAAAGCGCTTGTACGTAAGAAAATTGTCGGAGAGAGCAGAGCATAATACCTAATATGTTTTATAAGGCATAGGAGCTGAGGCAATCAAGACAGTGGCGGCGCCAATAACTTATATTATACTACGTACCAGGAAAGTTGTCTCGACGTTTAATGTAAAAAGGATTTTGAACCTTATCCAAACAAAGTAACTTTCTTTTTTAATTCAAATTAGGTTTATGGTGAAACGGTCGCGAGAGACTGTCTTTTCAGCCGCCTTGTCCCTTTCACACAGCTACTAACATATAATTAAAGTTAGAAACAAAATGTTCATTGCGAATTACGTAATTCAACTAAAAAGCCACTAGGCTCGTTTATCTAAACCAATTTAAATGAATTAGCTTAATTTCTCACTAAATTACCTACTAATCATTGCTAAATTATACAAAAAAGTGTCTCTTACATTCTGATAAAAAAAATTGAAAGATAGAAGTGATGTGATGGCAATTTATACTGGTAACTCATTTCATCCAAATGAAATAAAAAAAATAAGTTTCTTGGCCGGCGCGCATAATGGAGAGAGGAGAGTGAGATATAACATAACCGTGTGCGGCGGCGGCGGCGCGGTGGTGGCGCCGGCATATGACTTGCTTATCTTCTGTCTCGCTTCCCGCCGTCACGTCGGCGTGGCGACTTGACTCGGCCAGCTCCGCCGCTGCCGCCGTATTCTACGAGTAACCTTACGTAGGTTACTACAGAGTTACTCCCTACAATTCTACATAACTACCTACAATTTTGGGTCGTGGTTTGGTTTTTTGTTGTACAGTTTTACATAATGTATCATTCCTATCGGCAGCTTTCCTTTGCGTGGAAAAGTGCAGGCCGGTTTCCAACAGTATAGCCGTACGTGTGAATAATCTATTTTGAACTATATTTTCAAGCGCAAATGGCAAAGTATTGCTTGTTAAGCATTCTTAGCAATCCACGCATCAACTGATGAACAAGATGGCGCACGGGCGGCCAGCCGGCCGCGATTTGCCGCGAAATCGATCGACCCAAGATTTTAGCGCGTGAAGTATTTTTGCCATCGGTAGATTGAAGTTTCCCGCGCTATTCAAATTGGTCTACTGCGCAGGTTCATCGGGAGGAAGTATTCGTTGTCTAGTCTGTTGCTGGGTCTGCGGAAGCTGAATCGGTGGAACAGTTCGTGCCGTCGCAAAACTTTAAGTTCCCTAAGAATGCCTGCGGCTGCTCTTGCGTTCTGGATTGGTTCTCCAAGTTTAAGTGGCTGCACTACGATCAAACCAACGACAGCGTTCGATGCTTCACTTGCATCCAAGCCCGTCGCCTTGGGAGGTCCGGCACCACGCGAGGTTACGAAGAAGCATTTATCAGCGAGGGAGTTCGAAACTGGCGGAAGACTTTGGAGAAACTGCAAAAACATGATTCTTGTCATTTCCACCGTGAATCCACCGATTATGTTTGTCAAGTATTGAAAAGGGAGTCATTGGCAGTTCACCTTAGTACGCAACTGAAACAAGAACAGCATTCTGCGCGTGTCGCCATGCGCACTATCATTAGCTCCATTCGCTATCTTACACGTTCTGGCCAGGTATTGCAGGGATCGACTGCTAATACGGGAAACTTAATGGATCTTTTACATGAAAGAGCTCTTGACTGTCCCTATTTAGCCAATTGGATTAACCGTCGGGACAAATGGGTTAGTCATGATATCCAAGATGAAATCATTCAAATAATGACTCACCAAGTGCAACGTAAACTTATTCGTGATATAAACAGCAGTCCTTTTTTTGGTCTTATGACTGATGGCACCACTGATAGAATTGGGAATGAGCAGTTCTCTACCTGTTTTCGTTACGTAGAATTAGACACTTTGCAACCAAAGGAAATTTTCATGGGCTTGTATAATGCCGATGATGGTACTGCTAAAACGCTTCACAAAACAGTGAGTGATGTCATGCTACGGTCTTCACTACCGATTCAAAATCTTAGGGGGCACTGTTTTGACGGCGCAGCAGCTATGTCTGGTCGCCTTAATGGATCGCAAAAGCTTTTATCAGATACACAGCCGAAGTCAATATTTGTGCACTGCTCCAACCTTCTATTACTCTGTGGCTCCAACTCGACTTAGTCATTCAGGAAGTCGCTAGGAAATGTGAGCTTATTTCCAATTCTATTTGTCTTGTAAAAGACGTTTCAAATGCTATTTTGGAGTTAGCCAAACCAAAGACCATATTTGCTAACATAGTCCTGGAGCCTTGCACTAAAAATGATAATTCATTTCAAAAACCGAACAGGCTAATTGCATTATGCCCTACAAGGTGGTGCGTCCGAGCAAAATCTATGAGGTGCTTTGTAGATAACTATGTTCGAGTTCAGGAAACCCTTAGAGTACTGATAGACGATGACAAGTCTTGTAATATTACTGATGAACGCAGAGCAACACTTCGCGGTTATCACGGAAAAATGGGCGAATTTTCCACCCTGCTTGCACTAAATATTTCCCTTGCCATTTGTGAGCCAGCGGAGCATCTAGCTAAGGCCCTGCAGAGTGTTGATTATACTGCTACTGGGGCGCAACAATCGGCGCGGTCATTGTGGAGTGTGTACAACTCGATGAGTGAACAAGATTTCGATCGTATATGGGCAGCTACGGAAAAGACAAATACCGATCAGAATATGAAACTCACTATGCCTACTATGCCCCGTGCCCGAGCCCCTCCAAAACGCCTCAGTGGCAGAGCTCCAGTAGTGCAGTTGTCGCCTAGGGACAGTCTTCGGCAGAGTTTGTTTTATTTTGTTTTGGTTTTAGATTGGTGCAAAAACGAGTTGGGAAGGATGTTTGAACAGCCTGGGATGATTCGCCTCGCCCACCTCGAATCTCTTCTCCTCAACAGTTCAAAAGAATTATTAGCAGGCGATATCCAGACCGAATTAGGGGTTCACGCAACCGATTTTGATATTGACTCACTAGCAATTCAAATTATGATAGCTAGGAAAGCAATACCTGAAGTAAAGACTGTCCGGGACTACGCAAGAGAACTGGCCGATCTACCCAAAGTATCAAGAGCAATGATCAATCAAGTAGAAAGGTTAGATGTCTTGCTCCTCGCCGTACCAGCTACGTCTACGTCGTGTGAAAGATCACTGAGTGCCCTCCGACGCATCGGAACATTCCTCCGACTACCAATGAAGCAGAGAAGACTAACATCTAGCAATATTGCACGTGCATAGGATAGAAACTTTTGGTTTGGGTTTAAATGAAATTCTTAGGGAATTCGCTTCAAAGACAGCTGAGAGGCGCAATGTCTTTGGAATCGTCCAGTGAATATTTGCAATATAAGGTATTAATAAAATATTTTTATAATTTACCTGATAATTTTATTGACCTAGTCATATCTGCATCGTCTTATAACTGCAGTAAGTTGAACCAGTGAAAGGAAGGGGGTGAACGAAGAAGTTTGCCCCGAGGGAATCCGAGAAAACAATTTAATAGAAATAAATCCTGTCCGGAGGAATCCTGTTTTTATCTATTTCCTTCCTTTCTTCAACATGATTTGAATTTACTACTAAACATTAAGATATCTCTTTGCGCGCTTGGGTGTGTGTGTGTTTGTGTGTGTCTGTGGGAGTGTTTGTGTATGTGTTTTCTGTTCGTGTGTGTGTGTTGGTGGCAGAAAGTACTTGTAGAAGTGTATAGATGTTGGCGTACTCATTGCTCAGTACGAATCCGGGTTATGAAATGTTCTGTATCCTCGTATGTTAATGTAAGTAACCATTTCTGAACTTCTTGCTTTACTTGAGACAATCTTGTAGTTTTCAGTGATGGAAGAGCTCTGAGGGCTTCGTTGTAAATGCGTGGGTGTAAAGAATTTGGATGACGATTTGCAAAAGCAGAGTTTACGCTGCGTACCGGCACTCTGAAAACTCGCCTACTCGCTATTTCTGCATACTGGCTCGAATCCTTGGTGGACTTGTGAATTGCAACTGTAGCTTTATTTATAAATAGTTGCCGTACCGTCATGACTTCGGCTGCTTTATACAGATTAACGGTCGGGAACCTGAAAGGTTTACGTAACATGACTTTCAAGACGGCGCGTTGGGCTCTTTCAAGCCCCAGCATTATAGACTTTGCTGCGCCTCTCCAGGCCAGATTACAGTAACACAGTATGGATTGACAGAGAGACGTATAAACCATAGAGAGCGTCCTTATGTCGCAAGAATAACGTAAACCTTTCATGACATAAATTAGTTTTCTGACGCGTCCTGACAGTTTCGCAATGTGATGCTTGAAAGTAAGTGCCTCGTCTAATTCGACGCCAAGATAACGAATTGTCTACTAGACCTATTCGTTTCTCGAATATAAAAGTAACTTTGTGCGTATCGGTGACGCATTGCTAAATAAAATTGTCAAGTGAATAAACAAAGCATTTAAGGTTAATACACGGTCGGAACTCAACGCAACGTATTAAAAAATTATACTGAAAATCATGACCAAGTCAGTCATTACACTCGTCTTCTTTTTCGTGGTGGTCTTCATATGTGATACAACAGCAAAAGGTAGCTACGTTACATTTACTAATAATTATAGCTTTAGTATTTTTAACCGACTTCAAAAAAGGAGGAGGTTCTATGTTCGACGGTATGTTTTTTTTTTTAGTTTATGTTCACCGATTTCTTCGTCAATTGTGGACCGATTTTGAAATTTCTTTTTTTATTTGAAAGAGTATACTCCCGAGGTGGTCCCATTTGAAGTCGGTTTTTTTTTAAAGTTGCTTGTGTTTTATATTAATCATAACTCATTACATAGAATAAAAATGTTCTTTGAATATTGTTAACCTTAAACTATTCTTTCTTCCTTAGATGATCTTCTTCTTTCTTCCTAAGATGATCATATACCGCGTACTCGTCCACGCAAAAAGAAAAACCTCTTTTGTTTTACCCCTAAATATTGTCCGATTTCAGTAATTCTTTTTTCATGAAACATATTATTTAGTAGGCTTATGCGTCTTACTTTTTCCAGTTTTAAATAACTTTAAAGTTGTAAGCATCTTTACAATCTTTACCATTCATATTTTTGAGTAGAAGCTACAAGTATTCAAAGTCATATTTTATTACAGAACCTAAAAACTTGTATGAAAATAATAAAACGTATAAGCCTAAAATACATCATATTCGAGCGATTGACACCGATAACTACACATTTTGTTATATTTTAGGGGGTCAAAAGAAGTTTGCCACGGAACGTAAACTCTATCAAAAAATGTACCTCTAAATCTCACGCAGAAGCTCTCTTTATCTGGCGATTATGGCGGGTACGGGTGTCGCTGAGACAGCAATATGTTTGCTTAATATCTACAACGCTAAAATAGTGTTCGGTCCTAATCCTCTACATTGGTTTTAAAAGAGCAGTTCTGCAGTGTGATAAGCGGTGTATCTTTTTATTGGAAAAGGAAGAGCTTCCACCCATCAGCCAGAAAACGTCCACTGCTGGACGAAGGCCTCCCCCTTAACGGGAGCTATTGCCATAATCCCCACGCTTGGCAGGCGGCTTGGCGATCGAAGAATGTTCACCACCGTTAAAGGAGAGGGTGCTGCTGCGCGTCCTCCGCTGGTTCTAGATGTAGTTTTAGGACATACCCAGGTCCGGAAAATGGAGAGGTCAGAAAAAGGAGAGCTTGTCCTGTATTATATACATCGTTATTTTTCCAACCGACTTCAAAAAAGGAGTTTCTTAATTCGACTGTTTTTTTTTGTATGTTTGTAACGCCATTACTCCGGCAATTCTGAATTGATTTTGATGATTCTTTTTTTTTGTAGGATACTTCAGAAGTGGTTCCATATAAATTTTATCGAAATCGGTACAGTAGTTTCGTTTTAAAATCAAAATTACTGGAATATATCAATATAACTGGAGAACATGAAGATGTCATCCAGGTAATCAAAATTGAAGTCGGTGGTTTGTTTTAAAAAGCGTAGGTATTATTACTAAGTATCGGAAAAATACACATTGTTATATTTGAAGGCAACCATATATTATATTGTATGGTTCGGAGAACTGTTATCAAAACTGCTTTGTGTTTACGTGGGAAATGTCCACCATATACGGATGGCGCTGGTTGTGTACGTTTCACATCACATCGACAGTGCGGAAGACGCCCACAGTTGGACGAAGGTATCCCCCATAATAGGGATGGTTCCGGTAATCCCCAAGGTTGGCAGGAGGCTTAGGGATCGCATGATGCTCAATACCGTTAAATAACTTAGAGAATGCTGCTGTCCATCCTCCAGTGATTCTGGATGCATTTTATAAGTCTAGGCAGTCAGGCGTACGTTTATTGGTTTACTTACGTTACTTTATGTTGATTTAAATCCTTCCCAGATAAAACTTGCCCGGAGAACCAAGTATATACGCTTTGCGGAACAGCCTGCCCCTTAATCTGTTCACGGCCCCCGGCGACGATCTGTACCTTGCAATGCGTACGTGGATGTGTCTGCCAGTACCCGATGATTCTGGAAAGAATCAACGGAAACTGCGTGCGACCAGAGGATTGTCCTGGTTCTGAATAGAGACTTTATTATCAAGTGGAACCGTCTTTTGTTCATTTTGTAGTAAATAAAGAGAATTAAAGACGCCATTTCTATAATATTGATACAGTTTGATTTCAACGTGAACGTTTTTATACAAACTTACTTACCTATTATCTATTAGTATAATATTAGAAGAAGAAAAGAAATATAGGCTGTATCGATGAAAGACATTCTGAATCTAATGTCTGATCTACTTTGACCACGGGTAAGTACTCTCTGGCTTACGACTTACAACAGGTACAACTTACATCATCTTTCTGACCGATCTCTCCGATCCACAACTCACCACTCTTCGTGTGGCTCTTCATTCCGATCCTCAATTAACCACGCGTAGGTACTCTATCAGATCCATAAGAAGACGGAGCGTAGGCGCGGCCTCCCACTAGGTGGACCGACGACATTATACAAGTCGCGGGCAACCGGTGGATGCAAATGGCAGGTTGTCGTAGTGTGGCGGTCTAAGGGGGAGGCCTTCGTTCAGCAGTGGACGTCTCCCGGCTCTTGATGATTTACGTTTGTGTTATTTTTGTACTTTGTTAAGGAACCCGAAATCTCCACGTAGGCTGATGCCACGCCGTAGCACAACCACAAGTTTCACGTAGTACCTATACTATCATATAAATATTAGAATTTGTATGTAGTACTCTGGTTTACTCCATGTGTAGGTACAAAATATTGTCTGTGTAAATGAGCGCATGTGTGCGTACTGCGTGGATGAATGTGTGCTATTGAATCCTTCTAACGATGAATTTACTTATACAGTATTATTACAACTACTTTCCCAAGTCCTGCAACATTTTTCAGCGTAAGATCGGTCGTAGTTGGTTGGTAGTTGGTAAGTACTTAGTCCACGACGCGTGACTACATGGCTTGATAGAGTTGGTATAACATTATATAAACATTCTACTAACGGTCTTTGCTACGACAAATGACAATAAATACATGGATTATTATAATCGCTGTTATTTAAAATTTAAATTAGGCTAAGTAGGTATATTACAAGAAATAATATTTTTTAACATAATTTTAGCCATAGGTATGTTGAAAGCAGTAAAATGATCGTGAAACCATTGTCTTGCAGTCGGAGTCCAGCGTTTGTTATAGGTAACGTAATAATATTTGAGATCTGTAACAAAATAATATTAATTTCAGACGATAAATTAGATTTCTAGAAAAAATAAATATAGTGACATCTAGCGGCACATTGCGGTAGTTTTACATCGTTATGTTTGCTCAGCAGCAGCATGCAGCGCAGTAGCGCAAGTACGATTATAAGATAGTTTGAAAGATAGCATAAAGATGGCGCTTTTGTGAATATACAGCGATAGATCTAGGTACTACAAAAGCGATGTTGTTGACAAAGTGTAGGGTGATGAAGTTAATATATTTTTTGGTGGTTAATAATACCTATTAGATACCTGCTAAAAATGTAGTAGAATTTTTACAAAGCTATTTAGAATATTATGGTTTAATGTATTCTTGAGCAACGACAAGCTGTGAGAAGCTTGCTGCAGTTGCCTTTATCCTTTTAGGATTTTATTTTCTGCGTCAAGTTAGTTCGTAGTCAATGTTCGTTTATCATAGATGGCGCTAGGTGAAATTATTCGTACCACCAGATTCGTACATTATAAATGCCTGCGAGGCATAGACAGATATAGGAAGAAATCTTAGCTGTGAGGAAAGTTTTTTTTGTCATGATTAATTGTATCTTTTGGGATAGACATAGTCTTTCATTTACTTTATGAAAATCTTTTATAATTCGCAATCAAAAGTGGTTTATATAACTCCCTTAAATGTTCCCAAACTCTACAACTTTACAGTATGGAGGATATAATTATTCTGTGGTTTACAGTTAGGTAAGTATAGTTAGTTCGAGTGTATATACTTGGCACAGCGGCAGTACAATCACCGACTGTAATCTCATGTTATAATACCTAACTGTCAAATCTAGTTCAAATTACGAATTAGATAGGTACATCGATTTATAGTTTCTGTTTTATTTGTAAGGGATTATGATTATTATTATTATTTGTTTCATTACTCATGGTTTGCAGGACGTGGCTGCACGTGTGCCGGATTCTGTTTTCACTCCTTGAAAAAGGTCACCGGATGGGATGGAATTTAGTCGGATTATCCGATTTAACTAAATTTGAGTCTACATTTTTAGCAGCCAGCAGATTTCCACTGCTGGACGAAGGCGTCCCCCTTAATAGGGAGGGGTTGCCATAATCCCTATGCTTGGCAATCCCGTATAAATAATACAAAAATGTGTCAAAATCAACTGACGCGCTGACTGGCTGTTTGAAGGACGCGTTTTGTAATAGTGAAATTGTGTCCATACTGTTTCGTTTTTACATTTTTCCCGCAATATATAGTTTTAGCTCTGTGATATAAATAACACAACGTTGGTGCTGACTTGTAAGTTATCTAAAAGAGTCTTGACAGAACGAAACGGTCCACCAACAAAATGACCCTCTAAGTACAGCTTTTTCATTCTACGGAATCTAAAAAATATCTAATTTCATTCAAACTATTCATTCACGAACGTACAAACTAACCTATCCACTTATCCTGTATTAGGTTGTGTAACCGCCATCACCTTTCTATATTCGTCCTCCCGTATCCCGTAAGCCAGGTAGCTGTACGCGAGGAAGTCGGAGTGGTTGGAGACCAGCTGGAACGTCATGGTCTTGGAGCCGGTCTGACCGCGGACCAGGTGGAAGTCCACCTCGCCAGCCGCGTCCACTGTAGCTGACACTTCGAGGTACGAGATTACGTAGCCACTCTGGAATTAAAAATAACGTTGGCTTTCAAAAAGGTGGCTTAAAAAACAGTTTGACCGTATCACGCCTGATGTTAAGC
Organism: Erannis defoliaria; assembly: GCA_905404285.2. NCBI lineage: Eukaryota > Metazoa > Arthropoda > Insecta > Lepidoptera > Geometridae > Erannis > Erannis defoliaria. The sequence continues at coordinate 15,614,415 of FR990084.1, forward strand.
AAAGATGCAGTCTAGGATGGAGCACGCTTACCTAGAAGGAACTGCGGTCCACTCGCGACTTGAGACAACCAGGTTGTACCTATCGGGAAATACCAACTCGGCGAAGCAGATTGCATACTCTCCAAAATGAACTCCCAGAATCAAATTCATTAAGAGTGCGCCTAATGCCAGAAAAATACATGTTTTCACCCGCGCGTCTTGCATCAGCTAAGAGTCGAAAATCGCACGACACAATTGATGATGATGGTGGCTTTGAGCAATTTAGGTAGGATTTTATTTAATTATTCAAAATATAGGCATGAAAAAAAAAACACATTTAACGGTTACTCTGCTAAAACATTAGTCTGGCTGTGTAATTCGTAAAAAGAATGTGGTGTTGTCGCTGATAATTTAGAGCATTTGAATTAAAACTGCGTTATTATTTTTGTTAGTAATTTGTATTATTTTTTTAATACACCAGATTATTTTTCAAAATTCTATTCGGTTACTCGGCTTCTTTAGGTTTTTCCCCTACTTGTAGTATTTTTTATATCTGAATATGTACGTTCTTAATCATTAAACTATTAAAGTGTTTAAATATACACCTTTTTCTTACTTCTGCCACTGGTCGCCCCCTTAATATTATCATTAACTTAAAAATTAAATAACCGGCTTCAAACAATTATGGGACCACCTCGAGAGTCGAGAGTATATTTTCAAACTAAAAATGTATTTTCAATATCGGTCCACAAATTGACGGAGAAATCTATGAATATCAATGATTTCTATATCGTCTATGATGAATATTCATAAAACAAGAGGTATTACAATCGAACATAGAACCTGCCTTTTTATCGAAGTCGGTTGAAAACTTATTGGTGCCATACACGAGTGAGTCTAGGGGCCTTACCATGAACGCTTACTACGGGACCGAATAGGCTCCGCTGCGCGACCGCGTACCGTATTGCTGGACGATAAAATTCACTATCGCGCAACGCCGCGTCGGCAGCTGAGCCTATTCGGTCCCGCAATAAGCGGTTCACAGTACGGCACCTGGACCTGGGGAACTGCAACCAGACCCACCGGAGGACGGGCAGCAGCGTCCTCTCGGTTAACGGTGGTGAGCATTCTGCGATCTCCAAGCCACCTGCCAAGCGTGGAGATTAAAGGCAACACCCCTCTATTGGGAGGCCTTCGTCCAGCAGTGGACGTCTTATATCTGACGAGGAGTACGGCACCTGTACTGTACGGTTTATATAGATTACCTTTGAACGATACAACTGTACAGAAAAATCACGGCTCTACCGGTCTCTTGTAGGCCAGCGGATGGCGGTGAAACGCAAACCTAAACCAAGTGTTAGGATCCACGATGACGACGATATTGTCGACCAATCTTGTAACGAAACGACCACCGCTCCGCTTGGTAATCCGACGTCTCAACAAGTAAATAAAGGGCAAGTAAATACGTAAGTTTACCTTGGCAGTTGCAGAGACGGTGACAAAGAACGGGTCGTAGTTATTCCGGTGCCGGAACCGGTCGGAGCCGCCGTACATTGGCAACGAATCTAAAATAAATCACACGGCTGAGTAAATAAACAGATCGGAAATAGATCTCGGTATTATTTACGATATGAAATATGTTTATGGTTAAAGATTTAGCTGATCTGAGTACTGCGTCTTGACACGTGAAAAGACTTTGGTGTTAGGGTAGATGACTAATGTTTATACCAGTAGCTTTGATGGAGAATTTAAGTAAATTTATTATGTTTGTGAATATTCAGTTTAAGCCAATTACCATAATTATAAGTTTATCATAAGTTTTATAAGATTAAAGTTAGTTAATTTATAACAAAAGTATCGGCTTGGTATAGGACTGTTATGATACTATTGTTGTTATTTAAATCAATAAATGATTATTGAAAAAATAATTTAAATCGGTTACTAGTGTTTCGATGTATAAGCGTTTAAAGTTTTTGGTAGAGAAAACTCTGGCCTTTACCCACAAAACAAAAAAACGTCACGTCTCTGTGCGCCATACTTGTCAGAATAGAATTTATATGGCGTACAGAGAAGTGACGTCATAATCTCCTCTCTGTCTAGCATGACATTAAAATGCTTATAAGTTGCTTTTTTTTTGATCAGATTTTAATATTTTTTTCATGAATCAGCTATATTTATGGGCCACATTTTAATAGGACAACAAAACAAAACCAGTCATCTAACCTATTATAGATACTCAGTGACTACTGAGGGACCTGGGTATGACCGAAAACTGTATCCAGTACCACCGGAGGACGGGCAGCAGCGTCCTCTTAGTTAACGGTGGTGAGCATTCTGCGATACCCAAGCCGCCTGCCAAGCGTAGGGATTATGGCAACCTCTCCCTATAAAGGGGAGGCCGTCGTCCAGCAGTGGACGTCTCCGGGGTGATGATGATGATGAAGGAAATATTACCTATTTTTGTTTTATTTATACGGGAATACTCACGTTTAATTAAATCGGATACTCCGACTATAGTTTCAATCACATCCGGTGAGCCCGACGAGCCCGGAGCCCGGAGAGCCCGACGCGCGTGCAGCTGTGCAGCTGTGTCAGTGCTAAGCAGGAAGCACCTGCACGCGCGTCGGGCTCTGTTTTCACTCTTTGAAAAAGGTCACCGGATCTGATCGAAACTATAGTCGGAGTATCCGATTTAATTAAACGTGAGTATTCCCGTATAAATAAAACAAAAATGTGTCAAAACCACGTCAGTTTTCATATTAAATATTACCTACTTCGTAAGGACTAGGGGCATGGACAATATTCTTAGTAGAACAGACTCGAGTGATATGGTATACACAAGGATAGCGTAGTTCTTTAACTTTGTTTAAAGGTAAAGGAGATAATTCACATTAGTAGAAAGAATCAGAGCTATCGAAAGTTGCCATATGAATTTTCAGTGCACAATTTGCATTATTATTATTAGGAAAAGTGACATTGTACAGTATGGCGGTCCAAGGGTTCCAGATTCCGATTCAGACTCCATAGTAAAAGTTATTTGCAATGATGAGTACAATCACGTCCTATAAGTACCACCACGTAATCCCGAATAAGTGTTCAGGACCAAACTCACCTGTGACAACAACTTAAAAAAAAAACTTTTTTTTTGTCTGTATTGGTATAGGATTCTACTTCAGAGTCCGCCTGGGGAAGTATCACACCTTTGCTAGTTATTCAAGCGCCAAGCAGTAGTGTGCAAACATTACTGTGTTCCGGTTTGAAACGGAATGTTACCAGAGAAATTACTGGTATATGAGATTTAACAATATCTCAGGGTGACGAGCGCAGTGCAGTGCAGCGCAGAAATGTGTTCGCAAGTTCACAATTCTAGCACTGCTACTGTTGTGGCAGGCGTGACGCTTACCACCAGGCGATCGTCTTGCTCGACTTGTCACTACATTTTTTTTTGTTTTTTAAAACATAAATAAAACTCACGGTCGTACTCGATCCCAACTCTAAATTTACTCGTCTCATAGAGATTGGGGTAGCCGAGCACTACCCCAACAATTACAAGCAAAAAACACAACCAACTAAACTGCACCATTTTACAACAAGAGTTATAATGTACTATATAATCTTATTTACCACTAAAAACTTCACACAAACCACTCGATCAATAAGAGTTAAAGAAAGACTGATTTCATTGTCACAGAGGTATTTTATCTCGAGATATCTAACGGGTTGGTGGTTTCAACTACTATAGATAAGTTTTCGGATGCAGCATTGAAAATTTCGTGTTTTACTGGACGCTGTTTCGCAATTTTCAGATAAGTGTTATCTTTGCAACTGTTTTGATAGCTTGTTTCATACTGAATTTGACCTATTTTTCAAGATTATATGCAGTTAATATAACTACTCAAAAGTACTATAACTCATTTGTTCATAGTTCACGCGATTCTAAACCTCGAACTTAATTTACTTATTTTTAAAACAAAAATATTTATTACCATTTATTTATTTTCTAGATGACCTGGTGAACTTGTTGACACCCATTTTTTCCTAAGCCACATTAAGACGATTAAAAAAAAAACAAATCGTTCGAGCTATTTTCGAGTTTTTCCGAAGCTAACGCACGGCAACTGATTTGTATATACAATCTGTAACAAAAAGGTTCAACAATACTGAAGGGTATGTATGTACTCATTATAATGAACATCTTTTACTATGGAGCCAAACCAGAAACTGCGAAAAAAAATCAGCTGTTCCATACATTTTGTATGTAACAGCTGTTTTTTTTCGCGATTAAATTTTTTGGCCTCATTGTAAAAGTTATTCATAGTGACATTACCTTCAGTATTGTTGAACCTTTTTGTTACATGTTGTAGGTAAGAGATTAGGAATTTATACATTAAATAGTGACGTGTGCAACGGGGTGTACGTGGGACAGACAGGGCAACATTTTGAAACTACATACATACTTACGGCCTTACTTTAAAACGCCGCACAAACTTAATCACTGCTTAAGATGATCTGTCAACTTCTCTCTGACGTGAAGTGTGACGTGCAAGAACAAGACAGAGAAGTTTAAGCAGTTACTAAGTTTGAGCGGCGTTTTTAAGTAAGGCCGAAAGAGTTTATGTCCGCGTACCGAAATAATTACCTGGAAAAATCCCATTTCGCGAAGCATTTATTAGAGTCAAGTCACGTCCTAAGCGATAACACACATTTAAAGTTTTACATAAATGCGAAAAAGGTAGTCGAATGAGCGAAAAAAACAAAAAAAAACATACATTCTGTCGAACACAGAACCTTATCCTATTTCATAGTCGGCAAAAAAAATTGAGGTATGGAAAAACGGGAACATAGATGATACATTTGCTGAATGACCAAGCAAGCGTCACATCGCCTCTCTACGGTGCTTTACCACGCGTGAAAAAAACTCGAATCTAGTCCTTTTCATTATTTTACTAGTAATTAACAACTTTATCACAGTAGCTAAGTCAAAATAAAATTATTTTACTGAGGTTCTAATTACATTAATTAAACTTTGAAAAGGGGAAAGCTTTAAAGCATATCAGGCTACCAGCATACTTACAAACGAAATAACTGAAGTCAAAAACTCCCTACCCTTCCTGTTAAAACGGGGTGAAAAGTCGCACGAATTAGGTAGGTAGGTAGGGCTGCCACAGACAGCAGAGTATGTAGACTATGAAAGTAAAAGAGATTTAGTATCAGAAAGGCAGTTTGTAGATGTTTACATACTTGTATTTTTGTATTGTATGTATATTTAACAAATATAGGTACTATCAAATCAATAATTAATTGAGGAACGTCGTTATAAATTAAAATTAAAATTAGACTATGACTTATGAATATTTTTAAGCGAGCTCGGAGTCTTCGGTCAGCTTGACCCGCTCGCTAAACTGGACCCGCGGGTTCACTTAACCACATAATTATCTCGGTATTTTTATTTCGTAACTGAACCCACATTCAAACTTTAAAAAGTATTTAGTGTTTAAAGCTTCCAATGGATACAGTCGAGCGCAAAATTGGTTAGTCAAAATATAATAAAACGCAATTCAATTAAGAACGTTGTTTTCGTGCAACTGTATGTACTCGTATGTACTTACTACCAACTTGTCTGTAGGTTAAGCGAATAAACTACGCAGACTAAGAAGATACTCTCTCATGCAATATATAAGATGCTCTCTAAGACCTATACAAGGTTAAAAAAAACCCTGCCTTCAAGCAAAATTTGTTATTTCGTTTATATTGATAACATATTTTTCCTTCCTTTCATGGAGAAATTTTTCCTTTTTTTTTTTTTTAAAACCTATAAGTAAAAAAACAACGATTTTGATGAAATTTTTATATTTCTATGCGACAATCCTGATATATTTACTTCAAAAAAAAAATTTTTTTCTGTGTAATAAAGTTCTGAGGTAACAAACATTAAAAAAAACACACCCGCATTGAGAACCTCATCCTTTTTTGAAGCCGGTTAAAAAGTAAAATTATTTCTCTATCGACCTCTTGGAAACAACAGGCAATATGTTCCTGTCTGTAAGAATTAGAAACAAAACGTTACATGATTTTTAATATCCGCTAAAGTTGACGCGGAAACGTCACCAATAATTGGTATCAGTACGATTCACTCTTCGGCTTGTCACACAACTTGCGTCTCCTACTTACATCTGCGAGCCCTCCCGTATCAGACATGCCTTTAGTCAGCAGGCAGTAGTTTGCACCCTCGTCAAGTGGTCAAACGGATCTTCCATCGTTTTAATTATACTTCGTATTAATGTTCTATTAATCTCTGGTTGTAATTAAAAGGGAAGGGATAGCCTGAGCTGGGTTACAGAATAGATAATACTAGATAGGACATTAATTTGACTGGTTGTTCGTATATAGGTATCTATGATAATCACTTGTGTGAACAGTTTAACACGTTGCCAGAGTGAGCGTTTTCAACAGTTTCAAGCCGAGTCTCTTCAAGTCGCGAGTGAATCGGTTTCTTCGGTTTTTGGTAACCGCGCTCATTCGTAAACTGCATCTTCGCTATTCTGGTTGCTTTGTGCAAAGTTTATTACTATATCAAATGATCAAGTATGTAAGAATTAGCGCAACAACAATACAGTCATGCATTAGTTGCACGTGGTCCTACTTCCTTACTTCTACAAAGACCAAGGAAATATGTTGATTCCAGTAGAATTAAAAAAAAATGTGTCTTTTTTTATTAGGCTTGGGTGTAGTCAATACAATCTCGCCTGATGTTAATCGAAGATGCAGCCTACGATGGAGCACGCTTGCCTAGAAAAAAACGATTCACTCGCGACTTGAAGACACCCAGATTATAATATTATCGGGAAACACTCCCATCAGCAGGCAGGGCATTCCACTGTTGAGCAGTTTGAACAATGAAAGTGGAATCAAACCGTTTTGTATAAGTTTTTGGTAGTTCAACCACGTCTAACTATGAAAAGGTGTTGCTTTTTCATGGTCCTGCCTAATCTTTCAAAAGAAGATAAGATCCGAAAACCCGAAACGCACTCTCCGAAATATCGAAAATATATAAAAATCTGGAAATCCACGAGGTTTTCTCAACATTTTCGTTAAGTACATTTATCTTAGCTTAGTACAATTATTAACTTGATAATTTCGACAACGCGAGTTGAACCTGCGACCAAAGTTACAACCTCTCTAATTAGGTGAAACAATGTTCCTTCGAAGAACCCGCAGTAAGCCTGGATTACTTATATCCATTTACATTATATTAAAATCTGCTTAAATTAGGCCTATGGAATTGTTTATTTATAAGTAAACAACTTTCTTGACTGGGACACCATGCCGAATGCCGATAACTGGTTTTATTTTAATTTCTTCTCTATTATTTTCTCTTATCTAAGTACTTTTTATTTACGTTACTTTGCGCGATAAAATCCGGAACGAGGATATTCGCCAAAGAACCAAGGTCACCGACATAGCTCGCAGGGTTTACAAGTTGAAGTGGCAATGGGCAGGCCACATCGCTCGACGAACTGATAACCGATGGCGAAGAAAGGTTCTTGAGTGGCGACCGCGAACCGGAAGACGCAGCGTAGGAAGGCCTCCCACTAGGTGGACCGACGACATTGTAAAAGTCGCGGGCAACCGGTGGATGCAAATGGTAGGTTGTCGTACAGTGTGGCGGTCTAAGGGGGAGGCCTTCGTTCAGCAGTGGACGTCTCCGGGCTGATGATGATGACTTTTTATTTTTGCAAGATTGTATGTGACATAGGTATTTTACTATCAAGGGAAAGCCAGGCGCTTATCATCAGGAGAGCTCGTTTCTTTATTCTGTTGCCTAAATAATTGTAAGGAATCGCGGGGGTGTAATAATCACGGTAAAAAGGAAGTAAGTGTTCATACGGGCTGAGCGCCCAGCCCTGTCAGAGATGTGCCGCCGGAAGGCTTCTGCCATAGACGGTTGTTGGAACAGAAATGTTAATCACACCGAAACCAACAATTTAACGTGTCATCCGAAATAAATGGCGCACCCCGGTCACCCATCCGAAGACGGACCGGATCGTCCGTTGCTTAACATCGATGAACTTCCAGAATGACCTAGTTAAGCTACACTATGAGCGTTACTGTGAATATCCCGTAAATAATCAAAGTATCCCGAATGTTTCATCATAATTTTACGAGTAAAAAACTCATAATTCGTTCATTTTCCTTGTCATCCCAGCTTACGGGGGCAAACATGAATTATGAATAAAATTAATTACATCTTACACATTGTTTGCCCTTTGAATATTTAGATGACCCCTGTAGGCGTTGGTCGGTGTTGCCAACCTAGGGAAAGGAAACATAAAAATAATTAATTACGCACTTGTTCTAGCGTTTACCATTGGATATACCAATAGCCGATAATCTGCCTGCATAATTAAATATCCGTGGACATTTTTCACATAGCGCCATCTAGCCCCAAACTAAAGCAAAGCTTGTAATATGGAAACCAGATTACAATATTTTTTTGTAAATACATACATAGAATACATACTACACCCAGACACAGCACAAATTATTAAATAAATAATAATACAAGTTCGTCACATAAATAAATATTGGGGGACATTTTACACACAGCGCCATCTAGCCCCATACTAAGCAAAGCTTGTATCATGGAAACCAGATAGCTGATAGAATACTTATACACAATTATTTTTTCGTAAATACGTAGGTACTTATAATACATACTATATCCAGACACAGAACAAACATCTATGTTCGTCACATAAGTTTTTGTCCTGTGTGGGGATCGAAGCCACGCCCTACAGCTCTGAAGGCAGACATGCTACCAACTGAGCTACAAGGCAGTCAAATTTTTCTATCACTTGTTGCGGGGACAAGCTAAATACGCATGGCACAATAAGTAACTTTCACACTATTTATTTCTATTCATATGAACGCAAACTAAATCAAACTTTCAACACACACAAGGGCAAATGGTCAGTGTCATTAGTACTGGCCATAATTATATTCTTTGTGTGTTTTTTGAGAGTTCCATATACATTTCGGCATACATGCTGCGGTTGATTCAGGCGTTACTTTGCGGTAGTCCATTTTGACCCAAATTGATATATGATAATGTATTTCTCGTCTATTTCCACTCTAATATTATTTCGAGTACTATTAGGATTCAATTAGGGGCAAACTTTAAATTTTAAATTTTGTTCAACTCTATTGTTGGGATTTGAACCCACGCCCTTCGGTATGCATCCCTCGCGCGTTAACCGTTGAGCTATAATCGCTACAATTTGAAAGAAAAATCTATAGCCCATAATCTAGACTACAGTCTTCTTAAAAAAACAACAGTTTATTATACAAGACTAGATAACTGGTTTTTTTAATTGTCCTGTTAAAATGTGGCCAATAAATATAGCTGATTAATGAAAAGAAAATTAAAATCTGATAAAAAATTAACAACTTATAAGCATAAAAACTGACGTGGTTTTGACACATTTTTGTTTTTTTGGTGTGCTAAGCAGGACGCAGCTGCACGCGCGTCGGGCTTCACTCTTTGAAAAAGGTCACCGGATGTGATCGAAACTATAGTCGGAGTATCCGATTTAATTAAACGTGAGTATTCCCCTATAAATAAAACAAAAACTTATAAGCATTTTAATATCATGCTAGACAGAGAGGCGAAACAACAAATCGTGACGTCACTTCTCTTTGCACCATATAAATTCTATTCTGTAAAGTAAGGCGTGACGTAATTTTTTGTTTTGTGGGAAAGGGACAGAATTGTCTTTAACAAAACTTTAAACGCTCATAATATATCAGAACATTATAAACAGATTTAAATAATTTTTTCAATAAATATACCTACTATATTTACTTAAATTCTTCATCAAAGCTATTGGTTTCAACGATATAAACATCAGTCATCTATAGCCTATAGCTGAGCCCCGCGGTTTCACCGGCGATTCTTGGGATAAAAAGTAGACCATGTTTTATTTAAAGGTATAAGCTACACCTATTCGAAATGTCATCCAAATCTGTTCAGCCGTTTCAGCGTGAATGAGTAACAAACATACGCACACACACGCACACACAAACACTGACAAACTTTCACATTTATAATGTTAAGTAGGATTAGGAGTAGGTATAGTAGAATAGGATAGATATAATAATAATCAATTTGTCTCGCTTCATAGCGAAAATGCGGTTTACGATGGAGCACGCTTGCCTAGAAAAACATCCAACACAAGTCAACTTCTGCAAGTTTCTTGGACATTTAACTTCGCCAAACTTCGTTTAGTAAGTGCTAATGTAAACAAGTATAGATAACATTGTTTAAGGCGTATTGCCAGACCTTCTACACGTGCAGACTGTGGACCAGCTTTACAAAGCTGGCGTACAAAGGACTGAAACTGAACATTCAGTATAATAATGCGTTCAGGATATTGCTGGGGCTGCCACGTTTTTGCAGCGCGTCCGCCATGTTTGCTGAGGCGCAAACCGATGATTTCCATGCTATAATGAGAAAAAGGTGCGCCTCGCTGTTAAGCCGTGTGCGTGGCAGCCCGAACGGTATCCTGAGCGTGTTGTCCGAGCGGTGGGACTCGCCGATGTTAAGGAGGTGGATGCAGCTGCACGCCAGCGGTCTCTCATATATATTATGACATTTCATTTTCATTTAAATTTTAATATAATTAATTTGTTTTTTTTTTTTTTTTTTTTTTTTTGACATTTTAATCTTAAATTTTCTACTGTATTTATTGTTTTCATTATTTTGAATAAGTGTACCTATGGATTCTAATTATCTGAAATAAATGACTTATTATTACTAATGTTGACAGCGTCATTAACTTATCTTTGGTTTATGAAATATCAAAGATTTTCCTTTCAGTCCCTCAGTACAAAGGAAAACAAAGTAAAAGGAAAGAAAAGTGTGAAAATTCTTCAAGGGAAACTTTTATGGTGTTATAATTTTGTTGGGGAAAAATACCTTATATACGGTTGGGCGGATACTTAGTATTTTTTTATGTTCTTACTTTTGTGACAAGAAGAAAAATGTTTTTTTATGTATGTATTTTTAATGTTGCAGCGGTGCTCGAACCGAGCGGTCTTGCGCGTGACGATGGCAAAAGTCCTGACGGTATGACACTTGTGCCTTGGAAGTTGGGACGGCCCCTTGTATGGGACGCAACTTGCGTTGATGCTTTGGCACGGTCTCATCTTCCTGAGACACAGAGTAGGGCTGGTGCAAATTCAGCGGAGCAGCACAAGCGGCGCAAATATGCTAACCTCGGCAGAGGTTACATATTTGAGCCGTTGGGTGTTGAGACATTGGGTCCGTGGGGACCGGGAGCTCATCATCTTTTCAAAAATATATCCGAGCGTCGACGCGACGCGTGATCAAAATGCTGGCGTTTATTTGGCCCAACGCATAAGCATTGCCATTCAAAGGGGCAATGCTGCCAGCACGCTGGGTACGCTGTCGACTCGTAGTGTGTTTGAGCATTTGGATTGTCTCTAGACTTTCATCGGTCTGGATACAATCCTTTTGTTTTTATTTGTGTAGTAGGGTTAGTCTTTGTAGTTTGTTGTAGTAAAGGCTTATGCCTAATAAATAAAAATGTATTGTTGTACCAAATATGACTAAGTAATCACTTAATCAGACTTGATTTAGCATCATCGTCTTATAAATCACCACAACAACTTGACTGCATCTTGTCATTACACTCACATCATCTCTTATTGTATTGTTCTCTTTCATCTATTTCATTGCAGATAGTAAGAGAGCGACCCACTCTCACTAGGGCTCACTCCCATAAAAAGTGTGTCTTATTACTACACTTATATAATGTCTATACCTATAAGCCTATAAAGAAAGATAATACTATACCTACCTACATACCTAGTATAACTCAGAGAAGTATAACTAAAACAATGTAATATTCTGTGCAAGCTAATTTGTACTTTATTTGTATGACGACTGTGTCGAATTTTCACTGAAGCACCTGGCTCATTGACGTCACGCGGCACCCACCAGCTGCGCGCGCTCCTCAGCACTACAGTGGAATATCGACACTGTTCTATACAAATAGAGTGCTAATTAGCTTGCACTGCATATGACATGATTGTACTTATATATTGTTTTATTTATTCAATCGAGTGACGAGACGAGCGAGGTATTCATCTGGTGGTAAGCATCGCGCTTGCCCATAACAGTAGCAGTGCCAGAATTGTGAGCTTGCGAATACACTCCTGCGCCGCACTGTACTGCGCTCATCACCCTGAGATATTAGATGTTAAATCTCATCATATCCAGTAATTTCTCTGGTAACATTGCCCTCCAAACCAAAACACAAACTTGCAAACTACTGCTTTCCGGTGGTTGTATAACTGGAAAAGGTGTGGAACTTCCCCAGGCGGACTCTGCAATAGCGTTCTACCACTCCAAATTTATTGAATTAAAATAAAAACACGAACCAGAAGGCGCAGTGTAGGTAGGCCTCCCACTAGGTGGACCGACGACGAGCGGAATCGGTTGATGTAAATGGCAGGTGGCGGTCTAGGGTGGGGCCTTTGTTCAGCAGTGGACATGATGATGATAATTCCCTTCTGCTCATTCTACTATCGAACGGTCAGGACCTCGAAAAACCGACACCGGTTCTTGGTGTATATACCAAAAACCCGAACAAATTGGTTTGATTCCACTTTCATTGTTCGAATTGGTAAACTGTGGAATGAGCTGTTCTAGTAGGTGATTCACGATAATTACAATCTAATTTTCTAGACCACATAAAAGTACCATTTTAGTAAATTTAATTTACAAATATTATGCATGTTTCTGCTCATATTTTTACAGTTTGTATTAAAATTAAAAATTACTCTCAGCTTGTTCACAGATAGATAATTAACACAATGCACTGGCTTGATACAACAATATACTATTGCCTCGTCCCTTGTGTATTAAGTCTGAACCTGTTTGTTTTCATCTTCGTTCAAGTGAAAATGTTGTCATACTAACGTTCACCTTCCAGTACAAGCGAAGCGTTTTTATCTCTTACTAGAGGTCGCCCGCGACTTCGTCCGCGTACGGAAGAAATTCGGCCCGCTCCCAAAATATAGGCTAGATGACTGTTTTTTTTATTGCCTTATTAAAATATGGCCCATAGCTGATTAATGAAAACAAAATGAAAATCTGATCAAAAATAAGCAACTTTTAAGCATTTTAATATCATGCTAGACAGAGAGGCGAAACAGCAAATCTCAGTGAGTGACCTCACACTTCTCTGTTCGCCATATAAATTCTATTCTGACAAGTAAGGCGTGACGTCATTTTTTGTTTTGTGGGAAAGGGACAGAGTTGTCTCTAACAAAAACTTTAAACGCTTATATATCAGAACATTATTAACCGATTTAAATATTTTTTTCAATAAACATACTATATATACTTAAATTCTTCATCAAAGCTATTGGTTTCAACGATATAAACATCAGTCATCTACCCTATTCACCACGTTGTTTACCACCACTTTAATCCCCCTTTTAATCCTTTCTTAGTGGATACTTACACTTCACAAGGAACATACCCTCCAAATTTCATGTCTCTAGGACCAGCGGTTTACGCTGTGCGTTGATAGCTCAGTCAGGACTTTGAATTTTATATATACAGTTATACAATATGGAGAGTTTTAAAAAGAGCTTCTATAACATCCCTTCGAGTTAGTAACTAATCGACCATGTTCCAAATCCCGAATTCATGGTAACTTTATTGGAGACCGAGAGGATGCTGCTGTCCGTCCTCCGGTAGTTCTTACAGTTTTAGAATATAAGCAGGTCAAGTGAACCGTCTGATACCACATTACCCACAGCTATCACCGCTGGTCCTGGGTATGTCGTAAAACTGCATCCAGAACCACTGGAGGAAGGGCAGCAGCGTCCTCTCGGTTAACGGTGGTGAGCATTCTGCGATCGCCAAGCCGCCTGCTAAATGTGGGGATTACGGCAACATTATCCCTATTAAGGATCGACAAGTTGACGGCTCTCTTCATCAAACAAACTGTGGGAAAGGGAGAAAAAAAGATAAATGAGCGCGCAAATATTTTTTTGTCTGAGTTTTTTGTCGACCTTTGGCTGCAGTAATGTGGTTGAATAAACTCTGAGTTAATTTATTCCAACTTAAGTTATTTGAAATGTTTATAGACTAAACTATGCCGCTAGAGTTTTCGTATTCCTTATGTTATTTATTTACGTCCAATGTGGCGTTAAAATTGAGCTAAAATACAAGGTGTTTCCTGGCTCATAACTTTCATGTTTATTAACTTTTTACTTTCGTAATAATTTACAATCCTAGATAATGAAAAGATTAATCGATATAATACTTAGTCTTGGACCTACAAAATTACATAGTGGAGTAGTAATACTACCGCGTTTCTATGGAGAAGTGACCAACTTGTCTACTCTTAAGGGGAAGGCGTTCGTCCAGCTGTGGACGTCTTCAGGCTGGTGATGGTGATGATCACTGCTTGACATAGCGCTGCTCAGCGTATGTGAAGCGCTACCACACGTTGCTGTACCCACGCCGCTCACAGCTCATATAAGCCACCACATCATTAGAGCTCGCGGAAGGTGACACACATAAATTAATTAGTTATAACTCGGAGGTGTGAATCTCATATTCAAGAGAGGTACAGCTTGTATAGTAGTTCGCTGTACCCTAGATTGAGTGATGGCTGCTATATCGCAGTTTCATTATAATGTTAAATAGACTTTTCTGGGTTATGGTTTGGTTTTATAATCCTTTTTCGGTTTTCAAGTCATTCTGGTGGTCTCTTTCTGGTACACTATGATTGTCTATATATTATTACTAGAAGTCGCCTGCGACTTCGTCCACGTACGGAAGAAATACGGCCCGCTCCCACTTTGAATCATCCCGAGCAATGAGCAATCCCCCCCCCCTCTCACCCAACTCCCCCCCTCTCACCCAACTCCCCCCCCCCCTTGAATGAACTAACCAAATATCAATTTTCATCACTATAACTTCGAAAGCAAAGAATTTTCCATACACAATATTCCACCCCCCTTTCCCGCCCTTAAATCGTCCATGTCAAAAAATATTGAAAACAGTATTTTTTATTTTAAATGAGCTATCCAAATCCAAATTTTCGTGACTTAAAGTACAAAAACAACTTTCATACTAACCATGTCTCTAGGACCAGCGGTTTAGGCTGTGCGTTGATATATCAGTCAGTGAGTCAGTCAGGACCTTGAATTTTATATATATATATATATATATATATATATATATATATATATATATAATATAACGTGATACTCAGTGACGCTTCCTTTCTTTGCTACACAACTCATTTTCAACCGACTTCGAAACAGGAGATTCTCAATTTGACTGTATTTTTTTTGTATGTATGTTACGCGATTTCTCCGCCAATAATTATAATTAATATAATATAATATAACTATATAGATAATAAAAATCATTTGCTGTTCGTTTGTCTTGCTAAAACTCGAGAACGGCTGGGCCGATTTAGCTGATTTTGGTTTTGTAATGTTTTTCGTAGTCCAGGGAAGGTTTAAACGGTGAGTAAACTACTGGACTGAAATTTTGTGTTCCTGGAGCGCGTCATCGTAGCGAGGCCGAAGGCCGAACTCTACATGGACGAAGTACCGGGTATCAGCTATTATACCGGGTGTCGTTTGAACTCCGTTATCCTTCTAGGATATCATTGTACTCATCATTATGAACAACTTTTACTATGGGGCCAACCCTGAAATCACGAAAAACATAACAGCTGTTCCATACAGTTTGTCCAAGATCGATGAACCTTTTTGTATGGAACAGCTGTTTTTTTTTGTCATTTCAGTGTTGGCCCCACAGTAAAAGTTATTCATAATGATGAGTACAATGATATCCTAGAAGGATAACGGTGTTCAAACTAACACCCTGTATAAATGCGAAAGCGTGTTTGAAAGTTTGTTCCTATTCGGCTTCACAACAGCTAAACTCAGTTGAATGGAATTTGCTACAGAAATAGCTTAGTTATAATTATCATGGATTAGCTCATAGGTTACCATTTTCAGGGAAAATATGCGGTTTTCTTATGGGCTGTAAAACTACAGAGACTGCTACGAGTACTATCAAATAAGCAAGTTGATTTATTCAAGTGTTATTGATACTGTCATAATCATATTATACATCTTGGATGAGCCAAGCTCTATAATCAAAGTGTCTGCATAATAAATATTGCCAGCAGCGTCCATGTTAAAAATCCATTAAAACACACGATCCAAATGATGTCCGTGTTCATTATTTTTTAAACAATAACCTTCACGCGTATATTATCTTACATGTTTTTTTTTTTTTTTTATTCTGTCAAGTGACGAGACGAGCAAGACTTTCGCCTGGTGGTAAGCGTCACGCCTGCTATTAACAGTAGCAGTGCCAGAATTGAAAACTTGTGAACACAAAAAAATACAAAAATATATGTAAAAAAAAAAAGTGAATAAAATGTATATAGGTATAATTATCATATAGGCGTGTTCAATATAGTAGAAGAACGACATAACGTACTTATAACTCGACATGTTCGAATACACAATTTACCAGCGTTTTTTGACTGCCTTATAGCTCAGTTGGTAGCATGTCTGCGTTCAGAGCTGTAGGGCGTGGGTTCGATCCCCTCCCAGGACAAAAACTTATGTGACGAACATAGATGTTTGTTCTGTGTCTGGATGTAGTATGTATTATAAGTATCTATTTACAAAAAAATAATGTAATTTAAATGTATTATATCAGTGGTTTCCATTGTACAAGCTTTGATTAGTTTGGGGCTAGATGGCTCTGTGTGAAAAATGTCCACAGATATTACCTAAGCAGTCTCTGAATGTGCTTAATTTTGAAGGCTTTAGTTGAAAATATTGCTGTCACTTTTTTACTACGCATGTTAGGTAAGGACAGCAATACTTTAGTAAGTTTAGTTCTGTCAAGTAAAACATTCAAAATCGACCACATTCCCTAAAAAAAGTATTTAAAACTGAAAAGAATGAAAACAAAGCATCTGTCCAAAAGAGCGCTCCAAAACTGCAATCTCCCAAGAACACACGTAATGAGAAACGAATGAGATGCTCAAAGCGGCCTTCATCATAACTTGAAAGGCGCAAAGGGGTCGACTGCAGTGCGTGCAGGCTACAGGTGGGGCGGAATCCACCCCCTCATCTCATCTCTTAGCCGCCTCTCAGTACCAATCCGACCACCGCCGCGAACGGTCGTGCCAAATAAAAACCAATCAGAATTCCCCGCGCAAAAGATCCGTATTCGAATTCCAAAAAACATCGCCCGGTTTAAGTGTCCGTTCTAATTTCAAAGGTGTACAATTTATGGAAAATTAGCGGCTGTGACTGGTGGTTGTGTTTTGTTTTAATCAAATGTCGGTTAAGTGATTTTTAGTGCAGGGATGGATGGGGAGAATAGGATTATTTTGAACGTTGGAGGCATAAGGTACGTTCGGGTATCGTAAATTAATTGAACGCGAGACCCTTCTATGTGCCCATTTCCTAAGTTCTTTGTAAAAAGGGAAATTCTGATCCTTTGTTGGAGTTAAATGAAAGACCGATACGAACTTTGAGCTGAAATATCAGCTATTATTATGAGATATATTGTTCTCCGGTTATTGGAAGGCTTTGTGTTGCGATAATTATGATTTATGCTGTGGATATAAACGGACCTAAACTGTGGTTTTTATTTAGCCCAATACATAAGCTTGCACTGCAACGTGCAATACCACCAGCATGATATACCTAATATACTCGTATGCACGTTGTGTATGCTTGACTATTTGGATTGTCTCTAGACTTTATATTTTCATCAGACTTTAGGTAAGTTATTTAGGTTAGGTGGAATTAGCAAGATTTTAGATTATAAAGACTAGCTACTAACTATTTTATTTAATCACAACTCATATGATGTCAACTGACGGTGTGGCCGAAGATGGTATACGGTGGATGATGTTTTTTTAGTGGTAGGACTCTACTGCAGAGTCCGCCTGGGGAAGTACCACACCTTTGCTAGTTATTCAACCGCCATGCAGTAGTGTGCAAGCATTACTGTGTTCCGGTTTGAAGGGCAATGTTACCAGAGAAATGACTGGGTATGAAGAGATTTAACGTCTTATATCTCAGGGTGACGAGCGCGGTGCAGTGCGGCGCAGGATTGTGTTCGCAAGTTCACAATTCTAGCACTGCTACTGTTAGTGGCAGGCGTGACGCTTACCACCCGGTGAAAGTCTTGCTCGTCTCGTCTCTTGACAGTATATTAAAAAAAAAAAACATTTAGCCTGGAGTGGAAGTAGATTGTATGTATTTGTTTTCAAGTTCTAGGTAGTAAAGGTACAAGTAAGTTAAAAAAAAGTTATTAAGGTAATTATTCTCGGATTTTCTTCCTCATAATTCTTTGCTGTTTATTTATCTTAGAAATATCTTCATACAGTGGTAAAACAGTGTCATATTATACTTATAAAAACTAGTCAAGTGTGAGGCTCGTGTATTTTTTTATTTGAGTTGGACTTCAGACGTCGGTTTTTATTTGAATTGAATTATTATTTACTAAAATAAATAAATAAATAAAAAAAGATTGGGGGACATTTTACACCCAGCGCCATCAAGCCCCATACTAAGCAAAGCTTGTATTATGGAAACCAGATAGCTGATAGAATACTTATAAACAATTATTTTTTCGTAAATACGTAGGTACTTATACATACTACATCCAGACACAGAACAAACATCTATGTTCGTCACATAAATTTTTGTCCTGGGTGGGGATCGAACCCACGCCCTACAGCTCTGAAGGCAGACATGCTACCAACTGAGCTATAAGGCTGTCAAAACTTCAGTTTTGTATTAATTTATAAGATGCTGCGTCAAAAAAGTGTAGGGTCGTACAATCGCGCACCCTAGTAAAAAGTCGTAATTAAAAAAAATGCTGCAACAGAACGAGATCAAAAAGCTGTATTGAGCGACTCTAGAAATTATTATTACATAGCTGCTATAATCACTCGATTAAACACCAGGGTTACAAAGGTAAAATTAAATATATATTTTTACCGTCTTTAAAAAAGGAGTTTTTAGTTTCGGCTGTATGTACGTTTTTTTAATGTGTGTTCACCATTTCTCCGTGATTGTGGACCCATGATGGTTTTTTTGTTTGTTGGATAGCGTATTAATATTCTCGAAAGGTGGTCCCGTAATCATTTGAAGGTTGTTTTTGTGCTAAGTTACTTGTTAGTTATATTACTATCACGATGTGTGTGTTCCTATTGAGAAATATTAGATCATATTCAAAAAATTAATTAAATAACAATAGTAATAAAATAATGTTATGCCAAAAACAATGCACGTCCCTAATGAGGTAAATGTTACCGGAAAAGCACTAGAAAATATTTAATAACGAGAAAGTTATAAAGTCACTCACGTTAAGTAAGAAGCCCTTATACTTAAGCCTCAGAAAGCCGCGCGCCGCTATCTTGCACGTGCATTTCAATATTTTTGAATGTATAAATAAATTAAAATAAATGCTTTTTTTTGTATGTTCTGTTTCCAAACTTTGGATATTTCTATGTTTTTTTAATGCAAAGTCAGAATTAAAAATGTTGACCTCTGGCAGGACTTGCACCTGCATACGAGGAATCTCTGGGTTTCCGTCCCAACTGCTTTGTCAATTAAGCTACAGAAGTCTCTGCCTTACCCGTCATAATAATTCTCAAACTGTTTTATGCTAAACAACTAAAGCGTTGATGGCGCCATCTGTAAATTTTGGTGACACAAATATTCGATAATAAACTGAAAGTTATGAAAAAAGTCGGTAAAATTACTGAGAATAACATTACCTATAAAGGTTTTAAACTGGGCTAAACCTAAAATACCATTTTAGGTAAGAAAATTTGTTTAGATCAAAACATAGATCTGGTAAAAAAACAAAGTGATATTTTTGTGGAACCTTTCTTAAGTGCAATTGCACCTTTATAAAGTGAATTGCTTTATTTTCAGCAATTTCACCGATTGTGGTTTTTTGTAACTACATTCAGTGAATGTATATCTTCAATGATGGTGAAATGCGCGAGCTAGATATCGGCGCGCAGCATTCTGAGCACAGAGTAATAGAAGCAGAGATGTGAATAAAGGATTTTTCCATAGAAAGACGCGTGACTGTGCGGGGAGGTGTAGGTTTGCGGGAGGAGTGGCAAATTGTACTGCCATCTAGCGGTTTTCAGGAAAAGTTATTGAGAATCGAACTAGTGAACTAACACTTAGCTGAATTAACACATAATTTCTTAATATCACGCTAGATGTCGCGTTTTTAAATTTTATAGAACAGATCACATATACAAATAAAATTACTTTCGAATGAAATTAGATGCCAATTACGTCATCTGAATTTTTCCTTCGGTCATTTTTACATAAAGAAACAGAGCAACTCATTTCATTTTTACTTGTACTTGGTAAAAACATAAAAAACCGTACTTTAATTAAAATTTAATATGTAAGTTTGAATGACCGTTACGCGTGGCGGACGTTAGCAGACTGAGCAAATAAGTGTGACGTCACACACTCCGTCCGCAAAATAGAAGCTGCGGCTGCAAGTTGGTTCTCGTTATTTTCCAGTATTTCTGTACATTCATCTATAAAACAAAAAGGAAAATTATGTTATAAGTATATTCAAAACTTGAAATAAGTAGGTCCTTATCTATTGAGATTTTGTGTAGTAGATTACGTGTCTAGTTACTAGATACTAAGTAGTTTGATGTAGTTAAATAAAGCTTGTAATATAATATACAGAATATATTTTTTAGTTATGTAGTGGTAGGACTCTATTGCAGAGTCCGCTTGGAAATGTGTGTGTGCGCTTTTGCCAGTTATTCAACCGGCAAGTAATCTGCAACACTTCATGTAAAAATATTCAGTAATGTGCAAGCATTACTCTGTGCTGCAGTTTGAAGGGCAATGTAACCAGAGAAATTACTGAACATCTAATCTGAATATTTGGTATCTAATTATTTCAGGGTGACGAGCGCAGTGCAGCGTAGGATTTTGTTCGCAAGTTCACAAGTCTGGCACTGCTACTTTATGGGCAGGCGAGACGCTTACCTCCAGGCAAACGTCCCCATCACAAATAAAATCGTGCGCCACACTGCACAGTGCACCTAACTCAAATTTCTTCTAGCCCAGTAATTTCTTTGGTAACATTGCCCTTCAAACCGAAACACATTAATGCTTGCACACTAATGCGTGGCGGTTGAATAACAGGCAGTGTGGTACCTGCTTCTCCAGGTAGACTCTACAATAGAGTTCTACCGCTATAAAAACTGGACTCAAATAAACATCACCATCCTTTTTGCGGTGTCAAACTGTTATTTTCAAAAAAGGAGGTTCTCAATTCGACTGTATGTTTTTTTTTTTGTATGTATGTTACGCGTTTACTCCGCCAATTATAAACTGGTTTTGATTCTTTGTTTAATAGGTAATACTTCAGAGGTGGACCCATATAAATTTTATCGATATCGGTTCAGTAGTTTGGTTTTTAAATCAAAATTACTAGAAAATATGTAGATGTCATCCAGGTATACGAACTTGAAGTCGGATGTATTTAAAAAAAAGAAGTGTATTATATTTATAATGTAAAACATCAATGCTAAGAATTTCTACATATTTTTGTACATTTGTATATTTTAAACCGTCGCTCGGCAAGTTTCCGCGTCATTTCCCGCGAAACCTGAGACAAACTGGCACATTACCGGCGACTACACTCCAGGGCCTCACCGCGAGATACGAACAATAAACCAGCCCTAAACAAACACAGATCATAAAACGCCGGCGATCGGGCCATTGCTGCTCAGCGTACACTTTTGATTTTTATCCGTCAATTCTGGACCTGGGTATGTCCTAAAACTGCATCCAGAAACACCGGAGGACAGGCAGCAGCGTCCTCTCTGTTAACGGTGGTAAGCCGCCTGCCAAGGATTATGGCAACCCCTCCCTATTAATGGGAAGTGGAGGCCTTCGTCCAGCAGTGCACGTCTCCGGACTGATAATGTATATATTTAATGGACACTTTTGATACAGAATTTACAAATAAATGCATTTGACAAATTTTTGTTTTTCTGTACGGGATTCTTCCAGCAGGATGTGGCCGCACGCGCTTCGAGCTCTGTGTTCACTCCTTGATAAAGGTTTACGGATGTGATAGTTATTATAGTGGACAGATAGGTCTGACCAAAAATATGTGTAAACGAACTGAATAGCATCTGAACCAAAAGAAGGAATTCTGAAAAACTTTTGAACCAAAGGACTTCTGACATGTGAGCCAAAGAAAGGAATTCTGAAAAAAAAACTGAACCTTAGGTACTATTATTTCTTCTGTGACCTAAGAAAGGACTTCTAGTATTCTTTTTGTTTTTTTTACTTAAATTACATAATGAAATTAATTAAAATAAAGAAAAGTATTTTAATCTAATTTTAATATTAAAATTCTTCAACTTTAATATTAACGGCCTCACTTAAAAAAACTTTTCAACCGTTAGTCACTGCTTAAGATGCTCTGCCATCTTCTCTTTGACGTGAAGTTGCACGTGCTAGAAAAGGACAGAGAAGTTTAAGCAGAGACTAAGAGAATCGAGATTATTTTTCAGAATTCCTTTCTTTGGTTCACATGTCAGAAGTCCTTTGGTCCTTTTTGAAGTCGATTTCTGAAGTGTGTTCTTCTGTACTTTTTACCTATTTACTTTCACACATACAACGTTTGATAGCACATAATATAACCCCTCGTTTTAAACAATTGCTTTGCTCTCCTCGTATAAAACTGAACAGTCGCTGTTGAGCATTTTACGGTAAAATCACACTACGACAATGTTTATGACGTAACTTGATTAGATAGTCTTAAAACAAGAGGTGATTGCATACTTGATCATATATAAAAAAATATGCATACATACATGAGCCTACGACTATACTTACTTTAACTAACTTCTTTTGTAGAAGCCGGTTCAATGGCACATTATTTTATTACCAAATATAGTTTGATAACGATGATTTTTTGGAGAATGGTCGAGCCTATGCCAAGCTAGAGCCTAGTTTATTTTAAAAAGCTTATATATGTCTTTATCTTTTTCCGAATTTCGTAATTCATTAGGTTCACAGATAATTAGACATTTCAAGTTACTATACGCTCATGGGTGAGCCTGTTGAACGAGTGTATGAAGCACGTAACTTAGGGCTGCTTATGGACAGCGAATTGAGGTTCAATAAACATGTCATAAATTGCATTAAAACCTGTTTTTACAAGCTAAAAGTATTGTACAGAATAAGAACATACTTAAGAGAAGAGTTGCGTATCCAACTAACTGAACAGATCATTTTATCGAAATTAAATTACCTGGACACCGTGTTTGGTTCGCGGCTCTTAGTTAAAACACAAAAGATTATACAAAGAGTTCAGAATTCCTGTGCCCGTTTTTGCTTTGAAATTCCGTTGAGGTCTCACGTAACCCCGTTTTTGAACAATCATCTTCTTTTGAAAATGAAGCATCGCCGTAAGTTACATCTGGCATGTCTTATGTTCGGCGTCATAAAACACAAAACACCGATTTATCTTTATGATAAGTTGTCGTGGAGAACAAATCGCAAATTTGAGTCTCGCCAGTGCTCATCGCAGCTTCTGACAGAGCGACACTGTTCCGCCGCTTTTAGAGGAAGCTTTAGATACGCTGCGTCTAAGTGCTGGAACAATATTCCGCCGCCAATAAGGAACCTGCAAAGTATACACGGATTTAAAATTAAATTAAAAAGATTTCTTTTCAAGCACCAAAAAAGCGAACAACTCTTAGTTACAGACACCAGTGCCATATAGGTAAACGCTAATGTTGCTCTTTATCATGATAGTCCTATTATTAACTTCACAGAGACACTCCACCGAACACTTAATGCACCAGTGCGATGCAATCAGATTGATTTCAAGTTTGCTTACGAAGTATTCTTTGATTCTTAAATTTCAAGTAAAGTAATAGGCTGGTACTGGTTGGTTAGTCACCGCATCCTGTGTTTAGTGTTACATTCTCTTTGCCAGTGCTTACTCTATAGCGCTCGAGATTATGTCAGAGTGGATCAAATGTCACTGTCAGACACCTGTTTTCTGTCAGTCTTTTGCCACGATATATAAAATAAAATCGCCGTCGTTTATATATTATTACCTTGTATTGTTTTTGTTTGTTTCTAGTTATATTTGTTTGTTTAAGCGTACCCTGCCGTGTGGTATGCGTGGGGGACGTCACCAACGGTTCCAACGGAAGACCAGCGCTGGCTGTTCGCAGCCAGCATTATGCTGAGTTGGTACCGGTTTGTGGCGAAAAACTATTTTGTACTGTTTAAATTTGTTATGAGTTTCTACTGTCTTGTCTTGTGTACAAAATGTGTTTTTTTCTACAAATAAAATATTGTCTATATTGTCTATTGTCTATATTTTGCGATGAATGTTTGACTTAAAACGAAGTGTGTCATGTATTAAAATCCCGCAGTGTCTGAAGACAAGGGGTTTTAACCAGTGTGTGTTGCCATGACATATGGAACTGAAACGTGGTCTTTAACTGCTGGCCTATTGGAGAAACTGAGAGTAACGCAATGGGCAATGGAGAGAGCTATGCTCGGAGTTACTTTGCGCGATAAAATCCGGAACGAGGATATTCGCCAAAGAACCAAAGTCACCGAGATAGCTCGCAGGAGCTCAAAGTTGAAGTGGCAATGGGCAGGACACATCGCTCGAGCTGATAACCGAGGGGGAAGAAAGGTTCTTGAGTGGCGATCGCGAACCTGAAGACGCAGCGTAGGAAGGCCTACCACTAGGTGGACCGACGACATTGTAAAAGTCACGGGCAACCGGTGGATGCAAATGGCAGGTTGTCGTACAGTGTGGCGGTCTAAGGGGGAGGCCTTCGTTCAGCAGTGGACGTCTCCGGGCTTATGATGCACGGTAACATAGCACACAACATTTATGTTATGTTACCGTGAATAGTAGATTAAAAGTATTGACCTAATAGTCAGTATAAATTGTTACAAAAAAAAAACAGAATCAACAGCTTTTCACCTCAAAAACTTTTATTCGTTGCGACGCTGTGTCCTAGTGTGGATGTACCTTTATGTAAATACGGGGCATTTTCAGCCCCGTGACGGAGTGTTGTAGGGTAGTTCCGCGCCGATCGGGACCAAACTTTAAGCTTTAGGGTTTTATGGACTTGAACGTTGGGGATTAGAAACTAAACCGTCGATTATCTGTATTTACTCAGTAGTTTTGTAAATACACCGGAAACATTGTTAATTTCCCTTCATCCACATTCGTAACAAAAAAAATCATAATTAGCTACTTACGTAAAACTAATTTTCTTCGCTATTTCATAACTAGTTATTAAACAGGATAAAATTTTCCGTTTTCTTATAATTAGGTAATGCAACTATTTTGCATTGTGGTTTCGTTTTTCTGAAAAAAAAATGCTTCCCTTTAGTACTCGAAACGATATAAGAGCGGAAATATATTAGAGATGTATAGCAACTTAGATTAAACTTTTTTTTAATAGTGATTTCGCTAAAGCGGGCGAAGTACGCGGCGATGGAGCTAAGTACCTTTTTTATTTTATGCGCATTTTCGTAGAGACTATGGGCAGTTGGGCCTTTGGTCAGCGTATTTGGGCGCGGAATAAGGGATAAAAGTGGTGACTCCCGCTGGGCACCATCCTGGGGCAAATAATAGCCATTGCGATTGAGCGCGGTAATGCTGCCAATACTATGGGCACCGTGCTCCATCGCAGCAAAAAAAGCTACATTTTATCGAAGAACAATAAACTTTTTCTATGGAAAAGCTGTCTTTTTCCTTATTTCAGTATTGGTCTCATAGGAAAAGAAAAGGAACTCATAATGATGCGTACACTTAAAGTATTAGATATTCAATAAAAATTGTGGTATACAAACGAAAAAAAGAACATTGCGTGCTATTGATGCAGATTCGGTGTTTATCTATAAACATTCAGTCAGTCATCAGCCAGAACACGTCTACTGATGGACGAAGGCCTCCCCTAAGTAGGGCGGTTAATGGAGGTGAGCATTCTTCGATTCCCAATGCTCCTGCCAAGCGTGGGGATTATGGCAACCCCTCCCCTATCTTTAAAAACCGGAATTCATTTGTTAGAAACTCAATGAAATGTTTAAATTGTCCACCTCGAGAGTTCCTGTTAATTTATATGAGATTTTGGCCTAGTTAGAACAAGAAGATGGAGATTCTATATAAATAAGTCAGAAGTATGGGAAATGGCTGAAGCCCTAAAAAATATATAATACGTAAACGTAATCATAATCATTCATTGTCCAGCTGTGAAGACAAGATCTTATAAATACATAGGTTAAGTTTCAACAGCTTCGCCCATTGAGGACATACAATATTTTCTCAATTGCGAAATTTAATTACAACAGCTATTAAGATAATATTTAGTAATTAATCAATGAGTATTAATAATGGTAAACCCATAAACATAATAAACTAACAAAAAACATATTTTAATATTAAATTTTTCAATTGGCATTAAGATATTCTTCTATTGTGTAGTAAAGTAAACCATTGTTGTCAATAGATTAAATTATTTTCGCCTAAATGCAGCCACGCTTACCGATTCCAACACTAATTTAGGCAAATGATTATATACTTTTAGACCCATTCCTAATACACTCTTGTTAAACAGAGCGGTGCTGTGGCGAGGCATGCTTACTTTATTACCATGGCGTTTAGAAGACATAATATACTGAATTGTATGTAAATTATTTTTCACAAATAATGCTATTTCATATAATTATGTACAGGCAGGTACACAGGTTCACGAAATTAAATATCAGCGACGAATGCCCGCGAGATCGTGGGGCTCCGACGCCAAGAAATTGGTAGCCGTAAGTAATAGGTCGTCATTTGAGGGAAAAAGGGCGGGACCCACGTTCTGGTAATTTTCTCGCCCAGCGCATTTCCTTGGCAATTCAGCGTGGCAATGCCGCTGGCTTGATGGGCACGTTTGGTCGGGGGCCGGGCACGATCTTGGACATTCTATTTTATAATTATTGACAATAAACTCTACACGGAGCTCAGCTTTATTTCTATTTGACTCTGTAATATCATTTAAGGACATATTTAATATTTCAACAGTTTCAATTCTATTATATAATTAAATATCAGCGTAAATAGAAATATGCAATAAGCCGCTGACCGCTTTAATACCTTCCTTTAGGAATCGGTAAAGCTAGATTTGTTTCTGTTTACAAAGCAATACTCCCATCTGTCTCGATAAGAAGTGAGTATTGCTTTAAAAATACGAGTGCTCCTTGATTTCCAACAAAATAAATTCGCTACGACTGAGAGATTGTTTATTTTCACACTTTAAATATAGTCCGAGGTTGAATAGCATCCAGTGTATTTTATTGGCGCAAAATAAACTCACTTTTTGATCTTGTATTTTTGGAATAAATGATGATTCATATATATAGCACCCGTACTGCCCAGGGCCGTACCATGAACGCTTATTGCGGGACCGAATAGGTTTAGCTACCGACGCTGCGCGACCACGAACCGTATTGCGGGCACAGAATAAATAATAGTACTTCGTACAGAAAGTTAACTCCGCAAAGGAATTGAAATAAATAAGAACTCTATCTACTAGGCAATAAAGTAGCAATTCAACTCGCACAGCGATGGATACCGCTCGCTATATTCACCTAGATATACCGCTCTCTTTCTATCACGTATGTTTAGTTACGTGCGACGAGGCTAGCGTGCGGGCGGCGACTGACTTCTGCCTTGCATTGTCCACCCGGACGGAGCGCCGGCTGAACACACCTAAACTACGGAGTGACAACCCCCTGGCTGAGCCTATTCGGTTCCGCAATAAGCGGTTCATGGTACGGCCCCTGGCCTATTGCACAACCTGATAAAGTTACGTTAATATTATCGTTGTACGCAAAGTTTTCGACTGTCTACTTAGTTTGTATGAACTTAGGTAGATACGCAAACACACGTAGCTACGTCGTACGTGATTTTAATGAGTCAATTTTTTTACGCATTGGAGTGACGTGACGAGCGTGATATTCGCCTGGTGGTAAGCATCACTCCTACCCATAACAGTAGCAGTGCCAGAATCAGTCCTGGATTTGTCAATAGGCCGTATAGGCCACGGCCTAGGGGCGGCAGCGTCCTAGGGGCGGCAGATTTCAGAAGATGCTGCCGCCCCTATTATTTTAGAAAGGTAGGGGCGGCGGAAATAAAATGGCCTACACTCATAAAAAATATACATCCGACACTGGCCAGAATTGAGAAATTGCAAAAAAGACTTGCGCTGCACTGCTTTGCGCCTCTCACAATGGTTACAATAGACGTGGGTATGACCCAAAACTGCATCCAGAACCACCGGATGACGGGCAGCAGTGTCCTCTCAGTTAGCGGCGGTGAGTATTCTGCAAGATGATCCCCAAGCCGCCTGCCAAGCGTGGAGATTATGGCAACCCCTCCCTATTAAAGGAGAAGCCTTCGTCTAGCAGTGGACTGTGGAGGACCAATGTGAGCGCACCGAACGAATGGCTTTGTTTAACTTTAGGATATTTGACTAGGCTTTTTGTCATATCGATTTTAAAATTCTGAACATTACAACTCGCGTTTAACGCACGATCGCTTGGACTTAACGAATGTCTATTAAATGAACTATTAAAAAACTTGTAAAAGTTTCCCATTTTATTACCATCAACACAAATAACTTGTTAGTAGAAACAATCTTGCGAATAACCGCCATCATTGTAAAAAAACAATCAAACATGCCGCAAATTTAACAGACGTTCATATTGCCGATAAAGATTTTATAGATGGAGCTTTATTGTGTTTATAAATTGATTTTAAAACCCACTGGGATCCAGATTAAAACTCTCAACAATGCAGATGCGAAAGTTTGTTTATCAAGTGTAGTTATGAAAATTTGGATTTAGGTAGTTCATTTAAAATAAAAATGCTGTTTTCAATATTCCAATGGGTGGAATGTTGTATGGAAAATTCTTTGTTTTTGAAGTTATAGTGATGAAAATTGATATTTGGGTAGTTCATCAAGGGAGGAGAGGGGAGGGAGGAGGAAGTTGGGGGGGTTGAGGGGGGTTGGGTGAATTTAAGGAGCGGGCCAAATTTCTTCCGTATGCGGACGATGTCGCGGGCGACCTCTAGTATTCAAATAAACAATTATATACAGTGTGTAACAAAAAGTTTAAACAATAATGAAGAGTATGTACTCATCATTATGAACAACTTTTACTATGGGCCAACCCCGAAACCGCGAAAAAAGTATTAGCTTTTCTATACATTTTGTCCAAGATCAATTAACTTTTTGTATGGAACAGCTGTTTTTTTTCGCGATTTCAATGTAGGGCCCGTAGTAACAGTTGTTCATAATGATGAGTATATACTCTTATATACGAGTACACGCCCTTAAAAGGATGCTAACTGATTAGAACTAACACTGTATAGGTATGAAAACCCCATAACATACCTTTTTTTTTAAATAATAGGCTTGCGTTTGACTGCCATCGCGTCTGATGATAAACGAAGATGCAGCTTTTCCCTGAAAGAGAATGGAGAAACCTGAGTATGACCGGAGAAATTACATACCGCAATAAACCCGCTAATCCTTACCGGGTACTGCGAGGTTACCCTTCAAGCGAAGACATAAGCCTCATCAGCATCAGCCAGCAGACGTCTACTGCTGAAGAATGGCCTCCGCTTAGACCGCCACACTGTACGATAACCTGCCATTTGCATTCACCGCGCCAGTTGCACCAAATGTTGTCGGCGGGTTACATATGCCTTTTAGTGCAATGATAAATGCTGTAGTGCAATGAGAGAGGAGCTAAATCCTCCAAGAGTGCAATGCAAGCATAGAAGTGTGACAGAGCTAGTTAAAATCTTTTGAATTGGTTTCTAACGAGTTACGTATTTAACCTCACATTTTCTTAAAATTCAGGAGCTCTCGCATTTAATTTGATTACGGAATAACAAAGGTTTTATGAAAGCTTTTATTAGACGATTTTATTGTTTATAGTTTAATACAGAATTAATAATTATTTAACTATAAATCGTCGTCAGCCATAAAACGCCCACTGCTGGACGAAGGCCTCCCCCTTTATAGAGGGGTGTTGCCATAATCCCCACGCTTGGCAGGCGGCTTGGGGATCGCAGAATGGTCACCACCGTTAACCAAGAGGACGCTGCTGTCCGTCCTCCGGTGGGTCTGGTTACAGTTTAAGGACATACCCAGGTCCAGTCCAGGTCCTGGTCCAGATGTTGACCAGTGTAATTAAACGAAATTTTAAAAATAAATGTGCAATGGAATGACGAGATACTTACTATGTGCGGAGGTGGCTATGTTTTCTCCATAATGGTGGTTATACGAACGATACTATAACGAAGATCACCATCATCATCATCAGTCTAGAGACGTCCACTGCTGAACAACAGCTCTCCCTTAGACCGCCACAATGTAAGACAACCAGCCATGTGCATCCACCGGTTGCCAGCGGCTTTCATAATTTCGTCCGTCCACCTAGTGGGAGGACTAACTACGCTGCATCTTGCGGAGCACGATAATAATAACGAAAAAAAACAATTATTCTAAAATCGGCCCGTTATTCTAATAGACTGCGAAACAATTTCAACTAAAGCTATTACGAAAATTTACGCCCATTCGCTAATTTGAAATTTGATACTACTGCCAATAATTTCCAGTAAAAGGTCAAAGAGTTTGGACGGCAAATTCTTGTGAATTGATCTGATACTATGTAGGTAGGTATTTTGGACCTGGGTATGTCCTAAAACTGCATCCAGAACCACCGGAGGACGGGCAGCAGCGTCCTCTTGGTTAACGGTGGTAACACTCTGCGATCCCTAAGCCGCCTGCCAAGCGTGGGGATTATGGCAACACCTCCCTATTAAGGGGGAGGCCTTCGTCAATCAGTGGACGTTATCGGGCTGATGAGTATGTAGGTAGGTGGACCTGGGTGCCTATGTCCTAAAACTGCATCCAGAACCACCGGCAAGCGGACGGGCAGCAGCGTCTCTCGGTTAACGGTGGTGAGCATTCTGCGATCCCCAAGCCACCTGCCAAGCGTGGGGATTATGGGTATTAAGGCGGAGACCTTCGTCCAGCTGTGGACATCTTCTGATTGATGATGTATGTAGGTAGGTAGGGTAGGTACTTGTAAGAATTAATTCAAATTAACTAGGTTAGGTAAGATAAATAGATAGATGGATAGATAGAAACTCTTTATTGTGCACACCAAAAAAATACAATAGAGAAAGAAACAAGAACTTTTTGAGCTAGTGCCACAATTGGCGGCCTTATCGCTAAAAGCGATCTCTTCCAGGCAACCATAAAGAAGAACATACACATTAATAGAGACGGGAGATGCTACAAACACTTTTAAATTATGAAAATATAAATATAATCTACATATTTATATATACATACATTTACTATATTAAATTATTATAGTATAGTATTACGTATAGGTACATCTTGTGTCGTCCCCCACCAATGTGCGTGTGGGGAACGAGTTGATAGTCTCGGTCACCACGGCCTATCTTGTAGTAGGAGTGCCGGTCGCATGGCCCGCCACTGCGCTTTAAATGATATCATCCGTCGGGCTTTTGGAAGTGCCAACGTCGCAGCAGTTTTAGAACCGAATGGTCTAATGCGCGACGATGGTAAGAGGCCCGACGGTATGACTCTCATTCCTTGGAAGATGGGACGGCCATTAGTGTGGGATGCTACTTGTGTTGATACACTGGCGCCGTTTCATCTTCCAGAAACATCAAAACATGCGGGTGGTGCGGCTAATGCGGCGGAATGCCTCAAACGTCGCAAATATTCTAGCCTCGATAGAGGTTACATGTTTGTGCCGTTTGGGGTAGAGACACTTGGGCCGTGGGGGCCAGGTGCTTTGCGTATCTTTAAGGATTTGTCGGGGAAACTTAAAGAATCCACACGTGACCAAAATGCTGGCCTTTATTTGGGCCAGAAAATTTGCCTCGCAAACTCGCCACTTAAATAAATAAGTAACATATAATACACAATACGAATAGATGAAAATATACATAATAACAGTACAAATTTATTGCAAACACACATGACAAATGATACAATAACGAACGAACGTAAGATTAAGTATATAAACAAAATATCATAAAAATTAGGCTTGGTTAGGCCAAATCTACAGGTGCCTGAATATAGTGTTGCATAATATAAGATAGTATGACATTTTAAAGATGTCTTATTAAAAGCTTTTTCTACATAGTTGGAATTCTTAAAGTTAAAAAAAAGTATGAAACTCACTTATGTGTCTCATTGTATTTTTTATATATATACTTAAGCTTCGAACGTGAACTATTAATAATAATAATATAATAATTCTTTATTTCCAAATGAAGAAACTACAGCTAATATTACATTAACATAAACCAAAAACCTTAGGATATTACAATTTTGGTAGGTAGGTAATTATAGATTACATTATTATATAGGTATTTATATGTTTTAACAATTGTTTATATATTTAGAAAAAGGAGGGAAAGATACAAAAATACTAGTTGTAGAATAATAACGCAGGAGTCCCTGTCTCCCAAACTAGGATGACCCTGTACTATGGGAGACAGTTGATTCTTCAATAGGATTGATACATTATAGGACAACTAATTGATTGTGATAATGTGTGAGTAAAAAAAATAATAATTGGTAAATAGGAGAAAATCTGCTATAGGTGTGGAGCAATTTCAGGGATATGCACCAAAAACCCAATTCTGGGAGAGAATCAGACAAGTAAATTTTCTGTTTCATAATAATTTAGAGATTGCAACCAAGACATTAGCTTCTTTTTAACTTTAAATTTTGAAAGGGAGTAAAAATTTAGCTTCTTGTTAAGCTTGTTGTAAAGTCTAGAGCTAAGGGATTCATATTGTACAGTAGCAAATACAGTACGACGTGAAGTGGAGACACAAATCGGCTGTCCGCGATGCTTTCGTGAAGAAAGTTTGTTAAATGGCACGTTGATATTATATCAGAGGTGGCAAGTCTGCCAAAAGATATGTGGTCACCGACCACCTACTTTTTGTAGTGTCTTGAATTTGTTTTAGTGTTGCACGATTAGGAATTCGAAGATTCGATTTGAAAATATATGAAAATGTGTGTCATGCATCTTTGCCTCGTCCCCGGCAAAAACTGACAGAAAATGATGTACACATATTATCGCCTTTGGCATCCCCAATAGTATATGCTCGAAGAATTTAACGGTCACTTCTTCTTGAAAGACTCTATACATCAATAAAAATACCCATCTTGATTCTACATAAGTTTTCAAACAGAAAATCACATTCCTCACAAAGCACTCTTTTATTTGGAAAAGGTTGAGACTTGAAAAAGGTTCATCAACAAAAGTACCCTTCAGAGTATTCTAAAATGAAGTGAATACTTCAAGCATTTTATAGTCCCCGGAGGCGGCGAGTTTCCACAGAAATGTTGAAATCTGGCCGCTATTAGGAGCTGACCTGACCCGGGCAATGCCCCAAACTATTTCTGAGGCAGTCTGACACCTAAATTGAATTAATGCCGTGAAAATTCCCTGATTTCTGTTAGGCGAGACAGATTTACTATTCAAAGGTAGAATCAAAATAGGTTATGTAAAACATTGGTGTGTTCAATCAATGATGAATAAAATTACTCCTTTCGGCTTAGTATACCCCAAGCTTATAACCCTATATACTTGAAACCGACACGACATGCCTTTTATTAGTTACTTTCGGCAGTCCCAAGTCAAATAAACACGCAAACTCATTTGGTTTGGATACAAAAAAATATTTACCACACAAGAAACTAAACAAAACCTCCAATACCAACAAATAAAACCGTTTCCATAAACAGCATACCGAAACAAACCCTAGAACAGCTCATTTTTCGCAACACCTTTTGGAATGGACCTTAAAAATACGGCCACATAAAACAATACAGCTGTAGCCCGGGCCTCGCTGGGCGGCTATATGCATAAACAACATTTTTCACACGCGAGCGAAGGCCCGGAATGGTTGCGTATTTGGGGAAGGCCTAGGAAAGGGTAAAGGGGTAACTGAGAGGAAGACAGCTGGCAATGGCTGGAAGCAGAAAGCTGAAGATAGAGTTTAGTAGCGCGCCTAGGGAGATGACCCTAGTGGAATGAAATTGAATGACTAACGACGAGATGTTTACCTGGTGGTAAGCATCACTCCTGCATATATCAGTTTGCGAACAAAGTCCTGCGCCGCAATGCACTGCGCTCGTCACCCTGAGACGTCAAATCTCTTCATCACCAGTAACTTTACTAGTAACATCTATATATATATAAAAGGCTCTGTCATTGGAGGAGTTGGTACAGTTGGTAGAGTCGGTAGAGTCGGTAGAGTTGGCAGACTTGGGGAAGTTGGGGGGAGCTAAAAAAATTGCTCGGGATGATTTAAAGTGGTAAATTTTGGGACCGGCCGAATTTCTTCCGCACGTGGACAAAGTCGCGGGTGATCTCTAGTTGTCCTATAAACCGAAACACAGTAATGCTTACACACTTCCGATCGGCAGCTCAATAACTGGCAAAGGTGCGGTACTCCCCAGCCGGACTCTGCAGTAGAGTCCTACAACTACCAAATGTATGATTATGATGACAGGAGGGAAAGTCAGTGCATTCATAGTTGATATACCAAAAACAACGAACTTGTATATCAACGTCGCTTTGTTATGGTGTTCCTAAGGTATTCCTATGTTAATAAAACACAAATAAAGTCAGTTCTCTTTCGCCACAAACTACCTATCCTTCTGGTTTTATCTAGTCTGTGATAGGCGGGCTAAGTACCTAACATTGCTCATGGGACGATCCCTACAAATTGAGGGACGGGTTCAAGCGATGCGCCACTTAAGGCGATGATGGCCTACGACGGCTGTATGGATATCCTGATGATGTGACGTCATTTTTATGACGAGACAATATTAGTCTGAGAGTGAATTTGGTTGGGAAATAGAGAAACTTTTTAGTACAACAGGTAGTAGGTATGTTACATTTGGTCGAAAGCCGTTTTATCGAATGGAGAAAACTCAAATATTCACATGATCGAATGTATCGTAGTAAGTATAGCTCTATTTTTTATTAAAAGTAAGAAGAAAGAAAGAATGAAATGTAATTTATGTTTTGTTGTTTTTTGTGTGTAATGTTTTTTTTTGTATTAGTTTTCTTATGCTATCATAATTATTTGGACCCAGTTATCATCAGGTTCTTGGTTCTTAAGTGGCGACCGCGAACCGGAAGACGCAGCGTAAGAAGGCCTCCGACTAGGTGGACTGACGACATTGTAAAAGTTGCGGGCAACCGGTGGATGCAAATGGCAAATTGCTGTACAGTGTGGCCGTATAAGGGGAAGGCCTTCGTTCAGCCGTGGACGTCTCCAGGCTAATGATGATCACCAGGTGATTTTTATAATGTCAATCATTTTAACGGTAGTTAAATTGCTCAGCACTTTTAAGGTTTCAGTAGTTACTCAAAGGTTGTCCAGTGGTATTCGATAACTAAGTGCTACTTCTGTAAAATAACTATTAAATTCACTATTATTTAAAAGGCGTATCAAACATTTAACACCCGTGTCTACACATTAAAAGCTTCAGAGAATGATTTTAAAATCGGGTTAGTCTTACATACGACCACAATACGGAACATTCGGGCTTGCGTCTATTCGACGAAACGGTGTTTCCCACATTAAGCTCTTTTATTCGAAATTCTCCATGCGCATTGCAGTTATATGTTGCACCACGTTGTCTACCAAAGCAAACAGTTTGATTCTCGGCTAAGGACAAAACATATTTTTCATTACTCATACTCGGAAAGTAGGTCTGAAGTTGCCTGAGGAGCGGGTTGAAAGTAATACATTTCAGCCCTAGGGAGAATAATTTTCAACTGACAGTGACAGTTGACAAATGACAGACACTCAAATTATTAAAAAAAACTAGTTCTATTTTCACATAAATTTGTTGTGAACCATCGTCCAACTTTTTTTTTCTCCGCAGAGGATTATGGTCCCGCACTTCTCGTGCATTTCCCAGTGTCAGTTCATGTTTTTATTTTTAGTTTCCTTGTATTTGTAATGAAAAGCACAGTGTTTACCTCGGGGTTAATGACTTATTTAGTCCCTCGAAGTATTAGCGCCCTCGCTACGCTCGGGCGCCAAACCCCGCCTCGGGACTGAGTAAGTTACATTCACCCCTAGGATAACAATGTACTATTATTTATGTAACAGAACAAGATAAAAAATGTTTTGTTTTATTTATATGGGAATACTCACGTTTTATTAAATCTGATACTCCAATAAAATAATTACAAAAAAACAAAATGATAAAATAAAATGTGTCTGAACCACGTCATTTTTCATAATAAAAGAAAAAAAATAAGTAAATTCTGACTGTCTCAAAAATTTCTGTTTCCAGTTATTCTGATATGGGTCGGAGCCAGGTCTTCTCCGTTTCTTATTATGATAATCTATTCTATCGGATCGAGAAATCTGAAAGAAAACATTACAAACTAGCCTAAATCTCCTCTAAATATAATAAATCATTCTCTATAATATTATTTTGTAGGAATACTAAGATTTCCAGTAACCTAGGCATCTATCACGGCGTGACATGGCGCTTGCGTTTCATCAAAACACATCAATCAATCCTTTCAAACGGCTTGACAGTTTAGGAACTATTTACTTTGAAACTTGTGTAAACAAGTTTTATTTGAATAATATTTAAATATTATCCTGAATGCGCACCGTGATTTTTCCCGAACTTTTTCTTTCCTTTTAGAAGAATACTACGTAAGAACGTTGAAGGAGTTTTTGGTTTTCTATTATTTAATTAAACTTTTTATTAAACTTGTGTTTTATCGCGAATTAATGATTAAAAATAGTGGTGTTTTATTTATTGAGTGTTGAATTACATGCACGAGTGTGTGCAAGTGATATAATGTGGTGAAATATGTCTTTTCGTGTTGTTTTCAAAACTCCGTAGAAGCTCATAGTAAAGTTGCCACAACTTTACTATAGGGCATGACTTGGACTAGACTATGACTAATTTCGTGTGACTGACTGTGATCTCATGACATTTTGACATGATTTTAATAAAGAATCTTGAAAATTCATAAACTTGACACTGGCAGGATGCACAACGTGCGATGCCAATAACTAAGAAAAAAAAAAGAACGTTGAATACAACTAATAGTGGTAGGACTCTATTGCAGAGCAAGCAAGCATTACTGTGGATTTGACATCTGATATGTCAGGGTGACAAACGCAGTGCAGTGCGGCGCAGGATTTTGTGCGCAAGTTCACAATTCTAGCACTGCTACTGTTATGGGCTTGCGGAATGCTTATTACCCTACCTTTATACCACCCTTCCCGTCACTACGTTACATTAATAGTAGATTGCTATCGGTATTGGTATGCTATAGATTGTGGGCTAAAATGACCCGTAATATACGAGGTAGTTTTACTCCCAAGCTTTAGTGAGGGAGTAAATAGAAACCGAGTTATAATGGGTTTTTAGCGCCGTGTGTTACACTCTACTTTTCACTACGATTGCGAGAACAAGAAAGTCACTGACCTTTTTAGCAGTTTTTTTTCGCGAACTTAATAAAATAAATAATAAAAGTTTTAATTTTGGCTTAGTTAAGTACTTATATCGTTCCGCACAACCCTGCATAAGCGCCCTGTAATTTGACTTACGACGGTAAGTTTTAATTTTGACTTAGTTAAGAACGTATATCGTTCCGCATAACCCTGCATAAGCGCCCTGTAATTTGACTTACGACGGTGAGTTTTAATTTTGGCTTAGTTAAGTACTTATATCGTTCCGCATAACCCTGCATAAGCGCCCTGTAATTTGACTTACGACGGTGAGTTTTAATTTTGGCTTAGTTAAGTACTTATATCGTTCCGCATAACCCTGCATAAGCGCCCTGTAATTTGACTTACGACGGTGAGTTTTAATTTTGGCTTAGTTAAGTACTTATATCGTTCCGCATAACCCTGCATAAGCGCCCTGTAATTTGACTTACGACGGTGAGTTTTAATTTTGGCTTAGTTAAGTACTTATATCGTTCCGCATAACCCTGCATAAGCGCCCTGTAATTTGACTTACGACGGTGAGTTTTAATTTTGGCTTAGTTAAGTACTTATATCGTTCCGCATAACCCTGCATAAGCGCCCTGTAATTTGACTTACGACGGTGAGTTTTAATTTTGGCTTAGTTAAGTACTTATATCGTTCCGCACAACCCTGCATAAGCGCCCTGTAATTTGACTTACGACGGTAAGTTTTAATTTTGACTTAGTTAAGAACGTATATCGTTCCGCATAACCCTGCATAAGCGC
The DNA here is from genome assembly GCA_905404285.2 of Erannis defoliaria. Lineage (NCBI taxonomy): Eukaryota > Metazoa > Arthropoda > Insecta > Lepidoptera > Geometridae > Erannis > Erannis defoliaria. Next base: position 15,652,908 of record FR990084.1, read on the forward strand.
CCTGTAATTTGACTTACGACGGTGAGTTTTAATTTTGGCTTAGTTAAGTACTTATATTGTTCCGCATAACCCTGCATAAGCGCCCTGTAATTTGACTTACGACGGTGAGTTTTAATTTTGGCTTAGTTAAGTACTTATATCGTTCCGCATAACCCTGCATAAGCACCCTGTAATTTGACTTACGACGGTGAGTTTTAATTTTGGCTTAGTTAAGTACTTATATCGTTCCGCATAACCCTGCATAAGCGCCCTGTAATTTGACTTACGACGGTGAGTTTTAATTTTGGCTTAGTTAAGTACTTATATCGTTCCGCATAACCCTGCATAAGCGCCCTGTAATTTGACTTACGACGGTGAGTTTTAATTTTGGCTTAGTTAAGTACTTATATCGTTCCGCATAACCCTGCATAAGCGCCCTGTAATTTGACTTACGACGGTGAGTTTTAATTTTGGCTTAGTTAAGTACTTATATCGTTCCGCATAACCCTGCATAAGCGCCCTGTAATTTGACTTACGACGGTCCTGGGCAATTAACAGTACTAAAAGGAACCATTACTATGGTAATACAAATGGATTATCAATGTCCATTATTAATTTTCATAGTTAGGTACTACTTAATCAAAATATTCAAAAACAATTTAATCGTTTGTGAAACGTGGCGCTTATTTTTTTATACAAGACTGCGGAATAGTAAACGTAACGTACTTCATAATTTAGGTAAGCTTCTTGCAAATCTTCCTGACTTTATTTTACACGACAGAAATTAAAGCACAAGCATTTGTTATCTCTATACGCCAAAACGGCTGCGTGGATTTGAATGAAACTCGGAATGGAGATCGTTTTTCCGGGAACAACTTATAGGCATTGAGCTAATATCTATAGAGTCACAAACGTGCAAAAAAAATGACCTCGCCAAAATTTGGCGCACGCTATGCAGTGCGCCGACTTTGTGAACGACTTGAACTACGATAAGACACAAGCGCTCGCAAGCATACATTGAACAGTAACCAAGCGACATAACGTCTTAAATCGAACAATTGTGAACTATATAATGAACTCATAGGTATGAACAACGGCACTCGGACGTTTTTTAACTGTTTTCACTTAGAGATTTATTTTTTTATTTAATAAACATATAAAGATTGTGACTCTTTAGATATTAGCTCAATGCATATAGGCTACTTTTTATCATCATCATCATCATCATCATCTCGGGTTTTTAACATCACACGGGGCGCAGCTAAATAATAATGATCATACAATAAAAATTATGCAAATGCCAATTAATTATAATTAAATATATATATATATATATATATATATATATATTTAATTATAATATATATATATATATAATTTGTTTTTTTTTTTATTATTATATTATTTCTGAGATAATGCCTCAAGCTTATTTCTATGTAAGAAACAGATTTCGTTATTTTCGCATCATCCGCCCGACCGCGTCCCACCTTAATTCCGCTCAAACGCGCCGGTGTAGCAGTTTGCATGCATGTGACGTTCGGCTGTCAAGAATGTCGTGACGAACAATCGTCGCCTTTTTAGCCTCATCTTATATCAGGACGAGGATATTAGCCAAGAACCAAGTCACCGACATAGCTCTCAAGGTTTGCAAGTTGAAGTGGTAATGGGCAGGCCACGTCCCTCAAAGAACTGCAGGCCAATTCAGCTAACCAAAACCATGCGTTTCCCATGCGTTTCCGCTACTCTTCCTCTCTGACAGTAGCCGACTAACGGTCGTGGTCCGGTCAAGCGTACTTAAAGTTCATCGAAACCATAGACAAACTGCTCATCGACATAGACATCGCACGTTTATAAAACTTTATGCTAACTTTATTATGCTTGGCCGGACCACGACCGTTAGTCGGCTGTCAGAGAGGAAGAGTAGCGGAAACGCATCAGAAGTGGTTCGGCTTTGGTTAGCTGAATCGGGGCCCTGATAACAGATGGGAAAGAAAGGTTCTTGAGTGGCGACCGCGAACCGGAAGGCGCAGCGTAGCGTAGGTAGGCCTCCCACTAGGTGGACCGACGACATAATTGTATTAATATTGCATGTATTAGAATATAAAATAAACTTTTAATTGAATAGTATAAGTAAATACATAGCAATACAATATTCCAAGTTTAATCCTAGATTATTATGTTTTGGTAATTTAGTTTGAGTCGAACTAAAGTTTAGGACGGGTGGCGTGCAGCGATGCACGACTTCGAAACTTTGAGACACGCTCAAACTTTGAGAGAACTTGCCAATAATTTAAATAACAATGTTGAAGATAACATCAAACATATTATACAGTTATTACTTTAGAATATAATACAGAAAGACATACTAAAAATAGATATTCGTGGACATTTCACACAGCGCCATCTAGCACTAAACTGAACAAAGTTTGTGTCGTGGCCTTATGGGAACCACGAAACTGATAGAAATTGAATTTAAACCCATTTTTATTTTGATTTTTTGATTTATAGGGTTTTTTCCCAGGCAGACTCTGCAGTAGAGTTCTACCACTACAAAAAACCACTTCAAACTTATAATAAAATAGCCGAATTCCACGTAGGTAGGCACATTATACTTGGTAAAGAACCATTATGTAAATTAACATTAGACCTAAGTAAACATTATTCTTTTAAAATCCGGCGAAACCAAGCAAACTACCCAGTAATAACACTACCCTTTCAAAACACTGTTATAATGCTAAAAGCTAAAATTAAGCACTCAATTATTAATTAAATGAGTATTTACTCTCCCACGTAACTTTACTGCTGATAAGATAACCCTGCAGAGAAATAGCTCCCAAATAGCTACAGGCACCTTTTACTTTACATTCGACAAAACTGTGTACTCGAGTGTTCCGATGATGATTATAATGAGACGAGCAAGTCACTACTCTGATGGTAAGCGTTACATTAGGAGATTAACTATAAATATGAAACACAAATAACAATTCAACGTTACTAAGAAATGTGGCATATAAAAGTTCATATTTCTGCACGGCAATGTATTGCGCGTGTTACTCTGAGATAATGTATTAAATAATTTCCCTAGAAATATATATTTTCTATCCGAAACCACAGAATAAATAATAGTACCTACGTACCGAAACACAGCAATGTTTAGCGTATTAGCACACTACTATTTATCGGTCCAATAAACAACAAAGATAGGAAGATTCTCCGGTGAGCTATGCAAAAGAGTCCATTGTATCTATAAATATATTTTTATTTCTGGTGGCTGACGATAATGGAAAGATTCGTAGTAATTATGAAAACGGAATGCAGTGTCTGAAGACAATGGTATACGACCAGTGTGTGTTGCCAGTGATGACATATGGAACTGAAACGTGGGCTTTAACTTTAACGTTTTGGAGAAACTTAGAGTCACGCAACGGGCAATGGAGAGAGCTATGCTCGGAGTTACTTTGCGCGATAGAATCCGGAATGAGGATATTCGCCCAAGAACCAATACCATAGCTTGCAAGGTTTGCAAGTTGCAGGTAATGGGCAGGCCACATCGCTTGAAGAACTGACAACCGATGGAGAAGAAAAGTTCTTGAGTGGTGACCGCGAACCGGAAGACGCAGCGTAGGAAGGCCTCCCACTAGGTGGACCGACGACATTGTAAAAGTAGCGGGCAACCGGTGGATGCAAATGGCAGGTTGTCGTACAGTGTGGCGGTCTAAGGGGGAGGCCTTCGTTCAGCAGTGGACGTCTCCGGGCTGATGATGATGATGATGAAAACGGAAAAAAGCGAAGAAAGTTATTGTTTCGTAGCTATTTATGAATCATTAGCTACGTATGAGATGAAGGGCATTCTAAAATTTCTAATTTGTAATTCCGTTGTAAATATCCTAACGAGTACCAATAAGAAAAAGTGCCGTAAAAGGCCAACGTGTAAATTTAATCTAAAACTAATAATTATAATCTGACACTAATACTTAAATTAATTATTAGTTTCCGATTTAATTCATTATTCATGTCATGTTTAATAACTTTATTCTTTGCAGATAACAGTCTCACTGATCCAATCTGAAACTAATAATTAATTTAATTAATTGATTAAATTGACACATTGACCTTTTTCGGCACTTTTTCCTATTGGTACTCGATAGAATATTTACAGCGGAATTACAAATTAGCAATTTTAGTATATCATGAACTACCGCAAAGTAACGCCTGAATCAATCTCATATGAATGGAATTATTCTTATGGGTACCCGAACAACGTCGTTATACTTATATTCTATTACCTATATTATCTTTTATCTATGTTATAAAATTACGAATGGTGCCGAATTTTAGCGGAAAATCAGTCAAAGCAAATTATGTTATTTAGTAGACATTTTTATGAAGATGCAATGTAAGAATGAAACGAGCAAGCGCGAGCAGTTTCTCTGTATAATCTTATTCTCAATTACTACGTCTTGAGTCTTAAAATTAAGCCTTGTAAACTTATAAGCGCCGTCTAAATTTTAAAACACGGTATACTCCGTCATCATAAATAGTATAATATAATTAGTATTTCAATATACGTTTGTATATTCTTGGTGGTAGGTGTGGTAGTATCAGATATTCTGCCGTCAAGCAGTAGTGTTTTTTTATGCAATTGAGTGACGAGAAGCGCGAGACGTTTGCCTGGTGGTAAACGTCGCGCCCAGATTTGTGAGCTTAAAAACCAAAATCCTGCGCCGCACTGCACTGCGCTCGTCACCCTGAGATATTAGATGTCAAATCTCTCCATGCTCAGTAATTTTCTAGTAACATTGGCCTTTAAACCGAAACACAGTAATTATCGCACACTACTGCTTGGCGGTTGAATAATTGTCAAAGGAGTGGTACTTCCCCAGGCGGACTCTGCAGTAGAGCCCTACCACTATACTCAAAGTAAGTGTAATCACTGTGGTCACTGTTCTGTGTCATTATTGTGAAGGATACTAATACTGTTAGCGCGATTTTAAGGTTATTAAGATTTACCGTCGAATGTCTTAAAGTATTGAGTGTCATTCAGTGTCGTCCTGAAAATTTGTAGTGGTAGGACCACAGAGTAATATCCTCCATGGGTAGGACTCTACTGCAGAGTCCGCCTGGGGAAATACCACACCTTTGCCAGTTAATCAACCGCCAATCATATTGCAAGCATTACTGTGATCCGGTTATGATGAGATTTAACATCTAATATCTCAGGGTGACGAGCGCAGTGCGGTGCGGCGCAGGATTGTATTTGCAAGTTCACAATTTTGGCACTGCTACTCAGCTGCTTCTGTTATGGGCAGACGTGACGCTTACCACCAGGCGGACGTCTTGCTAGTCTCATAACTGGATAGTTTAAAAAAAACTATTCCCCAAAGTTCTGGACATCGCTGCAATGGTCATGGTCTGGCGTTGGTGTACCTTACCATCAGAAGAGCGTCTTGTTTGAATATTTAATAAAAAACAAGAACAATAATTCATAGTTTGATTATTTTTGGAGGCTTAAAATATAAATATCACAAAAAACAGCATTGATTTTAATGATGTTGGTGATGGAAAAAAGTCTTGATTCTTATTTATGATGATGATGATGACAGCGTTACTATGACGCACTTTTTCTCATAATTAAAATAAAAACAACGACAAATTAATTAGGTAAATTATTTTTTTATTAGGTAGTTTATTTAATTAGAAATGAGTTTATGGATAGATTACATATTAAAACAACGACTATGTGTTGTAATATTAGGGCAAGTAGGTGACAACCTTTAATAATTATTAAAACATCCCCGCGTTCGCTTGGTATTTTTAATTAAGACGGAAGAAAGAGTATAATTGTGACAAAGTACTTAAAAGGATTACTTACTTGGTAAGTACTTCAAAACTGGTGTTGAATAATATATTAAGTAAGTAAGATTCCAAGATAATGCTTAGACATTCTAAATCACTCTCTGCTTCATTTAGAATTTAAAGCTCAGTTTTGTTTACACATGACCAGTTAATATTTATGTGAGGATTAATTTATTGAACTGAGGGCTTAAATACAACGCTTAAAGTTGTATGACGTTAGTTAATATTGCGCAGAAATTATGCATTACTTATTTAATTGCGGTGACTATGCAATATTTTTATTTATATTTGCAAGAAAAAAATGTACTTTAAAACTACTTAACTTACTTACTACTTAAAAACAAAACAACTGTGTGCCCCACACACCCTGGATATCTCTTTTATGTAATTAGAACATAATCTTACAAAATCAGCAGATTTCACAGAAATTATGATTTAGATAGAGTGTGTTGTTGGACTTTTCAGTACCTACGTACTTAAAACAAATCCAATGACAGTATGATAAGTCATCATCATCAACAGCCGAAGACGTTTTTGTAGTGGTAGGACTCTATTGCAGAGTCCGCCTGGGGAAGCCACACATTTGCCAGTTACACAACCGGCAAGCAGTAGTGTGCAAGCATTACTGTGTTCGGGTTTGAAGGGCAATGTCACCATAGAAATTACTGGGTAAGAAGAGATTTAACATCTAATATCTCAGGGTGACGAGCGCAGTGCAGTGCGGCGCAGGATTGTGTTCGCAAGTTCACAATTCTAGCACTGCTACTGTTAGTGGCAGGCGTGACGCTTACCACCAGGCGAACGTCTTGTCACTTGACGGTATAAAAAAAAACTGCCGGACGAAGGCCTCCCCCTGTATAGGGAGGGGTTGCCAAAATCCCCAAGCTTGACAGGTTTGGGGATCGCAGAATGCTCACCACCGTTAACTAACAGGACGCTGCTGCCCGTCCTCCGGTGGGTCTGGACGCATGTTTAGCACAGAATAACTAATAAATGGTTTTAGGACATACCTAGGTCCACGATAAGTAGTAGGTAAGTGGAAATATATTAATATACAATAACTTAATAATTGATTATTATTTTGTATGATGTTACAAAATAAATCATTTTTCTTCCTTTCTTTCTTAATATCTAATACTTGAAACTTACGCTAATTCCGAGTGGAAAAGTGGAGACTAGCATCGCAATTTGGCACAATTGTTGCACACGATGCGCCTTTTATTTCGAAGTTTTCTTTCGTTTAGTTGAATTTATTGAAATATAGCTGCTGAAAAAATGTTCAATTTCAAAAATAATCAAGATTTTATCACGTTCTAGACTCTATTCTCTATTCTCTCTCTTTTACTCTGCACTACAACTGTAAAATTTCGTCTAATTTAGAGCGGCCACATCGCAAACCCAAGACGCAACAACACAATCTGTCTGTCTGCCAACAACAGCCACTACGTAACCACATCGCAGCTACTAAGGACAACGCAACCACATCGACATTTTGTGGTCACCACAAAGCAACTGCAAAAAGCTACAGCGGCACTATTCACACGTGACCACTGAGTCACCACATTTTGTCGCTGCGATGTGGTGTGCTTGGGGTAGGTTCGTCTGAATGGACCCTTACACGTTACCTATCATCAACAGTCGAAAGACGTCCACTGCTGGAAGAAGGCCTCTCCTCTTTGCAGGTGGCTTGGGGATCATCTTGGTGGCAATACCTATAGCCACTACCAAATAATACAAAAGATACAAGTCGCATACATGAGCTACGGCATGCAATGGCAAGATTGGCAAACTTTGTTATCTACACATTGGTAATATCTTTATTCGGCGGATTTGCATGATCTTATTCCCCCCAGCCCATTCTTCTATCGGACGGCCACGAAAAAGCGACCGTTTTATGGTTGATATACCAAAAACTCGTACGAAACGGTTTGATTCCACTCTCTTTATTCGAACTGCTAAACAGTAGAATGCGCTGCCCGAGTGGGTGTTTCCCGATAATTATAATCTGGGTGTCTTCAAGTCGCGAGTGAATCGGTTTCTTCTAGGCAAGCGTGCTCCATCGTAGACTGCATCTTCGTTTATCATCGGACGAGATGGCAGTCAACCGCAAGCCTATATCATATAAAAAGCTATAGGCAGCATGGTTGTATTCCCGGATTTATAATGCGGTGTCATCTTCGACACGCAGTGCATAATATCTCAATGATTCGGAGCCATGTCTTAGCTACTTACATAAGCAGAGTGATACCATTACAAAATTGAGAAAAAAGACAATGCACAATAAATCTAGCTGGTTCTCTCGGGAAATCTACGTTTTATCGAAATGGAAGGCGCCGGAATAGGACGTAAAGAAACACTAATAAATAGAAATACTGCGCAGTGGGGCTAATAAGAGATTTTGGGATTGTAGACCTAGATTTCTGTTTCTACTATACAGGGTTAGGTCTAATCAGTTAACATCCTTTTAAGGGCATATTCTGTACATCAAAACAAACAAGTTTTACAATGGGGCCAACATTGAAATCGCGAAAAAAATATCAGCTGTTCCATACAAAAAGTTCATCGACCTTGGGTATAATGTATGGAACAGCAATGTTGGCCCTATAGTAAAAGTTGTTTGTTTTGATGTACAGAATATGACCTTAACAGAATGCTAACTGATTAGATCTAACCCTGTATAGTAGAGTTTTAAGAAAATAGTGTGCCCTTCGAGTACATACAAGTGGAAGTGGCGAGTAGTATAAAGGCCTCTGCCAAAAGGTATTTTTGGCCCGTGACCACACTTTTTTTGGTCACAGACCACAAATACATTTTGACTTATTATTTGTTTTATTTGTGCGTTTGAATAGAAACGATTTATTACTTTGAAAGTACTTGAATTGCCATTCATGTCTGCCTTGTCCCACGAAAAAAGTTAGCAGTAAAGTTATTGCTATTAGAATTTCCAATGGTCTAAGCTGGAGAATAGCCACGAATGAAGCTTATTTGGCAAGCCTTTAGACCTAAGCAACTACGCAAACGTCCCAGATGCTCGGTCTTGCATTTCGAGAAGTTGGGATGGCTCGGGTAGATGCTGACAAGGGTAATATACCCCGCACAATATATCCCAACCGGGAAGTAATTAAATTATATGTCGTATAAGTCTTTCCGATCCCATGTTGAGTAAGATAGGAAAGCGTGTTAATTATTGCTTAGGAGGACTAAACCTCATTTTACTGTGTCTCGCTTGGATTATTCAACTTTGCTGAGGTTAATATAATATTAAGTAATATACAAAAAAAATATACTTTTTTATAACAAATTTTTTTGTTTAGGGATGCTGTGGTTTTGTCTATACCTAGAACGAAAATCGATAGCAAACAACTGGGAAATTCATATTCTGATCGTCCTCACTCATATAAATAGTGACTGGAGTAAAGAATAGGGTAGTGTTCTCGAACGAGAAAATGCAAGATCGGTAGATTTGTACTGTTTCCAATAAAAAAGTGGTAAGTATATCTAAAAAAATGACACCAAACCCAATCACATCATCATCTCGGACGAAAAAATGCAAAAGGCATATATATGACATTTTGGCATAGGTCATAGGAAATATAGAAAATTTGTGCCACTAGGCCATCTGCGTATGGAAAAGTCTTTAGTAGATTTGCCCTCTAAAACTGACAGATTTGTACTTTTCCAACTAAAAATCTTTATTTTGTAACCTATTTAGGTATTTTCAAAATCGGTCCATTTCGGTATATCGGTAATCGACACGCCCAAAATCGGTAGAAATACTGAAAAATCGGTAGGTTCGAGACCACTGAAATAAGGGATTTTGAGTACCTAACTACCTACCTAAAACATTATTTTCGTTAGAACTTAGAACAATTTGCGTATTTATTATTTATTATTATATATTATTTATTAGTAAACACCAAAACGCTATACTATTACTCTATTTTTCAATATTGGATTGGATGACGCATCAATGATGCTCCGATCCATTCAAAAACAATTTCTCAAATCAAAAGATTTGAACTAGCTTTTCTAGTGAAGGAAAACATACCGATGATGAGCTGATGTATATACCCGTACAATGTACTGATACATTTCGCTTGCGAGTTTTAAGTGTCTACTAACGCCATCTAGTGTGTAAATTTTGAACGAGAGTTGAAGGTTACAGAAAATATCGCAGGCTCTGTAATAGCGTTTGTCTGGTTTTACAGACTATTTTCATAGACGATTTCGGGTGTTTAAGGTCAGGTTAGAGTTTTGGCGGGAACACGGAAAAATCATGTCGTTGCATTCTATTATTTTCTTAAACTTGTGTTTTTTCGCGAATTAATGATTAAAAATGGTGGTGTTTTATTCATTGAGTGTTGAATTACATGCACGAGTGTGGGCAAGTGATATAATGTGGTGAAACATGTCTTTTCGTGTTGTTTTCAAAACTCCGTAGAAGCTCATAGTAAAGTCACCACAACTTTACTGGGGTATGACTTGGACTCGACTAGGACTAATTTCATGTGACTTACTGTGATTTCATGACTTATATGACTTGATGATAACAAATAAATGTAAAAATTCATAAACTTGACACTGGCAGAATGCACAACGTGCGATGCCAAAAACTAAGGAAAAAAAAAAAAAAAAGGTCAGGTTATTTCACGTTACTAACACATTGTTTTAATGCGATCGATCATTAGTCTAAAGCAGTATCAGGTAGGGTCACATTTAGCTAAACAAAAATATGGCGGTTACGCAGATTCGTGCGTAACCGCTTAGATATTTGAGGTATTTCTCAGATTACTCGAAAAGTATCTACTTAATAAAGTATATACATAATTTTTCAGCCGTAGAAAGTTCTTCGAAATACTGTTATATTAATATATTCCATAATTGTTTAATGTGACTATGTGCTCCAATTAGGATATATATACATAGGATATACATATACATACAAAAAGTTTAAAAATACTAGGCTCTTGTTTTTTTTTTTTTCTTTCGAGGAAAGTATAATTAGTCGTGTTTTCAACGGTAGAAATTACTTACACGGATATTCGTCTATAACATTATTATACAACGTGCTTATAAGAAAAAGAAAGAAAAAAGAAAGAAAGAAAAAGAATTTATTTTGTAACATCATAACGTAGGTACTATATAAGAAGGTCTGGTAATACTAAAGGGTATTCATGTACTCATCATTATGAACAATTCATACATGGATGGGTACTCTACTATGGGACCAACACTGAAATCTAGAAAAAAATATCAGGTGTTTTATAGAAATAGCTCAATGACCTTGGACAAAATGTATGGAAAAGCAGTTTTTTTTAATTATTTCTTTTTTTTGATTTTTTCTTCTTTTGTTTATTTTATTGTTGGACCCATAGTAAAAGTTATTCTTAACGATGAGTACCTACAACTACATACACACCCTTCAGTATTACCACACCTTTTTGTTAAACGTTTTACATATTTTGGCGTTAAATATAGTAAGTTGACTAAATTAAAATAACATTGATTTTGCCAAGGGAAACTGCAAAATCCCGGCCAAAAAAATCCGGGGCTACTTCAAGAAAAGGATTCTATACACGACCGTTAGGTTCAAAAGAGACACATTAGCTTGCACTGAATGTAACATTATAATGATTGTAGCTAGAGGTAGGTATATCTACATTATCTACGTATAGGCGGTATGTACGTAAGGTTTTATAGGAGAGTGATTATTTTGTACATATTGCTAAATTTTCTGTAAATTATATTATTATTTACGGGATATTTACCGGGATTATGTTGTGAAATGAGCTCCCAATATTTCGGGGCAGTTGCATGCACCTGGGGTATGTCCTAAAACTGCAACCTGAACTACCGGAGGACGGGCAGCAGCGTCCTCTCCGTTAACGGTGGTGAACATTCTGCGATCCTCAAGCCGCCAAGCCAAGCGTGGGGATTATGGCAATACCTCCCTATTAAGAGGGAGGCCTTCGTCCAGTAATGGTCATTTTCTGGCTGATGTGTGTGTGTGCATCGACGATGTTCACGGGCACAAATCACAATAAATATCCCGTAAATAATAATATAACTTTATTGAACAACCGTGATAGTTTAAAATAAGTTTTCTGTGCTTAATTTTTTTTTGTTTTTTTTCTATTTGAAAATTCGTTTGCCTCATAGTTCTATCTCTTCCTTCATAGCTGTAGAGTGTGGGTTCGATTCCTACCCAGGACAAACATTTGTGTGACGAACATAGATGTTTGTTCTGTGTCTGGGTGTTGTATGTTTTATTATCTAGTAGTTATGCATTTACAAAAATTAATTAATAATATATAGTTATGTATGCTTTTTTTTTTTAATGTAATTTTGTTCACCGATTTCTCCGTCAACTGTGGACCGATTGTGAAATTTCTTGTTTTTATTTGAAAGGGTATACCCCGAGGTGGTCCCATATTGATTTGAAGTCGATTTTTTTTTAAAAAGACTTCAGGATAATATGAAAGTATATTTATTAATAAATATGCATTAAAATAAAATAAAAAACAGTATCGGCTTATAAATGACGAAGGTCTGAGGAAACAAACGTAAAAAAAACACAACAAAAGCAACAAAAGCCAAATTCAGAACCTCCTCCTTTTTTGAAGTCGGCCAGTTTTCATAATGAAATCCTTCTACATACACTCGTCGGTCTCCGCGGGAGTTGTTCGGACTGCCGATGCCAATTACTAACAAATCTGCCCCCTCGGGAGCCGCTGCAAATAAGTTGAGTGATTCCGACTTGTTCCGTAATTTATTGCTTTGCTAGGGCTGAACGGACTCATTCCTGTTGGGAAAGGGTTTGGTATTACTTTGACAGGGTGAAAACTAATTATTATTTAGGATACTGTGTTGTACAAATAAGATTATCAAAGTAATATAATATGCAACAGTGGACTGTGATAGGCTGCATATAAATATGATTATTCCGTCTCTGGATATAATCACACAAATTTGACCCCAAAGTATTGTCAAAATTGGAATTAATGATAAAAGTGGAATTATTGACAACATGGGCACTGTTGACAACTAGGGATCTATTGTGAATTTGGGAACTATTGACAATAAGGAAGCAATTGAAAATATTGGTACCGTTAAAATAGGAACTATTGATAAGTTGGGAATTATTGATAACAAGGGCACTTTTGACAATATGGGAACTGTTGACAACATGGGAAAAATTGTCAAAGTGCAACTTATTTCTGAATTTCAAAACAACACTGTCGACTAAAATAGACGTAGTGCAAGTAATCGAATCATTTGTGCAACTCTTATCCATTTAATTTATTGAATCTCAGCGAGAAAAGGTCAAGAGGGATGTCTTTGCAATTCCGGATAATGGACAATAGGATGTCGAAGCCCTTCGACCACTTCTGTGGTTACATTTGCTTTGCAATGTTGATTTAGTCTTGTGAACCTACTTTTGTAGTTGGTAGATTTATTTGGTAAGATCTATGGGTTGATTAAAGCTAAAATTTAATAATAATAGTATACCAACACACTAAAACTCAGAGTCACACAACGGGCAACTGAGAGAGAGAGAACTATGCTCGGAGCTACTTTGCGCGATGAAATCCGAAACAAGGATATTCGCAAAAAAACCAAGCCAAAATCGCCGTCCTTTCTCTCAGGGTTTGCAAGTTGAAGTGGCATTGGGCAGGCCACATCGCTCGAAGAACTGACAACCGATGGGGAAGAAACACTATTGAGTGGTGACCACGAACCGAAAGACGCAGCGTAGGAAAGCCTCCCACTAGGTGGACCGACAGCATTGTGAAAGTCGTGAAGCAACCGGTGGATGCAAATGACAGGTTGGCGTACAGTGTGGCGGTCTAATTGGCATTCTTTCAACAGTAGACGTCTCCGGGCTGATGATGATGATAACGATGACCCACATTTTACTGGACGGCCCGGACCGGCCAATCTTCTGATGGGTGACCGCGAGCATTTACAAATGAGTGCTACCGTGAGAGTGAGGAGCTATATCCTGAAAATGGAGAATTTAGCTTCTCTCTCTCAGATCACACGTTAAATTGTTGGTCTAAGATGTTTGTTATAAAATAAAAATGAAATACATAGGTATAACAGCAACTGTTAAGCTACGTCGGAGGCCTTCGGACGGCCGGCGCATTCTGACATTAGAGTTGGCCACTCAGCCTATCCAAATATTAATAATAGAAATGCAATATAAAAAATCATAACCATTCGGAATCAGTCACGTCAAGAACTTCTTAAAAGCATTTCCTGACAATTTACGGAGTAGGTACCCTTCCTCTAACTTTTTGGCGTCCAATTCTGCCAGTCATCTCTTTATGGCATGGCTGGCTGATGGATGAGCTGTCTATGAGGGTGATATTGTGTACATTATGTTGGCGATGACACATCTAGGCTTGATGAGATGGGATTTTATAGCGATTACCTGACATTGCAAGGCAAAATCAAGCTGCTTTTAAACAATTTGAAGATTCCGAACAAAAAACTTTTTTTTTCGAAAAGCCGACTGTTTTTTTAGCTGTAACATAAATTCAAAACATCTCTGTTTCAGTGGCTTTCTGATGTGGTACTTATTTTGGAAAATGGATTTAGGTCATTCCAAGTTGATTTGAAGGGGTTGATTTGATGAGGATCAAGTCATTAAATCTAATATATAAATATAATTATATTGCATTCGGTCAGTGTTCGGATGGGTGACCTTGAGTGGCATTTATTTCTGAGAGCTACCGTGGGTCGGATGACACATTAAATTGTTGGTCCCGGTTGTTTGTTCTAGTTTCTATAACAACAACCGTCAGCCATGTCAGAGGCCTCCGGGCGGCACATTAACTCTGACACTAGGGCTGGCCACTCAGCCTATACGAACTTACTTACTTATGCATTCTATAAATCCTCTCCATCCAAAGTTTGCCTGGAAGAGATTGCTTTTAGCAATAAGGCCGCCACTTGTTCCAATATTTAAGTTTATTAAATTATTTCTGTGTAATTCTTAGTGTGAACAATAAAGAGTTAATCAATCTAGTGGCATCTAACTTATTCAGTTAAAAAAAACAAAATCATTCGTTCCTTTAACGAAAGGTTAGCCTTTTTTAATTTTCAATCACTATCAGAGCGTCGAAATAAGTTAGATTTAATTTTTGTTTATAACTTACTGCATAATGATATCAACTGTTCAAATCTATTAACTAAATTTAAAATCAGAGTACCATTTAGATATCCACGTAAACCTATAACGCCATTTGCTCCAATATATCGTAGAACTTTACTAGGTGATAACTCTCCTGTCCCAAGAATCAGTAGACTTGTAAACGAATATCAACAGGAAACGGATCTAGATATTTTAGGAGACTCATTCGCAAAATTCAAGATTAAACTGAACTTATTAATGACCAAATGAGCTATCTCTATTCTACTCTTTCTGTCTAGGTAGATGTGATTGGTGTAAACAATCAGTGTTGCAATAGTTGGTTAATTTAATTGTTATTTTTTTACATTCTCTTATTGTAAAAAATAAATGCATGCGGTGCTTCCTTCAAAAGATAGCACATTTAGCTTAATTAGATTACATGATTATGGTGTTACAATGAATGTAGTTATCTATGTGAAGCCTAAATAAATAAATAAAATAAATAAATCAATCAATCAAATCATCCATATTCCTCGCAGTACGTAACAAATAGTGTTTCAAGTTCCAGATCTGGAGACAGGAAGGTGAAAAACGTACTGAAAGCCGTATCTTTCTTTAGTCGGAAGATTACATCTAGGTAGGCTTGTTCCATCCTAGATCGCAAGGCATTGGTATAATATTTTGATAGTTCATTAAATAAACTGTGGTATTTTCAAGTTGTTTTGACAAAGATGATGTACGGGGGTGAAAGGGCGGATGAAACTTTGCTTGGAAACTTAATTGTTTTTGAAGTTATAGTGAAGAAAATTGGTAGGTATTTGGATGGACTTTTTAAAACAAATAATATCATACTTTTTCCCAGGGTTGATCAAATGGGGCTTGAACCACCGAACGACGGGCGTCCGAGGGCCGCAGCGTCCTTTCGGTTAACAGTGGTGAGCATTCTGTGATGGGGATTATGACAGCCACTACCTATTAAGGGGGAGGCCTTCGTCCAGCAGTGAACGACTTCTGGCTGATAATGATGATGAAAATCAAAAGAGGTGAAAATGGGAAGGAAAATATATGTGAATCGCAGCGGTATAGAAGATATTTGGGAACAAGCGAATTTCTTCCGTACGCGTACGGAGTCGTGGGCCGACTTCTGGGTCATAATAAATTAAATCAAGCTGGCTAATGTTAAGCTATGATGCGGCTAATGTTAAGCCAGGATGAAGCAAACTTAACTTGAATCTGTCGCATCAACTCTGACACTGTCTGTCGTATCTGTCGTGTCAACGCAGCATACTGGGTACATCGCCTAGTCAGAAAATTGCACGATCAGGTCGGTCATTGACGACATTACATTTTATTCTAAGAAAACTTCTAAAACAGGCTTCTTTGTGGACTTTAGAATATACTTTGTATATTACTCTTAAGTTAAAAAGGGTTTTCATTAGAAAATAGTTTCCTTTGAAAAAGCGTTTCTGAACCCAAATGAACAAGTAAACGAAGCCTGCTTGGGCATCCAACCTTCGCTTACTTTTTAAGGTTCTAATAACACAACTTTAATTATTTTTATCTTCTTCAGATACGAGACTTACAAGGCGACCCTGAAGAAGATCCCCGCGACGCGGCTCTCTCGGCTCACGGAGGCGCTCGCCAACTACGACCCGGTGCTCAACGAGTACTTCTTCGACCGCCACCCCGGGGTCTTCGCGCAGGTCCTCAACTACTACAGGTATTGGATATACAATGTTCAGATTACCAGGCAGCCTCACCAGTGAGCAGGCAGGAGTGGATTTTAGGCTTAGGTTAGACCCAAATCCACTCCAAAGTTGAGGCTCAGAGTAAAAGCATACATAATTCAGATTCAGATAATTTATTACTCATTCCATACAGTATATGGTGTTAAGAAAAGTAAGTAGGTACACAAGTTCTATAGACCCCGTCGACCACAGCAAAAAGCGTTATTACAAAAATCATGCTTTCCAAAAATCGTGCGTACAAGTGTCATGGTAAAGTAAACTTTTCCTGGTTTATAGTGGATTCAAAATTGTGTAGTTGTGTAGATTGTACGCAGATACGCGGTAGAGTAGTGGAGGCGTGTGGGGCAAATTTGAACCTAGTGTATTTCGGGAAGAGTTCACTTTTCCATGGCCACTTCTTAGAGCGGTTAGCTTCTACTAACAGCTGTAAGTACACAGTGGGGCCACCATAACCTATCTATGGTGGCCCCACTGTGTAATTACTTTTTATAATAAATGAACGTTAGATCTCGGTTAATTTCGCTCTTTATAGTATTACTGTATTATACTGAAAAGTAAGCCATACTGTTCAGCTGTCGATCTAGCGTGAATCGTCACAGGTTTTGAAAATAAATCACGTGTCAAGTTTAGAGTGCAGGATTCAACGTAAGTGGGCCCCCAGTGAAGCTTTTCAATTGAATCGAAGGTTGTTAAGTTGAAGTGGGTTAAAGTGGTCGAGGTTCAAAGAGTCAATCAAAGGCACGTGTGAAAGAGAATCGAAAACAACACCTTTCAATTAAGGTTAATTTACAAGCAAAAATTACATTACGTAACGGATAATTTTTGAGAAGGATAACCTTCATATTTGATTAGATTGCCTTTAGTTTGAACCCACAACCAGACGATTCCAAGGCACTTGATTTTTAAAACAGGCTAAATTAATGAGATACAATAGAAGGAAACCACTTTCCGTTATGTAACGAATATTTTTACAAAATAAATAATGATACATTTTGTTGTCATGTTCACTGTAACGTTAGTTAAACAAGCATACATTAAGGAAATCAAAATCCCGAACGTAATATAACTGACATCCACATGAAGACGAATCTCATGACACTTTGCACCCCAAAATCTTTCTAAGTCGTTGAGTCGTATTAACATTTAAATGGTTTAATCAAGTATTATTTAGAGGCAATTCTCGCGGTGACAGATAACAACCGACAATACAGAGACACATAATTACGTAACGGATACTTTTTTAATGTGCTCGTAATTTTTTTTTTTTTTTTATTAGCTGCTCCACGGACTGCGGATCCGTGCCTTTTGTCAACTTTTACATTTTTTATAAAATAAATTTTACACTTAATAACTTAAAAGCTGAAGGCTTTACAAAAAGAATATACCAAAGGAACCTAACTAAGTATTACTAATTATTGCTAGAATTGCGTGTATACTCCGAGCAGTCCAGCTCCCGCAAGCAGCACCCGTTCACGAGTTGACACATGTGCCAGCCATCGCTCTCCTCAACCATATTGGAGGGAAGAGGGCGACCCGACACACGACGCCGCCGCAAGAAGAAGCTTTTTAGTGAGCGTGAGTGCTCCGGGTATACACGCAATGCCTACAACAGTACGATTACTTACTTTATTAATTATACTATACTGTTTTACTCTATATTTTTTTTTCCTCTTGTCAATTAAAGCAATCACCAGTAGATCTCGTAATTTTATAATAAGTAATTCTCGCTCTTGTCCGGTTTTATTTTATAAGGTTGAACTCCGTTATTTAAAACCCAATAAAAGTAAAACTACTGTAGCAAATGTTTCATATTACTGTGTAACAATAAATTACCTTCTAACAATCGCTGCATGCTCTTGGAAACGGCTTTCAATTGAAATCCAATAACTGAAAATAGGCAATTAAAATAAAATATAGGCGCTTATGCTGAAAATAGAGTTGCCCCAGTTTTCTCACTTCATAAAATCTAGACTCGACTTATCTAGAGATGGAAGAGGGAACCACTATCGCATTTTCTGAATAAAACTGGCCGCCGTCTGTCGAAAGTTTCTAGTCCCACATTTGACCACATTCAGATGGTCCGAGTGAATTTTGTATTTGTGGGTAAAGTGGGTTTGAGAAATTATTTTTAAAGCTTCATTAGTTAATTAGTATAGAGTCGTGTACTGTTTAGATCTATTATTATTGTACTCTAATTAGAAACTACAACCAAAAATATAAAAAAAATATAATTATGAAATTTAAGATAGACTCTCGTGTCTACAACGTCCGTCCATGCCTGGAGCCGTCTCAGATCCCTAAAAATACTGGCCATTGCTCGCTATGTTGTTCCAGGCCTAAGACAATCAGAAAAAATACGTCACATCTATAAGTGGATGACTGTATTACATTACTACGAAAAACAGACAACAAATAACGATAACGCGATTGTTCTCAATCACGAATTGACAAACCGTCGACGTTTTGTTATTGCAACGCATGTTACTGCGAAAGCCCAAGGCTTCGAAAGAACAGAACTGCGGTGTGTGTGCCGATAAGTTATAATAGATTGGAACAATTGGCCGAGTCTATCACACAGTTTACAGCGGTTCCAAACTTCTGTTTGTAATCTGTTGCAAACTGTGATGGGTGCCTTAAGCCGGGTGTCGGTGACGCAGTTGTAAAGGTGCGGTCAAATGGAAACAGCGTGTAGTGGCGCATGGCGTAGTGTTAACTAAATATGTTCCAAGAATACCCGTCGTAAGAGTAGCTGCTCTGCTGTTAAATATTTGGATTAGGATTTACTATTATAGATACATGTATTTTTTTCCATTACTGGGAAAGACTCTTCTGTCCTATTTCTGGTATAGTAGATCAATCTATACATCGTCATTCTGTGTTGTAGCGGCCATCCCCCATTATTAATTTATAAATACCGATTAGATAAGTTATACTAAGTGATCCATAGTAGCATACATAGTAGAGACGGGTTGGACGCCATTTTGAAATGTCGCCCATTCGTCGGTGTCAAAGAAACGCTTTGACACCAATACCGGCACAGTCTATGTCGCATGTCTGACGTGATTACTGGAGAGCAAAATGCCAAACTGTGTGTTGAAGGGCTGTACGAATTACATTTCAAAGAGCAGTAAACAAAAGGTGGCGTTTCTTATGACCAGTAAGTCAACATTGAAAGTTAAACTAAACTTGCTTTTACTCAATAACTTTTAGTTTTTAGGTAATAGGTAAGTCGTTTCTAGTTTCGTACAGTTTGCGCTTCTTCTACCACGCCTTACTGGCGCTGCACGTAGTAATTGCGAAATCCAAAAGATGGTGTTATCCTTTTGTCAAAGAGAAATTAAAATTACGATTTCTAAACTGAGGCGTATCTAGACATAGAAATCATTGAAGTGATCAATCTAAAAATGGTGGCAAATGATACATGTGTTCTTTTCTAATCTTACAATGAATAAAATTCTTAAAAGCCTCATAAAGAGGCATCACTGTTACTGGGGCCTGATTTGGATTTGATTGTGACTTGCTTCGCCTGACTTTGGCTGTAACTTTTTTGATTCCTTTTTTTCTTGATAATAAAAAAAACGATTTTGATAGTCATCATCAGCCCGAAGACGTCCACTGCTGATCGAAGGCCTCTCCCTAAGACCGTCATACTGTAAGACAACCCAGTATTTGCATCCACACTGGTTGCCCGTGACTTTCACAATGTCGTCGGTCCACCTAGTGGGAGGCTACGCTGCGCTGATACGTGATCGCCACTCAAGAACCTTTAACTACACTAAATTGCTATCACTTAATTTGGGTCATTATGTTATTAATGTTAGTTTTACATACTTAATCAGCATAATGTGCAATAAACGACTTTGGCTTTAACTTCCCTATCGGTTATCAGTTCTTCGAGCGATGTGGCTTGCCCATTGTCACTTCAACTTGCAAACCCTGAGACATATGTCGGTGACTTTGATGCTTTTGTGAATATCCATATCGATATCGATGGTAGATAATAAAAATTACATATGAGAACGTTTGTGTTAGCTCGCCATAGCGCTGCCGTCGCGTAAGCTATTTGACCTCACCTTTAGTGCCGGAAATCAGCGGCATATCTACGCATTAATCTGTGGCACCGGCACCGTATGCCGGCCCGGATTAATGGCCGCTCCGGCGTAACTGACGATCAGTCATGATTGTATTGGTGGCCCGGAGAGTTATAGCACTCGGAACTGGTGTTTCGGTTGAGTTTCCACTCTACTACTCACATAAATCGTACAACACTCATGGACAAATACTGTTATTACTATGTCACAAAAAAGTTAAAAAAATATAGCTCTTATATTCACACGCACATACAGCGTATTCGTCTTCTTCCCAAAATCCCAACAGGATTATGGCGTCGCATTCTGTGCATTTCTCAGTGTCAAGTGTTTTCATAATTCATGTTTTTGTCGAATGCCAGCCATATGAGTGTTTTTCATTGTCAAAGTAATAAATAGTAAGTCACGGTCAAGTCCAATCATGCCCTAGTAAAGTCGTGTCTTGATTCTTTCTCTCAAGTAAAGCGTACATCGTATTTTTTTTCCTTTTCATTTTCGGCATGGCAATTGCGCCTTCTACCATTGCCAAGTATTAAAAAAAAAAATGGTAATAATATTATGAAGTCTTATTCACAATAAAACTTACACAAACTAGTCACAGTCCAAGTCAAGCCCCAGTAAAGTAGTGGTGGCTTAACTATAGAAGCTTCGAAGAATGTATTATCTGGATTTTAAACGTATTTAAGCTACATGGTATGCACTAATGCCACTAAACAATTAACTTTAAATAAATATATTAAACCAACTTCCAGAGTATACTCTTTCAAGCAAAATAATAATATTAATAAAGTAACATAGGTAAGTACTATATAGTCGAACATAGAACCTCTTCTTTTTCTAATTCGATGAAAAAGAACCAATTAGTTCGGCACCGAACAGAACTACTGTACAATTGAATCAAGATTACGATTTTGTGTATTTGTTTACGTTTCTATACCTATATTTATTTATTTCTGTTGGCAATCCAGTCTATCGATTCAATAAAAAAAAAATTACGCGTTTTCTCCGCCGCTTATGAACTGATTTTGATGACTTTTTTTTTGGTAGGTAATACTTCAGAGGTGGTCCCATATAAATTTTATCGAAATCGGTTCAGTAGTTTAGTTTTTAAATCAAAATTACTAGAAAATATGAAGATGTCATCCAGGTATTCGAAGTTGAATTCGGTTATATTTTTTTTTAATCGTATTATATCAACTTTGTTTATGCCATGGAGTGACGAGAAGAGCGAGACGTTCGCCTGGTGGTAAGCGTCACGCCTGCCCATAACAGTAGCAGTGCCAGAAATGTGAACTTGCGAACAAAATCCTGCGCCGCACTGCACTGCAATCGTCTCCCTGAGATATTAGATATCAAATCTGTTCATGGCTTCAATGTATCTGGTAACATTACCCTTCAAACCGAAATATAGTTATGCTAGCACACTACTGCTAGGCGGTTGAAAAACTGGCAAAGGTGTAGTACAGACTTTCCCATGTGGACTCTGCAATAGAGTCCTACCACTTTAAAATGCAGTTATTTAATCAAACCATCATTTTTGGACGTAAACTGGTCTTTAATTGAATTGCCACGTTGGCTCGTACTAAAAGCTAGGATTCCCGAGCTTTTAGAACAAAGCGCCCGTCGTGGTCCCGGCCAGCCTCGCACGTAGAAACGGGGCCAAGGCTACCAGTACTATTGTTTCCAAATTTCGCTCAATCTTTTTTATTATGAAAACTGACGTGGTTTTGACACATTTTTGTTTTATTCATACGGGAATACTCACGTTTAATTAAATCGGATACTCCGACTATAGTTTCGATCACATCCGGTGACCTATTTCAAAGAGTGAAAACAGAGCCCGACGCGCGTGCAGCTGCGTCCTGCTTAGCACCGCACCGCACCGCGGGCTCTGTTTTCACTCTTTGAAAAACGTCCCCGGTTGTGATCGAAACTATAGTCGGAGTATCCGATTTAATTAAACGTGAGTATTCCCGTATGAATAAAACAAAAATTCGCTCAATCTGTTTAAAATTTACAACTTTAACCTTTGTAGAGTTTCAATAATGTTTACACAATAAGCTTATTTATGTATGAACTACTTTACACATGGGCTACGCCGTAGAGAGCTACGACGTAGAAGGTTACGCTGTAGCGCGTATAAACGAATTATAAGGGTTTTTAAGACAACCTACACTGGATAACGAACAACTGTAATAGACGACCGTGATAGATTAAAATAGTGTTTAACTTTTTTTGTGGTTGATAGGCTAGGTTTTGGATCACTGTCATCTGACGGTGTCGACACAGATTAAATATGCCTATGTAGCATGAAATCGGAACTGACTCTCGGGTGATGCCGCCGTAACAAACCGTTAGATTCAGCGATTTTGTCTAGACAGGTAGGTGAGTAGCCATGCCAAGATAGCCCAATGGCAAGACCACTAGACTTGGAACGTGGATTCAAACTGCGGCCTAGTACCAATTCGCGTATTAGAGTTGATGTACAGATTTCACTGGCATTTCGTTGAAGAAAAACGTCGTGAGGAACCTGCATGCGTCCGGAGAAGAAATTTTATGGCGTATGTGAATTGTATGTGACCAAACCGCAACTGGGCGTGGTGGACATGGTCCAATCGACCTTCTATGGAACGCCTATGTCCAGCAGTGGACTATGATATTGAAAGGTTGATTCTGAGGCTTGTGAGTACTAGATCATACTATCATACTGACAGAGTACGGTGTTAGATCCGAGCTGCTTAGCTATCGTTGCTACACTGAGTTAGAACTTTTATTTTGTCTGTAAATAAGTATCTACTAAACTGTTAGACAATTTAATTGGATTCCTGACAGTCATACCTTTCAAGTAAAGCTCTGGAGTTATTTCAAGTGACGAGGTATTTCAATAAATTCTCTAAGACGTGAAAACTGTCTCTTAAGGCTTTTTTTAGAACGGCATAAATTTCTAAGTTGATATCAATTTAAACGTTTAAGTTAACAAACCAAACAGAGAGGTAAAAAAAGAGTTAAGTATTTTTTTTCCTTTCATATTCTTAGTAACGGGATGGGCCGGATACTAAGAAAGGATACTAAGAACACTCTCACCATAAAATAGTTGTTTGCTCCCTTGGTAAACAATCTAAAATTTGCAGAGTTTCAGTTATATAAAAAATCAATCTAATTTTCCTAATATTTTTTCTAATCTAATGTTTTTTTTTTAATTTAAATATATTTATATATATATTTTATTGTAAATAAGTAGTTTTTAGTATATAGTTTAAATATTTATTTTAAATTTTGTACATATGTAAATACCATTTCGATAGAAATATTATAATTATAAATAAAGACTCTAAATTTTCCTATATATACTCGTAAATACTTACTTTACAGTTGTGTTAATTTGTCCGGAAATATTTTGTGTAATATTATATATGATGACGCTATTATTTTGTTATCCATCAGTATTGCGAAGTGGATGTAATGTTGTCCTTTTGACATAATCTTGTTTACGATGGACCCGTGTCAAATGTCAACAATTTAGGACACCCTGTCAATATGATTTGGCGATTATTGGCGTAGCGGATTAGGCCGTGTCCTAGAAAAAAAGTCTTTTAGTCTGTCTAAAATCTGTTGAGCGATCTACAGAATGTTATTGAATTCGTGAGCAATATCTTAGGAGGTCATTAAAATCATCATAATGGACAACTTGTACTATGAAACTTACATTGAAAACCAGAAAAAAAACGACCGCCCCACAAAAAAAAAATAATAACGCACGACGTATAATCTATGGATCAGCTGATATTTTTTTCATGATTTCCGCTTTAATGTAATAGTAAGAGTTGTTCAGTATGATGAGTTTAATGACCCCCTAAGACAGGGGCTCCAGACTTTTTAGCCAACAGGCCAGACTGACTGATATGACTGCTCCAGAAACTCCGAGGTTCAAGGTCTAGCTGGTTCATCAGATTACCATAACAATTCGTCACGTCTGTAATTCCCGAAGAGGTAGGCAGAGTTTGCACGCACTGATTTTGAAGACTATTATGTTGAGCGCCAGCTCTCCACTCGTTTCAGTCATACTCTGCCTTTGCGACATGCGAGCCGTACGATACGACAATACAAACTTCTAATAAATGTGCATGTGTTCATGTGCATGTTCATGTGCATGTGTTCTTTTTGTCATGCAGTAATTAGATTAGCTATCACTATTTTCCGGCAAATGTAATATGCATACTTTTAGCTAGGTGTAATTGATTGTGTTGTCTTGTTAATTTTGATCGATTTCCGTGTATATATTTTTGCGTGTTGATAATGTTTAAAAATGCGATGGTAAAAAATATGGCTTAGATGCTTATATGGATAACTGATTAGAACTGTTGTAGTGGTAGGACTCTACTGCAGAGTCCGCCTGGGGAAGTACCACACCTTTGCCAGTTATTCAACCGCCAAGCAGTAGTGTGCCCCAGAAAAGTTACTGGGTATGAGAGATTTAACATGTAATATCTCAGGGTGACGAGCGCAGTGCAGTGCCGCGCAGGATTGTGTTCGCAAGTTCGCATTTCTGGCACTGCTACTGTTAGTGGCAGGCATGACGCTTACCACTAGCTCGTCTCGTCACTTGGACGTATAAAAAAATGATTTAACCCTAAAAAGAAACATTTTAGCCCAAAAACCTGTAGTAATAAGGTTCACAATTCTGGCACTGCTACTACCATGAGCAGGCGTGATGCTTACCATCAGGAGAACATCTCGATTGTCTCATCGTGACTAAAAAAAAGTCTTCAACTATATTCTTTTCATTTCCCGTCTCAATAAACCCTTAAAGAAGACCCACAATACCCTATTTGCATCTCTCTGGCTTACATGTTAAGGAAATTACTCTATCTGCATACTTTTCTCAAGATAAGAAGGCGTGAGTTTGACGTTTCCTCCATTTTATGACGGAAGTCTGAAAATTTTCCGCCCGTAAACTGCGGGGTGTTATTTAAAATTCCACTTGCGTAACATTCGCTTACCATAATTCTGGCTTGAACTAGAGCATCGCCCATTTATTGACTTAATTTTAGATTAATCATTGGATTTGATGTAGATTTTAGGATTTGAGAAACTTAGATACTTTGAAATCTGAGCTTTTGTTGAAATTAATAATAAAACTTAACATTCAGACTTACTAAGTCTTAACTTAACATTCAAACATACTAAGTCTGAATGTTAAGTTTTAAAGTAGGTATATGTATTTTAATAAATAAGTTATTTTGTATATGCTGAGTGGCCAGCCCTATCGTCAGTGTTAACGTGCCACCCGACGGCCTGCGATTTGGTTTGATGGTTGTTGTTGTATAAATAATTATTTTAATTGGCAAAACAAAACTAATAGTATACTAAAATAATACTAATATTTGGAAGCGAAATATTAAAGAAAGGAAGAGATAGAGATAGAGGTTTGCCCCGCAATGGGTTAAGATTGGTTAATATGAAATAAAATAAAATAACTATGCAGCCTCCTCTGCAGCCCCTATCTGCCGCTAGTTTTAAAGTATTTTTTAAATTTATTTATAATTTTTCCACAATATAAATAGTTATATTGTAAAAAAAAACAGTGAATTCAATTGAAAAATAAGTACGGAGATAAAGCTTATTTTTTAATTAGTTTAAATAAATTCAAAATAGCATAATATTTTTGACCTGTGGCACTAAAATAACATAAATACCTTGATAACCTTGTTAACAGCCACGTCTGGTCAGCGCCATCTACAATGAGCTAATTTTTTTATTGGCTGTTGTGAATATATCCCATTATATATATATTCTGTGTTTGGGTGTAATATGTATTATAAGTATGTATTTACGAAAAAAAAAAATAAGTATTCTATCAGCTATCTGGTTTCCATAATACAAGCTTTGCTTAGTATGGGGCTAGATGGCGCTGTGTGTAAAATGTCCCCCAATATTTATTTTATTTATTATTATTATTTATTGAAAAACACGCCTTAAACGACCTACTTAAAATCGGTCGAATTTAAACGATTCCTTCTTTTTGGAGTTGGTTAAAAAGTTACGCGAAGCTCGAATTGAAAGACAGACTGGTGAGCCGCCGTATTTACTACAAAAAAAGGTAGACATTTCACACAGCGCCAAAACTCACCACTAGCCCCAAATTATGTAAAGTTTTTACTATGGAAACCAGATAGCTGATAGAATACTTTTAAACTATTTTACTTTATTTGATTTAATATTTTTTACAAAATCCACAGCTCTTAAAAATAATACAATGAGACTAATAGTGAAACGGACAGCCAATAAATGATTTACATTTTATGAATTTAAATTATGCAAAAAAAAAAAAATTTGTAACAATCACTACATAAACACCTACGTAAAATAATCCAAAAAAGTACTACTAACTCATAAACATATAACACATTTATAAATATGTTCACTTACATAATAATAATTATGCATTACCATTAGTATCGTTGGACACACTTGGCTGTGACGATTGGATAGTAAATAATAATCTATGTTTACTAGGATTCTGAGGTCATAGTTTCACTGTCAGTTTAGAAGATACTAATGCATAATACGCTCACAGTGAAACTATGACCTCAGAATCCTCGTAAACATAGATTATTATTTACTATCCAATCGTCACAGCCAAGTGTGTCCAACCGGAGAGGATTTAGTATAACTTGCAGATTAATGTGATATCTTTGTTTGTCTTTACAACTTAAAACTGGGTCACCTACTTGCTTATCGAGCTTAATACTTCCATAACTGTGAATAAATGTTGAGAACGACTTTTATCTTTTGA
The DNA here is from genome assembly GCA_905404285.2 of Erannis defoliaria. Taxonomy (NCBI): domain Eukaryota; kingdom Metazoa; phylum Arthropoda; class Insecta; order Lepidoptera; family Geometridae; genus Erannis; species Erannis defoliaria. Next base: position 15,680,511 of record FR990084.1, read on the forward strand.
CGAAATTATGAAAAGAGAATGGAGTTTTATATGACGCGGTTTTCATTCTTGCGGCTTTTATTTTTCCTGTGATGTTAGCACGCTAGAGCTTCTTTTAACTACTGTTCACCTGATGTCAAATAACGTTATGTAAACCATACCGTTATTTGGTGTAAAGAAGTACTGTTCTTCTGTTATTAAACAGTCGGGATTTTATACTTCGTTCACTACGCGAGTAATATCGTGAACAAAATAGAGTTAATTTGTCGAAGTAAACTTATTAACAAAAAACTTATAACGAGATTGTGCTCTATTTATGCAGGTTAAAACGTGAAGATAACGATAAATTTATTTGCATTAAACATGAGTAGAGACATGCGTTTGGTTACATTATATTTGAACTTCATGTTATGCCCAAAGAGGACGTGAATCTCTGACTTGTAAGCAAGAGATCCGTTGCTGTCTTTATTACTAAAAAATAGACTATTTCTATAGTTTACACACGAGTAAAACATAGTTCACTATAGAAGTAGAGTTATAATAGGAACTATATCACTAATTTATTCACTTTACTGGTAAATAGTCGAGTAAAACACAGTTCACTATAGAAGTAGAGTTATAATAGGAACTATATCACTAATTTGTTCACTTTACTGGTAAATAGTCGAGTAAAACACAGTTCACTATAGAAGTAGAGTTATAATAGGAACTATATCACTAATTTGTTCATTTTACTGGTAAATAGTCGAGTAAAACACAGTTCACTATAGAAGTAGAGTTATAATAGGAACTCTATCAATAATTTGTTCACTTTATTGGTAAATAGTCCAGTAAAACACAGTTCACTATAGAAGTAGAGCTATAATAGGAACTCTATCAATATTTTTTTCACTTTACTGGTAAATGACGCAGTCTTGGCCTCAGACACTCTCGGATAGATCTAGAAAATAAATACAATACAATAATATGACATCATAATTTTTTCACGTTGCCACCATAGAGTCACTATAGAAGTAGAGTTATAATAGGAACTCTATCAATAATTTGTTCACTTTATTGGTAAATAGTCGAGTAAAACACAGTTCACTATAGAAGTAGAGTTATAATAGGAACTATATCACTAATTTGTTCACTTTACTGGTAAATAGTCGAGTAAAACACAGTTTACTATACAATTAGAGTTATAATAGGAACTTTATCATTAATTTGTTCACTTTAATGGTAAATACACACGACTAAGACATAGTTAACTATAGAAGTAGAAATATATGAGGAGCCCTTAAGAGTTTGTAGAAGCCCAATAGCTAACTGATGTAAACTGACCCCTAAAGCTTCATTATCTACACTATCAAGTGTTAATTAACGGCTCTTTGAATAGTTTTAATAGCGTTTCAGATGCGTTAAAGCACTTTTAAGAGGCGATTAACGTTAACTAAGTATCTTTTATCAAAGTATCGTCTAAAGTCGAGATGGCTTAAAACTGACACGGTTAGCAGGTTTCTGTGTTTAGTATTGTCGTGTAAGTATGTGTATATATAAATAGCAACTTGTATCTCAAGATAACGAGTGAATACGGACATATTCATGTGTTTCAATTGATAACAATAATATATGTGTAGAGTATAACTGAATCTGATATTTACAACGAAAAAATAATTGTAATCGGCAGGTAAAGTTGTGTAATATAAGCGTTCAAAGTAATTGGGCCCTTAGTCCCTTTCTAGCAAACATAGTATGGAATTTGTTTGGAATCGTGTACTGTGACGCCACTATATCATCATCATCAACAGCCGGAAGACGTCCACTGCTGGACGAAGGCCTCCCCCTAATAGGGAGGGGTTGCCATAATCCCCACGCTCGGCAGGCGGCTTGGGGATCGCAGTGTGTTACCACCGTTAACTAAGAGGACGCTGCTGCCCGTCCTCCGGCGGTTCTGGATGCATTCTGGACATACCCAGGTCTAGCCACTATAGCTAACATGAAACTAAAATGTTTATAACTTCGTTATTTGTGCACATATAAAAAAAATACTTTCGATGATTTGTTTTGATGCTAGTCAGCTTTTTTGTGTCATTAAAAAAAACATGTATTTTCCCTATTGCCAAGCGGGGTTCGGAACTACTGAAGGTTATAAATCTTATCTAATTAAAGGTAAACGTGGCATTTAACTTCAAGCGACGAGCTCGTCTTTTTGTTAAAAATACACCTAGTATGGAAGAGGCTCCTAAATACGAGGCTACTAAATAACGCCAACCTAAACTACCTCCATCGCTTTCACAGTCGACATCGTCTTTCTTTGTGAAGGCTTAAAATATCTGACGCGTAAGTGGCAACACCGGCAGATAACAGCATTAATGTGTTGTTCCAGTGGTGGAGTCACAAACTTGTAAATATTACGACGATATAAAATTTAACGCCGCCGGCCGCACTTTTATGCTTTGTTTAATGTCGCTTTTTACATTATTCTTACCTATTTGAATGTAATCCGATGTTTTATTGCCGGCGTTATCTTTCGTTGCGCATGGTTTTGCCTGACTTGTGTGATAAGGCTGTTTTAAAGGATCTACACGAATAAAATATATCTCAAGAGAGACGGACAAGACTTTATGGTGCCAACGTGAAAAAATTACGACGTCATATTATTGTATTGTATTTATTTTCTAGATCTTTCCGAGAGCGTCTGAGGCCTAGACTGCGTCATTTTATTTTTTCTTGAGTGCTTAGGTATATCGCAGGAACTTGTCCAATGCTAACATGTAATTCTAATGTGAATTCGAATTGCAGCTTTAAAACTGAGTTAACTCAAGATGGCATTGGAGATTGCAATGGCAATGCCTGTCTATATACACAATTTTCTACCACGTTCTGCGGAGTACAAGGTAATTACGCATGGCAAACATTTTTAAATACTTTTAACCAGTGACAATGATAAGATGAATGGACGGGAAATAAGCGCACGGATTTTGAAGACTATATGTTGAGCGCCGGCTCTCCACTCGCTTCAGTCATACTCTGCCTTTGCGACATGCGAGCCGTACGATACGATAATACAAACTTCTAATACTATTCTCTAGTATTATCTCTTTGTCATGCAGTAATTAGATTCGCTATCTCTATTTTCCGGCAAATGTAATATGCATACTTTTAGCTAGGTATGCTTGATTGTGTTGTCTTGTTAATTTTGATCGATTTGCACGCGCTGGGCCCGTCCACTCCATTATCACTGTCGCTGTAAATTCCTGTTCGTATGAACACTATAACAAACTCACGACACTGACAAAAGTTATGTAGTCACCGACCGCCAGGGTTTGCCACCTTCAACGGTATATGGTCGAAGCATTTGATACTTAGTTTTGCCCATGATATGATAATATACTCCGCCAGGTATGACACTCCCGAGCGACAAAGGTCACGTGGGTGACACAAGCCTACGTCATCGACGTGAAATGACCAGAGGGTCTAGACAAGAACCACTTTCTGTTAGCGTTAACGCCTGCGGAAACATAAAATTGTATGAAAATGACATGCTTGAGAAATGTCACGTGACTGCTAATGTAATTTTCATACAATTTTATCTTTCCACAAGCGTTAACGCTAACAGAAAGTGGTTCTTGTCTAGACCCCCAGTAGCGTGAAATCATAACTCCCCGTGCTCCGTATATTACCTGTGAGAATCCCATAAAACTATGTAATTTTGGTTGAAACTATTTTAATTCGTGCTTAACTTGAATCATTTTGCTTGAGCGGACACGAAATGACAATTGAAATGATTTGTGTATTTTATAATTAATAAATTATTAATAGATTTGTATCCCAATTTTCCAATTTTGTTGCCATAATGTGGCAACTAAAGTGACGTAAGCAAGTGTCACTCCCGGAGTAGCAGACCTTGTTTTATTGGATCATGGTATTGCCAAAGATAATAATTATAATACTATACTAGTAGTATTGCGTTCCAAATCATTGATATTTCTCAAAAAGCTGCTATAAATGCTGAAGTGGGACTGCCATGACTGCCGAAAGCTGGAAGAGCTTTGGGTAGAACAATTTCAGATTAGGTCCCGGAAAATTAAATAAATGCCAGGTCAACCTATATAAAAAATCTTCATTAAACATATATATATATTGATTAAGAATTATTATGCAATTATGGAAGAATGAAATGAATCATCAGGAACGAGGATATTCGCCAAAGAACCAAAGTTACCGACATAGCTCGCAAGGTTTGCAAGTTGAAGTGGCAATGGGCAGGCCACATCGCTCGACGAACTGATAAGCGATGGGGAAGAAAGGGTCTTGAGTGGCGAACGTGAACCGGAAGACGCAACGTAGGAAGGCCTCCCCTGAAGGACCGACGACATTGAAAAAGTCGCGGTCAACCGGTGCATGCAAATGGCAAGTTGTCGTACAGTATGGCGGTCAAAGGGGGAGGCCTTCGTACAGCACGTCTCCGGGCTGATGATGTAATTAATCATGCCAAGTTCCCATCCTGTTAATGGTCCTCTGCTGGACATCGGTCTATTCTGGAAGAGAGATGGCGTTTGATCCACGCCCACGTCACAGGCCCAATTGCGGGTTGGTGGATTCACACTGGCCATAGAATTTCTTCTCCGGGCGCATGCAGGTTTCTCCATGATGTTTTCATTACTCAATTTAGGTTAGTGGTATAGTTTATAGTTTTTCTTATTTATTGGCATCGCACGTTGTGCATTCTGCCAGTGTCAAGTTTAGAAATTTTCAAGTTTTAATAGTATAATTAAGTGAAATATGTCATGAAATCACAGTTAGTCACACGAATTTAGGCATATTCGAGACCAATTCATGCCCTAGTAAAGATGTGGCGACTTTAATATGAGCTTCTACGGAGTTTTGAAAACAACACGAAAATACATGTTTCACCACATTATATCAGTTGCTCACACTCGTGCATGTAATTCAACACTCAATGAATAAAACACCACCATTTGTTATCATTAATTCGTGAAAACACAAGTTTAAGAATTTAATGGAATGCAACGACATGATTTTTCCGTGTTCCCGCCAAAACTCCTGGTATAGTTATAAAGTTTATATATGGGTTTTCATAAGGAAGAGTACCTATCAAGTATTAAAAAACCACTCAAGTTACTAAATTAAAATTATCTTTATTTTTATCGTTCGTAGTTCGTAGAAACTATTCTGTTTATAGCCCACCATAGCGTGGCACACATTTACAAACTATAAACACCTTAATTCCCTAACCTTTAAGCCTGTTATCCTGTTATCTGAAATCCTTAAATCATGTGCACATTATTGAATGCTATCCACGTGGCTTCGTATAATGCAGGATAATGCCTGTTTAACTTCGTAAATCAAAGCGGCTTTGTGGGGTCGGTATAGCTTAACCGTGTGGATATCTTTAGCCGTGCGAAATTATGTGACATCTTAGCCTAGGCCTTACAATGTAGGGCACCGAAAAAGGCCATAAACCGGCCAAATAGGCACGTATCGGTTTTTTGTTATTATTTGTTAATTATACTTTAGAGTTTACATTTAGCCCCTCGAATCCAGTTGGTGAATAACCCTTATAATCAAGCCAAATTCGGCGCATTTTTATAATTAAAAACAAAAGAAAACGAAAATTTTAACTAAAGAACATTTTAACGAACTAATTGCTGTACTATAATTGGCCCTTTGTTTTAATTTGTGTATCCATACGGGTTTTTACAATAAATACATTAATTTATAGCCGATTGCATTAAAATTAAATCCGTCAAGGTACGAGTCATCTCGCGACTCAGACAACGAGGGTTCCGTACCACCACAAGTTCTAGGTAATCCGCGATAGTAACGAATATTTTGTGAACATTTCAACCGGCTATCTATTACGATTCACGAAATTATAGGTCAGTAAAGATCGGAAAGACAGATGGACAGACAAACTGACACGGTAGGCGGTTTAATAATATGATTTTTCCAATTTACATGAGAGTCAAGTTCCAGGCCTAATAATGTTGCCGCGTCAATACATTGTAATTTATAATTATTATAACTAAATTGAATGTCTAGTGGGGTTTTTTGGTGAGGTCTAAATTGTATTAACTTAGTTTTTTCAAAATTTAAGTCCAGATTGTGGTCAGTCATCCAATTTGTAATTGTATTAAACATGTCAGTGAGATTATTATTTAAATTAGAATTATTTTTACATGATGTCAAAACTGAAATGTCGTCTGCGAAAAGTACACAGGACTCGTTTATAAGTTTCGGTAAGTCATTTATATAAATTAAAAACAGGATACATCCCAGCACTGATCCTTGAGGAATCGAATTATTTATTATTAAGGGGGTAGATCTTATTTTAGTTAGTGCTCCAGTATCGCTATCGAAATTATCTATTTCTACGTATTGTTTACGGTTTTCTAAGTACGATTTAAACCAATCATGTGTTTTCCCGCGTATACCTATATTATATAGTTTGTCTAGAAGTAAGTTATATTGAACTTTATCGTATGCTTTTGTCATGTCTAACAAGACACCGATGGCGTATTCTTTATTATCTACTATATTTAGGATTTTTTGGACGTATTTATATACAGCTAGGGTAGTAGAACGATTTTTTCGAAAGCCGTTTTGGGATTCATCAAATACCTCGTATTTTTCACAGAAGGAGTTTAAACGTATTTGCATTACTTTCTCAAAAATTTTAGATGATGTAGGTAGGAGTGCTATTGGTCGATAGTTCATAGGATCTTGTTTAGATTGTTTTTTATGCACGGGTTTAATTATTGCTGTTTTTAATAAGTCTGGAAAGACACCTTCAATAAATGATTGATTGATTAATATATAATAAGGTAATGTCAATTCTTCCGCGCAATTTTTTATTAATATAGGGGGTATTTCATCCACACCAAAACTATGTTTGCTTTTCAAGTTTTTTATTATATTATAAATTTCGTTTGGTTCAGCAGGGCTAAGAAACATAGTATTATCAGTACGCGCGAGCGCAGGTCTGCCGCGCGCCCCTTTTCCGTTTGTACCTACCGACGCAAAGTACTCGTTGAAAGTACTAGCTACTTGCGTTGGCTCAGATATCACTTTATTATGAATTTTTAATTTTATGTTTATTTTAGGTTTTTTAGAAGTTTTATTTGTGCGCTCTTTTATTATTTTCCACATACATTTAGTTTTATTATCAGAGTTTTTCATTTGGCGTACAAATTGGATTCTTTTAGATTTTGTGACAGTTTTTTTTAGGATTTTTACGTAAGATTTGTAGAATTTAGCTAATACTGGATGTTTAAGATAAGTTACAATTGGTCTTAGTAAACGTTTGTTTTTACAAGAAGTTCTAATACCTCGCGTCAACCAATCACATTTTTTCTTTGTTTTTAACTTTATTACTTTTTTTGGAATACACCGATCTAATAGTTCTAATAAAACAGTATCAAATATGTTATAATTTATATTTTTTAGTTCGTTTTTGAAATTACTTATGTTTTGTTTGTTAAAAAACCTTTTTTCAGTTTGCCAATTTTCTTTATTTTTATTTTTATTTTGTAGTGCATTTTTAATTTTTAATAATATACCTAGGTGGTCAGAAAAGCCGAAATCTTTTACGGACACGTCTATCCTATGTTTACAGCGGTTTACAAATACCAAATCTATACATTTAGCTGTAGTACTAGTAATTCGAGTAGGTTCATTTACCAACGGGATATAACTATGTTCTCGCATTAAGGTCTCAAGCCTAGTGGAATCTGCATTTTTACCCAACGTATCTATGTTAAAATCTCCGGCTATTATTACATCTAATGTATTATATTTTTATCTAAGTAATGACATTAATTTATTTAACTGATCAAAAAACAAATCGGCGCGCCTGCTATTCCAATAAATGATAATTAATAATACATTTAGTTTGTTGATTAATATTGCACAAATTTCTATAGAATATTCAATTGACAGATTGGCTATTTCTTTAATCTCTTTATATTGAATGTCGTCTCGTAGTAGTATAATTGTTCCGCCTCCTGCGCGATATTGTCTACAAAATGCTGCGGCTTTGTTATATCCAGTGAAGTCAATCAGTTCGTGTTTGGCCTCTGATAGCCACGTTTCTGTTACACATAACGCGTGCATCGTTTGATAGTTATCTTGTAGAAAAACTTCGACCGTATTTCGTTTCCCGAACAGACTTTGCATGTTTTGAATAATTATATTAAAATCCGTACATTTAGGGACGAAAATTATGTCTTTTCTGTGAGGCTATGTCCGGGTTGCATTGTGTGCCAGCGGGCGAGTGGCTGGGCTCGTAGTCTCTGGAGTTATGCGGCGTAGTAGATTCACCCCTGGATGCCGGCGAGTTTTCTTTGCTTAATTGGTAAGTATCGGTTACGTTGCCGTTTATAATAAGTTTATTGTTCCTTATAATGGCGTAGTGCCCGTCCGATCGTGCTGCATGAAGTGCTTGCTGGAGGATTTTTCTATGTTGTAGTGCCTTCTCGTCAAGGTATTCGGATATCGATATGCCAGTATTTTTGAAGAATCGTCCATTTTGTAGTAAGTATTTGGTCATCCTTTTGCTTATGAGTTCAACAGTGATTGGCCTGCGACCTGACCTATTCTTTCCTAGTCGGATCAGCTCTTCAATATAGCCCGTCAGGTCAACGTTTAATATTTCCTGGAAAACATTCACTATTCTCTGATGTAGGTCTAACTCTGTTTCACTCTCAAATTCAGGGAGGCCAAATAAAACAATTTTTTTAATGTTATCGCTATTAAAGTTGAGTTGATGTGTACTTTTCGTGTTAGATAATAATTTAATTTCTTCCTTAAGTTGTCTATTTTCTCTGTCTAGCTTATTAATGGTCTTATTCAATGTATTTATTTGGGATTTTATGGTACCTTGTTCCTGTATTATAGTGTCCGTTGTCTTCGTTATGTCATTCTTAATTTGTTTTGTATATTGTTCTATCCTTATATCTATAGTATTTTTTATCTCGCTGAGTATTGACTTTTTATTCTCTTCTAGCTTTTTGTCTAGCAGTATGCTGATTTTATCCAACAATGTAGTATCATCAGACGGAGTAGTACGCCTCGGATTAGTGGATGTTAGGTGGTTATTTAACTCTTGTTCACTTTGATCAATAATTACGGAGTCGTCAACGGATATTGTAGTATTTGTAGTGTCATTCGAAGTTAATAGTCGTACTCTTACTGGCGTATCATCATTTCTGGCGCGTCTTTCGGTCACATTTTGGCAAGAAGGACAACGCCACGATTTCTTTAGTTCGTGTATATTGTCCAAATAATAAGCTGAAGTTATGTTAAGACATGCATAGTGGTAGTCCATCGAACAAAGAGTACATTTTAATATTTCACTTTTATACTTGATAGTTTTGTTACAAGCTTGGCAGTTCATTTTGAGTTGTAAATATTAGATAAAGATGATCGTGTACTTATCGTAAATTACGCGTATTGCTCTTATTTCGGAGCAGTAAGGTTCGTTTTTGAACGTAACAATGGATCAGCTTGCCGGCACAATGGCCGTGCATCGATGTCACTTGAGTCGTAGGTAACGGACGAATATTGTTTAAATTATCACTCTTATAACTTCGCGAGTTTTTCACAATTTCTCAAAAACTATCTATCACAACGATCCTTAGTCGATGGGCTTCAATTTGGTGTGCTATTTAGCAAAGAACGATGTTTTTTCTCGGTGGTTTTAATTTTACGAATAGAGATGCGCGGAAAGTGACCATTTGCGATCGCGGTACACTCCGCACTCCTTTGCGATCGCGGTACACTCCGCACTCAGACTCAGACAGTATATTCTTTTCTTGTTGTTTTCGAAACACCGTAAAAGTTCTGAACAAAGCCGTCACAACTTCACTAAGGCATGACTTGGACTTGACCGTTAGTGTTTTTTTGTGGACGGCTTTGATTTCTGGATTATCTTGGTTACTCATACTATCAAAAACGTTAAAAATGCCACTGGCAGAATGTACAAAGTGCGATGCCAGTGGAAACTCATTTCTCCATATTAAAAAGTAAAAATTAAGTTGTACGCAGAAGAAGCCACCAAATTGGCCTAAAAAAAGGGTATAAATAAGTTAAGTATCGTACAAAACTCCTTTCTCCATAGAGTGAAATTGTACAGCCCTAAAAATGTATTAGTACTATTGGTCAAAATGGTAGAACTAAAAAAACTCACAGGATCTATCAAAACTCCGTAAAAGCTCGTAGAATAGTCGCCACAAACGAGCACTAGGGGCTGTGACTATGCAGTGGGGCATGACTTGGACTTGACCGTGACGTGATTTATTGTGATATGCTACAAAGTTATAATGCTTGTTAGACTAACTTATTTTGTACTATTAGTAAAATGGAAGAACTAAAAGAATTCAACAGGACCTGTTAGTTTTGTTCAAAAATTTGGATGGTGGCTCGCTCGCTTCTGTAAAGGTAAGTTATTCTGACTATAAGCAGGAGCCGGGCCGGCTGCCATAGATCGAGTCGACCTAAAACGACGAACGGATCATTTGCGAGATTTAACACCTAGGCAGCGCCATCTAGTTTTTTTTTTTGATTTTTTTGGGAACTGAAGAAACAAACCAAATAACCATTTAAGTTTTGGCTTAAGAAATGACGATATATCTACAAATTATTAATTTTCAGTTTTTTTCCGTAACAACTGTCATAAGACCTTGCTTCTTGCCAAATTTCATGAGTATAGGTCAACGGGAAGTACCCTATGAATTTTGATTTAGTTCACTCTAAAAAAGTCCCAAAAATGGCCGTAATTTTTAAATGCTTTGACTTAGCACCGTAATTTTTTTACAGCTCCAAGGGGCCGTGTATTTACGTATTTGATATTAATTTCAACTTGATAACTTTACGCGTTCCAGAGAAAAAGGGTCTTGACAGATAGACAGACGGACAGAGGGACAACGGAGTGATCCTATAAGGGTTCTTTTTTTCCTATTGAGGTACCGAACCCTAAAAAACGACAAGACGAGCAAGATTCTCACAGCGATTTGCGAGTAAATAACGCATGACGCAAGTAACGCCCTATCTCAGCATCTATTATCATATCTGTCCAAAAATGAACTCTATTGTAACAGTCTATGAATGGAAAACATACAATAATCGAATTTATCGACACAGAAACCCAATTTTTCAGAAAACGTGACATTATTATGTATTCTAAATCATTGTGGGAGATCGCAGATGTGAAAAAATAGATGACACAGGTGGCTCCATTAACCAGTTTGAATAAGGCGTTTCACTTTCGTGAAGTAGTTATGATTTTACTATGAAAACTGACGTGGTTTTGAGACATATTTGTTAGTGCCAAGTATGGATGTCGGGCTCTGTTTTCACTCCTTGAAAAAAAGGCCACCGGATGTGATCGAAACTATATAATAGTCGGGGATCCCACTTGATTAAACACGAGTAATAATCCAGAAACAATAACTTTTAAAGTTTTTTTATTTTTTTTTTTAATGTTTATTCTTAATTCCTTGCGCGCTATGTGGTATACCGCTTATACCGTCTTACTTATTAATTTTTCACCTGGTAAGACAACGCTACAAAAACGCACAAATGGTATTCCATTATTTTACGTTTAATTAAAAAAAAAACACTATTTGAATAGCAAATATACGGAGTAGATTGTAAAATAATAGATAACACTATAACACTAAAACTAAATTTTACTAATATATTAGACCCAAAGTTTATTTTTACTAACAAACGGACCCTTGTTGTCTGAAATAATCATTTTTTTTATTTTATTAGGCTTGTTCACATCTTATCCTAGTTAGTTGACGCAAGCGAGTTCCTCCTAGCTCTTCCTTTTTGTCCTATAACTAATTCTTTATATACTAGAGACTTGCCTAGAGCTATTTTCTAGAGCTGTTTATAACTAGCTTCCTATTCAGTTTCTGAAAATAAAAAGAGACGTCGTCTATATCCCTGGTCTGTGGTGAAAACTTATTTATATTCTGTATCCTGTCTCTCGAGGGACGGACCTTGAAGATACAATGTGTGCATCGGACGAACACTCGGGACGTCATATCTTTGGAAACCTGATACGTTCGATCTAGATAAATACTTGGATATTGACCGAGCGAGGCGAAGCTAACTGAGTCTACTGGGGCAGATCAACGTTTAAATATTTTCATTACTCATACTCGGAAAGTAGGTCTGAAGTTGCCTGAGGAGCGGGTTGAAAGTACATTTCAGCCCTAGGGAGAATCACTTTCAACTGTCAGTGACAGTTGACAAATGACAGACACTCAAATTATTTAAAAAAAACTAGTTGTATTTTCACATAAATTTGTATTGAACCATGTTCCAACTTTTTTTTTTCTGTTCAGAGGATTATGGTCTCACACTTCTCGCGCATTTCCCAGTGTCAGTTCATATTATTATTTTTAGTTTCCTTGTATTCGTAATGAAAAGCGCAGTGTTTACCTCGGGGTTAAAGACTTATTTAGTCCCTCGAACTATTAGCCAAGTCCCGTCTCGTCTCGTCTCCGTCATGCTCCTGTTTTACCCGACTGCCTAATAAGATGTTAACGTTTTTATGTCGTCAGTGAAGACATAAAAGTTGAGCAAACATTTTAAACAGAAACTTGGCACGGAAAAGCCATTTCAATAAGTTTAAAATCAGGTTCCCTAGAGCGCTGTATTTTAAGTTTATTTTTGGATAAAAGCAGAAAATGGCGGAGAAGTTAAATAAGTAAGTAATCCGGCGTGAAAACTGCAGATATTTTTTGAATAACAGCGAAAAATCTTTTAAAGTATTGAGATATGATTTACTTTAAAGTTTTTCTTTTATTTACCGTCTTATACAATGTTTTGCAAAAAGATTGAACAATACTAAAGGGTATGTATGTACTCATCATTATGAACGACTTTACTACCTAACTTTTACTACTATTTACCAGAGAAATAACTGGGTATGATGAGATTTAACATCTAATATCTCAGGGTGACAAGCGCAGTATAGTGCGACGCAGGATTGTATTCGTAAGTTCACAATTCTGGCGCTGCTACTGTTATGGGCACGCGTGACGCTTACCACCAGTCGAACGTCTCCGTCGTCTCGTCACTAAATTGCGTTAAAAAAACTATTGGGCCAAAACTGAAATTGCGTAAAATAATCCATATAAAAGCTGTTCCATTATAAAAAGTTAATTGACCTTGGACGAAATGTATGAAACAGGGTAATTCAGGGAATTCAGGGTAAGTTTCAGTGTTGACCCCTTAGTAAAAGTTGTTCATATTTGTTCAACCTTTTGGTTACAGATTGTATATTATGATACCATTGGCTCTAGCAGTGGACTGTGATGACCTGATTGTGATGACAGTGATAATGACATCATTATAACTTTTGCCACTGGCCGTACTGGCCGTAGGTACTCTAGGAGCTATCATGCTTTCGAAGCTTGGCCACAATACGCCCCCTTTTGTCCTTCGTTACCTACATACCGCGGGGGTTCACCCATTGTCTCCCACAGTTGATTCGTAGTCACTTCAACAAAGAGGTATTGAATGCAGTAACTGTTATTTAAACTACGATATTGAGCTTTTGTACATTCTTGTCACAGACACCCTGAAGTTGAAACGGCAAAATTAATAGCATTGAACTCAGTGACCACTGACCAGCCCACGTCTTAGCCATTTTTTGCTGTCCTGTATCGCTAAATCAGCTTGGCATAAACGTACCCTACTCAATATACCCAATATACAACATTTTTATTAGCAACATAATTATTATTTATCAATCTTCTATTAATTTAATTAGTACGGCTTAATAAGGCTGATTCATCGTCTTCAATCAGAAGACGTCCACCGCTGGATAAAGGCCCCTTAATAGGGGTCGCCATAATACCCTTGGCAGGAGGCTTTGGGATCGCAGACCACTCGTCGCCGTTAACCGAGATGACGCTGCCTGTATTCCGGTGGCTCTGAGTGCAGTTTTAGGACATACCCAGGTTCAAGGCTAATTAACAGGATATGACACAATCGCTCTTAGAGAAAAGACGTATCTTCTTCTTTCTCCGTGCCTCTTCCGAACAGCACGCTTCCGTATAGCAGCTTATATAAATTAACAGTCTGATTACGTTTTGTTTTATTTATACGGGAATACTCACGTTTAATTAAATCGGATACTCCGACTATAGTTCAGTGCAAAGCAGGACAAAGCCGCATGCGCGTCGGGCTCGGTTTTCACTCTTTGAAAAAGGTCACCGGATGTGATCGTAATTATAGTTGGAGTATCCGGTTTAATTAAACGTGAGTATTCCCGTATATATAAAACAAAATGTGTTTAAACCACGTCAGTTTTCATAATAAAAAGATTGATTACGCTAACAATACAATTGCAGACGTTACGGTGGGTCTTAAAATGAACCCTGCATGTAGATAGATTTGTGGTAGCAGTTAATAATTCTCATCGAGCCGTGTCCATTCTGTCACAGGCAGACTGCCATGTCCATTAGTCTGGATACGTACCTATTTCGGTCTCTATTGTTCAGTAGAAATGTTATATCAATTTTGTGGTGAACGGAGTATTTTGTTCAATTTGCAATTTCCATTATTTTTCTTTTTTCCTTCTTAGTGGATTATTGCGTAGCACGTAGTGCATTGGCCCTCGTCAAGGCTTTTATTTATTTTTGATACGTAGCTTTAATAATGGTCCCAATGCCTTTGCCAAAGACAAACCATAACTACTTTTCAACGAAAATTATATTATATTCATTGATCATTTAGTAAGGTAAGATTAGATAAGGCGCTACTGACCAGCCATTCCGTCAGTCTGTTACTACGAAGTACAGCATTTTCTTGCTTTGCTGACCGCTGCGTGCTTGCACAACTATAGGGCTACGTTCAGAATGTACAACTAGACGACAAAGACTAGACGCAACCAGAATGCAACTGGGCAGTTTCTAGCTTAATCGCACGGTCTAATTGTAGTTCCTATCGTTGAAATCACTCTTTAAAAATACAAACAAAATCAAACACTTACTTACCCATGTTACAGGTCGCGTCATGTAAAAAGAACGCTGGCGGTTAATGCGCAGCTTAACCGCCAGCGTTCTTTTGTAGGTGATTTATCGGTCTATTTGATGGTATGAGGTAGTACCTAGCAATAACCAATAAACGAAGCTGCGAGCAAAAGGCTAATTAATAAATATTTAAAACAATAGGCCTAGTACTTTTGTGCGCAAACACACCCCCTCTACTTTCTTCCAGCGTTATTTTTACATAAAATACGGAAACGAAATATGAAAGATAGTAAAAGACTAGACTGTGGTGATCCATGTGTACCTACTTATCAATAAGAGGATTTATAAAACCTTTATCTGCATCCTGTATACCATTTTCAAAAGGCTTTTTTTTCGTTCTGATAATGTATTTTAATGTGAACTTTACAGAAATGGGGTTCCAAATTTGTTTACCATAAAATCAATAGAATAATTACAGCTCATAAATCATTACTATCCAATTTAAAATGTATTGATGATAAAATTTATATAAGCTATTTCAAAACAAACTTTGAGGTTATAAAGTAACCGAATCGTAACTACGGTAAGTTTGTGAGACCGTAAAACCAAACAAAACAGCGGCGGTTCTGAACGCAGCCCAACACTATCGCATCCGTAAGATCGCCAAACTACCAACTGTCAAACTTAGGACAGTCCAAACTTCGAGCCGCTATTAGTGTGATTGTAAATTAATAATATCTGAACTAACTTGCGTATTACTTTCACTATCTGCTTCGCAAACTAGCAATACTGATACTGTTTGATATCAACTTAGATGATTTCTTACCTAAATATAGATTTATCTTGGAGTCTGCTGTAATTATAATAATACCTATATATCACGTTTTTGAAGACAGAGAGCGCTCTCCCTTGTTTTATACAGGTAAGTATAGGGAAAGTAAGTGCCGGTAAAGGCTGGGTGGCCAGCTCTAGTGTCAGAGTCAATGAGACCTTTGACATGGCTTCACGGTCATTCTTATAGATGTATTTAACAATAGAAAGTATAAGGTGTTGATCCACCAATAAGTCAGAACCATTTTAAAAAAAAAATTTTTTTTTCAAGTTCCTCTAGGTAAGCGTCCTCCATCCTAGACCACGTCGTTGCTTAACGTCAGGCAGGTCAAACGTAAATCTAATACTAATTTAAAAAAAAACTAAAACAAAAACTTTTAGAACATCAGTTTATCGAATAGGATTTTTTTTGTTAACATTTTCATAAAACGAACCTTAAATCCGAGAGGATTGGTTAGGAACAGTCCACATTCATTCATAAGTGTAACTGATTCGCATTTTAAGCGTCTGGTTTTACATAATGAATATTTCATTCAGAGCGCTGAGATTTCTGCTTTAGTCGTATCTAGAAGGAAATTCGACGTTTGAATTAATTTAAGTGAATTTCCTGATTGGATAAGTGATTATTTAAACTTTTTGTACAATTTGAAAAGAAGATGGCTTTATTATGAAAACTGACGTGGTTTTGACACATTTTGTTATATTTATACGGGAAAACTCACGTTTAACTACAGTCGGAGTATCTAATTTAATTAAACGTGAGTCACATCATCAGCCATGAAACGTCCACTGCTGGACGAAGGTCTTCCCTTTAAAAGAGGGGTGTTGCCATAATCCCCACGCTTGGCAGGCGGCTTGGGGATCGCAGAATGCTCACCACCGTTAACCAAGAGGACGCTGCTGCCCATCCTCCGGTGAATCTGGTTGCAGTTTAAGTACATACCCAGGTTCAAAACGTGAGTATTCACGTATAAATAAAACAAGATGGCTTCTGTGATGCGAAAAGCAAGACTTCTACCTGCTGGACGAAGGCCTCTCCTATAATAGGGGACGTTGCCTTAAGGATGCACGCTTGGGGATCCTCACACTTGGTGATTTTGGATGCAGTTTTAGGACATACCCAGGTCCACTAGGTAGATAGCTTATATACAGGGTTAGTTCTAATCAGTTAGCATAATTTTAAGGGCATATTCTATACATCAAAACAAACAACTTTTACTATGGGGCCAACATTGAAATCGCGAAAAAAATATCAACAAATAAGCAACTTATAAGCATTTTAATATCATGCTATACAGAGAGGCAAAACAGCAAATCGTGACGTCACTTCTCTGTACGCCATATAAATTATATTCTGACAAGTAAGGCGTGACGTCATTGTTTGTTTTGTGGGAAAGGGATAGAGTTGTCTCTAACAAAAACGTTAAACGCTCATATATCAGAACATTATTAACCGATTAAAATTATTTTTTCAATAAACATACTATATTTACTTAAATTCTTCATTCAAGCTATCGGTTTCAGATTCGGATTAAGTAATCGCGTAACATACCAACAAAATAAACGGAAACTAAACAATAAAACCCCAGTACGCAGTTAGAAACTAATATTTACTTGCTCTAACTAGTTGTTTATGATGAAGTCTCCTGGGTCACCGTATAGGTACTGAATTAATTGGAATATACCAACAAAAAATACTGGCCTATTCAACAAAACTTCGCCTCTAAATTATACAACACTGTATAATTTTGTTCGTGGTCTTTCGGGAATGTTCCAGAACTTTCGAGTAGGTTTTATCCGGTTTTGTTTTAGCCAGTAAGCTGGGAACGCCCTAAGCACACAATCGCAGTTGCTTGAGATATATCTGCGAACACAGATTACAAGGTTCGTAGTGTTTGTTTGTGATTGATATTTGTGGTCGCGCTTTTTTCCTTGTCAGATGGTAATATTTATAATAACGTATATTGCGTGCAATTTTAGGCCCAAAATCTATTACATATATCTATTAAATGTTTAGTTATCGGATAAGTTTTAAGATACGTAATAAGCTCAAACACGTCTCTGTGTTCTAAGTATAATGTTTGGAGGAGAAAATAATAATAATTCATGCTCATATAAGCGCTTTATAACTCTTTATCGGTTTATTTTCTCATATATTTTCACGTTTTCATGAATAGAGTAGAGTAGCAGGATCCAGGAGAATATTTTCATTAGTAGATCAGAAGAAATAAAACGATTTTTTTCTTGGTGAATTCTGTCAGTTTTTTGACATAGTACTAGGTCTGTTAGTTCTGTTTTATTTCATGCTAGATGGCGCTATGGGAAATGTCTGTTTATTTATTTACTTTAAAATGTTTACAGAGAAAAAACAAAATGAAAATGAAAGTACAAGTTTATTACCTACCCAGTAAAATAAAAATATAACAATACGAAAATCAATTAACAACAATCGTAAATTACTTTACCTATGACGCGCGATAAACGAATTACCATCGCACTGAAATTGCTAACTAAGGCGTTAGTGTGCTAAGGTTAGTCCTTTAGGGTTGTCACGCAAGGTCCGACTAACCCTTGTGGGATTGTCTTGTCGTGGGTTTATTTATTTTTATTACGCTACCCTATGTGGGCACTACAAGGTTTTAAACCGAAAGAAAGGTTTAGGTCGTTGTAGGGATCACAAAAGAAAAATATTTCTTTACAGCCACATTCAAGATTCAATTTAAGTATTTAGTAGTTTCATTATATAGAGCTAATGAATAAGTAATAGCCATTTTAAGAAATGTTTAGTTCCAAAACTACTACGCATGTGTTTGACAGTGTTTTAAAAGCCATGGTAGCGTATTCCGATTTAGCGGCCCTCTAGACCGCTAAATCAAAATCGGGGGGTTGTGGTTTCTAATCTCGGGCCAATACTAATAAGCTCTATAGAGTTTATGATCGGATTTTCATACCATTGGAATTTCAGTGAAGGAAATAGTGAGAAAACTTGCATACGTCCGGAGAAGAAGTGTATTAAGATACCGCGTAGGTACCTACTTGTCAATACAAAAAGAATAACCTCTTTTCTCAATATAATTTAAAATTTAATGTCATCATTAAATTATATTGAGAGTTAGAAAAGAGGTTATTTTGTAGCGCTCGTGGCGTAGCTTGTCTAGGTGATTCTAAACGATCACCGATGTTAAGCAACGGACGGTCCGGTCAGTCTTCGGATGGGTGACCGTGAGTGTCCATTTATTTCTGAGCACTACCGTGGGTCGGATGACACGTTAAATTGTTGGTCCCGGTTGTTTGTTCTAGTTTCTATGACAACAACCGTCAGCCATGTCAGAGGCCTTCGGGCGGCACATTAACTCTGACACTAGGGCTGGCCACTCAGCCTATACGAACTTACTTACTTAATGTCATCACAAAGCATAAAATAAATAACATGTCAAAATTACTTCTACGCTCGTCAATCAAATAGACCGTCCCTAACGGCACCTGGCGCAAAGGCACTGAAGAGAGAAGTGAATAGAACGGAAATGTGACGGGCCACGCTAGCCGGCATTAAGTGCAAATGCACTTGATGACAATTCTACCAATAATACATGTTTTTAATCTAAGAATACTCAAAAAGACAATTTAAATAGACGCGTAGGAAACCAAACCACATTGCATCGTAATTAGATCAATTTTAATCTGTTGCAAAGTGGCATTTCGAGCGTTTTACTTCAAATGTGCGACCAATTATTGGAATTTTTTCGTCTTAATTTCTATACAAATAAGTGTGAAACTGGCGACAGCGGTTTTCCATGCAATTGCTTTAGAACATTGTTTTGACAGCCGTTCTAACCTAAGAAGTAGGGCTTTCGCTTTTCTGTGCGCAAAGGTGCCCATCACACTAGCCGCATTGCCACGCTGAATGGCTATAGCCAATCTTTGCACTAGGTACGAGCTGGAGCGGGGGCCGCCAGACTTTCCTTCAACCTACGCCCAATTTCCCCCACTACATTTTTACACTAAATATTGTCCGATTTCGGTAATTATTTCTTCGTATAATCATCTCATTATATAAAGCGCCTTACATTTACTAGTTTTTAAGTCACTTCAAAGTTACAAGCATATTTACCAGTCATGTTTTTGCGCTGAAACTACATCTAATAAAAGTCATTAATTTACAGAAAAAAAATTACAAACTTTTTTCACAATAATAAAACGTATAAGCCTAATACATTCACTCACTCATTCATCAGCCAGAAGACATCCACTGCTGGACGAAAGCCTCCCCCTTAATAGGGAGGGGTTGCCATAATCCCCACGCTAGTCAGGTGGCTTGGGGATCGCAGAGTGTTACCACCGTTAACTAAGAGGACGCTGCTGCCCGTCCTCCGGTGGTTCTGGATGCAGTTTTAGGACATACCCAGGTCCCTTTAAGGACCCCAGGAAAAAACCTAATAAAATACAACCTATTCGAGCGAATGACACTGATCACTAAACATTTCGTTCTTTGATTATATAAAGAGAGCTAGATCCTCCAAGATTTCGTTACATTTTAGGGGGTGAAAAGAGGTTAGCCTCGGACCGCAAAATTCTATTATAAAAATTACCTATAAATCTCACGAGCACCAGCTCTCTCGATCTGCTTAAGGCTGCTGCGGGTAGCGCTGGTTAATAGTGTTCGATGTATCCTAATATTCTACATTTCAAACACATTTTTTGATGCGATCGATCATTATTCTAAACCTGAATTAGGTAGGGTCACATTTAGCTGAGCAAAAATATGGCGGTTACGCAGATTCGTGCGTGTCAAGCTTCGATTTTTTTAGTTTTTATCACGAAAGGCAGTACTGAGAATAAAGCATGTCGATGTAGTGACAGCCATCAGAACCTGTCTGAAACATTTAGGATGTTTTCAAACAGATACAGGAAATTGAGTGTCTGTTTTATAACGAGGAAACTCGGTACCTAACTCTAGAGATACTGTCGCATCTCTCGCGGTTGTCGCTTAAATATTTCATGATTTTTCCTCCGCTATAGAGCTTGCCAAATTAAATAGGAGCACGTATGACATTGTCATCTCATGACCTTAATTAGGTCATGACGGTCGTGATGGTCATAAGTTTTCTCTTGGTCATAGATTACCCCTAGTAGATACTGCATAGCAAAACATTTGTTCCGACCTAGGAAGTAGGCCTTTCGCCGTAGTACTATTATTTCTTCCGTGTTTCTTTCGCTTATCTGTGGTTCTGGCCCAGAATGTAGAGTGAATAAAGTTGGAAGAATATGCTGGTGGATGTATATATATAATAATATTGGTAGACATTTCACAAAGCGCCATCTAGCCCCAAACTAAGCAAAACTTGTACTATGGGGAACCAGATAGCTGAAAGAATAATGATATCCTTGTTTTTTGTAAATACATACAACACCCAGACACATAACAAACGTCTATATGTTCGTCATAAAAATGCTTGTCCTGTGTGGGAAATGAACCCACGTCCTACACCTCTGAAGTCAGACATGCTACCAACTGAGCTATAAAGCAGTCATACTAACATTAATAGTACTTACTACTTACCTTTACTTGTTTACCAACTTTATTGTACACGAGAAAAAAACAAATAACCTAAAATACCTCCTTTTTAAATAGGTATTTACTTATATAATAAAAAATATAGTATGAAATAACTTAATTATTATTTCACTTCATATTAAGACTGAATTGTTTTAGAAATAAGTTTAGAAACCTTAGTATTAAAAAAAGTTAAACATAGCGTTCCCATTGGCTAGCCATGTACCAATGAGAACGAATTTTTATAGGTTTGTTTTGACCGATGATGTGCTGAGATTTTATAAACTACGGAATCTATAAGGGGTGATCTGTGCACTGGGATAATTTGCCAAGACTGTGTTTAGGGAGAAGGGTGAACATATTATTGTCATGGCAAACTAGACGGTTCAATGTTTCGTGAAAGTGCTATCTTTACAGATATTAGCAATTTAGTAGTTTAAGCGTATGTATACAATATACATATAAATAAAGTAGTTTTGCATTTGAATGAAATTTTTGATATAAACAACGACGAGTTGATGTATCCATTATCCATCTATTTTACGCTTATCGCGAATAACACTTGTAATTAAAATGCGAAAGTTTGGTAGTAGATACCTACAAATACAAATACTAATACAAATACAAATAATTTATTGATAACACCAAAGTTACACGTCAAATTTCATTAAGTAAGTCAAAAATAATAATTACTTAGGTAATAAAATGAAATAATAATTATAAAAATACGTCAATAATCTCTTATTTTAAAATAAGCTTCAATGTCATAAAACAAATTCTCTTGTAACCACGCTCTGAGCTTAGATTTGAAGCACCCGGTGGAAGGAGCATCCCGAATGGAAGCTGGTATACAGTTGTAGATCGCGGGCCCCAGAATATACACTGACCTCTCCGACTTGACGAGACGGTGCGACGGGGTGATCAGTTGGTCTTTCTTTTTATTACTTCGTAAATCTAAAGTGCTGTGAACGCCCCTACGTTGGAACGTTTCTAGGTTTACATGGGTGAATAGGGCTATCTGGTAAATAAACTCACACGGCAAGGGCAGTATCTGAAGTTCCCTAAATAGCTCTACGCATGAGACGTCGTTCTGAACCCCGCATATAGCACGTATGGCTCGTTTCTGCATTACAAAGACTCTGTTCCGATCGGCAGCGCGGCCCCACAGCTCCAACCCGTACGTGATGTTACTGTGGACGGTCGCGAAGTAGCAGGAGCGCACCACGCTGCGGGTGGCGGTGCTCGCAAGCCGCCGGAGCGCGAAGCACGAGCGGCTCAGCTTCCCGCAAAGCTCGTCTATGTGCGTCTCCCACGTCAACGCACCGTCGATGTGGAAACCCAATACAATACAAGGTGTAACAAAAAGATACAATTATACTGACGGTATGTATTATTTGAAAAAGGTCACCGGATGTGATCGAAACTATACTCGGAGTATCCGATTTAATTAAACGTGAGTATTCTCGTATAAATAAAACAAAAAGGTATGTATGTAGTCATCATTATGAACAACTTTTACTGTGGGGCCAGCCACACATATTTGCTGTTGTATGAGTATGTTTTTCTTAGTTGATAGGTGTGTCTTACCAAAGCTCGCTTAATGACGCTTAATGAGGTCATTGTACTTATAATTGTGCACAACTTTTTCTGTGGGGCCAACCTTGGATTAGCGAAGAAAAATCAGCTAAGTTTTGTCAAAGCGAGCTAGGGTTTTGGTGTCTACTGGTTACCTGGACAGAGTACATACTCAACCAGCGTGGACCAAACATAGCAAAGGAGGAAATTTATTCTTTATTTTATCCTTGGTCAGGTCTCAGTCGCTTCAAAATCCAAATCCACTGGTTTCTTAATACTATCAGAAGCTCAGAAGATATTACGTCAGATTTCATCGAAATCAAGTTCAATATCAGTGTTTTATCGATTGACATTGCTCTACTAATACATTTTATTTTTGATAGAACACCGTACAAATTAATAAAGTATGGAGCTTCGTGACATATAGATGATTGGCAGCAGAGGGCATCATATTTAAGAGCAAATTATATTATATGGTTTTGGAATTAAGTAACATAATATCTATATTAGGAGAAACCTAAGCTCTAGTTATCCGTAGTGCCGTCAATATTAATTAATATTAATAATTATTAATATTAATTCTTAATTTCAATTCGAATCAAATTTCTTCCGTGCGCGGACGAAGTCGCGGGGGTCCTCTAGTAATTTATAAGTTTCTTTATAAATATTTTTCCTTATTTAATTTCTGATGAACACAATAAAAGATTCTGTTAAGTATATATTCTATTATTACTGTAACACTCTTCGATTATAGAAACGGAGAAACTCGAAAAATCCGGCTGACCGCACAAAAACTCTGCCATAATGAGCCGGTGCATCAGTTAAATATCAGTTCGCATTCAATCCGGCCGCGTTCGGCTGACGTTCGTATCGCGACGAACAATCACTTACATTGCATTTTTAGTCTTAACCCCATAGCGTAGAGTTACTATATGTACCTATTTTCATATTGCAACACGGCATGCGATAACCCAGAGGACATTATAAATCACTGCGATAACTTCTGTTATCTTAACCAAGCTGACGTTTGACAAAATAAATCATATTTGTATTCCCTAAGTCCCAGTGCTAAGGACGCAAGAATGTTCGATGTAAAATGTCCTTACTGGATTTAGATTGTAGTGAGTACCGTTTCCCTGCTCGTAAATCACCGGCACCTCTCGCGTCTTCCGTTTATTTTGGCGATAGATCTCTTGCGTCAGATCACGTTTTCATTGCGTTTTTGACAGAGGGATAGCCAAAGATGTTACAAACAATAAATACGGATTGCTGTTAAAAAATTATGAACGAATTTAAATGACAACACTATTTTGTAGCAGAAGCAGTATACTTATTATAATTTCCAGTATGCACAATAAAGAGTTTATCTATTACTAGAGGTCGCCCGCGACTTCGTCCGCGTACGGAAGAAATTCGGCCCGCTCCCAAAATTCACCACTTTAAACCATCCCGAGCAATTTTTCCCCGAACTCAACCAACTCTGCCGACTCGACCGACTCTACCAACTCCCCCTCTCTCCCCCCTCAACTAAATGAACTACCCAAATATCAATTTTCATCACTATAACTTCAAAAACAAAGAACTTTCCATACAACATTGCCCCCCTTTCAAATACACCTTAATACCCTTAAATCGGCCCTGTTTTTTTTTAATACCATTTTTTATTTTAAATGAACTATCCTAATCCAAATTTTCGTGACTAAAAGTAATGTAACTGCATCCATAACTCAGAGTAGTTAGCTCAGAGTAGTTGAATCCTAGAATGAAACAAATACGTTAAAGGCAACTTACCGTAAT
Organism: Erannis defoliaria; assembly: GCA_905404285.2. Lineage (NCBI taxonomy): Eukaryota > Metazoa > Arthropoda > Insecta > Lepidoptera > Geometridae > Erannis > Erannis defoliaria. The sequence goes on from FR990084.1 coordinate 15,705,243, forward strand.
TGAAAATCACTCTCCTTGTGAACAAAGCTTCGAAAAACCACAAAAACAGAATTTTACGTCAAATTACAATCCACGTGTACTCGTCGTCACTACGGAAAAAATGGCGGTTAGACAACAAGGCCTGTTATTCGCACAGTTCTGGGTATTTTCATTGCCATCTATATTTGTTTTAATGAGACTTAGTTGAAGAACATTATCACGCCTGTCGTTGTTCAAAACGGTGATCCTAGAGGGAGTTATTTAAGTTAGTTGCATTAACCAGATAGTTACAATTACAAGACTCCACCTTACAAAAACAAAGGACTTTCATACAAATTTCCCAATTGGGGGGGCCCATTTCGAAAAATCATTTCTTAGTACACCCCTACGCATTGAGACGAATACACCCTCTATTTCAAGTCTGTACAACCAGCGGTTTGGGCTGTGCGTTGTCTGTCAGTCAGTCAGTCAGTCAGTCAGGACAGAGCCTTTTATTATATTAGAAGATTTTGTTTAATCATATCGGCTTCAACCTAAGCTACATAAAGTAGATAAAAACACGGCTAAGGCAAATTGTATACCAAGTATACATTTGAAAAAATAAATCTGAATCTAAATCTTTAATATCTGAACCTGAATCTGAATCTGAAATCCCCACAGCTAGAGTTCACAGCACGTTAGATTAATGGAACAATAAAAATAACGACCATTAATGAGATGTATCTTTGGTGTTCAATAATAATTTGAGTTCTGTACACAGCAGTGGGATAAAGATGCTGTAGATGATTATGACTTGCCTAATCGGTTTATCCCGGTATTAGATTTCAGTAGTTTCTCTTTGTCCCCAGGACAGGCAAGCTCCATTACCCCACAAATGTGTGTGGTCCCCTGTTCGAGGAGGAGTTGGAGTTCTGGGGGCTGGACTCCAACCAGGTGGAGCCCTGCTGCTGGTCCACTTACAGCATACACAGAGACACGCAGGTTAGTTCGGTTACTTTGGTCACAACACACTTGGTTGTTTCAAAAGTTGTGGCCGTTCTTCGGAGATCCAAATGATAGTAGGGAAATATGCTAAGGATGAATATTGTACTAAACATTTTAAAGTAGAAACATAATAAAATTTTCATTACACTTGCTCGTAAAGTGGATCTTATTGCATCGGTTTTAGGCTCATAATCCAAGCTATTACGCACCCGTGCTTTTTACTTTACATTACGGCACATGGTGCTTTAATAGGTATAACCTGATAAAGTCAAGTTTGTACGTGACTGCAATTAGACATACGTATACGAAGCACTCTTAATATAGCCGGGTAATACTTACAGTATTTTTGTAATACCAACAAAGAGTTCTTATGCCGCTGAAGTAAATGTCAACCTGCGCGCGCATTACTGATTTGGGCGCCATTTTCCGCAAATGTTTGTTGACGTTTTCGCTGTGTGGTTGATTATTATAAAAAATAAAATGTTTTTTCCTCGCAAGTGTGACGAAAACAGTCGTATGAAACTCTTGTGCTATGTTTCAATACACTCTCGGCTTCCTTATAATACCGCCTCTAGTGTAATGACCAACATAGCACACTTGTATCATAATGTACTATAAAGATTAGAAAAGATGTGTTGGATTCCCCAAACAACATATTTTTGTCACGGATTTGTAAGGGCTTTACACATCTAGAACAAGAATCGTGTTGCCTTTTTTTATACCACCTCAGCCTGACAGGAGCAAAGGAGAAGAAAATAAATAAAAGGCTTCTTCTTTCTCTTTCTTTTTGACAGGATAAGGTCCACCGTGGCGTGCGTGAAACAAATGTAGATAAATAGCAATAAAGTTAAGCTAAAATAAGTACATTCGAAAATGACAACTTCCTGGCTACACCTGCGCGATGTTACGTACCTTCGGGGAGTTTTGGCGGGAACGCGAGAAAATCATGTCGCTGTATTGTATTATTTTTCAAAACTTGTGTTTTTTCGAGTGAAATGGTGGCGTTTTATTCATTAAGTGCTGATTTACGAGCAAGAGTGTGGGCAAGTGATATCATGTAGTGAAACGTGTCTTTTCGTGTTGTTTCCAAAACTCCGAAGAAGCTTGTAGTAAAGATGCCACGACTTTACTAGGGTATGATTGGACTTGACTGTGACTTACTGTGTGTGACTTGGACTGTGACTACGACTCATTTAACTGGAGAAAGAAGGATCGATTAAGAAAAATGTATTCGGCTGAAGGACTAGTATCCATGGCTAGGAACTATTAAAAACAACAGTTACGTACCTTCGCTGTATCCTGCAGATGTAGCCGGACCTTAATACCATAAGGAAGGTATATCCACAATTGGTATCTTTGAAATATAGAGAGCCAGAGCAAGAAGAGAGAAAGAGAACGAGAGATTTTCATATTTTCCGAAAACGATTTATAAAGCAGATGTTTATAAACAGTTATGAGCTAATGAAGGCGGTAGATAATCATGATAATCTCTTCTTTTTTTTCGTTTTTTTATACGTTCAAGTGACGAGACGAGCAAGACGTTCGCCTGGTGGTAAGCGTCACGCCTGCCACTAACAGTAGCAGTGCCAGAATTGTAAACTTGCGAACACAATCCTGCGCCGCACTGCACTGCGCTCGTCACCCTGAGATATTAGATGTTAAATATCTTCATACTCAGTAATTTATCTGGTAACATTGCCCTTCAAACCGGAACACAGTAATGCCTGCACACTACTGCTTGGCGGTGAATAACTGGTACTTCCCCAGGCGGACTCTGCAGTAGAGTCCTACCACTATACAAAGAATAATAAATCTACCTAATAAAAATCATCCACACAAATAAGACGAATTGAAAGATATGTTTTTACAAACCCGTAACTAATTCTAAGCTCGAATATATTTCCTACGCTCAAGGGCGCGTTTCAATTTCAGTTTTCCTATACATAAACCTACGGTGTTTCAATGTAGCTGTTATTTATTCGAAATAAACTATTCGAGTAGAAGTGATATTTGTGAAACATTCTACAACTGTTCGAGTCGTTTGCACTGTAAAATGTGGGCCATGAACTACGCGATATTAGATTAGCTACAAGATTTTAAAGAAGTATTTATTTATTTATTTATTTACACATTACATCTATTATTACAGGTTGTTTCCTAATGCAATAGAGTTAAGTGTTTAACAGAGTATCGAAATTTTGGAGTAAGTATAAATTTAGATTATATATTTATTTTATATTTAGATCAAGTTGTAATAGATTTTTCGAGTATTATATAATTATGAACTTATAAGGTATATACCATAGAGGTAGGAATGTATAAGTATAATATGAAAGTATTTATTTTTATCTAAGATTTTCGGAGCAATATAGTTATTAACCATTTAATAGTATTTACGATTCATCTATAACAGATAAGAACTTTAGAAGTAACAAAAATACAATAGGTCATTCAAATTGTTCCACATTTTATTATGCTAAAATTGGGTATGTATTGTCACAATGACAAACCATTTTTTATAATTAAGAACTTATTTTGTATGTAAGTTGTCTACGCTCTATACAATGTATAATTTTGGGGTCTAGAAAGGCAGGACAAGGACATCATGGTGAACAATTTTCACTGAGGAGCCAACACTCAATTCGCAAAAAGAAATCGGCTGTAAGTACCATACATTATACCAAGGACGAATGACATTTTTCTATAGTCCAAAACTGCATCCAGAACCACCGAACGAGACGACGGGCAGCAGCGTCTTCTCGGTTAACGGTGGTGAATAGTTTTCTATCCCCAAGCCTTGGGGATTATCGCAACCCCCTCCCTATTAAAGGGGAGACCTTCGTCTAGTAGTGGACGTCTTCTGGCTGTTGATGAACTTGTAGTACAGGTATGTTTCGCAAATACAAGGTTGGCTCCATAGTAAAAGTTACTCATAATGATAAGTACAATGACCCTATTTGTTAGCTTACTACATCCTAAGCTTATAACCTTAGATCATAGACCATTTATTTACAAAACAAGTAATTACAAAATTCGTTCAAAGTTATAAGTAAATAAAAACAATCCTAAAGTGAAAAATAGTCGCCGTTTTAAAGGCCCACACTAGAGCTCGCTCCCGAAGAGTTGCTGTCATCGTAAACGCTCACGCGATTGCTCAACTTCGCTCATATCGCTCGCTCGGCAGTTATTGCTCCTCCAGTGAGCGGGGCTGTCTATTGGCGTGATTATTGTTTCCTTTATTACTGTTCTAGACGTGGTAGTTGGCGCGTAACTTACAAAATTCGTGGTTATTGGCGTTGAAATTTGTCTTTGAAAGTTTACTTCGCGTGGACTCTATTACTAAACGTTCTGCAACCGGCGTAGGCTTTCATAATTATGGGGCCCAGGTCAAAGAGTGGGGTTTAGAATTTGTGGCCTGTAGGTTTTTGAAAAATGTGATTGAGTATAGACATACAGTAATGTATGTAGGCCACATCGCTCGAAGAACTGACAACCGATGGGGAAGAAAGGTTCTTGAGTGGCGACCGCGAACCCGAAAACGCAGCGTAGGAAGGCCTCCCACTAGGTGGACCGACGATATTGTTAAAGTCGCGGGCAACCGGTGGATGCAAATGGCAGGTTTTCGTTCAGCAGTGGACGTCTCCGGGCTGATGATGATGATAGACATACATAGTAGGGACGGGTAGGACGCTATTTTGAAATGTCGCCCATTCGTCGGTACCAAAGAAACGTATTGACAATGGAGCCGTATCAAAGAAACGCATTGACACCGATGCCGGCACAGTCTGCGACGCACGTCCGACGTGATTACTTGAGTGAAAAATGCCAAACTGTGTGGTGAAGGGTTGTACGAATTACATTTCTAAGTGCGGCAAAAAAAGGTGGCGTTTCTTATGATCGGCAAGTCAACATTTAAAGTTAAACTAAACTTGCTTATAGACAAAATCTTTCATTTTTAGATAATACGGAAGTCGTTTCTAGTTTCGTTTAGTTTGCGCTTCTTCTACCACGCCTTACTGGCGCTGCACGTAGTGACAGCGAAATCCGAGAGATGGCGTTGACTTTTTGTCAAAGAGAATTTTATTAGTCTTACGATTTCTTAACTCAGGCGTATCTAGACAAAGAAATCATTGGCATTGGTGACGAGATAGTGATAAATTTATCCTCCTATTTCCTTCTTTATTTTTCCGAGGATTTCAAAGATACGCCAACTTTTTTTCAAGTGAAAAAGTTTGTTCCAAAATGAATACCAACGTACCTACTTACTTCACATAACCCTTTTTCAATTATGATCCTTTGGTTTATGTAAACGTAGGTTGGCCCATACAAATAGCAAATTTCATTTTGTTTTATACCCGACTTCAAAAAAGGAGGAGATTCGACTGTACGTATGTTATTAATTTTGTTTGTATGTTCACCGATTTCTCCGTGAATTGTCATCCGATGTCGAAAATATTTTTTGGTTAGTTTGCTAGGTGGTACGTCAGAAGTGGTTCCATATAAATTTTATCGAAATCGGTTCAGTAGTTTGGGTTTTAAATCAAAATTACTGGAATAAGACCTGTTTTTTATTTTTTGTTAAGCGTGTGTAATAAATAAATAATAACAATATTAACAGGAAAATAATGAAGATGTTATTCAGGTAGTCTAAGTTGAAGACATTTGTTATTTAAAAGCGTATTATTTTATATTCTCTTTCCGTATTCAGTGACGACAGCAACAAAATCAAACCAAACAAATGTAAAAATACAGGATTTTTTTGTTTCAACCGATGCCGCCTTTTGTTCGTATGCAGTGATTGAATGATTTAAATCAACAAACAATAGGCCGGGATGAGTAACACTTTTTCGGATTGCGGGCTTTTACCCCCGATTGAAAGCCTTTCCCGGATTGGTCGGTTAAAATCACAGTTTACCAGGATGTTTTGATATAACCGTGGCTCAGTATTGGTAGAGGAGTTAGGAAACAGATTTTAGAGGATTACGTGACAAAAACACTGGGAAATATGTTTATAGTAAAGGTTCCGATGAACAACGACCTTCACCCATGTTTAGTAGATGAAAGTTGTTTGGTACTTATGTTAGAAAATGCATCATCATCATCATCAGCCCGGAGACGTCCACTGCTGAACGAAGGCCTCCCCCTTAGATCGCCACACTGTACGACAACCTGCCATTTGCATCCACCGGTTGCCCGCGACTTTTACAATGTCGTCGGCCCACCTAGTGGGAGGCCTTCCTACGCTGCGTCTTCCGGTTCGAGGTCGCCACTCAAGAACCTTTCTTCCCCATCGGTTGTCAGTTCTTCGAGCGATGTGGCCTGCCCATTGCCACTTCAACTTGCAAGCCTTGCGAGCTATGTCGGTAACTTTGGTTCTTTGGCGAATATCCTCGTTCCTGATAATAGAAAATACATCAGGAGTGTATTAACAAAAAAACCTGGCAAGGCTATATAATATATATATATATATTTATATACAATAAATAAAATATTAAAAAAATAATTGCTCACATGAGTTTAACGAATACATTTAATAGCAATCGAAAGTATGAAGGCTATAGAATATTGTATTCTATGCAATCGATGGGTTGTCTGTTTTTTCCTGTGGTAACTACTGGGTTGGCAGGTATAAACAGGGTCTAGTAATTTTCACTTATTTGTTTATTAAATAAATCAGTATCAAAATAGCTAATATCAACATCCCTGTTTATACCTACAAACCCAGTAGTTACGCCAGGAAAAAAAATAGTAACCCAAAGTTTGCATATTCTATAGGCTTCATACTTTCGATTGCTATAAAGTCCTGTACAATGTTAAATACAAATTTTATTATTGATTTTTTAATTAATCATGCCTGGCCTTGCCAAGATTTTTTTAGCCAACCCACTCTCTTTTTTATTTCTAACATACTAATTTTGATAACAAACAATTTTCATCGACTATACAGATGGGTGAAGGTCGTTGTTCATTGGATCTTAGATATTCGTTTTTAGCAGTAACTCAGTTTAAATCAAAAGGTTTGATTCCTTTGTTTCGTAGAGACTAGATAAAATATTACGCCCTATTTTTACACTGGACTAGATTATAGTTTAGATTTCAGGCTACTATTTTTTTTATCACAACATCACTTAACATCAGGTGAGTTGTGGTCAAATCCTCAGTTTTATTCGTCGCTTTCAGCTAAAATCACTTCTAACACTGAAGCATAAAGTTCAAAACGGTTACAAAGATTGTTTCAATTTGTTTCCCATTACATTGTCAATTTGTAATTTACATAGAGAGAGGTTGATTTGCGATTTAGTCTTTAATGACTAAAGATTAGGTGCAAAATGTTGCAAGTTGCTACGTGTGATTTTGTATCTAAAACACAATGCGCAATTTTTTACGTTTTGCTATCGCTAAACTGAATTACAATAGAGATAAAGACCATGATTGGTATATCTTGATTTCCGTGCCGTGATACTGAAATTAGCACGTGCGATGGTTATTGGAAACCGTAATGAAAGGAGATGAAGCAAATGAAAGGACGGCAAGTCGAGTCGGGCAATAAAACGAGGGTTCCGTGTTGACATAAAAGAAATCACTGTAGGGATTTGTGGTTCCTTTTGCGAGGCAATTTTCTGTAAAAATTATAAATCAGCAACTTTATATTGATTATAACGTTATAGCTAGAATTTTAATCATCATTTAACAGAATATCAGTTTGGTGTGGATACTTATATAATCCATATTTTAATAGCACCCTGCTCACAACAAGCCGATCGAAGAGCGATTGGACATGTTCATCACGCAGGCCCAGTTGCTGTTTGGTGACTCATAGACCCGGGATTTAACCCTAGACCTTACGATTCTAGTTCGAACGGTCTTTATTCGAATTAGGACCACACCACAGCTCATAATTTTAATTATTTAATTGATTGTTTAATAATTAATATGGCGCGAGTAATACTAACGTATTTTTTGTTATAGTGGGCTCTTTTTCTAACATGAAATGGTTTCTTTAGGACTTTACATACGGACACATAAATCATTTATCTTGCCAGCACAATTCGCGATATTATTTAGTAATCGATTTATGGTATCATCACCAAAGATTAAATGCAATGTATTCAACAACACAAAGACTACTAAGCCTACTACACAAAAAATATGTATTCAAAACACACCTATTTGTTTACCTTTACTTATTTATTCGGGCTATAAAAATAAAATATGATCCGTTTCGCCCCTGTTACCATTGAACCCTAAAACCCGCACCGGCCGTACCTGCGTTGCAGAGTCAAATAACTACCTATCCTATCTAGGTAATATTGTTAGCGTCCCCAACATTCGTATGTAAATTGGCGGAAAATGTCCGCCGTGCCCTAAAAATAGGGAGGTATTTTGGGGAGATATAGATTTCTTGTTTGTTAAGTTTTGGGGCTGGATTACGTGTCCTAAAGTTTTGGGAAATTTCATCAAAAAGTTGCCCTAAATCGCTGAATTTTACTAAGTAATTTGGTAAAGAAATAATAGGTGACATTATGTCTCTAGCAAAAAACGTAGCTTAGCGTATTTAGTAAGCTGCAGTGACAGTGGGTTTATCATATCTGTCGTAGAACCAATAACCGCTGAAGTAGACGTGTTCTACAGTGGAGATCACGAAAATTGTATCTTTGATTGTAGCACAAAATCTGTCTCCACAAAGTGTAGGTGGTGTAAACGACTATACAAAGCGTAGGACGCCCTGATACTGGATGTAGTGAGTATATACGTAGAACAAATAATGGTAGTGAAATCGGAAAACCGATGATTAGGACTCAGGAACCAGACCAGAGAAATTACTAGGTATGAAGAGATTTAACATCTAATATCTCAGGTTGACGAGCGCAGTGCAGTGCGGCGCAGGATTGTGTTCGCAATTTTACAATTCTCGCATTGCTACTGTTAGTGGCAGGCGTGACGCTTACCACCAGGCGAACGCCTTGCTCGCCTCGTCACTTGATTGTATAAAAAAAAGGCATGATAGCGACTTTTAACATCAGTGATCGGTGGTTTTGCGACTGCATCGATGATGTATCGCGTTGTGGCGACCCATTGCGCTAGATCTCGGTACAGAGATCCGTAGATACCAAAGCCCTTCCAGTTGTCATGACTGGCATCCGGATGTGTGCAGAGTGTAGCGTTTAGTCGCTGCTTCGAGAGATTTGATCGCGGCAACTCGAGATTTTTGTGTACACAAGACTGAGTCCCGATCGCAGATGCTAAAAGTCACTAGTTTGCCTGAGCTCTTGGTCTGCATGGCGTGCCTTGAGAGAGGCTCAAGTACAGCAGTGGACTTTTATAGGCGTATTATGATGTTGATGATGTTTTTACGATTATAAGACGTGCTGATTTTACCACGGCGGACCTAAAGAACAACGTTATTAATATGATCGCTCCTTTTCAATTATTTTTTGTTTTTTCCGTTCACTGCATTTTATGAATTGAAAGACGTTTTGCCTTTAAATTTAAATCGGCATGTTCAATTTCTCTGTCACTTCATATTGTATATTTCAGTCAGTCAGTCTATTCTAAACACAAAGTAGGTATAAAATATCATTCACCAGCTGATTCCCATCACATGCATATTATTTGTATTCCTTAGCCCGTATCTTTACGTACAGATCATTGGGTGGATTAACGATTACCTACCTTCAAAAGAGAGGTTGTAATTCTTCAACGAAAGAAAAAGATTTTCTCATTGGTCTGACTTAACTAAACTTTCTTATATGGCACCTAAGTTGATAACAAAACCACAAAACCAAGGGCGAGACCATCCCTAGGGGAAGATCCCTATATTATTTTTATGGCAACTTCACAAATATTGCATTAACTTGGAGTGATATTTTATTACCTCACTCAAGACATATGAAATCGTAAACGGTGTTGGCTAAGATCAAGCCGCACTAGACGCAATGCGCTGTGTATTGCGACACGACGGAACGTTATAATATTTTGGACGTCTCTTAACTTATACAGTCTAAAAATCACTGTCTCCAATATTTTCAATAAATAGAAATCAAATAACTTTGGAAAGACGATGGAAAACGTTGTGTACCTACATACAAAATGTTAAAGCTTAAACAGGAAGAAAAACTATGACCTTCCGGCAGGCTCGAACCTGCATACAAGCAGTCTCTATGGGTTTCCGTCCCAAACGCTTTGTCAATTAAGCTACAGAAGTCACTGCCTTAGATGCCAAATTTCTCAAACTGTTTATAAAAAATGTAGTTTAATAAGCAATGAAAAATTTAAAGTATTCAATTAATGCAATCAATAATCAGGCGATTATTAAAAGCGCACTAGAACGTTTGTCAAGACGCGACACCGTTGACTTATCGAAAGACAAATTTATTTTGGCTAATAACTAATCAAAATGAAATCAATAATCAGGAGATTATTAACATTATATTGGCCAAAATAAATTTGTCTTTCGATAAGTCAACGGTGTCGCGTCTTGACAAACGTTCTAGTGCGCTTTTACATTTAGAAGGCTGTATCGAGTTATTATAGATTCTTATCGATTCAGGAGGAAATAGCTTCTTGACTGATTCGATTATTTTGATTGATTTCTTCGTTTCGGAATATTATTTGGGAGGAAAATAATTGGATTCGTCGTTTTCATACCATGATTGATATTTTTTCATTATATCAACCACCATTAGGTGGACCGATGACATTGTAAAGTCGCGGGCAACCGGTGGATGCAAATGGCACGTTGTCGTTGTCGAAGCCTTTGTTTAGCAGTAAACGTCTCCGGGCTGATGATCACGATTACCAATAATCTGCTCAAAATATCTACAGTAAATTTCTAAAAGCTTGATAAAGTAGGTAAGTACTAAGTACTACTTAGGTCTAGTTTCACGCTTCGATTCTAAATAAAATATGAACGGTATTGATACTGTTAGATCTGAATATAAACAATCTTATTTTAGATCTGGGGCTGTCACTTTCCAGCTACTTTCGATTAAAATATAGCTTGAAGGAAGAATTTACCTCTTTCTCTAAATTTCTCTGAAATATACTAGTTTCGAAAAAGTTTTGAGTAGCAAAATTTGATACTCAAAACTTTTATGAAAGCCTTTTTTTTTGTTTTGGCAATTTCGTGAATAATGTGTGTTATAGATGGTTTCACAGTTTTTCCAAAAGTCTCGTTATCTCTTACGGGATCTACCTAAAAGGTGTTCGCGCTGCAATATAAAAAAAATATATATATTTCTTTCTTTCTTTCTTTCTTTCTTTCTTTCTCTACTTGGTGGTTATCTTCCCCCTGAGCGCTTCCAGTATGCGGGTAATACAGCCGGCCCAGATCTTGTCAGTCCCAGAAACATCCACCATCAGCCAGAAGACATCCACTGCTGGACGAAGGCCTCCCCTAAATATGGGGCCGCATTATTCCCCACGCTTCGCAGGCAGTTTGCAAGGGGATCGCAGAATGCTCACTGTTAACCAAGAGGACGCTGCTGCCTGTCTTCCGGTGGTTCTGGATACAGTTTTAGGACATACCTACCCAACCTGCATGGGTATGTCCATAATAATTAATGTTACTTATTAAGTCCCAAATCAATAAAACGAGCGTATCTGGTATCTTTCGATTATTCATCAAACAATGAACGTTGTTTTTTATTACTTTATAGGCTTGCGTTTGACCGCCATCTCGTCTGATGTTAAACGAAGATGCCGCCTACGATGGAGCACGCTTACCTAGAAGAAACCGATTCACTCGCGACTTGAATACACCCAGATTATAATTATCGGGAAACAACCACTTGGGCGCGCATTCCACCACGCATTTTTGATATTTTGACGTGGTAATCCTACATAGTATAATCTCCGAGGTCTATCGGATACTTACACTTTGATGTTTGATTGACAAGCAAAGCGGATAATTCGTCTGCCTATCTGTCTGTGCGCGTGTTTATTTGGTTTAGTTTTTGATCTCTGACGATACTCGAGTAGTGAAGAGAGTTTATTTGTATTTGCGGCTATGATTTCATGCAATTTCGAAGAACGTATAAATTGCAAATGCTGTTTTTAGAGGTTTATTATTACTTCTCAGTAAATCTATTGCTTCGTCATATCATAATATCTACATCTGATCCATAGAGTAAGTAACATCTGATCCAAAGTATTTTTTAGCATAGAAGTTAAAAAATACGCTGAGTTTTGTAATTTGATTTACAATCAAAAATGTAGTCGATTTTTTCCTTCCGCGTTTTTGGCTTCGCTTCTTGTGCATTCTGCCAGTGTCAATGTATAAGTTATGTTATTTTCAAGTTTTCAATAGTTACAGGTGGGGGGCTTAGGGGAGGCTGGGGGCTTGAATGGACTCGGGGGGTGATTTATTTATATAAATTAATCAATTTGCTGTCGATTGACATTTCAATCATCAAAATCGGAGCATCCGTTATAATTTTAGAAATGTTTAATGATTTTTTTTGAACAAGTGGATCTCTGTTCCTAAGGGATGAATGTTGTGTGTCCTCGGATCAAATCGCTTATTTTGGCTTCTACTATCACTGTGCAAAGCGGCTTGCTTCCATCAGAAAATGCAGCTTTCGGGCCAAAAATGTCTCTACCACCTATGACTATAAGTTCGGCTCTGAATGAATAACTCACCACCATTTTTATACAAAAAAAACACAAGTTTTGTTAAATAATACATTGCGGCGAACTGATTTGCCAAAACTCCTAAGTATGGACTATTTAGAATCACTTTACCTTGACATTTGTGTGATAGATCTAGCTTTGATTTTGAGAGAGAGAGAGAGCTAGATCTTCCAAGAGATCTAGGCAAAATTAATTGCTAGCTACGACCTAAAATTGTATTAGTCATCATCGTATAGTCGAAAGCAGTAATTCCGTACTTCGTATTTCACGTTTAGGTACTTCAAACTTTACTACGTAAGTGACATTCATAACTCATTGCAGTGTTATTGCCAAGATTTACGCTCTTCGCTTATTGTTGTATCGCCCATCTGGAGCTGTAAAGTGTCTTAGGAAGAATTCTACGCTCGTATTGACGTTATTGCGAGGCATTCTTCTCATAGTTTTATGACTTTTTATTGTTAGATATACGAGGCGTCTTCAAGAGCGTTCGACGTCGTAAAGGAGGTATACTTACTGAGTTCTCTAAACCAAAAAGGCTTTGCGTTCTTACTGTTTAACTTTTCTGCTAAATATACGTAAGAATTGACAGCCTATAGCTCAGTTGGTAGTGGGTTAGATCCCACTACCAACCCAACCCCAATCCCACACACAAAAAATTATGGAACGAACATAGATGTTTCTTCTGTGTCTGAAGTGTAATATTTGTATTATAAGTATGTATTTACGAAAAAAATACTCACTCAGCTATCTGCTTTCCTTACAACCTTTGCATAGTATGGGCAGGAGGGTGTCACTCCGTAGTTTAGGTATGTTCGGCGGGCGCTCCGTCCGGGTGGACAATGCAAGACAGAAGTCAGTGGCCGCCTGCACGCTAGCCACGTCGCACGTAACTAAGCATACGTGATAGAAAGAGAGCGGTATATCTAGGTGAATATAGCGAGCGGTATCCAGCGCTGAGCGAGTTGAATTGCTACTTTATTGCCTAGTAAATAGAGTCCTTATTTATATCAATTCCTTTGCGGAGTGAACTTTCTGTGCGGAGTACTATTATTTATTCTGTGCCCATACCCACCCAGCAGGGCTAACATGCGCACCGCGAGAGAATTTTGTCGTGTCTTTATGTCGTGCGAAAACGAGACAAACTTATACAGATTCGTAGCCTTGTCCTGTTTTGTAGAATCGAGAAAAAATTCTCGCGGTGCGCATGTTAGGCCTGCAGATATGGGGTACAAAATGTTTCTATTTAAAATTTTGCCAAAATCTTAGGTGGATTTTGCAACTGGTCGTTGCGCGGAGGGGCCTCTACTTGTGACAAAGCTTACTTAATACATGTTTAATGTTATAGTAGTTATAGTTTTGCAAAATGACGTAATGGCACTTTATGACTTTTTCGTCTTCCCGCCAAATCTCGCTATACATACAGAGTTACCCAAGTTGAATATTAGTAGGTTTATGAGTCAAACCCAAACCAGTTTCACAGTATTGTGCCAAAGCCCAAGAACTACTTGCAACAGCTAGTATATATTCTAGCACGAAAATAAATCATGATATTTTCGTCTCCATGAATGGATATCCGTTCGTCATCGTCCAGTATCGAAGGGACGGTCAGTACGGTCAGCGGAACCATAAATAAAGTTGACCTTTTTCATATTACATATCCAGATTTGCTTTTTCCACGACACGTAAATCATTCAACATGGTAGCTGTTTGCTGCGGGTTCACTTACTTGATATAGTAATGAAGAACAACATTTTAGGAGAGTTCTATGATTTTACTATGAAAACATGTGGTTTGACATATTTTTAAGCCGACTTCAAAAGAAGAGGTTCTCAATTCGACTGCATGTTTTTTTTTGTATGTTTGTTACGCGATTACTTGTTTGGTACGTAATACTTCAGAGGTGGTCCCATATACATTTTATCAAAAAATAAAATAAAATTGTGGGACATTTATTACACACAGCGCCATCTAGCCCCATACTAAGCAAAGCTTGTATTATGGAAACCAGATAGCTGATAGAATACTTATATACATTTTTTTTCGTAAATACATACTTATTGAAATGAAATTGGTTCAGTACTTTGGTTTAATATCGAAATGACTAGAAGATATGAAGATGTCATCCAGGTATTCGAAGTTGAAGTCGGTTGTATTTTTTTTTAAAGCGTGTTGTATTATTTATACAGGATTACTCACAGAACATATGGAACTGAAACGTGGTCTTTAATTAATACAATGTAATGGGTAATGGGAACTGTTCCATAAGCTGTGGAATTTCTATAGCGTGCCGTTATCTCTAATAGTTGTTGAAGAATGCTCCGTCTTACGCCTTAGGTGTCACGCCATGCTTATTATAGCATAGGACACAGTTGTGCTGCAAACTATTTAGATGGGTACTTGGATGTACCTCACCTATGCTAGTTATTGAAACACTAAGCAGTAGTGTGTAAGCATTACTGCGTTTAGGTTTGAAAGGCAATCACATTAACAGCCGCAAGACGTCCACTGTTGGACGAAGGCCTTTAGGGAAGACCCCTTTAAAGAGGCAAGAAATTATAATGGTCCAAAAATGACTTTGTTTCATATTCTAAAAACCTAACAAAATACTTTAAACAAATTGTGCAAACCGCTAAACAATGAAATACGCTGCTGCTCATGCGGGTGTTTTCCAGATAGATTCGGAACCTGGTTTTCTTCAAGTCGCATGTAAATTGGTTTCTTCTAGGCAAGAAACATCAAATCAGTTTGCTTCCAAGTTATCGTCTACCAATACAACATAATCAAATTCAAACTTACTTACATTTGTGTTCTTTGCTTCAGTCTAAAGAAAATAAAGTTAGAAACGGAATATTAAAGAATATTCTTTCTGTTTATATTTTTAGTAAAGAAACGTCTGACGACATTTTCATTGAGATGGAACCAGGTTATCCAATTTTCTAAGAGAAACGTTGTAGTGTAAGAGTTGCTTATTCTGGATTAAATAGCGAAAAGTTTTTATAATACAGTAAATATTATCCATATTATTTTCCATAGCACTTTAGCGAATTGATATTGTAAATACCATTTATTCATGCCCATTTATGACCGTTAACCGTTATAGGACCTCTATCATTTTGTGATCTGATCTACACCAAAATCATCGAGAGACACCTTTTAACTTAATGACTTTTAACTTTAACTAATCAATATTTGGTGCTCCACTGCTGGAAATACCTCTACAGATGGTTGGACCATATACTGCTCGCAGACAGTGTAGGTTGGTGGATTCACATACATCACTTCGTCTCTGGATATTATATAGATTTTCTAAAGATGTTTCCTTCACCGAAATACTAGTGAAATTATTTTTTCTTATTCTATAAGAACCGCCAAGAACTACTAGCGGTCCGGGATTGCACGCACAACGTCAAGTAGGTATGTTAGCCATGTTCTTCTTACTGGGCTAATACAACTCACTAGGCCACCAGAGCTATCACGACATAAATAACATGGATCACGTTTCGATTTCCAAGATATTATTAGTTATTCTTTGTACTAAAGACGAGTTTTCCTTACACGACATGATTTTCTTCGGCGCTAGCTCCTGGTCTGCAATGCTATCCCAGGCTTATTAGAGAATCTGTTTATTTTAATCTTGTACAAAGCTTACCTTGAATCAATATTCAATTTTCATGTTTGTGATCAAAGAGAACTGGCTTTTGTTTATTATTAGGGTTTCATTGTTTATAAAAAAATATGAAAAGTAAAAAATAAGATTTTTCGTACAAGACGCATTGCAACAACAGACGTAATTCTAGAGTTCTTGATACAAAGAATTTTGCTAAAATAAATTATAAGGTACTCATTTTTTGTCGCCCATACTATTATGTATGTAACGTCCCAGTTTTATGAATAAATAAATAAATAAATAATAAATAAATATCGCAGGACATTTTTTTTAACACAGCGCCATCTAGCCCCAAACTAAGCAAAGCTTGTAATATGGAAACTAGATAGCTGATAGAATACTTATATACATATTTTTTTGTAAATACATACTTATAATACATACTACACCCAGACACAGAACAAACATTTATGTTCGTCACATAAATGTTTGCCCTTGGTGGGGATCGAACCCACGCCCTACAGCTCTGAAGGCAGACATGCTACCGCTGAGCTATATGGCAGTCAATAAAAAGAACTATCAGCCTTTTTAATAGTCTACTGCTAAACTTAGGCTGGTTTAAGGGCAACTGGGCCAAATCCGCAATTGGGCCAGAGTTACGAATTGGTGGATTCATTTACGCCCTTAAGGGCAACTGGGCCAAATCTGCAACTGGGCCAGAGTTACGAATTGGTGGATTCATTAACTGGGCCAAATCTGCAACTGGGCCAGAGTTACGAATTGGTGTATTCACATACGCCCTTGAATTTCTTCTCCAGACTTATTCAAATATCCTCACGATGGTGGAGCCCGTGGTATGAAAATCCATGCTTAAACTTTAAAGAACTCATTGATACGGGCCTGGGTTTGAACCCATAACCTCTAAATTTCAAGTCGAACGGTCTTTTGATTAGGCTACCACGGTTGTGATTTCACACGGGATTTTTACCGTGTTTTTGTTGTATCATACATACATCAACAGCCAGAAAGTGTCCACTACTGGATGAAGGCCACCCCCTTAATAGGGAGGGGTTGCCATGATCCCCACGCTCGGCAGGCGGCTTGGGGATCGCAGAGTGTTACCACCGTTAACTAAGAGAACGCTGCTGCCCGTCCTCCGGTGGTTCTGGATGCAGTTTTAGGTCATACCCATTAATTATTACTTGTAGAAAAAAAACTAAAGTTTCCTGTCGTAAATATGGGTTGCCAAGTAAAACCTACGAGTAAGTGGTACCTACTTTTTTTTGTTTTATTTATATGGGAGGTTTTTTTATACTATCAAATGACGAGACGATCAAGACGTTCGGTTGGTGGTAAGCGTCACGCCTGCCACTAACAGTAGCAGTGCCAGAATCGTGAACTTACGAACACAATCCTGCGCCGCACTGCACTGCGCTCGTCACCCTGAGATATCAGATGTAAAATCTCTTCTTACCCAGTAATTTCTCTGGTAATTTTGCCCTACAAACCGGAACACAGTACTGCTTGCACACTACTGCAATAACTGGCAAAGGTGTGGTACTTTCCCTGGCGGACTCTGCTATAGTCTTACCACTACAACCAATCTAAACTAACTTAAATCCAACTTAAATCGGATACTCCGACAATAAAACAAAAATGTGCCAAAACCACGCCAGTTTTCTCAATAAAATACCTACTGTCTATAGTTAATTCAGTGGTAGAGTTTCGGACAGATAAAAAACGGCAGTCCACGTCGCCCTCCGGAATATTTTTCTGACGGCGGAACCCGAAGTTAACATAGCACGCACACTTGGCCATCTTTTATTTAATTTGTTAGGTTTCTGTTTATTTGTATTCTCTTTTAACTGCGAATTTATTTTGCTTTCGTTAGAAATGTTTGAAACGAAAACGTATTGTCGGTTGTTACAATCAAATTAAAGGTGGAAAGTATTATTTGATCTATTGCTTCACCTCCACTACTACTGTTATTACTGCTACTGTTATTATTGTTTTCTTTTCTATGGCTTCGCACATTGTTGTGCATTTGCTTAGATCAAATATTTACTTAGTTATAATGTAAAGTTTGTTAAAAAATCTCATTCAAAGTCAAGAGAAGCAAGTCACTGTCACGTCCAAGTTATGTCCCAGTTAAATGGTAAAACTTCAAATGAACACATTATGGGGGATGAGCCCCCCGCTCATCCCCCATAATGAAGTTTTTCTTCTTTCAGAAACTACAAAAAATCACGTTTCACCTACACCATATCAAACAAACATTCAGAAATATTCCACCAAATTTTCATATTAATCAAACAATAATTATTTAGGTACTCCTAATAATCATCATCATCATCGGCCCGGATACGTCCAGTGCTGAACGAAGGCCTCCCCCTTAGACCGCCACACTGTACGACAACCTGCCATTTGCATCCACCGGTTGCCCGCGACTTTTACAATGTCGTCGGTCCACCTAGGGAGGCTACGCCTACGCTGCGTCTTCCGGTCTTCCTATTAATCAAGTTCTGTAAATTAATCTTTACAATACACATTTATGATTACACATTACTACACATAAGCACCACTGATGAAATAATAGTTAGTACCATCATTGTCATCGTGTTTTCATCTCATTGTTTGTTACGAGTCATCATCATCATCAGGAAGATGCTGAGCAACGCCTAGACTATAGGCGTTGCATTTATTATTGACGAGCTTTATTTAAAGCATCTTACATAATTTAGTACCTTGGCTAGACAAATGCTTAAGTGTCCAATAGGTACTTTCGTAGACACTCAATTACCTTAGTGTCCAGCAAGGGCGGATCCAGGGGCGGGCACAGGGGTGCGTGCCTCCCGAAATAGTTTAAATATAACAAATAACTGGGAGATTTATTAACATTTGTTTCTTTTAGCATAATAAACATGTAATTTCTCATTTTTGTTTTATTTATACGGGAGTACTCACGTTTTTGTTTTCACTCTTTGAAAAAGGTCACCGGATGTGATCGAAACTATAGCCGGAGTATCCGATTTCATTAAACGTGAGTATTCCCGTATAAATAAAACAAAAATGTGTCAAAACCACGTCATTTTTCATAATGTAATTTCTTGTTATTTCATCTTTATTAAAAGTATTTTTATAGTTATTATTTTATGTAATTGAAACAGAATAGATCCCAAAGACAGCATAGGATAATACTATGGGAGAACTTGGCCTATGGCCCATGTAGAAATAGACTTCTGTAGCTTAATTGGCAAAGCAGTTGGGACGGAAACCCATAGAGACTGCTCGTATGCAGGTTCGAATTCTGCCGGAGGTCATAATTTTTCTTCCTGTTTTAGCTTTAAAAACATGTAGAAATAATATATAATAAATAATAAAGAGTCCCAGAAATAAATCCTGGATCCGCCGTTGATCTCCAGTAATAAAGTTACCAACATTTTTCTCTATTTCTGCCTTATTTATAAAAGATACTGATTCAAATTATTGAGGCGAAAGATTTTTTCTCTCGAACCAACTTTTTGTTGGTTCATTAATGTTCAGAACAAAGTTTGCTGTTCTGTCATTAAAGTTTGTTCTGGGTTTGATTGAAGGGCCGTGTTATAATGACAAATTATGAATTTACGTTTTGCCTCGGAAAGTTTTTGTTGACTGAAACTGTTCAGATCTAAAGTTATATTATTATTAACGGGATATTTACCGTGATTATGTTGTGAAATGAGCTCCCGATATTTCGGCGCAGTTGCATGCACCATGTTCACGATTAGACTGAAGAATGCGGGTGGTTGTCAAAAGAGTTCGAAAAAACATTAAGGGCATTCATAACGAACTATCCTCTTTCTAAGTCTTTTACTACGATTACTGGAACTCGAACCCAAGTCTCGACAAAACACACTCACAATATCACTGCATATGTTGTACCACCCGCATTCTTCAGTTTACTCGTGAACATGGTGCATGCAACTGCGCTGAAATATCGGGAGCTCATTTCACAACATAATCACGGTAAATATCTCGTTAATAATAATAGAACTTTAGTAAACGACCCTGATAGTTTAAAACAGTGTTCAAATCTACTTTTATGCTTTGTTTTACCATTAATATGCAACTGGGCCAGTTTGGTGCACATGGGCCAATCGCTCTTCGAGGTTAGTCTAGCAGCGGACTACTTATTAAAAAAAGCTCTTTAAGCATTGTTTTGTTTTCTGTAAGATGGAAAGGTGCAGTTAAAAATGTTTATAACGAGAAATTGACAAATTCTTCGTCCAGCAGTGGATGTGTTCTGGCTTGATGTGTCTGATTCTGGGGAATATACAGGGTTAGTTCTAATCAGTTAGCATCCTTTTAAGGGCATATTCTGTACATCAAAACAAACAACTTATACCAACATTGAAATAGCAAAAAAACCAGCTGTTCCATACATTTTGCCCCAGGTCGATGAACTTTTTGTATGGAATAGCTGAATTTTTATTCGCGATTTCAATGTTGGCTTCATAGTTAAAGTAGTTGTTTGTTTCGATGTACAGAATATGCTCTTAAAAGGATGCCAATTGATTAGAACTAACCCTGTTTACTATAATATTGTCGACTTTGACGTCTTCGTTACGACAACTTCAAGAGTTTTACCGCGATGATTCCAACATGTAGCAACTATTTACTGCTACGGATGCCCCACGCCATATCGTTATATGTGAATTACGTAGCTTGCAGGAGACGTTACCTAGGCTGCCGGTCCCAACAGAAAACCAGCGCTGGTTATTTACAACCAACATTATTACTCTGGGTTCGGTTTTGTGACAAAATTATCATTATCATCATCACCAACCCGTAGACGTTCACTGCTGAATGAAGGCTTCCCTCTTAGACCGCCACACTGTACGATAATCTGCCATTTACATCCACCGGTTGCCCGCGACTTTTACAATGTCTTCGGAAATTATAGGTAGACTATATTTAATTTTTGAGTGAAATGGATCAATTAACCTAATACATTTAGGTAATAATTATATTCACTCTCTACCAAATAATTAAACAATGTTCGTTGCCCATGGATGTCTCCCCTGCCGCGCAAGTCAGCTAGATATACGTACAAATAAGATAGAAACAAACAAGCGTGTTGTGACATAAAACTTTTTCTCAGAATACCCTGGCGATCCTGGACAAGCTGGATATCGACAGCGAGAAGCCTTCAGAGGAGGAGATTGCCAGGATATTCGGCTACGAGGAGGCGTACCTGGCGGGCCATGTCGGCGTGTGGCAGAGGCTCAAGCCTAAGGTGTGGGCGTTGTTCGACGAGCCCTCCAGCTCACCTGCCGCGAAGGTGAGAAAACAAAACGAAAATTGTTATTTCAAATTCAATTTTTTATTTTTATTTTACTAAACATACAACACAACAATCAATCAATCTTACAATTTAATAAGATTGTCACAGTATGAAGAATATCATATTTAGATCGCCATGTTTGAACCGGTGTGGTATGCAAAATTAAACTTAGTAAAATACTCTACACAAAACTAAATTAAAAATCAAATTTGATATTAGCATTAAATAACAGTATTCTTAATAATAAATAAAATCCATTAAGAAACATAATTGAATTATATATAGATGCATGTAATTCAAGTTACAATGTAAAATTATCGAGTATCATTCGGAAACTCATCGATCGAATAATATGCCTTACAAGTTAGAAAGTTCTTAAGCTTAAATTTGAATATATCAGTATTTTGAATGTTTGAAGTTTTTGGCAATTTATTGTACACAATTGTTATTGTTCAATTTATCTACCCTCTACAAACGTACTTTTATTGTATAGAGCTAATCTGCTTTTCACCGTACATAATACATGATTGTGTCGCTATTTGGCTGCTAGAACAAGATAACCTAAGACGAGGCCGTGGTAGTCTGATCGGGAGACCGCTTGACTTGTAATCGCAAGGTCGCGGGTTCAAGCCCAGGCCGGTATCAATGAGCTCTTTGGAGTTTATGTACGGATACTCATACCACCGGCTTTTCGGTGTAGAAAAACACCGAGGAAACCTGCTTACGTCTGGAGAAGAAGCTCAATGGCTTATGTAAATTCACTAACTCGCGACTGGGCCAGCGTGATATGGCCATTCTCTCTTCAAGGGCAGGCTTAAGTTCAGCAGTGGAAAATTTAAAAGACTGTTTTTTATGCTTTACTTATATCTAACGTAAGAAGATAAAAAGCATCACGCCTATTCCGTATTTATGTAAAGTTTATCTACACTTTGGGTATTTCTGTTTAATGCATAAACAGCGTCGTTGGCGCCATTTCTAACGTTTTACTTGATTAACATTATACGGTTTGCGAATTTTGACGGGTAAGGCAGAGACTTCAGAAGTTTATTGGCAAACCTAGAGATTGTTCGTATGCAGGTTCAAATCCTGCTAGAGGACATAATTTTTTTTTTCTGTTTCTTTGCATTATTATTTAAAAACATAAGCATATTGACAGTATCAGTGCCAGAATAATTTGTAGGCTTGCGAACTAAACTGCACTGCACTGCGCTCGTCATCATTAGACGTTTCTTCCCCGTGGTCCACCTACGTGGTTCACCTAGGTGTTCCACGGATACCTTTTTGTACCCGTGGTACACCAGGTGTACTATGGGTAGTTCATTGTACCCGTATAACACCCATGTTCACCCCAAGTCAAGATAATGATGAATGAGATAATGTCAAATCTCTTCTTTCCCAGTAATTTCTCTGCTAAATACCCTTTGATCCGAAATACATATTAATGCTTGCACGCTTGCTTGGCGGTTGAATAACTGGTAAACCGTTTTTCACCATTAAGCAGGTTAAACTGCGAGTCGTAGCTAGTTAATTCTATTTAATTTAAACACGTAATTTACAGACACGTCCAAATCATTACATGTTGTAACTAAGATGAGCGAGGAGTATAGCACTGAATCTGCCCAGCTTATCGAAGAAGATATCAAGTTCGGGTCGTTGAGAGAGTATGGAATTCATAAGTTGTATGAACCGCGGTGTGGGTGCGTTGTACGCGTGGACAGTGTGCAGCCCCGGCGGCAGCGCCAGCAGGCGGCGGCGACGGCGCGGCCCGCGCTCGGGGCCGAAGCCGCGCTGGTGCTCGTATGGCACCAGGAGCCGCACTTCGCTTAACGCAGTCGGGTTATTCACTTTGTTGTGAAGTAACAGATAGTAATGAAGAATTACTTGCATCCATCATTAATAATTGCATTAATAATATTGGCGTGAACGCATAGAGCATACGGTTTTCAAATTTATATATTTTATGCTTTTAACGTTGAAGAACATCCTCTGAGGCAGTAAGTTCCTAAAAAATTGATACACTTACCTATAACTTCTTTAAAAAAGAAACAGACATTAGGTTTTGTGATACAAATTGCTGTTTGAGACAAATTTGGGTACTTAGGATCAAAAGTTTGAGAAACTTTGATTGCGGTGATAGGTCAAAGTGATCACGATAGATTTAGCTTTAGTGGCTTTAGGGACAAAGTTATAAACGAATTTTAGTACTTGGGTGGTTTTAGTAAAGTTGATTTTCTGACTGATTTATTCTTACTAAGTGCGTGAAACTCTAAATCGGGATGAGTGCCGAGCTTTAGGAAAGGGCTTAAAATATTGTGTGACGAGACGAGCGTGACGTTCGCCTGGTGGTAAGCATCATGCCGGACCATAACAGTAGCAGTGCCAGTATTGTGAACTTGCGAACAAAATACTACGCCGGAGAGCACTGCGCTCGTCACCCTGATATATTACATGCCAAACCTCTTCACGCCCAGTGATTTCTCTGGTAACATTGACTTTCAAATCGAAACACAGAAATGCCTGCACACTATTGCTTGGCAGTTGAATAACTGGCAAAGGTGTGATACTTCCCCAAGCGGACTTTGCAATAAAGTCCTACCACAACAACTTGGTTAATTTAGTCATTTGAAATTATTCCACAGCCTTATAGCTCAGTTGGTAGTATGTCTGCCTTCAGAGCTGTAGGGCGTGGGTTCGATCCCCACCCAGGACAAAAATGTATGTGACGTACATCGATGTTTGTTCTGTGTCTGGGTGTAGTATGTATTTATTTATTATTATTACGAGCCTGAGTTGTCCCAATGTTGGGCAAAGGCCTCCTACCCTCTTTCCATATGTCTCTGTCCAGAGCTACAACGGACCAGTTGTTCTGGTGTTTGTCTAGGTCGTCCCGCCATCGCTTTTTGGGTCTGCCGCGAGGTCGTTTGCGATCTGGATTCCACTGGGTCGTAATCATGGCCCAAAGATCTTCCGACATGCGGCAGACATGTCCAGCCCAGTCCCACTTCAAATTGGCTGCCTTTTGGGTCACATCGGCTATTTTAGTCCTGGAACGCAGTTCGGTGTTCCTAATGCGGTCAATTAATTTGACGCCGAGGATACTGCCTTCCATAGCCCGCTGGCAGACTGCGAGGTCGGACTTTAGATCTTTAGTCAAAGACCAAGTTTGCGCTCCGTACGTCAGAATGGGTAGAATGCACAGGTCCGTATGTATGTATTAACGAAAAAAAATATTATACGAAAAAAAATATTATTTAATTATTCTATATGGCTAGATGGCGCAGTGTCTAATAAATGTCCCCCCCCCCAATATACAATATATATATTGCAAGTACATTGTACACAATGACCAGTGAGAAAAGAAAGAGATGTTCGCTCATTCCGCTTACTCTGAAAACCAATTTAACTGAACAACCAAAACCCTGTCATTCATTTGTTTAGCTGTTGACGGATTAAAAGCCATTCATTAAAACGGTAACATCGGAACTTTACGCGAAGGTCATTGGGTTAATGGCGGTTAAAACCAACCTAAGCCGCTGGTTTACGAAGATATAAAAATTTGCCGAGTGTGAAACGATGTAGCTCATTTTTTGGTACGTGGCTGTAAGTCGTTTCAAAAGGAATACTGCTCTTTGGTTGGCATTGCTTTGAACTCGCCAACATGTTTTAACCTTTAAAAGCAACTGTTTGTATAAGAAAATAATTATGCTTATATCAAACGACTAATATACCTACAGATGTTTTCTACATTGTTTCTATCTCACTAACCTTTATTCACTTCAAGTCTATAAAAATAATACATCATTTGTTAATCCTATTGTAATAATGGATTAAAGGATGTATTATTTTCAAGGTGAAAATAATACAAAATAAATAATACAAGTCAGTCGCCGCCCGTACGCTAGCCTCGTCGCACGTAACTAAGCATACGTGATAGAAAGAGAGCGGTATATCTAGGTGAACATAGCGAGCGGTATCCAGCGCTGTGCGAGTTGAATGCTACTGTATTGCCTAGTAGATAGAGTCCTTATTTATTTCGATTCCTTTGCGGAATTAACTTTCTGTACGTAGTACTATTATTTATTCTGTGGCAATACTATGATTATGTAAAAAAGCACTTTAGAATTAGATGTGTTTATTCCTAAATTTAATAGTTACATGATAAAAAACTGTAAAGAAAAAAATCTTCCGAATCGATCGATGGAGTGTCCAGACACAACGGCTGTGATTTGTCTGATAATCCATCTCATTTATGGTTGATGTGATCAACCGATTGATTGATTTACACTAAATAATAAGTCGGGGAAAAAGTCTTTCGTATATTGTATAAATGAAGTTGTAGTAAAATTTCTTCAGTTGTACTGTTTGTATCTGGCTGGATTTGATACCATTCAAAATATGTCATTTTAAAAAAGGAATACAAAAAGTAAAAAAACTATTTCCCGCCATTTTTCAATTGTTTTTATGTTCGATAAAATAAGTGAATCTAACGAAGAAATTCGATATATTTTGAAGGTTTATTACAAAAAAAGGAAAAATGCGACACAAGACGCGAATAAAATTTGTGACGTTTATGGACCTAATGCAGTGTCATCAAGAGTAGCACAATGTTGGTTCAAGCGTTTTCAGTCCGGAAATTTTGATGTCAAAGATGCAGCTCGCTCTGGTCGCCCTGTTACGGATAAAGTCGATGCCATTTCTGAAAAAGTTGAGCAAGTTCGGCATATAAGTAGTTACGACGTAACTGAAGAACTGGGGATCGACCACAAAACAGTTTTGACCCACTTGAAAAAGTCTGGGTACGAGTATACAAAAAAAACTCGATATTTGGGTGGCACACGAGCTCACTGAAAGAAACCAAATGAATCGTGTACTCATTTGCGATTCTCTATTGAAACGTAACGAAACCGAACCGTTTTTGAAAAGATTGATCACTGGTGATGAAAAGTGGATCACCTACGATAAGAACGTGCGCAAACGATCATGGTCAAAGGGCAGTCAAGCACCACAGACTGTAGCGAAACCCGGATTAACACGTAATAAGGTGATGCTATGTGTATGGTGGGATTGGAAGGGCATCGTTCATTATGAGCTTTTATCGCCGGGCAAAACCATCGATTCGGATCTCTAATGCCAACAGCTGAGGAGACTCAAACAAGAAATTGAGAAAACACGGCCGGAATTGATCAACAGAAAAGGTGTGGTCTTTCTTCATGATAACGCCAGACCGCACACATCTTTGGATCCTCAGCAAAAATTGACAGAGCTTGGTTGGTAAGTGTTAATGCATCCACCATATAGCCCTCACACTCAGATTTCCACCTGTTTCGGTCTCTTCAGAATTCTTTGGGTAGTCTTAGATTAACATCAAGAGAGGACTGTCAAAACTACTCGTTTAATTTTTTTGATCAGAAGTCCCAAAAATTTTACAGCAACGGGATTATGTCACTACCTACAAGATGGCAATAAGTTATCGAACTATTGGCACATATATATTATAATTAAATGTAATTAAACTAGAAAAAAATATATTATTGAATTTGCTTATAAAATATTAAGAAACTTTTTCCCCGACGTATATACTAAATATACAGGAATAAGTTCAAAAAAGGCGGGGCGGGACACAAATGTATCGAGGTCAATATGTCTATGGGTAACATAGTCTCAGCGTCAGTGTTTAGGAAGAGAAAAGTCCAGCATTGAACTATAATAGACAATAGACAATAGACAATAATTTATTTGTAGTAAAAAAACACATTTTGTACACAAGACAAGACAATAGAAACTCATAACAAATTTAAGCAGTACAAAATAATTTTAATAGTGATAATTAAAATGATTATGATGATGATGATGAAGCGTGAAAATATATTTTGAAGGCTCTAAGCTTCCTGGCTGTGACGAAAGAAACTCTAGCCCACACAAGGTACTACGCCTTTTAGCCTTTGACTAGGTATCCCTTTCAGCCTTTGACTAGGTATTCAATCAAATCTTTTGCGTTTCACTTCCAGCCATCAAAAAGATCCAAAACATTCATAAATGCTTAGGATATTTCCCATAAGGCCTAGTGGTATAAATTTACTTCATTGTATGTACTAAGCCAAAATGTCACGTGCCTTTAAAATTGTCATGTTATATTGTTTCCAAAGCTATTTTAGCACGAAATATAGACAATATTTACTAAAACCTGACTAAAATTTTTCACCGTACGTACGCCTTTATTGTGTGTTATGGACATGAAACATTATTTTATCCATCCAAATGACATACAATAGGTAAGTTTCTTGGCAGTTTACATTTTCAACCTTATAGTTGGTGCCATAGAATTGAAAACAGGCACAGAATTTTCACGGGTGTACTTTAGAAAAGTCAGGCAATTTACCATTATGCAAAAACGGTACGCTTTTCGCGCTGGGAATCTTTATTTTCTTATGAAATGCCCCGCATCAGTTATGGAAGGGAAGCGTTTTGGTGGAAAGCGACCACGCTTATTTTTCTTGAGTGTTTCTAAGTACAACGTAAGTAAGTTTTTAGTAACTGTAGATTCAAAGAAAAGAGCAGATTTATTCCATTAAAAAGGCGTATTAACTTAGATATACCGATTACTAAAACAATGTCATATTATTATCTGCTGTTACAAGCTTAAAAGAATCAAGAGATTCAGTATACTCTGGATTTCCTAAAATAATATAGAGCAGTTGAAACAATCAAAAAGCCGCGACCCGCGACATTTACTCTGAGCTAACATAGAGCTGAGCTCTATGTTTATATAGACTTTGTGACGAGGGTCTCTATTCATTTTTATTGATGTAGAAGAGTCCCGGAAAAGTCTTTTGAAAAGATAGCACATGTTAATGTATAGTTAGTATATAAGAGGCTGTGCGGCCAGTTTGAAAAATATTTTCCCCAAATTTTCTTGAAAGGTGTTTGAGTTAAAATTGGTTCTTGAATGTTAACGTTATTTTTGTACTATAACGAAATAGGTTAGATTTTAGCACATGCTATAGTTGGGTTACCTGTTGGTAAGTGGTCGCCGTTGTCTATGAACAAGAAAAATTTTTTTTGCATATTTTTTGCGTACATATTTAAAAAATAGCGTGTCATACCTGGATAAGATTGCAAATACCATAGCAAAGGCTATTTTTCAACTATCTAGTTATCATTTGTGACTTTTCGTCTATAATAATAACTACATACTTTATATGGTTATTTTCGTTTACTACCGGAAATTTTTGAGTGAACTGATGAATTACGGGTAATAAGTAGTATAATACGTTTTTTTGTCTGTGCTTTTGAGATAATATTTTACATAGGACTTAATATTTATTTTTTTACCTGTAGTTTATATCGTCTGGCAACACTAAAGTATAATGTCCTTTAAAACGGTTCACATTTTTTTCTATGTGTCACTTTGCATAAGCCTGCTTAGAGGATTTAAAAAGGTCTTTTCAACCGTATAGTGACAAGTTAACCCACCCTTTATTTATAAAATAATTAACGTCATAATATTCAACGTAAACTTAATATACTTATTAATTAGTAACATTGAACTAACTTACGGTGATTCAACCTTTATTATGAACATTTCTCATTGGGTCTGTAATTTCGATCGAAACGTTCGCCTGGTGGTAAGCGTCACGCCTGCCACTAACAGTAGCAGTGCCAGAATTGTAAACTTGCAAACACAATCCTGCACCGCACTGCACTGCCGCTCGTCACTCTGAGATATTAGATGTTAAATCTCTTCATACCCAGTCATTTATGTGGTAATATTGCCCTTCAAACCGAAACACAGTTATTATTGCACACTACTGCTTGGCGATTGAATAACTGGCAAAGGTGTGGTACCACCCCAGGCGGACTCTGCAGTAGAGTCCTACCACTACAATAACCGCTTGCCGATTGTTCCCGCTAACAAGATAGAAACTATTATTTGACTAATATCGGGTAACCTAATAAAGTAGCGGCAAATAACCTATAATACGCTTTAAAAAAAATACAACCGACTTCAATTTCCACTACCTGGATGACATCTTCATATTTTCCAGCTATTTTGATTTAAAAACCAAACTACTGGACCGATTTCGATAAAATTTATATGGGACCACCTCTGAAGTATCACCTACTAAACAAAAATAAAACTGACGTGGTTTTGACACATTTTTGTTTTATTTATACGGGAATACTCACGTTTAATTAAATCGGATACTCCGACTATCTTCATCCGGTGACCTTTATCAAAGAGTGAAAACAGAGCCCAACGCGCGTGCAGCTGCGTCCTGCTTAGCACACAAAGCAAAGCAGGACGGAGCTGCACGCGCGTCGGATTGACAACCTCCTTTTTTGAAGTCGGTTGAAATTTACATAAATGCCCATATATTAGCTTATCAATAGCTGCTACGAATATATTAGCATATAAACTTATATAACAACTTATATAATAACTTATAACATATAAATTATCAAATTGTGAGATCCCATTCGTAATTTTCACGCATTCTTCTCTGATTATAATGTTGATGTGATTGATAGTCTCGCGCTTCAACACCACGATTTCCACTTCCACACGATTTCCACACGAAATTAAAAACTTTCTATCTATATAGGCCAATCTAGGAATGGTAGATTTTTCAAAATATAGCGTGCTTCAACGTAGACTGCGTCTTCGTTTAACATCAGACGAGACGGCAGTCAAACGCAAGCCTATATGCAATGTATTTTTTTGCATTCCCGCCTTTATAGAGGTAGATATGCTCATCGTTATGAAAAACTTTTACAACCCTGAAATCGCGTAACAAAATCAGTTGTTCCATACATTTTGTCCAAGGTCAATGAGCTTTTTGTAAGGAACAGCTGTTTTTTTTTTGCGACTGAAATGTTGAAAAAAAATATCCAAAAAACTGGAAAAAAATGTCCTCCACGGTTGACGAAAATGAAGTCGGTTGTTTTTTTTAAATAATTAAGGCTTTTTGTTTCGGTTTTTTTTTAGTCTAACCGGTAAAACCGCGTGACAATGTTATATAATGTGATATTTCGCCAAAAATAATATTTTGTTTTACGTGTAAGTATTTTTTGTACCAAATACCCAAATTGATATAACCAGGAACGGTTATTGTAACAAAATCTACCCGAACCTGTGTCGTAAATCATACGAATCCTGGACAAATAAAAAACAGGAAGTTGTCTTAATAAATGGTGGTTGTTCCCTGACTGAAGATTATTTATGTGCTTCGTGATAAATGTATGGGAAACTCGCTAAATATTCGTTTTAGGATCGCAGAGACATGAACACAATTTATCTACATTTATTTTAAGTTCTTATACAAAATGATTAATGAGTTTAACCAGTGAAAAGCTTTTAGGAATAAGCTTGAAACAATTATGGGTTGCCATAATCCCCTCGCTTGGCAAGCGGCTTGGGAATGGAGATCACAGAATGCTACCACCGTTAACCGAAACCACCACCATCCTCCGGTGGTTCTGGTAGGACGTACCCAGGTATGTCAATTTAATCTATTTTAGGACAATCAACCCACAGATACAAATACGTTTTGAAAAAAAACCCTACCTCAATTTCGATTACTTACCTGGATGACATCTTTTTTTAATTATTTTGAATTAAAGACCAAAAGACTAAATTCAGGATTTTATTAAAATATATATGAGACCACCTACCAAACGAAAACCGGCGGAGTTGGCGTAACCACGTAACACACAAACAAAAAAAAAACAGTGCATTGAGAACCTCCTTTTTTGAAGTTGGTTGAAAACACACCAATCAACACAAGCCTTACGTAAATCTGTCTCTTCCCCAGGTGATATCAGCCATATCAGTCTTCTTCATCTGTATCTCAGTCCTGAGCTTCTGTCTGAAGACGCACCCCGACCTCCGCGTGGTGGTGCCCACTCCTCCACCAGAGCCTGAGGACCTGACGGACAACTTCGCGAATAGCACCACGGAGAAGTACACCGCCACGAAGCTGGTAGAAAGCTGGAGGAACTATAAGAAGCCTCATGTGGCTTTCTACTATATCGAGCTGGTCTGCAACGTCTGGTTCACAATTGAACTGCTGGTGCGATCTGTGGTAAGTTTTTTAAGTTTTCTTTATATTTTTCTGTAAGTAATTGGTCAGAACTACTGGCCCGTTGTAGTTCCTAAAAATTGTCTGTATAGGGCATTGAGCTAATATCTACAGAGTCACAAACGTGCAAAAAAAATCTCCGCGCCAAAACTCTAAAACGAAGACATTTTGAACTACGATGACACAAGCGCTCAAGCATATATTGAACACTATACAAGCGACATAACGTCTAAACTCGAACAATTGTGACCTATGGTATGTGATGATATGGTGACGTATAGGTATGTACATTGACAACGGCACTCGGACGTTTTTTGACAGCTTTCACTTAGAGATTGTGATTCTTTAGATATTAGCTCAATGGTATAGGGTACATTTTTAGTGAAACCCTAGATATGGTAGCAGTCGAGATATCAAGTTGAAATTGATATCAAATATACGCAGGCCTGCGACTACTTTTTCAGTAAAAAAAACTAGATTCTGGCTTGATTTTTAGTCAACTAATACCCGCAAATAACATACTATTGCGACTTTATATAGTAGGAAAAAATAAAATAGAAAATTAGTGAGGTATGGTACTCAAAAAAGAAAAACATTAACTTAAATATCGGAATAGTGCAAGTAAGTTAACTATTAATGAGGATTCGAGTAATTTGATTCCTTTTATGTTTTTAAAGCTAAAACAGGAAGAAAAATTACGACCTCCGGCAGGACTCGAACCTGCATACGAGCAGTCTCAATGGGTTTCCGTCCCAACTGCTTTGCCAAATAAGCTGCAGAAGTGCTCCTGTTGCCTTAGATGCCAAATTTCCCAACCTGTTACCTAGTTGTGTTTGATTCCTTTTATTTTCCGGGCGGTCGAACTCAACCAAAGCATTCTTACATGTTGGATATTCTCTACGTACGCACACGAATGTATAATATTTTAACACGAGAAATAACTTTATGGTTTATGTTTCAGTAAACGAAAATAAAATAATAGTTTTTCCACTTTCGTAATTTTTTCAACAGTTGGAGGATTTCTCTCTTTCTCTACATAATCAAAGTTTCTACAAAATGAACTACGTAGGTACATAGAATAGGCGTGTGGCCTCATGTTTAATTTATGACAAATAACAGGCTTAGTGATGAATATAACTAAATACATAACACATACTGAAAAAAAAATGTATTGGCTGATAGATCTCTGAGATATGAGCGTTTAAAGTTTTTGGTGGGGATAGAGAGGGGATGCTCTATCCCTTTCTCGTAAAGCACGTGTTAGTACAGCATTTGTATGCCGCGCCTGAGGCTTGACGTCATAGCTCAGTATAGCGCTAGCTAGTCTAGCTTGTAATTAAAATACTTAGAACTTATTTATTTATGAATTCATTTAAATTTTGTTTTCGTTGATATGCTCTATTGATGATCAGCTTTTATATGAGGTAATAAAAGAATTGTAGTCATCGTGCCTATTCTTTTACAGAAGCCAATTTTGAGACTACCTAAAATATACAACTACAATTTAAGTAGCCTCAGAAGTAAACTTTTCATTAATTTCATAATATGTCCCCTCTTTGGTTAAACATTTTACTTGTAACTGTCTCTATATTTGTAACTATGCTAACGAACTCTTAATAAATTCAAGAAAACTTATTAATTACGTTAGTAAACTATTTAAACGTAATTAAAACACTCAAAATAGCAATTACTTGCTTCAATTTCGAAACATTCACAATTTCATTAAAAGCATTCCCTTTATGCATCTAATTACTTTGAAACGAAATTGTTATGAAATCTGACTTTCGTCTAGATTGAATAATTACACAGACAACATTTTATCACAAATTAGGGAATTCACAGATGTATAATTCCAAAAAACATATTACCATAATCGTCAAATCCCAAGTGTCTGCCTCATTGCTAAAAGCGATATCTTCTAGGCAAACATGGTATGGAAAGAAATTTATACAATAAGAAAGGTGCAGAAGAGATATGCTACAACACTTTTTTTGTTTGCAGCTTGTCTAATTTACAAATCCGTAGTAGACTAATCGGGAGACCACTTGACTTAAAATCGTGAGGTCACGGTTTCAAATACAGGCCCGTACCAATGAGCTCTTTGGAGTTTATGTACGAATTTTCATAGCACCGGCTTTTTGGTGAAGGAACTCATCGTGTTACTGCCTACGTCCGAAGACGAAATTCAATGGCGTATGTAAATTCACCAACCCGCAACTGGGCCAGCGTGGTGTATATAGCACAGTTACCGTTTAAGGGTAGGCCTAAGTCTAGCAGTGGAGCCTTAACAAGTACCTTAAACAAAATATATCAACCGACTTCAAATTAATATGGGACCACCTCGGGAGTATACCCTTTCAAATAAAAAAAACATTTTCATATTCGTTATATATTCGTCATATTCGTTTCATATAATTGACGGAGAAATCGGTGAACTAAAAAAAACATACATACCGTCGAATATAGAACCTCCTCTTTTTTCGAAGTCGGTTATAAAGGCTGATTATATTTATTATGCTATAGGTCCGTGACAGCGACAGTTAATGCAATGGTTTCGCCAAATTTTAAAAGTTATAGCTCTGTTATTATCCTACTCCGTGGATTCCCTGGTGTTCAGCACAACACGTTGTATTCAAAAGTGGCTGTCTACTCCGAGTGCTGTGACTGACGTGCCACATTACGTCACTTTGGAAACATAGGTTATCTTGTCTTGTTTCCTAAATTCAGTGGCACCTAAGCGACTGAGGTGGTGGTACACATCACATTTCAACAGCCAGAAGACGTCCACTGCTGGCCGATGGTCACTTAATAGGGAGGGGATTCCATAATCCCCACGCTTGGCATGCAGCTTATGGATCGCAAAATGCTCACCACCGTTTACCGAGAGGACACTGCTGATATGAGCTGCCCGTTCTCCGGTGGTTCTGGATGCAGTTTTAGGACATACCCAGGTCCAGGTACAGGTGCGGTGGTACACTTGCAGTTATATTACTATGTTCCGGTTATAAGGGTATTGAACCCAGCGTTTCAGGTTTAATGATACGTAGCATCGAATGTAGCGCTCATGGCGTTGCCTAGGAGTTGGCGTTGAATAGGTGGTTCTGGAGATTACCGATGTTGACCAACGGACAATCCGATTAGTTTTATATATCATCATCATCATCATCAGCCCGGAGACGTCCACTGCTGAACGAAGGCCTTCCCCTTAGACCACCACACTGTACGACAACCTGCCATTTGCATCCACAGGTTGCCCACGACTTTTACAATGTCGTCGGTCCACCTAGTGGGAGGCCTTCCTACGCTGCGTCTTCCTTGCGGCTCGCATGGTTTGCAAGTTGAAGTGGCTGTGGGCAGGCCACATCGCTCGAAGAACTGACAACCGATGGGGACGAAAGGTTCTTGAGTGGCGACCGCGAACCGGAACACGCATCGTAGGAAAGTTTTATATATAAAGAGCGGCAAATAATAACGACGTCTATGGTCGTTTACGTCGCCGCCGTTTTGTAGACGCCATTTTTAAAACGCCCCATGTTGTAACTCTGCAAGAACTTTTTTGTGCTGCACGAACTTAAGAATCTCTGTGTCTGGACATTTCCCGAAAAGCAGCGTCGCCGCACGGAATTTGTTGCCCTATATTTTCATTACCCAACTTGAGTAAAATAGGGTAACATAATGTATATCTGGCGCGAAACTGTCTAGTTACGATGAATAAATGCTCCGGGGCGTGTTGACTCCATTTCGCCTGGCATACGGCCAGCCTCTCATTGTTTTCCTCCATGGAGATGTGTCTAATGTCTATGGCTTGTGATTTTAGGGGTCCGTAGAAACAAAAATAAGAAGTCTCTACAAAATACTGTCAATGACATTTTACTTTATATAAGAAAACTATAAACAATTATATCGAGAAATTGCATCACAAATAAAAAACAATGAAACTTTCAGAATAAAATAAAAATATTAAAACTTATTTTTTGTCCATATAGTGAAACAAATTTTTAGTTAGTATATAAACATTAAAATATAATTATTATTACAACTAGGTCAGCATAATTATATAAATTAATAATTGTCACAACTCAATAAGCTTATGAAATAATGTTTAACAATAAACTCGTTATATTTTTTTCGACAGTATGTATTATTAAGGATCGACAAGTTGACGGCTCGAACTCATCGGTGGGCGTGGCTAAAAAGCATGCTCTCTTCATCAAACAAACTGTGGGAAAGGGAGAAAGAAAGATAAATGAGCGCGCAAATTTTTTTTGTCGACCTTTGGCTTCAGTAATGTGGTTGAATAAACTCAGAGTTAATTTATTCCAACTTAAGTTATTTGAAATGTTTATGGACTAAACTATGCCGCTTGATAAATTATTTTAGAGTTTTCGTAATCCTTATGTTATTTATTTACGTCCAATATGGCGTTAAAATTGAGCTAAAATACAAGATGTTTCCTGGCTCAAAACTTTCATGTTTATTAACTTTTTACTTTCGTAATAATTTATAATCCTAGATAATAAAGAGATTAATCGATATAATACTTAGTCTTGGACCTACAAAATTACATAGTGGAGTAGTAATACTACCGCGTTTCTATGGAGAAGTGACCAACTTGTCTACTCTTAAGAGCTCAATTCGCCGTCGACCTAAACAGGAAGTGGCCGTATTTGTCGCACAACCGATATTTGTTGTACTTTTTTATTGCTACAAATTACAATATATAATTTCCAATAGCTAGATGTTTTGCGTCATGTGTGATGTGATAACTCTTATATTTTTTCAATCTCCGGATTAATTTTAGTCGTGAATGAATAAAAAAAAAAAAATAATAAGCGTCACACCTGCCACTAACAGCAGCAGTGCCAGAATTGTGAGCTTGCGAGCACAATCCTGCGCCGCACTGCACTGCGCTCGTCACCCTGAGATATTAGATGTTAAATCTCTTCATGCCCAGTAATTTCTCTGGTAACATTTCTCTTCAAACCAGAACACAGTAATGCTTGCACACTACTGTTTGGCGGTTAAATAACTGGCAAAGGTGTGGTACTTCCCCAGGCGGACTCTGCAGTAGAGGCCTACCACTACAAAACGTTTTTTCAAGTCTTTTTTCGACTACGGAACCCTCGAGCTTGACGATCACAGGCGTATATTGGCGGGAAAATGACTAACAGTAGAGACGCCGTGATTGATGTTCTTGCGAAAAAAGTAAAAATAAACGTATAAAAATATCACTCACCTGAAGGAAAAGTGTTTTTGCTGTGATTACAGCATTTTCCCCGGAATTTACTTCTAGGAAAAATATTACCAGAGTTTTAGATCACCTGTAATGGATTTAGCAATTTTGATTACTACTACCCAGCGACAATGATAAGATGAATGGACGGGAAATAAGCGCACGGATTTTGAAGACTATAATGTTGAGCGCTGGCTCTCCCCTCGCTTCAGTCATACTCTGCCTTTGTGACATGCGAGCTGTACGATACGACAATACAAACTTCTAATACATGTACATTTGTTCTCTTTTTGTCATGCAGTAATTAGATTCGCTATCTCTATGTTCTGGCAAATGTAATATGCATACTTTTAGCTAGGTTTGCTTGATTGTGTTTGTCTTGTTCATTTTGATCGATTTGCAAGCGCTGGGCCATTAGCCATCCATTTTCACCGTCGCTGCTACTAACTACTACCTTTTCATTATGTAACAAATATTTAGTATTATTGTCTTCTGAAAGCCGCGGGCAGCCTGTGGTAAAAGATGGAACCTTTCATCCACATTCGTAACTAAAAATTCATAACTAGCTATTACGACGCTGTTTCACAACCAGTTATAAAATAAGACTCCTTATTTCCATTTATAACCGATTTCTAAAAAGAAGGAGGTTATATGTTTAACGGTATGCATGTTTTTTTTTGTTATGAATATGTTCTACGTTCGTACTAGCAGCACGACCCCCTTTAGTATTAAGCCGTCATCATAATCTTGAAACCTATACGGGTGAAGATCTTTGGGTCTCTTTCTTATGGGAAGGGCGATTGGTTTACGTCTGTGTTGTGTATATTAAGCCGAAAGCACCTGACGATGAATACATTCGTTGGTTTTCTAAGGTTGAAAGCGTCGTTGTTTTACTGAAAGGGCCTGTGCTAATTGTCGGCGATTTGAACTTAAATAGTGCTTCAGCAACCATTATTGACTACTATTGTTACTTCATGACATACTGTCGGTTGAATGAGAAGAATGATGTGATGAATGAGTTTGGAGGAATTTTGGACGTTGTTTTGGTTCAAGAGAGCGATGATGTGCATGGAGTGTTTGTTGCTCCTACCGAAAAAATTGTTAAAATTGATCCGTACCATCCGCCTTTAGACATAGAGTTTAATATCAATGCATCTCATCGTTTAAATTGTCTTGAGCCATCAAACATTAGTAGTGCCAAGGACTGGAACTTCAAAAAATGCGACTGGGAGCGTTTATATTCCCTGCTAACGGAATGTACTTGGAGTTCTGTGCTGGAGGCTGCTGATGTTCATACTGCGACTGACAATTTTTACAAAATTGTATATGATTACTTCGACAAATGCGCCCCTAAAAAGCGGCGCACGAACACTAGAAGTAGGCGTTACCCCGTCTGGTTCTCGAGTGATATTATCCGGGATATAAAACACAAGAATAAATTGCATACCTCTTGGAAACGCACAAAATGCTCTGTTACATATAAGCAATTTGCTGATCTCAGGGCTGATCTTAAAAATCGTACCTCGAACGCTTACAGAAAATATTTAGAAAGCGCCGAAGATAATATCAAATCCAACCCGCGACAATTCTGGCGTCACATTTCCAGTTTGCGTACAAAAGGTGGTTTTGAACCTACCGTTTCATACCAGGGTGAAACCTTTACGGGAGTTAACGCGGCGGAAGCATTTGCTGACTATTTCGCTAGTGTATTCTTGCCTGAGGTACCGACACTAAGTGCCGAGAGTGCGTACAACTCAGATAATAGTTGCGATAGTAATTATGTCAACATTTTCCAAATAACGCCTAGCGATGTTATGGGTGGTATACATAAGTTAAAGCCTAATAGCTCGATTGGGCCTGACTGTATTCCTCCAGCGGTTTTAAAGCGAGGGAAAAAACAATTCTGTATTCCACTTTGTCACATTTTCAACATCGCTTTGAAAACCGGGAAGTATCCTTCACAATGGAAATTATCGAGAGTCAGTCCGATACCGAAAAGTTCCAACAAAGCTAGCGTCGAGGAATACCGACCTATCGCGGTGCTATCTTCGCCGGCTAAGGTATTTGAAAGCATAATTCACAAATACATTTACGCTCAAGTCGAAAAATACCTTTGCAACGCGCAGCATGGCTTTAGGTGTAAGAGGTCGGTTGACACAAACTTGTTGGAAATAACTGATTTTATTTCTTCGTATTTGGATCTTGGTTCCCAGGTAGATGTGCTATACTTTGACTTCCGGAAGGCGTTTGATAGGGTCAATAATGACATTCTGTTGGCGAAGCTCAGTGCCTTAGGCTTCGCCCCGGAGCTCCTCCGGCTCCTTGCGGACTATCTTCGTGATCGTCAACAGTTTGTCCGGCTTGGTTTCTATGAGTCTAGACCCTATCACACGCGTTCCGGAGTGAGCCAAGGGTCAATTCTTGGCCCGTTGTTGTTTTTGTTGATGATAAACGACCTTCCTATCGTTCTGAAGTTTGCGCAGAGCTTACTGTACGCGGATGACCTGAAGCTATTTGCTGAGATTAGGTCTGCTACCGATTGTGTCGCCATGCAGCGAGATATTGATGCAATTGTTCAGTGGTGTCAATTGAATGGGATGGAATTTAATGCCTCTAAATGCTACGCTGTTACTTTTGGTCGAATGCGGCACCCCATTAGTCACGAATACAATATACATAGCAATATCATAACTCGCTCGACAGTGATGAAAGATCTCGGTGTTGTATTCGATCAAAAGTTAACATTCCATGATCATATCAACGCTCTAGCAAAAGAGTCATTTAGGCGACTGGGTTTCGTTCTGAGGAATGCCAAAGACTTTTACAATCCCCATGTAATCAGCTTGATATTTGGAGCATTAGTGCGTTCTAAGCTAGAGAGTTCTATGTGTGTGTGGAATCCACACGAGAAGAAGTACATACTTCAACTTGAGAAGGTGCAGAAAGCATATCTTAGGTATTTGTACAAACGCGTTCACGGATATTATCCCTTTATGTACCCCACGGACTATTTACTCGGTTGTTTGGGTTACAATTCCTTGAAGGTTAGGAGGGACAAGCAGCAGCTAACAACCGTGTGCAAAATCCTGCGCGGGAACATTGACGCACCTGATCTGCATGACAAGGTCTGTAGGTTGTACGTGCCGGACAGTTACCGCAGCTGCAGGCGTCACAAGCTGTTTGCCGGGCCCCGCTGTCGCACGGTGGCTCGCTCTTACTCACCCATCCCTCGCACTCTTACCGCGCTCAATGCTCTCTTGAAGGCCAATCCTGAGTGTGATGTGTTCGATGATGGATGGTCAGATTTGATGTCGGTATGCTTGACGTTTTGTGAGAAAAATGTATGACTGGATGATTGTCTTATTTATAATTATTGATTTGAATATTGTGTGTAATTGAATTATTAATCTATCCTTAACGAATGTATTAGTGACATAATAATAATAATATAATAATGTAATAATTTGTTGTTAACTTAAAATATTGACTTCTGTGTAAATTGTATAATGATATTGATTAATGTAACTGGCGTTGTGCCGTTTTTTTAATTGATTAAATAAATAAATAAATGTTCACCGAATTATCATTTTACCGAATTGTCAATTGTGGACCGATTTTGAAATATATTTTTTATTTGAAATGGTATACTCCCATATTAATCTGAAGTCGGTTGAATTTTTTTTAAAGTCTTAATTAAATAGAGAAACATATTTTTAGATTCTTATCATAAAAAGGCAACGGCAAGTTGTAGTACAGTGGGCGGTCTAAGGGGTAGGTCTTTGTTCAGCAGTGGACGTCTCCAGGCTAATGATGAACAACTCTATATCAACATCATCATTCACATCTATTCACTCTTTTGCTACAAAATATAGGTGTCTTCAAGTCGCGAGTTATTGGGTTTCTAGGCATTTTTAGGCAAGCGTTATCGTAGACTCCTTCTTCACTTAACAACAGGCAAGTTGGCAGTTTATTATTAAGATAAAAGTGTAAGCGACATCTATGAGCGGTTTAGGTAACTACCTATATCGATTGCATCAGATGTGTGAAAGAGATGGATATATGTGGAATAATATAGGTATGAAAGAGACAGCACAAAAGGAAAGGTATGAGTGAGATAGTTTATAAGAATTGTAAATAGGTGTAAAAGAGAAAGATAATAAAGTCAATTGAAAAGCTACGACTCGGCCTTTCACTTCTTTCATGGCGCTGTGCCAAAAAAAAAAACGAAAATAATTAGAAAGAGTACGAAATACTCTAAAATTTTTACGTCACGAAGTGCATTACAAGAAACTACGATAATAAAACATAAAAAACAAAACAAAGTGAACAAGATCACGAAGAAAAAAGAAGATACGTTTTCGACGCCATACGATTGAGCGTACGTACCACGTTCGTGGCGAAAAATATATTCTTTATTTCAGGTTTAGGAACAATGGAATCTATTCACGAAAAGGAACTGGAACAATACACTGTCCAGCAATTGCGAGATGAATTGAAATTACGAATCCTTCCGTATACGGGTATCAAGATCGATTTGATAAATAGGATTATCAAAGATAACAAGGATAAAATTCACTCTGGAACAATCGAAGTCTTGAAGGAGGAACGAGACCGAAGGTTGTCTCAAACAATAGAAATTAAGGAGTTACAAGAAAAAATAACTAAGTTGCAGGAAAATCACCAGCAAAATGCAGGTCAGTCAGTGAATTTATCTCCTACCACTTCTCACAATCTACAAGAACATGATTTAACAAATATATTGCTGCAAATTGCGCAAACGCAAAACCAAATTGCGCAAAACATATCGCCCACATTTCAAATTTTTTCGACAAGCGATACTAGCAATGCGATACCGTTATTTGCCGGAAATAAAACAGATAATGCGGTAGAATGGCTAAGGCAAGTAGAAAGGGTAGCAAGTTTGGCAAATTGGTCACAGAATTTAACGTTAGTAAATGCATCAATGAGACTTCGAGGTCCTGCGCAAAATTGGCAAAAAGTTATTGGTAAAAACATAAATTCCTGGCTTGAATGGAAAGAAAAAATTGCGGAACACTTTAAAATAAGAATCAGTTTTGCTGAATTTATAATGTATCCAATCTCAACGAACTTTAAGATCGAATGAAACCATAAGTGATTATATTTATTCAAAAAACGCTATGTTGGAGAAATCTCCAATGAAGATTCCAGATGCAGATCGAGTATCACTCATCCTGGAAGGCATCACGGATGCAAGATGGTCAACTCCGCTCGCTGTGCAATGCTGCAAAGAAGTAACAGAGCTGATAACGCATGCTGTAGCATTGGACGTGGTAAGAAAAGTGTACCAACCTGGAAATTACGAAAACAAGCAGACGGTGAGCAATCATACCCAACAAAATGTAAGTAACTTTGATAAACAACACACTAGAAGTAATTTCATCAAAAGATTTAACCCAGTGACAGACAAAACAGAAGATCAAACATGTTATCGATGCAAACAGAAAGGACATATTTCTTATAACTGTGATGTAAAAACACAACAACCCTCAAAGGGCAATGAGTCAGTAAATAAGCCTACACTGAACTACAAAACAGAGACAAAAACACCAAAAGACAAAACCTCACAAATATTTCAAAAACAAATAAATTGTGTACAAAACGATATACCAGATAAATTCGACATACCCTCTGTAACACTCATTCCAGTTATCCTAAACGGCAAGATCGAGACTAAAGCTTTGCCAGACTCCGGATCGGTCATCACGCTAATAGATAAGAAGCTACTACCACCAGAGACAGAAGTTTACCCATGGCAAAAAGGTACATTCAAGATAGCTGGCAACATGATGACTCCTGTAGGATGGATCACAGGAAGAGTACAGGTGGGAAAAATTGATTATATTATGCCGCAGATTGGTATTTGTACAGAGTTACCCGTAGATATGATATTAGGAAAAGACTGGCAATACGCTGTCTATGCCAGAATTATACACGAGCCTGATGGTAAAGTATGTATCATCACACCGACACACACAGAAAGTTTCCCGAAATTATTGTCAGACCAAGACACTATCAGCAAAGGATGTCATGGAAACTATCGAAAATGATATCATATTTCGATATGGACCACCGTTGACATATATTTCAGACAAAGCACCATGTTTTATGAGTCAATATACACAACATTTCTTCAATAAATATGGCATAGAACACTTACCCACGACACCATACACACCAATGAGCAATGGATTAGTAGAAAGGGCAAACGCAACTTTAGTGACAGTTCTAACTAAAATGGCCCTCGAACACAAAAATGAATGGGATAAATTACTACCCATGGCAGTATTATGTATCAACACTGCACAACAAAAAACTACAGGATATTCACCGTTCTATCTATTACATGGATATGAGCCAAGAATTTCACCAAAAGAAATCATGATCGGCACAGTTATTTCAGACATAGAACGAAAGCATCAGTTAGATTACCTTTCAGAAGCAAGAAAACAGCGTTACAAAATATAGAAACATCAAACATGAAAAACAAAGCTAGATTTGACCTCAGAAGAATTGAACATAATTTTCAAGAAAAGGATTATGTCATGTATGAATGGCCTCAAGCAACTGATAACAAATTGACACCTAAGTACAAAGGACCTTACCAGATAATCAAGAAAGTTGGATCAGTTTGTTATGAAATCAAAAATGTCCAACAGCCTACGCAGAAGAAAATTGTTCATGTTCAATTTCTAAAACCTTTAGTCCCTCCCCCCG
Organism: Erannis defoliaria; assembly: GCA_905404285.2. Classification (NCBI taxonomy): domain Eukaryota; kingdom Metazoa; phylum Arthropoda; class Insecta; order Lepidoptera; family Geometridae; genus Erannis; species Erannis defoliaria. The sequence goes on from FR990084.1 coordinate 15,748,835, forward strand.
TCCTAGACTATGTTTCAGATATTTTAGATGCAGAAAACAATGATGAGATTGAGAGTACATCTCTCTATAACCATGAGGACACCGATGACAACCAAATCGATAGTACATCAGTACCCATGCATGATGTAAACACTGCTAAAGATGATGATGATGGTAAAGTCCCCTATGTGACCAAGAGCGGACGCAATACAAGAATACCAAGGATGTACAATGTGTGAAAATGGACAAACTAATCAGTGTTTGTGTTTTCAATACTCGGACTAGACAATTAACAGTGAAATTAGTGATATTTCAAATATAAATTAATTTCAATAACCTGACGAGACATTAAAATATAAATAGTGTGCTTTTATTAACACCATAAGTAATATGCAGAGATAAGTTTTGTTAATTATTACCAAACCAATCTTAGTTTCATAGCAAATCTAACAACCTAAGATATTATGTTGTTGCCAAGTAAGTAAAATGTAGTTAAAATACTTTTATAAACAAGACCTATATATTCATATTATTCTAAGTATGCTAAAGATAGATTATTTTCAGTACCTACTTAACAATTTTTTTTCTTATAAGATATCCAAGTTCTAAATACCTAAGTACATGTAATACTTACCACTTACAGTAAAATAAAACAAATGTAAAAAGTAAAAATCATTTATTAAAGCAAAGTTTGTAATGTTAACATAGTAAATATGCATCAATAAACCTAGATAACCTACAAACAATAAATTAAGATTTCCTAAAATATGTAAAAATTTCAGTTTATGCTCATTGTTAAAAGATTATTTCTTGATATTTTTGAGAAACTGTTGGCACAAGTATATTTTTTTTTTTAGTTGAAAGTTAAACTTACATTTAAGTTCATTAAGTACAATAAATAAGTTTTTTTATATAAAAGCAAATAAGTAGATATGTAAGTTCATTTCAACAGTGTAAAAGTAAATAAAATAATTAAGAAAAGTGTATGATAGGCAAAGTATGAATGTTTTGAAAAATGAATTGTATAAAGTAAAGTATAAAAGTTAGTAAATGTATTGTATAATTTAAAGTATGAAAGTAGAAATTAGAAAAGTAAACGTAAATAAGAACATGTAAGTAAGTAAAATTTAAAATCGAAATCTTTAGATTTCAATTTGTAAATTTCAAGGGCATGTAAGCGACATCTATGAGCGGTTTAGGTAACTACCTATATCGATTGCATCAGATGTGTGAAAGAGATGGATATATGTGGAATAATATAGGTATGAAAGAGACAGCACAAAAGGAAAGGTATGAGTGAGATAGTTTATAAGAATTGTAAATAGGTGTAAAAGAGAAAGATAATAAAGTCAATTGAAAAGCTACGACTCGGCCTTTCACTTCTTTCAAAAGGATGCACTCATAATTGTGTACATATTGCAAACAAGACACACTGTAGTGGTAGTGCTCTATTGCAGAGTGCGCCTGGAGAAGTACCACACTCTTGCCAGGTATGCAAGCGCCAAGCAGTAATATGCAAGCATTACTGTGTTTCGGTTTGAGGGCGTTGTTACCAGATAAATTACTGGGCATAACGAGATTTCACGTGTCATATCTCAGGGTAACGAGCGCAGTGACACTTACCACCAGGCGAACGTCTAGCTCGTCTTGCCACTGAATACCATAAAAAAAGAGCCAACCCTAATTTCGCGAAAAAAACATGGAACAGCTGTTTTTTGTCCCGAATTCAGGGTTGTCCCCGTAGTAAAGGTTGTTCACATTGATGAGTAGAATGGCTTCTATTCGGTTTAGTCTGTAAAAATCTGCACGCTTCTATATTTCCAACCAAATAATATAATAAATAACGCATTGCATTCCTACTAATAATTCACAAATCAATAAAATTAAAGAAATAAATGAGGAGAAAATATAAAAAGTTAAAGCTGTGAATAAAAACGTATATAATAATTTAATAACGTTTGAGTCTAAATGGACTTCCTAATGGGTTTTCAAATGGAATGGTTCAATTATCCATCATTCAGAAGGTCCCGTAAATGTGACGTCATAAATATGATTTAATGCTTTGGTCACTCGTAAAATTGGCCATTATTGGTCACTTTTACTAAAAGGTGTAGAATTTAACGCGGCTTGAAAGTCCATACTATAACATTTGTTACAAAATAAAATATACAACGTCTATGTAGCAAAAAGATGTGACAACACGGAAGGGTATGCATAAATTCATCATTATGATCAACTTTTACTATGGTTTGGCCCCTGAAATTTATTATAAAAAATGTCTCTCACTTATCAGCCAGAAGACGTCCACTGCTGGACGAAGGCCCTCCCCCTTAATAGGGAGGGGCTGCCATAATCCCCACGCTTGGCAGGCGGCTTGGGGATCGCAGGGTGTTACCACCGTTAGCCGAGAGGACGCTGCTGCCTGTCCTCCAGTGGTTCTGGGTGCAGTTTTAGGACATACCCAGTAAAAAATGTACCCATAAAAACATTACTGTTCCTTAAAAAAACCATTGACTTTGGACGGTACCTAATGAAAAGAACAGCTAATTTGTTTTTCTCGATTGTAGGGTTGGCCCCATAGTAAAAGTTGTTCATAATGATGAGTACTTGATCAATACTGAAGGGTGTGCCTTCAGTATTATCACACCTTTTTGTTACACGTTGTCGTAATCTTGTTTACCTTATAATATACTTCCTTGCATTACAGAAAACATAAAATAGCACAATGCACAATAGTTTCGCTCCTATAGAAAACTTTATCTACAATCATGCCATATTCAGTACAAGTTATTTTGTACTCTATTTATATACTAGATGTCGCCTGCGACTTCGTCCGCGTACGGAAGATATTCGGCCCGCTCCCGAAATTCACCACGTTTTCAAAGTATGTTGGCCGAGGGAAAATTTTGAGCGGCCGATCTACTTTTTATCTCTCTATTATATGAGAAAAATAGGACGGCACTCTTTTTTTTTATTCTGTATCGGTCAGTAACGTTATTCATCATACCGTTCATACAATGTCAGTCAGAAATCAGTCAGAAAATTGCTCATCATCATCATTATGTATGCATTAAGTATGTATGTGTTATGTATTATGTATTATAAGTATGTATTTAAAAAAAAAATGTATATTAGTATTCTATCAGCTATCTAGTTTCCAAGCTTTGCTTAGTTTGGGGCTAGATGGCGCTGTGTGAAAAAAATGTCCTGCGATATTTATTTATTTATTTATTGATTGCGAATCTTTTGTTCATGTCCCAAATTCAAAAGTCATTACCTACTGCCCGCTAAAAGGATAATAGGAGACAGAGAGAACTAAATCCTCCAAGGCTAATAGAAAAATAGCTATTTAGCTCGCACTTATTGAGGAACAAAACGTCCCTCTACGAATAGATGGAATGAAAAACCGCTGTATGCTATTTTTACGTTGGGATATTTTCTCTTGCATCTGGCATTTAACTTGCGCCACAGAGCAATCAATTCCAAAAGTAGGTAACGCCAACCTCTCCAAGGGGCATTAATGAAATGGCTACTGGCCAAATAAGTTGTCACTGTAGAATGGGAAGATACTACCTAATTAGAGAGGAGAAAAATGCAGTAATGAGTTTTTACACAAAGCGCATTTTTGAGCGTAGAACAAAGACTGCTTTATAGTTGGTAGTACCTATGTTTGCTGCTGTTGGGCGTGGGATCGATTCCCACCCAGGAAAAAATATATGTGATGAAATATATGTTTGTTCTGTGTCAGGGTGTTGTATTTATTATAAGAAAATTACTAAATATGGTTCCCATAGTGTAACGTAACGTTTGCTCTAAATAAATAGAATAAACACTCCGTCACAATTAAATATATAAACTATTATTTATATATATAATTGTTATAAGTGTTATTATATACATAAACTATTATTATTATTCACGTATTTATTTAAATTCTTAATTATTATTATTATTATTATTATTAAAATTGATCTAATTGATCTAATAATTATCTAGTAGTTGAGAAGTTAGGGCCTAGGTACCTATCGTTTACGTCTCGTTACAATAGTACAAGCTTTGCTTACTTTGGGGCTAGATGGCGCTATACGAAATTTACACCAATATTAAAAAAATGGCGTAAAGATCTGTATCTCTATTTATAATAAAGTTTTTTTTTAATTCTGTGTCATTCGGGATTATTTAAGGATTCTAACGACCCCCCGAAACCCGATATACATCGAAACCTGATCCGGCATTTAGATGTTAAAGAAACTCACATACATGAACCCTGACAACATTACATTCCTTTTTTTGGGCAGTCGTATAATAAGAAAACATAAAATCATTGCGTCACAGTGGTACACATTGTAACGCACAAACTTTGAACAAAAATTTCTACACATTTTCCTCAATACCTCGGAAACTTGTAACAAAGAAAACTTACCGTATTGAGCTGAGAGCAATTAAAAATTAATTACCCGAGTGGGGGATTGTTTCCGGTGCCAGACCACAGAGTGGAAATTTACAGAGTTATAGATCCAGTAAAAAATATTGTAGGTTCGAGCGCAGAATTGCTGTTTAGGGTAAAAAATAATTAAAGTGGTGAATTTTGGGAGCGGGCCGAATTTCTTCCTTACGCGGACGAAGTCGCGGGGGACCTCTTGGGTAATAATATGTATAAATAATAAAGAGGAAGGCCTTTGTCCAGCAGTGGACGTCCTCTGGCTGGTGATGTGTACGAGTATGTGTGGAGTGAAGTATCGAGACGGTGTTATCAGTAAATATTATGTTTATTTTAATTGTTCGCCACTACTGTGTACGATTAGTGTCTCACCGAAATCACAGAAATAATACAAATTCTATAAGAGATTAATAAGAACAAGAAGGCAGTTAGTATTAGTACTTAATGTAGTGAACCAGAATCCCAAGCCGCCTGCCAAGCGTGAGGATTATGGCACCCCTCCCTATTGAGGGAGAGGTCTTCGTCCAGCAGCGGACGTCTTCCGGCTGTTGAAGTGAAATGACGAAGTAGTAAATAAATAAATAAATAAATATCGCAGGACATTTTTCCACACAGCGCCATCTAGCCCCAAACTAAGCAAAGCTTGTAATATGGTAACTAGATAGCTGATAGAATACTTATATACTTTTTTTTTTTGTAAATACATACTTATAATACATACTACACCCAGACACAGAACAAACATTTATGTTCGTCACATAAATGTTTGCCCTTGGTGGGGATCGAACCCACGCCCTACAGCTCTGAAGGCAGACACGCTACCGCTGAGCTATATGGCAGTCAAGTAGTGAACCCGTACCGGCGTTCATTTTGCAACAATCTATCTGATAACAGTGTATGTGTTTATAATTTGTCAGTCTTACGATGAAGTATTCTTCTATCAAGTGTTTCGACCAAAACTCGGCCTCCTCTATGGCACTATTCGTGGTTTTATGCAGGTCGTTAAGGGAGCAGATTGCAGGTCACGCCGCACAGTCCAGAAGATGTGACATCGTCTGCGGGCACACACCACAGAGGCATTGGGTGTCGGTATCTCTGATATAGCACCATTTTGCCAAGTTATCCTGACTTCGGCCTACCTGGGACCGCAATCGGTTCAGGGTTTTCCAGGTGAGCCATGGCTCAATATGGCCTTTTCCTCAGTTGGGGCAATATAGTTGGAAGGCGGGCCGTGCCACAACGTTTCCCGCCACAAAGGAATTCGAGCGTTCCTTGGGTGACCCTCTAAAGCAGTCGTGTGTTTCAGAAAGCTTTTACGGCTTTTGAGATGGCTATAGGATACCTCTGTGTTGAACATGGAGCGGTGGTGATCAGTTTGTTGACGTAGTTTCTCAGCGGCGCAGGCAACATTTCGTCGTACTGGTGGGGCGATACCAGCTAGAGGGTATAGATTTATGAGCGGGGAGGGCTTTTAGGCAGCCAGTAACTATCCAACACGTTTCGTTCAGCGCTACGTCTACCTCTCTTACGTGGGTGGAGAGATGCCACACCTGGCATGCATATTCCCCAGCAGAGAAGCAGAATGCTAAACCAGTTGTCCGGAGGACATGTGGAGAGGCTCCCCAGGTTGCTGATGTCAGGCGCCTTAGTAAGTTAATACGTGATTCAACTTTAATCCTGGTCTTTCGCAGTGATTTTTGTAGGTTAGGGTCCTACCTAAAGTGACACATAAGTATACTGCTTTGTCGCAGTGTAGAACGTTGAAGTGTTGATGTATAGATAGGTTTTCCTCTGTAGATTTTATATTTTGTGCGGCTTTGCCAGATAGGGCTTTTGTCCCACTGTGCAATTTGTTGTAAAATTTCTTTAAGAGATTGATGGCTATGACTCTTAAGTCTCTACTTTTTTTTAATTTTTTCTTGTGCTAAGGATGGTTTTGTTAAGGAATATTAGATAAGTATGTATAGATTTTTTCTTGGCTAAGTGGATTGAATAAACTTGTTTTTCAATTTACTAAGAACAAAATCGCGACAAAGTAAAGTAGTGCTAGTAAAGTAGTGAAGGACATCGTTTCATGGTTACCATAATTAGCTGTTTTTTTTATTTGACCTCTGCTGGACTAAGGCCACTAAGGGTAGGCCACCCTGGAAGGGCAAATTGGGGGTTTTGGGGATTGCGGGTTGGCGGAATCTTCTCTGGGCGTATACAGGTTTCTTCTCGATGTTTCCCTTCACCTAAAAGCCAGTGATATGAAAATCCGTACATAAACTCCAAAGAGCTCATTAGTACGGACCTGGGTTTGAACCTGCGACCTCACGATTTCAAGTCGAGTGATAAGGCTCGGCGGCTTTTGTCTTATGGATGATATTCCTAAAATACGAAAGTAAAGGTTTGATTCCAATTGGTTTTAGCGAATTGCTAAACAATGGGGCGGGGCGAGGGGAGGGGGAGGGGCGGCGGGAGGGGGAGGGGGCAAGAAGGGTGAGTTGCATGCGCGATGATGATAGTGACGATAAAGTAATTTCAGATCATCAAACAACCATCATTAAGCCTAATAGCATCGTTTAGTTTGTAGAAAAGATCTCGCAATCTCCAGTTTAAAATTAAGCTCCACAAAATTAGAATGAATACAACCCGACAAACTCCGTTGCTTCAACCCCGATAAGTACCCTCGAGTTAGGAGGGGTCTTAAACCGATTCCCAAAACAGTTTTCTGAATAATTCAATCGATTCCGGTACTTTACGGTATCTACGAACTTACCTAACAATGTCGTTAGGGAACTTAAAAATATTGGTTTGAGAGTTCTTTCGCCCTTAGCGATAAAAGTTAAAAGTATTTAGTAGGTAGTTATGTGGTATTGTGTATAAAGTTTTAGTTGTTGTATTGTTTTTTAGGTTTAAAGTTTAAAGTCTTCACCGAAGTCAAAGTTTTACAATGAAAGTCATGGTCTAGTATGGTAGCGCTCGTGGCGTAGCTTGTCTAGGTGATTCTAATCGATCACCGATGTTAAGCAACGGACGGTCCGGTCAGTCTTCGGATGGGTGATCGTGAGTGGCATTTATTTCTGAGCGCTACCGTGGGTCGGATGACACGTTAAATCGTTGGTCCCGGTTGTTTGTTCTAGTTTCTATAACAACAATCGTCAGCCATGTCAGAGGCCTTCGGGCGGCACATTAACTCTGACACTAGGGCTGGCCACTCAGCCTATACGAACTTACTTACTTATGGTCTAATACAAATCATGCCCTAGAACTGTAATAGAGAGTCTACTTAAAGAGTCTGAAGAGTCTGAAGTCTCTAATCTGAAGAGTACAGAGTATGATTCAAGAAATACGTAAGTAAACTGAAATTATGGGCATGAAGAGATTTGACGTGTAATATCTCAGTGCAGTGCGGCGCAGGATTTTGTTCACAAGTTAACGATTCTGGCACTGCTACTGTTATGGGCAGGTATGACGTTTACCACCAGGCGAACTTCTCGCTCGGCTCGTCACTATATTTGCAGGAAAAAAAACTGCTGTTCCATACATTTTGTCCAAGGTCGATGAACTTTTTGTGTGGAACAGCTGTTTTTTTTCGCGATTTGAAGGTTGGTCGCATACTAAAAAAATTTTCATAATGATGAGTACATATACATAGTACATACCTTTCAGTATTATTCAAGTATTATAATTTTTTTACACATGGTGTATTAATAGTACATTATGATACAAGTGTGCTATGTTGGTCATTACACTAGAGGCGGTATTATGCGCGCGAGCCGCAGGCGAGCGCGATAAGGAAGCCGAGAGCGTAATGACTAATAGCACAAGAGTTCCATACGACTGTTTTCGTCACACTTGCGAGGAAAAAATAATATTTTTTTGATAATAATCAACCACACAGCGAAAACATCAACAAACATTTGCGGAAAATGGCGCCCAAACCAGCAATGCGCGCGCAGGTTGACATTTACTTCAGCGGCATAAGAACTCTTTGTTGGTATTACAAAAAAACTGTAAGTATTACCCGGCTATATTAAGAAAGCTTCATATACGTACGTCTAATTGCAGTCACGTACAAACTTGACTTTACCGGGTTATACCTATTATAGTACAAGTGCCGTAATGTAAAGTAAAAAGCACGCGTGTATAATAGCTTGGATTATGAGCCTAAAAGCGATGTAATAAGATCTACTTTACGAGCAAGTGTGATGAAAACAAATAAATCATTCATCATTCATTCATTTCTAAACGCTTAAGACATTTCCCATAGGTGATACAAACTTCTCATCCTCCCTTGTAGGAACTAGGCCAAAATATCACATGTCTTTACACTTTCAACCGACTTCAAAAAAGGAGTTTCTCAATTCGACTGTGTATTTTATTTTATTTTATATATGTTACGCGATTACTCTGCCAATTATGAACTGATTTTTATGATCTTTTGTTTGGTAGTTATAATAATACTTCAGAGGTCGCATATACATTTCATCGAAACCGGCTCAGTAGTTTGGTTTTTAAATCAAAATTACTAGAAAATATTCAGATGTCATCCAGGTATTCGAAGTTGAAGTAAAAGCGTATTATTATTATCCAAAAGTTAGTTTTCTTATCGCCAACTAAAGTTTCTGCTCACGTCACTCTTGAGATTGAAGCGTATGACCAAAAACATTAGAATTTAGGATAGCCAATAATCCCCGGGCGTAGTTAAGGGGGTAATCGAGTTTCTTTGATCGTCCACCAATCGCCCACTTGAAAGCAACCGATGTTAACATACGATACTACTTTGAGTTGAGGGCCTTTAAGTTGTTAAGTCGAATATACACTTGATCTTCGTGGGCTAAATTGGGTTTTGCGTTCTGACTGGCAGTGTTTTACTACTTCAACTTTTTTGGTAATTAAACTTTTTGGTTAACTGTGGTAACGGTACACACGGTAACGGTAACATTCTGCGATCCCCAAGCCGCCTGCCAAGCGTGGGGATTATGGCAACACCCCTCTATTAAGGGGGAGGTCTTCGGCCAGCAGTGGACGTCTTATGGCTAACGATGGAACATTTTAAATCATCAGAGAGAAGACTTCCACTGTTGGACGAAGGCCTCCCCCTTAATATTAAAGACTGGACGACGGCTCTTTAAAGGGGGTTACTATAATCTTCACGCTTGGCAGGCGGCTTGGGGGTCCTCCGGTAGTTCTGAGTTTTAGGCCCAAGCATTTTTTGATGTTTTATATATCCAACTTAAGTGCAATTTATACAAAATGGGTAATTTTGTTCCCAGATCGTAGCTGATTACAGTTTTTGTTTACAAAATGGGACCCAAGAATAATATAGCATAGAATAATGGGAACAAGATAAAGTAAACCCAAGCCTTTAAATAAAATAATAAAAAACATCTTCTATAAATTTTTCTAATGATTCGTAAAAAATTATGAGCTGTGTCATGTACCATGTCAAGCGTAAAGATTGTTTGTGAAAACAGAAGATTTTTGGACAGGGTTTTATGAAAAGTCGTAGAACAAAACCATTATTAAAGTGCCCTTAAGGCTTAAGGCTGCCCTTAAATCCTTAAGCTGAATTTGGTAAAAATATGAATGGTATTACATACAGGAACACGGAACAGTATTATCAAAAGGATATCATAGTACTGATCATGTTGAACACATTTTACCATGGAACTAAGCGTGGAGAAGTTGCGATGAGGAACTTACGGCCGTAGAACAGAATTTGCGGACGGAGTGTGTGACGTCACAGTTTATTTGATCAGTCTGTGAGCGACCGCCTCACGTAACAGTCATTCAGGCTTTCAAAACAGATGTACGACTTTTAGTGTTTTTACGCAGTAAAAGTGAAAATAAAATGTGTGGCTGCGTTTTTTCTTACACTTATTATAGAGGCAAACATTCCGATGACATGAGTCGCGTCTCATTTCATTCATAAGTAATTTTATTTGTGTTTTTTGTGGTTTGTTTGAAATATGTAACGTTTTTTGATGATTTTAACTAGCTCGAGAAATGGCGCCACTAGTAGTGAATCTAACTTTTATAAGAGTTCTCCATTTTGAATTCTGCTAGATGGCAGCACCATGTGCGGAATTTACCACTCCTCTCGCCAACCCTACACCCCCGCACGATCACGCGGCCTTCTATAGACAAATCCTTTGATCCACCTCTGCTTCTATTACTCTGTGGAACTAAGTAATCCTGAAGTTACCAATAAAAACTTTTTAAAATAAATTATTATATTGAAGGTACGTAAGGCACCTACTGCTTTTTTAACGTCTGCTCAAAAAAGTTAACATCTTTCAGTGTACATATATGTATTTATGTGAGTTAATTTATTCCACCATAACTTTCAAATGCATAAACTGATTTGAATTATTATGGTCTTTTTAGTTTTCTCTGGTATGAGGTATCGTTTGAATCATCATCTCAATTGTCACTGGCTATAAATGTTTGCAATCGTGTTTTTATTAATGCTTGTTTACTATATATAAAAATAGCTCAAAGCAGGAAAACCTCAATCAAAATCTATAACGGTTTCAAACTCGTTCTCAAAAACTGTACGATTCTCCCAGTCATATATTTTACCAAACTGCACGCGATACGAGCGCCATCGCTATAAATTTCGCTGCTCTTTGACAACGCCATTTCGATTATACGAACCTCTTCTCGCTTTATCGTGTACAGGCTGTTACAGATATTCGCACTGGTAGTATTCCCCCATGTATTTACCCTTTATATGCGACCTCACTTTAAAGCACTTTAAAGACGTCAACCCAACACCAACGTTCTCAATACTATGCTCAGCGACCTCAGTAACGTTTCTCAACAGGTGGGTCTTAATAGTACATTATGATAAAAGTGTGATATGCTGGTCATTACACTAGAGGCGGTATAATGCGCGCGAGCCGCAGCCAAGCGCGATAAGGAAGTCGAGAGCGTAATGACTAACATAGCACAAGAGTTTCATACGACTGTTTTCATCACACTTGCGAGGAAAAACTAAACTTTTTTTGATAATAATCAACCACACAGCGAAAACGTCAACAACCATTTGCGGAAAATGGCGCCCAAACCAGCAATGCGCGCGCAGGTTGACATTTACTTCAGCGGCTTATGATCTCTTTGTTGGTATTACAAAAAAACTATAAGTATTACCCGGCGATAAGAGTGCTTCGTATACATACGTCTAATTGCAGTCACGTACAAACTTGACTTTACCGGGTTATACCTATTATAGCACTAGTTCCGTAATATAAAGTAAAAAGCACACGTGCGTAATAGCCTGGATTATGAGCCTAAAACCGATGTAATAAGATCCACTTACGAGAAGTGTGATGAAAAATTAAAAAGACATCAATTATGTCCAATGTCCATGTTGTGCCCGTACCGTCTTCTTCAATGCGTTTGGAATGATACTTTTGAAATTGTTGACCACTACAACTACCTTGGACAGATTGTTTAGTCAGGTAGGTGCAACGAAACAAGTATACACACCCAAAAACCAGCACATAAATCTACTAGCTGACTCGCCCCGGCTTCGCACGGGGGCAAAAACCAATTTTTTTACCGACTTCAAAAAAGGGAGGTTACCAATTCGACACTATTATGTCAATTCCAGGAATAGCAATTTATTTATATATTCACGTATGTTTGAACTAAAGATAGACTGTAAATAGAGATGATACAATTGATCATAATGTTTCTGAGATCTTGCATAGATAACTTTGCATCCCTTAATCGCTTTCAGTTTTTATTTTTTTTTAACTTAGTCCAAAATGTCATAATTCCAATGTGCACCCTCTATTAAGGGGTGGAATTTTTCAGTATCGTCTTATGTAAGAGCTACGACATAAAAACAAACCACGTGCAAAATATCCGAGTCGTAGCTTTGGTAGTTTCTGAGATATCGCATAGATAACTTTGCACCCCTATAAATCGCTTCTAGGGGTTGATATTGAAAAAATATGAATTAAAAGTACATTTTTTCCCATTCTTTAATATGTGTACGAAGTTTCATTGCGGTAACATCGAAAAAATATTTTTTCCCATACAAACTTGCACCCTCCATTTCACCCCCTTAAGAGTAGAATTTCGGAAAATTCGTTCTTAGTGAGCATTTACGTCCTAACACCAGACTACATGAAAAATTGCAGAATCGTAGCTTTGGTAGTTTTTGAGATAACATGTCCGAAAGGTATGCGCTTCTATTTTATAAATATATATTAACTAGTTTTGTTTAATATTTACCCAAAAAGCTCAACAAATGTAAACGTATTCATTAAACTACGATACAGCTACGTAGAATGGCCAATAAAATAAATTTGCAATTAAATTTGCATGTTAACTACGCTCCGGCAACCTAATTACGGCATTGTTCCACTACGCAAACAACTCGTGACAATACTTCGTCAATACCTACCAGAGCCGGAGTATGAAGTCAGTCAGGAGTCACCGAAAAAAACATAAAAGGTTAGGCCAGGATATTCCACCGATTAAGCACATTTTTTTTAATGCGATCGATTTTTAGTCTAAAGCTGTATTAGGTAAGTTCACATTTAGCGGAGGAAAAATATGGCGGTTACGCAGATTCTTGCGTGTCAAACTTAAAAAAAAAGATATTGTAAATTTTCTGATTACTGGAAAAGTATCGAAATTAATAACTCATAACAAGTTCTCTAAATTTTTTTTTATGTTTCTATATGCTGTTATTAGTACATACGAGGAGCGTTCAATAAAAAGTGAGAATGAGTATGTTGCCGGTAACTATTATTAAATATTATAAAAAATTTCGATATAGTCGCCTTTTAGCGTAATACACTTGGAATATTTTTTTTCTAAGCTTAAAATTCCTATCTTAAAAAACGGCCACTTTGGGCTGGCACATCGCCCTTTAAGGATTTGACGTGTACTAACATTGTTGTTATTAATAAACTATTGTATTGTAAACAATCGGTAGCTGTACCTACTCTTAACGTAGCAAGAGTTACATCGTAGCACATTGTAGCATGTTCGTAGCTCACAATAGCACATCTCCAGTTATTTATTGGATGTTAACGATATGACGTCACTGCTGCGTCATGAACTCCCATTATCACGTAGACAGCAATAGCAACTTTGACATGGGAATAAAGGCCTGCGCTCACTAGTTCAGTTCTTACCGCACCGAGTCGCGCCGCGTAACGCATTTTTTTTTAGAAAGTCGGTTACAAAGCTACGATTTAGTTTTATAAATGCGCATCACGCCTTATTTAATACACTATAAGATACTTTGTAGTTTATTTTAATAATATAGAGGGACAAATGTGGTATGCCTTCCTATGTTAAGAGGTCACGCCGACTGGACAACCAGAAACATTGCCATTGCTTTGCCTACACTCTAGTGTAAAGATTTATCTAATTTGTTTGGTATTGTGTGGGTGGGTATATTTTTCTTCTAAATTAAGTACATAAATGTGAAGGCTGATTAGCCAGCTCTAGTGTCAGTGTGAATGTGCTGTACTAACATGACTTTATGGTTGTTAAAGAAATATAAGCAAACAACCAGGACCAACAATTTATCATCCAAAATTCGATAGCGCTCTGATGTTTTTTTAACACACATATATCTGCGTAAATGACATTTACCGTCACCCATCCGAAGATTGACCGGATCTCCTGTTGCTAACATCTACGATACTTTAGAACCAAGACTGATACGAAGAAGATACGAAGAACTGATAATCGATGAGGAAGAAAGGTTCTTGAGTAGTGACCACGAACCGCACGAAGCGCAAGCGAAGCCGCTGCGAAGACGCAGTGTAGGAAGGCCTCACACTATGTGGATCGACGACATTGTGAAAGTCGCGGGCAACTGATGGATGCGAATGGCAGATTGTCGTACAGTGTGGCCGTCTAAGATGGAGGCCTTCGTTCTGCACTGTACTTCTCCGGCCTGATAATTGATCCAATCATCGCTCGCCCAGATGCGGATTGAAGAATTCACAAACCAACAAACAAACAAAAAGATTATATATATAATAATATGATATATGTTTTTTTTTTTTATAATTTGTTTTTTTTTTGTTTTTTTTTTAGATTTTAAGATTCGATAAATAAAAAAAAATTAAAAACTATTGAATTACTTCTCCGCACATTATGGAGGTTTCTAACTCTGGCTTTAGGGCTGGCCACTCAGCCTATACGAACTTACTTACTTACTTACTTATTACTCCTATAGCAACTGGTACTCAAGCAATGAAAAACACTTCTACAAAAACATGACCCGAATATTTTTCCCTCACGAACAAACCATAAAGTGTACCAACTTCACGTACCAAAATAAGCCCTAATTTATTAATGAAACTCTACAGAGTAAATAAATGATCTAGAAACTTCCCAGTTCCAGTAGTGCATATATCAATTGGATACATTTCAACTTGGTTACATAACTTTGAAAACTGCGAAGTTTCCTTTCTCGGCGCCCCTAAAGCGGATAAAATTATCCGGCCAAGTGTAAAGATGTCTTTATCTTCAATATTTCGTTTTCTTAGAGGGTGGCCGGAGAAGCAAGACTCTACAACAAATATTTAATGATTTTTTTTGGTAACTAACGTCTCAACGCGGAAGACGTCGAAAATTTTGGTGGAAACGTGAAAAAGTCATATCGATGCTTTTTGTTATTGCCATTGCATCCCGCGAATTTCAATATCATCAGTCCACCTAATGGGAGGCCTTAATGGGAGAACCAAAAAAACTAGGAATTCGGCTTTGATCCGCTGGGGATGTTTTCGGGTTGATGATGATGATGATGATAATCATATAAATTATGAAAACTGACGTGGTTTTGACACATTTTGTGTTATTCATATACGGGAATACTCACGTTTAATTAAATCGGACACTCCGTACAGTTTCCATCACATCCGGTGACCTTTTTCAACTGACTTCAAAAAAGGAGGTTCTCAATTCGAATGTATGTTTTTTTTTGTATGTTTGTTACGCGATTACTCTGCCAATTATGAATTGATTTTGATTATGTTTTTTTTTTAGTAGGCGATATTTAAGAATTGGTCTCATATAAATTTTATCGCAATCGGTTCAGTAGTTTGGTTTATAAATCAAAATAACTGAAATAAGTCGAAATAACTGGAATAAATCAAAATAACTGGAAAATATGAATATGTCATCTTATTCTCACTCATACATACTCATAATATTGAAGTGGGTTTTTTTTTTAAACGTTTTTTTTACTTATTAGCTATTTGTGTAGAAGTATCAAGCTATCTCCAAAACTACATAACACTTTTCAGTAAAGTTGCCACCACTTCACTGACCAAAAACTTTGACTTGACTGTGACTAATTTTGTTTGACTTTGACTAAAACTGTCACTAGTTTGCAAAGTTAAACTTTCACTTGATGCTAATAATTGAAAATCATTCATTGACTGGCAAAATGTTCAAAGAGCGATGCCAAAAAGGAAAAAAACACCTTAGGGTGCACTAAGCCGAGAGGGTGTCATTGTGAACGACCTTTACTATAGGACTCTAATCATGAAATCACGAAAAAGTTTGCTGTTCCATAGAAAAAGTCCTCTTAACAAAATGTATGGCACAGCTGTTGTTTTTTCGTGATTCGGGATTGGCCCCATAGTAAAAGTTATTCATAATGACGAGTACATAGACCCTTCTATCGGCTTAGTACATCCCAAGTTTATAACCCTGTATTTAATTAGTCTATCCTCCTACGATAGTTGACTGTACAAAACCTAGGTCATATTGATTCAAATCGAAATTAATTTTACAACACAAATGTGTTGTTTTTGAGCAAATGCTCAAAAAGTGCATTTACGAAGCCTGTATACATCGTTCGAAAGTTAAACATTACGCACCATACAACGGAGCGTGCGGAAAAGCCTTTACCGCACACTCCCTTGTATAGCGACGTGCGTAAACTTTACGATATTTTTTTAATTTCCATAATAATAATTTAAAAACTCCACCAAAGAGTTTCACATTACAAGAACAAATAAGCTCAATGATCGAACCTTCTTGGAAGCGCTTTTGCTCAATACGTTTGTCTTACTTTAATATTAAACAGAAAATGTAACGAAATAAATTCTCACCACTACTTTTTATTTTTATTTTTTATTTTCATCACGCGCACTTAGCGCCTTTTGTTAATTCGCGCCATTTCATCTTACCTCCTAGGAGGATTATGGCGTCGCACTTTGTGCATTTGCCAGTGTCATGTATTTATTTGTATCAAGTTTTTGATAATTTTTATGTCGAATGAGTCTAAGTCACAGTCAAAGTGATGTCACACTTAGTAAGTCATGGCCTACTAAAGTCGTGGCAACTTTACTATAAGCTGCTTTGGAGTTTTGGAAACAACACGAAAAGACACTCATATTGGAAACGTTTTAACGAAGACGAACTTTAGAACAAAGACTTTTTTTCTTCTTTCCTCCTAGGAGGATTATGGCATCGCACTATGAGCCGTTGCCAGTGTCAAGTAGGTATTTGGTTGCGACTTTCCGTCCGATATAATAAAAACAAAATAATAGTTTGGCTCATTATCTGTTGCTCTTCTGTTATCTGTTTTCTCGCAAATGTGTTGTAAAACGTTGTATGGCACTCGTGCGGTATTGATTTTTACAAACTCGTGACTATGGTAAGCCTTCGACGTCTACTCGTTTGTAAAAACCAACTTACCGCACTAGTATCATAAATAACTATTATCGTAGATGCCTACAAACACAGAAAAGCGAATGCCCTACTTCTTAGCTCTTTTCAGTGCCTACAAAGTCTCAAAACTACACACTGTCCAGATGGCCTGAGTCTGCACTACAGCATACCCAGCAGTTACCACGAATTCGTACTTTGAGTACTTATAGCTTAATTAAAATTCCTTAAGAATTGGTTCCATTTCACTGCTTGCAAATTCAAGACCAAGTATTTTCAAAGTTACTTGGACTTTTGGGACTCGAATGTAACATTTACTTTAGGTTGTTTTATTTTCATTAACTAAGTAAAAGTTGATAGAAAACCTCGTACCTACTCGTATCTCTGTTCTGTCTATTAGTTAAACGCTTTTTGACAGCGCATGAAAAGTTGAAGACATAACGTTGTAAAGCTTCTAGCAAATTATATACCATACAAATAAATACGTTTGAACTAGCGTCACCCCTTTACAAGGTTATATCAACAGTCGACGTAATGGGAGGTTTACTAATAGCCAATTTAAAAAAAATGATGTTGTCTTCAACTCCGTAGACGGCGCTGAATATATGTGATAGTCAAAAACTTGTTGTTCATCATCATCATCATCATCATCATCATCATCATCAGCCCGGAGACGTCCATTGCTGAACGAAGGCCTCCCCCTTAGACCGCCACACTGTACGACAACCTGCCATTTGCATCCACCAAAACTTGTTGTTATTGTTGTATAATTAATATATTTTTTTATAAAGTACCTAACTAATTAATTTCTTATTAGTTTTTATTTTAATTTTTAATGTAATGTATGTTCTATGAGGATCTTTTTAAAATATCTGGAATAAATGATTAGAGTTTGAATTTGAATTTGAAAATAACATAATATTTTTGATCTGTGGCACTCAAATAAAATAAAATACTTAACAATGACAGTCACGTCTGGTCTGCGTAAGATCAGCGCCATCTACAATGAGCTTTTTTTTTTATTTACCTGGCAGAAAATCTCTCTATAATTGCTATGAGGCAATGCTAGATCAAACTTATATTTTATTTCTATGGGATATAATTTACTAGACGCTTTACAAGGTTACAAAGTTAAGTTACAAAGTTCAACCAACCGTTATTATACTAACATTTCTAGTTTAATTTCGCTGTAAATATCTAGATCAGATAAGTTATGAACCCCTTGAGGCGTAGCTTGTCTAGGTGGTTCTTAAAGATCACCGGTATTTAGCAATATATGATCCGGTCATTCTCCAGATGGGTAACCGTTAGTGGTGGTTATCAGAGAGCTGAGTGTTAGTTGTATCAATTGCGTTTAAGTACTCGATCGCGTTGACTATAAGGCCGCGCAGATCCATGTTTCAAGGATATTTTTTATAATCAATAATTATTCTAAAGCGAATGAGATAGGGCCACATTTAGCGGAGCAATAATATGGCAGTTACGCAAATTCGTGCATGTCAAGATTCGATTTTTGAGGGTTCAGTCCCATTTTTAATTTATTACACGCATAACATAAATATTTTTTCTAAACTAAGAGCGACAAGTGACAAACTATATTATTTACCAGTGAGTAAATCTTCGTGCAAAATTTGTAAAAGTTGAATGATTAAAACTGTTTTAATGTGTAAAAATAGAGGTTTTTTTGTGTTTTTTTTTATTTTTTTTATAAAATTTTAGGGTTCCGTACCTTAAAAAGAAAAAAGGAACCCTTATAGGATCACTCCGTTGTCCGTCTGTCTGTCTGTCTGTCTGTCTGTCTGTCTGTCTGTCTGTCTGTCTGTCTGTCTGTCTGTCTGTCTGTCTGTCTGTCTGTCTGTCTGTCTGTCTGTCTGTCTGTCTGTCTGTCTGTCCGTCCGTCCGTCCGTCCGTCCGTCCGTCCGTCTGTCTGTCTGTCTGTCTGTCTGTCTGTCTGTCTGTCTGTCTGTCTGTCTGTCAATACCCTTTTTCTCTGGAACGCGTGGAGATAACAAGTTGAAATTAATATCAAATACGTAAGTCCAAGGTCCCTTGGAGTTGGGAATTACGGCCATTTTTGCGAGTTTTTTAGAGTGAACTAAATCATAATTCATAGGGTACTTCCCGTTGACCTAGATTCATTAAATTTGTCAAGAAGCAAGGTCTCATAACAGTAGTTATGGGAAAAATCTAAATCATCTTTCTCAAGCCAAAACATAAATGGTTATTTTGTTTGTTTCTTTAGTTCCAAAAAAATACTAGATAGCGCTAGCTAGGTGTTAAAACTCGCAAACGCTCCGTTTGCCGTTATTAGGTCGATTCGATCTATGGCAGTCGGCTCCTGCATTTAGATAAATCAACTTACCTTTACAGATGAGCTAGCGAGCCACCATTTTTGAACAAACGCACATTTTTTTGGTCTTGTTGAATTATTTTAGTTCTTCCATTTTACCAATCATCTTCATCAACGGCCGGAACACGTCCACTGCTGGACGAAGGCCTCCCCCTTGAAAGGGAGGGGTTGCTATAATCCCCACGCTTGGCAGGCGGCTTGGAGATCGCAGAATGTTACCACCTGTTAACTAAGAGGACGCTGCTGCCCGTCCTCCGGTGGTTCTGGATGCAGTTTTAGGACATACCCAGGTCCATTTTACCAATAGTACAATTCAAAATTAACTCTTTAGAAGAAAGGAGTTCCACTTTAGTTTTTAACCTTTTCTTACCCCAACGTCACTCTTATAGAGAAAAGAGTTACACATTGTATAAACCTTTGCCCAAATAGGTATCAGTGTCTTTCTTCATTTTTGGCATCGCACTTTATGCTTTCTGCCAGTCTAACAAGCATTATAACTTAACAAATTCTTGATAGCATAACAATAATAAATAATTAAAAACAGTCACGGTCAAGTACAAGTTATGTCCCACTGCATAGTCACAGCCCCTAGTGTTCGTTTGCGGCGACTTTTCTATGAGCTTTTACGGAGTTTTGATAGGTCCTGTGAGTTTTTTTAGTTCTAAAATTTTGACCAATAGTACAGTAGGGCTATAAAATTTTAAAACTCTTATGGATCTTAAAGGAGTTTTGTACGATACTTAACTTAATTATTCCATTTTTAACCGAATTTGGTGGTTTCTTCTGCGTTCAACTCAATTTTTACTCTTTAATATGGAGAAATGAGTTTTCACTGGCATCACACTTCACTTTCAGTAACCAAAATAAGTTCAAAAATCAAAGCCGTTCACACAAAAAAGTCACTGTCAATTCCAAGTCATGCCTTAGTGAAGTTGTGGCGGCTTTGTTAAGAGCTTTTACGGGGTTTTGAATACAACAAAAAAATATATGTCTTAGTTATCACCACACATTTATTTATTTATTTCGCAGTTGGCGTATTGAACGAAAGTGGACATTATTTTAGGGTTTCGTACCCAAAGTGAATCCAACTGTACCCTATTATTAAGCCGCCTCCGTGTCTCTCTCTATCCATCTGTCTTTCCGATCTTTAATGAACTATAATCTCGTGAATCGTAATAGATAGCCGGTTGAAATATTCACTGAATATTCGTTATTGTCGCTATTCCTAATACTTGTGGTGGCACGGAACCCTCGTTGTCCGAGTCGCAAGTACGAGTCAGACTTCACGGCTTTTTTTTAGAAAGATTTAAAAAGCGTTAGTTCACTTCCTACATATTATAGATATGAGTATATTTTTTGGGAAAACAAAAACTCATAAAAACCGTCAAAATACTGCTATGACTGCACGTGATTTTTTTAAAACAGGGCGCTTAACTTAGATATTGTATGAAATAAGACGTGTAGTGCCGAATCTTGACAAGATATTTAAAAAGCAATTGAACGCATTTAGATGAAACTCGGAACGGAGATAACTTATTTCCCGTAATAACTTATAGAATACTTTTATCATCATCATCATCATTATACGTCATCACGCGGTTGAAACCGTGTGGTGCAGCAAAAACAAAAAATTCTGAAAAAAGGCAATAAGTATTCAAATCATGTCTGAGGTCTTCGGTTGGAATATGAACTCTGACACTAGGACTGGACACTTAGCTTGCAACTCAGCTTTTTTCGTCGTAAATCAGCCTACTTAAATTTGTTCCACTTATTTTTATTTAAAAACCAAATTGCTGAACCGATTTGAACAAATGGGACCACCTTTGAAGTATGACGTACCAAACAAAAAAAAAAAACATCAAAACCAATTCATGATTTGGCGGAGTAAACGACTACATACATACAAAATAAAATCGAATCCATCAAAAAAAAAAAACCCTCTAAAAAATTTTTTTTCAATAGAATAATTTTTTTCTTCTCGAATTTGAGAACCTCCTTATTTGAAGTCGGTTAAAAAGTAAGAAATATCAGGCATAGTTCATAATAACACCTAAGTAAGTATCTAGTATCTTGAAAACAGCACACATAAAATTCCTTAGTAAGAACAAAAGCCTTTATCCTTTTTCCTGTTCTTATCTTATGTTCACAAAAGGGCAGACGGACTAACACGCGTGCTACATTTATTGTATTTAAGGATAAGCACTGTCATAGAGTGTCATGTAGGGATAAAGTTGCGAGGCTGTGAGGTCTCAAATGGCTGCGAATATCCTTTAGATAATACGTTTTTAAAATTTAAAAAAACAACGGACTTAAAGTTTAACTAACTGGATGACATCTTCATATTTTCCAGTTATTTTGATTTATTTCAGTAATTTTAATTTAAAAACAAAACTGCTGAACCGATTTCAATAAAATTTATATTGGACCACCTCTGAAGTGTCACCTACCCAACACAAAAATAATTATCAAAATCAATTCATAATTGGCGGAGATATCACGTAACATACATACAAAAAAATACTCACGCAGTCTAATTGAGAATGAGAACCACCTTTTTTTGTAGTCGGTTGAAAATACATTCTATTGTGCGGTGCATTTGTTAAGTGAGCAAGCGTGTAAGTCTGTAAAACCTGCATTTGGCTTAATCTTTCGGATGTGTGGATGTTTGGATCTTGACGAAACTTGGTTACTTTATACGGGTACCATGTCAGAGGACTTGGTTCGCAAGTTCATAATTCTAGCACTGCTGCTGTTAGTGGCAACGTAACACTTACCACCAGGCGAACGTCTTGCTCGTCTTGTCACGTGATTGCATAATAATAACCTTTTAAAAAATACAACCGACTTCAACTTCGAATACCTGGATGACATATTTATATTTTCTAGTTGATATTAAAACCAAACTACTGAACTGATTCCGATAAAAATTATATGGGACCACCTCTGAAATATTACCTACCAAACAAAAAAATAATCATCAAAATCAGTTCATAATTGGCGGAGTAATCGCGTAACATAAAAAATAACAAAAAAATAGGTACCTCCTTTTTTGAAGTCGGTTGAAAAAAGAAACTCCGTCTGTGACTTGGCTGAAACAAAAGATCCCCTTACTATGACGTCACTTATCCCTTGATCCCCTGGCACCTGCTTAATTTTTTCGGCACACAATCTCACCCTCATTATGGCCTGATATGGACCCTACAAAGGAACCCTGGAGGGTCGGATACGTGGAAAGGGTGTGCGCCACCTTAATTGTAGAGTTTGTTTGCTTTGTACTACTGTGGGGTCATGAAGTTAGAGAAATGATAAATTACCTTTGTATTAGCTCGTTCTGAGCTTGTGGAGTTTTTTTGACAAGAGACTCCATACTAATACTACGTAGTACTGTTATTGATTCTGTGCTAATACGAAACAATTAATTATAGAGCAGTTAATTTTTATAATATATTTTTTTTTTGTCACAATCACAAACTTTGAGGACTTAATTTTTTTTTACTACAACAAACTACAAAGACTACTTCCCTACCGTAGAAACCATGGGCTGTTGGGGCACGGAGGCCAAGGGTTTAATTAAGGAAGTAGGGAGTAGATTGAAGGAGAAGACAGGTGACTCCCGCTCCGGCTCTTACCTCGTGCAAAGGTTAGCTATTGCCATTCAACGCGGCAATGCAGCCAGCGTTATGGGCACCTTTGTATCAGGTACAGTTAGGGGTGGGTTATTTTTTTAGTTTAAGTCGGCATCAGCCATAAAACGTCCACTGCTGGACGTAGGCCTCCCAATAAGAGGGGTGTTGCCATAATCCCCACACTTGGCAGGCGGCTTGGGGATCACTTGGGTCTTTTGACTTCTGTATTTCCTTACCCTACTACACAAAAAAAGGATTTATTTATTTTGGCACACAAAACAGAATATAATCAAAACATTTCAAAGAAAAAATGAGAATAGGTGCAGAGCTAGACTATATGCTATGTATCCAGACCGATGATAGTCTAGAGACAATCCAAATGCTCAAACCCACCACTAAGGACTTATATAATATAATTGTTATGGGATATAGGTCAATTAGGTGTAGGAATTATAAAAAATTACAGACCTGTGTCTGTAATGTCCTAAAACTGCATCCAGAACCACTGGAGGACGGGCAGCACCGACCTCTCGCATTCAGTGATCCCCAAGCCGCCTGCCAAGCATGGGTATAATGACAGACCCTATTATCCCCTTCCCTATTAACGAGGTTTTCGTCCAGAAGTGGACGCTTTCTGGCTCGTGATGTTTGAATAGATAATAGTCTATTTTGTGGCCATACGTAAATGGCAAAAAGATTTCGTTTTCAGCATATTAGAGTAATTTTATTGGGCAATAACGTTCAGTAGCGGGCATTATGTAATCTGTGACGGCTAGGTTGGCGTTAACGAGGCATATTATATTTTTACGGTTACGGTTATACAGTGTTATGATCGTAAGCAACTTTTTTACTGTGTGAGACTCCGGTCATCAGTGATAATACAGTTATTTGTTGCCTCGGTCGCACCTAGGTTAATTTAGTTATTTTGCGTGCAAAATAATTTACTTACCACAAAAAACTTGATTACTAGTATCATTGATTACTAGAAAAAACTTTTCTGTTTTCAATGTATAATATCATTATATTGAGGTAAAAATAATTTAAAAATCTTAAATACAATTTTTAGATTCGAAAATTTGTCGTTATTTCTTATACAAGTTTAATCATTGTATTGGTCCAAAAATCTGTCCGAACTCATGCAGCTGTGACTTGGTGCCGACGCCACGTTTCCGACGGCAGGTATAATCTTACTAACTTATCTGTACAAATGAGCGAGGGAGCCACCATCGTAATTTTCGAACAAAACTGACAGCTGCCCGTAGATTTTTTAACCGCCTTCATAATAGGAGGAGGTTCTATGTTCGACAATATGTTTTTTTTTGTAAGTGATACTCTCGAGGTTGTCTCTTATTACATTGTACTCGGTTGAATAAAAAAAGGTACTTGTTAGTTCTTCCATTTGATCAACAGAACAAATAAGTTGGTAGCGCTATAAATGGATTAACTAAAGCTAGGTAAGCTGAATTTTTGCTGGATCCAAGCCAAAGTTCAGACAGTTTACGTCCAGTGTTCCGTTTTCAATAGAAGAGGCATTTTGGCAGAGCACGGTGGACTGTGAAAAAGGCCAAAATACTAAAAGACTAGCAATTTATGTCAGCCAAAATGTAAACTGGATTCTTTTAAGAAACTAATTACGTTACCAAAAAAAGGGGGCAGAATGTATGCCAACCGTACCTAATAAACAGTCTACAATTTAAATCTTTTTTTAAATTTTTTTATACCGTCAAGTGACGAGACGAGCAAGACGTTCGCCTGGTGGTAAGTGTCACGTCTGCCTCTAACAGTAGTAGTGCTAGAATTGTGAACTTGCGAATACAACCCTGCGCCGCACTGCACTGCGCTCGTTTCCTGAGAGCTTTGATTATATACGAGAGAGAGAGCTAGATCCTCCAAGCCTAAGAGCGATCGAACCTCGCGGCCGGAGCGGAGATATTAGATGTTAAATCTCTTCATACCCAGTAATTTATCTGGTAACATTACCCTTCAAACCGGAATCACAGTAGTAAAAAGTAAGTTTTATTACTGTGTTTTTTTTTGTTTTTAACATAGTTATGCTTGCACACTACTGCTTAGCGCTTGAATAACTAGTAAAGGTGTGGTACTTCCCGAGGCGGACTGCAGTAGAGTCCTACCACTACAACTTATCACTCAATTAATATTATAACAACGTCGTTGCAATGTATAAAATAAGCATATATATATTTCACTGGCTTGCGAAATAACCCTTTTGTTCTTGAAGTAGGGCGCTTCCGAGAATTTATTATTCTGATTCCGTAGAACAATAGTGATTTAATTTCATGTCAAGGACACAATCTTGAATTAAGTATGCTGTAATTATATTGTTACCAAACCAATGTACAGAAAAGCGAAAGCCATTTTCCAGCCACTTCTTAGGTAGAACGGCTGTCAAAACAATGTTGTAAAGCAATTGTATAGAAAACCGCTAATAGATGACTGATTAAACATTAGTCGTATCGTTGAAACCAATGGCTTTGATGAAGAATTTAAGTAAATATAGTATGCTTATTGAAAAAATAATTTAAATCGGTTAATAATTGTCTGATATATGAGCGTTTAAAGTTTTTGTTAGAGACAACTCTGCCCCTTTCCCACAAAACAAAACATTACGTCACGCCTTACTTGTCAGAATAGAATTTATATGGCGAACAGAGAAGTGACGTCACAATTTGCTGTTTCTTCTCTCTGTCTAGCATGATATTAAAATGCTTATTTTTGATCAGATTCATTTTATTTTCATTAGTCAGCTATATTTATGGGCAACATTAAATAAAAAACCATTCATCTAGCTTATTGTATAGAAACTACGATGAAAAAATTAATTCCATGAATTCGAAATGCCATTTTGCAACAGAATAAAATTGATCTAATTACGATGTAATGTGGTTTGGTTTCTTACGCGTCTATTGAAATTGTCTTTTTGGTTATTCTCAGTTTAAAAACATGTATATTGGTAGAATTGTCGTCAAGCGCATTTGCACTTAATACCGGCTAGCGCGGCCCGTCACATTTCCGTTCTATTCATTTCTCTCTTCAGTGGACCAATGAGCTCTTTATATACGAATTTTAATAGCACTGGCTTTTTAGTCAAGGAATACATTGTGAGGAAACCTGCTTACGTCCGGAGAAGAAACTCAATAGTGTCTGTGATTCCACCAATCCCGCAACGGGCCTACGTAGTGGATACAGCCCAGTCGCACAAAGAGAGAAGGCCTGTGTGCCCGACAGTGGACTAACTATGAAAAAAATCAATGTTTGATATTTGCATCTAACAATAGAACTAATTTGAAAAATGGTCGTTAGTTCCATTCATCAATAAACAGAAAGTAATGGAACTAGTTGGACAAAAAAATTCCAACAAAAGTCCAACTTCTAGTGGTAGGACTCTACTGCAGAGTCCTCCGTGGGAAGTACCACACCTTTGCCAGTTATTCAATCGCCAAGCAGCAGTGTGCAAGCATAACTGTGTTCCGGTTTGAAGGGCAATGTTACCAGTGAAATTACTGGGTATGAAGAGATTTAACATCTAATATCTCAGGGTGACGAGCGCAGTGCAGTCCGGCGCAGGATTGTGTTCGCAAGTTACAATTCTAGCACTGCTACTGTTAGTGGCAGGCGTGACGCTTACCACCAGGCGAAAGTCTTGCTCGTTTCGTCACTTGACAGTATAAAAAAAAAACGGATTCTCTCAATGTTACAACCAATAGAACTATAATAGTGGGAATAGACCTTTGCATTTCCCGCCATCAGTCTTTTTGATATAATAGACACTATTAGTTTTCTGGCGTAATCGTCATTATCATCAGCCCGGAGACATCCACTGCTGAACGAAGGACTCCCCCTTAGACCGCCACACTGTACGACAACCTGCCACTTGCATCCACAGGTTGCCCGCGACCTTTACAATGTCGTCGGTCCACCTAGAGGGAGGCCGCGCCTACGCTGCGTCATCCGGTTCGCGGTCGCCACTCGAGAACCTTTCTTCCGGTTATCAGTTCTTCGAGCGATGTGGCCTCCTCATTGTCATTTCACATTGAAAACCCTGCGAGCTATGTCGGTGACTGGTTCTTTGGCGAATATTCACTTTCCAGATTTTATCGCGCAAAGTAACTCCGACCTCTCTGCGCTCTTCTGGCCTAATATAATAATATTAGTATAAAACTATGCAAGGTTACGCGTATCGGCATTAATAAGCCGAAAGGAGATCATTATTGTCAAGCACTTTTACAATAAGGCTAGCCCAGAAAAAAAATATTTTTGCAATTATCATAAGTATTTTAAAACTGAATTTGATTTTGTTTTTAAATTAAAGTACATTTATATGTTATTTTATTTAAAAAAATCTTCTGGAAAAGGATGGTACGGCGTTGCACTTCGCTGGCACTTGCTGGGCTACTGCCGAGCCAAGCCCCCAGGGGTTGTACCGTGAACGCTTATTCCGGGACCGAATACGCTCAGATGCGCGACTGTGAATTTTATCGCCTCGCAATAAGGTTTGCGGTCTCGCAGTGTCGGCAGCTGAACCTATTCGGTCCCGGAATAAGCGTTCATGGTACGGCCCCAGATCTTGGTTGTCTAAGCGCTATGCACACGGAGCAACTTTGACCTCCCCGTAGCGGAATCCGCCATCTCGCAATTTGCTGTTTTTAAGCTGCGCATGCGTAAGCTGTCCAGCTTTTTTTGTATTTTTTTTTGCTGCATCTAGCAACCGCTTTTAAAAGTTGATAGTTCAATCAATTCAAGTTGTTCCGTGTGCATAGCGCTTTAAAGTTTATCTTTCATCGCGCAACCCTGCATAATATGTGTCTAAAGTTAGGCTTAACATTTTGTTAATTATACTTGTTTAACACAATGCTTCTGTTGTTTCAGGTAGCACCAAACATAATAGATTTCATAAAGTCGCCAGTAAATATAATAGATTTTGTAGCAACACTTAGTTTTTACATGGACATAGTGCTAGAGCTCACTGTCGTCAGGCAGTACATAGACAAGGCGGAGTTGTTGGAGTTTATATCTATTATTAAGATTTTAAGGTACGTTCTTGACTTATTACTTACAGCCAAAGATTACGAAAGATGTGCTATCGCGTAATAAAACGTTTGAAAATTACTCCCGTGCCGTCATGTTTACGAGTTGCGCCGGAGTGCGAAAGAAGATAGCACTTTTATGAGAGCAAAGGGGATATCACGCTTCTTGCTACGTGACCGCAGACAGGCGAGACAGTCCCTGGGGCCGTTTTCACGGGGCCATTTGAGGGCGCGATATGACATATCTCCCTCCTTATATACATATATATATATATAATCTCATTACTTACAGCTACTTTATACGCGAATTCATTTTTACCTTCTTATTTTATGTAATGGACGAAAAGAGCGAGGCGTTCGCTTGGTGGTGATCATCACACCAGCCCATAACAGTAGCAGTGCCAGAACTTTCGAGAAAAATCTTGCACTGCACTACGCTCGTCACCGTTACATATTAGATGTAAAATCTCTTCATGTCCAGTAATTTATCTGTTAAAATTGCCCTTCAAACTTCTACTTTCCACTTGCCGGAACAGTAATGCTTGCAAGCTTCTGCTTACAATAAGAGAAGTAGTTGGCGAAGGTTTAGTGGAAGTACTTGAAGGGTTTAAAGATGATCTGTGATTGCAGGCTGTTCAAGCTGACGAGGCACAGTCCAGGGCTGAAGATCCTGGTGCACACGTTCAAGGCGTCTGCGAAGGAGCTGACCTTGCTGGTCTTCTTCCTGGTCCTGGGGATCGTCATATTCGCGAGCTTAGTGTATTACGCGGAGAAGTCACAGGTGAGTTGACAGGTTAAGGAGTTAGCACATTACACGGGCTCCACACCAATCCAACACCGTTTCAATTTCAACTTTCGGGTTTTTAGTAGTTACTATGCGCGGTAGAATCCGGAACGAGGATCGCCAAAGAACCAAAGTCACCGACATAGCTCGCAAGGTTTGCAAGTTGAAGTGGCAATGGGCAGACCACATCGCTAGAAGAATTGATAATCGATGTGGAAGAAAGGTTTTTAAGTGGCGACCATGAACCGGAAGACGCAGCGTAGGAAGGTCTCCCACAGGTGGACCGACGACATTATAATAGTCGCGGGCAACCGGTGGATGCTTATGGCGGGTTGTCGTACAGTGTGGCGGTCTAAGGGGGAGGCCTTCGTTCAGCAGTGGACGTCTCCGGGCTGATGATGATAATGAGTTTTGCGTTTGACTACACCCTGCCTTATGGCAAGCAACGGTGCAGTCTAAGATGGAGCACGATTACTTAGAAGGCAACTGTATACTTTATTTAGTCCTATTTAGTCTGTAGACAACATGGCGTTATCGAGTGGGAAATCATATATCAGTTAGACGGTAACTATCAGATGTGCAAGTACATCTTCTAATTGCATACAGAAGAGGCATTTTTCTTCTTCTTCTTCATATCTTCTTGATATCACTGCTGGGTATATGCCTCTTTCTTTCTATGCCATTGCCTCGGTCTCCCGCCATTCGTGTCTTATTAACATGATAGGTTTATGATGTTCTATGTTGTCATCATCATTATTTAAGAGCACGGCTCTTGTCGGTGGAGTGACTTCCATCTTTCTCTATCGCCAATTCTTTGACCTCCTTGTATGACATTACTTTGGCCCTCTCCTTGACTTGATCAACAAAGCTTCTCCTCGGTCTCCGGGGTCCTCGTTTAGCTTCTATTTTCCTCTCTATGATGTTTTTCTTAACTGCGTCATGTCGCACAAGGTGGCCAAACATTTTTTCCTCTACTTATCTCTATGTTCTTTATTTTATGGGATACACTTTTTTAAATCGGTTTTTTGACAATTTGGGGTCCGAATCAAACTGAGATTAAGATTTGTAGTGTTCTTAAGCAGCCGGTTTGTTATCTGTTCAATTAAGTAGTGTGCATCTACACTATCTACACTAATCTACATCTATAATATAGATGAAACGTTGTAAGTTTGTAAGTTTGTTTGTTTGGGGTAATCTCCGAAGCTGCCAAACCGATTCTAAAAATGCTTTCACTAATAGAAAGCTACATTATCCTTAAGTGCTATAGGCTATATTTTATTAATATAAATAGAAGTTCACATCACAAAATAACAGTTTTAGCAAGACAAGATGGAAAAGAAATGGTGTTTTGGCTGCTTTAGCGGCTTACGCTGGCTAAACGGTTAGATTAATGTTGATGTACTGTTAAAGAAAAATGTATACCTAAGGTATGTCTACAAAAAAATCCGCGACACCATATCTCTATCTTTTGTATTGGAGCCACAAGACAGTTTTTTGGTTAAATTTACGTAATAAAAATGTAGCACTATCTTTAGATGTAAATATCTAATGAATTCTTATCAATATAAACTAGAAAATGTTTGCCCTTTACAGTACAGTAATTTGTTTTATGACATTGAAGCTTATTTTAAAATAAGAGATTATTGACGTATTTTTATAATTATTATTTATTTTTATTACCTAAGTAATTATTATTTTTCACTTACTTAATGAAATTTGACGTGTAACTTTGGTGTTATCAATAAATTATTTGTATTTGTATTTGTACGTTATTTGGTTGTATAGTTTTAGAGATACAATGCAAAACAAAAAAAAACAGTCGTATTGAGAACCGCCGTTTTTGACGTCGGTTGAAAACAAGGTTCCCATTCCGTTTCCGTACGTTTTAAAAAAAAAAGAAAGAAAGTTGTTACAAATACCTACATTTTCACAAAATATTCTAATATTTAGTAGACACTGCGTCGATTTTCTAAAGAATGTAGAACAGAAAACTAGCAATCATGAACCATCCGACCTACTTGGCTAGTGATTGCTGCCGAGTCGTGATCGCTAACTAGTTTGTGTTTGACCCTTTGTTAGTAACGAGTGTGGAGCGCGCTTTATATATACAAAACTAATTAAACCAGCGCCGGGATTAGATTTTAGTACGATTTTAAACAACGAACTAAAATGGCTTACATATACGTTCAAAAATAGAGTTACACATAATATGCACAGATAATAATTATATTAGCATATAATTATATTGCTATAATTGTTATTGTTATTCGCGAAATGTTCTTAACTTACATAGATAGATAGATTAACTCTTTATTGTATACACCAAAAGAAATGATACCAGTCATGATAGTCACAACACACGCCTACATAGCGTAGGTGTGTTTCACATAATGACAAATTGACATTACCACAATGCGACGTTTTCGTATAATTATATTTTTTTATAGACTAATCGCCATTATGCATAAAACACTAAAACGTACCAACCTATTTTTGTTAAAAAGTGTTTTTTTCAAATTACTTACGAATTACGATTTGAGTTTGAAAAAAAGAAGACAAAACACTTTTGAACTAACATAAGTTTTTTTACATTTTATGTATATGACGGTATATATATATATATAAAAAAAACTTTACTAGCGCCGGTAGCGCCCCGCGGCTTACCAGCTTCCTGAGATAAAAAGTAGCATATGTGCTATTCCAAGGTACAAGCTACCTGTATACCAAATTTCATCCACATCCATTCACCCGGTTTTGCGTGATTGAGTAAGAAACATCCAACGTTGCATCCAACACGTTTCCATCCAAAGTATGTTTGGAACATACAAACTTTCGCATTTACAATTATAAGTAGCATAGCATAGGATAGGAAAATAGGTAAAATATTAATGTTAAGGGAAGATGCAGTCTACGATGGAAGGGGCTTGCCTAGAAGAAATCGATTCACACGCGACTTGATACAAATAGTAATAACTATCGGATTGATTTATATATAATTGTATGTTGCCATTACTACGCTACGAAGCTGTTTTAAGCTACGATTGGGAGAGAGCGTAAAAAGTATAACACAATATTATAGCTCACATGCCTCAGAGTATCGTAGCATTATGCTACGAAGCTCGCTACGAGAGTTGATTTTGTAAAGTAGTTGTTTGTACAACATGTCCTAACTTCTACCGCAGAATATCAATAGGTACTCTATGTTATACTGATCGCCTCGCTGACGTGAAATCCGTCATGTGAAGGCAAGACAAGTTTTTTTATAACTTATTGTCTTACACTGTACCAATTTATTGACAATTTTTTTTGTGTAAATCACTGGTATTACTTTCTAACTAGGTATACGAGTTTCTTTGTTCCACCATAACTTCTAGATTTAGTTGGGGTGTCGTTAAAATCTTTACGTCATCCCTAGTGACATAGGCTATCATTTTATAACCGACTTAAAAAAAGCAGGAGGTTCTCAATTCGACTCTATGTTTTTTATAAATCAGTATGGCGGCTGTTCGGCGCCATTTGCAAATGTGGAAAAAAACTTGAATTCTTGAAGATATTTTTCCACATATTTTTTCCATTTTTTTTTGTTCGGTGTGTTTTAGTTTATATATTTATTTTAATAGCTATAAGCCAGTTTACATGGACACGTATATAATTTTACTATCCACATGCTTCAAAACGACGCTTACACTCATATATGACGTTAGTATAAACATTATCACGCGGGACGAATAAATACTTTTTAACATCGTGAGCCAAAATCTCGGGACGAATATATAATCTTAGTCCCTACTGCGCCTTTCATTTTTGTTTTAGGCAGAGGTTTAATGACGATTGTTAATTTAACGACGACTTCAACGGTTTCAAGTAAGGCTATTCGTCTTAACCTGTACAATAAGTTATTAATTAAAGGTCTCCGGGCGTGTTGATTGGCAAATAGATCTGTCCCCTCCTTAGCACTGTCTTATAACTTATATGATATCTTTGGTCGGTCCTAACGAGGTCTTTTGGACCATTGTTATTTGCTTGTATGAACAAAGCTTAGGATTCGAACACGGGGAACGGTTTCCTTGGAGTTAATTATGGACCGCTTCAATACTATTTACTTAGGATTTCAAATGTTTAACTACTCGTAGGTATATAAGAGATATAGATTGGTCCTGTAAAGTTATTTTTTTTATACTGTCAGGTGACTAGACGAGCAAAACGTTCGCCTGGTGGTAAGCGTCACGCCTGCCACTAACAGTACCAGTGCCAGAATCGTGAACTTGCGAACACAGTCCTGCGCCGCACTGCACTGCGGTCGTCGCCCTGAGATATTAGATGTTAAATCTCTTCATACCCAGTAATTTCTCTGGTAACATTGCCCTTCAAACCGGAATACAGTAATGCTTGCACACTACTGCTTGGCGGTTGAGTAACTGGCAAAGGTGTGGTACTTCCCCAGGTGGACTCTGCAGTAGAGTCCTACCACTACAATCAACTACAACCAACTATACTACATATACTAGCCTACTACACCAAAACAAAAGGATTGTATCCGGACAGATGAAAGTCCAAAGGCAAACTTGACATATTTTTATTATTCCTACTATAAATTCAACACGATATAAATGAGTGCAACCTCTACAGCGACACGGAAATAAGCCGGAACGAGTCGGGACCGATTAAAATAAAACTTACAGCCGGCGCGACCGAGCGGCTAACAAGAAGTTAATTAATCCGTTAAGGAGGTTTTATATTAGATCTACGTAGAAAATAACAAGAAGACAAAACAAGGAAACGAAATAGAGTTACATATTACTTAGTAAATTTAGTAAGGATTTGCATACATAAATACGGTTTTATACTCATACATTATCAACCAGATGATGTCCACTGCTGGACGAAGCCCTCTTCCTTAGTGGAGGAGTTACCCTAATCCCGAAGCTTGGTTGGTTTGGGATCGCGGAATACTCACCACTTTTAAATGAGAGGACGCTTTTTCCTCCGTAGGTTCGGGATGCAAATTTAGGACATACCCGGGTCCCCGGGTTATACTCATAGCTTTCCACTAAAATACTAACTTCAAAACTCAAAAAATTTTGGGGCTATATTTATTTATTTACATATGGATTCACGAGACATACATTAAGGTATTTTTTTTGAAAGTAGGTACCTATTTAAAATAAAGTCTATTGAATAATAATTAATTATTAAAAGTCAATTATAAATATTTATTTATATATTAATTAAGTATTGATTTATTAATTTAATTTATAAATAAAGGGAAATGCGGGTAGGAGGTCCCCGCTGACGTTTTAAGCCTCCGAGTTTTAATTATTTTTTAAATAGATTTTTGTGGTTTATCGCATTATTTTTATAATATTTGCGGAGTATTAAACGTATTTGTTGTGGGTGCGTGTTTTCGTAAGTTTTATTTCTGTGACCAGTACAATAACTGGAATAACCTGAGGACGCCTTGGATTCAGAAGCGCCCGACAAGTTTATTTTGTTTTGAACACTACAAACCAAAAGAAAAGTAAAAAACCAAAGAGTGCTGCTTTCAAGTGTTGTCAGAGTGTGCAAATATCTATAATTTCTGACGAATTATGCCTGGAAAAGGCAAAGAAAATTACAACTAACATTAATTCTACCCCTGCTCCAGTTATATATGAACAGCGCCATCTCTGCTTCTGGAGGAGCACTACGACCATATTATAGTTCTGGCCGATCGCAGATGTGATACACAGCACTGAAGATCTCGATCGAATTAAAGCTAGCATGACTACGCTTCACGCCCTTTTGCGGCAATTTACATAGATGGCGGTACCTGTGTATTTCTGCAGTCCATAATAACATTACATACAAGACTTTATTTAATGGATCTTTGAATTTCTCTCTAATACCTAGTTATAAAATTAATGAATATAAATTAAATTAAAATTAATTATTTTTGTTACCTGCGGATGTTATTTTTAAATTTACCTATTCTGTCTTTGATAAAGTATCATCGGGTTATGTTCATAATTTAGACTTTTCTGCAAAATTGCATTGTGAAAATACTAAGATATAAATCAAATTTTTACTAGTAGGTATCTATATTAATGAGTATTTATAATAATAATAATAATGCATATTTAATTCTTGGGTTTGATTTATTATTAATTTTTCAATTCAGAATGGACACCATTTTTTTTACCTAGAGGGTAAATAATTGCAATTGTATATTATTTTAATTATTATCTGTAAATCATTTTAAATTTTAATCATTATTTTTTATGTTTTGTATGTTGTATGTTTCAATTTAAATTTTCGTTTGGACTTGTTTTAATTTTATAGACTGGCTAAGTTATTTCTGTGATTTAAATTATTTCAATTTGTATATTTTGTTATATATACATTTTTATTTTTAAACTGACCAGTTATTTTGTTTGTAGTTTGATTGATAATTATTATTTTCGCTATTACTCATTTGAGTGTGTTTTTTTTTTTTTTTTTTTTTAGTCTTTGTTAGTATTAGTGAGAATACAATTTATTCCAAATTGTTTAATTTATAACTTTGACATTTTAACGAAAATTTATAATTTTAATTGTGTTAATTTTTCTTTCATATTGTAAGTGACCGATATGAGCGCTCTATCCGTAACCCGACTTGTCCTCACTGTCCTGGTTCTACGCGATCCTTCTGCGAGCATGGACTCAAAGTCCATATTGGGCGCATGCATAAAGACATACTTCATCCGACAGCTAGCTGCTGCACAGTCGCACAGTCGACGCCGACACCCTCTTTTGACACCCGACAGGTACAACAGGCAACACCAACGGCTCCAGGGGCACGGGCATGTCCTCTGGATCTGTTAGCTGCTTTGAAACAGAGAACCCCAGTGGTTAGGCACATACCTAAGGGTGCTCGTAATCAGGCGGCAGGCAAGCTGTGCGAAATCATAGGGAAGTGTGTCGAGACAAATGGTGTAGACGACTGGTGCTCGCTGCTCGCTTTTGCTTTTATTGCATTAAAGGTGCCTGCAAGGCAGCTGCCTGGTAACATGACGGCCAAAATGAAAGCGAATATCGAGTCCTCCGGGTCTTATCGGCTCGATGATGAGTTTGGCAGTGCGGAGGCTAACTTCAGGTCGTCCCCGGTTCATAAAATAATAGAATCAAAAGTATTTGAGGGAGACCTGAAGGGAGCCGTCCGTCTGCTTGTGTCAGAAGACTCTTTCGCAAGGCATGGGCCTGACACGCTGGCCGCTCTCAAATCAAAACACCCATGTCCGTCACGCCCGCTTACCTTCCCGCCAGGGCCAGATTTATCGTATGCTGCGGTAACTGCTACGGTGGAGGAGGTGGCACTTGCCCTTAGCTCCTTTTACAGCGGATCTGCAGCGGGCTTGGATGGTATCCGCCCGGGCCATCTAAAGGAGCTGACTTCTGGTTCGGCGGGGGAAAACGGGCCACGTTTGTTGGAGAGCTTGACCAAGCTATCCAACTTTTTGCTCAGTGGACAACTGAATCCGGAGGTGTGTCCCTATTTATACGGAGCATCGCTGTGTGCTTTGGATAAGAAGGATGGAGGCGTGCGGCCCATCGCTGTCGGTAGTGTTTTCAGGCGATTGGCTGCCAAACTGGCCTGCCGAGCCGTAAGGGAAGGGATGGCTCAATATTTGCAGCCGCACCAGCTGGGGTTTGGCACGCGTCTCGGGTGTGAGGCAGCTATTCACGCAACTCGTACGTACGTGGGAGATCCGGCGAACTCAAACTGCGTCGTACTCAAACTCGACATCAGCAACGCGTTTAATACTTTGGAAAGAGACGTTTTGTTGAGCGAGGTCAAAGATCACATCCCGTCACTCTATCCCTTTTTACATCAAATCTATCAATCTCCTTCAAATCTTTTCTTCAATAATAACCTAATTCTTTCACAAGTGGGAGCACAGCAGGGGGATCCGCTCGGGCCGCTTGTTTTTAGTCTAGCCATTCACAAGGCTATTGTAGACCTGAGATCGTCTCTGAACATATGGTACTTGGACGACGGCACAATTGGTGGGAAACCAGAAACTGTATTTCAGGATCTAGAGGCTCTTATTCCTCGCCTCAAAGAGCTGGGCCTTGAGGTGAACCCCTCCAAATGTGAGTTTTTTCCCTGCTGTACCGAGGCTCGTACACACTTCGTGCAATTCAATTCTTTGCTACCTGGCCTCAGAGAACTATCAACTAGCAGTTTCTACCTTTTGGGGTCACCTATATTTCTTGATGCATTGCCGGAAGCTATTGTTTCCCGTAATCGACTTCTCCTAGCCGCTCAACAACGTCTCCAACATCTTTCCGCGCATGTTGCATTGGTTTTGTTGCGTATGTGTTTTGCCGTACCCAAGGTTACGTATCTGCTTCGAACCACTTTTACGTGGCTCTGTCCAGGGGAGATTTCATGTATTGACGGCACGTTGAAATCAACCGTCGAGTCGATACTGAATGTCTCCTTGAACGAGTCGCAGTGGAACCAGGCGGTTCATTCTTCACTCCGATGGTGACCGGGTGAGTATTCCGTATGTGTCTGACGCGGTTGCAGCGTGGTCGGTCCTAAATTCTGGCGCTTTGGGTCCGGCGGCATCTCATGTCCAGCGGGCTTGGGATGACGTGGGGGCTA
This sequence comes from Erannis defoliaria, assembly GCA_905404285.2. Lineage (NCBI taxonomy): Eukaryota > Metazoa > Arthropoda > Insecta > Lepidoptera > Geometridae > Erannis > Erannis defoliaria. The sequence goes on from FR990084.1 coordinate 15,786,331, forward strand.
AGCGGATGCAGGAAGAAATGTTGAGCATGGCTACCGGGGTAGATTTGGCTAGACTGCGGGCTGTGTCGCAGTCAGAATCTGGGGCATGGTTGCAGGCTCTTCCGTCGCCTCACCTGGGTACTTTACTGGACGATAACTCTCTGCGTGTGGCAATCGCTCTCCGCCTGGGCTGCAAGGTGTGTGAACCTCACAGATGCACCTGTGGTTCCATGGTGGAAGCTGATGGCCATCACGCTCTGAGTTGTCGTCGTTGCACAGGTAGGTTTTCGCGACATCATGCCCTCAACGACATAGTCCGCAGAGCTTTTGTCTCGGCAAATGTTCCTTGCATGCTGGAGCCACCGGGCCTTAGTAGGACCGATGGTAAGAGGCCGGACGGGCTGACTCTAGTGCCCTGGAAGAGCGGCAAGTGCTTGGTGTGGGACGCCACCTGCGTCAGCACTGTCGCTGCCAGCCACCTGAGTCGCTCGATCCACGCACCGGGAGCAGCTGCGGAAGATGCCGCTAAAGGAAAGCGGCAAAAATACGCGGCGATGGAACCAAATTATTTGTTTGTTCCCATCGCCGTGGAGACCATGGGCTGTTGGGGCGCCGATGCCAAAACTTTAGTCCGCGAGATAGGGCGCCGTATTAAGGAGGCGACTGGTGACTCCCGCTCCGGCTCGTTCCTGGTGCAAAGGCTGGCCATTGCGATTCAGCGCGGAAATGCTGCCAGTGTTATGGGCACCTTTGCACCGGGTACAATCAGGGGTGGGTTATTTGACTAAGTTATAATTTGTTTTATTTGTGTATAATTTGATTATGTTAATTTAATTGTTCATGGCTGTATTTATATTATGATTATATATTTCTTATAAGCAAAATAAACTATAATAATATATTATATAATATATTGATTTATTTTAAATAAATGTTTTTCTTAAAAAAAAAACTTTAAGTAGTGTATGGAGAACCCCATGGAATATGGGAGTGACTAATATTGCATTCCGAAAAAAATAAACAGTTCCTGTAGACAGACAAAACTGCGGGAAGCTACTAGTGTTTATTAAAATTAAACAAATTCATAGGAAAATGTATACAGCAGCCCCAAAAGGAAGATTTCCCAAATACGATTATAAACTGAAATTTTCATTGCATGCATAATAATATTTTCGTCGGCCCCATCACAATGGCCAATGTAAATTGGCCTTAATGCATTCAAATGTATACGGCCAGTGTGGAGATATTGAGTTTAAAATCAACAGAGGAACAACTTCTAAAGGTCTAAAACTGTACGTTGTGCGGTTGTGGTAACTTGAATGATTTGACTGATTTTCAATGTTTTCTTTTTCATCGTAGTTGTCTTTGGTTTTCCCGAATAAACAAAAAGGAATATTATAATTAATATAATAAATCAGTGAGTTATATAAGATTATAATGTGGTCGGTTCTGGCGGTTTTAGTTGACAGTTCTAAACTAACTAATGTATTGCTGTCACTTTTTTACTAGGCATGTTAGCTAAGGACAGCAATACTTTAGTTAGTTTAGAACTGTCAACTAAAACAGCCAGAATTGACCACAATATACTATACTATATGTATGTAAGTTCATCTGTTCGAAAATGCCAACAGCAAAAGCCTAACTGCATAATATTAAACTACTTAGCCGACGTACTACATAAAGGGTTCTACAAGAGGATTGTATCCAGACCGAAGAAAGCCTAGAGACAATCCAAATGCAAACCTATGGCTGAAACCTCAGAAAAGCTAAAGCCCTACTTCTTAAGTAGAGCGGCTATCAAAACAATGTTGTAAAGCAATAGTATAAAAAACCCCGTTGCAGCCCTAGTTGCTCTTACGTTAAGTCATTTATTATTGTCTATCACATTCCCATTTTACGTTGAATTCGTATTTCTGTTAATATTCTACTCAGCGATGTATAGGCCTAAGGGTTAATTAAAGGTTTCAGAACTAATTAACTAGGACTGATTTAGACTAGAAACTAAATATAAAATGTATTTAACAAGTGACAAAGGATACATTGAGCTAGTTGCGTTTTTTTTTTTAAATATTATTTATCAAATCTCGTATCTATATAAGTACGAACCATACTATTGCCACTGAAAACTAACTACTCTACCAGATTGAGACCCACCTCCTTTTAAATCGGTTAAAAATATTATTACATTTCAATTCCATAACCTTTATATAGATTGTTCCTTTGATGAATATTCTATTTAATTATTTATCTCGCTCTTAATTAACTCTCTTTCGCAACATCATTAAAATCATAATTTCGTAGAAAAACATGTGCCTAAAATAAACGAAACTCGAATGTTCTATCTTAACATCAAAAACAGTTTAATACTTGCTTAGAATTAAATTATCTCCCAGAATTAATGCTTACTCAACTTACTGAGGCGTACATTTGAGGCCGAATATAATGACACATTCAAACATCCAATCCTATTACGCGTTAGGCCGAACAAAAGTATACAAACACGTATTTGCTTTTGGGTAAGTATTGTGACAATAGCTTCAGTTGTAGGTGGGACTGTCTATCAGGTATTATTGTTTAATAATGGGACCAACAATTTAAAGTGGGTCAACGTCAATGTCGTCATCCGACCGATGACGACATTCAACAGCGCAACGGTGCGCTGTTGAATGTCGTCAAGAAATAAAATGTATAAAACACAACAATTTTCATATCTTCATCATCTTCATCTGCATCATCATCAACAACAACAACAGCCATAAGACGCCCACTGCTGGACGAAGCCCCCCCCCCTTAATAGGGTGGGGATTGGATAGGGTTTTAAAACTTATTGAAACAGTATTAGAAAAAAAGCAAATGTAAAAGTTATAAAGATTGAATAATGAGAATCATCATCATCACCCAGAAGACGTCCAATCTGGACGAAGGTTTCCCCTTTAATAGGGAGGGGCTACCATAATCCCAAGCAGTAGTGTGCAAGCATTACTGTGTTCCGGTTTGAAGGGCAATGTTACCAGAGAAATTACTGGGTATGATGAGATTTAACATCTAATATCTCAGGGTGACGAGCGCAGTGCAGTGCGGCGCAGGATTGTGTTCACTCATCAGCCAGAAGACGTCCACTGCTGGACGAAGGCCTCCCCCTTAATAGGGAGGGGTTGCCATTTTCCCCACGCTTGGCAGGCGGCTTGGGGATCGCAGAGTGTTACCACCGTTAACTAAGAGGACGCTGCTGCCCGTCCTCCGGTGGTTCTGGATGCAGTTTTAGGACATACCCAAATCGTCAAGCTTGGCAGGTGGCTTGGGGATCGCAGAATGCTCATCACCGTTAACCGAGAACTGAATAAATTGTTAAAATAGTAGGTTTAATTATGTAGGTATGTATTTAAAAAAAACTGATATCGCTAATTTTATTCTTGTCTCAGTTTCATCAAAACGTCAATGACACCGCACACAAATACTCCAGGAAACATTATAAATGCGTCCCCGAGACGGAAAGTTCACACAGCTGGCGGGTTTCCTCCTTAGAAATATGTTGAAAGTTTTTCAATATGCCGTGTATTGTGGAATTTGTCCGCAACTGTACAGTTTTTGTGAGTAAACATAGGTTGAATCTAATTTGGAAATTTAATACTGTTGATGTCGGGTGACAAGATGTGTTGAGTTCGCTACATGCTCGTATTTTATGTACAAAATGTTAAAATATATTCGTCATCAGCCCGGAGACGTCCACTGCTGAACGAAGGCCTCCCCCTTAGACCGCCACACTGTACGACAACCTGCCATATCCAAAAATGTATAGACCAGTACGATAGACCAGTTTGTAAACAATGCAAGGTTACAAATTACAATATACAATGCATGTATCATAGTATGAGATCACGATCGCGCTACGTTGCGCTACGCTGCTTTCCTAATTATACCACAGAAAAGCAAAAGCCCTACTTCTTAGGTAGAACGGCTGTCAAAACAATGTTGTAAAGCAATTGTATGGAAAACCGGTGTCGCCAGTTTCTCAACTCAATGGCAATCATTGGTCGCGCGTTTGAAGTAAAACACTAGAAATGCTATTTAACAACAGATCTAAGTTGATCTAATTACGATGCAATGTGGTTTGGTTTCCTACGCGTCTATTTAAATTGTCTTTTTGAGTATTCTTAGTTTAAAAACATATTATATTGGTGGAATTGTCATTAAGCGTATTTGCACTTAATGCCGGCTAGCGCGGCGCGTCACATTTCCGTTCGATTCACTTCTCTCTTCAGTGAATTATACCAACTTTAAATTGAAATAAGAGCAAATTAGCTAAGAGGTTACAAGGTCCAGTTGGCTGTTCAATATATCTACTGAAACGAGGCTTAATGTTTAATTGTGCTAGACTGATGAATGTTTTCAATAATGGTTAATATTTCAACGAGGGCCGAGCAAATAACCATACAATGAAACACGCGATGTTTTATTAATATAATAAACATGGTCTCAATGAATACATAATTGTTGATTGGTTCCGTAAATACGGCAATTGGTTGACGTAATGTAATATTGTATTGTTGTGGAGTGCACGTTCAAAATAATGTTTGTAATACATCTGACCAAAGAATAAAACAACCTGTCGGTTTCCTTATTTTCTGAGAGATATATTTATTATATATAGTATAGTGTATATTATGTACTTAGTTCTTATCAAGGTCAGCATTATTTGATATCTTCTAAGTCTGCGTGCTCATATTTGACCACATGGCCCAACAGCATGTTGCAGCATGTTTGCGGCATGTTGTTACTAACAGAAAACGATTCGGTCCCTCTCTGATAAGGAGGTGGTCTTTGTCCAGCAGTGGTATTCTTCTGAGTATTGTTCGACTGTCCTGTCTTTGGATGGGTGACCGTCAGTGGCATTTATTTCTGAGCGCTACTGTGGGTCGGATGACACGTTACATCGGTGGTCCCGGTTGTTTTCAACCAACTTCAAAAAAGGAGGTTCTTAATTCAACTGTATGTTTTTTTTGTATGTATGTTAGGCGATTACTCCGCCAATTATGAATATATTTTGATGATGATTTTATTGTTTGGTAGGTGATACTTCAGAGTTGGTTTCATATAAGTTTAATCGAAATTGGTCTATTAGTTTAGTTTTTTTAAACAAAAAAACTGGAATAAATCAAAATATATGGAAAATATAAAGATGTCATCCAGGTAGTCGAAATTGAAGTCGGATGTATTTATTTAAAAATCGTATTATTTTGTTCTATATTTCTGTAACAACAACCGTCAAGCTATGACAGAGGCATTCGGCAGCACATTAACTCTATTAATTAAGGCTAGCAGCTCAGCCTAAATGATAAGTTCATCAGTTCATTTGTTCTTTACCACAAAAAAAAACAAATATATAATAATTCAAACAGTAGAAAACAAGAGAAAAACTCTTTGCAAATCAAATTCAAAACATTTTAAACTCGGCAACTCGCCTCTTCAGTAGTCTGTAGGTACTGTGGGCAGCTAGTAGATTTCTCTGGCGGGCAGAATGATCGCAGTCATGTTTCTCTACCGTCATGAGTCTCGCTTGACAATTTATTAATCCTCAACACTTGCCATGTTATTTTATCATAAATCTAGCATAAAACATAACATTAATTCATTATAATTTTCAGGACAATCCCGAAAACCAGTTCAAGTCGATTCCTCTCGGGCTGTGGTGGGCGATAGTGACCATGACGACCGTGGGCTACGGGGACATGGCGCCGAAAACTTACCTCGGCATGTTCGTCGGCGCCCTCTGCGCGCTAGCTGGCGTCCTCACCATCGCGCTTCCCGTGCCTGTCATCGTGTCAAACTTCAGCATGTTCTACTCCCATACGCAGGTAAGTGAAATTTAAACAAAAATTTAGAGAGCCTTGAGTTACGCCAATCTTAAAAAATCTTAGTAAAGCATTTGAAACTCTAACGCTGTGTTGTCAACGCGGGACATGTTTTGGCGTTGTTTTTGCAATAGGGTGTGTGCTACCAGTGCTTAATATTTGTTCTATGGTTTGTTTTATTTGCAAATACAAGTAAATCTAGAATATTGTCCGTGCAAGGTGCTGTTGCAATTGCAACGGAAATGGCAATAGCAAATGAAGAAAAATGACGATTGAAATTACAGGCACGACAAATGGTTACATCCTATTTCCTATGATACAGCGTGTTCTTTTTCAGAGAGAGTATTCAGTGTTTATAGCAAAAGTCAGCACTAACACCGTTTACCATCGTTTTTAAGCATCTTGTCTATTGTAAACAACGAGTATCGTTTTAAGTTAGTATAATTTATAATTTTCGCCTATTAGGCGTGTGGCCTAATGTTTAATTTATGACAAATAACAGGCTTAGTGATGAATATAACTAAATACATTACACATACTGAAAAAAAATTGTATTGGTTGATAAATCTCTGAGATATGAGCGTTTAAAGTTTTAGGTGGGGATAGAGAGGGGATGCTCTATCCCGTTCTCGCAAATCACGTGTTAGTATAGCATTTGTATGCCGCGCCTGAGGTTTGACGTCATAGCTCAGTATAACGCGCTCTCTGTCTAGCTTGAAATTAAAATACTTAGAACTTATTTATATTTGAATTATTTTAAATTTTGTTTTCGTTGATGGACTCTATTGATGATCAGCTTGTTTATGAGGTAATAAAAAAGATGTAGTCATCATGCCTATTATATCATAAATTTCTGAGCTCATTCATAAATCTAGTATCTAAAATCTTCTTGACAGTAAACAGTTCATAATTGTAATAAAGTAGTTTTATACTGCACTATGACAAATTTAACCTATTTAAACTTTAGATGAAAGGATAAGGGTCCTCAGCTTACCTTAGTTAAAGTTAATGACCACTTTAGAAAACCTTAAAACATCTTAAGCGCCGTTAAAACTATTCAAAGAGTCATTAAATAACACTTGATAGTGTAATGCAGCTTTACGAGGTCAGTTTATAAAAGATGGTTAATAAGTTTCAATAACAACACTGTTTATTAAGTGAACTCTCCTCTGCACGTGACTTTGGTAGTATCGTAATAAGTTACGGCGTATTTAATAAACAAAGAATAATACGAATCCTGATTATGGGTTACAATACAATATATCACCAGTGCCATAAATAGCGTTTTATGCGACCGGTGCGAGTTTCTATAATAGGGTAGATGACTGATGTCTATATCGTTGAAACCAATAGCTTTGATGAAGAATTTAAGTAAATATAGAATGCTTATTGAAAAAATAATTTTAATCGGTTAATCATGTTCTGATATGAGCGTTTAAAGTTTTTGTTAGAGACAACTCTGTCCCTTTCCCACAAAACAAAAAATTACGTCACGCCTTACTTGTCAGAATATAATTTATATGGCGCCCAAGACCGGCGCCCAGTGCCTGGACAAGTGGACACCGCTGGCACCGCCTTATTTACGGAACTGTATATTCAACTGTAACTGTACATCCATAATTTAAACGTACACTTAGGTATGCTAGCTATGCTTAGCTATTTTCACCGCCATCGTGCAGGTCCGGTACGGATTAGCGAATTTCCATACACCGTTGAATTTGTTTCTCCTGTCTCATGCAGGATTTCTAAATTTTAAAGTCACGCGGTTGCATGCTCTCGTGCCTGTACCTTCTAGCATATTATTTATTATGCCATTGGAGAATTGGAGGTGGCAAGCCAATGCGTACCATTATGCCCAAGTTATATGATCAGTGACCCTTCGTATGTGTTGTGAGTTTGTTTTAGTGTACGTCAGAAATGACATTTATAAGTTTGAAAGTTTACTTGTCTTAAAAGTGTGTTAGGCGTATTTACCTCGCCCCCTCCGAAAGTGGCAGAAAATAGTGTAGGCAGATTATTGGTATATATAATATATTTATAATTAACAATCTTGGGGTGAAAGACATTAAATTCAAAAATCTAAAAACAAAAAAAACCTGCAGTTTCCATCTAATCCATTCCATATCTTTTTTTTTAATTTCCATTATATAAAAGTATGAGCACATTGATGAGTACCTGGCGCCGCGCGTGCTGTGACTTTTCAAGTGCACGACGCGGGCACGCTTCTTGAAACCGCGCAAGTTTTAATGCACACATCGGATGTCACACAAACTTGTGGTTCTCTGCATGCATCATAAACCGATGAAAATAACGGAATTGTAATTAAAGAGATCGAGTTAATGTTCATAAAGAATTTTTTCAAGAAGGTTTTAAATGACGTTGGTAAGGACTTAAACTTACTTGGAATTTATGGACTACAAAAAAAGTGTTCAACGTAAAACAAATTAATCTTATGCTAGGGCTTCACCTGCTTGTAATGCCATTATTTAGCGCGGTATTTTATACAGTACGCAGATATGGCCGGGTATTAGCACGCTAATGGGCTAGTGGCATTATTAACGTCGTTAGACGTTAGCCGATATTCAAAGTCAAATGATAGTGTGGCCGCCCATGTAGCGCATTCTATAATGCATCACATTATGCACGTTAATTATTTCGATAACTAGACGTAAAGCGTCACGCAGGTGAAGCCCTAGCATTAGATGATATGTTAACATATTAAATCAAAATAAATTCCCACAATTCTAACTAACCCAAATAACTACTAAATTAACGGGAAAGGGCTTAATTACGCCAGATTAATTTGCACCAAATCCGACCCAAGTAGTTCCCCAAACTAGCAAAAATCCTTTCAAATGAGCCTCGAACAAAAAGCAGGTAAATAGCACCTACGGAATAAGTCTAACCACAACAAATTTTGAACTTTACTCCCAAACAACAAGGATCAAGTTGCACATACAATGGCATGTAAATCTATTAAGTTTGTCTTAGCGGCATTGGATTTCCGACTTAACTTGTTTGTTGCAGGGTTGTTTATTGAGTGTAGAGTGTTGTCCTCATCGGGTAAACTTACCTCATGGGATGTAGCTCCGTGGCTGATCCAATTTATGTCATTAGGCTCCGCATGTTCGTGACGTCACGATTAATTCGATCGGGTAAAAACGCCCCGGGATGGATGGGAATAATGTGATTATTGACCCGACGGGTAATGCGTCCGATGAGTAAATGGGAAAAATTCAGCGAAGAAATTCGTCATATTTTTGTTTATTTTTACACGACACGGTTCATGCGTATTTAAGTGATGTTATTTTTTTTTCTAAATGCCTTCGTATGTATTGGGTTTCATTAAAATCCTTATAACATCCCAAGTGACACTAACTATAATAGTTACTGTAATAGTTATTTTTTAATTATGGTTTGGCGATTTTTCGGTTTATTAAATGACGACTCTTGATAGTTTCGATGTGTATGTATGTCTTGGATACTATGTTATCTAAATTTCAATACACATAATAGTTATATTCAAAATTATACCCGTTATCTAAATAAGTGATAATACGCTTTAAAAAAAAACAACCGACTTCAACTTCGAATACCTGGATAACATCATATTTTCCAGTAATTTTGATTATAAACCAAACTACTGAACCGATTTCGGTAAAATGTATATGAGACTACCTCTAAAGTATTGAATGAATGAATGAATGAATGAATGATTTATTTGTCTGTGAAAACTAGGTAATATACAGATCCATTATAATTAAATACATTTAGTTCGCTAGCTTCTACCCTGCAGGGGTTTACAGACTTATTGATCTAATACTAATACTTAACTATCTAATAGAAAGAGGATACAATAAAAAAATATATATATAAGAAGTCATGGTCATAAAGAATCGGATAGAAGGCATTCGAATGTCATTTTTTTTAAAAAAAAAATTTTTATTTTTGTTTTCTACCAAAAAGAAAATTATAATCAAAATCAGTTCATAATTGGCGGAGTAATTGCGTAACACACATAAAAAAATTACATACAGACGAATTGAGACCTCCTTTTTTAAAGTCGATTGAAAATTGAAACATTTGGAGAATATAAAGGCTTAGGACATTTCCTATGTGTTGGTGGCCCAGTGGTACAATTCCCATACTTCCTTGTCTATGAACTAGGCCAAAATGTCACATCCCTTTAGGGGCAACAATGCTTACACATGGACATAAAAAACTTTAGTAACGAGCAAACCTAGAAACTTACAAGCTTTACTTCTATCCTCTTTAAAATATAAGCCGCATGTCTTGCGAACAGCCGAGTGCCCAGCGTTTTTCTGCAGTTACAGCGGTGGACATTCTAAAGTCCGTAGGAGACTTCGCGCGATACTGACAAAAACTACCTTTCCTGATGAATAAAGTCTTGAAGAGTCATTTCTTCTCACTTAGGATGAACGCTACTTTGATTTCGTTTTGTGTTAATTTATCTTTTTGGTTTTTCCTTTAAAAAGAATCCACCGAGCTTCGATGCATATCCGGCATAGAGAGCGCAACGTGGAACGAAGCAAGCGCTTAGAGTGGATGAAAATGTGACGTTTTAGCATTGACGTCAGATTGATTATGCAAAAACATTGTTGCGACGATGTTTACTCTGCCGTGAAAATGTGAACGGAAGTCCGGGAGAGTTGAATACTTTTTCAATCTATCACTAGCTGTGCCCCGAGGTTTTACCCGCGAAGTACACTGTGATGAACAATGGCGATGACTATGGCGACAAACTTTGACATAATGTTCAGCTATCTTAATTCCAAATTGCATCAAGATCGGCTATAATAGACAGACGGAGAAATAAAAGTTCCTCCAACTGAATATTACTTAGACGCATATAAGTCTATTAAACGTAGATACTTTGTGCGTCATCTATTATACAAAACACATGTCTAATATAAACGTAATATCTTTACATTTTCCATCATGATCATCATAGATATAGACATTATTTTATTTGTGGAAAAAAACATTTTTGCTCAGCTCGGAGACGTCCACTGCTGAACAAAGGCCTCCCCTTTAGACCGCCACACTGTACCCAACATGCCATTTGTATCCACCGGTTACAAATGGCAAAAATGGCTAAAGTGGCTACTGTAGCCTCGCTACGCGGAGCGAAAGAAACCACTTTCAAAGAGCCTTTCTTTAGAAAGCACGTTAAATCTTATACACACCACGGGAGCAAGTAAAGAAGCCTCAGACCTCATGTACATTGTCTCCCAAGGCGAAGCCGAGGGTGATAAACATGAGATCTGAGGCTTCTTTACTTTTGCTCTCTAGGTGAGTAATCCACTACTTGACAGGGATGACTTAAGGGGATGAACCTTTGTATGGCAATTTATTTGTTTTTGAAGTTACAATGATGAAAATTGGTAGGTATTAGAATATTTCGGAAACCTTAAAAAAAATTGCCTATAAAAAATAAAATAAAACGGGGAGAAAAAAAATACAGTGGTATGGAAGATATATGGAAACGGCGCGAGTGTCTTCTGTACGCGGACGGAGTCGCAGGGCGACCTCTTGGTCGAATATAATAAGATACATCACTTAGTATTAAAAACAAATAACCAATTTTAAATTTAATTATGAGATAAATCCCACTGTAAATTGAACAGAATTGCGCAAAAGCCTAGACTTATTTTTACGCTAACGATGATAAATATGACGTCGGGGCTCCATTATGGTACTTACCTACCTATAAAAATCTTCGGCTCAGAAATAACCAACCCACGACATAGTGAAATGTGAGCAGTAGGATATCTGCTGATATAAATTATTCAAGGTATGAAATAGACCATGATAAAAAATGCTATAGCAAGTCCTGCTTTTGTACATTTATGTATTTATGTGTGCAATAAAATATAATACAAATAATATGAAATCAAAAATAGATAAAGCAGTGATTCTGCTCCTAATGTTGCTATGGCTTTTATCGGACTCCTAAATTACAAGTTTGGTGCTCAAAGTCAACATGCTCCACTAATGGGCTGTTCTGTATAGGTAAATGTGATTTTGCTGTCCTATGTACTGCTATGCAAACTTACACCATGCTATAAATTGTAAAGAAAACCTCGCTGTGAATTTCTCATCAAACTAACGCCACCAATTGAAAGCATTCGTAATTTTCTATGAAAATGATCGTTTCTAATTGCAGTGAAAACCTCCGCAATTTTGTAAATAAAAATAAATTCATGCTATCAATTGCAAGGGAATCTTTTTCTACGTCACGAATTGCTACCTACGCTATCACACGTAAGCATACAATACAATGGTTGTTTTTTTTATTGTTTTTTTTTCGTGTTGACGCCCACACACTGTATGGGTACGCCATTGTCGGTATTTTACCGACATTTCAAAGAATAAAACCTAATAATAGTTTGAGAAGCAAAGTAAGTTAGTAAGCGGATCATTGTTAGTTCAGCTGCAAGACTGGTCTCCGATATCGACGATATCGTCGCTATTGCAACCTAACTGTGGATCTAATTAACACAGGACCCAGATAAATGGCATATCAATATACCCAGCAGCAAGATATTGAACTCTGTTGTTGATGATATTATTATGATGATGATTCACTGTCTGATGGCCCAGCCTCACTTTTATTTTCACCCCATATCGTGTCAGTTTTAATTGTCAAGTTGAAATTTATGAACCTTTCTCACTGGTAAACATTGTACTGTGGCGCTGTCGGCCGGCCGCCGACCGAGAACTAATGAACCGGCAGCCTCGCTGGACCGCGACCCGCTCTACCAAAATTAAATATCTCGCGTGTGTTGCCGGACTGAGAAGAGAAAGGATTTTGTACAAAAAGACTGTAGCCAACACTTACAAAAATTGTATCTCATTTCCAACATCAGCTAGGAGATGTCCACTGCTGGACGAACCCACCCACCACTTAATTGGAGCCTGCCATAAACCCCGCGCTTGGCAGGCGTAGGTACCTCATTTACTTTGTTAACATTCTATGCTTGCCATTTTGGACCTATGTTAAACTAAGGAGAGTTGACGTTTCCGCGTTGTTTGTATGCCTGCACCTAGGCGTTGCTGACTCGTCAATCCTGTGCGGACTTGAAACGTCGCGAAAATTAATGCAGTTACAAGGAGCTAGTAGGAATAGGTGCACGTCCAATATCTGATGGTGCGATGACGTAAAATATTGTGTTTGTTCGTTCACTCTCCGACATCATGTGATCGTAATGTGATGTGATCACATGAGCCTATACATACTTGTGCTTAGCGCAGCTAGTCGATTCTTGAGCTGATGTTATACCGGTTTGCCTCCGTTACTCTAATTGAAATCAATACAATTGGAGAGCTAGATGAAACATCATACCTAATAAGTATGCATTGGTTGAATACTTTCAGTCGTTTAGAAAACGTACAGATTTACTTATAGTAAGTTGTTTTTCCATTATAACCACGTTAAACTTATAAAACAGCCCTCTATATGCTATGCGCCTGTGGTAAAGTAGTTCACAAACGCATGAACTGTTTTTTTTAAAGTTGATTTAATCGAGAGTGTTGTACTCAAGAGTGTGTGTGGAGTGTTGTGTTGTTGTGTTGTCGGACCTGGGTATGTCCTAAAACTGCAAACAGACCCACCGGAGGACGAGCAGCATAGCGTCCTCTTAGTTAACGGTGGTGAGAATTCTGCGAGCCCCAAGCCGCCAAGCGTGGGGATTATAGCAACTCCTCCGTATGTTCACGTTTTTACATTTTATAAAACGTTATAATAAAATAATATCAAACTCTTAATTAATGTCAGCTGTGCTCGCTGTGCTAGTCAACCGTCTCTCCCAGCCGTATCTAAATTGTTGTAATCGTCCGCTGACAGGCTATAGTATAATTTGTCTTATTAATTACGTTATAGTCTAGTGAATTTAAAATTTTATTTGAAAACTTTGTTTAAATTTACGGGTGTATAGGTAGTATTAAAATCGATGATTATTACAATATAATACTATATGTGTACTATATATAGCTCTAATGCACATATAGATTATAGACAACATTCAAAAAACGAATGTAGGACGGCATAAGGTGCCTTATTGTCTAACCATGCCACAAATAAATGATTGTATAATGTATATTGTCTATTGACAAAAAAATCATCGAAGCGACCTACGACGGGGTCTATCCCATTAGTCCCATCGCGCTGTCCCGTGATGGGACAACTGCCACTATTTTGACCCAGTGGTCAAAAAGTTGTATTTCGGACTCACTATTTCCATCAAATGGGAACTACTCTATTCTATTCTACTCTATATTCTATTCTACTCTACTATTCTATTCTATATGTCCAGCAGTGGACAATGAAGGGCTGATGATGATTATGATGATGATTCCCATCAAATATCCAAAAAAATGAATTACTAATGTCTTCCAATACTATAAGATTAGTCGTCCTCCTTTGCTCAGATTAAGTGTTTTGTAGTGATAGTAGTACCTATATCTTACAGAACTCGTGTAACAGTTTTGATCTATTACTTTTTAGTAATTTTTACAACACTTTCTATTTATTGCTCCATCTTAAATGAAATTACTGCGCTCCGCGGTTTTACCTGCGATTGTTGGGATAAAAATTGTATGATAAAAATTTCAAGGTGTAAGCTACCTCTATACCAAATTTCATCCAAATCCGTTAAGCCATTTCAGTGTGAAGGAGAAACAAAAATACAAACACACCTTTCCCATACATACACCGAAAATCTTTCGCTTTTATAAAAGTTTAGTAGGATGATTCTGTTGATTAAAATCGGTTTTACTACGGGCACACTGAAACGTTTTTATTAAATTACACCTGTATTGAACCGCCCAGTTTGACCCTCTCACAAACCGACTTCCGCATTCACGTCACCTGACATCCGCACTCAACACTTCACAATAGGTCTCCCTTTAAAGGGCCAATTCACAAAGGAATGAAATTCTCGGATACGTAGAACTAGCGGAAACTTTCCGTGTCAAAAGTTCAGCTTCTGAGAAAATGCAACGTGCATTTTTTTTATATATTCATATTCATTTATTCATAAAGTGTGATTTACATGTCAAATTAAAGTATGCACATTATATAAAATAATTATGTTATGTGCGTATTACGTCCAGTAGGAGGCTGATTATGCTATATTCTGTATGCTATGCTAATAATGTCATAGTCAAATACATAATAAATTAATTAATATTAAAAATTATCATATTAAATACAACTATCAAAAATAATGTCAATGTACAATAATTGTACGAATACATTCCCTTTTACAGTCCAGCAATTCCTTAAAACTATAGAACGCGTGGTCATAATAATATCATGGACAATAATATCATGGTCATGGTAATACTCGTATCCACCATTCTAATTATTTGGTAAAAATTCACGACATGTCTGTGAGAATAATAATGTTTTCAGATAATTCAACGTTATTTTTACCGAGGCCAGAATAAATAATGTTTTTGAAGGGCTTAAAATTTAGCAACAAAATGCATAAAAATACATGAAATCTCTGGTTTAAGGAAAAAACTTGACAGGAAAGAAATAGAGCGTCTACCAATATGTTGTCAATTCAATTCTCTTAATTTATTATTTTTGAAACGCACATTAGTTGCACTCTAAGAAGGTGGTACTTTGGGAACAACTCTTTTATCAACCTTATCGGACATTTTATTCTCACTAATCAAATTTTGTCAGTGACATAAACTGCGCATTTCCTGCACACTGACTGACCGCAGCCTAACCCGTCTGAGAAACGAGAGTGATAGAGACAGAATGTATTTTTCATTCTTTTATTCTCGTGTAACCACCGTGAATTTATACGTCTTTCAATAGCGTAAAACAAAAGGCCGGAAACTTCCGAATCCGACCCGGAAAGTTTCCAACAGTTGTGAATAGGCCTAATTTACTCACAAATCTGTGATAAATCAAGTCCGACAAATGCCTTTGAGAGTCCGCGGGACACGGAAACTAAATAATACTAATGTCAGAGTAGTGCTGCCTTGTGATATATCACCTCGGCCAGCAGGGGGAAATAGAGAGGCAGTGGAATAAAAAAATGGAAAAAATGCCTTTTCTATACCTTTACCGTGATTTATAGACTTTTTATTGCGTAGAACTAGCTTTCTGTTTTGCGTTATTATAAGTTTTTATTTATTAGACTTCGGTTAGTATAATGGTTTTTATGAAAAACGTAGTAGAGCTAGGCACAGACTTGTATTGAAGGGCCCTTTTATAAAACTTGACCGAGAGAAGCGAGTCTCAGAGTCCTCAACAGCGGAGCTTGTTATTGTGTATGTTTATTCGTATAGTCGAACAAAGATACCTAGATGCTCAGTAGGTAGCATGATTGCGTTCAGAGCTGTAGGGCGTAGGTTCGATCCCCACTCAGGGCAAACATTTATGTGACGAACATAGATGTTTGTTCTGTGTTTGGGTGAAGTATGTATTATACAAATACAAATAGTTTATTGATAACACCAAAGTTACACGTCAAATTTCATTAAGTATGTCACAATAAAATGAAATAATAATTATAAAAAATATGTTAATAATCTCTTATTTTAAAATAAGCTTCAATGTCATAAAACAAATTCTCTTGCCACCACGCTGTTGAGCTTGGTTTTGAAGCACCCGGTGGAAGAAGCATCCCGAATGGAAGCTGGTATACAGTTGTAGATCGCGGGCCCCAAAATATACACTGACCTCTCCGACTTGACGAGACGGTGCGTCGGGGTTATCAGTTGGTCTTTCTTTTTATTGCTTCGTAAAGCTAACGTCTGTGAACGGCCCTACGTTGGAACGTTTCTAGATATAAGTATGCATTTACATAAAATAGTATAATAATTATTCTTTGAGCTATCTAGTTTCCATATTACAAGCTTTGCTTAGTTTGGGGCTAGATGGCGCTGTGTGAAAAATGCCAACGATATTATATTATTATAATATACAAAATTAAACATAACTATGTTGTTGACTTGACCACCCCTTAACAATTCTATAAAATAATATAGAAAAATAAATCTATAAGAATCTTGTTCGTCTGTGTTGTACGCCAAAATTCTATTTATACGAACTTCTGTAGGCAAAAAGTTCGTATTAATAGAATTTTGGGGAGCTAATGAAAATTGAACATGGTTGGATAAGTTCCTAATTCGTAGACTTCGACAGCTAAATAGATTCCGAAATTAGGTTGTTCACTTAAAGCTGGGATTGCTTATGTATTTATTATGATTATGTTGTGAAACAAGCTTCCAATATTTCTATTTATTTTTCGGTTGTCAGTCAGTGCATTAGCACGTTTCGTTTTTTCTGATAGACCTTCTAGAACATACGGGATTCGTTCTGTTTTCTGATGCGGAGCGAAAAAACATGCAAAAGAAAAACACAACTACAGGCCCCGTCATAAAATAATCAGAACAAATAGAGTACACTTCATCAAATCCATGACATTTTCTCACGAAGTCTCACAAATATTTGATCAAAGGTATTTACGTCCCTGGAGACGGAAGGGCCAGTTTTCGCCCACACTTACTTATTCATACTTTGATGGAATTAGATTTTACTCGTGTCAACCCTCACAATTTACGATAGGTTGTGAAGCTGTATAGTATACCGACCCACTCGGGCGGGAGAGACGCCTGACCAGTCGCCTTACAATCTACTTAAGTCCAGAATATTCCACGTTTCACGCACATTCTTCGATCATTAGCCTAAGCTGTATCAGGTAGGTTTGTACTCGTATAGTACAAAAATATGGCGGTTACGCAGATTCGTGCGTGTCAAGCTGAAGTTTTTTGAAGTTTTTCTCAGATTACTCGAAAAGTATCGATATTAATAACTTTTCAACAATAAAATGTTCTTCAATATACTATTATCTTCAAACACATTTTTTTTTTATATGACTATGTGCTATACTTAGGACATATAACTAAAAAAAATTTAAAAATAGACTCAGTTTCGGTATTTTTTCTATCGATAAAAGTATAATTAATCGTGTTTTCAATCGTAAAAGTTACTAAAACGGATGTTGGACTGTAACATATATATTTTGGCTTTAAATATAGTATTTTAACTAAATAACATTGATTTTGCGAATGGCAACTTTGGAATATAGAGCCCTTAAATATACAATACCGCAGTTGTGGCCGTGGCAGTTTAATCGGGAGACAGCTCGACTTGAAATCGTAAGGCCGTAGGTTCGTACGTAGGCCCATAATAATGAGCTCTTCACATGTTATGTACAGAATTTCGTACCACTGGCTTTTCGAAAGGAAATCTGCGTGCGTCCAGAAGAAAAATTCAATGGCGTGTGTGAATACGCCAACCCTCATCTAGGCCAGCGCAGTGGATATGTCCCAATCGACTTTCAAGCGAAGGCGTAGCAGAGGTTTATTAAAAAGGCTAACTATGCTATACCTACAATACCGCTACAGTTGAATAGAGAGAGCATAACTATTTTGTTCTCCTTGTAAGGATTTTGGGTAGTTTAGCAAAACAAAGTAGAAATTAATAGGGGCGACACTATTGCGAATAATTATGAATACTTGTAACCCTCTTGTATGCCTCTGATGTCTGACTTGATTACCCACAGTCGTCTCGAGAGAAACATTAAGTGTTCGTTTCAAGACTCTCTGGTCTATCTATACCTACACAATACAATACAATACAATATAACTTTATTGCACACCAGAAATATAGAACAACTTACAAATAATCAGGGTAGGTACATTATTTGGCAGTACAAGGGGCGGCCTTATCACCTTAAGCGATTTCTTCCAGGCAACCTTTGATGGACTGGACTAAAGGAGGCAAATGCAATTTGGTCGGTGGTGTACATAATATATAATAAATTAATATTGCAGATATAAAAGTTAAAATACTTACAATAAAATAGTTATACCTACATAAATAATACTTACTATACATAACATATATACATGTATAAATTCAAACGTACCAATTAATTTATGGAAAGATAGTGTTTAGTGTCTATAGGATGTTGAAATGGAACCTTTAGGTAAGACTTTGACGACTGTCGAGCTTTGATTTCGCTCCAATCTTGATAATATCATAAAGCGCTATAAATTCATTTTCACTGTGCGATCTACTATACAGGAAAATACACTGCCGGAGAGAAACGTGCAAACTTGCAGTTTTAAAATCGAGAATGAAATGCATTCCTTTACGCAAGCGTGCTCCATCGTATACGGTCAAAATCAAGCGTTATAGCAGTCAAACAAGCCAAGTATTTTTTTAAATGAATTAAAAAAAACTAGTTGGTGCTTTTTTCCAAACTGTTTGGAGCAATGGCTCAAGAATATAACTCTTTTGAAAGTATAATTTGTATGTAGGCGGAAACATCTATTTGTTTTGTCTGTATGTTTAACTTTCATTGGTAAGTTCTTTAAACAAGCACATTTCTGAGAAAACTTAATTTACTTTTACCGCTTTCATGAGCGTGTTTATTTTTCCTGTGTCTTATTCCAAAGCGAAACGGCAAACTTTTTCACATATCCTGTTGTACAGCGTTGGAAAGTCGTTCTAACGAGGGACATTTACGTAGCTAACTTGAAACTGCATTAAAAGACGTAGCCACTCTTTTTACAATAAATTAGGTAGTTAACCTACGAGCTGGTTACGTTTAATGCTAGGGCTTCACCTGCGAATAATGCTATTATTTAGCGCGGTATTTGATACAGTACGCAGATTTGGCCATATGTCAGTGCGCTAATATACTAGCATGATGCTGAGTTGCGGCCGGTTTGTAGCAAAAGATAAAGCATTTCATTTACTTATTTTTTACTTAACTGTGTTCAATGTACTTGTTATTTTGTTTATATTTTTACAATAAAACGATTGTCTATTGTCTATTTCTATTGTTAACGTCGTTAGACGTTAGACAATAGTCGAAGTCAAATGGTAGTGTGGCCACCCTGCTTAATGCTTAATGCATCATTTATTGCACGATAATTATCCCGATAATTGGACGTAAAGCATGCAGGTGAAGACTCAGCATTATAATCAAATATTTAAGCTGCTCAAAGGCATCCCATACATCATCAGCCAGAAGACGTCCACTACTGGACGTCTATATCTATGTACGTAGGACTTTCTTTATAAAGTGAGAATGAGGTAGAAACTCTTTGGAACAGAAAAAAAAAAATCTGGCTGGTAAAGCTAGAATATTGATAAGATAAAAAAAGGAAATAATTTAAATATCTTTAGTTTAAAAAAAAATTAAGTCTTTTGTTTACAGTCTGTCGTAGCGTGTTGTCGAAAATGGAAAAAAATATATTGCGTGCGGTTATTAAGTTTCTGTACATGAAAAATTTCTGAAAAACTACGGAACGAACTAATCAAGACTTGCAGGCATTGCTTGCAGGATACATCAACATCACATCAACAGCCGGACGACGTCCACTGCTGGACGAAGGCCTCTCCCTTAAAGGGAGGTGTTGCCATAATCCCCACGCTTGGCAGGCGGCTTGGGGATCGCAGAATGCTCACCACCGTTAACTAAGAGGACGCAGGCTTGCAGGATACTTTAGGAGCAAATGCATCACCTTATTCTACAGTTGCTCGTTGGTGAGACGAATTTAAACGAGGAAGAACATCTTTCTTTCTTTCTTTATACATTCTCTCATATATAAATAGATGTATTGACTTTCAGAACCTCAAAAACAGAAAACGTCCATATGGAGTCTTTACCAGTCAGTTCCCTTTAAAGAGAGGCATTGAAGCTAGATAGTGATTTCGTAAACAAGCACAGGATGCTATAAAGCTTTTTAACACAATTGAACTTTAAAGCCTTCACAATAAAGCTCACATGCATATAACGATAGTAGAATTCAAACTCAGTTAACACAAAGTAATTTACACTTTGAGACGGTTACAGTAAAGTTCACGTTACCGTGTACATAGAGCTTAAACGAAAATAGCACAGCATGAAGCCTGGTTGCATGTTTCTGTCTACGGCGTAGCAATAACTCAGTGTTACGTAGCGAAAGCGTTACGAGCTACGAGGGCGGCGTAGCACCTTTACGGTTCTTTTGTTATGATTTGCCGGGCTGTTAGTTGGATGTGTTTGTAGAGTTTTCAAAGGATTACTTTGTTGTTTAAATGACGGAAGCAGTGAAACTTATCAATGTAAACAACTATCTTCTTTTTTTTAATACAAATAAGTGACGAGACGAGCAAGGCGTTTGCCTGGTGGTAAACGTCACGCCTGCCACTAACAGTAGCAGTGCTAGAATTGTGAACTTGCGAACACAATCCTGCGCCGCACTGCTCTGCGCTCGTCACCCTGAGATATTAGATGTTAAATCTCTTCATACCCAGTAATTTATCTGGTAACATTATCCTTTAAGTCGGAACACAGTAATGCTTGCACATTACTGCTTAGCGATTTGAATAACTGGCAAAGGAGTGGTACTTCCCCAGGCGGACTCTGCAGTAGAGTCCTACCACTACAGAACTACTACAGAACTATCTGCGACTGCGACAGCCTTATAGCTCAGTTGGTAGCATGTCTGCCTTCAGAGCTGTAGGGCGTGGGTTCGATCCCCACCCAGGACATAAAATTATGTGGCGTACATCGATGTTTGTTCTGTGTCTGGGTGTAGTATGTATTATAAGTATGTATTTACGAAAAAATATGTATATAAGTATTCTATCAGCTATCTGGTTTCCATAATACAAGCTTTGCTTAGTATGGGGCTAGATAGCGCTGTGTGTAATAAATGTTCCCCCCAATATTTATCTAACCTACAAATATACCGTCCGTCAACAGCTGCATAGATTCTTAAAACAAGGCACAGTACCCAGTATTTTTTCTTGGACTAAATTAACGACAAGCAACAGCAGACAGATATAAGCAACGATTAACAAGAAAACTTAATTTTGCCCTGTCCGGACCGCTAATAGCGCCATCTGCGAAAAATGTTGTCTGTGTTGAAATGAGGTTACTCATTGATTTATATTTATATAAAGACTAGTTGCGCCCCACGGTTTCACCCGCGATGCCTGGATTAAAAAGGAGCCTGTGTTATTCCAAGGTGTAAACTACGTTATAGCTCAGTTGGTAGCATGTAGGCCTTCAGAGCTGTAGGGCGTGGGTTCGATCCCCACCTAGGACAAAAATGTATAGAACAGATGTTTGTTCTGTGTCTGTGTGTAGTATGTATCATAAGTACGTATTTCCAAAAAAAATATGTAAATAAGTATTCTATCAGCTATCTGGTTCCAATACTCCTTTATGTAAAAAACTCCTTAAGTTAATGTTAATTAGCTAATCCTTTATGTTAAAAACTCTTTAAGGAAAAAACTCCTTTATGTTTTTAAAGCTCAAACAGGAAGAAAAATTATGACCTCCGGCAGGACTCGAACCTGCATACGAGCAGTCAGTGGGTTTCCGTCCCAACTGCTTTGCCAATTAAGCTACAGACCCTTAGACCCCCCCTTTGCTTAGTTTGGGGCTAAATGGCGCTGTGTGAAAAATGTCCACCGATATTTATATTTTTATACTACCTTTACACTGAATTTCACCCGTATCAGTTCAGCGTGCAGGAATAAAAAACACGCACACACACACACACACACAACCACATTCCGGCAAATTATCGCATTCACATAATATTAGTTTGAAAGATAGTTCAAGTCAATGTTAAATGATAGCAATGGAAACCTTTTCCGAATATCGTTTATCTAATTGTATACATCACTTATTAGGAAAGTGCTGTATGCTTTACTTACGCTTATAATGGAATGGTTTTGTCTGACCCGGTTGTCTGCTTCACTCCAAGTTAATAAGTTGCAGTTAGAATTTATTTATTTTGGTCTGCCCTACATTTCTTATTTTAACTGCTTGTCTATTGATCTTTTATTAGATACATTTTGCGAGATAAATAAAATTAACAAAGATGCTAGTGGTTGGAGTGAAATCCGAGGCTCGAGTTGAGAGGCGTACCTTGGAAGAGGCTTATGTCCAGAAGTGGACTACGATTAGGGTTGCCACCCGTACTTTATAATAAAGTATTGTACTCTATTTTGGCCAAACGTACTTTATACTGTATGAGGGCCGTAAAGTACGTGAAAATACTTTATTTATTATTATTATTTTTACCTTTGAAGATTTTTTTAAATGGAGTTCTATTTTTTACGAGTAACGGAACGGACCGGACTGCTTTTTAGATTTAGGGATTGATTGTAAAGATGCCGTTAATATATTTAAGAGTAACAAATATTTGTTGGATGTTGCTAGAAACAACAAAAAATATGTATGGAAGAGAAATAATCCGGTAATAAATAGTACTTTATTTTCAAATGTTACACTTTTTTTTAGGCTAGAAAATTAAACATACTCTATTCGCTTAAAAAAAAGGTGGCAACCCTAACTATGATTGGCTGATGATGATGGTAATGATGAATCTGAATCTGCATTTTCTTTCTATCAGAAAGAGAAAAACAATCTATAACCGTTTTCTAAAGTTCTATTATTATTAACGGGATATTTACCGTGATTATGTTGTGAAATGAGCTCCCGATATTTCGGCGCAGTTGCATGCTTTAGTAAACAACCGTGATAGTTTAAAACAGTGTTTTATAACAGTTTTGCGCGAGAGTGAATGTAATAAATTAAATATGCAATACTTATTCAATTTTTATGGTACCCGCAGTAATAATTCGACCTAAAAAACTGAATTTACGATTATGATTTATAAACAATAAATGATTATGATTATGATTATGAATTTCTACATTTATCAGAAAGTTTATCAGAGTGTTTTAGCTCGTTTGAAAATAATCGTCGAGCCGAAAATATAAAAAAAATACTGTATATTTTTTTAATACAGCTCTAATATATAGTCATCGTTGTGAGGTGCATTACGAAAAAGAAAAAAAATGTGACTAGATTTTTTATTTATCAAGGTTCGTTCTAAAATAGCAGAAACAAATATTAAAAGCTTAAAAAATCTCACAAAAATCTTTCTTAATAAGCAGAAAACCTTTTTATAAGCTGAAATGAGAAAATACAGCGCTTGTTCATCATAATAATTGTAGAATTATGCGGAAAACGACATAAATCAGCAATTATCTAAATTAACAGGAGAGTTCCTCTCGGAAAAAGGTAATTAAAGAAAAAAATACTGATAAATCAAGGTCAGCCATTTAGCTTTCGCAACGAGGTACCAAATAAATATAAAGTTAATATCGGTGGACATTTTTCACACAGCGCCATCTAGCACCAAACTAAGCAAAGCTTGTAATATGGAAACTAGATAGCTGATAGACATTTATAAAGCCATTTTTATGACGATATCTATGTCTGTATGCTAGTGGCAGGCCTCTATTGCAGTCCGCCAGGGAAAGTACCTCACCTTTGCCAGTTATTCAACCGCCAAGCATAGTGTGCGAGCATTACTGTGTTCCGGTTCGAAGGGCAATGTTACCAGAGAAATTACTGGGTAGATTTAACATCTAATATCTCAGGGTAACGAGTGCAGTGCGGTGCGGCGCAGGATTGTGTTCGCAAGTTTACAATTCTGACACTGCTACTGTTATTGGCAGGCGTGACGCTTACCACCAGGCGAACGTCTAGCTAGTCTCGTCACTTGATAGTTTTTTGTAAAAAATAAAAACATTTATCATCTTTATCTATCACAGTTTACTACATAGGCCCCACTGACCCCGACCTTGGGCTTTCCGCTTTCAACCACTGCCAGCTGTCGTACGTATATCGTCACTCCATTGAGTCTCAGGCCGGCCTATCCTACTTTCTACTAATAATATTAATGCGAAAAATTTGTCGGTATGTGTGTTTGCGTGAGTGTATGTTTGTTACTCCTTTAGGCTGAAACGGCTGAACGGATTTTATAGAGCTGGTGATGCATTATGATGGCTTTAATTTGTCATTATTTTTGTAAGTACGATGGACACTTTTAATTTTTACTGTATGACTATTGAGCTAATATCTAAAGATACACAATCTCTAAGTCAAAACAGTCAAAAACGTCCGAGTGCCGTTGTACATTACGTGCATTATATAGTTCACAATTGTTCCAATTTAGACGTTATATCGCTTGTATAGTTGTCAATATATGCTTGAGCGCTTGTGTCTTATCGTAGTTAAAGTCGTTCAAAAAGTCGCCGAGTTTTGGCGCGAACATTTTTTTTGTACGTTTGTGACTCTATAGATATTAGCTCAATGTGTATGACAATATATTTTGCTTAGAGACTAATAATGGCGCCTCTTAATAATGTAGTATTCGATTATAATCTTAGTTTCTCGCTAAATAACTACAGCGTTATTTATTAATAATACGTATTGTATTAATATTCTGTTACGTATAGAATAACGTAAATGTTTGCTCAAATCCAAGTTACGGCTTTGCTATACTAAACCACAGACTGTTGGTATATCGGCTTTCAGCTTAGAAATAGAATAATACTCGTATTTATGAACTAAAATTATTGCTTAGGCTGTGACATAGACAGTGTTTACTTGCTTTATCACTATTTTAACATAACAAGATGATACATTAATGTTAACAACCTCATTTAATATATTTAAATTAATTTAAAATCTTATTTTAATTCGCGTTATAAGTTTTAAGGCCCATAATATATAGCGATAAGATTCAAACCTAATATTATATCGCGATAAGATTCAAACCTAATATTATATCGCGATAAGATTCAAACCTAATATTATATCGCGATAAGATTCAAACCTAATATTATATCGCGATAAGTTTCAAACCTAATATTATATCGCGATAAGATTCAAACCTAATATTATATCGCGATAAGATTCAAACCTAATATTATATAGCGATAAGATTCAAACCTAATATTATATAGCGATAAGATTCAAACCTAATATTATATCGCGATAAGATTCAAAACTTATTTAAAGGCTTAGGACATGCGGGCCTAGTGGTATAAAATTTGCGATAGTAGCGATATGAACCGTATTACTATAGATAATTAATAGATTTGAACATTATTTGAGTTTTGATAGCTTGTGAGGATTATAATATGCTAGACCTACCTACTGGGAGGCACATCTACGAATGGCTTTTGAGATCGTTGTATCATGACTGTTTCCTTAAATTGTTTCAAGTAATGCGTGGATACGATGTCGTCTTTTATGCAGCGTCAAAATCGTTGCGTTATAACCGCACGTGCAAAGCGTAACTAAGTTTCTGCCCAATGAATCTTCGTCAGGAAACCTCAGATTCTGTGCTCGGTCACCGACGAACAGAACCAATGACCTGTGAAATCAATGGAGTCGGTTGATCAATGTATTGAGGATAGCGAGCCGAAAACAAAGAAAGTTTTGTACACATGTAGTTATCAAAACTGTTTTAATTTCTAGTGTTTTCCCGCTGTAATATCGATTCGAGTACTTATATGATGAAGGGACACACTAAAATCTACTGTAATTATCGACGTTAATTGAAATTGAACCTAACCTGAAACAAAAAAATAATTCAACCTGAAACAAAAAGTCAATTAAACCTGAAAGCAATTTATTAATAAATTCTGAAAATAAATAATGATTTTAAGCTGTTTCAATGTAATATTTTTCTGAAACAAAATAATGATGATCAACCTGTAAATTGATAATAATGATTAACATACAAAAATAATATGATCAATAAGTAATTAAGCAAAAATAATTTTATCACCCTTAATCCTTTAGAAGTACTCGGTTGTCGACACGTGTTTCACCTCTGCACGAGGCGAGGAGAATATTTTGGTTAGAGATATTTATGGAGTGACGATGTACGCCAGAAAACTAGCAGTGGTTTGAACCAGAAAGCCGAAAAACCAGCTGCCTAAGAGAGGTCTGTACATAAGCAATTGAACTAGTTAGGCTGATTATGTTGATGATATCTCATTCCTTTATCGCTATAGTCGTGTTTAATATTTTCGACCGCAAGTTATGGTTATTAATGTACTGGGCTAAGGTTACTGTTAACAACCTAAAAAATCTATTGTTAGCATCGTAGCAAACAACATTAAGTACAAGACTTTTAAAATTTGTTTTTCCATACAAAATGTTTATTTCCTCTGGGTAATCTGGGTATGTAACAGCTATATTCCCGTATTTTTTAAGTCATCAGATATAACAACAACTACAATAACAACTACTTATGTTGCAAAGAAGTTGAGCCCAAAAGATACTCAACAATGACCCTGTATTACCAATTTACCAATGACTTTGCGATTGGTCTAGTTTGCCGGAGATCACCTGTGTACCCTACTCGAAACTACCCCTGCGATCTGATATTAATATTTTTCCCGTAACATTATTGTTTTCCGGCATTAATTAGTGAAACTACAAGGTCATTGAGACCAATATGTATTAGAGTATTGAGCGCCAATGCATTGATGCCCTTAATTTTGTATTGGGTAACCCTGCAACAGTCAAATGTTAAGATAGCAATTTCTTTTACCATTACAAGAGCGTAATCTTGTTTGTTTCATTAATATTTTCCATATATATTTTTTTACCATCAAGTGCAATCAAATGCTTTAATGCTTTACCATCAAATGCTCAAATTGTTAAAGCTTCAACTGTGATTTGAAGAGAGAAAAATCACGAATAACAAACAGGTATACACTACATTATACCTCGCTTAATAAACGTCTATCTCGTTCAAATAACTCACAAAGTACGTCCCTCTCTCGACTCACGTCAAGTTACCGTAAATTGTCGGCGTCAAGCGAGAAAACCGGAAAAACACGTCAAGTCTACAACGTCCGATGTACTCACAGTGCCTGTCTATAGGTACAGTGCCTGGCTTTGCATATGGCACGCTGAGGTCATAGCCAGACATTTTGTGAATTAAATTTTCTAATGTTCGCTACTTGAACACCTAATTGTGTTTATCGCCAGAACTTAATTAGGAATTGAAACATGTCTAAAACGTCCAGATAAATATAAAAACATTATTTATTGCACTATAATTTTAACTGATATAACAGCCAAAACCTAATTAAGTATTTGAATCAATCATTGCTATAGAAATGATTGATTCAAATACTTGATACAAATACAAATGTATAAATCAAGAATTTTGATCTCTGTGAGTACAATGTGAGGTTATGTATGTACTCATAATTATGAACAACTTTTATAATAGGGCTAACCATGAAAACGTAAAAAAAAAACATCATCATCAGCCCGGAGACGTCCACTGCTGAACGAAGGCCTCCCCCTTAGACCGCCACACTGTACGACAAGCTGTCATTTGCATCCTGCTGCAAAGTTGCCAGCGACTTTTACAGTGTTGTCGGTCCATCTAGTGGGAGGCCTTCCTACGCTGCGTCTTCCGGTTCGCGGTCGCCACTCAAGAACCTTTCTTCCCCAACGGTTGTCAGTTCTTCGAGCGATGTGGCCTGCCCTGCGCCACTTCAACTTACAAACCTTGCTAGCTATGTTGGTGACCTTGGTTCTTTGGCGAATATCCTCGTTCCGGATTCTATCGCGCAAAGTAACTCCGAGCATAGCTCTCTCCATTGCCCGTTGCGTTAATTTGCCTTGGTCAAAATGTATGGAACAGCTGTTTTTTTTTTTCGCGATTTCCGTTTTGACCTCATAGTAAAAGTTGTTCATAATGATGAGTACAAACATACAAACAATACAACAAAACATACACAATGCGACATACATATCCTTTAGCATTTTGAACATTTATGTCATACATTGTATAACTTTGTGGCTTGTTAGACCGCACATAAGATTATGGGATTATGCGACAGAGAGAACTTGTCTTTGATTCCTAATGCGTTAAAAAAATACCAGTTAAGTTTTCTGACGTGCCATTATGAAGCGTCCGGCACTGTACCTGAGTATCTGTCAAGTAGACTTTATATAGATATTTCTTACCAACCGATGAACGCTATTGTTTGGTTGTGTAAAAGGTGATAGGAGCGGGAGGATACATTATTAGTAAGGTCTTCTGGTGAAAAAAAACTATTTAATTATAGCGGCTTTTACATGTACCCTCTACTTGCTAACTATACACACCAAAATTGGCTGAAAGCATAATTATAATATTATGAAATTATAATATAAGTCCAAGTATATTTTTTTTTTTTTTTTTAGTAATATAAGTATTTATTTCAGATAATTAAAATCCATAGTGAGAAATAGGTACACTTGTTCAAAATAAATACAGTTGAAAATTAAAGATTAAAAAGTAATTTTTTTTTCATAGAAAAAAAAACTTAAAATTTAAAAAATCAAGACATACATCTACACACCAAAATTGGCTGAAAGCATAATTATAATTATATGAAATAATAATATAAGTCCAAGTATAAGTAATATAAGTATTTATTTCAGATAATTAAAATCCATAGTGAGAAATAGGTACACTTGTTCAAAATAAATACAGTTGAAAATTAAAGATTAAAAAGTAAATTTTTTTTCATAGAAAAAAAACTTAAAATTTAAAAAAAATCAAGACATACACATGAGGGACCGCTGGCGTGCAGCTGCATCCACCTCCTTAACATCGGCGAGTCCCACCGCTCGATTAATTATCAATTCAATGCATATCAATAAAATAAAAATATATTCTTTTTGTGTTGAAAAGATTTTATTTATATAACAAATCCGTTACAGTACTTCACTCATCAGCCAGAAGACGTCCACTGCTGGACGAAGGCCTCCCCCTTAAAAGGGAGGGGTTGCCATAATCCCCACGCTTGTCAGGCGGCTTGGGGATCGCAGTTTTACCACCGTTAACCAAGAGGACGCTGCTGCTAGTCCTCCGGTGGTTCTGGATGCAGTTTTAGGACATACCCAGGTCCAGATTACAGTACTTAATACTCGAAAAATATTATTATCTGTTAATACTTCCACTAGTCGCATTGTTCTATAATAACAGGCGACGATCATTTGTACCAGATTTGTGTATCGTGAAATGTAACGCAAATTCTGCATGTGGCAGGTATTACAAACAATTCGTTCGGATCGACGCTCGCGATATCCATCGGCTGTCGGTATTTAACGCGAACACAAAAGCGTCTACTGTTCGCGTTACACTTCACAATACATTAAATTACACGTTCAACAAATCTGGATCCGGCTTCTCATAGTCTGGACGCGAATGAATTCATACTGGAGACGATACCATTGAAAACGTCCC
The DNA here is from genome assembly GCA_905404285.2 of Erannis defoliaria. NCBI lineage: Eukaryota > Metazoa > Arthropoda > Insecta > Lepidoptera > Geometridae > Erannis > Erannis defoliaria. The sequence continues at coordinate 15,816,345 of FR990084.1, forward strand.
ACTTGCTCTTTCTTTTCTTCATATCTCCATACACACCAAAAATATATAACCATATAAAAGTCAGCCATTTTCCTCTGATATCAATCAAACAGCGAGCTTTGATTTTTATACCTCCGTATATAAACTCTCGGCGGTGAGGGTAGAACAAACAAGCATTGAACCGAGAGGAATGCCTATTAATCGATCCGGTGGCGAAGTTTCCGTTTACGACAGACATAGAGGTTTATCGGCCGGTCACATGGACGAGACGCGCCGGGACAAGCACAGAACAATGTACTCTTACGAGAAGAACGATAGGTCCAATAAGACAAATTGGTTAGACCAATAAATCATTCATTCATTCATTCCAGTATGCCTAATAATGAAATGAAATTATTAAAATGGTGGGATTGCCAACATTTAGATTGGTGATATTTTGGGAATATGCAAGGTGCTATTTTCATGGGTGATCAATAAATTGGTCCTCTAACGGGAATTATATCCCTTAATAACGTGTCGCCCATGCCCAGTTTTAGTGTACCTACTGCTATACATATTTTTCGAAGAATTACTTTTTAAATCAGCAATTCAAACTTCCACTGGAGGACTTTTTGTGCAATAATTTGGGTGAAAAGTTTAAAATTTATTGCTCTAGACAAGAACTACCATTGCTATCCTGTCTGCCTTATGTACTGGATAGTTTGTACCACCATAATCTAAAAAAAACGTTGGTGGCGCCGCCATGTGTTTACTACACATGGCGGCGCCACCAACGCAATTATTAAAGCAATTATTTTTGCTTGCACTTTTGCAATATGATCCTAGAATAGAAATGTATGGCTACAAATTTGGATAATTTTAAGCTTAAGATTATTTTATCGTACCTACAAAGATTTTTTAGACATTCTACTACTACCGATTTTTGCATTATTGTCAGATGTTTATTTTTCGTTTTAGCATTATGCCCATTTGCGAGCAGTTCTTTTAGGCTTGATAACTTGAATCGCTTCAGATAGGCCACAGAAACCGACGTGGCATGTCCCGTATTTTAGTCGTCCAAGGACGATTTGATGGCGACAAAATGAGTATCGGAGATTGATATTTTGTTTGTTCTGTTTATTTGTCAAAGTTAATGGCGTTCGCAAGGTCTTCCGATAAACACGAACCTTTCAAACGAACAGACTTCAGTCCAATCCAATATTAAGTATATACAGGGTTACGCGTAACGCTATTATGCAAAGGAAAGGAAGAAAGGGAACAAGGAAGAAAGGGATGTAACTGTATTCATATTTGAGAAACTACTTTTGCTGCGGACTCAAGCAAATTCGGGAAATATAAGCTGTTACTTATAAAAATGCCATTCACACTGGAAAAATGTTTAGAACAGCTGATTTTTTGTACTTAGTAGGTAAGGCACAGTATTTCACACATGCTATAAGAACCTCATCTATTTTGTTGATTCAATCTTTGTAATGTTTAGTATACCCACTAGTAGCAAATTTATTTTTTGTGAAAAATAGTAAGAAAATATAATACTATAAATGTATCAATTACTTTAACGATCATATTTGTTTGATCAGTTTATTGGAGGTTTTCTGACAGCTGTCAGAACGTAGTTCTACAGCTGAAGGCTAGATGGCGCTGACGAGACATGATTCTCTTTTTTCACATTTATTTAATCAAAAAAAAAAGCAATACACATTTATTTTCAGACACAGGAGATACATAATAGTACAAATTAAAAATTATTATTATTATTATTAAAATTTTCAGTCATTCATTTTTCATAAAAAAATTTAATGAAAAAGCAAACACACTAATCATTACTAATACGTACCTAATACTTACTAATTTGTGTTGTGGACGAACAAAAGCAAAGAAAATACCATGGATTGCAGTACTTTGTTAAACAAACAATAACCACTAAAAAAAGCACAACAGAACTGATGTAAAAGAAACAAGCTTTTTTTGTTTCTTGATCTTTTGACCTTGATTCATTCATTCAAAATCTTCAGAACTACAAACTCAACGCCATCTAACGGATTTTGATGAAAAAAAATTTTTTATTGTCATCATGCCGCAGTTAAACTGGCAATACAATTTTGGACTATCTTTAATTCACATTATTGAACGCCGATCCAAAGCAACGTAGTCAGAAGACTAGTCACATGACGCGCAGCATAACGGGGTTATGGCATAGGGATTTAAAACCGTTCTAAAATCCAATTGGAATCATAGACAAAAAAACTATGGCTATAGAGTAAAATGTTTCATAGTATAGAGCGTACCAGTTAATATTGTGATTAGGCAAAAAACAGAATGCTTTAATTTTTTATTGAAACAAACAATCATTTAGCCAAATAAAACGGAGTAAAAGTAAAATAAATCACGTTTCAATTAAGTTAGTTATTCGAATTTAAGGATCATTAATCTTGTTACAGAAGTTCGACGCCTAATTGGTGCCGGGAATACGGTGCTAGCAATATAGAAGGAAACAGATTTTACATAAAGAACAAACTGTCAGACAGCTGTCAGAACGTAGTTCTACAGCTAATGGCTAGATGGCGCTGACGAGACATGATTCTCTTTTTTCACATTTGTATAATAAAAAAAAAAACAATACACATTTATTTTTAGACACAGGAGATCCATAAAAGTACAAATTACAAATTATTATTATTATTATATTAGAAATTAATTAATTACAAAAAAAAAATTCAGTCATACATTTTTCATTGTCATTCATTTGTCATTAAATTCGTAGCGAGGATTAGCTCAGTAGTTGGCGCGTTAGGATCGTGCGTTACTAACATCGTGGATTTAAATACCAACAATGAGCTTGAGCCCTTCGGTTTTGTGGATAAAAAGTACCTAATCTGTGTTATTAAAGACTCCATTTATTGAACTAACAACGAAATACAAAATAAAAACAGTTAAACTACCTAATTAAAACTAAACTAAAATTTTAAAAAAAAAAAACGATATAAGAGACCGTTTAAAGTATCTATAGGTAGCAAACCTATAGATAGTTTAAACGGTCTCTAATTTCGGGTAATGTGCCCAAAATGCTGGCCTCGTTGCCCCGCTGGATTGCGAGGCTAATTTTCTGGCCCAAATAAAGGCCAGCATTTTGTACAAGTGTAGATTCTTTAAGTCTCCCCGACAAATCTTTAAAGATACGCAAAGCACCTGGCCCCCACGGCCCACACCCCAAACGGCACAAATATGTAACCTCTATCGAGGCTAGAATATTTGTGCCATTTGAGGCATTTGTGTTATTTCAATGTCATCAGCCAGAAAGACGTCCAGTGCTAGACGAAGGCCTCCCCTTTAAAAGGGAGGGGTTGCCATAATCCCTACGCTTGGCAGGTGGCTTCGGGATCGCAAAATGCTCACCGCCGTTAACCGAGAGGACGCTGCTGCTCGTCCTTCTTAATTCCAAGGTATAAGCTACATCTATACCAAATTTTATACAAATCCGTTCAGCGTAATTGGGTAAGTAATATCCAAACATCTAAACACACTTAAAATTTTACAATTAGAAATTCATACAGCTATATTCATTAACAATCTCGAAGCGGACTCTATATTGCAGAGTCCACTTGGAGAGGAAGAAATACCGAACATTGGCTACTTATTCAACCGCCGGGCAGTTCTCAGTCGCAGTCTTCCAGTTTTAAGGGCAACGTTACGAGAGAAATTACTGGGCATGAAGAGATTTGAGATCTAATATCTCAGGGTGATGAGCGCAGTGCAGTGCGGCGTAAGATTTTGTTCGATAGTTCACAATTCTGGAACTGCTACTGTTATGGGCAAGGCGACATGCTTACCACCACGTGGCGCACTGCACTGCGCTCGTCACCCTGAGATATTAGATGTTAAATCTCTTCATACCCAGTAATTTCTCTGGTAACATGACCCTTCAAACCGGAACACAGTAATGCTTGCACACTACTGCTTGGCGGTTGAATAACTGGCAAAGGTGTGGTACTTCCCCAGGCGGACTCTGCAGTAGAGTCCTACCACTACAAAAATGCTTAGAGTAAAAATAAAAAGTTTTAATCATCACTCGATAAAATTTGTTGTCATTGCTTGACAAACAAAACAATGACTTTGCTTAGAAATAAATCCAGACCCTGTTGTATATAAAGTTAATTTTATAAAAAAAGCAGGAAAAGCATCTGTTGAGATTCCGAGTTGGTTCCGCTAAAGCTTCTTTATCCACCAAATCTTTTTAGTTGAATGGATTTATAAAATGTCTGGAAGTAATTTTGTAAGATTCCTTTTATAGAAGTAAGCTTTTCATAGTCTGTATGATTCGTCGTGTATTGAATAGGCTAGATGACTGATAGTTTAAATCGTTGTAACCAATAGCTTTGATGAAGAATTTAAGTAAATATAGTATGTTTATTGAAAAAATAATTTAAATTGGTTATTATTGTTCTGATATATTATAAGCGTTTAAAGTTTTTGGTAGAGCCAACACTGTCCATTTCCCACAATACAAAAAAGGACGTCACGCCTTACTTGTTAGAATAGAATTTATATAGCGTCCTGACAAGTGACGTCACGATTTGCTGTTTCGCCTCTCTGTCTAGCATGATATTAAAATGATTATAAGTTGCTTATTTTTGATGAGTTTTTATTTTTTTTGTCATTAATCAGCTATATTTATGGGCCACATTTTAATAGAACAATAAAAAAAACTAGTCATATAGCCTATTGTGTTTGATCCTTTTTACACGACTGCCCAAAAAAAAATAGTGTATTGTTTTCAGCATTCATTTATGTACTCTTATGTGAGTTTCTTTATTCCACCACAACTTCTAACTGCTTGAAGAGATTTGTATGTATAGGGTATCGTTAGAATCCTTACGTTATCGATACTTGCGACTAAACACTGGCAATTTTGACTACTTACCTGGACAAAAAGGAGGTTCTCAATTCGACTGTATGTTTCTTTTTGTATGGTTGTTACGCGATTACTCCGCCAATTATGAACTGATTTTGATGATTATTTTTGTTTGGTAGGTAATACTTCCCATATACATTTTATCGAAATCGGTTCAGTAGTTTGGTTTTAAATCTATATTACTAAAAAATAGAAAGATGTCATCAAGGTCGGATCGGGTCGGATCGAAGTTGAAGTCGGTTGTATTTTTTTTTACTTAATTGAAACTATTACTGAATTGATTTCGATAAAATTTATAAAAGATTACTTTTAAAGTAAAGTATATTAGTATCTACCAAACAAAAAAAGAATCATCAATATCAATTCACAATTGGCGGAGTAATCGCGTAACGCACATATTACAAAAAAAGATAAAACTCTTTTTTTGAAGTCAGTTGAAAAATCCTTCCAGCTACCAATTTCTTACCCCAAATTCTCCACTGATTACTGTACTTAATCTAAGTATGTTCATTGGTGCTTAGTTGCTTACTCTTAGTTCTTGAGGTAAATCTAGACAGATAGCTTTGCGTAAGACCCTTTCGACTGAGCCGCATCCAGATACCCTAAATCTCTCGTCGTGTCGTCTAAGCCAATATAAAACTTCGCTTCTCGCATTGCGACGCATTCCAAAAAGTAGTCGATTTTAATTGAAACCCGCAACGTTAAATCTGTGCCTTATGTTGAGACAATAAAGCGCAATTCAGCTTGTCAAATAACGTCAGAACTGGAATTGAATGTAAATTGTAAGATTGAAATGACGAAGACGAAGAGCGGTCTTCGGCTTTTGAAATGGTCTGGTAGCGTTTAATTTTTGTATTTCCATTCCTTAGAGTCGTCTGTCTCACCAGCGACGTGAAAGCGATTAGCTATAGATAACTTTCCGCTCAAGAAACGTACAATTGATGTAGATCCCGCATGTCAGTCATTACTGGCTGAGGAGAACCTTTCTCTCCGCTAGTTGGTCGTTATACAAGAGCGCTAAACAAAAAAACTCGTAGCAAAAAACATGAATTTTCCAAAACTTGTGTTTTCTCGTGTGTTAAAATATAAAATGCATTTTTTTTGTGCAGGCTTGTGATATAATGCTGTGAAACATCTTTTCGTGTTGTTTTCAAAACTAAGTACGCGACATTACTAAAGCATTATTGGACTCGACTGTGACTTACTCTGTGTGTCTTTAACTGCGACTAAAACTCATGTGAAAGGAATTCATCAAAAACTTGTAATGACACTGGCCAATGCAAAAGATGTGACGCAATAATAAATTGTCTTAGGGAAAAATATATATTTAAAACTTGTTCGGCGAAGCTTGTTTTTTTTAGTTTAGTTTGGTTTATTGGTACACAAAACAGAATACAGTCAATAATTTAAAAAAATACACATACAATTTCGATCCTAACTATATTCCTAAAAATGTATACAAAGCTTATAACTTGACAACATGCAGTAGATAGTCGGTTTCAAGTGGAAAAAGAGGAAGAGAAGAAGAAGAAGATGTGAAGAGGTTTGGCGTGAAGAAAACTCGCAGCAAACCTCTTCACATCTTCTTCTATTCTCCCGTGGTACAATACGCATACCAGCAAGTGGTACAATTAAACGCCCATCGTATAGCAAACATAATTTAAAAATAAATATATATATATATTTATATATATAATTTTATAATAGTCCAGCGACAAAACTATCCGTACTTCCCACTACTACTACTACTTGTTACTCGCCGTTTCCAGTCTATACTAGCTAGTACTAGCTCTACTCACTTTTAGCTAACTGCGCGGTGGTGGGACGGGTGCTTCACTTAGATCAAAGAAAGTTCGCATTTGCTAATGAAACATTTTGCAAATCTAAAGTAAACTGCGGAGTAAATTATTTTACTGGTTAAATGAGGCAAATGTAAATTGGTAGGAATTTGTATTCTAAAGATTAGTTATTCGGGTAGTACTTAGTAAAGCTTCATTTTCTATTAATACATTGAGTCGTATTAAAAACAGGGTTTGTTCGCAATTATGACAGCTAACTTGTTAGACGTGTCTAATCTAAAGATATGTTTTGTAGTGGTAGAACTCTACTGCAGAGTCCGCCTGGGGAAGTATCACACCTTTGCCAGTTATTCAACCGCCAAGCAGTAGTGTGCAAGCATTACTGTGCTCCGGTTTGAAGGGCAATGTTACCAGAGAAATTACTGGGTATGAAGAGATTTAACATCTAATTTCTCAGAGTGACGAGCGCAGTGCAGTGCGGCGCAGGATTGTGTTCGCAAGTTCGCAATACTCGTAGGCATGATGACTACAATTTTTTTATTACCTCATAAAAAATCTGATCATCAATAGAGCCTATCAACGAAAACAAAATTTTAAATAATAATTTAAAAAAATCAAGCTAGACAGAGAGCGCGCTATACTGAGCTATGACGTCAAGCCTCAGGCGCGGCATACAAATGCTATACTAACACCTGCTTTGCGAGAAAGGGATAGAGCATCCCCTCTCTATCCCCACCTAAAACTTTAAACGCTCATATCTCTGAGATTTATCAGGCAATACAATTATTTTTTTCAGTATGTGTATTCTATTTAGTTATATTCATCACTAAGCCTGTTATTTGTCATAAATTAAACATTAGGCCACACGCCTATTGTGGTACTGTTACTGTAAGTGGCAAGCGTGACGCTTACCACCAGGCGAACGTCTTGCTCGTCTCGTCACATGATTGTATAAAAAAATATATGTAATAGCTATGCAAGATGGAATTATTAGCACTGATATCAGTATTACGCATACGCCTTCTCTTGGCTAAGATATGGAATCGTACTATGGGGAAACAGTGTAAATGCACCCGACCTATTTCCCGCTCAGAAAAAATGCATCCGAATTCTAGCCAACCTGAAAGCTCCTGATATTCTTCCATAAGCCTTATTTTATTAAATTCAAAATTTTATCATTAGTGTCTATATATATATTTGAAATGTGCAAATTCGTAAGAAAATACACCGATTTTTTTTTTAAAGTTTTTGATCGACTGCCTAACTCGAGATCCCAATACAAATATCAAACCTACCTCATTGAACCAAAGTCAAATCTTGCAATACACACTAGCCCCAACTCAATGGCCGTAAAAATCTTCAATCAACTGCCTAACTCTCTCAAAGAAATAGAAAACGACGACTGTTTCAATAAACAAATAAAAAATATTTTAGAAGCGAAATGCTATTACACCCTTGACGAGTTTTTCAACGACAACATTCTAATATCAACTAGTAAAATAGAGCGTTCTGCACCAAATGTTGCCATACCCTGACAAGGGTCATATGTATTACTGTAATATACACATGTTACTTAAGACCTGCATGTAGCCACATATGTTGCAATAAATGATTGAGTATTGAGTATTGATTGAGTATCATTTGACTCCTAAGGGCTATATATTCCAAAGTTGCCCCTCGCAAAATCAATGTTATTTAGTCTATTTACTATATTTAAAGCTAAAAAATATGTTATGTTACGGACGAACATCCGTCTTAGTAACTTTTACGGTTGAAAACACGATTACTAATACTTTCCTTGATAGAAAAAAATACCGAAACAGTGCTTATTTTTTAACATTTTTTAGTCATATTTCCTAATCACAGCACATAGTCACATACAAAATATATTTTAAAAGATAATGGATTTTAGAGAACAATTTACGGTTGATAAGTTATTAATTTCGATACTTTTCGAGTAAACTGAGAATAACTTCACAAATTGAAGGTTGACGAATGAATCTGTGTAAACGCCATATTTTTGCTCCGCTAAATGTGACCCTACCTTATAAAGCTTTAGTCTAATGATCGATCTTATTAAAATAATGTGCTTGAAACGTGGAATATCCTGGCCTAAAGCCTAGAAAGAGAAATTACCGGCTCATGAAGTAAACAAATGAGACAGAATGCAAGTAATAAGTAACACTGTAGTGTCTGTAGTAGCTTGACTCTTCATCGCGGGAAGGGCGCTCGACGCTCGAGTGTCCCATTGTTTCTGGCCCGCTCCAATGAAAAGGGTTTTTATCCTTTGAATTCGTTCTTTTTCTGTGTAGTGTTTGGGTTGGAACATATTCTCAGTAGGTGGGCTCTTTTTCTATATATATTTTTAGCAAAGTTGGCGCGGCTGGAATCCCTTTTTTTTAATAGGTAAAAAATATTAATAACATTATGCATACCTACGATATAGTTTGAGGTATAGGCACTCTTTTCAACCGACTTCAAAAAAAGAGGTTTTCGATTCGACCGTATGTTTTTTTTTTGTAAGTATGTTACGCGATTATCCGCCAATTATGAACTGATTTTGATGTTTTTTTTTTGTTTGGTAGGTAATACTTCAGACGTGGTCCCAAATAAGTTTTATCGAAATCGGTTCAGTAGTTTGGTTTTTAAATCGGAATTGCTAGAAAATATGAAGATGTATTCGAAGTTGAAGTCGGTTTTTGTTTTAAAGCGTATTATCTATAAATATTCGAACTAAGAAATTCGTCTCTTAAAAAGTAGCCTGAAATACGAATTAAGATCTTGTTATATCATAATCTCTATGTAGGTAATTATCATAATTACGATATAACTATAGCTTTGATTATTATTCCTATTTTATATTTTTAACAGTAACAGTAGACAGTGTGATAATTATTAGCTACATAATTTTTTACTGATGTAATTGTAAAATAAATAATATAGGGAATTATTCTGAATCTATATGTATATATAAAATTCTAACTCCTGGCTGAGTGATTTATCAACGCACAGCCTAAGCTGATGACCATAAAAAATAATAATTAAACGAATTAATGATTTATTAAATTAAATTAAAAATTAATTAATTGAATTATTGTTATTATATATATATATAATATATATATATATTAGATATATAGGAGGTTTATTTTAATAATGAACCTTAACACAACATAAAATACCTCGCAAATAAATAAATTAGTTCATAATATAAATACAGCCATGAACAATTAAATTAACATAATCAAATTATACACAAATAAAACAAATTATAACTTAGTCAAATAACCCACCCCTGATTGTACCCGGTGCAAAGGTGCCCATAACACTGGCAGCATTTCCGCGCTGAATCGCATTGGCCAGCCTTTGCACCAGGAACGAGCCGGAGCGGGAGTCACCAGTCGCTTCCTTGATACGGCGCCCTATCTCGCGGACTAAAGTTTTGGCATCGGCGCCCCAACAGCCCATGGTCTCCACGGCGATGGGAACAAACAAATAATTTGGTTCCATCGCCGCGTATTTTTGCCGCTTTCCTTTAGCGGCATCTTCCGCAGCTGCTCCCGGTGAGTGGATCGAGCGTCTCAGGTGGCTGGCAGCGACAGTGCTGACGCAGGTGGCGTCCCACACCAAGCACTTGCCGCTCTTCCAGGGCACTAGAGTCAGCCCGTCCGGCCTCTTACCATCGGTCCTACTAAGGCCCGGTGGCTCCAGCATGCAAGGAACATTTGCCGAGACAAAAGCTCTGCGGACTATGTCGTTGAGGGCATGATGTCGCGAAAACCTACCTGTGCAACGACGACAACTCAGAGCGTGATGGCCATCAGCTTCCACCATGGAACCACAGGTGCATCTGTGAGGTTCACACACCTTGCAGCCCAGGCGGAGAGCGATTGCCACACGCAGAGAGTTATCGTCCAGTAAAGTACCCAGGTGAGGCGACGGAAGAGCCTGCAACCATGCCCCAGATTCTGACTGCGACACAGCCCGCAGTCTAGCCAAATCTACCCCGGTAGCCATGCTCAACATTTCTTCCTGCATCCGCTTATATATATATATATATATATATTATTATTATATTAAATTAATTAATTTTAATTATAGGTTAGGTACGCTTAAATATTTTTGTACCTGCCTTTGTTACGTTTTTCTTACTGTTTGTTATAAAAATTGTTAATGGCCATGGATACGAGTCCTTCAGCCACATACATATTCTATTGTCGATCTTCCTTGCTCCAGTCAAATGAGACTTAGTCACAGTCCAAGTCACACAGTAAATCACGGTCAATTCCAATCACGCCCTAGTAAATTCGTGGCAACTTTACTACAAGCTTCTTCGGAGTTTTGAAAACAACACGGAAGATATGGCTACAGTTTTTGAAACTAATACAATGCGGTGACAACTCGTTCCTTAGGCCGTTTGTCCACCGACCGACCGTCACGGCGCTCGGGTGACGAACGTGCGGTGGACACGCGGCTCTAGTACCTATTCTATGTACTTATCGCTACTTCGGCGACGTCATCTCGTTCTCGTTGCCGTCTTGGTGACGGCGTCGGTGGTCAAACGGCATTACTGTTAATACTCAGTGTTACCACGTCATATCACTGTAACACATGACAGAAATACCTAAGTGGTTCCGAGCATGATAGCCCTATTAGTTCCCGCGTATGTAGCAAAGATAGGGAAGCGGAAGTTGCCGAACATTCTCGAAGCTTACATTAGATTCGCACGGAAGTTAACGGCCGACTGCAGAGGTTGGGCTATAGTCGCTTGACTTTTTTTTTGTGTGAGTGTACATTTATTCAGATTTTTTATTTTCGTCATGAGACACGATGAAGTGACAAAGAGGTTCCAAGGGCAAAACTTTTAGCAGATGGCGCAAGCGGCGGTCTGGATGTGCCGAAATCAAGTTTTCTTGTTAATGGTTGCTTACATCTTTCTGCTCTTGATGAGGGCGTTGTCGATAATCTAGTCCAAGTAAAAATACTGGGTACTATGCCTTGTTTTAAGAATAGGCTAGATGACTGGTTTTTTTTAATTGTCCTATTCAAATGTGGCCCATAAATATAGCTGATTAATGAAAAGAAAATTAAAATCTGATCAAAAATAAGCAACTTATAATCATTTTAATATCATGCTAGACAGAGAGGCGAAACAGAAAATCGTGACGTCCCTTATCAGGACGCCATATAAATTCTATTCTGACAAGTAAGGCGTGACTTCATTTTTTGTTTTGTGGGAAAGGGACAGAGTTGTCTCTAACAAAAACTTTAAACGCTCATATATCAGAACATTATTAACCGATTTAAATAATGTTTTCAATTACCATATTATATTTACTCAAATTCTTCATCAAAGCTATTGGTTTCAACGATTTAAAAGTCATCTAGTCTATTGCAGCTGTTGACGGCCTGAAAATAGATTTGTAGGTTAGATCATTGTTTACATTTTATGTTGGACAGAGCTGTATTTAGCAAGGCAAAGGATCGCTGTACAAACCAGTATGCAGATTCTCCCTTGTATTCCGAGATTGTAAAATGTTCTCTACAAAAACAAAACAAAAAACAACAAAATGTATAAGATTGACAGTTGACTAGGGCCGCATCGACGATGCGCCATCTAGCCGAAAAAAAACGCAGTGTGGATCCACATTTCCCCATTAATAGAGTACGTAAGGCTTCGAGCATATACTTTGGAAATGCCAAGGGCGATAATTTGCCCACGAAATTTTCTGCGGGGACCAGATAAACGTATGGCGCACATTCAAGGTAAATTTCACACTAATAAAAAAAAACAATTGTCAATAAAGTGTATTGAATTGGTACGGGCCCGGGATCAAACCCACGACCTCAAGATTCAGTGACGCATCTTTTCCCAATAGACTACTTAAGTACATTTTTTTATTGGTTTGGTACACAAAAGCGTTTTTTTTGCAATGCCTTTATTTTATGAACTCTATTGTAGACATATTTATGTAGTCTTCCATATCCATTAAACTAAATTTCTTTGGATATTCTTCTTATAATATTCCAATGAAAACAAACGATATCTTATTAAATAAACAATACACAGAGAGAGAACGATAAAAGTAAATAAATTACGCGACTTGGCTTTATATTTCTCGCGACTTCTCAAGTAAAAGGCCCAGTAATGTTAGCTTTTTGATTCGGAGCTAGAGAAGGGAAAAGAAAACTTGAAATTAGTCTTGAATCTTTTGTGGACATATTTTGGTTACTAGAAGTCATGCTCGGTAGTGGACGGTTACAGGCTGAAAATTTTAGTTAACATGAATTACTTAGTATTTTTCAGTCACGCAACGAGCAAGGGAGAGAGCTATGCTCGGAGTTACTTTGCGCGATAGAATCCGGAACGAGGATATTCGCCAAAGAACCAAAGTTACCGACATAGCTCGCAAGGTTTGCAAGTTGGAGTGGCAATGGGCAGGCCACATCGCTCGAAGAACTGACAACCGATGGGGAAGAAAGGTTCTTGAGTGGTGACCGCGAACCGGAAGACGCAGCGTAGGAAGGCCTCCCACTAGGTGGACCGACGATAATGTAAAGGTCGCGGGCAACCGGTGGATGCAAGTGGCAGGTTGTCGTACAGTGTGGCGGTCTAAGGGGGAGGCCTTCGTTCAGCAGTGGACGTCTCCGGGCTGATGATGACTTAGTATTTAACGACTGTGTCACAATGACTACGACGCCAATTTAGTTATCTGTGTTTTGGTTATTTATGGAATTAAAAATAATGATTTTGCCTCATTTCCCGTACAATTCGACACGCGGCTCTTTTATTGTTTTCCTCAAAATCAGATAATATGGGAATTCAATTTGGACCCATAACTTTCTAAATTGCTATCATAAATATCAGAGATAAAAGAGTCATAAATTTGCAAAAACCGCGTGTGTTTTGTTATTTGGTGTCGAATTAAATTTATTTGGTGCTATCACTCATTATTTCAGAAAGGTACGGGGCCAAAATTGTGTTGTTGTTTTTGTTTTTCAAAGACTATTAAAATAAATAAATAAAAAATATCGGTGGACATTTTTCTCACAGCGCCATCTAGCCCCTAACTAAGCGAAGCTTGTAATATGGAAACCAGATAGCTGGAATACTCACAAACATATTATTTGGAAATACATACTCATAATATATACTACACCCAGACATAGAACAAATATCTAGTCACATAAGTGTTTGCCCTGGGTGGGGATCGAACCCACGCCTTACAGCTCTGAAGGCAGACATGCTACCAACTGAGCTATAAAGTAGTCAGACGGCAGGCAAGGTAGTTAAGACAGAAGGGATGAAATCAAATATAATCTTCATAACTCAAAAAGGTAATTTGGTAAAGTAGGGTATCAGTATATAACAAGATACCCTTAATATAACAAGTAAACATTCTTATGCAATAATAATTACTTACCATTAGATATATTATTTGCTTATTTGCTACCCAAAACATGGACCAAAATTTTGCCAAAATTGACAGTCTAGCTAGATCATTGTAAAGTTTTAAAATACAGTCACTTCTACTTCATCGTCACTATTGAAAAAAAAATAAAAAACAAAATAGCAATAGTTAACAAGACCGAAGACAAGAAATTACAAGACTGTGTCTTTGAAACTCGTTATATTTTTTAAGAAGGGCGTCTCTATTTTTCTTCTTTATTGTTAGTGTACTCCACAAAGGGATTGTATTAATAGAACCTATAGCTATATCTTCTTTTTTTTAATTGTGTAAGCTGAGGTACCCAAAGGGCGTTCCATGGAACCCTGTTATTTAGTTAAGCCGTACGTCTATCCTACTTTAAATGACACGATTCTATACATAACCAGTTCAGTTAAAAAATATACACAAGGGTAGAACAGGATAAATATATAAAAATGTTCACCAACGTAATATAAGAAACTAGAGCAGTACGATGAGATCAGTCCAAAATAATCATCAGTCAGTTATATTACTTTGCTGATGTAACTTTTTTTTTTTTTCATTCTTTGGCTCCGAACCCTAAAATTCAAGGCCAAAGACCATGCGCTATGCCAAGTCTGATTTATGCATTACCTAGGTAGAGTAAGTATGCACCAATTACTAATATATTATCTACATAAAATTGACGCATCAAAGCCTTTTATCTAAACAACCACAAAAACACATTACAAGAAACCCTTACATTTTCCTTCACAATGGATTTCGATGTTTATTTATTACCGAACTCGGATACAAATATTCGAATACACGTTCCAAAATACCAGGCCTCGAAGGGAACCATGCTTATAGAAAACAACCATATTTTAAGAAGATCCTTTGATACATAAAAGCATAGATACGTTGCTAATATTTCAAGACACTACAAGTTTAAATACGAAATGAAATGATATTTATTCATTATTTATTATTTAGACTATTAAGGATTTACGTTAATCTTAGAGTTCTTTTTTGACGTTACTCTTAAATATTGTTTTACTTAGCATTGTTTTCTAACATTAATTACAGAGATATTATCATATACACTCGAGTAATAAACACAAACATTGTCAGCTCCTAAACGGCCACTGCTCTCTAATCTGTTTATTTCGACCTGTGATTTTGACAATATCTTCGACCCAAAGTGTAGGACGCCTAACAACGCTTTGTTTATCGGTAAATCAAAAAATCTGATCAAGAATAAGCAACTTCTAAGCATTTTAACATCATGCTAGACAGAGGCGAAACAGCAAATCGTGACGTCACTTCTATGTACGCCATATAAATTTTATTCTGACAAGTAAGGCGTGACGTAATTTTTTTGTTTGTTTTGTGGGAAAGGGACAGAGTTGTCTCTATCAAAAGCTTTAAACGCTCATACATCAGATTATTATTAATAAACTTAAATATTTTTTCTATGAACATACTAGGGTGTTATTATGAAAACTGACGTGGTTTTGACACATTTTTGTTTTAGTCGGAGTATCCGATTTAATTAAACGTGAGTATTCCCGTATGAATAAAACAAAAATACTAGGGTGTCCTTAAACTGCAACCAGACCCACCGGAAAACGGGCAGCAGCGTCTTTTTGTGGTGAGCATTCTGCAATCCCCAAGCCACTTGCCAAGCGTGGGGATTATGGTTTTATTAAGGGGGAGGCCTTCGTCCAGTAGTGGACGTTTTATGGCTGATGACGATGCGATGCTGATGATATGCGATTCTTCATCAAAGCTATTATATTTTTATTATTATATTGTTTCAACGATATAAATATCAGTCATCTACCCTTTTATAACACATCTGCCTCTAACACATCCACGACAAGAAAGAACCACCATTCGAACGGCACCTTATTTTCGGTGTTCCACATGAGCCCGATTCGCTTTGATGTAGCGACGAACAGAGATTCCTTCAGGAGGTTATTTACAGCCTTCTTTGTGCTGAAAATTGCGGCTGAAATTTCAGGAAAGCGTGCGTTTCGGATATCCTATACTCGTTCTAGCGTTATCGCGGAGAAAGGTGACAGTCTTTTCAGAGTTTGTTCCGAGGTTTTTGTTAGTTATTGCCTTTTCTACCTTTTTGCTGTTTTGTGTGAGTTTTGGAGATTAGCCTTTTAGGAGTTTTCCTTTTTAAATAATTATGGTAAATGGTAATTATGGCAATAATAATAAATCAAACGAAATTAAAAAAAAAACAGGTTAGGTTCTGATTACGAACCATTATAATCATTAATGTATTTCTCATTTTTAAAATGTCCGTTTCTCAATATTTTTACCGTTTGCAAAAAGTTTTCATAATCTATTTGTTTTCAAAAATGTATATGTATGGCCACTATATTGGAGCGCATTAGGTATTTAGCGCTACCTCCGTCCCCGCGTGGCGAGCCGCGCGGAAGCCGAGTCAATAATGAACACGGTTGACCTCAAAGATGTAGCGCCACAGCATAAAGTTGCAACAGTAGGACAATAATTTACCTTGTTTTACGAAATTCATTTATCATAATTCATGGCTGTATTTAATGTTATTAGAGGGTTTCGTTTTTATCATCATCATCATCATTAGCCCACTATAGTCCACTGCTGGACATTGCCCCCTGTCAATGCACGCCATTCAGTCCGATATTGGCCTTTTAATTTTTTGCCTTACCCACTACCTTATGTATATCGTCACGTAACTTTATTGAGTCTGAGGGCGTTCTACATTACGTTTGCTGTTAGTTTTTGTAGCGATATAGTAAAATAGTAATTTGTGTCAAACGTTACTAAAGTCTCCTCTCCTCTCTCCTCACCACTCTCCACTTTCCTCACCTCTCTCCTCACTACTCTCCTCACCACTCTCCTCACCACTCCCTTCACCACTCTCCTCACCACTCTCCACACCACTCTCCTCACCACCACTCTCCTCACCACTTTCCTCTCCACTCTCCTCACCACTCTCCACTCTCATCACCACTCTCCTCACTACTCTCCTCACCACTCCACTCCCCACTTTCCTCACCACTCTCCTCACCACTCTCCTCGCCACTCTCCTCCCCACTCTCCTCGCCACTCTCCTCTCCACTCTCCCCTCTACTCTATTCTATTCTCAAGCACTACACTCAAACACTCTTCTCATACACGAAGCTTACCTTATTTTCCTTGTTAGCTTCCACTTAAACAAACAGTTTTTAAACTATGTACAAATACAAAATAACAATAATTTAATAGATATTCGAATGGATTTGTGGGGAACGCAGCAAGCCAGCAAAAGCGACACAGGTCCTGCCTCTGAGACGCCTCTGAACTCAGACGCGCGGGCCGCTTAGTTATATGATATTCTGTTAAAAAACATATGAACTGTTTTCAAAAAAGTAGCGATTTAATATTCTTTTAAACGTCACTGCCTATTTTTTGACATATTTTATGCGAATGAAAGTTTGATTAACTTTAAGTTTAATATGAGCAGAAAAAACAAAAATGTCTGTTTTCGTATTTTTTTATGATGGAATGAAATTTTAAATATCGTATTTTGAACGATTTTATAATAAAGAATGCTTCTTTAACTACAACATATATTTTTATCTGATTAAAACAAATAACTTTTGGATGTTTACAATTGAATCATAAACCCTCTGTAATCAAAGGAAAAAAAAAATGTTAATTCATTCATGTGATTACATAGACATTAAAATGTAAATTGTACATTGGACGAAGTAAGTAGGTACCTACTTTACGAGTGGTCAAGTCTGAGGCGCAATTTTTATGGTAAAAACCTACCTACCTCAAAAAAAAAAGGGAACCCTTATAGGATCACTTCGTTGTCTGCCTGTCTGTCTGTCAAGAACCTTTTTGTCATACGCGCCGCATGAGTATAATTTATATTTCTCTATGTAATACCTATATATTTATGCCACATACAAGTACTCAAAAAAAATTACAACTGACTTCAATTTTGTTTACTTGGGCGACATATTTAATCCAGTTATTTTGATTTAAAAACCAAACTTCTAAACAGATTTTGATAAAATTGGTATGGGACCAATCTGAAAGTATATATAGGGGAAAAAAAAATATATATACTATAACTATTAAAGAAAAAAAAGAAAATTCAAACCGGCTTATAAATGCCGGAGTTTTAAGGTAAGAAATAACAAAATCTTTTAAAAATTAAACCGAATTGAGAACTTCTTCCTTTTTAAAGTCGGCAATTTTTTTTTATCACGCTTGCCCTATCAGTACCGCTTTAAAAGAGCTCCATATACGTGAATCGAATGCAAACATTAATTACCGAGCTATAATTAATGGCTAACCCTTTTCATAGTCGGCAAAATTAAAATCGCTAAATCGACCGAAGGCTGCTAACGACCTCGGTTTCGCATCTCGGTAATGATTGTGTTACCTTTTTAACAGGGCGTTGTAATCGACTGGTAATCTTTTTATTAGGGCCGTGTTCATTAATTTGGTTTAATTCAAAGCGGTGTCTAGTTAAAACTGAACATTATATTTAAAACTAGTTGTTTGCTCCGAGGTTTGACCTTAAATGTGGCTTAAGAGTAGACAAGTTGGTCACTTCTCCATAGAAACGCGGTAGTATTACTACTCCACTATGTAATTTTGTAGGTCCAAGACTAAGTATTATATCGATTAATCTCTTCAGGATTGTAAATTATTACGAAAGTAAAAAGTTAATAAACATGAAAGTTATGAGCCAGGAAACATCTTGTATTTTAGCTCAATTTTAACGCCACATTGGACGTAAATAAATAACATAAGGAATACGAAAACTATAAATAATTTATTAAGCAGCATAGTTTAGTCCATAAACATTTCAAATAACTTAAGTTGGAATAAATTAACTCAGAGTTTATTCAACCACATTACTGCAGCCAAAGGTCGACAAAAAATAATTTGCGCGCTCATTTATCTTTCTTTCTCCCTTTCCCACAGTTTGTTTGATGAAGAGAGCATGCTTATTAGCCGCGCCACAGCCGCGCCCACCGATGAGTTCGATCAGCCGTCAACTTGTCGATCCTTAACAACAAATATTTATACTGCTTCTGCATCTTTTAATATACTTCTTCGGGACATGTCAGACCTTATACCAGTGTAAGCTGGGCTTACGCTTGGTACACTATGCACATTGCAAAGTATAGGTACGAGTTTGTACGACGAACCTTGGCTTTTAGTTTTTTTATTGAACTTCAGCACTGCAGGGTTCCTCGCAATGTTTACCTTAACAAAATCGCCAGTATCCGGAACGAGGATTTTCGCCAAAAGCGCAAAATTACCGACATAGCTCGCAAGGTTTGCAAGTTGAAGTGGCAATGGGCAGGCCACATCGCTCGAAGAACTGACAACCGATGGGGAAGAAAGGTTCTTGAGTGGCGACCGCGAACCGGAAGACGCAGCGTAGGAAGGCCTCCCACTAGGTGGACCGACGACGTTGTAAGTAAAAGTCGCGGGCAACCGGTGGATGCAAATGGCAGGTTGTCGTACAGTGTGGCGGTCTAAGGCGGTCTTCGTTCAGCAGTGGACGTCTCCGGGCTGATGATGACTCATCGCTAACGGGCAATGGTGAGAGCTATGCTCGGTGTTAGTTTGCGCAATAAAATCCGGAACGAGGATATTCGCCAAAGGACCAAAGTCACCGACATAGCTCGCAGGGTTTGCTGTGCAGTGCAGCGCAGGATTGTTTTCACTAGTTCACAATTCTGGCACTGCTACTGTTAGAGACAGACGTGACGCTTACCACGAGGCAAACATCTTGCTCGTCTCGTCACTTGATTGTTTAAAAATATATCTCATCATCATCATCATCATCAGCCACGAGACGTCCACTGCAGAACGAAGGCCTCCCCCTTAGACCGCCACACTGTACGACAACCTGCCATTTGCATCCACCGGTTGCCCGCGACTTTTACAATGTCGTCGGACCACCTAGTGGGAGGCCTTCCTACGCTGCGTCTTCCGGTTCGCGGTCGCCACTCAAGAACCTTTCTTCCCCATCGGTTGTCAGTTCTTCGAGCGAAAAATCGATCTATCAATCTTCAATAGAATACCACAGAATAAATAATAGTACTACGTACAGAAAGTTAACTCCGCAAAGGAATTGAAATAAATAAGGACTCTTTCTACTAGGCAATAAAGTAGAAATTCAACTCGCACAGCGCTGGATACCGCTCGCTATATTCACCTAGATATACCGCTCTCTTTCTATCACGTATGCTTAGTTACGTGCGACGAGGCTAGCGTGCGGGCGGCGACTGACTTCTGCCTTGTATTGTCCACCCGGACGGAGCGCCGGCCGAACATACCTAAACTGCGGAGTGACAACCCCCCTGCTAATAATATAAGAATCTCTGTTCTGACATAATGACTGACAGACAACGCACAGCCCTTACCGCTGGTTGTACAGACTTGAAATTTGGAGGGTTTATTAGTCTCTATGCGTATAGGAGTACTAAGAAAGGAGTTTTTAAATATTCGACCCCTGAGGGGGAGAAGGGGGGAAACGTTTGTATGAAAGTCCTTTGTTTTTGGATTTGGTAATTAAAATTGCTCGGGATGATTTAAGTGGTGCATTTTGGGAGCGGGCCGAATTTCTTCCGTACGCGGACGAAGTCGCGGGCGACCTCTAGTATATATATATATATATATATATATTAGAAGTCGCGGGCGACCTCTAGTATATATATATATATATATATATATATATATATAGAAGATATATTATATATAGTAGTTGCATTGGTATTGGGTACGGAACCCTAAATTGAAAACTGACCTAACTGGTGATGATGTGATCAATTCTCGTAGATAATATAATTATAATCTATCGCTCCTTTTTACCAAAGATTATCTTTACATTTCGAGCAGAGGGCTTCCATCCGGGGTTTAATCCGGGTAAGTGGTTCGCTTTCCGGGCAGGTGACCGGCGCGGGTAATTACCCGGATGTGCGCGATCATGACCTTCCCTGATATTTGGGTTGGACATTGGACAAGTTAAAAAAGTGATGCGCAAGCAAAATTTACAGGGCTAATGTCACATCAACCCTGTAAATTTTTGACACCCTTTCTCAGATGACACAGCAGTCGTCTATTCGCTATGCTTTTTAGGAATAACTCAAAATGTATTTTGTTGCTACAGTGGCTTTGCTGTTTGAAATGCCTGTTTAGTATTAAAAAAAAAAAAAAAATTTTAGATATAAAAATAAATCACCACCAATCATACGTATTTTCAAACATAACAAATCGTACAGCGTAACGTTAAGCCGTAAACTAAGCATATTTTCTAGATCCCCCAAGATATTTTATCTAAGAGAACCTGACCTAATTAATGAAATTCGTATATGGTTTATACTTTATTAATATTTAAAATACCAATACACAAAACAAACCGATACGTCAATAAAATCCCAGGTGGGATTCCAACCCATAATTCACACTTCATGAAACGGAGCTACTAACCAACTCAGATACGAGTATAAGGCAGAAAAGTTGCTTGCAGCAACTCTTTTTTTAGGCATAAGCCTATATTAACTACAACAAACTGCAAAGACTACTTAGCCTACTACACAACAAAAAACAAAAGGATTGTATCCAGACCGATGAAAGTCTAGAGACAATCCAAATGCTCAAACCAACTACCAGTCGGCAGCGTACCCAGCATGCTGGCGGCATTGCCACGCTGGATGGCAATGCTTATGTGTTGGGCCAAATAAACGCCAGCATATAAATAACTTTGTCTTGAATGAAATAGTCAACCTTAAAAACGCCTCTTAAAGTAAACAACGTTGAAATAAAGTTTGTTAACTTAAGCAACCGTTTTAAGGTCCTCTATGTAGAGCCCGCGAAGGCCAGCGGAACTTTGTTTAACCAGTCTGTACGCAGTTTGGAACGATCCTTGTCATAAATAACGCGACGTCGTCGTGAGCTCCCCGTGGACCCGTATAAAGTAAGTTACTCGAGAACTGTGTCAACTCATAAAAAATATAAACAAAAATGATAAGAACATCCTTTGTATATATTCGTCGAAGAACTCATAGAAAGATATACAGTGTTAGTGGTAATCAATTAGCATTACATCAATTAGCATATAGCGGCCGCACATTATAAGAAAAAACCGATAGAAAAACCGCACGGTCGCGCCGGAAGGCGCTCCGTGCATTACAGTAAAGCCAACTTCGACGCGCCCCGCGCGCCGCTGTAACGTTCCGGCGCATCTAGGATTTTACCATATGTAGCTATGTAGATTTGTAGATAGATATCGCACGCGCCCAAACGCTACCATAAAAGGGAATGTTTGTGCAAACCCGCCGCTGATTGGCCGACGGTTCCTCGCGTGGTGCAAGGAGGCGGGGGCGGCGGGATTCAAGCGCGCCTTGCCCGTTTTGAAACCGGCAGTCTGAGCTTATATTCTTTCCGCTACGTTTGGTTACTTAGTTAGTTTCGGGATTTTTATTAGTGTTTACGCATAAGTTCTTATCGTAGTAAATAAAATAATTTTGTATTTAATAATAATAAAATAATCATTTAAATATAATAATATTTAATAAATTTGTAATTCCTGTTGTGTGTTTATAAACAACGTAAAAGCTATAAACAGTGCAAGTCTTTATTTTCGAACAGGAACCCTTACAATAGCGTACATTTTGTACTAGGTCCCGCGCACCGTAAGAAATTTCTCGTGACGGCCGTCTCGCTCGTACCTGCTAATAGTGCGCAGTGTATTACGGTCGATCCGGCGCGCGCGATAAAGACGTTACTCATAATTTGCGGCCGGCTTTAAGGGCGGGCATATTCTGTACATAAACCAAAGAACTTTTACTATCGAGCCAACAATGAAATCGCAAAAAAACAGCTGTTTCAAACATTTTGCCCAACGTAGATGATTTGTCTATAGGTTCACCATAGATACAAAAAAAAATACAGTGACCAAAACGGTGCTGAAATGTTTATTTAATAATTGAGTACGAAAAGGGAACTGAAGTTTCTCTATCGTATATAGCTGACTAAGAAACTCACCTACCAAAAAGGCAACAAAATTCTTGTTTCATAATTGATTAGGAAACAATGAAAAATAATTCTTCGTTCGTAGCTGACTACTAAAATAAATAACCAAAACGGACCAAACCTAAAAATCTACGTAGGTTCGACTGTCCGCAGAATCAATATTAAAAAAACACACAACATTTTAGAAAAGGCGGAAGGAAATTTTACGTTAAAATTTGATTGCTTCCCAGGTTGGAACGAAATAAAAGCATATAAATTACTTTACTCCAGAAAGGGCGTAAAAGCGGACATAAAAAGGACCTCTGTTCGACCTAAATTTATATTTTTTTCCTAAGATATCTGTAAGGGTCAGCTAGATATGCTACTTTGGTATAAAATATCGCTATCGCTTCGAGCGACAAATTTCTAACAATCTTTGGATAGTGTTTGTAACTAGTACTTTACCCCGAACTGAAACATCGTGATTTCAGTTATTAAAACTTTTTATTCCTACACACTTACATCAAAATAAATAAATTTGTGTTTTCAAAAAAACATACTTATGTACCTTTTCCTAGCGGTTTCCCAGTTAATCTTTGGATAGTGTTTGTAACTAGTAGTTTACCCCGAACTAAAACATCGTGATTTCCAGTTATCACAATATTTATATTTAACCTACACACTTACATCAAATTAATACATATGTGTTTTCAAAAAAACATACTTATGTACCTTTTCCTAGCGGTTTCTCAGTTTGCCATAAGATTAAAAGGTTTGTTTCTCTATAGAGTGGCTGACTTAATATTACTGAGTTGTACATATTTTATCTTATTTTAATCCGCTTTTGATCTTATTTTAAACTAGAAATCTAGGTTAAGCATCATCGGTTCTGGTTCTGACCTACATAACAAGGTGTTTCAAGTAAATCTCTCAAAGATCGCTTTTTAATCCATTTACTATTAAACTTGGAGGATTTAGCTCCTGTCATTAAACTAACGCAGTTTCCGCAACTTAGCTAAGTTTTAATGGGACATAAAGTCAATCTTTTACACCTCTTTAGATTAGATCTATTTTTCTGGTGACATGAGATTTTTCTGGAGACGGTTATTGAGCTAATATTTATAAACACAACAGTCCAAAAAAAAATGTCCACGCCATACAGTGCGCCGACTTTTTGAACAACTTGAACTACAATAACACACAAGCGCCCAAGCATACATTGTACACTATACTATACAAGCGACATAACGTCTAAATTCGAACAATTGTGAACTATAAATAGTGCACGTTTAGGTATGTACAACGGCAGTCAGATGTTTTTTGACTGTTTTAACTTAGAGATTGTAACTCTTTAGATATTAGCTCAATGGAAGGTACAACTTTTGTGCACTAACGTGAATTCAATTCTAATGATTTTTTAATAGACAATTCATAAAAAAATACTACGAGAGTTCGGCAGTTGTTCCATACATTTTGCCCAAGGTCTATGAACTTTTTGTAAGGAACAGCTGATAATTGTTTCGCGATTTAAATGTCGGCCCCATAGTAAAAGTTGTTTATTTTGATGTACAGAATATGCCCTTTTAAAAGGATGCTAACTGATTAGAACTAACCCTGTATCGGACTCACTCCTGTCTTTTTACATTTCCTTTCACAGTAAAGTTAACTTAATTAAGATAAATAAATTGATGGCAATGTTGATAAATCAAGTATCACCCTTCACGCGTCTATAAAATGAAAACGTGTCGCATTTGAATAATAAAAAGAAAATATTATTGTTAATTAGTGTAAAATTTCTAACATTAGCGTTACGTAATGAGCTCTCTCTCTATTTAATGGAGCTTGAAAGACATTTAAACAAATGGAAAACAGTATGGGCATTACGAGAACAAAATAAATTAGAACAAAATCACAAAAAAATCGCAAAATTGTAAATACCCTTTTTTGTGGACTTGGGAGATGTTCTAAAGATGCCCGACTGTATTGGGCCGCATGATAGAGGGCTCCGGGATCTCCAGGGCAACGCACCGGAGCCCCCAGCATTGCGGTTTGGGTCCTCACACGACAGCCGTGTATTCTCCCAAAACTGCGCAACTGTCTACGATAACGTAGACCTCACCACATCGTCGTCCTTCGGAAGGTCGAAGCTCCAACTCTAACCATCATAAGCCTAGAGGTCGTTTCAGTGGGCACTTACTGCAGGCAGGGGATACTGATGTTTTATTTTATTTTATTTGGACAACCAACAGCCTTACGGAGAAGTTAGAAACAGTATAATGAGTACATCTAGGCCAACAAATGTTACCACTAATAGAAAGTATATATAAAGTATAGATTGTATTCTATTGCCCCGACATCAGGGCAAAGGTGATTTTTCATAGACCCCATAATTAAAACGTCACATATCAATCTACCCGTCCGACCTTTTTCAAATCAGATTTCACAGATAGATTTTACGCTAAAGCGGCTACTTTAGCCCCGCTACGCGGAGTGAAAGGAACCACTTCTTCCCAGTGAGTTGAAATAAATAGAGTAGTTATAGTCGAACAAAACTGCTTTAAAAACTGACTAGAAGTTGTCTATATAAATATACTTACGCATGTTACTATGCACTTTGTGAAGAAAAGGAAAGAATATGACCGACTTTATACGCCACACCTGTTGTTAGAAAGAGACAAATATCTAATTTCTCTTACGGCGTAATATGCTACACAAGTTGATTGGCCAGAGCGAGCGCCCTCGCCGCGCCGGTGTGGTTCTCTTTCACTCTCTCACACAAGACGATCTATCTATCTCGGCCATCCATTTCAAAGTGACAACAGTTGCCTCAGATAAAATAAAATTCATTTTTTCCCATTGCAATAAAAATACAGTACTTACGCGTGAAATGATTTTTTTTCTATCTCTCACAGTGCCTGTGTAGATTGTGCAGTGTCTAAATACACAGAAAGGCATTATATCAACATCTTTTTGCTAGAAAACATACGGTTAGCGGCAGCGTATTACCGGACATTCGGAAGTGAAAGACTGGTAGCGATCACGGCAATTACCTTGATTTCGTCTAGTAAATATGGCGGGGGGGACAACTCATCTACAGGTAAAAACATCTTAGCTTCTTCCCCGCAGCGGCACGTAAAATCGTATACACACCACAGGAGCAAGTAAAGACGCCTCAGATCTCATTTTTTTCATCCTCGGGAGACAATATACCTCAGAGTAATAGAAGCGGAGATGTGATCATAGGATTTTTCTATAGAAGGACGCGGGATCGTGCGGGGAGGTGTAGGGTTGGCGGGAGGAGTGGTAAATTCCGCACATGGTGCTGCCATCTAGCAAAATTCAAGATAAGTGCTTTATCGACAAAATGGAGAACTCTTATAAACGCATGATTTACTACTAGTAGCGCCATCTCTGGAGCTAGTTAAAAACACCAAGAAACGTTACATATTTCAAACAAACCACAAAAAACACAAATAGAATTACTTATGAATGAAATGAGACGCTAATCATATCATGGGAATGTTTGCCTCGATAATAGGTGCAAGAAAAAACGCAGCCACTTACTTTGTTTTCACATTTACTGCGTAAAAACACTAACTTTGAAAGCCTGAATGACTGTTACGTGAGGCGGTCGCTCGCAGACTGACCAAATAAAGTGTGACGTCACACACTCCGTCCGCAAATTCTGTTCTACGGCCGTAAGTTCCTCATCGCAACTCCCTATTCTCCATGCAATATACACATGAGATCTGAGATCTGTTCTTTACTTTTGCTCCCTAGGTGAGTAGGTAATCTACTATAACATTTTAGTTACACTTAACGATTTACTTAAAACGTTTCAACTGATCCTAGTTTATGGTACTTGCTTAGTAATTATTCTACTGTTCCAACTCTTAGATCTATTTCCCACTCGAACATAGGGAGTCACCAGCCGTGGGGGCGGTGGTGCGTTCTAAAAATTGGAACAAAATGTTTATCTCTCTCACACAGCGGTATTTAATATTCATACAAGCGAAATTGTATTCCCCCATGGCATGATTTGTCAACACTGGTTATATAATTTAACGCCAACATTTGTTTGGAATTAATTTGCTTCGTTTCAAATTCTTTTATAACCGACCATAAGCCAAGAAAATATACTTTAGATAATATTTATGTAATTATTATTTGTGCAGGTGCAAAAAGCATGACACCTCATTCAGCCTTAACGAAGTATTTTACTGGTTTCATCATCATCATCAGCTCGGAGATGGCCACTGCTGAACGAATCTAATTTCTATATTACAAGCTTTGCTTAGTTTCGGGCTAGATAGCGCTGTGTCAAAAATGTCCACTGATATTAATTGCTGAACAATTGCCTCCCCCTTAGACCGCCACACTGTACGACAACCTGCCATTTGCTTCCACCGGTTGCCCGCGACTTTTACAATGTCGTCGGTCCACCTAGTGGGAGGCCGCGCCTACGCTGCGTCTTCCGGTTCGCGCTCGCCACTCAAGAGCCTTTCTTCCCCATCGATTTTATCAGTTCGTCGAGCGATGTGGCCTGGCCTGCATTTACTGATTTGTGACATTACAAATATAAATACAAATTTTTATTTAATTTAATTTGTTTAATAGGTATACGTTTGACCACAACCTACCTGTTACTAAGCAATGGTGCGATCTAGGATGAGGCACTCTTACCTAGGGGTCCCTTCTATTTAAGAGTGTATACACTTTATTGATTTATTGGGTACCAACATACCATACATCAACACATTTATTTTATTTATTTAGTTTATTGGTACACAAAACAGAATACAGTCAATAATACATTTAGAAAATTTACACATTATACAATTTCGATCCAAACTATATTCATAAAAATGTATATACAGCTTATTACTTGACAACATGCAGTAGATAGTCAGTTTCAAGTAGAAAAAGAGGAAGGGGTAATTAATTTAAATTTTATCTTATCTTGATACAGTTACAGGTTACAGATTCCTCACTTACTACTACTATCTTCAACGTACCCCGTAAACACAATCTTTCTGACGTATTTTTTTAATTTATACAGCTTTTAGTTGAAGATATCAATCTTTATATAATATAATGATCTTTAGATATTGCATTGTATTGGCGACACATTCTAACTACTGGGTCGTAGAAGGAAGTATTATTGTTGTATACACCTAATACAAAGGTACATTATCAATAACACATGAAAGTAAAAAGAAACTAGATGCTGATACAATTGTAGGCTCTTTTGATTTGGAGACACGTATATTATAATAATGAACCTGGGTAACTGGGTATGTCCTAAAACTGCATCCAGAACCACCGGAGGACGGGCAGTAGCGTCCTCTCGGTTAACGGTCGTGAGCTTTTGTGATCCCCAAGCCGCCTGCCAAGCGTGTGGTGGGTATTATGGCAAAATAATGCTTATGCCACTGTTGGAGGCTGTGTATCCATACAAGGAATTATACTAACTATATAAATAACAAATCTCATATTGCACTAGAATAATTTTCATGCACTTTTCACTGATCAAAAAAGGCATATTTTATCTTAACAGGACACGTAGGTAAATCACTTTAATATTATAAATGCGAAAGTTTATCGGTATGTTTGTTACCTCTTCAAAGCAAAACGGCTGAACGGATTTGGATGTAATTTGGAATGAAGATAGTTTATTTCCCAGAATAATGTATAAGTTACTTTTTATCATCATCATAATAACCGTTTTTCATCATTACATTGTAAAACCGCGGGGCGTAGTTAGTTGAAAATAAAGATGGGTCAACAGATCAATATCCTATTATTAATTAGGTAAATTTTCTTACAATCTTCATGCCGTTTTAGGAGGCATACTAATTCTGACATTAGGGCTGCCTACTCAGCGCATGCGAGCTTGCCTTACACTAATGAACGACACTTAGTAGGAACATTATTATCACATGACGAGGCGACCGGTGCCTAATCTGTTGCGATTACGCTAAGGTGCCATCTCCACGAGCAAGTTTATCGTTGGAGGTATTTTTGGGCTTTAGTTTTGAATTATTTCTAAAGAAAGCCGTCATATTAAACGAAATTCGGAAAAATGTGATCGGACACCATTTTTTTTACATTTATTTTATAAGACCGCGTTTGACAAACGATAATACACGGTGGACCCCACGTACGCACGAAACGTTTCGATTCCACATTTTTTATTCCTACAGCGAGGTCGTGGAGCTTTCTTCCGGAGAATCTAGAGTAAATAGAAAATAGATTACTTCTACGTCAGCGTACTCGCATCGTTGCTTAGCATCGGGTAGGGTGTTCAAAACCCAACCTATTCATTTTTCGTGCTTTTTATCTTTCAAATAATTATCTTAAATGCAGATTTATTTTTCTTTCTTGGAATTTTACTCAAGTATTTTGATATATTATAATTTTTAGTATTATATTTGTTTAATGTTTGGATCAATTATTAATTTATTGCAATTAATTTGATTATGCGTATTGTGACTATTGTGTAATTAATTTTACTATTGTTTCGTTTATTGGGCATATAATTTAGGTTAATTTACCGTATTTTTTTTTAATACTGAATTGAACTTCTTATATTTAAAAGCCTTTTCTTTTCGAGAATTCGAAAATGAGTTCCCTAACTTCCCCGTTGACTTGCCCCCACTGTCCAGGGTCTTCACGCATATTCAGCCAGCATGGGCTTAAGGTCCACATAGGCCGGAAACATAAAGATGTGCGTCAAACGGCCGCCAGATCGCAGACTTCTCCCATAGTTTTAATTTCTCAGCTGCCCAGTCAAACTAGCCAGGTGACGCAGATACCGCGCCCCTGTCTGCTGGAAAGGATATCATCCTTAAAGATGAGTACACCGGTTCTTCGGCACATTCCTAGAGGCGCGCGGAACCAGGCGGCGGGTAAGTTATGCGATGTTATCGATAGGTGCGTTACCTGTAATGGCGTGGAAGACTGGGGTGCGCTTCTTACTTTTGCTTTTGGTGCGCTGAAAGTTCCTTCGAAGGACGCTCCGGGCAGCGTCACAGCAAAGGTGAAGGCAAACATCCAGTCTTCTGGGCTTGATCAGTTAGCGGACGAGACGTATGTGCCGGGATTTAGTAGGTCCTGTGGGAATCGAAAAGCCATCGAGTCCAAAGTTTACGATGGCGACCTCCGTGGGGCCGTCCGGCTGCTGGTCTCCGACGACTCGTTCGCGCACCATGATCCCGTCACGCTTAACGCCCTGGAGCTCAAACACCCGAGCCCATCGCGTCCGCTTAGCTTCCCGCCAGCGCCGGACACTTCGTTTGCTGCAGTTACTGTTTCAGTGGAGGACGTCTCGCTGGCGTTGAGCTCATTTTATAGTGGTTCTGCAGCGGGCTTAGACGGCATACGGCCGGGGCATCTAAAGGAACTCACGTCTGGTTCGGCGGGGGAGAATAGTCAGCGTTTACTTCAGTGTTTGACAAGGCTAGTTAATTTCTTGTTGAGTGGTCAAATAAATCCTGCGGTGTGCCCTTATTTGTATGGAGCAACTCTTTGCGCGCTTACAAAAAAGGATGGTGGTATCAGACCAATAGCCATCGGCAGCGTGTTCCGTAGGTTGACAGCCAAGCTGGCGTGCCGGTCCGTAAGAGAGGCGATGTCGGAGTACTTACGACCGCACCAGCTAGGTTTCGGGACGCGTCAGGGATGCGAAGCCGCTATCCATGCGACGCGTGCGTTCGTCATGGACCCTGATCACTCGGACTGCGTGGTGTTGAAACTCGACATATGCAACGCATTTAACACTCTAGAAAGAGACGTTCTTCTGAGCGAGGTCAAGGATCTAACACCTTCTCTCTACCCCTTTCTTTATCAGGTATATTCTTCTTCCTCTAATCTCTACTTTAACGACAGTCTCATTTCGTCTCAAGTGGGGGCGCAGCAAGGGGACCCGCTGGGGCCCCTCGTATTTAGTTTAGCGATTCACAAGGTTATTTCAGAGCTTAAATCAACTCTGAACTTGTGGTATCTAGACGATGGGACTCTTGGGGGATCGCCGAAAGACGTTTATCAGGATCTGGAGGCTCTTATTTCTCGACTCAGAGACCTGGGTCTAGAGGTGAATCCCTCCAAATGCGAGTTCTTTCCTTGCAGCACTGGAGCTCGTACACACTTTTTACAATTCAGTTCTTTATTGCCTGGCCTCAAGGAACTTTCGTCTCAATCTTTTACCCTCTTAGGTTCTCCTATTTTTCCCGATGGAGTACCGGAAGCTATCTTTTCCCGCCAGAAGCTCCTCCTGACGGCTCAAGAACGTCTCAAAGATCTCTCTGCTCATGTGGCGAGTGTGTTATTGCGCATGTGTTTCGCCCTCCCTAAGTTGACGTATCTCTTGCGGACTGCGCCTACCTGGCTTTGTCCCGTTGAAGTCTCTGCATTTGACGAGACCTTGAAAGCAATAGTTGAGTCGATCTTGAATGTCTCGCTCAATCAAACTCAGTGGATACAGGCGACTCTTCCCATAAGACACGGAGGTACGAGATACGTTGCGCACGGGATGTAGGCTTGCCGGCTTTCCTGGCGTCGGCGCATGGGGTAGCGGACCTCGTCACTGTAATTCTTCGTTCCAGTGGTGGCGGTGTGAGCTTGCCCTTTGTGGCCGGCGCCGAGTCAGCTTGGTCTGTCTGCAGTTCCGGGGCAACGAACCCTGTTATTCCTCAAGTTCAGCGCGCTTGGGACGATATTACGGCTCGACAAATTAAGGAGCGGCTCAGGTTGGATGCTTCGGGAGCTGATCTGGCTAGACTTCGGGCTGTGTCAGAGCCTGAATCGGGAGCATGGTTGCACGCACTGCCGTCACCTTACCTGGGCAATTTATTGGACGATAACTCTCTGCGTGTGGCAGTGGCTCTCCGCCTGGGCTGCAAGGTGTGTGAACCCCATAGGTGCACCTGCGGTTCCATGGTGGAAGCCGATGGCCATCACGCTTTGAGCTGTCGTCGATGCGCAGGTAGGTTTCCGCGTCACCATGCCCTCAACGACATAGTCCGGAGGGCCTTGGTATCGGCTGATGTCCCGTGCTTGCTTGAGCCGCCCGGCCTCAGCAGGTCCGATGGCAAGAGACCGGACGGTATGACTTTGGTGCCCTGGAAAAACGGCAGGTGCCTTTTGTGGGACGCCACGTGCGTCAGCACGGTCGCTCCCAGTCACCTTGGTCGTACCGTCCTCTCTCCGGCAGCTGCTGCCGAGGACGCGGCTGTTAAAAAGCGTTTGAAGTATGCAGCGTTGGAGGGGCAATACATTTTTGTGCCTCTTGCGGTGGAGACATTGGGCAGTTGGGGCATTGATGCTAAAAATGTAGTGGGGGAAATTGGGCGTAGGTTGAAGGATAAGTCTGGTGACCCCCGCTCCAGCTCGTACCTGGTGCAAAGATTGGCCATAGCCATTCAGCGTGGCAATGCGGCTAGTGTGATGGGCACCTTTGCGCCAGGTGCCGTTAGGGGCGGGCTATTTGATTGACGAGCGTATAAGTTATTTTTGACACGTTATTTATTTTATTTATAATTAGCTATAAATAAATTACCTATTCTGTACAACAATAAAAAACACCAACTTGCTGTTAAGCGACAATATATTCAAACACGAAGCATGCACGCTCTTGTAGACACCTACTAACTTTAGTGAACAAGATAATTGATTATATTCTACATTAAATAAAACCTCTTTTTGTTAAGGGTCAAAATACCTACTACCTACCATAAAACCTTACCTACCCTACCTTATACCTACTATAAAAACTCTGTCGTGACTGACAGTCTGGCTGACTAACAGACAACGCACAGCCTAAACCGCTGGTCGGATAGACTTGAAATTTGGAAGTTGTATTTGTCTTGATGCGTAGGGGGGATTTTTAAAATTAGACCCTGAAAGGGGTAACAATGGGGGGAAAGTTTTGTGTTAAACTCCTTTGTTTTTTAACTGTTAGTCATGAAAATTTGTATTTCGATAGTTCATTTGAAATAAAGAATCTGTTTGCATTTTTTTTTGACAGCGGTTTTTTAAGTGGGTGAAATGGGGGTGGAATGTTGTATGGAAACTTCATTGTTTTTGAAGTTATAGGAATGAAAATTGGTATTTGGGTAGTTCATTCAAAATAAAACACGGATTTTGAAAAAAAAAAATCAGTTAGGAAAGTTTTCTAAGTTATAGCTCTGTACCTCTAGTACTGTATATTGACCATTAATGGTCGGACGGACAGGTTGGAGATATACTAGTTCGTTATGTATAGTGACAGAGTTTCGTGGGACACCTTTCGAGAATGGAATCTAAGAAACACTATGCCGTATGAAACGCTCGCACACACAGCGGCTAAGCACAGTGGGGGTTATTAATTGAGAGGAGGAACATATTAATGTTGTCCATTTGGCGCGAAGCCAGCCCGTTGTCGTTACTGACAGCCTGTTTTTTCACTAGAAGCCTGTTTAGAGAGCACGGATAACTGTAGCTACAAGCCCGCGTTTGGAGATTGGTGAAATTCCACTTTTTTTATGCGTACTACCCGATATCAACATTGAAGACTACCAGATTGTATAATGGGTATTTTTTCAAATAATACTATCTGGTTGTCTTCAAGTCGCGAAGGAATCAGGTTGTTCTAGTGCTCTTGCTCGGTATTGGAGTTACGGATACGTATTCCTAATTAACGAAACTACTTCTATATAATATCTCGGTAATTATTTCTATCTTTAAAAATCTGAGTCTCTACCTCGAAACACAAAATTAACTAAAACAGAGCCCAACGCGCGTGCAGCTGCGTCCTGCTTAGCACTGCGGGCCGCTGCGCGTCGCGCGCGTGATGACAGCGGTTGCTCTGCAGGCGAGGGGGTGGGGGCGGGTAGAGTGTCGTGCTGCGCCGGCACTCTCTGGAGCTCTTCATCACTGGAATCGTCTCGTGCGGTGTCGGGAATACTCTAGCACGCGGAGCTCACCACGTCGCCTTCAGATACGCGTCCACTCTACCGTAACGTGAGTATTCCCGTATAAATAAAACAAAAATATGTCGAAACCACGTCAGTTTTCATTATAATATAATATTGTTTAGTGCCTATAAAAAAATACAAAGAGTAACTTATAAGATAAAATTCCGAATATGTACCTACTAGGTAAGTACTAAGCCTAAAAATAAAAACTTTATGAACACATAATTTCACTAAAGCCGCTAAAAAAGCAATCAGCTCCAGATATTAAGCCACACAACACTGGCATAATGAAATGGAAACAATGAGCCAATCCGCATTTATTTTTCCATTATCCAGTGTTTTCGCAAACAGCCTGAGGGCGGCACTTGTCAGTAAGAAATATCAGTGTATTCGTAGAAAAGATAAAATAAAATTATTGAAGTGACAGACATTTTTCTTGAAAGGTTCCGTAGGTAATTAGAGAATTAGCTTAATGTATTCATCGCTGATTGGCTTAACTTGGGACGAACTTACTGGGTATCTTTCTGTTTTACGTCCTTTTTGGTTGTGGTCTAGTTGACATTTACACGTAATTGTGTGAAATTATTATCATAGTCAAAAATAAGTGTGTAAATATCTAAAGATATCTTCAATGTTTTGGATCTTATGCCTAACTGCTTATGACTGCCTTATAGCTCAGTTGGTAGCATGTCTGCCTTCAGAGATGTAGGGCGTGGGTTCGAAAATGTATGTGACAAACATAGATGTTTGTTCTGTGTCTGGGTGTGTAGAATGTATTTACAACAAAAAACCCAGCTATCTGGTTTCCATAATACAAGCTTTGCATAGTATGGGGCTAGATGGCGCTGTGTGAAAAATGTATTTATTTTATACTGTGATAATTATCGTAGTCTTTGGATGGGTGTATATATGCTGTAATATTTTTATTTGAAGTTAACCGTGGATAGGATATTAGTGAGAAGATATTAGGACGCTCTTTCCATTACAATATTTTGATCAGAGATCAAGTTAAAAATTCTGACATTTAGTTAGCTACTGTAGGATGACTGGCGTGAGTAGTCAGAGTTAGCGTATGCTGACATATACCAATATACCATGTTTTTACACTACCTAAGTACATATTATTTATAAAGGTATTGAAATTTGTTTTATCTTTACATATATATTTTTGATCTAAGAAAAACTAGATTAAGTTACAAGAAAACTGAACACATAAACATTTATAATTAAGGAATTACATTTTTATGTGGACAATGTGGTCGATTCTGACGATTTTAGTTGACAGTTCTAAACTAACTAAAGTATTGCTGTCCTTAGCTAACATGCCTAGTAAAAAAGTGACAGCAATATTTTAATTAGTTTAGAACTGTCAACTAAAACCGTCAGTATTGAAAATTCCAAATCTCTGTATGTTTGTATATGATACAGAATATCACGATGAATTTGTTTTCTATTTTTGAAGGAAAAATAAGAATCTAACATTAAAAATAATGCCCTGTTTTTCATCTAGCAATAACATACAAACGCGTAGCGTAGCACACTATTGTGGAAATATACCTAATAATTATTTTACAACACATTTTCTCAAAACGTGCATTTACGAAGCCTGTATACATCGTTCGAAAGTTAAACATTACGCACCATACAACGGAGCGTGCGGTAAAGCCTTTACCGCACGCTCAGTTGTATAGTGCCATTCGTAAATACAGTATTTTTTAAATTTTCTAAAAATATATATGGATTCCACTAAGCAGTTTCACATTACGAGAATAAAATAAGCTAAATGATCGAACCTCCTTGGAAGCGTTTTTGCTCTTTACGTTTGTCTCACTTTAATACTAAATAAATACTAATACTATACTAATAAATATTATAAATTGAAAATGAGACGAAATATGTAGTTCTAATTTTCATCACGCGCACGTAGCGCAATTTGTTATTTCGCGCCATTTGATCTTTCTTCCTAATGGCGTCGCACTTTGTGCATTTGCTAGTTTCAAGTATTTATTTGTATCAAGTTTTTGATAATTTTCAAGTCCAATGAGTCTTAGGCACAGTCAAAGTTACAGTCAAGTCCAGTCATGCCATAGTAAAGTAGTGGCAACTTTACTACAAGTAAGAAACGTTTTAAAGAAGACGAACTTTAGAAAAAAGTTTTTTTTTCTTCTTTCCTCCTAGGATTATGGCATCTCAGTTTGTGCACTTGCCAGTGTCAAGTATTTAGTTGCGACTTTCCGACCGATATTCATAAACAAAATTGTTTCATTACCTGTTGTACTTCTGTTATCTGTTTTCTTGCAAACTTTTCTGCTCTACTGCTTTTTTTATACAGACGTTCGCCTGATGGTGAGCGTCACGCCTGCCACTAACAGCAGTGCCAGAATTGTGAACTTGCACAATCCTGCGCCGCACTGCACTGCGCTCGTCACCTTGAGAAATTAGATGTTAAATCTCTTCATACCCAGTAATTTCTCTGGTAACATTGCCCCTCAAGCCGGAACACAGAAATACTTGCACACTACTGCTTGGCGGTTGAATAACTGGCAAAGGTGTGGTACTTCCCCAGGCAAACTCTGCAACAGAGTTCTACCACTATAATGTTTGTGGTGATTCTAACAATTCTTCTTTGAATTTTCAACCGACTTCAAAAAAGGAGGTTCTCAATTAGACGGCATGTTTTTTTTTGTATGTATGTTACGCGATTACTCCGCCAATTATGAACTGATTTCGATGATTCTTTGTTTTTAGTTTGGTATGTTATACTTCAGAGGTGGTCCCTTAACCATATGAAGATCTCATCTAGGTATGACCTCTTTTCAAAGCATGCTGCATACTTTCGCTACCTTGTATGTACATTAAAAACGTTTGTATTTTCACTAAAGAACATCCAGATTATTTTAGGAATCATAGAGAAGTTTTACACGCCAAAAAATAATCAAATTCACCAATTTGCTCTATCAACCTCCAGCCCGTAAAGATTTGTACAAGAGAAATGCTTATAATATGTGTATTTCAATTTATAATAAAATACCCACTGATATGAAATTGTTAAACGGCAACAAATTTAAAAAAACGTTAACTGATTGGCTTCTTAAGAATTGTTTCTATAGTGTAAAGGAGTTCATGGATTTTTCAAATAGGTAACAATAAAGATTACATTAAGTCAATTTAACCTATCCAATAAATTAGAATTTTAACATTTGCACGTCCGCTTGCAGACTGAATACTGTGTTCCGGCAAATATTTAATTAAGATCTCTATTGTACCGTATTCTTGCAAATAAATGATTTGATTTGATTTGATTGATATTCGAAGTTGAACTCGATTGTTTTTTTTTCAATCGTATTCTTATGGGTCAATTCTTGTTTCATTCCAACGTCTCGTTTAAGTCGAATTTTCCGAGTTGAATCTCTAAGGCTTTCTAGTCCTCGTAGACACGAAGCAGCTGTATCTCGATGTTATGAAATTTTATGTAATAGCCTTCGAACCATTACCAGGGTAGGGTTGGGCTAGACGCGAGCTGACAGCGGTGTGATGAGCGGATTATAGGAACCTTATGCAAAACACATCTTTACTGTCACGGTCATATTATACACTTTCAGTAAGCACGAGAAGTTTGTTAGTTCTTACGGGATGGGACTCCCATCCAATAAAAAAAAAAGCAGATAATTAGACCCGTCAAATTTATGAAACACATTAAAAATGTTCAATAATTTTTGTACACATGAATTACAAAAATAATAAAAATATGTCAAAATAGAATATTAATAAATATGTATAAAATCATATTTTTTTATAACTAAAAATGTCGTCGTGTGTAGGCTCTGTCTTGACTGACTGACTGGCTGACTGACAGACAACGCACAGCCCAAACCGCTGCCGTACAGACTTGAAATTTGGAGGGTGTATTCGTCTCGATGCGTAGGGGTGTACTAAGACATGATTTTTCGAAATTCTACCCCTAAGGGGGATGGTGGAAAGTTGTATGGAGAGTTCTTTGTTTTTATTTGAAGTTATGAAATTGATATTTGGGGATCCGCTCATCGCTTATTCTTGTGTCGTTTTTATCCGTTTTGACAGCACGTGTTAACGTCGGGATCGTACCAACTCGCATTACAAAAGTTGCAAACTTCGGCCATTTTTCTTACGAGCTTCACATCATAAACTAAATTAACTGGAAATTACTTAGGAGGCGGTGAGAGCCAATGCGAGCACGTTTTTACCGCAGACGATTATCTGGCTTTGAATGCGTGGTATAGGGTCGTATTTAGCAGAGCAAAAATATAGCGACGCCGCGAGGTCGCCCGTCGATAAAAATAATAGACAATAGACAATAGTTTATTTGTGGCAAAAGTATAAACAAAAAAGTAGTAACACAGAACACGGAAAAGTAAAACATAAATAAAAAAATGTTTACCTTTTGCCACAAACCGGCCCCAACTCAGCAAGATGCCGGTTGCGAGCAACCGGCGCTGGTCTTCCGTTGGGCCCGGCAGGTGACGTCACGCACGCGAAAATCACAAGATACACATACAAGGCAAATGAAAGATTAATTACATACACAAAACTAATATCACATCACACAAACAGGAACACGACACAAAACAGACAATATAAAATATACTTAGAGACCTTCATGAAAATACATAATTATACGGTTTTATAGGTATGTATGTTTTATTCCGACGTACTTATCCGACTTTATAAACGTGAGTAATCCCCTAGATGTAAAACAAAAAAGAATGAATATTTTAGTTCCTTTCAATACGTAAGTAATCAAACAATCTTTTAAATAATCAATAATATTAAAATGAAGCGTCTTTCATTTACAATGTATTAAATATATTTGTTAATCTAATCAATTTAACCAGCATATTATTGACTGATAAGCTTGGATTTATTAGGCATTCATACTGAGGTGGCAGTGGCAGTCATATGCAAGCATAAATAACTATAGGTACTTATTATTACAATAAAAAAAGTTACTTAAGTTAACGAAAGTCACAAAAAAACTTCTGCGCAATGTTAACTAACGTCGTTTAATTTTAAGCGCCGTTTTTATGTAAGGCCCTGTATTGTTTAGGAGCATGCAATCAGAGTCCAACCGAGTCAACCAGTCATCAGAGGCACTTGAATGGTAATTATCAGGCAACCTTGTCATAGACCACAGACGCCATTGCATTTCCGAGGCTGCGGAACCATGCAAGAACGAAACTACTGCAATTTAATGGTTCCGTATTAAATTGACCACCGAATCGGAATAGATTGATTCGCCAAAGAACCAAAGTTACCGACATAGCTCGCAAGGTTAGCAAGTTGAAGTGGCTGTGGGCAGGCCACATCGCTCGAAGAACTGACAACCGATGGGGAAGAAAGGTTCTTGAGTGGCGACCACGAACCGGAAGGCGCAGCGTAGGTAGGCCTCCAACTAGGTAGACCGACGACATTGTGAAAGTCGCGGGCAACCGGTGGATGCAAATGACAGATTTTCGTACATTGTGGCGGTCTAAGGGGGCGTTTGTTCAGCAATTAAATAAATTAATATCAGTGGACATTTTTCACACAACGCCATCTAGCCCCTAACTAAAACCAAACCTTGTAATATAGAAACTAGATAGCGGATAGAATACTTATATAGTGTTGTTTTTTTGTAACTAGAACCAGACTCAGAACATCTATGTTCGTCACATAAATGTTTACCCTGGGTGGGGATCGAACCCACGCCCTACAGCTCTGAAGGCAGACATACTACCAACTGAGCTATAATTTGACGTCTCCGGGCTCATGATGACGATGTATGAAATTGATTCACCTACTTTTAAGAACTGCTTACCTAAAGCACTAAATTATTCCCTTTCTACCCGTCATTCTAAAACGGCTTTTTTATAAGAGGTATAAAATTAAACTAACCAAATGCTACCTTCTAAGAGAGTCAAAAATAAAAATTGGGTCAAATTTTGCCCCAATTGTCTGATCTATTTTAATCAGCATCAATTTACGCTGATATTGACGCTTGTAAAGTAGGTACTTAAAAGGCTGCGAATTTAAAAATCATGACTCTTGGGAACTTTTGAACCCTTTCTACGGAACCCTAAAAAGCAATTAAAACGAGAATGGTAGCCCGTAATTGGATTAACTAACGAGCCCCTAATTCAAACCGTTTGAGTGGATTCCATTTATAGCCGTCAATGAAGACTGAACAGCTTTAGGACGTTTTTCCACTCGCCAGCCTGGTACCGGGGCACGGCGCCGTTGCTGGGGCTACGTTATTCCATTGGGTTCCGGTTTGCGCTCGGCTTTCTTGGGCAGTACTAACACGGACTTCAGTTTTACAACACGTAAAAATGGTCTCGTCAAGTCCTCGTATTTATTTGTTATAATCTCTTACATTGAAGACGAAAATATCGACGTCTCGCTCGGCTCGTCATTCCATCGCATAAAAAAATGTATCCAATGTTTTATTTATTATTATTATTAATTTATTTAATCCAAATTACATCAATTTTTACAGGCATTATCTAATTCAATAGTGTAGGTCAACTGCATTATTTTAAAGATAATAATAGTACTATAACATCATAACAAGTCTTTAAGCTTAAATATAAAGTAATTGATTCATTATAATGACCTACATATAAAGTCAAAACACATAGTAGGTAATGTAAATATTAAATTTCATTATAGTACATTATGATACAAGTGTGCTACGTTGGTCATTACACTAGAAGCGGTATTTTGCGCGCGAGCCGCAGGCGAGCGCGATAAGGAAGCCGAGAGTGTAATGACCAACACAGCACAAGCGTTTCATACGACTGTTGAAAACAGTCGTATGAAACGCTTGTGCGGAAAACACACTTGCGAGGAAAAAATAAAAGTTTTTTGATAATATCAACCACACAGCGAAAACGTCAACAAACCTTAGCGGAAAATGGCGCCCAAACCAGCAATGCGCGCGCAGGTTGACATTTACTTCAGCCGTTTAAAAACTCTTTGTTGGTATTACAAAAATTATTAATAATAAAAAAAAAATTACCCGGCTATATTAAGAATGCTTCGTATACATACATATATAATTGCAGTCACGTACAAACTTAACTTTACCAGGTTATGCCTATTATAGCACTAGTGCCGTAATGTAAAGTAAAAAGCACGCGTGCGTAATAGCTTGGATTATGAGCTTAAAACTGATGCAATAAGATCCACTTTACGAGCAAGTGTGATGAAAAAACATATTATTTACCTACATATAAAGTCTATACTGTAAGTATACTGCTACTATTGTTAGTGGCAGGCGCTTATCACCAGGCGAACGTCTTGCTCGTCTGGTGGCAGGCACTTACCACCAGGCGAACGTCTTGCTCGTCTCGTCACTTGAAAGTATAAAAAAAAGTTCTTGATTAATAATAATTTATTGAGTGCCTCATTATTTTTCACCATACATTACACAGAAGAAATTAAATAAGCATTACAATTAAAGTTACAAGTGGCGGTTATTGCTAAAAGCAATCGTTTCCAGGCAACCTTATGATGTAGCCATCTACCCCGTTAAGCGCCGACACCGGGTCCACAGGGTACGATGAATCACTTTTTCCCATCTGCCCCGGTAACGAGAGGTAACAAGAGGTTCCCCACCGGGGTGAATGGGACTAAGTCTAAAAGACATTTTTTTTTAAATTAAGACTTGAGGGTCCCCGGGACTTCGTCCGCGTATGGAATAAATTCAGTCCGCCCCCAAAGTCTTGCATAAAACACTAAAAAGTATTTCAAACCTATTTTTGTTAAAAAGAGTTTTGTCTTCTTTTCAACCGACTTAAAAAAAAGAGGTTCTCAATTCGAATATATGTTTTTTTTTGTTTTTTTTTTGTATGTATGTTACGCGAATACTTTGCCAATTATGAACTGGTTTAGATGATTCTTTTTTTGTTTGGTAGGTAATAAATAAAATATAAAACACTTTTTAACTGAAATAGGTTTGAAATACGTTTTAGCGTTTTATGCATCAGAGATTCTTATAGTGTTAGACTAGATGGCGCTGTACAGTCTTAAAACGCGCAAACGTTTCGTCCTCAGACCGAAGTAGGTATTTGTCATCAAGTTTGTTATTTTTGAGGATTTCATATGAAATCAGTTCAGTAGTTTATGTGTTTTTGAATGGAGCTGTGAACCTCTGGTTCAAGCCAAGCTTCTTATTTACGGATCGTTTAATTAATTTAAAATATACTGTACTGTACGTACAGTATTACTTAAAAAAGCACCTACGTTAAAAAAACAACCGACTTCAGTTAAATTTTCGTTACTTGGAATTTTTGATGAAATTTGTCTGTAAGTATATTTCAAATATATATAAAAACACTCCATCGGTTTAGGCTGAGGTAAAAAACATTTTTGAAAACGAACAAAAAAAATATAACCTCCTCCTTTTTATAGACTTAAAAAGAGGGAATAAAGTTTTGTGAATGTAATTTAATCTGTAACCTTAGTGTTAATATTATTTTTTTAAAACGATTTGTAAAAAGGCTCGGTCAGTTTTGAGGTGACCGCGAGTGAAATTTGTGGCTGAGTGAGACTGAATTTGATACGGTTTTCAAAGGTGATAGATGGCCAGTCGGGTATACTATAGAAAGTACTTACTCATGCTATGGCCTCCTTACGGTGTTTTCCTTCACCAGCAGCTGAATCTTTGTTAGGATTTGAAGCCACGACCTTGGGCGTGCCATAAAGTGCACTAACCACTAAGCGTCTCAAAAGTTAGCCGGTTTTCCAACCGACTTCAAAAACGGAGGTTCTCAATTCGACTTATATGTATTTTTTTAAATTAATGTTATTTGATTACTCCGCCAATTATGAATTGATTTTGATGTTTTTTTT
Organism: Erannis defoliaria; assembly: GCA_905404285.2. Lineage (NCBI taxonomy): Eukaryota > Metazoa > Arthropoda > Insecta > Lepidoptera > Geometridae > Erannis > Erannis defoliaria. The sequence continues at coordinate 15,859,291 of FR990084.1, forward strand.
TGTTATTTGTTTGGTAGGTGATATTTCAGAGGTGGTCCCATATAATTTTTATCGTAGTTTGGTTTTAAATCAAAATTACTGGAATAAATCAAAATAACCGGAAAATAATGAATATTTCATTCAGGTAGTCGAAATTGAAGTAGGCTGTTTTTTTTATAAAAACTTATTATTTATTCATTCTACATTAAAAAAAATTTGTTGGTTGTTTTTTTTTATAAAAACTTATTATTTATTGATTCTACATAAAAAATTTTTTTTGGTTGTTTTTTTTTATAAAAACTTATTATTTATTGATTCTACATTCAAATTCAATCTGGACCTGTAAGTAACTGAGCAGAAGTATCCAGGAGCCGCCTGCTCGATCCAATTTTCCCTCCCTGTTGGTAATTCCGCTAAGAAAGCAAGAACTTTATGTTCAGTCTGTCGAATTTTCCACGACATTGGTTCGATCCACTTACGAACCCCAAAGGATTTAAGTTTTCTTTTACATACTTAGATGAAGTTTTACTATGTGAATGAAATGCTAAGTATAGGTATTATTATTACAGGTTATATAATATTCTTTTTTTTTATTATTAATAAATGTAACTTATAGGTTTCAAAGTAACAAAGTATCACACTAATATTATAAGTTTCGGTGTGTTTGGTGTATGTTATTATATTTTCGTATAAAATATATTTTTTCTTAAATATGTTAATTAATGACTATTAATTTCTTGATAGCAGGGAGGAGAGCAACCGGTGGTCGCAAATGGCTGGTTGTCGTACAGTGTGGCGGTCTAAGGGGGAGGACTTCGTTCAGCAGTGGACGTCTCCAGGCTGATGATGATGATGATGAGGGAGGAGAGTGAGCGAGCAGTCAGTGAGACGTTCGCGTTACGCACAGAATTTTTGGCTTAAGCCGAAAGTAGCACGTGAAAGATACGCGTCGCAAAAACGCGACAAACAATTAATATTTATAACTGTTTACACCTATATATGGTATAGGTGGACCTGGGTGTGTCCTAAAACTGTATCCAGAACCACCGGAGGACGGGCAGCAGCGTCCTCTTAGTTAACGGTGGTAACACTCTGCGATCCCCAAGCCGCCTGCCAAGCGTGGGGATTATGGCAACCTCTCCCTATTAAGGGAGAGGCTTTCGTCCAGCAGCCAGCAGTGGACGTCTTCCGGCTGTTGACGTTTGTTGTTGACACCTATATTATAAAACTATTAGGAGTTTTTATTTTAAATAAATTAAAGGCGTGGCTAGTTTATACAATTAAATTAAATAATATTTTGAAGACCGAAAATTTACAGGCGCATGATATTATAACCCATTTTTTTTTTTTTTTACCTTGGTTAATGCTCTTACGCATACCCTCCTGCCAGGGCGCAGGAGTGTTATATCGGACTCGATGCCAGAGTGAGACTCGATGGCACCCCTACCAACTAATAACCCAACGGTGTTCCCACACTGCGCCTATTGTCGAGGTCACGAGTACGCTCTCGCATTCATCCGCGACCTCAACGGCGCCGCCCTTTCGGGCCCACTACGGGGAGCCGAAGCTCCTCCCGCACCGATGACGATGTGTCGGAACACCCAGACACATCGTGCATCCACCTCGGAGGCCATGCCAGCGAGATGGGCGCCGGACGGCCCCACGTCCAACGCCCTGGCCTCCATGCGGCGGGTCAGGTGAGTGGCCCCGCCGCCTGCCATTTCGCCAGCCATGCCATGCCATTGCCATGCCGCTGGGAATGGGGAGCTCTGGCCCCTCTGGCCTGTCCCCATCCCGCAGCCCCACCACGACACACCCGGTGGGTGCCCCCTCAAGGCCTTGATGAAGCCACCACCTGGCCGTCCCTCCTCGCTCTCCACTGTGCCCTCTGCTGATCAGAGGGACACGCGGAGAGCCCTCATGTCCGACCAGGTCCGGACACGGGCCCAGCCCCTGCCGTGGCCCTTGGGAATGGAGAGCTCTGGCCTCTCTGGCCTGTCTCCATCCCTCAGGCCCGTGCAGTGGCCTAGCCCCCACAGCGGCCACAGGCCGCTTCTGCGGCCCCACCTCGGGTACCTCTTAGCTTCACCGTGGGCACACTGCCCACAGCTACTAAGCCCCCCCGCCCCGACAAGGCGGGTACCCCCGGGGAGGATGATATTATAACCCAAACGAGACCCTAATTAAGCCCCGTTGATGTGAATATAATTCAAGTATAGGACAAATTAACTGTATAGTTTAGATACTAATAAGTTATAAATAAAATGATAACTGTTAAAATTTTATTTTAATATTGTAGGCTCTAAATGGGCACGCTGTTCAAACCCTCTAATCTGTACCTAAGATCTCTATGTACAAAGTGAAACAATAATAATCTTCTATTCTATTTTCGTAAAACCCCGGCATTCTTCATTCCTTTCAAACAAATAATCTAAGTAGGGCCTCTATCACAAGTAGTTAGCGATTAGTTGCCAACTACTTTACAAGTTTCGATGTCAGCCGCAATGGGATTCCGCCTAATGTGGCGAGCGATGCCGCGGGCACAAACATCTTTTACGAGATTGAATTGTCTCGTTAATAGTTTTTGTGATCTTGCTTTCTGTTTCGAGATTGGGGATTTTTGCTAGACGTCGAACGTTTATATACCGGCGACCGGCGAACTGGTAGTGGGTACTGACCCTAATTTATGGTAGTTGTCATTATTATCAACTTTTAATAATGGTTTATTCACCTGGGTGATTTAACCTAGGCAAACAAAGAAAAAAGTCAAGTCAAAGTAAAGTGGAAATTAAAGTCTCTTCATTTCACCTCGGAGTCATTGCACGTAGGTGATATCACCTGGGTGATTTGTTTCGACATTATTGGTGAACAGGGGCGACTTTTTTAAATAATCCTGTGGACTTTAATCACCTACATAAAACATGTATTAAAACTATAAATCAAAGCCAACTTAACTATTAATCAATTTTATGTACATTAGACGTTTATAAAAGAAAAAAATAACAAATATAAAAAAGCCGTCAAGTACGAGTCTTACTTAGTACTTGCGGCTAGCACAACAAGGATTCCGTACCACCACAAGTACTAACAAGAGAAAAAACAATTGGACCAAACAACTGGGTGATTTCACCCAGGTGAACAAAGTGGAATAGACCTTAATAATAACTGAAAACTCACGAAAACAGCTGTTCTCTAAATTTCGTTAAGATTGTTTTTTTCTAAAAAGCAGCAATTTTATAAATTTTTAAGGGGTTGCCGCATGTTTTTTTTTTATCAATGCTGAGTACCTAGAATGGTTTGAAATGCTACATTCTTCAAAGCAGGCAAATCCAAAGTTCACTAGTTTAGCTTGACAAAAAAGTCTTGGAAATACTTCGTTTAATTTTATTCTATTAACAAAAAAAAACAACAAAGTATGTGTTATGTTCACTATGCCTTTGTAAATTTTAACTTTATTAGGAAATTCACACACGTTTAATTAAATCTGATACTCCTAGTATAGTCGGTATGTCAAAACTACGTCAGTTTACAAATTAAAACGTTTGTATCTCTCCTGGCAAAACTCATCATCATCATCATCAGCATCATTCCGATTCAAGGCAATTGATATTTTTTAATTTTTAATTTTATTGTGTTGTATATTTTAGCCGATGGCACATCTTTTGGCTTGCCCGTTGTGTACCAAAAGTTGTAAACAAAAATACCTAAATCTGGCTTCCGAGGATGTGGTAGAAGTGGCCAGATTTTGGTCTGGCAAAACGTTAAGATAATCACGTCAATGGGAGAAACTACAGAGAATAGGCATGATAACTACAATTTTTTTATTACCTCATAAAAAAGCTGATCATCAATAGAGCCTATCAACGAAAACAAAAATTAAAATAATTAAAAAATAAATAAGTTCTAAGTATTTTAATTCCAAGCTAGACAGAGAGCGCGCTATACTGAGCTATGACGTCAAGCCTCGGGCGCGGCATACAAATGCTATACTAACACGTGCTTTGCGAGAAAGGGATAGAGCATCCCCTCTCTGTCCCCACCTAAAACTTTAAACGCTCATATCTCAGAGATTTATCAGCCAATACAATTTATTTTTTCAGTATGTGTAATGTATTCAGTTATATTCATCACTAAACCTGTTATTTGTCATAAATTAAACATTAGGCCACACGCCTATTCAACCCATCATCTTCCTCAGATGACGTACAGGGTTACTAGTATTTAAAATTGTTTGCGATGGTGGCACCCCAATGAGGTTTCACAGGCAAAACTTATCGCAGATGGCGCCACCGGCGGTCCGGATGTGGCAAAAACAAGTTTTCTTGTTAATCGTTGCTTATCTGCTCTTGATGAGGGCGTTGTCGATAACCTAGTCCAAGGAAAAATACTCGGTACTGTGCCGTGTTTTAAGAATCTATGCAGCTGTTGACGGCCAGAAAATTGATTTGTAGGTTAGATAGCTGTTTACATGTTTATATTGGACTGAGCTTTAATTAGCAAGGCAAAGGATTGCTGTACTAACCAGTATATGCAGATTATCCCTGGTAATCTGAGTCTAATAAGATTAACCTTTAAATTGTTGAAAAAAATTACAAAATGTAACAGTACCAGCGCCAAAATTGTGAACTTATCACCCTGAGATATTAGATGTTAAATCTCTCCATGCCCGGTAATTTCTCTGGTAACATTGCCCTTCTAACTTAAACACAGTAATGCTTTCACACTACTGCTTGGCGGTTGAATAACTGGCAAAGGCTAGTTTGTTCGTATAACCTATAATACCGTTTGTATAACATACATATTAAGTATAGTATTATAAATTATCTTTGGTATAACTATCAATATATTTACAATACTTATACCGGAACATGATCGCCGACGTAAATAAAATATTTTTAAGTAAAAAAAAACCTTAGCGGTCCTCGATCTTGGCAAAGCATTATTGGACCATTTACCGCATCTACCTTAATTTCTACTCCTTTTTTGCTAAGGTGCATGTACATACCATAAACACCAGGACTCATAAACAAATGTAGCACTTTATAACCGCGGAAGTTTTTAAGCCACATTTCAAAAGTTCACTTTAATATTGCAGCTAACATTTTTCAGTAAATTTTCAGCGCAACACCTGAAAACATCTCGTGTTAACTGTGAAAGTTCAAGAGCTTTTCCCAATTTGTGGGTTCTACGTTTTCACTAAGAAATATGGCCGGAGTGCTTGCAAATTATGACAGCTTCTGTTATGGTGACATAGACTGTTACCAAAAAGAAGTAGGGCTTTCGCTTTTCTGTGACCATGTTAGCGTTTTTAGGGTTCCGTATTCAAAGGGTGTCCAATGAGAAGCTAATTACGAAGCCTAAGTCGTCACGTCATCTGTCTGTTATTAGTACTATTGTACTATTGTATGAGTGTATCAGTCTGACGAGGCCATTATACAGCCGACTTAATTATCGCTTTTACGCTCGTAGATCTACCCTCATTTTTTATTATGATAAATTGTCGTTTGCTGAGTGAAACTCAATGGGTCTTACTTACTTTCAAAATATTTAATTGTGTACCAAATTGACGAGTCCATAATAGAAGCATTCGTAGTACATATTTTTATTTTAAAAATTATTACTGATGTGACTATATGATAATAAATGATATTCTATTCTATTCTATTCTGTTTATCCGTCGTCGTTCTGACGTAATATTAAATGTATCCTCTATTATTGTGCGAACTGTTAAATGAATGTAAATTGTAAGGGGTTTTCCGGAAAGATATAATCTGGGTATCTTCAAGATGCGAGTGAATAGGTTTCTTCTACGTAAGCGTGCTCCATCGCAGTCCACATCTTCTCCTAACATCAAGTGAGTTAGCGGACTCACGGAGTGAGGATTAATATTAGGTAGACAAAGAATAAAAAAAAACTTCCGAATAGGATTATCAGCCCGCTGCACGAAGGCCTCCCCCTTAAACTACCACACTTTACGACAACCAGTCATTTGCATCCACCAGTTGTCTGCGCCCGTGAGTTGAACCTGGATATGTCCTAAAATTACATCCAGAAACACCGGAGGACGGGCAACAGCGTCCTCTCCGTCGGTGGTGAACATTCTGCGATCGCCAAGCCGTCTGCCAAGCGAGGTATTTTTTTTTTTGTTTAAATATCGATGGACATTTTCACACAGCGCCATCTAGCCCCAAACTAAGCATAGCTTGTAATATGGAAACCAGATAGTTGATAGAATACTTATATACTTTTTTCTTTGTAAATACATACTTATTATAAATACTACACCCAGACACAGAACAAACATCTATGTTCGTCACATAAATATTTGCCCTGGGTGGGGATCGAACCCACGCCCTTACAGCTTTGAAGGCAGACATGCTACCAACTGAGCTACAAGGCAGTCAAACACCTCCCTTTAAGGGGGAGGCCTTCATCGAGCAGTGGACGTTAACTGGCTGATCACCGGTGCCTGAGTTGCCCGCGACTTTAAAAATGTCGTCGGTCCTCTTGGGAGGACTACTTACGCTAAGTCTTTCGGTTCGTGGTCACCACTCAAGAAGCTTTCTTCTCCACAGCGATGAAAGGTAGTTGAAATTTCCACAGAATATTCGTCTTCTTAGATATATTTTTTCATATCGTAAAACGACTAGACATTGCTTCTAACTTAGTAATTATAGATCTAATTCTAAAGTATAACAAAAATCATAAAACTCAGCAATGGGCGCGCACTCATTACGGGTTCCAAACAGAACAAAAACTCATTTTCACGGTAAACGCAATAGAATAATATCATGTTCTGGTACGGACCCCTTGGTGCACGAGTCTAACTCGTACTTGACTTATTTTGTTTTACTTCTTGCTAAGAGGATTATGGTATCTCTAGTAGGTACGTGCAGATTGGAGCAATAGAAAACTACAATATCTCTGAGTGCCCTATGCTATACTTTATTGTATTCCTAACTAAATATCATAAATATCAAAATTTGATGTCACTTATTCACGCAAAAACGGTTGATCGGTTTAAGATGAATTTAGGTGTAGGTTTACCTGGGTTAGGACCTGGGTATGTCCTAAAACTGCAACCAGATCCACCAGAGGACGGGCAGCAGCGTCCTCTCCGTTAACGGTGGTGAACGTTCTGCGATCCCCAAGCCGCCTGCCAAGCGTGGGGATTATGGCAACACCTCCCTAATAAGGGGGAGGCCTTCGTCCAGCAGTGGACGTTTTCTGGCTGATAGGTAGGTGTAGGTTTGGAGGATCTAGCTCTCTCTCGGTGTAGATGTAGCTTACACCATGGAATAAAACATAGCTACTTTTTATCCTGGGAATAGCGGTTGGAACCACAGGCGCTGCTGGTACCAAACGTAATAAATAAGTAATTACTACGTGAGCTAGCCATATCTAACAATGGTTTTACAACGTTCAAAACTTAGCAAAAGTACATAATGCAAAGACTTTCAATCTAAATTCAATTATAAACTTAAACATTAATGTTTCAAGTTTGGAACAAACATCGGTGTAAGCAAACACGTATTATACAACTTTCCCCGTTATCAAAGTTGCACTGGTATTAACTTTTTGGCACTTTAATGCAGTTTTTCTATTGTATAGATTTGTAAAGTTTTGAAATATTTTTTTGCTGGAATTGGCTCGCAATTCTCTGTATTTCTATTGCTTTAGTCCTGGAACACAGTTTTTTCCCCGAACATCTTCGTAAGATTTTATTTTCAACCGACTTCAAAAAAGGGAGGTTCTCAATTCAACTGTTTTTTTTGTATGTATGTTACGCGATTACTCCGCCAATTATGAACTAGTTTTGATGATTCTTTTTTTGGTTGGTAGATAGGTAATACTTCTTCTACTGGTTCCATATAAATTTTATCAATATCGGTTCAGTAGTTAGGTTTTTAAATCAAAATTACTATAAAATATGAAGATGTCATCCAGGTATTCGAAGTTTAAGTCGGTTTTTATTTTTTTAAGTGTATTATATTATAAAGAAAACCAAAAGTGCTGCTAGGGGAACGCTCTCATTTTGGAATTATCTCAAATATGGCTGGATGCACACATTTCAAATTACCATACACATTTACTTACATGGACCTGGGTGGTGATCTGCGATCCCCAAACCGCCTGCCTGCAGCACTGCGCCTGCAGCGTGGGTATTATGGCAACCCCTCCTTATAAAGGGGGAGGCCTTCGTCCAGCAGTGGATGTCTTCTGGCCGATGAAATCTTAAAACACGGCACAGTACCCAGTATTTTTCCTTGGACTAGATTATCGACAACTTCCTCATCAAGAGCAGATAGATATATGCAACGATTAACAAGAAAACTTGATTTTGCCACATCTGGATCGCCGTTGGCAGCGTCTGCGAAAACCAACGAAGAACAAGTTGTTCACCATAATTAACTGCGATTAGAAATGTTTCAAATTACCTGTAGAATGAGCAACAATTCCTCACAAATTACAATAGTCCAATTTATCGTTTCCTTGTATATGTTAGCGTCCAACAGGTTACCCCAACCCATGGGATATTCAGAATAATATGGGTATAAGTAGAATAAATTACCCACCAGAAGGACGATTAATGTACGTAAAACGGAACTGATATTGACTACGAATAAGTTATTAGATTTGGGGGAAGGATCGCTTGGCCATGGCATACGAATTGATAGTGCCGGTAAGAAGCGTCGTTTATGTAAGAAAGATGTCGTCAAAAGTATGAACATGGTCGTCTTTGAAAGATGGTTCGCTCAAATTATATATTATAGATAACATAATTATAGTAAGAGTGCATTTTAGTAGGCTCGCGAAATGAAAAATATTTACTTGCGGTTCGAATAAAAGCGAATGTAAATGTTAATGAAAAAAAAAGTTATATATCGTTTCATCATCATATATTACAAGTTTTCCAGACTAGTAGTAGGTGATAATAAGTATTCGGAAGTTATGTAGATGGGCAAAATTGGGGCGCTAAACATTGGACGTAAAATCCCTTGGTAGCTAAATTACATACAAAATGTATACAGATTTCAAATTATTATAAGTTTAAGGCATATGACATATTTCAAATCGAAATGGCTTATCCAACCATTCAAATATTCCGTAGCTATGTATGTGTAGATTTATTTTAAGCAATGGTTGTTATGAAAACTTGGAAATCAAATCAAAAACAAGAAATTTAAAAAATAAATTGTCTCGCACACAATAATTCCACTGTAAACAATTGTGAGATCTTATGAAAAGCCAAGTCAGTTGTTTTAGTTATTAAGGAAATATTTTATTCAATGCATACATTTATTGTTGGAATGGCTTTTCCATTCGTTTCTAAAGTTCTGTGGTCGTGTAAGTATGGGTTTATTTTAAGTAATGGTTGTTAGGGAAAATTGGGAAATAACGTTGATAAAGGCTCCGGCCTCTTATTAGGTTTGGTTTTAGATAATATTATGGAGTTTCTAGTGAGACTGTATGTTCTTGGAAACATCATAATATTATAAACGCAAAATGTTGTCGGTGTGGGGAAAGGGGGGCACAGCGGGCACAGCTAGTACAAAATAATAGAGCAAAATATTTTGTTACTTATCTAAGACAAGTTATCAAATTTTTATCTTTATGTTATGTTTATTTTACTATCTTTAGAGATATAATGTTTTTTTTTGTTCTGGGTTTTCAGCACATTATAACTTTTTCCACAGAATATATAAAGATTCATAAAGCTGTAAATTGTTCTTTGTTTACCGCAACGGAGTAGCTATACAGGTTCAGTTTGAGCGTCGTGGTAAAGTCGTGCTACCTTAAATATTGGATGAACATTTATTAAATACGAGTATGTAGTAATCTTTATTTACTATGCTGCAAGGATTCCACGATTTCAATTTCTATTAGCTGGGTAACATATTTTTTCCAGTTATTTTGATTTTAAAACCAAACTTCTGAATTGATTTCGATAAAATGTATACGGGACTAGCTCTTAAGTATAACCTACCTAACAAAAAATGAATCATCAAAATCAATTCATAATTGGCGGAGTACTCGCTTTAAACATAAATAATAAACAATTGACAATCTCCTTTTTTGAAGTCGGTTGAAAAGTTGATTAAAACCCTAACAATGAACAGGAAGAGTTGGTGGTGAAGGAAAAAAATCGTAATGTAACCATAGCATTGTGGTAAGTAATGTGCTACGGAACTTTTTAGCAGGAATTGTAGATTGCCATATCGTTGTGTGCGTTTCCACTTGAGAGACAGTTTCCATTACAGGGTGTGTGTGAGTGTTTACCATGTCCGACCACACCGTGGCCGATTGTGAGTTACAACAAATATATATATTTTTTAATTTGAATGTTGATAAAGCGTTATTTAGTGTACTGTTCGTATTCCATGCTGAGTACGGACCTGGCTAACGAACGCCAACGAAAGTGACACTATCTCGTTTTGCTACGATGAAATGAAACAAGACAATACACTTGTTTTGCTATTGAAAAAACTCACCCGGGTCTCTGGTGAGCTGTGGTGAAACGTCTAGCCCGTCCACCTTAAATAAGATACTAATAAGTATACAGTACCCGCTCGTAAGCCTTATTCAACGTATCTCAAAGACTCAAAGCCCATCTGCGGATTGCTCCTAAAGAATCCTATCAATACCCAATCTTTCCAATCTGGCCACTAAAAGACACCCGCCTCCCCTCCATTCAATGGGCCCTACAAAAAACCTTGAAGCCAACCCTACTTACGTACAATATATTTGGGCTTAGACCACAGTCCAATTACATTGGTAAAGGTAACTCATGTAATTAAAAGGTTAGGTAGAAGTCGGACGAGCGCACCGAGGCGAAGGTTTTGTACTATATTACTAAAATCATATTTCTGTTATGAAATTATGCTGGCAACTGGCAGTAAGCTTAATGTCAAATGTCTTCATGTCCAGTAATATCAGAATAAACAGCAATTTAAGGCAATGGCGGTCGCTAATTTTTGTAACCCTACATAGCGCAGCGCAGTGTAGAAACCCGAAAACCGATATCAGATAGCGAACGTCTACAAAAATTACGCGTCTCCTTGTGTTCTGTGATATATCGGACGGAGAGGTGGACGTCTCGTCTCTAGCATGTGGACGGACGGACGGACATCCCATTTCATAACGACATCAACCTAACCAATCGCCACGCGGATCTCTCAATCTGTCCTTCTATTAAATATTTACGCAGGAAACAAGTTCTAAGAGCATCTGGAGATCATGCTGGGACTTCTATTACAACTGCGCTTCGCAGCTGTAAGTACTCCCGATTCTCCAGTTAACCCACAAAAGAAAATACTATGACCAATAACTTACCGCGATTTAGGTTGCCTGTGAATCGAAACCGAACCCTACAAAAGTTAGAACAGATTTTTTTGTGAACTCAGGGTTGGCCTATAAGTAAATTTGATCATAATAACCTCCGCTTGCCTTATATTACCACACCGCGCTACCCTGTACGTATAATTTGTGTGACAAATATTTTGTAGGTATATTTATAACATTTACTGTGTTATCGCGGCGACACGCGACGGGTCGTACACTTACTACAAAAAGTATTCTTCTATTTTCATTTACATCCTATTTTCACGGATTCGCGTTATGTGTGTATTCTCCGCTAAAGCCACACATTTTGTTATCAAACATTTCTTTTACATAACAGAGCAACAATCGATAAAATTGTATCCCAAAAAAATAAGGACCGGATTCTAACGTAACCTTATTAACCGTATTCCAGCCGAAAACTCTCTTTTTTCCTCTAGGGGAGCATTCTTCACTTAATATTCCCTTTGTGTGCAAGATGTTAGGTTATTGGCGCCACAAATCACTGCGTTCAGGTGGGTTTAATCAAACCTGGCGCAGATTGCCGCAGAAACTAATTTACGGGCTTCTGATAGACTGGATAGAATACAAGGCGCTATATGTTACAGATACAAGATATAAGAGCAGTTTGTAAGGTTTGGACTCTATTGCAGTGTCCGCCTGGGGAAATATCATACCTTCGCCATTTACTCAACTGCCAAGTAGTAGTGTGCAAGCATTACTGAGTTTTATTTTGAAGGGCAATGTTACCAGAAAATTACTGGCCATGAAGAGATTTGACATCTAATATCTCAGGGTGACGAGCGCAGAGCAGTGCGGCGCAGGATTTTGTTCGCGAGTTCACAATTCTAGCACTGCTACAGTTATGGGCAGGCGTGATGCTTACCACTAGGCCGAGGTCTCGCTTTTCTTGTCACTCTATTGCATAAAGAAAGTACTGAATGACTGCTTAAAATAATCAAAGATTTGATGTTACAATAAACGAGACAATTAAACACAAATAATTTTACTGTGAAGCATTTGTTGGCGTCAGTTGATTTTTTATTTGACTATAGGTCTTAGTTTGACTGGTAATTCATGCGAAGATACGATCTACTATATAGATGTAAAAAAACCGAGTTCATACGTTTAAAACCAAATGAGGCGGTTTAAAACCCCAAATAAATCGTTTTAGACGATTTAAAACTCGCCTACTAAAATAAAAGAGACAAGAATAGACCAATTTGTTTTAGTATATTGTTAAATTTTTGAACAAGTATCTAAATGGTAGGTACCTATTGCTAGCGGCACACGTATCTTTAGCGCTGAGCGAGCGGTGACTCTCTTTCTCGCATAGGGTAAGGGTGGGGTGAGTGAAAGAGAGGTACCCCTCGCTCAGCGCTAAAGATACGTGCCGCTAGCCATACTAAGTAGTACTTAATACTCCTATCCTATCCTACAAGATAAGAATAATTTTATAATGCTGTTGAATATTACAAGTAAAAATTGTACCTACCTAAAGTACCTACTAGTTTTTTATTTTCAGTCCGCTATCTATGTAGATATATTTAAAACCGTTTTTTTCGTTTTAAACCGATTGATTTAATTGGTTTTAAACCGGCCTTACATCTATAATCTACTATGTGCTTGCCTAAAAGAACCCGATTCGCTCGTGACTTGAAATAAACGATATTGTGTCCATCGGGAAAGACCCAGTCAGAAGACTCATTCCTTATTTATCGGTTTGTAAAACAAAAATATAATCTGATGGTTTCGTTTGTTTTTAGGGGTATTCCCGTTTGAGCACCAATTTCTAGAGCACTAATGAAAATAGCTCCTAGCATATTCCCAAAATAGCACCAATCAAAATTTTAGCTCGGTGCAATTTTTTTAGGGTGTCCTAAGTTTGACGTGTATATCTGTGTTTCTGTCTGTGGCATCGTAGCTTCCAAATGGCTTTTTTGCTAAACCGATTTTGATTATATTTATTTTTCTTTGTTAGTTAACTTGATCGAAAGTGTTTTTAGCTATGCAGCTGAACTAGTTTTTACGTGGTTTTTATGATTTTGCGTTTCGAGATCTGTCTATCTGTCTCTGTTTGGCATTACAAATTTTTTATTTTATAATATTAAAAAAGACATTCATGTTATATTAGGTGAAATTGTGATGATGTATGATGTGATGTTATGAAATTGCCGTTTTGTATGGAATAAGTGAAAGTACTTAAGTTTTTTTTCCTTGCCTATTTGTCGCAAATGGATCAAAATTATTTTGATGCTAACATCAAAAGCTGCTGCTAGCTCAGCTGTAGATTGAGTTTCGTCAGCTTCCACAATCGCCTTTAATTCATCATTGTTGACCAAAGTCTCCGGACGACCACGAGCTTCATTTTTCAAGTCAAAATTTCCAGAACGGAACCGGGAAAACCAACAACGGGTTGTGCTTTCGTTTGTACAGTTCTCTCCGTAAACGTTTTTGATGTTACGTGCCGTTTATGTCGCGTTGGTGCCACGACGGAACTCATATTCCATAATTACACGAATTTTTAAAGTATCCATTATGACGAAAAATGTTCAAATGTTCAAATGTGTGACTGAGTTTGTAAAAATAATGTCATGTTTTTAAGACGAAATTAATTTGATATCAGAATACAAAGCCATTCCAAACTTTTTTTCTGTTTGAAATGACCAGTACTGAAGAACGGCAATTTCATAGGTAAAGACCTATTATTTTGGCATAGAGCATACAAGGAAGTATAGGAAATTTGAACCACTAAGGCCATGCCTATGCGAAATGTCCTAAGCCTTTATAAAGTTATCATCCTATTCTCCTGGGTTAAATTACATATCGTATCCTATCCAACTCCGAACACACAAGTCAGTCACTGAAATGTCATATCAACAAACAGTGTTAATTGAATGTGGCAAACGTGTTTGCTTTGAGTTTTGTGACCTTCTCAAATTAGGCTTTCAGCATATTCGTTTAGGCAGCTTTATAGCCGTCAATGTTACTATTTATATACCTACCTATAGTACAGCTGTGCGTATTACATCACAGGCGCTGATTAGAGACATTCGCTCCCTTTGTGAAGTTCCACACTGCTCTTCAATAGTCAAGTTGTACCTAATCTATCCTAGGAAGTCTTTACACCGTTGATGAAGCTTTTCACATTAAACACGCGCAATGCGTATGTTTGCTGTATAGTGTATACCAATGTCTACCGGTTTCTTTTAGAGAAGTGTGTTCCATAAGTTATAGTACACTCTCCTTTTGCTTAATATCTAATACTATAAGAATCTTTGTCTGACTGACTGATTTAATGACTGACAGACAACGCACAGCCTAAACCACTGGTCGTACAGACTTGAAATTTGGAGGGTGTATTCGTTTTGATGCGTAGGTGTGTACTAAGATGAAGATAAGATGATTATGTATTGTATTTTTTTACAATTTAAATTTATTTTTATTATTTACGGAACGTTATTAATTTATTATTACTAGTATTATTGACACAATATTATTAATTATGGCGAACCTCCTAAAATACCTCTATTTAATAGGCATCTTATTGTTAAATATTATGGGCTTATGGGCATTGGATGGGCGGGCACGGGCAGGCCTATCGCACGCGAGCTGCTCGCAAGCCTTTAGGAAATTAGCGCAGTCGCCAGATGTGTACGCACCCTAAGAAACATCGGAAATCATAGCGTTTATCATAGCGGTTGTGTCCACCTCGAGAGTACGCCCTTTCAAATAGGAAACGAGTTTTCAAAATCGGTCCACAATTGACGGAGAAATCGGTGAACATACATTAAAAAAACATACATACAGTCAACCATAGAACCTCCTTCTTTTTTTAAATTGGTTAATAAATAGGGAATGTAGGGAATCCGCCGCGTCCGCTTTTTATATAGTTACTAAGGTGACGCGTTAGATCGAGTAGCTTGTGAACAAGCTCCTACTCTTTTATTGTGTCCTTATTGTAGCATTTGTTGTATATTTTTTGGCAATAAAGTTTTTTTTATCTTTATCTTTTTTTTTTCAAACAAAACTTTTCCCAGGTAGCTCCAGCGGCGATCCAGACGTGGCTAAATCAAGTGTTCTTGTTATCGTACTGGGTACTGGTCTCTTCTTCGGTCTTGTAGCGCTCGTGGCGTAGCTTGTCTAGGTGATTCTAAACGATCACCGATGTTAAGCAACGGACGGTCCGGTCAGTCTTCGGATGGGTGACCGTAAGAGGCATTTATTTGTGAGCATTACCGTGGCTCGGATGACACGTTAAATTGTTGGTCCCGGTTGTTTGTTCTAGTTTCTATAACAACAACCGTCAGCCATGTCAGAGGCCTTCGGGCGGCACATTAACTCTGACACTAGGGCTGGCCACTTGCTAGTTACTTACTTACTGGGTACTGTGCCTTGTTTTAAGAATATATGCAGCTGTTGACAGCCTGAAAATAGATTTGTAGGTTAGATAGTTGTTTACATTTTATACTGGACAGAGCTTTGATTAGCAAGGCAAAGGATTGCTGTACAAACCAGTCTAATTATGCAGATTGTTCTTCCTGGTGATTTGAGTCTAATAAGAGTAAACCCATTAAATTGTAGAGAAAACAATAAAATGTATGAGATTGATAGCTAACAATGGCTGCAATCACAGTATGAATGCATTGCGCATTATCCATCCTGTACACAGCCGCACATTTTCCCTTCAACATTATATCTAGCTTTGTAAGCTATAATCATGTCTCGAACGTACTATCAAAAGCCTCCCACAAAAAGTTATTTTCATAACTCTCTCCGTATCTCTGACTCTACGTGCCTCAACGATATCCCGTTACGACGCAGGATAAGGGGATTGGATGCTTATTTTTCACCTATCACATTGTCTTTACCTTACTCTGCGTATTTGGAAACATAGAGGAGGATATTTTTCATTATAATAGGCGTATGTTTAACCGTTACCATATATCTATTTATATATATAAAAGACTGACTGACTGACAGATAACGCACAGCCCAAACCGCTGGTCGCACAGACTTGAAATTTGGAGGGTGTATTTGTCTCGATGCGGAAGGGTGTACTAAGAAAGGCTTTTTTGAAATTCGCCCCCAAGGGGGGAAAGGGGGGGGGGGACGTTTGTATGAAAGTCCTTTGTTTTTGGACTTTTAGTCGCGAAAATTTGGATTTGGATAGTTCATTTAAAATTAAAAATGATGTATTCAATATTTTTTTTGACAGGGACGATTTAAGGGTCGGAAAGGGGGTGTGGAATGTTGTATGGAAAGTTCTTTGTTTTTTTTTGAAGTTATAGTGATGAAAATTGATATTTGGGTAGTTGTTATAGTGGTGAACTTTAGGAGCGGTCGAGTTTTTTTCCGTACGCGGGCGACCTCTAGTGTTATACTAAGATGCAGGTTACGTTGAAGTACGCCTGCCTAGAATAAATTGATTTACTCGATTGCAGATGACCCGATTTTGACTTAGCAGTGGTGGCGCAACCAGTCGCGCTACCAACAAAATGTATATAGGTGTATGGAGGACCTCGTATGTCTGGTGTCTGCTTGATTGCACAACCAATTTGCCAAAGGTTGCCTGGAAGAGATTGCTTTTAGCAATAAGGCCGCCACTTGTTCCTATATTTAAGTTTATTAAATTATTTCTGTGTAATTGTTGGTGTGAACAATAAAGAGTTAATCAATCAATTTTGTGTAGCTAACCGAATCACCCGCTGGTGGTGCCACCATTGTGTCCGGTAACCGGCCCTTATGACCTTTCGTTTATTTTTCATTGTTAATTAGGTATATACTGGTTATGTGTGATTTAGATAAACTTTTAGCTGCTTTTCAACCGACTTCAAAAAAGGAGGAGGTTCTCAATTAGATTGTATGTTCTTCTTTTTTTTGTGTGTTTGTTACGCGGTTATTCCGTCAATTATAAACTGATTTTGATGATTTTTTTTTTGTTTGGTAGGTAATACTTCAGAGGTGGTCCCATATAATTTTTATCGAAATCGGTTCAGTAGTTTGGTTTTTAAATCAAAATTACTAGAAAATATGAAGATGTCATCCAGGTATTCGAAGTTGAAGTCGGTTTTTTTTAAAGCGTATTATGTTGCGGAATATTTTCCTGTGTGTTTTCAACTAACACACGCATAACAACTATGTGCGGAAGCAGATAAAGAGTGAATTCCAGCCTCCCTCCATCCCATTACTTAACATGTGGTGTCTTGAAAAACAGAAGCGTTTCAGGAATTTGGCTAATACTCGACTTTGAGAATTATTTTCAACATTATCTACAATCTCTTCATTCTAATTCAGAGGTATTTATTTACTTTAGACTGACACTTTACTCGTATTATGCTATATGCGTCGTAGCCTAATAACAGTGGTAGCCTAATCGGGAGACCGCTCGACTTTAAATCGTGAGGTCGCGCGCTCAAACCGAACCCCGTAGATCTGTGGAGTTTATGTACGGATTTAAGTATCACTGGTGTTTCGGTGAAAATATCTTGAGGAAACCTGCATAATTAAGGCAGAAGATAAATAAAATGGCGTATGTGAATCCACCAACCCGCAACTGGGCCAGCGTGGTAGATATGGCCCCATCATTGAAGAGAGAAAGAGTAGGGCCTTCAATTTTCGGTGGGCCCAATAGAGTAGATGACTGATGTTTACTTCGTTGAAACCAATAGCTTTGATGAAGAATTTAAGTAAATATAGTATGTTTATTGAAAAACATATTTAAATCGGTTAGTAATGTTCTGATATATGAGCGTTTAAAGTTTTTGTTAGAGACAACTCTGTCCCTTTCCCACAAAACAAACAATTACGTCACGCCTTACTTATCAGAATAGAATTTATATGGCGTACAGAGAAGTGACGTCACGATTTGCTGTTTCTTCTCTCTGTCTAGCATGATATTAAAATGCTTATAAGTTGCTTATTTTTGATCTGATTTTAATTTTCTTTTCATTAATCAGCTATATTTATGGGCCACATTTTAATAGGACAATTAAAAAAACCAGGTATCCAGCCTATTGCGCTGCGAGCCAGAAAGCCGAGAAGTGGACTAATGTGAAGTGGATAGGCTGATTATTATATATATATATATATTTTTTTGGCTGGTTGATTTTGCTATATAATCTGCGATAATAGGATTTGAGCTCTGTTTGACGTAGTATTTTACTCCTACTACCTGACACTACACATTGCAATTATCAATATGTAAGGAATACTCTGAATAATACGCTTTAAAAAACGACTTAATTTTCAACAACCTGGATGACATCTTTATATTTCCAGTTATATTGATTTATTTCAGTAAATTTGATTTAAAAATCAAACTACTGAATCGATTTCGATAAAATTTCTATGGGACCACCTCTGAAGTATTACCTACCAAAAAAAAGCATCATCAAAATCGATTCTTAACTGGCGGAGAAATCGCGTAACATACATACAAAAAAAACAAAACATACAGTCGCATTGCCAACCTCTTTTTTGGAAGTCGTTTGAAAATAAACCGCCTTACCTAAAATAATCTCGATTCTCTTAGTCACTGCTTAAACTTCTCTGTCCTTTTCTAGCACGTGCAACTTCACGTCAGAGAGAAGATGGCAGAGAATCTTAAGCAGTGACTAACGGTTGAAAAGTTTTTTTAAGTAAGGCCGTTAATGTGCAGTCTATAAAATGATCTTTCATAAAACATAAACATTCAGACTCGAAAATCAAAGTACGATCTTTGATATATAAATGGGGAATAATAGTTTATTGTTTTTCCGATGTAGCGTGGCAATAATTGTACGTTTATTCCAGTTATAGAATAGAATAGAATAGTTCGTTGAGATTGACTTCTTCGACAATAAAATAATATAACATTGTAATTTAAATGTGTTTTAATTGTAATATGAATTTAAAATTTAATATGACTTGAAAAATTAGTCGAAATAAAAGGATTTGAATTTAAATTTGAATAAAGCAGACTATAGTCTGCTACTGGAGAGAGGCCCTTCGAACATTATATTATGCCTTTGGAGATGCCAATTGCGATTGTATGCCTACTTCATTTCTGCCACTTTTTGCTGGAGACGAGGCAAACACGCGTGCCACTTTCATAATAAAAAAGTAATTTCGTATAGGCTGAGTGGCCAGCCCTAGTGTCAGAGTTAATGTGCCGCCCGAATGCCTCTGACATAATGTAATAATTAACTTTCAGCTATCTAGTTTCCATATTACAAGCTTTACTTAGTTTTGGGCTAGATGGCGCTGTGTGAAAATGTCTATTGATATTTATTTATTTATAATAATAAAACGAATTGCCATCTCCAATGGCATATGCTTGAAGGCTTCTCCAAAACACGCCACACGGCTCGATCTACGGGCTTCCTCTTCCGATCCTGCCAGTGGTTGAAATAATAATATTGTTACAAGAAATGTACAAAATATTTCTTGAAAAATTATTATTCAAACATAAATATAAACTCGGTTGAAAAATTCCTAGCAAGGCAACATCCCGCTAGAAAATTTCAGTCATACGACAAAATTTTCTGCAGAATATTCGCAGCGCATGAAATGCTCGAGTGACTTCCTATGTAAACTAATGATGTGATATATTTTCTAAGAAGAGGTGAAGAGGTGTACTTACTACTCGTACTAGTTTATGTGTTTTGAAGCTACCCTGCCAGAGGGTCTATATAATACCCAATGATGTTATATGTTTCACTAGATCTGAAGTTTCCGCTTCAAGGAAGCCTCGCCTGAAATAAGCTTGACAACTAATTCAAGCTTTGACGTCTATCATTCTCTATTGCCGATGAATTCAGTTCATATGTCTAACACAAAAAAATATAAAAAATGAGTAAATGTGTCGTAAAAAGCTGTGACTCGTGCTCCGAACACACAACAGATGCCATGAAATTTCTTTCCACATGTTAGTTTCTATTAATATCCGTATTTTACTGCAACTTATTGCAAATTTTCGTAAAAATATTTTCGAAATTATGTGTCATATAATTTTGCTTTCGGTGCTGCCAGGAAATCCTTTTTTGGTTTTCTCATATATGTGGGAGATTTTTTTTATTTTTTATTTGCTTAATTTGCCTTCTTAATTGGTTTACTTCTTAAATCAAAGTCATGTATAATAAGTGGCGTAGCCTTTCTTCGCGAGTATTTTAAAGTCAAAACCTATTGAATTCGAGTTCATTCCAGTAAAATCAATACATTTTGCGCTTATATTTCTGAAAAACCAGATGATTTCAATTATGGGTTAGTATTAGAATGGCTAGAGCGCAAAATGACTACATTTCATTTAGGCCACAGCTCTAAATATCCGAGTCGCAATTTGACTAAATCACATCTATTCCACATCTTAAAATGGCCATTTCGCAAAATTACCACATCGCACATCGATTAAGTCAAATTGCTACTCGGATACTTTGAGATGTAGTCATTTTGCGATCTAGCCAATCTAATACTAACCCTCAGTTATTTTTTCGATGATCAGATTCAGCTTAACTCTCCACTTATGTTATTATTTTTAATAATTGAAACACATGCATATTCCCTAATAAACAATAGGAAAGTCTCCGACTCTACTTGAACGATGAGGCATTTGTATGTATGTAAATTATGTTTGTTTGTATTAATTTGTTCGATGACATCATGATGATGATGATCATAATAATATTTTAATTATTTGTTCGATGATAGCTTGCGAACCGTTGATATAGCCAAAAAAAATCTTAAGGTCGACTTAAGATTTTTTTTGGTTATAAATTTTGTAGAGGTACCTACTAAAATGGTGATCGGTCACATTGCATACATACATTTTGACCTGGGTATGTCCTTATACTGCAACCAGACCCACCGGAGGACGGGCAGCAGCGTCCTCTTGGTTAACGGTGGTGACCATTCCCATCCCCAAGCCGCCTTCCAAGCGTGGGGATTATGGCAACACCCCTCTATTAAGGAGGCTTTCGTCCAGCAGTGGACGGTTTATGGCTGACGACGAATACATTTTGACTTTATGGTATGTACTGAAAATATTTTGTAAACTGAAAATATGTTTTTGTTAGTTAATTTTTTTAACATTGATGATCCAAAAAAAATGTGAATCTTTTTATTGTACTAAACTTCAATATGTATTCGATATCATATTATATCATAGCAGAAGTTTTAGGGAAAATTTTCATCAGGTAGGCAACATCGATTTCGATATCAAGTTTGCGCGAAAACTGGCCAACGACAAAAGAAAATAAAAACTTTTGAAAAAACGGCTCCATATTTTTTAGCGCGATCATATGACGTTTACCCCTCTATGTATTTTACTCTATGATAATACCTATGAAATTGCCGTTCTTCAGTACTGGTCATTTCAAATAGAAAAAAAGTTTGGAATGGCTTTGTATTCTGATTCAAATTAATTTTGTCTTAAAAACATGACATTATTTTTACAAACTCAGTCTTTTGTTTATTGATTAGCGTTGTATTTTCATTACATTTGAACATTTTTCGTCATAATGGATACTTTAAAAATTCGTGTAACTATGGAATATGAGTTCCGTCGTGGCACCAACGCGACATAAACGGCACGTAACATCAAAAACGTTTACGGAGAGAACTGTACAAATGAACGCACAACCCGTAATTGGTTTTCCCGGTTCCGTTCTGGAAATGTTGACTTGAAAAATGAAGCTCGTGGTCGTCCGGAGACTTTGGACAACAATGATGAATTAAAGGCGCTTGTGGAAGCTGAGGAAACTCAATCTACAGCTGAGCTAGCAGTAGCTTTTGATGTTCATCAAAACAATTTTGATCCATTTGCGACAAATAGGCAAGGAAAAAAAACTTGATAGATGGGTGCCCCACGAACTTAACGATCGCCAGCGCAACGTACGCGTCGAGACCTGCCTCGCGCTGAAGCTACAGACAGTCTCCAAGCGGCAAGAGCTAAGGTTGGAAGCTCTCCCTCATCCGCCATACTCACCAGACCTTGCACCTACCGACTATTACTTTTTCCAAAATTTTGACAACTTTTTAGTGGGTAAAAAATTCAATTCCCGAGAGGCAGTACAAAATGCCTTTGAAGAGTTTGTTCCCTCCCGTCTAGCTGATTTTAACAAGAAGGGCATCAATAATCTGCCAATTCGTTGGCAAAGGTGCGTCGATTGCATGGGTGATTACTTTGAATAACAGAAATAAAAAAGTTTAAAAAAATAAGTACTTTCACTTATTCCATACAAAACGGCAATTTCATAGGTAAAGACCTAATATTTTTGTTTTATTTATACGTGAATACTTCCTAAGCAGGACGCAGCCGCCCGCGCGTCGGACTCTGTTTTCAATTTTTTAAAAGGTCACCGGAGTGATCGAAACTACGAGTATAGTCGGAAATGTGACAAAAATATAAACAAAAATGTGTCAAAACCACGTCAGGTTTCGTAATGAAAAAGGTCTATATATGGACCGAACCTACAATCTCACATAATTTATTATGTGAGGTCTACCACCACAACTTATCTGTTCCCATAATATAAAAAAACAAAGGTTAAGCAAAGACCGAACCTTCCAAATAATCTCGAACTTTCCAATCGGTACTTAGAGTATTACTAGCCACTCGAATTGCAGTTTAATCACGAGCAATCGATAGTGAATCACATGATTAACTGCATTTAAACTCGATTCGCTCGACTCGATTAGTTTATAATTGAATGGAACTCGATTCGTTTATAATTGACTTCTCTTTACGATGGGGGACGGAATGGGGTTTAGCTTGACAACTCTAGTAATTATAATATATTGATTCTAGCTTTAAAGTTCAAAAATAGTAACTATCCAATCTTTTATCTCCATAATCTTATACAGGCTTTAGACTGATTTTTAAGGCTTGTATTTCCCAAATTTGCCCCTCGCAAAATCAAAATAAGTCTGACTAAATAAGTCAAATTACTATATTTAAAGCCCAAAAATACAAAATGTTACAGAAGAACATCAGTCTTACTAAATTTTGTGGATGAAAACACGATTGATTATACTTTCCTCGATAGAAAAAAATACCGAAACAGTGTCTATTTTTAAACCATTTTCAGTTTTATGTCCTAATTACAGCACATAGTCACATTAAAAAAATATGTATTGTAATTGGAGTATTTTGGAGAGCATTCTGAACATTGAACCATCAAAAGTTAATAATTTCTATACTTTTCAAGTAATCTGAGAAAATCTTCAAAAATCGAAGTTTGACACGCACGAATCTGCGTAACCGCCATATTTTTGCTCCGCTAAATGTGACTCTACCTAATACAGCTTTAGACTAATGATTGATCTCATTAAAAATGTGATTGAAACGTGGAATACCCGGCCTTAAGCTCATTTTTAGAATTTAAAATAACATTTCATTTTCATTAACATTTATAATTTTGTTTCGACGTTACATTCGTTCTTATCAAACAAAGAAATATAAGAAAAAAACACAAAAAAACGGTTAAAAAAACGGTTCCAGCAAAGCATTACTTTGTACCTAAGCATTGACATTGTGGCAATGCCACCAGCATGCTGAGAACGCTTCCGTGTGAATAAGTGTGAGCATTTTTATTGTCTCTAGACGTCCATCCGCATTGAAACAATCCTATTTTTCTTTTTGTGATAGATTAAGTAGTGTAATAAGAATAAGATCGTACGTAAATTGTAGTTTTCAATAAATTACCACATAAAAATTAAATAACTCTTTCGAAACAATTCATATTCAATACTGTATTATTTTATCTCATCCACAAAATAAAAACCCGACCTGATACGATTTATCTTCCAGAAAATTGTTTTATTTAACATGAATGGACAATATCTCGAGAGACAAGGATATACATTTTTATGAACCACTAGTTGTTAGCAACGGCTTTCCTTGGTAGCGTGCAATAAGATTTCTAAGCTCATTTTATCCGCTTTAAAATCATTATCGTTATTCACTGCCCTGTGTATCCCAGTTCTTGGAATATTTTATATCTCTGGTTTTGCCTTCTGCATCGGTCTTGTCTAATCCTGTTGGTTACAACCGGCATCTTGCTATGAGCTGGGGCCGTTTTGCGGCAAACAATCTATAAATTATTATTAAAAATATGTTTCGTTTTCTGTTTTTCTTCTGTGCTGTTTCTTGTCGCAAATAAAGTATTGCCTATTGTCCAATCTGGCGCAGGTTCGACCTACAATAGTGACGATATAGTCAACTCTTAGGTTGCCTCGGCCAT
Organism: Erannis defoliaria; assembly: GCA_905404285.2. Lineage (NCBI taxonomy): Eukaryota > Metazoa > Arthropoda > Insecta > Lepidoptera > Geometridae > Erannis > Erannis defoliaria. The sequence goes on from FR990084.1 coordinate 15,883,830, forward strand.
GACTCTGTCGTAACTTTTCCAACAGTCATGTTTGCTCCTGGCAACTTACCTGCGTTGTCCCACAATATGGCTCTCCGCTATCTTGCTGCAGTATTTTAAATAATTGGAAATTTTAGAAGCACTGAATATATTTATGAAAGAAATGTTCAGTTGGTAATTTCATGTCATTGATTTTGTATATTAAGTCGTGGTTAACCATAAGAAGACGACACAAACCGGTTCCAATTCAGCATAATGCTGGTTGCAAGCAGCCAGCATAATGTAACGTAGTTGTAATTTCTTGGTAACCGATTGGAAAAAGCGTCTCATAATGGTGGTTGTGGATAATATTATGATTCCGGCCTGCACCAAATAATTATTTAGAATATAGGTACTAACGAATTAAAATAAATCATAGTGATGGGTTTGCTTCATTAAGTTATGATACACGATGAAGACCTAATTTGGATCGCTGCTGTGAGCGGATCTTATACTTGTTACACGATATGGGTTGAAGGTATAACGAAAGGTACAGGTATTTTAGAGTATATCTATGGATTTTCATTTGCATGCTACTGGCTTGTCGGTGAACGAAAAGATTGTGAGGAAACCTGTATGTCCGGAGAAGAAACTCAATGACGTATAAGCACAGAATAAATAATAGTACTACGTACAGAAAGTTAACTCCGTAAAGGAATTGAAATAAATAAGGTTTCTATCTACTAGGCATTTAAGTAGCAATTCAACTCGCGCAGCGCTGGATACCGCTCGCTATATTAACCTAGATATACCGCTCTCTTTCTATCACGTGTGCTTAGTTACGTGCGACGAGGCGTGCGGGCGGCGACTGACTTTTGCCTTGCATTCTCCACCCGGGACGGAGCGCCGGGCGAACATACCTAAACTGCGGAGTGACACCCCCCTGGTATAAGTGAATCTGCCAGCTTGCACCGCTCCGGTGCCGTCGTGGTGGAGTGTCTTACGGTAGAAGGCAAGCCTATTCCCAGCAATAGGATTCTATACGCTGATGTAGTGGTTGTGTCTTGAAACTATAAATCAAAGAACTTGTATAATTACTAGAGATCCCCGCGACTTCGTCCGCGTACGGAAGAAATTCGGCCTGCTCCTAAAATTCACTTTGCTTACAATACAATTTGCTTTAAATCATCCCGAGCAATTTTTTTTGGTGTATTTTTTTTACGTGTTGACACTCAGTCAATCTTACAATAATTTTATATATTGATCCTCTTTTGTTGGAACGTGTGGAGGATTCGCGGAGTATCTCTCCGAGGCGCTTTTTACATTACATTAATTGTTTTTGTGAGGAAAATAAGCGTATTTTCGTTCGCATTTTGTTTAGATCATAGTAACCTGTTTATAACATGACTGTGAGTTTTGTTCATTTTACTAAACCAGTGGAGTAGTTAACGCCCAGTTTTTTGTAGGTTTTTTTTTAACTTGAGTAGTATTTGTCGTTTCATATCAGTAAAAAAGGGTAGAGTCAGCCCTTCTGCGGGAGTTAATATGCCGCCGAAGGCATTTGACATGGTTAACTTTTTTTTTATGTAGATCAAATCAGATGCAAATTCCACTGGCCAGATCGTCTTTTGCTTAGCATCCGTGATTGTTTAGACAAGTCAAGCTTTGCCTCGAGCGATAACTTTCATATTACCATAGAATTATTTTTACGAACATAAGTAAAAATAAGTACCTATATTTTAACTGATTAATCTTCTCATTCTAATACAATAGCAAACAAGGAGTTGGATTAACAAGCCAAATTAATGTTTGTAGACAATGCAGATGAGCTTTTGGAAAGCTGCTTACTTATTATAATTATCGAGACCGATGAAAGCCTAGAGACAAGCCAAGTGCTAAAACCCTCTATGTACGACAAGTTGGCAGCGTACCCAACATACAGCCTACTAAATGCCCCTCGTGAAATGTTCTGGTGCTTGACGGAGAGCCTCAGACCTGACTTAGTATGTAATCTGTAATTGGAGTGGATTATTCTGTCTTGGTTCTCAATAGGCCTTCAACGCCGATCTATAACTTGTGTTGCTTCAAAGATAATGTTAACAAAATCCTCACCTCAGAGAGTAGGAAATTCGTCGGCAGGTTTTCTGGTGTTGTTACCCGTAAGCGTTATAATTATTTGTTGACTTCTTACCATAGAGAGGACTGCTTGTTTCTTCCACTACCATTATTAATAATACGCTTTAAAAAAAAACAACCGACTTCAACTTCGAATACCTGGATGACATCTCCATATTTTCTTCGTTTATTTTTTTTAGTAATTTTGATTTAAAAAGCAAACTACTGGACCGATTTTGATAAAATTTATATGGGACCACCTCTTACCTACCAAACAAGAATCATCAAAATCAGTTACTTATCCAGTAACATACATACAAAAAAGAAAAAAAATACATAGAGTGGAATTGAGAACCCCCTTTTTTGAAGTCGGTTGAAAAGAAGACCTATTTCTTTGCCTCGGTATCAGTCCAAATTTTGTGTAGGTACGTCTAACATAGAAAATGTATTAAAATAATATTTTCCAATTTAAACTCGCTGGTATTATTATGGAAACATGTCTCAATTCAATTTTGCAACGATGAAAGGCTTCAATTTCGCATTACAGCAATTTACAATTTGCTCCAATTTTACTCAGAACAAAGTACGTATTTGCTTTCATTTTGTTTTGCAATTTTATTGAAACGTAAAACACAAAGTGAAGGCGTGTTCGTTCATTTGTCTTCATTATTTATTTTGACATTTGTTTTTGTGACTGCCTGGTTTTTTGAAAATAACTTTTGACTTAGGTATATTTTCAAATTAAAGGTTTCAGTTTTCATCTTCTTGTTTTATTTATACGGGATTGCTTACGGCAACAGTGTCCGAAACACCGACTATACTGGGTTATGTGTTTTATGTTTTTCTTTGTTATTGGCATCGCACGTTGTGCATTTTGCCAGAGTCAAGTATATGACATTTTCAAGTTTATGTAGTAATATCAAGTCAAATATGTCAAGAAAACACAGTTAGTCACACGAAACTAGTCATAGTCGAGTCCAAGTCATGCCATAGTAAAGTTGTGGTGACTTTACTATGCGCATTTACAGAGTTTTGGAAACAACACAAAAATACATGTTTCACCACATTATATCACTTACCCACACTCGTGCATGTAATTCAACACTCAATTTTAAAATAACACCATTTTAAATCATTAATTCGAGAAAAAACACTAGTTTAAGAAAAAAATAGAATGCAACGACATGATTTTTCCATGTTCCCGCCAAAACTCCGGTTATGTGCTTGTTCTGTACTAAACCGAAAGAAGACCACTGTACTCATAATAGGAAGTTTTCTGACAGGGAAGGCAATTTAAACAATTGGTAATAAAAATCCGTGACATGGCGTTGACGAGACATGTTTCTGAATAGTATCACTACCTAGTCTGTGGTTCTGAAGCTTTTGAATGAATGACGCAAGGCTTAAAGGTCAAAAAAACATTAAACATTCAAAAAACTAGGCCGTCGTATAAAAAAAACCAACACGAATATTGTTTTCAAAGTTGCCAGACCGTATTAACAACACATTTCTCTCACGAACGTTATTCACAGTCCAATTTAGATAAACACTCCTTCATGTACCAGACACCGTAACCGGGCGACCGTATAAACGTGTCGCCTAGAAGGTCTCTCCACAGATAAACAAAATTTAATTCCATTCATACCTGTATTATGTAAATACAGCGCTTCGCGAGCTAGTGGTACCTAATAATAACATGGAGACAAAACTCTTGGGAAAAATGGTGGCTAATTTAGAATGTTTGTCTAGGGAAAATGCTACACTTTAATCAGTTATTCGTACATTCACTGCAGTGTTGAATAAAAAGAATTATTTTTTATATATATAAAATTACAGTGTAAAACAAGTTCTTGTAGGTACCAAATCTCAAGATGAATGTTGCAATGCAGGGGTACTTGTACTGCCCAGAATTCGTATTAATTCAAACAGGAGAGTAAGAGTTTCCAATTTTTGTGTTTGACAGCCCACGTTGACGAAAATATATGCATTTTAGATTGTATTTATCTCATTATATTCTCGTTAGCTTAAGCACCATACAAAAGCACCAAAAAAAAATCGTTTTACATGCACTTTTCAGATTTTAATTAAAACCCTAAATTGCAGGACATTATAATTATAATTTACTATTTCGCGTTGCATTGACATACCGATACCGGACAACGGACATCTCTAAACTCGCGCCCGCGCCACGCCTCGTATTTTGTGTGCCCTGCCCGTGCTATGCCCGCGCCCGACGCCTGTTCTGTGTGTCCTGCGACTAATGCGTATGATGCATTATGGTACTTATTTATGTTTTATTTATACTAAAGCACGTTAACTCCGAGCTGACGACCGATGGGGAAGAAAGGTTCTTGAGTGGCGACCGCGAACCGGAAGACGCAGCGTAGAAAGGCCTCCCACTAGGTGGACCGACGACATTGTAAAAGTCGCGGGCTTCAAGCTACAGTTATATATGCAAATGGCAGGTTGTCGTACAGTGTGGCGGTCTAAGTGGGAGGCCTTCGTTCGGCAGTGGACATCTCCGGGCTGATGATGATGACGTTAACTCCATCTCGTTTGGTTCTCAATTCGATTGTAAGATTTTTTTAATCAAAAAAAAACACACGTTCATAATATACTGCGTTATTTATAAACCGATCTGTTTTTTTATTTTATTTGAAAGGATATACTCTCAGATCGGTCCCACCGATTTCATTTCATCAAAATCTGTTCAGTACTTTAGTTTTTAAAACAAACTGGACAAAAGTCGGTTGTTTTTTTTAACACTTTTAATTGCGTGCGTTAGTATACGTATCTTTTGCTCGAGATAGTACAAAAATAAACAACCCAAAGTTTCCAAATACCTACTGCATACCTAACTTTTTACTGAAAGTCGGTACACATCGGTTTTACATCAAACGTAAAAAGTAAAAAAGGTAAAAAGGAATATAAAAAATATGCTTTAAATCGATCGATGTATGTAGTATTTAGTTATTCCTGACCATGGATACTAGTCCTTCAGCCGAATACATATTTCTTCATCGATCCTTCTTTCTGCAATTAAATGAGTCGAGTCATAGTCCAAGTCTCACACAGTAAGTCACAGTCAAGTCCAATCATGCCGTAGTAAAATCGTGGCAACTTTACTACAAGCTTTTTCGGAGTTTTGGAAACAACACGAAAAGACACGTTTCACTACATTATATCAATTCCCCACACTCATGCACGTCAGTCGGCACTTAATGAATAAAACGCCACCATTTTTATGCATTAACACCAGTGAGTTGAAATAAATAGAGTAGTTATAGTCGAACAAAACTGCTTTAAAAACTGACTAGAAGTTGCCTATATAAATATACTTACGCATGTTTCTATGCAGTTTGTGAAGAAAATGAAGGAATATGACCGACTTTATACGCCACACCTGTTGTTAGAAAGAGACAAATATCTAATTTCTCTTACGGCGTAATAAGCTACACTAGTTGATTGGCCAGAGCGAGCGCCCTCGCCGCGCCGGTGTAGCTCTCTTTCACTCTCTCGCACAAGGCGATCTATCTATCTTGGCCATCCATTTCAAAGTGACAGCAGTCGTCTTAGATAAAATTAATTTCATTTTTTCCCATTGCAATAAAAATACAGTACTTACGCGTGAAATGATTTTTTTTTGTCTCTCACAGTGCCTGTGTAGATTGTGCAGTGTCTAAATACACAGAAAGGCATAATATCACCATCTTTTTGCTAGAAAACATACGATTAGCGGCAGCGTATTACGATTAGCGAAGTGAAAGACTGGTAGCGATCACGGCAATTACCTTGATTTCGTCTAGTAAATATGGCGGGGGGGACAACTCATCTACAGATAAAAACATCTTAGATTAACACTCGAAAAAACACAAGTTTTGGAAAATAATACAATGTGCCGAAATTATTTTTTCGCGTTCCCGCCAAAACCAATCGATCGATGTCTTACGAAATATTGCCTCATGTTTTATTTATAAAAACGTACGCAAAATAAACACTGTTTTTATATTCACAAAAGCAGATTAGGGTTAAGTGGACCGCGAGCGTGGAATCTCCGGGAACAATATTTGTATAATTTGATAGAAGAGCGTACCTATTCCTATCGCATGATTATTTGTGCTAATATTGTTGGGGTTACATGTTTCTGTTTATTTTTGTGTTTTATTTGAATGGTAGCGCTCGTGACTTAGATGCTGTAGGACTTTGCGATAAGAAGTGGAATTGTAAAGGACTAGGATTTTTCAAATTATACGTACTTAAAAAAAAAAAAAAAAACTTTCGTTTGACGAAACGAGCAAGACGTTCGCCTGGTGGTAAGCGTCACGCCTGCCACTAACAGTAGTAGCAGTGCCAGAATTGTAAACTTGCGAACACAATCCTGCGCTGCACTGCACTGCGCTCGTCACCCTGAGATATTAGATGTTAAATCTCTTCATACCCAGTAATTTCTTTGGTTACATTGCCCTTCAAACCGGAACACAGTAATGCTTGCACACTACTGCTTGGCGGTTGAATAACTGGCAAAGGTGTGGTACTTCCCCAGGCGGACTCTGCAGTAGAGTTCTATATACCACTACAAAATAAATAGTTACTTTACGCGATAAAATCCGGAACGAGAATATTCGCCAAAGAACCAAAGACACTGACGTAGTTGTAGTATGTGCTACGATCGTAGTACCTGCTAAATAGCATAATGCTACAATATTTTACAAAAAATATTTATGTTGGCATAGGATGAAATATATAGCACGAAATATTTTAGATGCCTGCTAGATTTTATGAAGGGAACAAACATGTACGAACCCACGTCCTATTAGCTCTCAAAGCAGACATAATAATGGTAGAGCTATAAGGCATGCGGTCTTCAAAAATCTTTTTTGTACCGATTACTAATTTTGAAGTTATTATTGTATTTGGAACAGAAAATCTGTTAGGCTTCTAAAATACTTTGTGCCATATTTCATCCTATGCAATAATATTTTTTTTGTAAAATATTGTAGCATATTATACAGGGTGTTATTTTGAACACCGTTATCCTTCTAGGATATCATTGTACGCATCATTATGAACAACTTTTACTATGGGGCCAACCCTGAAATCACGAAAAAAAACAGCTGTTCCAAAAAAAAAGTTCATCGATCTTTGACAGAATGTATGCTATTTATGCTATGTATTGCTATTTAGCAGTTACTACGATCGTAGCTACGTCGGTGTCTTTGGTTTTTTGGCGAATTTTGTCGTTACGGATTTTATCGCGCAAAGTAACTCCGAGCATTGCTCTCTCCATTGCCCGTTGTGTGACTCTAAGTTTCTCCAAAAGGCCAGCAGTTAAAGACCACGTTTCAGTTTCATAAACGCACTTGTTTGGCTTAGAAACACTAGTAAAAGTAAGTAAGTAAGTTCGTATAGGCTGAGTGGCCAGTCGTGTGTCAGAGTTAATGTACCGCCCGAAGGCCTCTGACATGGCTGACGGTTGTTGTTATAGAAACTAGAACAAACAACCGGGACCAACAATTTAACGTGTCATCCGAGCCACGGTAATGCTCAGAAATAAATGCCTCTTACGGCCACCCATCCGATGACTGACCGGACCGTCCGTTGCTTAACATCGGTGATCGTTTTGAATCACCTAGACAAGCTACGCCACGAGCGCTACCACTAGTCTTTGATTATAATAGGTCCTATCCTATGAAATTGCCGTTCTTCAGTACTGGTCATTTCAAATAGAAAAAATGTTTGGAATGGCTTTGTATTCTGAATTCAAATAAATGTTGTCTTAAATTCATGACATTCTTTTTACAAACTCAGTCTTTTGTTTATTGATTAGCGTTGTATTTTCATTACATTTGAACATTTTCCGTCATAATGGACACTTAAAAAATTCGTGTAATTATGGAATATGAGTTCCGTCGTGGCACCAACGCGACACAAACGACACGTAACATCAAAAACGTTTACGGAGAGAACTGTACAAACGAACGCACAACCCGTTATTGGTTTTCCCGGTTCCGTTCTGGAAATGTTGACTTGAAAAATGAAGCTCGTGGTCGTCCGGAGACTTTGGTCAACAATGATGAATTAAAGGCGATTGCGGAAGCTGACGAAACTCAATCTACAGCTGAGCTAGCAGCAGCTTTTGATGTTAGCATCAAAACAATTTTGATCCATTTGCGACAAATAAGCAAGGTAAAAAAACTTGATAGATGGGTGCCCCACGAACTTAACGATCGCCAGCGCAACGTACGCGTCGAGACCTGCCTCGCGCTGCTCAATAGGCAAAGAAATAAAGGAATTTTGAACCGAATTGTTACGTGCGATGAAAAATGGATTCTGTTCGACAATTGAAAGCGCTCAGCAAGTTGGTTAGATCCTGGTTCAGCACCAAAGCAATGCCCTAAACCAAAAATGACCCCTAAAAAGGTGATGGTCACTGTTTGGTGGTCTAGTGTGGGTGTGATTCATCACAGCTTTTTACAAAACGGCATGAGCATTACTGCAGATGTGTACTGTGAAGAACTGGAGACAATGATGGAGAAGCTTGCACATCGGCAACCAGCTTTGGTCAAACGGTCGTCCCCACTGCTCCTTCACGACAACGCGCGACCCCATACTGCACAACAGACAGTCTCTAAGCTGCAAGAGCTGGGGTTGGAAGCTCTCCCTCATCCGCCATACTCACCAGACCTTGCACCTACCGACTATTACTTATTCCAAAATTTTGACAACTTTTTAGTGGGTAAAAAATTCAATTCCCGAGAGGCAGTACAAAATGCCTTTGAAGAGTTTTGTGCCTCCCGTTCAGCTGATTTTTACAAGAAGGGCATCAATAAACTGCCAATTCGTGGGCAAAGATGTGTCGATTGCATGGGTGGTTACTTTGAATAACAGAAATAAAAAAATAAAAAAATTTATTTACCTCGACGTTTCGACCATGTTCCAATGGCCGTGGTCACGAGCTGACTCAATAAAAATAAATTTATTTGTGCGCGATTAAGTCCCGGCTATAAACATAATTATGTGTTCAAATCGCGAAAGTTTAAAAGTTTCAGAAATAAAAAAGTTTAAAAAAATAAGTACTTTCACTTATTCCATACAAAACGGCAATTTCATAAGTAAAGGCCTAATATATGCCCAGCCTAGTAAAACACTAGTAAAAGCGACGATCTCCTTTCTTCGATTTTATTTTTCTTCCGCGAAAAGTTAATCTATTTATGAATAGTCTATCTTTTAAAGAATGAAGTTACCAAATGGCTCGACTGTATTTGATTAGATCATAAAGGATAATGCAGTCGTTTAGTTTTATTTGTCGAGTGAAGGAAGTGCTGCGGATATTTCTATAGAACCTTAATATAACGTTAACTAGTGTTGTCCAAATGCAAGATTGCGACGAGACTAACCCGGTCTTGTTTTTTATCTCTATTTATTATGTTTAATATTTGCGCTTCATACTCTTTATGCGTTAGTTTAGACTTTGCTGCAACCATAGTGCAAATAATAAAAAAAAAAATATCGGTGGACATAAATATCGGTGGACATTGATTTCACACAGCGCCATCTAGCCCCAAACTAAGCAAAGCTTGTAATATGGAAACTAGATAGCTGATATAATACTTATATACTTTTTGTTTACTTATATCCTGGGAACCTTACCGCATGGTGGCGATCTAGACGGCGTTTTTGTTTTATAGGAACTAGGGTTTTTAATTTTATTTTTTATTTTTATTTATATATTTTATTGTAAATAAGTAGTTTTTAGTATATAGTTTAAATATTTATTTTAAGTTTTGTACATATATAAATATTATAGATATTGTTTGATTAAAAACCTACATATACTTTTTGTTTTGTAAATTCATACTACCATCTATAGACACAGAACAAACATCTATTTTCGCCACATAAATGTTTGCCCTTGGTGGGGATCGAACCCACGCCCTACAGCTCCGAAGGCAGGCATGTTACCAACTGAGCTATAAGGTTGTCATATTAATCAATAAAATAATTAATTCTTATAAATATTTTACGAGAAGAATTATGTGCAAATGAGGCAAAAATTAAACAAGTTTAGCCTAGATTTTACTGCAACCATAGTGCAAATAATAAAATAATTATGACTAAAATATTTCACGAATAGAATTATATTAAAGAATTATAGTAAAGAATTATACGTGGTAGCCCAATCAAGAGACCGCTAGACTTGTAATCGTGAGGTCGCGGGTTCAAACCCAGGCCCATACCAATGAGCTCTTTGGAGTTTATGTACGGATACTCATGACATCACTGGCTTTTCGGTAAAGGAAAACATTCTGAGGAAACCTGCTTACGTCCGGAGAAAAAATTCAAGGCGTATGTGAATTCACCAACCCGAAATTGGGCCAGCACGGTGAATATGGTCTATTCACCCGTCGAAGGTAGGCCTAAGTCCAGCAATGGACAATTAAAAAGGTTGATTATGCTATGAACAAAGAAAAGAAAAGAATGATTACTTAGGTTGAACATACTAACTGCAATACGTACGTATCACAAACTTAGGTTCGCAGCTCAAGTTTAACACAGTTTGTCTCGTGTCTTGCTGCAATTAAGGTGACTGCACTTTAGAATCCCAGGTAGATGACATAATTCGAATTTCTCTTTTATCGAGTATTTATTAAACTCAGAGATACTCAACGTGGAACAAAAACGTTCAACAATACTGAAGAGTATGTACTCATCATTATGAACAACTTTTACTGAGGGGCCAACCCTGAAATCAAGTATTTTTTTCAGGTTCGTGTTCCACCGTTGACCACGGCGTTACTAAATATAAGGCTGTGGTCAATCGCAATACTTTTCAGAATAAAATATGCAATTGTATTCATCAGATTTTTCAAGATTCACATTACAAGGTCAAGACCATTTTCGCAAGACCAGTTGGGCAACACTAATAAGGGCCCGTTATCTGGTAATATTACCGCTTGGGCCCTTAATACCGTCGTCGCTTAATTTCATAGTCAGTTCATTGAGAGATAGCAGTTCGGCAGACGATACGCTATGACTATAACGGGCATGTTCGCCCGATAAGTTTCAGATACGGCTTATGATTTAAAAATAATCAAATTAAGAAGTCAAGAGCATCGTGTTTATTCAGTCCGGACTACGAAGCGGCAGTGATTATAAATAAAACGCAGTCGGTTTTTTGATGGTGTTTTAATAAGGTAGTGAATTGAGTTAGTATCCCTATAGCTGTAATATTTATATAGTTAGCATAATATATAGTTAGCAATTGCGGATTTTGACATGTTTAGTTATCGTGTATGACCTAATAGTATTGTATTATACTTTGACTTGTTATTTGAACATATTTTTATATAATATTGAAATCAAGATGTACAATTTAATTTTTTTTTTTTCTGTGTAATTACATAAATTGTAATAAATTTGGAAAATACGCTTGACTTGTAAAATACACTTTATCAATAAATATGAATATGAATATAATATATCATTTAAAAAAAACCGATGCGACCACTCCTAGCAACAGGAAGTATTCCGTTTTTGGTATAGGCGCCGGTTACCAGAGGCACACAAACACGCACCGACCTCGCCGGCGAGGTCGAGGACTCGCCAGATCTGTCAGAAGATCGGTTAGATTCTCTCCAAATAGTCAACTAGATCAACCTACTAGTGCCCCAGGGCATACCCTTTCTGGGGTCCCAGGGCAAGTCTGACCCCACTCCCGGCGACGGCCAAGCCGAGGTTCGTACCGTCTGAGGTGCCACTGAGCTAGTCTCCTGGCCGAACGCCATTTGGGCTTGCCTAAAGTCGGGTGGTAGACGCCATCTGAGGCCAACAGCATCAGTAATTAATAAATTTAAAAAAACATTAACAATAGATAGAATAATGTTCAAGAGAATAGAAAAAAACTACTATTTATGCAAAAGCTAATGCATTCGTTTAGCATTAAAAACTAGTAGATATAGACTGATTCAAACTTAATGGCGGCTGTGAAGTGCGTTGCAAGCGAAACTTTGCGATTGTACGCACACCGCACGCCTAATTGTTGCTACTGCGCAGCGTCTCGCGCCTAATTTCACAGCTGCCATTAAGTTTGTATCAGCCTGTACCTACTTCAATAATAAGAACAAATTATAATATTATAGTTCGTGTTTAAAATAAGTTACAAATCTTAATTGCACCTCAGGGCCGTAGCCAGAGCTACCGTAAAATACCAATGCCCTACCTTAAATGATACCATCAGCTAATAATAAGCAAAGTACTGTGAAGTGCCCTACCTGTAACAACAGCTGCCTTACCTTAAATTCAGGTCTAACTACGGCTCTATTGCATCGGAACCTACATTATTTCTAAAAAGAATTTTCATTTTCCTCTAAATAAAATATGAATGTTTTTTTGGCAGTAATTATAAAAATAATATTACACTATGTAGTAGTATTGTACTACTAATATAGTATTATGTTTGTTTGTACGAAGATGTTCTTGTAGAGAGAGAGGTTCCTGAACCTGATTCATTAAACCTAATGGATCATAATAGCGCGCCATCTATCCACAGGAGTCAACAAATATAAAACATATGAACCTAAGCATAAATAAGGAATCATAATGAGCGCCATCTATTGACAGGCGCGGTCAAAACTTCCCAAGAAGCGGCGTAGGGTGCTGCCCGTAGAGCAACCTCGAAGGAAACGCGAAGCAACCGCCTCCAACCGGCGTGTGAACGCTGTAAAACACCCCGTGGTGCTGAAGGAGCTCCCGGCGGGGGGAAACAAGTTCGGTGAGTGTTTCTTGACTAAATATTTAGATGGCGCTAGATGTTTCGTAGCACCGAAAAATTTCACTTCACTGATGTACTTTTTTTTTTATTGCGGTAATTTGATAAGTACTCAGATAGTCGAATTTAACTATGACTAAGTAAGATACCCCCCGGATCAGTAACAGAAAACGAGCGGGTACCTAATGCTGCGTAGGCCGGTTGAACGCCAACGTACGTGCGGTGCTGTTCTGATACAATGTAACACAAGTAACTTAAAAAAAAACAACCGACTTCAAATTAATATGGGACTATCTCGCGAGTATACCCATTCTAAAAAAAAAAGAAATTTCAAAATTGGTCTGCAATTGCCAGAGGAATCGGTGAAAATACATTTTTAAAAAACATACATACCGTCGAACATAGAATCTCCTCTTTTTTTGAAGTCGGTTAAATACAAGACAGCGCCCTATTTGTTCGTTCGTTTTCCCGATCTGTACTCAACTATGTATAGAAGGTAGCTAATCCTAACTAATAAGAACTTGCCACTTAAACTAGCGATTACTCAATTAGTTTTTTTGTATTCAAATACGAATTTGAATTTTGTGTTTTGCTTCTATTTTCCGACTTTATCGTATTTTTTCGTTATCAACACAAAATGTATCGCAGGCAAATTTCCTACATGTATTATTTGAAATGATATTTTAAATTGCAATGCATATTATCTGTTTCGATTCCAGGTGTGAACGGTATGAACATGATCAGCCTGGCGTTGCAGGGTCCGCCCAACCTGCTCCGCCCGCCCGCCACCGCCGCCGTGCTGCCGCTACAGGCGAGGGCGCCTATTGGTAAATGTCAAATTATCGTGTTAAGAGCTTAGCTGTCCAACCTGTGTCAAACTGACTGATCAGTTTGGCAAAAAGAGCAAGGTTAGGAGGTATTACTTGAAGTATATTAGCTTAATTTAATGCTCCGGTTTGAAAAATTGTATTTTGTTATTTAAAACTTCACGGACCGGCAAGGTTTGATCTTGTACAGCAGCTATGGTTACCTCATTTTATTAACGTAACACTTTCATTATAAGTGAGGATACAAATTTATGCATGCTTATTACCGGAAGGGGCGTCCTAAAAAGGAATGGTTAAACTGTATGAAAGATGCTATGCGAGTCGTCGTCGTCAGCCATAAAGCGTTCACTGCTGGACGAAGGCCTCCCAATAGAGGGGTGTTGCCATAATCCCCACGCTTGGCAGGCGGCTTGGGGATCGCAGAATGCACCACCGTTAACCAAAAAGACGCTGCTGCCCGTCCTTCGGTGGGTCTGGTTGCAGTTTAAGGACATACCAGGATACAGGGGATCCAGGATATGAGTTTAAGGGGAGTGAATGTGATGATAAACGATAGAGCGAAGTGGAGAAAGGAAACATGTTATGTCAATCCCACCTAACCTACTGGGGCAGGAATATAATGATAAATAACTATATTAGCAAATTTGTTAAATGCCATGCACGAATCAATACCTGTAACCTAACCTAGCATATTTCTCCATTCCAGTGGAAAGCCCCATCATCAACACGCAGTCGGGCGCCATTTCCCTGGCCTCGCTACAACCGCCCCTCATCACCGCCCCGCCCTTACAACCGCGACCGGCAACCACCGGCTCCCTCGACCTCATGTTGCCGCTACAACCAAAGCTACTACCAGGTTACAGCCTTCAATCTTCATACTTATCGAACACTTTATCTACTGTCCGACCACCAGACTTACCCAAAGATGACTTTAAACCCTCTGTAGAGGTAATTGTAGAAAAAACGGAGAGTTCATCAGAATGTTCTAAGAGCATAGACAGTGATAGTACAAATCATAATATTGTGTTAATTAATGTAAAAGATGAAATTAATTCGAATGTAATCGATAATACGAGTAAGGATTCGATAGTATCTACTGATGATTGTCCTAATAATAATTCTTATTAACTAAAACGTCTTGAGATTGTAAATTGAAACCCCGTGTAAGATGTTACACAAATCTAAAGTTACTGGTAACGCCATCTATGTTATACTTCCAAAATTACTTACAAGCCAAACTACACGACATTATGTATAAACTGTGAACGAAACATATAGGTAAAGGTAAATATAGTTTAAATTGCAATGAAAACATAGTGCATTATACACAGATCATCAGTTTTTAGGGATATGATGACGCAATTAATGAGAGCTTTTCACAGGTGTCTTTTGTTACGCTATACTAGATGGCGCTCTGGCTTTACTTATTACGTTCTTTAAGGGCGTCATAGTTCATAGGGTGACAATGTGGTCAATTTTGAAGGCTTTGACAGATCTAAACTAATTAAAATATCGCTGTCAGTTTTTAATCAGACATGTTAGCTAAGGACAGCAATACTTTAGTTAGTTTAGTTGTCAACTAAAACCTTCAAATTCGACCACAATGTTTATTTTTATAATGTCACAAAAATGTTGGAAACCTCTGTATATGAAAATGAAAGTGACATAGACAACAGATGAGTTTGTAACGCCCATGTGCGCCGGCAGTTAGGGTACAAGGGGGTGCGCTTGCACATTGTCAGAAAGAATAGTTCTTTTTTTAAATTAGTGAACTGTTTCTTTATAGTTCATCGCCTTGCCATTAAATAGACTACAGAGATTATGTATGTTTTCGTAGAGCGAAATATATTCAACCAAATACCCGCGCGATTTGAATTTGACACTAAACTAACTTACAAAAACACATTAATAATTCTATATTATATTATATTATATAAAGGTTTAGGAAATTTCCTATAAGCAGTTGGCATAGTGGTACTAATTTCCTAACTTCCTTGTAAAAAAATGTCACATGCTTTTAAAAGTATAACGTGTATATGCAGAAAGCACCTCCCTGAAAGTAGCCCTGGCGGCGCCCATGGTAACGCCGTCTATCCATTGAACCGGAACTATTTAATCTTTAAACATAAGAAAAGCTCTATTGAAAGGTTGAATTGCACCAATAACCCGTCGCTGAATTTGTTCAGATTAAGAGATATATCCGTGCACCATGATCAAAACAGGTTTTACATATTTTTCTGTCTACTTCTATATTCCAGTTGGAATTTAAATCCTAGGAAGATTGGCATGTTTCTATAGTTCAATTTTCATTAGAATAATAGGTTTATTTACTTTTTTATATTGATGGACAAATTGAAACTGTACGAGAAAAAAACCGATGGGTTTAGTCTACATGCGACCAACTGTTAAATTAGTATATTACATAGTTTGTCCATGGACATTTTGTATATTTTGTAACATAATTATTATTGAAAGACGTAACAGTGATTGAGATGTAAAATACTATTATAGATATTTCAACTTAAAATCTTTCTAACAAAAAATGTTCTCAGAGTTTCTAAATTATAAATTGTTTTTTACCTATACTAAAATTGTTCATTAAATTTCACAATAAAAATAAGTATTGTTCTTAAATTTGTTTCTATTTCAAGATAATAATAATAATAATATATTTTAACAAAAAAAAAATACGAATCTCTTAAGTCTAGGTGTGCCAAATAAAAATATAGATAAACCTACAGATAGTTTAGATATATAAGTATAGATTAATAGAATTTGAATGATGGCTGTTGTTATTAATAAGATAGCACTGGATTTTATTTTCCAGATAAAATCTAGACGGAAATTTCTTTATCATTGCTAGTGTGTAAAGGGTATACATAGGCCAGTAAGTAGCTCTTACACTTATTGTAAAAGGCATTGGAAAAATTTGTACCGGGTGTAAGGAAAACGTTCCCGAAAACGGAAACAGGCTGCAGTGTTAATGATAACTGATACGAAAAAAATACCGATCAAGAGCCTAGCGTATACTGATATTTAAAAAAATATTGTCTCTAAAAGTACTTTTACGAACTCTTCAAGCTCTTATCACCCAAACTGTGTGCAGTTAATAAGTAGGTACCCGTATCTTGAGGATTAGATCTTCCCGTTATTGCAAATAAATGTTACAAGTATATCTCAAAGTCGAAGTCAAAATCGTTTATTGCACATTATGCTAATTATGTACCTAACATTAGTAACATAATGACCCAAATTAGGGTATTGCGATTTACTGTGGAGCAGTCTGTTTATTTGCGTGATTTGTTGTTTACAAAGTCTTGTATGGAATAATAGCATTTTAGACTTTATTTATATTTATCTGATAATATATTGCAAATTAAATTAAGTTATATTAAAAATATTACATTATTAAATAAAAATTTGAGTATTTTTTAAATATTAAAACTTAAAATATTTTTATTTGTTTTTTACCACTGTAGTTTTATTCAACAAATAAAAATAGTTTATTTATAAAACCAAATTTACAAAGTCTAATTTCATTGAGTATGTCACAAAATAATAATCACTTACTAAAATAAATAATAAAATAATAATAATATTGGGGGGCTTTTACACACAGC
This sequence comes from Erannis defoliaria, assembly GCA_905404285.2. Lineage (NCBI taxonomy): Eukaryota > Metazoa > Arthropoda > Insecta > Lepidoptera > Geometridae > Erannis > Erannis defoliaria. The sequence goes on from FR990084.1 coordinate 15,901,118, forward strand.
GCAGCGCCTTCTAGCCCCATACTAAGCAAAGCTTGTATTATGGAAACCAAATAGCTGATAGAATACTTATATACTTTTTTTTGATATAATAATTATAAAAATACGTTAATTAACACTATTTTAACTCCTCAAAGCTGCTGTTCCTGTTTTTTTTTTACTCTCCGCATTAGTATCGCCGTGTCTGTCACCTGTTTTTGTTTTCGGAAGCGTTAGCCTTGACACCTGGTATAAAAATTACTTCATTACCTCTATTTTGCCTGAGGTTTGCGTGCCTGTTATTGGCATCATAATTAAGTAGTTTTTTAAACGACCAGTAAAATTCCAATGTAATTTTTAGTAGAAAAACGCTAGCTAAGAGCATAATTATTATGGTGTTGTTTCTGTCACTGTCGCTCTTGTGTCAAACACTCATTAATGAGACAGGAATAGAAATAATATCACAGGTTCTGGAAAAGAGTTTTTATTGGATGGACACGCCAAATTCACGAAACAGCCGCAAGCAGCAACGACAGGTTTTTACGAAAATCTATTCAGCGGTGTCAGAGTTACTTACGTAAAAAAGTTTAAATCCTAGATTGTAGAATATTTTTCTAATGTTATATTTTTAAAAATTTCAATTAATTGATAGTTTTCAATGTTTCTTTTTATAGCTTGGCAAAAAAGTCTTGCAACAGAAACTTATCTTTGCTTGAATTTACCTAGAGGTACGTAGTACTATTATTTATTCTGTGCTAGAGGGTTACTGGTAAATCGACGTATTTCCGGAAGGACCAGATAGGGGGGCTACCATACATCAAATTTAAGCCCACCAATGTATGGGCGAAAGTAAATAGTTTTCGAGATATATAAAATTAAACTATTTTTGTTGTTTATAATTTTTTTATTTAAGGTTTTTAATAAAAAATAAGTTTTTTGACATTAATCGTAAAATTTTACAAAAAAACAGTCACGCTTATCACAGTCTAAGTATTGTTGAATATTTTCTTGCTTTTTAAATTATTTCTCATATTTATTTATTTTTACTTACTTACTTACTGTCACTGTTGTTGTTTACAATCTGATCCCCTATCTGATCCCGCCGGTAATACGTCAAGTTTCATGTAACCCTGTATACTCTAAACATCATGTCTTTGCATTCTATTATTTTCTTAAATTTGTGTTTTTTTCGCGAATTAATGATTAAAAATGGTGGTGTTTTATTTATTGAGTGTTGAATTACATGCACGAGTGTGGGCAAGTGATATAATGTGGTGAAACATGTTTTTTCGTGTTGTTTTCAAAACTCCGTAGAAGCTCATAGTAAAGTCGCCACAACTTTACTAGGGCATGACTTGGACTCGACTATTACTAATTTCGTGTAACTGACTGTGATTTCATGGCATATTTGACTTGATTTTGAAAAATACCTTGAAAATTCGTAAACTTGACACTTGCAGAATGCACAGCGTGCGATGCCAACAACTAAGAAAAAAAAAATACAATCATTCCTCTGACGTACTTCAGGGTTGCTAGTTATGATGACTAATTGCGACAGACGCCTCTGTTAATTTCTACTCATTTTGCCAAGCTATACCATAATGTATTATAATTTAATTTAGTTAATAAGTGAAAATTTTGTTTTAACTAAAATATTTTTGGCAAATAATAAAACCAAACAGAATGGTAAAATAAATCTAACATAATTTAATACTAAGTATATTTTAGTTTTAAAAAGTATTTTATTGTCAACAATTTGGTTCATGTACGAAGTTTTATTAAGAAGTTATGTATAATATTCTTGTAGTTTATTTTTATATTGTTTTAATAAATTTTATTTAAACCAAAATTGTAATTGTTTCGATTTTATTCTGCAGCGGTTCTCAAATTGCGTTTAAAACATTCCATATTACGATAACAAGATGAGATGAAAAGTAAAGAGGCGAGACGAGAAGAGATGAGTTAAGGCACCTGTAACACACACACACACACACACACACACACACACACACACACTTAAGCACACACTAAATTGTAGCACTAGTTTTAAGTTACTTTTGTGTGTTGCGATCATCATATCTGTTATCATTTATTTTGGTGTGTACAATAAAGAGTTAATCTATCTATCTATGAGTAGAAGTAGTGGTAGGACTCTACTGCAGAGTCCGCCTGGGGAAGTACCACACCTTTGCCAGTTATTCAACCGCCAAGCAGTAGTGTGCAAGCATTACTGGTACCAGATAAATTACTGGGTATGAAGAGATTTAACATCTAATATATCAGGGTGACGAGCGCAGTGCAGTGCAGCGCAGGTTTGTGTTCGCAACCTCATAATTCTGGCACCGCTACTGTTAGAGGCAGGTGTGACACTTACCAACAGGCGAACGTCTTGCTCGTCTCGTCGCTTAATTGTATTAAAAAAAAAACATTGAACAATAACGACTTAATTATGTAGCAACTGGCTATTAAAAAAAGTTACAAATTATTTTATTCCTAAAATGTATATTATTTCTTTCAACTCACACTCTATCTCACTGTGTTTCTGTGTAGCATCCTCAATCAATGGTCTATGGTCTAATATTGACGGTCACCGGAACTAAGCAACGCGGGCTGTTTGTTCGGAACAGACTCTCAGTGGTGGATTATCCGTAAGGCAAACTAGGCACGTGCCTTGGGGCGCGAGGGTACAAAGGGGGTACAAAATGTATGGGCGCCAGATTCCAGAGGGGCGTCAGTTACCAGAGAGGCGCCAATGAGGTACTAGCCTAGAGCGCTGTCGACATTTAATCCGCCTCTAAAGACGCTTGCCCCGCTGTCAGCATTAACAAAAATAAGATACTACAACACGTCAGAAGTCAATCTCAATAAATTACAGGTATATACAATAGGTGGGTTCCCGATTTCTTTGGAGTTATTCGATCTCTTATCGCGTCCTTTTGGGATAGGAAACGGGGATCGAATAACAGCATACTGCAGTGCCTGTCCAATAATCTGTCATGTCCAATTTATAGATTCTGGATATCTGTTCATCAGAGCGAAAACCGAAAATAGCCTATTGACCTATTTAATTTAGTTTTAAATAGCTGACTAGTTTATTTATTTAATATAAATTTTAATGTTTTAACTTTGCTTTTATTATTATTTTATATTACTATGGGTTATGTGCCTGAAATAAACGTCTTTATTATTATTCACATTATTTATTTACTTTCTTAAATCTATTATTATCATTTTTATTATTATTATTATTATTAATAAGTATAGCTGTATATTTTATTGCCTAGGCCGTCCGGAACACCTGTATAGGCACGCTGTTAGTACTACCCTAATTAGTAGGCAGACTCTTACCTAAGTGTTAGGTATTAGTGCTCTACAAAGGCTGGTCGACAGCCTGCAAGCATCAGTAATGAGACTGCAGGGCAAAGGACAGTGACCACACTGTTTACATTTGGTTTAGCTTCGCTCGGCCTTTGAACAATCATTTAGCATACCTACATTACTACCTTATCTACGTTATATAGCAGCTTATCGGTATTACTAAGCCGAACAATTTTGTCGTTTGTAAAATAACTAGTATTTCGTAGAGAACTGTGACTTCGCAACCCCATTACAAAAAACAAACAAAACTTAAGAAACAAAATTGAAGTGACAAGTGACGTCAGAATATACGATTCCAAACAAATTAGTATAGCACGTGTTTTGCTAGTAAAGGACATAATCCTTTCAAAAACTTTTAAAGCTTTTCAACTGACTTCAATAAGAAGTTTTCTGAGAGCTTTCAAAACTTAGTTCTACAGCCAAACAAGAGACGGCGCTGGCCAGATATGACCCACTTTTTTCGCATTTTTCTTGTGAATAAGCAGTTCACTCACCTTCACTGCTTCAATTATATTAAATTATGTAACCGAAACACGTAATACTCGCACACTACTGCTTGGCGGTTGAATATCTGGCTTACCTGTAGATGAAAGTCTATAGAAAATCTTCGAGTATTTTGATTGAGGCTGGTCGAAGATTCATTGTCTATGAAGACCTTTTTCTTTTTTTTTTTTTTATGAATGGATTTATGTAATACGTTAGATAAGTCTGTAAAGTTATATTTGTCATGCTAATAAAGAATTTGAAAACCAAGGCCTTACTTGTCTTTGGCTATGGGTATCAAAAGAAAGACATAGATTCACTAAGATAACTTACTAAGTAAACATTTAAACTACTTTCTCTAACCAAAGCAACCAACATTTTTGTTTTATTTATACAGGAATACTCACGTTTAATTAAATCGGATACTCCGACTATAGCAAAAGCAAAGCAGGACGCAGCTGCACGAGCGTCGGGCTCTATTTTCACTCTTTGAAAAAGGTCACCGGATGTGATCGAAACTATAGTCGGAGTATCCGATTTAATTAAACGTGAGTATTCCCGTATAAATAAATCAAAAATGTGTCAAAACCACGTCAGTTTTCATAATAAAAGCAACCAACCTAATTTAACTTTTAGAAATATCTCTTAACCACTCACGCTAGAGAGAAAAACAGCAGTAGCTTTTAGTCATGGAAGATCTAGCTCTCCAGTCCTAACCTATTTAAAATTAAAAAGTAAATCTTACAGCCAGCCAGCTAATTGGCTTCGTAGCGTCTCTCATTAGAAGATTCATTTGTTCTGGTTCGCTTAAGGAATAGTTAAAGTTTAAAGTCCAGGCTACTCTACTGGATAGAGCGCTTAGGAGTGGGCCGAGTGGGGTGTAGTTTATTTGTGAGTTAATACCACCAGCTGTTTCATTCGCTATCTAACAAATAATCCAAGTACGATTAAGACTAAGTAAGTCGCAGCAAGCAGACCCCCACATCTTGCAAGCCCAGTTTGGCTCATATACGTAGATACATGTTAATTGCACGAAGTACTTGCTTATCAAACTTGTTAATTCTATTTGCACATTTACAATATTTCACAAAGATCAGATTAACGGTTTGCAAGCTATCATCGAATATACACAATTAGTCGTATTTTTCCGTTTTGATGTGTTCTGGTCTACCCATGATCATTATGGTATAAAAACTAACATGGACATGGGCATACTTCATCTGTAGATTAGACAGTACCAGATGGACAAAAAATCTACAGAATAGAGATTCCACAAGACGAAAAAAGAAGTCAAGGAAGACAAAAGTAAATGAATTGGACGACGAGAGACAGATGAGAGTGGGGCGCTCTAGGAGTGGCGCCACAGGGGCGACTTATACAAACACCATTTTATATTATAACTTCATCATCATCATCATCAGCCCGGAGACATCCACTGCTGAACGAAGGCCTCCCCCTTAGACCGCCACACTGTACGACAACCTGCCATATGCATCCACCGGTTGCCCGCGACTTTTACAATGTCGTCGGTCCACCTAGTGGGAGGCCTTCCTACGCTGCGTCTTCCGATTCGCGGTCGCCACTCAAGAACCTTTCTTCCCCATCGGTTGTCAGTTCTTCGAGCGATGTGGCCTACCCATTGCCACTTCAACTTGCAAACCTTGCGAGCTATGTCGATAACTTTGGTTATTTGGCGAATATCCTCGTTCCGGATTCTATCGCGCAAAGTAACTCCAAGCATAGCTCTCTCCATTGCCCGTTGCGTGACTCTGAGTTTCTCCAAAAGGCCAGCCGTTAAAGACCACGTTTTAGTTCCATATGTCATCACTGGCAACACACACTGGTCGTAGACCCTTGTCTTTAGACACTGAGGGATATTATAACTTATTAATCATATTTTTTATTCAGGCAGGTGTTTTTATTAACTACAACAGAATACATCATAATACCCTACTACAGATAAACAAAAGGATTGTACTCGTATCCAGATCAAAAAGTGTATCAATCACGCCCAGTATCAATCGGCGGCGTACCCAGCATGCTGGCCGCATTTCCACGTAGAATGTAAATGCTTATGTGCTGGGTCAAATAAACGGCAGCATTTTGATCACGCGTTGCGTCAACTAGACGCTCAGGCAAATAAAAAAAAAGGTGTGCCGGTCCCCGTGAATCCAAAAAAAGTAATATTAATAATACAATTTAAAAAAAAAACAATTTTAGGACATTTTTTTCACACAGCGCCATCTAGTCCCAAAATAAGCAAAGCTTGTAATATGGAAACTAGATAGCTGATAGAATACTTATATACATTTTTTTTTGTAACATACTTATAATACATACTACACCCAGCCACAGAACAAACATTTATGTTCGTCACATAAATATTTGCCCTTGGGGGGATCGAACCCACGCCCTACAGCTCTGAAGGCAGACACGCTACCGCTGAGCTATGTGGCAGTCAATAGAGTATTAATATTTAGTACTTATCTTGGTAGTAGTAATAAATGCTTTATTACTTTAATGCTGTGCTTAATTTCATATTGTGCTGACTTATTTGTAATAGGCTAGATGAATGTGTTTTTTTTAATTGTCCTATTAAAATGTGGCCCATAAATATAGCTGATTAAAGAAAAGAAAATGAAAATCTGATCAAAAATAAGCAACTTATAAGCATTTCAATATCATGCTAGACAGAGAGGCAAAACAGCAAATCGTGACGTCACTATTCTGTACGCCATATAAATTCTATTCTGACAAGTAAGGCGTGACGTAATTTTTTAATTTGTGGCAAAGGGACAGAGCTGTGTCTGCCAAAAACTTTAAACGCTTATATATCAGCACATAAATAACCGATTTAAATTATGTTTTCAATTAATTAATTTACTTAAACTCTTCATCGAAGCTATTGGTTTCAACGATTTAAACATCAGTAACCGAAGTAACAACCACAAAATGGTAAGTACCAACATAAAACAATAAGCTAAATAAACCTCCTCCTACAAAGTAAAAAATGTATCACGATAAATCAGCTACATTTTATCATGTAGCTCATTAAACTACCATTGTGCTCTAAGTTTTACAAACTGCATGCATTTATATGCATTGCTTTGTCCAACGACTCCGCCTGCAAGCATTTAACGTTCAAGGAGAAGGAGTGATTAATGAGGCTTGCTTTTAAATTAAACCAAGTTGAATCTAAAAGCTGAAAATAAAAAAGACTTGGTTAGGAGTTCTGCCAGAACATTGCCTAGATACTACCGCTGTTAACTTACAGATATTCTACCGCCAAGCAGTAGTGTGTAAATATTCTTTGTTCCAGTTTGAAGGGTAGCCAGTGATATTTTAGACCTAATAAGATTTCTTACTTTTCAAATTCAAATTGTTTATTAGATATAAAGGTACATTTTAGTGCAGGTAATACGTTTACATTTGTAGGTATCTATAGAATTTCACGATGATCAGCAATTTACAATCAATGGCTGCCGAGCTCATCCATCGCCGCAGCCCTTACCTCAACTTAACCTTCATCATCAGCCCGGAGACGTCCACTGCTGAACGAAGGCCTCCCCCTTAGGCCGCCACACTGTACGACCACCTGCCATTTGCATCCACCGGTTGCCCGCGACTTTTACAATGTCGTCGGTCCACCTAGTGGGAGGCCTTCCTACGCTGCGTCTGGTTCGCGGTCGCCACTCAAGAACCTTTCTTCCCCATCGGTTGTCAGTTCTTCGAGCGGTGGCCACATTGCCATTGCCCATTGCCACTTCAACTTGCAAACTTAACCTTAATATCTTGAAATAACTGCACATGAAGAGATTTGACATCTAATTTATCTCAGGGTAACGAGAGCATTTTTAGGTACACATTTTCCATGTGATGGTACGTATTTCTTGAATAATTACAATAGTAGAGACGAGTGGAAAAGTATCCCGTAGCGAAAACCGGAAAAAACCTATCTCCCTAACTGGTAGGGATATGTGGAACAGGCGGTGCCAGTGCAGTGCGGCGCAGGTTTTTTTCGCAAGTTCGCAATTCTCACTGCATTACAGAGTTTATTTGTAATAATTATGTATCATTCTTGCATTGTAATTTTTATTTTTTCTTTAATTTAAACGTGACAAATGTGTATCCGCACATAATATAACTTGTGCCTACCATTTATTAAATAATGTAATTAAGTAGCTAATGTAATTGGTGTGTCTACCGTATTGGTTAAATAAATATTTTAAAAAAACCATCTCATTTCTCATTTTGTTATCTGCGCATAAAGCGCATAATTTCAATCGATGAAGTGCAACATAAATGTTCTGTGTCCGCGAGTCCGATTTTAGCAGTTTTTTTACTAACCATCACAAAGGTAACAGACATTTCTAAAGGTTCTAAAGATTATTCGCTCAAGCTAAAAAAGTATATTTTCCGAAACCGTTTTCCCGTTGGTGAAAATCTTTTTCTCTTCGAAATTATTGAAAATATCGCGTTGTTCGACTAATACAATTTCCATATTTTAATGGAACTTGCTACAGGGATACCAGTTCTAATAAATATAAATCATTATACCCTTTCAAAGGGCGCTGTTCTGTTAGAAACGTTGCTCGAAGTGGGATTCATTTTGTAAAGGTAAGGGAAGAAATATTATTGTACACCAACTGACAAATTTACCGCTAGATTATTGTAATAGGCAAAGTTGTTTAAAAGATAGAATAGAAAACAACTTTTTATCTCACTTCACATTAGTCCCACTAACATAATAAATGCGAAAGGTTGGCGGTATGAGTGTGTGTTTGTGTGTATGTTTGTTGCCCCTTCACACCAAAACGGCTGGACGGATTTTGATGGAACTTAGAATGGAGATAGCTCATTTTCCGATAGCACATGTTATTTTTAATCATGATCATCATCACCGTTTTTCATCATCGTGCCCCCATGCGGCACACAGCGCGCGCGGGGCACAGTTAGTTTTATATTACAACAAAAAATAGGTACTTGCTGAAACTACTTAGTAATTATCTTTTCTTTATACTTAGTGCACCAAGTCCCTACTTGTTTGAAACTACATGTCATAGGTACAATTTTAATTTTAAAATATGAGTTAAATTAAATGATCAAAAACTAGTTGATCGATTTTTTACTTGACATTTTCTACAGTCTACTCATATAAGCTAGTTCTACGCTCAGAACGGTGATCTCACAATAAAACTGTAATTACTCATAAGTTATTTTAACTAATTTTTTCGGGTAGATAAAACCATTTGCATCAGTTTAGTCGATACATCAGTTCATTAAAACTTTTTACACAACATCGCTGTAATGGCAATAAAAGTGAATGATTTACTCTTATATCAAAGATTGCTGTGGTATAAGAGTAAAATGATTCAGAGACGCAAAAAAGAATCGTTCCCATTTCTGTGTTGTTTCATTTCTTAAGCCATCTCAAGTGGAAGGCGAGACAAGTTCTTTTTGCAGTTTCACTCGGTTTTAGGGTTCCGTGGTGGAACAAATACTTTGATTTATGATTACTCAGTCTAAACTTACATCATACAAACCGAAAAATCAAACTAAAAGTTTGTTTGTACTGTTGAATTTTTTTCGGTTCCTTAGTCATATAGATACTTATTGAAGCACAATTCATAATTTTCATGGTATTAGCCTTTTGATTACGATTGTCTATTCGTGGCTGTTTTTTATTGCATAGCATCGAGTGGAAACTGCATCCAGAACCACCATAGGATGGGCAGCACGGTGGTGAACATTCTGCGATCCCCAAGCCGCCTGCCAAGTGTGGGGATTATGGCAACCGCTCCGTATCAAGGGAGAGGCCTTCATCTACCAGTGAAAGTCTTCTGGCTGATGATGTGATTGAGTGGACTCCGGAGTCCGTGCTTTTTGCTACAACTTAACAATTATTATCAACTACACTTAACACAAAAAACCAACTACTTTCTTCCTGACTGTTTAGCGACGACAATTCACATTGCACATGACGGGGGACAAAATTTATGATCTTTTTTTTAATAAAGTAGGTACGGAACCTTGTCCATTCAACGCGCAGTTCTCCCTTAGCCAGTAGCGTTCAGTACAACGAAGCAAGTCGTGAGTCGTGACCGACCTCTCACTTGGATTGAAAGCCGCAGTGTTTATTCAGTTTTATAATTGCAGCGCGATTTCAAAAGGACTTCTAGAAGCTTTTCTTCTTCGAAGTCGTTTTGAGGACCACTCTATTCTATACAAAAACAGTAGAATTACTTCTCTCAATGTAAGCGCTTCAAAGAACGAAAATGAATAATTTATGAATCAGCTCCCCTGTATCATCTCTTAATTTTCAACCGACTTCAAAAAAGGAGGTTCTCAATTCTTCAGTTTTTTTTGTATCTATGTTAGCGATTACTTTGCATTGAATATGGATTGATATTCATAATTGGCAGACTTTGATGATTATTTTTTGTTTGCTAGGTTGATACTTCAGAGGCGGTCCCATAATTTTTTTATCGAAATCGGTTCAGTGGTTTGGTTTTCCAAAATTACTGGAATAAATAAAAATAACTGTAAAATGTGAAGATGTCATCCAGGAAGTCGAAATTGAAGTCTTTTTTTTAATAAGCGTGTTATGTTCGAGGCAATTTACAAACCTTAATGTCAGAAATAATGCACCAAAATAGCTCAGTGTGTATGCGTTTAAAGCTGTAGGGCGTGGGGTTCAATTCCCACCCAGGCAAAACATTTGTGACGAACACACATGTTTGTTCTGTGGCCGGGTGTCGTATGTATTATAAGTGTGTATTTACAAAAAAAATGTACATAAGTATTCTATCAGCTATCTGGTTCCCATAGTACAAGCTTTGCCTATTTTGGACAAAATAAATAATAGTATTACGGATGACGCTGTGTGTAATGTCTACCAATATTAATTATTTATTTATTTATTATATTACAAGGTTATTTGTAATGGTATTACTAAGCCGAAAGAAGGTCAATGTACTCATTATTTGAAACAACTTTTAGTATAAGGCCAGGCAATTTTTTTTAAGTTTTAGAATGGAGATAATAAAACAAAACAAAATAAAAATACATCATCATCATCAGCCCGGAGACGTCCACTGCTGAACGAAGGCCTCCCCCTTAGACCGCCACACTGTACGACAACCTGCCATTTGCATCCACCGGTTGCCTGCGACTTTTATAATGTCGTCGGTGCACCTAGTGGGAGGCCGCGCCTACGCTGCGTCTTCCAGTTCGCGGTCGCCACTCAAGAACCTTTCTTCCTCATCGGTTGTCAGTTCTTCGAGCGATGTGGCCTGCCCATTGCCACTTCAACTTGCAAACACTGCGAGCTATGTCGGTGACTTTGGTTCTTATCTTTGGCGAATATCCTCGTTCCGGATTTTATCGCGCAAAGTAACTCTGAGCATAGCTCTCTCCATTTCCCGTTGTGTGACTCTGAGTTTCTCCAAAAGGCCAGCAGTTAAAGACCACGTTTCAGTTCCATATTCATCACTGGCAACACACACTGGATGAAGACCTTTGTCTTCAGACACTGCGGGATTTTGGACAAAAATAAAGACATAAATTATTTTATAAATACAAATAACATTTATTCGTGATTAAAAACAGACACACACAAAATTAAATACAAATAAAAACAATTTACAAAAAATAAAAACTAGTAAGTAATTAATAAGTTAAGTATTTGTTTTTAATTAATTTAAAAACCTTTCACAACAATGTGTACAATGACCTCCTTCTGGCGTAGTAATACCTTTACGCACAACCCTGTACAATCTGTGCCCTAGTACAACAGCGCTTTACTTATAGACAAGCAATCCCGGCTGCCACATTACTAGATTATATCCCGGGCGGCCCCGAGCCGAGACATGGTTTATTCATCTTGGCGCAAGTGGGAAACGGATGTGACGCCTTTATGCATAGTAAGGTAACGATATAAGCCAGCTTGACACGTTATGAAAATACTTCATTTCCTATCTTCATTTTGTAAAATTACACGCTGCTTTTTACCGTTAAGTACATCGTTATAACAGAAACTATGGCTATAATATTTGGACTGCCTTATAGCAGTTGGTAGCGTGTCTGCTGGTCTTCCTCATTTTCATATATGGCGTGGAATCATGGACCATCAAAGAGGTGGACGGCGCATTGATGCTTTTGAAATGTAGGTATGGCGACCCAGGGGGCGCAATCCTTTGTAGTGGTAGGACTCTAATGCAAAGTCCGCCTGGGGCAGTACCACACCTTTGCCAGTTATTCAACCGCCAAGCATTACTGTGTTCCGGTTTGAAGGGCAATGTTACCAGAGAAATTACTGGGTATGAAGAGATTTAACATCTAATATTGCTAAATCTAATTAACATCTTGCTGAGTTGGGGCCGGTTTGTGGCAAAAGGTAAACAATTTATTATTTATTTTTGTTTTACTTTTCCGTGTTCTGTGTAACTGATTTTTTGTTTATACTTTTGCCACGAATAAACTATTGTCTATTGTCTATTGTCTAATATCTCAGGGTAACGAGCGCAGTGCAGTGCGGCGTAGGATTGTGTTCGCAAGTTCACAAATCTAACACTGCTACTGTTAGTAGCAGGCGTGACGCTTACCATCACGTGAAAGTCTTGCTCGTCTCGTCACTTGACAGAATAAAAAAAAACTTACGAGGTGGTCCGACCAAGTATCGAAACAACTGGGTACCGACATCTCTGGTGCACCAAGCTGCAGACCGACAGAGATGGAAGCAGATCTGTCTTCATCTACTACAGGGGCGGGAGCCTCACAACGCTCAGCATTAAGCGAACGTACCGAGGAGGAGGAGGAGCATGTCTGCCTTCAGAGCTGTAGGGCGTGGGTTCGATCCCCATCCAGAGTAAACATTTATGTGACGAACATAGATGTTTGTTCTGTGTCTGGGTTGTAGTATATATGATAAGTACCTATGTATATTTAAAAAAACAGTATTCTATCAGCTATCTGGTTTCCATATTAAAAGCTTTGCTTAGTATGGGGCTAGATGGCGCTGTGTGAAAAATGTCCACCGTTTTTTTTTCTGGGTTTAAAATAAACCTTAATTAATGTAATTCTTCTGCACGTATGTTTGTGCCTGAACTCCTCCCACACGGCTGAGCCGATTTCAATAAATTTTAGAGTTCCGTACTGGATCAACAACACTGGACAACGAAGTGAATCTATATGCGTCCCAATTATAGGATCACTTCGTTGAGTGTGCTGTAGGTCCTTATTTTTTGCCTTTCATGATTCTGTCAATGTACTCTATGAATTATCATTTTCTTGGGAGTATCAACAATTTGGACAAAAGTATTCGTACTTTGGCGAGTCACACCAGTGTAAAAGATGGGAAGAAAAATCCCAACGAGTAACAGTGTGACTCGTTTTGGGGTGACTCGTTTTGGGGTGACTCGTTTTGGGGTGACTCGTTTTGGGGTGACTCGTTTTGGGGTGACTCATTGGGAACCCACCGCTGTATATTTTATTGCATTGACTTAAAAGCTTGATTTTTTAACAGCTTTAAGAAACCGTAGACCTAGGCTGAGTAGTTGATAATTAATATCAGCCCGATGTTTTTACGCATTCCTGTGAAAAATTACCTTGACAGACAGACAGACGGACACAAAGTGAGCTTATAACAAATTTTATAAGCGACTTAAAAAAGAGGAGGTTCTATGTTCGCTGTTAAAAAAAACATGTTTTTTTTAAAATGTATTTTCACCGATTTCTCCTTCAATTGTGGACCGATTTTGAAAATTCTTTTTAAATTTGAAAGTGAAACTCTCGAAGTGGTCCCATGTTAATTTGAATTAAATAAAAGTTTCTCGTTACTTTTAAGGTGGAACCCTAAAACATAAAACGCATGAAAGAAAGTTAGAAAACATCCAGGTGACGTTCTTTCTACCATGAAGGTTTGCATCTCCTCGCTCTGTGGTAGGTACCCCATCTTGTAACAAAGAAGTTAATTACCCGCAGCCAGCGCCGCCATATACAAGGATATTAGCAGCAATACGGCTATTAAGCCCATGTTTTATAGCGGGACGATTATTCAGCGTTTTATTGTCATCTTTAATACCGTTGATCGCAGTGCACTCAGTATGGATGGACTGGACTTTTACCCACTAACAGGAACAACATATTTTTCCGCGATGAAACATAATGTTTATGATACTTATTCCAGAGTATAAGATCTCCATCTGGGATTTGGGATCTCTATTCAATTGTTTCCAAATCCATTAAGCGATTAGAGCATGAAAAAAATGCACACATTTACGATTTATTTTTATCGTATGATATAAGAAACCGCTTTTAGCAATGGCCTCTTGAGACACTGGTGAAGGATAATTAATTGATTAAGTGTGTAATGAGCGATTTTCCAAAAATTCATAAAAAAAAGTAGTTTTCTTCAACAGCGCAGACTAAACGTGCCAGTCAAAAACAACATACTATTTTTGATAGGTGGCATAAGAGATAAAATAAAAAAACTTGAAAATGACTGACACGTCTGAGCTGTGCAAAAGCCATCTACAATGAGCTTCTTTCTTTTTTTAATTGCCGGTCAGAAAATCGCCCATTTTTGTCGTGAACAAATAAAACTGGTCTAATTATATGCCCATACTGTTATTTTATTTTCCCGTCATGCAGCGTTCTTAACGATTTAAGCTCTCTTTTGCCTTTTTGCGACAATGAATTATCGGATTATAGTAGTGTTCCAGTTTTAATAAAAGAGGGTTTGGTACTTTCTTGTCAACGATCAATCGTCAAGTTGTAAAACACACCGCGGTTCCGTGAATCTAATTTGGATTCCATTTTATAAAAAAACTACGTGTAACTTCTAATCGATTGATCAAATCTATTAACAAATCTTATTACTATTAAATTGTTAGGATAACAAATTGTTGATACTTTTTTCTAGACAAACAAAACTAACTTTTAAGATTAAATAACAACTGTATTACTTGGTTCCGCGGGGACCGGGACTTTAAAATAAAGATCTGTAATCTTGACATTATAAGATCTGCTACTTTTTTTTTTTTTGTGATTGTTTTTTTTTGCTTCTTTTTATGTGTGTACAATACCATGTTCTAACAAATACATTAAACTTGAATGTTGAATCTTGTCTGGTTGACATTTAAATAATCTTAAACTCTTTAAAAACTAATTATGTTTATGAATATTTTATTATATATATATATATATTTATGTTTATCTGTCAGCCATTCACGTCATTGACGGCCATTGGAACATGGTCGAAACGTCGAGGTAAATAAAAATAAATTGATTTGTGCGCGATTAAGTAAGATGATAAACATAATTATGTGTTCAAATCGCGAAAGCTTAAAAGTTTCATCTTTAAAAACTCTTCTAAATTTTTTTAATCTGTGGTCAACGTTACTGGTGCACCAGCTACCTAGCTTATTATTAATACTACTTAACATTATATTTTGTTGTGTACTGTTTGTTGATTCTTAAATAAATATTATTTTTTAAAACTTGTCTCTACTTTGCATCTATTTTACCATTGCTATGAAATTCTGTAATGCCGTGAATTCCATTGCCATAATTTTAGAAGCATATTTAATTGGTTTGAGCGGTTCCGATTCAAGATTCAAGATTAATTTATTTGTCAGAACATGGTATAGTACACACATACAAAGAAGTAAAAAAACAAAATAGAATTACAAAAAAAAAAAATTACAAAAAAAAAAAGTGGCATACAGATATTATAATGTTAATCATAGAACACATGCCCTTGCCTATTGAGGCATACAAATCAGTATTAAATTTATTTATATGTAATAATAATCAATAATTGCATTAATAGATGTCAATAATAAGATTAAATCACTGAAAAGCGAAGGCCCTACTCTTCTCTCCTCAGTGGATTAAATATACAAAATTTGTCAATATGTTAAATTCATGTCAAATTTCTTATTGTCTAAAAAGTCAGTAATTTTATAGTAACATTTGCCCAGAAGTAACATTTTCAATCTCTTTTCAATTCTCGAGGCTTTTGGTGACAAATCAAAACTTACTAAAATATAGCTGTCTTTTTTTTGTAGTCATAAGGACTGCAATTTTTTATGCAAGAGTAGATATACTATTAGGTAAGTATTTTGGTTATATTAAGATCGCGCGTGCAACTTGCAATCAAAACAAAAAAGTTGGTCGTTGTCGTAGCAAAGCCGTAGAACAGCTACGTAGACGTAGCATAAGACAAATGTCACAAATTGCTACGCTGCTACGATTTCTTATATGGGTAATCAGCTCAAAGACTTAAGAAAGATTTGAAACACCGGTCCCCTAATAAATTAATAAATAAATATCAGTGGTCATTTTTCACACAGCGCCATCTAACGCCAAACTAAGCAAAGCTTGTTGGTGTAGTGAGCTGGTGTCAAATACCTGTACTATATAGAATTTAAAAAATGTTGTGCTTCAACCACGGGGGCGGATCAACGAGATAAAAAGAGATGGGATAAAAGTCATCTTTTCTCAGTAAAGTAACTTGCCCGTGCGTGCCGCAGTTTTGCACGTGTTCCAGGTTATTACATTTCCTTATGCTAGGGCTTCACCTGCGTATATTGCCATTATTTAGCGCGGTATATGATACAATAAGCAGACATGTCCTGTCCGGGCGTTAGCGCGGTAAAATGCTAGTAGTTAGACGTCAGGCGATAGACAAAGTCAAATGATAGAGTGGTCACCCATGTAGCGTATTACTTAATATATTTGATTATGAATGTATTGATGTTTGCACGTTAATTATTCCGATAATTCGACGTAAAGCGTCACGCAGGCGAATCCCTAGCATTAAAATTACCAGAGTGAATACGTTTATTCATATAATAATCTTTGTATTTTTGGACAAACAATTTATCTTATATCATGACTTCAAAGCAACTGTTTTTTCTTGATAAAATAATGTGTAATGAAATACAGAAACGTGTTTGGGAGTTATACACAAAGTTTTATTAAGAAAACTATCAGACAAATTGAAGATTTGTTTTAGATAATATAATTATGAGGTAATGAAATGCCGGAGGCATAAGGTATTAAAGGGGAGGCTTTCGTCCAGCAGTGGACTTATTCTGGTTGATGAGCTCGTTAATATTATTAGGTATACAGCCTTGATAAAGAATGAAGATATTCCATTAAAATTCTAAATATTTGTTTTTTTCTTTATTTTAATTTTTTGCATATTCTTGCGTGCTTTGAATCTGAACTATGGTAACATTTATAAATGTTAATTAAAGGTAGAGTTTAAAAATGTTTGTCTGCCTTATGATTTTTGCGAACGAGTTTGGAGTTTATTAAACGACTGCACAAAAAAAAGAGTTTAATGTTTTCAGGGTTCATGTATCTATGTATGCGAGTATGTTCCACCTTAACTTCTAATGAATTAGTCTTCGGCAATTATATGAATAAGTCCCCGATAATGCGACGATAATGGGCCGGTAAACAACTGATTTCTTTCCTGCTTTTTCCACGCTCAAACCTTTAAGAAAGCTTGACCGTTTTAACTTCATTACAATACAAAATGTGGCCATACACCTTCCTATTCCCATATCTACCTACACTGAACTTATTAACACGCATGCGTGAAATCTAAGGCGTTTGGACTTCAGTGACGCGAAGACCACCGGGCCAGGCGCACGGCTGATGCCGCCTTGCGGCTCCCAAAAAATATGGAATTCGAAATTCAAGTGCACTGATCGATGTGGTCACCTTTTCAGTGATAAAAAAGTTACTGTGTTCAATGATAATTGTGTGGTTCGTTTTTAGAATTTTTGAAACAGTGGTTTTGGCAGTGCGGTATTCCTAGTATTGGGCTCTATGGTAGGGCCTTTTGATAAAGGTAAGTAAATTAAATTACTATGTTGCGTGTTTTTATAAGGCAACATTATAGTATTAAGCACTGTAAACGTAATTCGAATGGCATTTCTTTGTTTGCCTATGTGTTGTTTTTTGTAACACAGTTTTGTTCGTGTTTTGTTTTAATTAAGGAACATTTTAGCTATTGTTTTATGGCTAAAAGAAATTTACAGGTCGACTTACTTATATATACAAATTCAAACTAAAATAACAATATAAGGTCTATGTAAGGTAAGGGCTAAGGTCAGATGCGGAAGTAAAAACATCTATCATAACTATTAAGGTTATTTAACGAAATTTCGTTAAAACTGCGTAAACGTACAAAATAAATCTAATATTTTGTATTTAAAAACCTATGCTAGACAGTCTTCATATCTGAACTAAGCCTTAATTGAGTGACCTACTTTTTACAACTGTGGGTATGTAGTTTACTGGACACCTATCTTAAAAAATTTACTACATTTTAAATAGGGGTGTTCTTTTGTATGATAGAAAGCAAGCAGTGAGAGCGTGGAACGGGAGCTTTTGAAAACATGTAAAAAGCTCCCGTGCCAAAGCATTCAAACAAGCGGAAATACCAAACAAATAGGTGGTGGGTAGGTACATGAATTTTTCGGCATCAGCCAAAAGATGTCCACTGCTGGACGAAAGCCTCCCCCTTAATAGGAAGGTTTTGCCATAATCCCTACGCTTGGCAGGCGGCTTGTGGATCGGTAATGTATATAATTCACTAATTATTATAATACCTACTTCGTCACTCTATACAATTACGGGCCTTTTGATTGAGAAAGTTTAAAAATACACTGTCTAGATAATTATTGTATAATGATTTTACTGTTTTAAGTACAGTGTAAGTACCGTAGTCATTGTAGGTAGATATTTTAAGTATCTACACTAGAAGTTGACAGATATGACATTTTTGCCGATATTTTTTTATATATTTTGGGGGGACATTTATTACACACAGCGCCATCTAGCCCCATACTAAGCAAAGCTTGTATTATGGAAACCAGATAGCTGATAGAATACTTATATACTATTTACTATTTCTTTTATATACGGAATGCGCATCGATTTTTTGTTGATGCTTGAAATGAATTCTTAAAGTGGTGCAAACTTATAAAAATCATCATCACATTGTATTTTTTTGAGTTTAAAATATTGCTTTAGACACAAACTATTTATCTCTTATTTTTTTGTTTTTGTAAGTTCTCTTTTTTTCTCCGTATATCTATCTTTTTGGTTTGAATAAATCTTAAATGTCTTTTTGGTTTTTTTTTCAAGTACTTTGTTGTCTTTGTTCTAGTTTACTAATCAGAACAATTTTTTTTTTTTTAACATCGTATCATCATCATAATCAGCCAGAAGGCACTGCTGGACGACGACCTTCCCCTTAATAGAGAGGGTTGCCATAATCCCCACGCTTGGCAGGCGGCATGGGGATCGCAAAATGCTCGCCACTGTTAACCGAGAGATCGCTACTGCCTCTGTCCAGTGGCTCTGGATGCAGGAACATACCCAAGCCCCATTTACATTTACGATTTTCAGCTGCCCGCCTCTAACTGCTGCCGGCAGGTCCTACGTATATCGTCACTTAATCGAGTCTCACTATTCACTCATTAATAAGACGCTGTTCTACGGCACTGACTAACCTTAACCCGTTTCATCGAAAATGGATATTATTATTATATTGCATAAATTTTACTATCATAAATAGTATCTCTTATACCATTGCTAGTTATATATTCCTATATTACTATGATACCTATCTACCTATAATTGAATCCAGCAGGCCTTGCGTGTGCCTCGCTACAAAATGTTGTCAAGTCTTTATGTCATGCGAAAACGACATAGACTTATAGATACAAAGTCGTAGTCTTGTCCTGTTATTTAATGACAGTAAGAATAGAGACTTCGTCACGGTCCGCAGAATTGTTCCCTGATGGTGTCGATATTGTAGACCTAAAAAACTCAGTAGTTGGTTCAAGCCTGCCATAGAGGTAATAATTTTTCTTACTGTTTAGCTTTAAAATAATAAAAAAAGGAATAAAATTTAACTAACAGAATAGGTCTTTTATACGAATTTAAGTATGTATCTTCGTAAATGCGTGCTGCTTTTCAGCGCTGTAAATCTGTAAATGCAAGTACTTGTACACGCTAAACCTTTGGTTGCCCGAGATACAGTTTTGCCTAGTTTGGGACCCACTGCAAATTACTTAGTCAGTTACCTATATTTATCCACTCTGTAACACAAAATGTACTGTTTATCCTTATAGAAATAAATATTTTTAATCTTTAATCTTAATCTTAAAAACTCACAAATCTTTTATTTATTTTTTCTCTGAGTATTTTAAAAGCCATTGGCCTTGGCTATTTTTAAAGCCATTGGCCGGGCCTAACTTATCAAAGTAGTATTCAACAAAATTCGCCCAGTTTCTGCGCCATTAATTACCTCTGTAATTAATGTTCAAATAATTAGATTTCCGACTGTCAGTGACAGGTAATTAATCACCAACTTCGATGACTGTTTGTAACATATGTTACAGTCCAACAACGAACTTAAAATGCTAAGGTAAAATACCTAAAAGTGAAGAGGAAAAAGTTATAAAAGTTCTGAGTTAAATTTAATAAGATTCATTATTTTAGTTTTATTATTTGTTTTTCTATAATATTATTAATTATTAGTCCATGTATAATTAGAAATTTATCAAAAACTAATCAACCGTCGCGGATTATGGTTATATAGGTTGATATAGTAAATTTATTTGGCAAAGAGAATATACCGGTTTTTATCGAATTATGCCGATTTAAATGTCAAATATAACGATCGACAAGAACGGTACTCGCGCTGCAGGTTTGGCTCCATAGTAAAAGTCGTTCAAAATGACAAACAATACAATACAATAGGTACTCTTCCGCGTAATTTCGTAAACAAAACGAAATAAAATTCAGAATACCAAGTCATATGTTTTGAAGCATAAACAGTAAGAAAAATTATGTCCTCTGACTGGACTAAAAAAAGATGTACAGATGGCGCCATTTCAGTTTGAAAATTATGACGGGGAAGAGACTTTCGAGCTTAATTGGCAAAGCAGTTGGGACCGAAATCCAGAGATTTCTCGTATGCAATTTCAAGTCCTGCCAGAGGTCATAATTTTTCTTACTGTTAATATGCTTTATAAAACAAAGAAATACCCAACGCGTGGAAACACATAATATAAAGATATTCAATACCAAGACTTATCTTACTGATTGCAAAATACCGAAGGCACAGCAAGCGAAGCGGATCGTGGGACACCAGACAAAGGCCCAGCGCTCAACGACACTGTTGTACTGCCAGTACTATATCGTACTCATCCAGTTTGTATCTGGAGCACGGATTTAGGTTATTTTAATGTCAACTATTCACTGACAAACAATATACAATAGAATACAGAGTCAATATTCGAGACACAATACAGACACTAGCAAATAAAATACACTTCAAACTTAGTAAAAATTTTGCTATATCTTTTTCACTGCAGTCTAGACTAGGACTGCAATATTTTTAGTACATTTAAAGCTGCCAAATAAAGTGTTCAAAATTATCTGTACTAGCTGGCTAGAGTATATATGTGGTAGATAAACTGCCATTATCCAGCCCATACACCGAGGATAGCACTGCAATAATTATTGCCCTTTATTATGAAAACTAAAGAGGATTCGACATATTTTTTTATTTACATTGTTATAGTTCATGTTTAATTAAGTCTGCTACTCTGACTGTAGTTTCGAACAAATCCGGTGACCATTTTTAAGGAGTGAAAACATCACGACATGTGAGCGGCGGCGTCCTGCCGCTGCCCTTCGCTGTCATATTCTGCCCTGCAGAATTGTTCTAATGTGTTCTAAGTAAGCAGACACTTGTTACGTAAGTGCCATATTCGGTTGTTAGTTCTTTAAGCGACATCTGGTGATTTTTCGGAAACATGACTTTGCAGAACTCTTAGTGTAGTTTTATATCTATGGAGAATGAAAACTACCGAAAAATAAACGAGCTATTAGTTTTATTTGGGGATCCTTAAACATTAGCAAAGTTAAGCGGGGGATTGACCCACAAAACCAGTTGACCGTAAAATTTAGAAAGGGGAGAAGAGGCATTTTGACGGCGGCGTTGTGATAAGGGCTAAAATAATAACAAAAATTATAGTATAGTTTGGTTTGGATTGCTCTACCGGGGTACCGAGATAAGAAGAGGGTAGACATAGAAGTACAGAAACGCTAAAAAATCATCTGTAATTCAATTCAGGTTCCAAATATACCGCTAAGAAGAAAAGTACATGGCCTCCCAATAGTGGACCGAACGACATTGTGAAAGTCGCGGGCAACCGGTGCATGCAAATAGCATGTTGTCGTATAGTGTGGTCGGCTAAGGAGGAGGCTTTCGTTCAGCAGTGGACGTCTTCTGGCTGATGATGATGATGATTTCAAGTCGAGTACGAGCACAGCCGGGCATTGAACGCATGACATCACGACTTCGAGTCGAGCGGTCTCCCACTTCAATACCACCGCTTACCGTGCATCAGCGTCTACAACCCTGAATACAGCCTTTTAAGAGTTTTAATTCTCCATTATAATTTACAAAGCCTTTACGAATCAAATCGCTGATCGAAGGTTGCGTGCCCCAGCTAAATAAAACGTAACTTACACGACGGGGGAAATGTATGGGACGTACCTATGCTGTTTCGAAGTATAAATCAATGGCTGATGGCCAGTTTGCATTGTTTAACCTATATTTGTAGTCGTTACTAACCTGTACCTCGTCGACTTAAATATTTTATTACTTTCTAAAATTGTAAAATATTTCTTTACAGTGGTAGCCAATTGCAGAGTCTGCGAGGGAGCACCACACAATATCTGTCATTTACCTAATATTCAACCGCCAAGCAGTAGTGTGCAAAAATTACTATGTTTCGGTTTGAAGAGCAATGTTACCAAAGAAATTACAGGGCATAAAGAGATTTGTCATCTAATATCTCAGGCGGACGAGTGAAGTGCGGTGCGGCGCAGGATTTTCTTAGCAAGTTCACATTTCTGGCACTGCTACTGTTATGGGCAGGCGTAACGCTTACCACCAGGCGAACGTATCGCTCGTCTCGTCACTCCATTGCTTGAAAAAAGATAGAGTGAACAGAACATTATCGATCGTACTGACTCAATGGAGTTGTATCAAAATCTAAGTTTCAATTCCATTCGTAAGCTACTTATTTATAAACTATATAGACGAATACTAAATTGTCGCTGGTTGACTTTCAATATCTTACACTACAATTAATCTTATTTAAAATAAGAGATTGTTGAAGCAATGCTAAATTTTTAAATATTTTATTTGTGTCAGACTTTCATTACGTTTATAATGTAGCCATCCTTACCATCTTTATCTCGTTTCGCTTTTGACGTGTAAATTTGTTTTCAATAAATTATTTGAATTTTGTAACAGGTGCTATATAATAGCGACCTTCTCAATACACCTGTTATGTTAGTCGTCCTGTCCCGCTTAATTACGTTGTTTTTTGTTGATTTGAAGTTAATAAACATCGAACAACAAAATGTTGTTGACGAAAAAGTCGTTCGTAATCATCTCATTAAGTACTTGGTTTCCAAACAAAGGAGTATAGAATTTTAAGGGTGTTTTCCGCAACCCTCAAGGGTGATTAAGGGTGGAAGTGCCTTAGCAACCGATTGGGTCCAGCTTTTGTTTGCCTTTCATCACGAAAGGGCTTCCATGTTTAGATATCTCGTTATTCACAACATTTTCTTAACATCGGGATTCAGGAGTATTCAAGCGTATTACTAGGTTTTTGAGGATCAGTTCTGGGCTTTGACATTTTGTCTCTTTATACATAAATAAACTTTTCAATTGGGTTTTTTGGAATATAATTTTATGGTATAATTTTTTTTTACTATATATTTATACAGGGTATCCAACTGTATACTTGGATAGGTCATCCGAAAGAAACACATTCTACTCATCACATTGAACAACTTTTTCAGAAATGTTATGGTAGGTATCAAATAGACACGCAATGTGTGTGAAATCATACATACCTACATTCTAACAACGGAACTGAATGCTTGCCATCAATTATTGAGCGCTGTTTGATAAATATTTGTAGAGTTGAGGCCATTTTTGCGACAGCAATCAAGGGTTGTTGATTAGTTATAGATAGGAATAAGATAGGAAAAAAAACAAGGATTAATACAAAGGATTAAATAAATTAAATACTATACCCCACGTTACATAATGAGTTATTACTTTTTATGTTTTTCTTCATAACATATATAATACAACAAAGTACCAACAGTTATCATTTGTTCTGTAATAGAGTACATTCGATCGAGATTTTGTAATAAAAATTGTAATCCCATACTACCGCAATACAATAAACATACAAAAGAATGGTCTAAACATAGACCGCCGTCAGGAAATCCGTAAAATCGTAAGTAAACATGCCCGGCCACGAGACGTCTTTTACGATACAATAATGTTAAATCCGGACGATAAAATGTGAATTTTTTGTATTTTCATGCGCAGTAAAATGCGGTTTAATATTCGTTTAAATATAATTAGCTTCATGTGGTCGTGATTTTAGTACTCGTAGTTATTTGAGGTTTTCATGTAGAAATCGACTAAGCAAGCGCCTGTCCAGAGGCTTTTCAGGTCTAAGGTAGAGCACGGTTGCTCGTTATATTTTAAGATATTATATTATTTTTATTGCCTATTATCTGATAGTGTTTCGTTTGACCACCATCAGGCCTGATTATAGGCGAAGATCCGATATACGATGGAGCATGGAGCACGCTTGCCTAGAAGAAACCGATCTTCTCGCGACTTGAAGACACACATATTGTATATATCGGGAAACACCCACTAAAGAAGCACATTCTACTGCTCAGCGGTTCGTACAATGAAAGTGGAATCAAACCGTTTCTTTTAAGACTGAATGAATGAATTAATGATTTATTTGTCTGTGAAAACTAGGTAATATACAGATCAATTATA
Source organism: Erannis defoliaria (assembly GCA_905404285.2). Classification (NCBI taxonomy): domain Eukaryota; kingdom Metazoa; phylum Arthropoda; class Insecta; order Lepidoptera; family Geometridae; genus Erannis; species Erannis defoliaria. The sequence continues at coordinate 15,925,878 of FR990084.1, forward strand.
ATTAAATACATTTAGAATAATAATAATAATAACAGTCTTTTGTCTGGCGGCAACAAGGCGCGCGCCTTTAATGGTTGGGTGATGCCTCTACTGATATACATATATATACTGACTCCTTTGGCATACTTAGGTGGACTCAGACTGAGCTGGACGCCCTGGATAGAAGAGTCCGTCAACTGCTCACTGCGCATCGCATGCTACACCCACGCTCATCTGTTATGAGACTGTACATTCCACGGAAGTGGGGGGGTCGTAGCTTTTTAAACGCCAAGAACCTCCATAATCGTGAAGTGTGCAGTCTTAGCGGTTATTTCCTTAACAATGAGTGTGGGATGCATCGCGATGTAGTGACAGTTGACAAAGGGCTCACGCCGCTCTCCTTGGCAAACGAAAACTGGCGCAAACCATCGGTGCTAAGCACCGACGACCGCAAGGAAGTATGGAAAAGCAAGCAGCTGCACGGACGGTTCTATCGGGCTCTATCGGGCCCCGATGTGGACTTGCTCGCGTCGGTGAACTGGTTGCGCTTCGGGGACCTCTTTGGGGAAACTGAGGGGTTTGCCTGTGCAATTGTGGATGAAGTTATCAAGACGAACAATTACCGGAAATATATCATGAAGGACGGTACGGTCGACATCTGTCGGGCATGCCACCGTCCCGGGGAATCTCTCCGACATATTATTTCCTGTTGTTCGCATCTTGCTAACGGCGAGTATTTGCACAGGCATAACCAAGTGGCCAGGATCATCCACCAGCAACTTGCTCTTCAATACGGCCTTGTCGAGTCGGAGGTGCCGTACTATAAGTACGCACCAGCTCCAGTTCTCGAGAATGGTCGTGCTTTGCTCTACTGGGACCGCTCCATCATCACGGACAGGACTATTGTCGCCAATAAGCCTGATATCGTGATGGTGGATCGGTCCCAGCGCCGGGCAGTGCTCGTCGACGTCACCATCCCACATGACGAGAATCTCGTAAAGGCCGAGAAGGACAAACTCAGCAAGTACCTTGACTTGGCCTTCGAGATAACCGCTATGTGGGATGTTGACTCGACGATTATTGTCCCGATAGTCGTTTCGGCAAACGGTCTTATAGCGAAGAGCCTCGACCAATACCTCAAGAGGCTCTTGCTAGACGGTTGGGTCAAAGGTCAGATACAAAAGGCAGTGGTACTTGACACGGCACGCATTGTCAGGAGGTTCCTCACTCTGCAGCCCTAACCACCGGCAGCTTGAGCCCTGCCCCGCTGCCGGCGGCACTCTAGGTTTAGGTTTTTTATAATATTTATGTTTTTAAATTTATATTGTAAAAAACTTAGATTTAAGAAAGAAAATAAATATCTGAATAATAATATATTCATGTTTTATAATTTTTTTGTTTTTAATTTTTTTAAAGTTTTTATTTAGTTTTCTGAAGTTATTTTAATACGATTTAGGCTTGTTGTCCGTTCAGTTATTTACATAGTTGCATGACGGCAAACTAAACACACACAAATTGCGTTTCTGGTGTATCGTAAACTTGGAGGATCTAGCTCGCTCTCTGTCTGTTGTAATGCGCTAATCAATCAAGTCAGTAAGCTATTTTAAGATCCATGCCATTTTCGTCCCGAGAAAGTTCGTGCCACATAAAAAAAAACTGCTTTCGTACCACTTTGTATGCCGTGTTCGGCCCAACATATTTTACTAATGTAAAGTACACTATCTTCGGTATTTATAAATTGTAATAACACCGTTTTAAGCCTTTCGTGACCTCACTAAATCGGCCTCAACGTAAGATCAGCGCTGTTTGATTAACAGCACTATGCTGAGTTGAGTTAATTTTTATGATATCACTCAAGGATTATTGATTTGTTGTAGTTATATTACCTAGCTTACTAATGTTTTTTTTTTAATATTCTGAATAGGTGTGCGTTTGACCCTGCATGAATGTAAGCAACTGTGCGGCTAGGTTGGAGCACGCTTAACGGAACCTATTTACTCTAGATTTACATAGACATTTATATTGTACGGAAAACGCAAACTCCGGCAGTGATTTTAACAACCTCGCTTTTTGAATTAAAAATATTTCTTTCCTTCTTTCTTTCTTTCTTATTCAACTATGTTCCATTTGAACAAGACAATAGAAAGTTTTTTTTATCGGAGATGACTCCACGTTTTATGTATTCCTTTAAATACCTATAGACGCAGCCTCAGGTAAATTTGAATGTATTAATTGAAACAGGTTAACCATCCGTGTAATGGGTAATTAAGATTAAGGGTGTTATTGAAATTGAACGTTCGGGGTTCAAAGAGCTTTATGTACGCGTGTTGGGTGTAAATTTTGGTTATGTTTGAGATAGTGACATTTTGTCAAATATGTTCAAATAGGTTCCCCGCGACTCCGTCCGCGTACGGAAAAAAATCTCCCCGCTCCAAAATACTCGTACGAGTATCTTCTATACCGCTGAGTTAATTACTAATTATTTTTCTCCCCATATTCATCACCAGTGTGTGTTGCCAGTGATGACATATGGAACTGAAACGTGGTCTTTAAATGCTGACCTTTTGGAGAAACTCAGAGTCACGCAACGGGCAATAGAGATAGCTATGCTCGGAGTTACTTTGCGCGACAAAATCCGGAACGAGCATATTCGCCAAATTATTTTATATTAACCAAAGCCAGCGACATAGCTCGCAGAGTTCGCAAATTGAAGTGGCAATGGGCAGGTCACATCGCTCGAAGAACTGATAACTGATGGGGAAGAAAGGTTCTTGAGTGGCGACCATAAACCGGAAGACGCACCGTAGGTGGACCGACGAGTAAAGTCTTGGGCAACCGGTCGTACAGTGTGGTGCTCTAAGGGGAAGGCCTTCCTTCAGCAGTGGGCGTCTCCGGGAAGATGATGATCTGGATGATAGCGGAGCCGGCAGGTAGGTCGTAAAACTTCTCAGTGGCTACCCATAAATTCATCCAGGATGAGCTCATTATAATTTTTTCCCCCGTACATTACTCTATAGTTACGAAAAACGTACTTTTTTGTACTATTATAATAATTTATACACTATGGGCCTTACTTAAAAACGCTACTTAACTTAACACAAGGAATTAAGTGCGCAGTACTTAACTTTATTTAACGTTAAGCAGCTTTTTAAAGTAAGTTTTTAAGTCGTTTTTAAGTAACATTGCCTGGCATAGAGTAAAATACATATAACATCATTGTTGCCTGGCGATTATGATTTGTTGCTCACATTACAGTCACAAGATATGTGTGCATTTTTATTCTGGGTGCATCTACACTAAACACCAAAAACAAACTAAACAACCAAGGCCGTAGGCAGAGGGGGAGTTTTGGGGGTATGGAATTGGGGATTTCCCTCAATTCCATACCCCTTCGCCAACCTACCGTTTTATACATACCTATTTACGTATAGATCGTCGTCGTCTTAAAGTTGTTACTTATTGTCTCTGGTCAATAAGTAACTGGACCCCCCCGAAATGAGCTCGACGGCTCGCCGGCGGCTATTTCACTGTGTAGCTGGTCGTTGCGTTGTGGTTGCGATGTGGTCGGTATCAACTAAGCGGTCGATAACGACAGCAAAATGTGATACGTGTGAATTCTACTATTCATTTTCAATACATAATATGCGTGTAACCACGTGTTGTGGTTGTGGTGTGATTGTGGTGTGATTGTGGTACGTGTGGATTGACCCTTAGTGGGGCCCCACTTTAACGCTGTCCTGAATGCAAAGTAACTTTTTCTTGTTAATTAGAATACTTCCCTGGCTTAGTTCCGTGCCCTAGTTGTCGACTGAGGCCTCTTTACGTGCCGTTGTTTGTCCGGCTTCAAACAGGAAATTAAGTTTTTGAATGAAGAAAAGCTTTCCGATTTTTTTTTGTTGTGATTTCCGAAATAAAACATAACATACTTTGATACTGATAATGCTGCTAATTTCATTTAATTTGAGTACGAGACATCAGGTCCTCAAGTTTTGAGATTTCAAATGTGGCGTGTTACAATTCTACCAGTCAATACCGAGATATTAAAAAGTTTTCCTTGCTAAGACTATAAAGGGTGGTTGGCTCCGGAAATCGAATAAAGTGGGGTAGATAAAGCGACCTAGATTTTAGCTGTTAGCTTTATTTGTTTCGTTTGTTTGGTCTTTCAATGGAAATTGACGGAGCTGTTAGCAATGCGGGTATTCTTTGAAATGTTGACGGTTTAATTTGTAGAGAATACAAGACTGTTATGTCTTAGCGTTAAACTTCGAACTTATAGCTTTGGAGACGCCATTGGCTTTAATCTGCCTACTTAATTTTCTGATAGTTTTTGCGGATACGAGGTAAACACGCGTGACACTTTCAAAGTAAACTTTCGCACTATTAAACCGCTCCGTGCCCGTGGTCCACCCACGCTGTTCACCTGGCGGAGTACCAGAGGTTTTTTCTTCAAATAGGTACCTGTACGTGTTCGTGTGCGTTGAACGCATACTAAAATAAACTCACAACACACACAAGGGAATAAATGGTAACTGATCTGACTTGCATCCAGAACGACTGGAGGATGGGCAGCAGCGTCCTCTTAGATAGATAGAAACTCTTTATTGTGCACACCAGAAAAATACAATGGCGCTGTGTGAAAAAAAATGTCCTGCGATCCTGTCCTGCGAATAGAAAAAGATACAAGAACGTTATGAGCTAGTGCTACAATTGGCGGCCTTTTCGCTAAAAGCGATCTCTTCCAGGCAATCATAAGGAAGAATTTACACATTAATAAATATGGGTGATGCTACAAACACTTAGACTAGCGGTTAACGGTTGTAACACTCTGCTATCTCCAAGCCGCCTGCCAAGCGTGGGGATTATGGAAACCCCTCCCTATTAAGGAAGAGGCCAGTGGACGTCTTTTGGCTGATGAATATGATCTCATGTTATGTCAGAGTGCGCCTTGGCTTGCTATTTTTAACGCTATTATAATTTGCTTAAAGTCGTATATCTAAACTAATCGTTTACGCAAATATCTTAAGCTATATTATCTTAGTCCTCTTTTTGTTGTTTTAATACCTATTAAAAAAGCTAGTTGTAAGATATATTACATTTAACTCAATAAAAGATCATTTGTACCAAACGTTTGCTGTTGGTCTAAAAAAAAAAAAAAAACCAATGTTAGTGAATTACATCGGCAGCCTACTAGACACTATATTTTCAAAATAACATTTTCACACAAACAAACTGGCCGCTTTCAACGGTAACTGTTACCGAATAACTGCCTGAGTAAATATTTATCCCACAGTTTATCTTCGGCCGTGTAAACAGTCGAATGCACTCGGCAACTACTAGAAGATTTACTACTAACTGGGAGTAAGTGCGATAAAGTTGTAGCAAAAATTTACCAAGTATTTGAACCGTTGGTTTTTTTTTGTATTGGAATGCTCTATAATGTCTGCTTTCAGAGCTGTAGGGAGTGGGTTCGATCCCCACCCAGGACAAAAATTTATGTGACGAACATAGATGTTTGTTCTGTGTCTGGATGTAGTATGTATTATAAGTATGTATTTACGAAAAAAAATGTATACAAGTATTCTATCAGCTATCTAGTTTCCATAATACAAGCTTTGCTTAGTATGGGGCTAGATGGCGCTGTGTGTAAAATGTCCCACAATATTTATTTATTTATTTAATGTCAAACTAATTAGCCCGAACTCGACTGCTCTCGCGTATTGTGTCAGTAGTTCGTCCACAGCCTCGGCGTATCGTAGTCCTACTGTTGGAAATAAGTTTAAGGGTCAACCCTCACGTACCACAACCACACCACATCGCAAAGACAAAATGTGGTGACCCAGTGGCTACGTGTGAATAGTGTCGCTGCAGCTTTTTGCAGGTGTGTTGTGGTACCGGCAAAATGTCGACGTGGTTGCGTTGTCGTAAGCAGTTGCGATGTGGTTGCGTCGTGTGCAGACACAGTTCGACTCTGGCTTTCATAGAGCGCGCACTATCGTTGCGTCGACGCAAAGTTGTATCTGCGATGTGGCGGCTATTTCACTGTGTAGCTGGTGATTGCGTTGTGGTTGCGATGTGGTTGCGTTGTAGTTGCGATGTGGTCGGTATCAACCACGCGGTCGATAACGAAGGCAAAATGTGGTACGTGTAAATTCTACTATTCATTTTCAATACAAAATATGCGCCCGACCACGTGTTGTGGTTGTGGTATGTGTGGGTTGCCTTAAAGTTCATGAGATCGTACATACCTAGTCCTATCCTTTCTATCCCATCCTAATACATAGCTCTGGGATCTATTATATAGGTCCGTGTTTTTTAAGTCCTGTTATCTGAAGTAAACGATTATTATTATTATTTTTATTTTATTATAGCATACGTATACCATTTCCCAAGACACGCCATTCATTACGATCTTAGGCTCACAGCTTCCAACCACTACTAGCTTATGTAAATCTTCACTTCATCAAGTCTAGAAACTCGATGAAGCGACGATTAACATATATTTATGTGCGTCCTACGTAGGACGCCTGAAAAGTAAGAAAAAAAATGTTAACACTGGATCTTTATTTTTCTTTCCTCCTAAAAGGATTATGGCGTCGCACTCTGTGCATTTGCCAAGTGTCGTGTATTTTAAAACATATCGAGTTTTGAAAGAGTTTCTATTCGAATGAGTATTGGTCACTGTCAAAGTCACACTTGTAAGTCAAGTCGAGTCACGACCTAGTAATGTCGTGGCAAATTAACAAAACAGCACACAACTTAACAGCACTTAATGAATAAAACGCCACCATTTTTATGCATTAACACTCTAAAAAACACATGTTTTGGAAAATAATACTTTGCAACGACATGTTTTTTTTCGCGTTCCCGTTCGCACCTTTCTCATCTTTTAATATCTGAATTTAGATAAGTAAAAACAGACTTGAACGCCAATTCAACCACGTAGGTTCACGGATCCACACACGCTGTTAAATTTCTCCTGAATTATGAAGTTTCCTTCACTAAAAAGCCAATTAGCCAAACTTAACTATAAATTCAGCAATTACTACAGCGTATATAAAGGATCAACGCACATACATTATACAGTACATATCTACAGCAAAATCTACTCATTTACATATCAAAACGAGCACTTCACAAAGTTACAAAAGGGTTTTACACTGAACTTAAGTTTAAATTTAACAAAGGCAGACTACCCGCTTCCCAAAATGTGTTCCTGTTCTCTGTGTGAGTAAGCTTTTGAGCTGTGTGCGTGTAATGTTCTGTTTCTATTTTAATGAGCTGCTTGCTTTACTATTTTGCTAAAGTAGGTAAAAATTCTGGATATACATTACGAGAGCTTTTTGCAGAACTAATTTTTTTATACAATCAAGTGACGAAACGAGTAAGGCATTCGCCTGGTGGTAAGCGTAACACCTGCCGCTAACAGTAGCAGTGCCAGAATTGTGAACTTGCGAACACAATCCTGCACCGCACTGCACTGCGCTCGTCACCCTGAGATATTAGATGTTAAATCTCTTCATACCCAGTAATTTCTCTTGTAACATTGCCCTTCAAACCGGAACACAGTAATGCTTGCATACTACTGTTTGGAGGTTGAATAACTGCCAAAGGTGTGGTACTTCCCCAGGCGGACTCTGCAGTAGAGTGTTACCACTACAAAAATCATCTCATCTTTTGGGAAGCTTCGCTAGACGGCCGTAGTATTTAAACACTAATAAAATAGAGCGGTCCCTTAAAGCTGTAAAAAAATTAAACTTTAATCAACGCAATCAAAAATACAACTGAAATGCGGCTATTTTTCCCGAATTGTTGGTACTCTAAATAAAAAATCATAGGATATTTCTCGTTGACCTACAATCATGACATTTGGCAAGAATTGCAAGCTTTTTTTCTTATGTCATCACATAGACAATATCTCCCCCAGTGGGGAAATCAGGGGAGCCACGAGTCCGTCACCACTTAAACTGTGATCCTCCTCAATCCTCGTAAGTTTCCAGTCTTTGACAGCACTGCTTATCTTCGCCAATACAAAGCTAAATGTCATGGTAACAATAGGCCTAGTATTGCTAAACATTTCCGGACGCTTTTTCTATGGGATTGAATCTTCTGTACTTAGTACCTGCCAGAGTCTCTGTTTCCCTTAAAGTACAATATGCGTCTTCAAATCCAGAGTAAACAGGTTCCTCCTAGGTAAGCGTGCTCCATCTTAGATAGCATCGTTGCTTAACATCAGGCAGGATGAGGTCAAACGCAAGCCTATAAAGAATTTAAAAAAAAAACAAATCAAATCAAATCATTTATTTGCCTGCTAACGGGTACAAAACACCTTAAAAATAGAATTATTAAGTCATGCCATTAACACCCATAATCTGGGGTGCAAAATAGTAACAATATTACATAATGTTAATATTAATATATTTTAATACTATTTATTATTTTAAATTATTATACAAAACAGAATATAATAACATTAGAATAAAATACCTACTATACTAGAATAATGAAACTAAAACTAAAAACCTGAAAAAATTTAATATAATACCTAAAATATATCATTAAAAGGAGTCCCTTTAGGCAAGGTTTATATATTAATTGAATTTCAATGTCAACACTATTCAAACAAAAGTAGGTTTTACAATATTACAATTATTAAATAAATTCTTGCATATCTACTAAATCAATAATATTATAGTGTGTATCATGTAAAAGTCGGTTTTAATATTCTTTTTCTTTTGGTAAACATGAAAACGACATGATGCCTTGTTGAGGAAATCCTTCACTGTGTAATAACTTTACTTCGCCAACCACTTCTTCAACTCTGCTTAAAATTTGTTATCCGTCTGTGGTAGTATTAAAGTTTTTTTTTTAATAATTCATTTTCACAGTTCCAAGCAGCGAAATTAGTGGAACACTACGCTATGCGCTAGCAAAGTCTGGCTGGTAATTAGCTTAATTCCTCAAAATATGTTTCCTGGCTCGCTCATCCATGATCATAGCCAACGATGTGTGAACACATACATGGCTGCATATGCGAGCCCTGAAACTTAAATAGGTAATTAGTATTTATTCGTTACATAGTTACGAATATGCAACTACAGTTTCGACATTTCATTTAATGCAACTTGAATTTTGTAGTGTAACTTTATAATTAAAACGAAACGTGGTCTTTAACTGCTGGCCTTTTAGAGAAACTCAGAGTCACGCAACGGGCAACGGAGAGAGCTATTCTCCGAGTTACTTTGCGCCATAAAATCCGGAACGAGGATATTCGTCAAAGAACCAAAGTCTCCGACATAGCTCGCAAGGTTTGCAAGTTGAAGTGGCGCAGGGCAGGCCACATCGCTCGAAGAACTGACAACCGATGGGGAAGAAAGGTTCTTGAGTGGCGACCGCGAACCGGAAGACGCAGCGTAGGAAGGCCTCCCACTAGGTGGACCGACGACATTTTAAAAGTCGCACGCAACCGGTGGGTGCTAATGGCAGGTTGTCGTTCAGTGTGGCGGTGTAAGAGGAGGACTTCGTTCAGCAGTGGACGTCTCCGGGCTGATGATGAATATGATGATGATGATGATAATATTTATTCGTGAATTAATGATTAAATATTGTGGTGTTTTATTCATTGAGTGTTGAATTGTGTGGGCAAGTGATATAATGTGGTGTGTAGTTTTCAAAACTCCGTAAAAACTCATAGTAAAGTCGCCACAAATAACTAGTTATGAAACAACGAAAAAAAAATATTTTTACGTAGGTAGTTCAAGGAGAAAACAAAGTCAAGAGGATTAACCTTAAAATCCATGCTTAAGTTAACAAACGTAATTTAACTTCTACGCAAAATAAAATAGAAGTGTGCAAAATTTACTAGTTTTAAGCGGCGTTAAAGTAATGTCGTAAATCTTTTTCAAAATCTTAATATGAATAGGTAAAGTCAAAGCAACGCTTGGTTTAATCACATAGGTAGGTACGCTTATAATACAAAATTGACTTAAACGTAAATCAACTGGAATCTCTTCCTACATTACACCATTAGGCATATAAATAAAAACGCAACCATGAGTGAACGAAGTAATACTTTTTTCACTGTCATTGTTCTCCATTTCATTTAATCGATTATGGTAGCGGCCTTGCCAGATATAACACCAAGGTTAGACGACGGAAGAAGGGGAATGTTTTGTTTTAATTTCGGTTCGAAAAAACGTATTCAAATGTTTTAATATTTAATCTAGTTCACATTCTAGGTCGAGTGTTTAGCGCAGAAAGATAATTGTTATGGTCAAAAAGTGAACATGGAAAAACTTTATTATTTTATTTTATTTGTTTATAATGTATTTATGATGCTAGCCCAACCTCAGATCATTGTTTATCTGATCTGTCTGAGACAAGGATGCTGTAAACTACGTATCTGGATTGCGCTCAATGCGCTCGTGTTTTTTCGCGAATTGGCATAATCCCCACGCGTGGTCCGCACGCACGGCGGCTTGGGGATCGCAGAATGCTCACCACCGTTACCAAGACCAACCAACCAAGAGGATGCTGCTGCAGTGCTGCCCGTCCTCCGGTGGCTCTGGATGCAGTTTTATGACATAGGTACCAGTCCCTTTATGTAAGACTAGAGGTCCCCCGCGACTTCGTCCGCGTGCGGAAGAAATGAGGACCGCTCCCAAAATTCTCCACTTTAAATCATTCGGCTCTACCTACTCTACCGACTCTACCGACTCGACCGACTCTACCAAGTCTGTACGACCAGCGGTTTGGGCTGTGCGTTGATTGATTGATTAACTCTTTATTGTTCACACCAAGAATTACACAGAAATAATTTAATAAACTTAAATATTGGAACATGTGGCGGCCTTATTGCTATAAGGCAATCTCTTGCAGGCAACCTTTTTGTTTGTTGTTGTCTGTCAGTCAGCAGTCAGTCAGTCAGGACAGAGCCTTTTATTATATTAGATGTATTATATACGACCATGTTCTAAAAGTTGTCAGAAAATTAATCTCAACCAATTTTTATGTGAATTTTCAATTTCATCCGGAACAAACGGAAAAGCTATCAGATTTTAAATATCCTGTTTTGAAAGCGGCACAAGCGGATGTTCCTGTAATTGGAAAATTGATATCTCAACGTTTCGCTCTTGGAGTTTCTTATTTTCCAGAAAATAATTACGCTTTCTCTTCTGACGTGGAGACAAAACATGTCGACATTTTAATCAAATTAGAATCATTTTCTTTTATTCTCAGAAAGAACTCGTCTTTGTCTTTAGGATAAATGGTACAAGTATAACGAATACTTATGTCTTTTATACGAAAGAATGTCTAATATTAGGTAAGTATTAGTAAGTAGTTGTAGTTTTTTTTTGGTAGGTAACCTATACCTACCAAAAAAAACTACAACGTGAACATAATAATATTTATTGAACCACTTTTGTCAGCTACCTAATTGCTGTAACCGTATTACCAGCCGGTATGAGGGCGGAGTGCGCGCGCGCCGCGCGGCGGTCCGCACGCGCTTGTACGAGTGACCAACACACGACGTCAACGGGTTTCTGTTGCTTCGTGCGCCAGCGGCTGACCGTTCACACCGCACGTTATGAAATAGTACTTGATACTGTCTGTAACAGTATGGTTGGCAACCCTCGTGGAATGGTTCGCTAGATACCTCAGCATCCAAGTAGCTTTCAAAATCAGTTGTTGTTTGACTTCCTCTTCTATTGTTCTACAAATGCGCTCTTTATTCGTGAGTTCTTGATCAGCGTTCAATACAAAGGAAACAATAGAGCCCTTCACGGTAAATCGAACATCTTCCGAGCCTTCAATAGACGCTTAGATGTTGAGATCAGATGAAACCGGCTTTCAGGTTTTTGAGTAAATTCTGAAATAATTTTATATTTATGTAGGTAAATAATTTATAGGATTTTTATCTTAGTTATTAGATGAGATATATTTTTGTGTTTAATTTTATTATTTCATAATTATTATAAACTACGTTCGACTCCATAGTATTTGCGCCGCGCAACAATAATTTTAACAAAGTTATCATACTTAATTTAGCTTCTATGTTAAATCTTAAACAGGAAGAAAAATTATGACCTCAGGCAAGACTCTAACTGCATACGAGCAGTCTCTATGGGTTTCTGTCCCAACTGCTTTGCCAATTAAGCTACAGAAGTCTCTAAAAGAAGTCATAAAACACCATAAGTGTGGAAACATTTCATACAAAAATATTAATTTAGCTTGTCCCGGCTTAGCGCGGCTGCATTTTCTTTTTCCTTACTTACCTTGACCTGACAATCACGATCACAACAAAAAAACAGTCAAATGGGACGAAGCGTTCTCATGTGGTAGACAGCGGCAATTGATTTTAATTTAAATAAGAAAAAAAAATTGTAAAGTAAATTAGAGTAAAAATGTAGATTTAGAATTTTTTTACTCAATCACGCAAAAATTGCTGAACGGATTTGGATGAAATTTGGCGTAGAGGTAGCTTATACATCGGAATAACACGTAGGCTACTTTTTATTCCAAGAGTCGCAGTTGAAACCGCGCGACGCTGCTATTAGTCTAATAACGAGCAAATACGTTAAAATACAACGCAACTACGCAAAGATTTCTCCTAAAACTAGTCTCAATAGAGAGCAGGACGAGGTCGGGAAGGCATCTTCTAAATTATTTACCCAAACCCCGGCCGGACGAATATTATAATGTAAATAAATATGTAACGTCGGAGTCAGTGTAGCGGACACCTAGGCAGGTGCGGAAATGTAGTTTGTAACAGTACATAAGCTTTCTTTTCATCACACTTGCTCGTAAAGTGGATCTTATTACATCGGTTTTAGGCTCATAATCCAAGCTATTACGCACGCGTGCTTTTTACTTTACATTACGGCACTTGTGCTATAATAGGTATAACCCGGTAAAGTCAAGTTTGTACGTGACTGCAATTAGACGTATGTATACGAAGCACTCTTAATATAGCCGGGTAATACTTACAGTTTTTTTGTAATACCAACAAACAGTTCTTATGCCGCTGAACTTAATGTCAACCTGCGCGCGCATTGCTGGTTTGGGCGCCATTTTCCGCAAATATTTGTTGACGTTTTCGCTGTGTGGTTGATTATTATCAAAAAAAGTGTTTTTTCCTCGCAAGTGTGATGAAAACAGTCGTATGGAACTCTTGTGCTATTAGTCATTACGCTCTCTGCTTCCTTATCGCGCTCGCCTACGGCTCGCGCGCATAATACCGCCTCTAGTGTAATGACCAACACAGCACACTGGTATCATAATGTACTTACTATTCTTTTATTCATAATAAATTAGTGATCTAGACAAGATAATCATGAAGATATTGCTACTAGCCGAGTCCCACAGTGATAGAAAATTGGTGATGGGACGAAAAATTGCCTCTGTCAATTTTCGGTTATTAATCTACCGAGTAAGAAAGTTACTGCGTATTAATATACAGGGTTAGTTCTAATCAGTTAGCATCCTTTTAAGGGCATATTATGTACATCAAAACAAACAACTTTTACTACGAAGTTCATCGACCTTGGGCAAATTGTTTTTAAAACATACGTAAAGTTGCGCATACGATCGTAGCCAACTTACGAACGATATTGAACTTTATTACAAACAATGTCGTTGGAAGGTCGGCTCTGCTGCATGTGCAAGTCTTACGTACGATTCAAAAATAAGACCCCTGGGCTGTAAGCGATGTGGGTAACTAAAAAAGCGCTATATAAACTACTGCAGTTGATCCTATACGGTCCAGTGCCAGTCAGTATACTGGACACCCCTCGCCGTGATCAAAGGATACACTTACGGGTAAGATGAAACGCACTCTCCGTGTTTACTCGGAATAGTAAGTGACCTATGTATTTAGAGTTTATGTCAATTATTGGTTCAGATGTGGGAATTATTTCGCAATATTTAATGTAAAAAAACACTTTTTCATCACACTTGCTCGTAAAGTGGATCTTATTGCATCGATTTAGGCTCATAATCCAAGCTATTACGCACGCGTGCTTTTTACTTTACATTACGGCACTTGTACTATAATAGGTATAACCCGGTAAAGTCAAGTTTGTACGTGAATGCAATTAGACGTATGTATACGAAGGACTCTTAATATAGCCGGGTAATACTTACAGTTTTTTTGTAATACCAACAAAGACTTCTTATGCCGCTGAAGTAAATGTCAACCTGCGCGCACATTGCTGGTTTGGGCGCCATTTTCCGCAAATGTTTGTTGACGTTTTAGCTGTGTGGTTGATTATTATCAAAATAAAATGATTTTCCTCGCAAGTGTGATGAAAACAGTCGTATGAAACTCTCGTGCTATGTTGTCCTTACACTCTCGGGTTCCTTATCGCGCTCGCCTGCGGCTCGCGCGCATAATATCGCCTCTAGTGTAATGACCAACATAGCACACTTGTATCATAATGTACTATTAATCTATCTTCTTTTTTTGGAACGAACTAGGCATACGTTTGATAAGAGTAGCGATGATATGAGCGAAGATGGAGCACGCTAGCCTAGAAACTTGATTGGAAAACAGCAGGCTTATCATGTAACTGTTCGGGATCGCGATTCGGATACGAGTTGTCATAATTGTCACTTGTCACTGTCACAGCTTCAAGGTATCACGGAGGGATTTCTCTCGCTATCGTTATCGAACGAATGCATTGATTTCCTTAAGCTAAGCAAATCCGTCGGTCTTTTGGCGTTTCGCCCTGCCCTGCAGGGTCAAATGAGTTTTGGCGGGACAGTGACAAGTATCATTTATGACAAATCGCGATCCGAATCTCGATCCCGAACAGTTACATGATTAGCCTGCTGACCCTGGTAAGGAGTACCACACTTCCGATGTTATTGCTTACAATAGTACATTATGATACAAGTGTGCTATGTTGGTCATTACACTAGAAGCGGTATTATGCGCGCGAGCCGCAGGCGAGCGCGATAAGGAAGCCGAGTGTGTATTGAAACATAGCACAAGAGTTTCATACGACTGTTTTTGTCACACTTGCGACGAAAAAACCTTTTTTTTAATAATAATCAACCACACAGCGAAAACGTCAACAAACATTTGCGAAAAATGTCGCCCAAATCAGTAATGCGCGCGCAGGTTGACATTTACTTCAGCGGCATAAGAACTCTTTGTTGGTATTACAAAAAACTGTATGTATTACCCGGCTATATTAAGAGTGCTTCGTATACGTACGTCTAATTGCAGTCACGTACAAACTTGACTTTACCGGGTTATATCTATTATAGCACCATGTGCTGTAATGTAAAGTAAAAAGCACGTGTGCGTAATATTTTATATTAACGGTTTAAGTTAAGTTTGTATCTGACTGCAAGTTTTTAAGAAGCATTCCTAATTATATAGCCGGGTAATACATTTAGAATATTAGTAGGATTAGATTTTACGTTATTAATTATTTTTCATATACCGCTGTAAATATGAATATAATAAAAATCAATATCCGTGCTTTAGTATCGCAAAAACTCGCAAATAGCTTTACCGATTCGTATTTTTTTTTTGTTTTTTTCGCCTATATTATATATTAGGAAAAACTCAGGCGGTACACAAAGCACATTATTCCTTCTTCCATGGTCTTTTTATAATTTTAAGACCGTCTTACAAGATCTTTCTGGTTTGCAGGATTCGTAAAAATGTCTAGAAAAATAAGTCTAAAACTCTATGTAGATACCTACTGCAGCTAAACTAATATAATTCGTGTGATTTAATCGGTTCAAACACTAACACCTGCAAAGCTTTGGGTACCTTATTAATACTAGGTAAGGTATTAACTATATCCATTTTATACTGGGATTTTAGCTCTGGCTTACGTTCAGTCGTTCATTACCATAATACTTAGCTTGGCTGAAGGTAGAACATGCAAAGCTCTGACGTGTTAAGTACTGGATTATTATATGACTAGTTGTAGCCGCGGCTTTACCCACAAGGTATTAGAATTATCCACCATCACCATCCTGAAAACAATAGTCGAGTCGAGATAGGACCTCATTTCATCTCTGATTGGGCATTTAGGTCAGAAAAGAATGTCCAAAGAAGTTTGACATCATCTTTTTTTGTAGTGGTAGGACTACTGCAGAGTCCGCCTGGGGAAGTGCCACACCTTTGCCAGTTATTCAACTGCCAAGCAGTAGTGTGCAAGCACTGTGTTCCGGTTTGAAGGGCAATGTTACCAGAGAAATAGCGTCCCAAACCAGACACTTGCCGTTCTTCCAGGGCACCAAAGTTGGCCCGTCCGGCCTCTTACCGTCAGACCGGCATAGACCCGGTCTTTTAAATAATAATATTTATCTGTGGTACTGAGTACTGATAAAGCCAGTTTCACTACCAGAGCGGAAAGTGCCCTTTCTCAATCTATCTCGAATTAGATTATGTTGGGCCGTACACACTTCGAAATGAATCAATGATATGAATGTTCTACGGCCCACTACTATAAAATCTGGTTCACAGTATTTGATTCTATCAAGCTTCGCGCTCGTCGGATTATATTTGATGAAAATCGGAAATCCGATTTTACAGCCAGTTCCGTCCGAGGCACTGAATAGGAGCTTACGAGTGGCTATATGGGGCTTAAATGTGTACTTACTCATATGTGTACATTATGTTTACTAATATGTTGCAAGTTGAATGGATGTTTGATTTATTTTAGGCATAAGAAAAACTTAATATAGGTTTCACACAACGCCATCTATCCAAACTAAGCAACGCTTAGTTTGGATAGATGGATAGCAACGCTTGTTCTATGGAAACCAGATAATTAATACCTAGTTACTGTAACTTTGCTGTACAATTTGTAATAGCTATTTTTTCCGCGGTGTGACGAGACTAAAGACCTTTGCCTTTGATGCTTACATCACGCCTGCCCATAACAGTAGCAGTGCCAGAATAATTGCTTTATTATAATTTTTTCATCACACGTGCTCGTAAAGTGGATCTTATTGCATCGGTTTTAGGCTCATAATCCAAGCTATTACGCACGCGTGCTTTTTACTTTACATTACGGCACATGGTACTATAATAGGTATAACCCGGTAAAGTCAAGTTTGTACGTATGACTGCAATTAGACGTACGTATACGAAGCACTCTTAATATAGCAGGGTAATACTTACAGTTTTTTTGTAATACCAACAAAGAGTTCTTATGCCGCGGAAGTAAATGTCAACCTGCGCGCGCATTACTGATTTGGGCGCCATTTACCGCATATATTTGTTGACGTTTTCGCTGTGTAGTTGATTATTATAAAAAAAAAATTGTTTTTTCCTCGCAAGTGTGACGAAAACAGTCGTATGAAACTCTTGTGCTATGTTTCAATACACTCTCGGCTTCCTTATCGCGCTCGCCTGCGGCTCGCGCGCATAATACCGCCTCTAGTGTAATGACCAACATAGCACACTTGTATCATAATGTACTATTATATAGAATACATTTTTTACAACACATTTGCTTAAACAAATGCATTTACGAAGCCTGTATAGGTGTTCATAATGTACTAAACTGGTTTTCTTTTAACTTAAGTGAAAACGTGCGCCAATGTCGTACTTAGAATCAGCGACAATGATAAAATGAATGGACGGGAAATAAGCGCACGGATTTTGAAGACTATATGTTGAGCACAAACGTCCAAAATCCCTCAGTGTCTGAAGACAAGGGTCTACGACCAGTGTGTGTTGCCAGTGATGATATATGGAACTGAAACGTGGTCTTTAACTGCTGGCCTTTTGGAGAAACTCAGAGTCACGCAACGGGCAATGGAGAGAGAGAGAGAGATGGAATGGATGCTCGGAGTTACTTTGCGCGATAGAATCGGGAACGAGGATATTCGCCAAAGAACCAAAGTTACCGACATAGCTCGCAAGGTTTGCAAGTTGAAGTGGCAATGGGCAGGCCACATCGCTCGAAGAACTGACAATCGATGGGGAAGAAAGGTTCTTGAGTGGCGACCGCGAACCGGAAGACGCAGCGTAGGAAGGCCTCCCACTAGGTGGACCGACGGCATTGTAAAAGTCGCGGGCAACCGGTGGATGCAAATGGCAGGTTGTCGTACAGTGTGGCGGTCTAAGGAGGAGGCCTTCGCTCAGCAGTAGACTTCTCCGGGCTGATGATGATGATGTTGAGCACAAGCTCTCCACTCGCGTCAGTCATTCTCTGTCTTTGCGACATGCCAGCCGTACAATATCACAATACAAACTTCTAATACATGTACATGTGCTCTCTTTTTGTCATGCAGTAATTAGATTCGCTATCTCTATTTTCTGGCAAATGTAATAGGCATACTTTTAGCTAGGTATGCTTGATTGTGTTGTCTTGTTAATTTTGAACGATTTGCAAGCGCTGGGCCCGTCCATTCCATTATCACCGTCGCTGCTTAGATTGAAAATGAATATTCATCAAAATAATATAGTACAAAATAAAACCTACGTAATGAGCAATTACTTGCCTACTGCTTTATTTTAATGCTGCTTTGTTTATTTTCCGGTGATTTATGTCAGTAGTTTCCTAAACTAATATGTTATTAGTTAGAGGCATTGGTCACGCTATTGTAAGGCTGTGGCTGCACTGCACGATACGAGTATCATAATACAGTCACGCATTAAGGCTAATGCATAATTTGTTTAATGTCAGTTTAGCTTTCAAATCCGATCGTAGTCATACTTTAGACGCCCACAATTCCGTAGCAAAGACAATGCACGGGAAAAACTCCGTCAAAAATGTTTATTCCACTATGTTCAGGTAATGACGAAACTAAATTTCCACTTCACTGCCGTGTGGTATGCGTGGGGGACGTCACCAACGGTTCCAACGGAAGACCAGCGCTGGCTGTTCGCAGCCAGCATTATGCTGAGTTGGAACCGGTTTGTGGCGAAAAACTATTTTGTACTGTTTAAATTTGTTATGCGTTTCTATTGTCTTGTCTTGTGTACAAAATGTGTTTTTTTCTACAAATAAAATATTGTCTATTGTCTATTGTCTTTGTTCGCCTAGGTGATTTCACTCAGGTGATGATAGTGGAATAAACCAATACAAAATACTCAATATTGCCATGGGTTAAAGGGCCGCAGCTAGTCACACCAATATTTTGATTAATGCAAAAGTGTGCGTTTGTATGTGTGTGTGTTTTATTTTATAACACATGATGTTAAGAGAAAACACAGTTTACGGTGGAGCATGCTTGCGTAGAAGAAACGGATTCACTCGCGTTTAAGGACACTCAGTTTATAGGAAAAAAACACGGACTCGGAAAGCACATTCCACTGTTTAGCGTTAAGACGTGTGTCTAGTTATTTTCGTCACCGTTTAAAGACTTCAGAGTTTTTGCGTAAAATTCGGAAGGAAGTACTGGAGTAACGTTTAAGTTACTTCTTATTCCGAAAAATATATATGAGAGTCACATAGGCACATAGTATAGGAACATAGTAGTATGTAACTTTTTCTATAATAAATAACTACTGAAGAAATTAAAAAAACAAATATTATAAATAATAAAGATATTCAAGATAGTAATAGTAAAAATGCTGTAATTCCTACAGATCAAACAAATAAAGGTCAAAATCAAATGATAAATTATTTCATAGACTGCACAGCACAGCCGTTCGCGATGTTACTAACACATAAACTTTAACCACAAAACATAGTCACGGTAAAAGTCTCGTAAACATTCATAATACCTGTGAAATTGTATACAGTAGAAGAACTTATCGTTTTATCAAATGTAATATTTCGCTAAAGCAATAAGCTGGACCAATACCGTCCCATCAATTTCACTAGCAAACTTAACTTAATGAGGTTATTAATTAGGGAAGCTATTAAAAGCCTCTCATTTTCGCCATTATTAGTGAAATAAAATTACGTTTCGCTCATAAATTGATATGAATGGTCTGTAATTAAACGTGTTGCGAAAGAGCTTTAGATCGAAATAGGAAGGCGTTTTATACAAAAAAAAGTATAAAAGAATGTTCACGAAATTAAGACAAGACAATGGCGGGACATTATAAGAAATGTTAAAAAAAACCATTTTGACACGAATCACTGGCCCATTAGATTTACATTATTTAGGTTTCAGCGGTAACTAGCTCACGTACTTACACAAATTTATAGTTAACTGAATAATAATTATGTTGCAGTGGCTAGGCCGGCTTCATTTGTCGCTGAACCGATAATCGGTCGGATATAGCCGTGCCATAATTTTGGGCTTTCTAAATTTAACAGTCTTCTTTTCGAACTAGGTATTTGTACAAATACAAATACAAATCGTTTATTGATAACACCAAAGTCACCCCACACCACACGTCAAATTTCATTAAGTATGTCACAATAAAATGAAATAATAATTATAAAAAATATGTTAATAATCTCTTATTTTAAAATAAGCTTCAATGTCATAAAACAAAGTCTCTTGCAACCACGCTCTAAACTTGGTTTTGAAGCACCCGGTGGAAGGACAATCCCGAATGGAAGCTGGTATACGGTTGTAGATCGCGGGCCCCAAAATATACACTGACCTCTCCGACTTGACGAGACGGTGCGTCGGGGTTATCAGTTGGTCTTTCTTTTTATTGCTTCGTAAAGCTAACGTGCTGTGAACGCCCCTACGTTGGAACGTTTCTAGGTTAACATGGGTGAATAGGGCTATCTGGTAAATGAACTCACATGGCAAAGGCAGTATCTGAAGTTCCCTAAATAGCTCTACGCATGAGACATCGTTCTGGACACCACATATAGCACGTATGGCTCGTTTCTGCATGACAAAGACTCTATTCCGATCGGCAGCGCGGCCCCACAGCTCCAACCCGTACGTGATGTTACTGTGGACGGTCGCGAAGTAGCAGGAGCGCACCACGCTGCGGGTGGCGGTGCTCGCAAGCCGCCGGAGCGCGAAGCACGAGCGGCTCAGTTTCCCGCAAAGCTCGTCTATGTGCGTCTCCCACGTCAACGCACCGTCGATGTGGCAACCCAGAAGTTTCGTACTATGTACCTGTTGGACCGCGGTATTGCCGACTGCTACCGAATAAGTCTTTGTCGAGTGGCCATTGAGGTTGAATGCAAGGAAGCAGGTCTTGTCCTTATTAAGAGCTAATCCGTTAGAACGGAACCAGCTTTCGAGCTCGTTTGCTACCGTGTTCAGTTTCGACTCCAGCTGACTGTGCGTCGGCGCGGTGATCACCGCAGCGACGTCATCGGCGTACATGTAAATCTCGGCGCCATTGATGGCACCTGGTAGGTCGTTGAGGAGGAGACTGAACGAGTTGTTAGATAAGCAGGAGCCCTGTGGGATGCCCATCCCCTTCTCCATCTCAGACGATACTACGTGGCCTCTGTCACCCACCACGACCTGCGTTCGCTTAGACATGAAGGACGACATCACGGACAGAGCCGGACCGCGGATCCCGTAAAACCGTAGCTTATTTGCAACGAGATCGTGATCGGCAGTATCGAACGCGCTCGATAGGTCGCAACAAAGAACGGCAACCTGCAATCCCGCCTCGCGCGCGCTCAACACTCGCCACACCACCTCACGCACCAAGTCTGTGGTCCCGCGGCCGGCCCGATACGCGTATTGGCGTTCCGACAAAATGCCACGATCCACGATAAAATTAAGAAGTCTCCTGTTGAGTCCGACCTCAAACACTTTACTGACGGCAGGGACGAGGGATATGGGCCGATAGGACTTCATCTCTGTTTTTTTTTACCCTAGCCTTTGTACAAGGGGCATATTTTAACGTTCTTGAGTGCTGTAGGGTATATTCCTTCCCGCAGGCATGAGTTAAACAAGTGACTAAGAACGGGCGCTACTGGTTCTATACCGGTTCTTAATATGCTCGCGGACAGACCATAGAGATCGGTACTCTTTTTAGGAGCGATACGTTTTGTCGCTATAGTAACCACTTCAACTGGGGAGAACGGTTCTAGCCTTGTATTGGGAAAGGCCTGTTTCTGTACTAAGCTACTGATGTGTGGTAATGATGTTGATTATGAAGGGAAGCATTTCAAACCTAAACATACGTGATAGAAAGAGAGCGGTATATCTAGGTGAATATAGCGAGCGGTATCCAGCGCTGTGCGAGTTGAATTACCTTATTGCCTAGTAGATAGAGTCCTTATTTATTTCAATTCCTTTGCGGAGTGAACTTTCTGTACGTAGTACTATTATTTATTCTGTGCCTAAAGTACCTATTCCTTATTAAAAATGTAATAAAGAGTTAATGAAAGCCGATTAGGTTCATTTCGTTATGTAGATAGTTGTTTAGCAAATAAAACATGCAATACAAATAAAACAAATAGAAATTGGCATATTATAGGCTAGGTCATAAAATGTTTATTATCTTCCATCGCGCCATTGCAGCAATAAATATAAAATATTTTATTGTCATCACACAATAAAATGACTATACGTATCATCCACATAGACGAGATGTTTATACAGGGTTAGTTCTAATCAGTTAGCATCATTTTAAGGGCATATTGTGTACAACGAAACAACCAGCTTTTACTATGGGGCTTACATTGAAATCGCGAAAAAATGATCAGCTGTTTCTTACAAAAAGTTAATCGACCTTAGGAAAATTTATGGAACTGCTTTTTTTTGCGCTTTCAATGTTGGCCCCATAGTAAAAGTTGCTTGTTTTGATGGACAGGATATGGATGGGATATGGTTATGGAATGATGCTAACTGATTAGAACTAACCCTGTATAGTCAGTCAGAAGTTCGTAAAAAGATCTCTTTTGTACGGATATGCTCATTTAAATACTTCCGTGTTCTAGTATTTGAATAATTAGTACTAGTACAGCTATGACGTAAAAAAAAACCCACAAACGATGGTTACAGCCAGGTTACAACCTGAAAAGAAATGTGGCGGTTGGAAGCAATGTAACAAATTTTATAGATTTTTGTTTTATTTATAAGTAGGTACGGGATTACTCACGTTTAAGTGAGATGTTCCGCCTATAGTTTCAATCACATCATTCTATAAATCCTCTCAATCCAAAGGTTGCCTGGAAGAGATTGCTTTTAGCAATAAGGCCGCCACTTGTTCCAATGTTAATTTAACACTAGATTGCACAAGAAAAGCGAAATCCCTACTGTGAGACTGCCGCCCGAGGCATGCTATAATTATATCGAATAGTTGTCTTAATTATTTAATGGCCAAATAATTTATATCGGAATGTTTTCATCATACCTTACACTTTTTAAAGCGACTCCAGCACCCTTATCATGGACGTTCGCGATTCCGATTGCGATAGCATGCCATCCTGCTCGTACCAACCCACTCGCGCCATGTGCCCTCCTGCTCGCGCACGCTCGCAATCAGAATCACGAACGTCCATGATCAGGGTGCAGCTGTAACCCAGTAGCTAGAAAACGGAAAAGAGAGTCTTGTTTTATAACTGGTTATGAAACAGCGAAAAAAAAACTTTTTTTCGTAGCTAGTTATGAACTTTTAGTTACGAACAAGGACGATTATTAATTGTCCTTGGTTACGAATGTGGATGTAGGGGATCAATCAATAAGGAAACTGTCTTAGAGCGATTACTCGGATAGTTATTTATCGGTCCGGTAAATTTTTGGGTCCAGTGTAATTATTAAAAAAATAAAGCAAAGTAATATACTAGTATAAAAATGAGGTGGGGAAGAAAGGTTCTAGTGGCGACCGCGAACCAGAAGACGCAGCGTAGGCGCGGCCACTACTAGGTGGACCGACGACATTGTAAAAGTCGCGGGCAACCGGTGGATGCAAATGGCAGGTTGTCGTACAGTGTGGCGGTCTTAGGGAGAGACCTTCGTTCAGCAGTGGACGTCTCCGGGCTGATGATGATAAAAATGAGGAAAGTCTAAAACTTTATCTACTGTAACTCAGAGATATAAGTAAGTAAATAAATATCCAGTATCATTATTAAACACTTCATGAGCTTTGTAATATTTATAGTAGGTACTAAATTTAATACATATTTCATATCTTTGAGGATATGAAAGTTCTCTCATTTTCCTTTTATGAGTTAGTAAAGCGTTCATTAAAGTTATTATTAAGCTTCGTACCTTCGTTTTTATTGCATAAATTGATTTTCATTTAATAAAATTCGTTTAAGAGGGAATTTTTAATCTAACTACTCGAGTAGGTAGATAAATTTGATATAAAATGACCTAGCATAATCAGGCGTTTTAATTCCTGCTGCTAACTGCTGGACTTAGGCCTACCGATTGGAGTGGATTGGGTCATAACAATGGTCATAATATGCACCAGTGGCCCAGTTGCGCGCGGCTTAGTAGATTCAAATATACACCATTGAATTTATTCTCCGGACATCTTCTTGAATATTTCATAAGAAGTATTCCATACTGGGTATTTCTGTTTTTAATGTAAGAAAAATTATGACGTCTGGCAGGACTTGAACCTTTTTCTTACTGTCTATGCATAAATATTAATTTGTAGCGGTCAATTTAAGGGTTAAAAATATAGGGAGTAAATATGTTTTCTTTCATCGTAAAGCTAGTGGTATGAAAATCCGTGCATAAATTCTAAGGAGCTACTTAGTACCTAGAAACGTTCCAACGTAGGGGCGAACACAGCACGTTAGATTTACGAAGTAATAAAAAGAGAGGCCAACTGAGCACCCAGTCGCATCGTCTCATCAAGTCGGAGACGTCAGTGTATATTTTGGGGCCCGCAATCTACAACCGTTATTATGGGAGAGGCTTTCGTCCAGTAGTGGACGTCTAAAAGGCTAATGAAGAATCTACCACCGTATACCAGCTTCCATTCGGGATGCTCCTTCCACCGAGTGCTTCAAAACCAAGCTCAGAGCGTGGTTACAAGAGAATCTGTTTTATGACATTGAAGCTTATTTTAAAATAAGAGATTATTAATATAATTTTAATTGTATACTATTGTGTATAACAGGGTTTGTTTTGACGTGTAATATTGTATTTATCATTAAATAACTTTGACTTTGACTTTATTAACGTATTTTTATAATTATTATTTCATTTTATTAAGTGTTTTTTTTTGACATACTACTTAATGAAATTTGACGTGTAACTTTGGTGTTATCAATAAACTATTTGTATTTGTAGTACGGGCCCTGGATTCAAATTCAAATTCATAAGTAATTTCGACATAAGTCATATCACATAGTCACATACAATAATAATTAAGAATAAAACAATTTATAATACAATTACATATTAAATTTTGTCGTTTGCTTATTAGACAGTACATGAACCCTGTAACAGAACCCGCGTCCACCAAATTACCTAAACACATTCATTATTAAAAACACACAAACAACAAATCCGATGTTCTGTTTATTTGTTAAATAATCAAATTGACTTAAGTCGAGATAAGTTTAATTTACGATTTGTATATTTTGTCCGTATTTTAGAATAAAGGCGCTTAATTATTACTTTTTAGCTAAAGTAAGAAGATATAAATAAAATAATAATCCGAAAACTAAGCAAAACTAGTAGGTACTTTGGAAACCAGGTATCTCTAGATCAGATATAGATATAGTTCTATCAGCTAGACTCTAAACTATGACTCTAAATTATGACACGTCGTCAGAACGATCGGTTCTGCGACAGATACTCGCAAAGCGCTGGATACCGCTCGCTATATTCACCTATATATATTATATTAAGTATATTATCTGCACTGATAATATATTTATGTATATTATCAGTGGTAACAATAACCCACATACTTAAATAATAGCTAGCTGAATTTGTAGCAGTAGTCCTGGGGCCTGGCTTCATCTGTCGCAGAACCGATCGTTCTGACGACGTGTCATAATTTAGGGCTTTCAAAATGTAACACTTCATTTCGAGCTAGGTATTTGGCATGTATTGGGAAAGGTCTGTTTCTGTAGTGAGCTAAAGTGAGCTTATATTAATGATGATGATGATGATGATGATGTAAGCAAGCATTTTAAACAAAAACAGATAAACATATATAGATATAGTAGTACAATCAGCTAAAGTCTAGCTGATAGTATACTTATGTAGATATTTTTTGTAAATATATTTATATTAATATTAATCAAATATACACTTTAAAACATCCCCAATAATAAATATTTATATTTGTCACGTAATTTTTTGTTCAAACAGGCAATTAAGTAGAAGTCAGATAATAATTTGCTGTAAATAAATGATCAACTGCTAAAACATGGTCTTATTGGCTTTTGTCACCGCCTTTAGATATAAAAGTGCCTACAAAAATAGAAATAAGTAAATAGACTATCCAACACAAAGCGCCATTCAATTTAAGTACATAGCCCTGACCAAGTTTATTCGAGCTTCCATAATTTGGGACGGTCAATTGGCCCCCAAAAAGGCCTCAAGGAAGGCCTTTGTAACAAAGCTTGTTGCCTGTATAGTTGAAAAACTCTCTCATGGAAATATTTTCCGGACAAAGAATGTTGCTTCTTTGGACATAACTTCGTTCCTAATTGTAAGTGCTTATTGTCTAGGTTCGGTGTAATAATCTAGACAACTACTACGAAAGTCAATTACTCTATTTATCTGTACTCCTAGTAACTGCCGACAAATACGCAGTACGTGAACGATAGAAATGGACATGAAGAAAAGCTGTTTCTATTTACACCCATAAGGCAGGGGGGTGTCACTCAGCAGTTTAGGTATGTTCGGCCGGCGCTCCGTCCGGGTGGACAATACAAGGCAGAAGTCAGTCGCCGCCCGCACGCTAGCCTCGTCGCACGTAACTAAACATACGTGATAGAAAGAGAGCGGTATATCTAGGTGAATATAGCGAGCGGTATCCAGCGCTGTGCGAGTTGAATTGCTACTTTATTGCCTAGTAGATAGAGTCCTTATTTATTTAAATTCCTTTGCGGAGTGAAGTTTCTGTTAAGAGTACTATTATTTATTCTGTGGCACAGGTTCAGATTTGCTACACTTTCGATTGTTTAAGTAGACTATAGTTTGTATCCTAGGCCCTAGAGATATTCTTTGTCATGTTCTTTACCAATCTGTATTGTTTTCTGATAAAAAGCGTGTATAGTGCCTTGAAGATTTTTAGTATAAAACTTGGCATACCTACTGTCCGCCATCTCGTTTTTAAGTTGTGGCACTCATAAAAACTCTATGAAATCCACACAGATTTTTTGAGTGGCCGCTATTTTAAAAAAAACAAGGTGGCGTACAGTAGCTATGCCAATAAAAACCATTATTTTTTAACTGTAAAAGAGTGACTAGCGGGGCAAAACCTAGGAGGATTTAGCACCAATCTGCAAAATCTAAAAGTTGATTTTACCATGCATTTTTTTTCAATCGCAATGCTTTAGTTTATTTAGCCGTGGGCTAATATTATTTTCTAAAGATTTAAAAATATAAACAAGTGTCAGGCATAGGCTGTCGATGAGGTTCCAAAGGCAAAACTTTCCGCAGATGGCGTCAGCAGCGGTCTGGATGTGGAAAAATCAAGTTTTCTTGTTAATCGTTGCCTATATCTATCGGCTCTTGATGAGGGCGTTGTTAATAATAGAAATACTGGGTACTTTGCGCTGTACCTTATTATTTATTTATTTATTTAACTAATACGGTAGACACACCAATTAGATTAGCTAATTATAAGCATCTATGCAGCTGTTGACGGTCTGAAAATAGATTAGTAGGTTAGATAGTTGTTTACATTTTTTAAGTTTTTATTTACATAGAAATACATTCAAATAAAACATACATAAAAAGTACTTAAAATTATATTATATAATTAATATATATTGTATAATTTTTGGTACTAACAATCGATAAGTTTATTTACAAATAAAATACAATTATACACTAAAATTTAATTATAACTAACTAACAACTAAATAAAACCTACCTAGTAAAAACAAACCTACATAATAAAAATACAAAACTTAAAATTTAAACTAAAAGCCCCGTAGATGATGGAAAGGTGGCCAGAATGCTGGCGGCATGCTAAGTTTTTGACCAAAATATACGCCAGCATTCCGGTCACCTGACACCTCGACTAAACGTTTCGCCAGGTCCCTATAATATATTATGTTTACATTTTATGTTGGACAGAACTTTAATTAGCAAGGCAAAGGATTGCTGTATAAACCAGTATACTTAATTATATTTATATTTCCTGGTACGAGTTTTTAAAATGTTCTTTGCAAAACCAGTATACTTAGTTATATTTATACTCCCTGGTACGAGTCCTTAAAATGTTCTCTGCAAAAACAAAACGTATGATATGACAGTTGACTATGGCCGCAACGACGATGCGCCACCTAGCGGAAAAATCACAGTGTGGATTGGATTCCCATTTCAGTAACGGTAAAGTTCTAGTCAATCTCCTGAAATGGACATAAGGACACACGTTTTTTAATACCCAACTGTGAGGTGGTAGGTATAAAAGTCAAATTTTTATTTTATTTTAAAGAGTCGCATACTAGATGTTGTAACAGTAAATAGATAGGTAGTACATAACTTCTGATAAATGATGAAACAGCTGATGCTTCAGCAATTTATCAGAACATTTGATTTCCGAGTGGAACATTAATGCGAGGGTACCAATTTTATTGAAAGCTATTACGTACGGAACGTTTGTGATGAGTTCGTTCATACGTCACGTATGCGAGCTTTCACTTGACATCCATTATGTTTTCCTTCGTTTAAATTCGTTTTTCCAATCCAAGTTATTCTTCCATCTTCCTATAAATTGTTTTTTTCTTTACGAAGCCGTATTGGGAGACCGCTTGACTTAAATCGTGAGGTCGCGGGTTCAAACCCAGACCAGTACCAATAAGCTCTTTGGAGTTTATGTACCGATTTTCATACCACTGACTTTTTGGTGAATGAAAATTTCGTGGATACAGCTGAAATGATTGGCGTATGTGAATCCACCAACCCGCAACTGGGCTAGCGTGGTGGCTACAGCGCATTCGACCTTCGAGGGACTTAGGCCTGCCCAGCAGTGGACTATTAATTGGCTGATTATGCTTTTTTTTATCAGCATTAAACGTACATTTGAATTCAGTATGCCTACGTTATACAATTCTTAGTCTTTTTTATTTTCATGTACTAACTAAATATAACCTGCAAAATGAGCTTCTATGATTTTTAAGATCTAGTTACGTAGATGAATGAATGGAAAAATAATATAGGTACTTTCAAAAATTGCATTTATTCTGGTAAAATATCTTAGCAAAATGGACGACTCAACAAAACCAAGCGTTGGGGACGCCTTGTTTAAGTTTCAGGCCGACACTAGGCGTCCTAAGAATTGACATACTGATTTTTGTCCTATTGTCATTAGTCATACGCATCTAGTCATAAACTACTGTAGTCATAATGTTACATGCACATAATTTTTTACCGGCATAATAGATAGATAGATATTCTTTATTGTCATAACCGTAATCTATTATTATAGCTAGGTATAGTCACGACTTCGTGCTATTTACTCGACAGGGTTTACAAATTGATTTATTTAAAATATAAGTGTAATTAAACAATAAATACCTATAGCTCTAAACGCTGTATAGAAGCAGAATAATATAATATTTTATTGTCCTTGTGTTTGTCTATCCTAATAGTAGTGTGACATTTCATAATGTTTATACATATACTTATACATCCTAATATTACTCGTCATAAGTAGTAATGTTATTAATTGCTTTGTTCATAGACTTATTGTTCCTAAAAATTATTAGTGCTATTAGCTTTTTTGGTTTAGTTTTTTTTGTTTGTTAATTAGCTCAGTTAGTGGTGTAATGTAAAATAGAATATACTGTATGTACCTATATTAAAGCCCGGTGACAGATCTGACTCGGACAGGTTAGGCCTAAGGCGGGAGCGAAGCGAAGGTTTTATTTAATTTCAATCCAAAAATCCTCATCACTCGTGCAACACTGTATGTATGTCTGTTTGTCTGTAAAGTATCTATTATATGGGCCCGTGTTTTTTATGTAACTCCTGTTTGCCTGAAATAAACGATTCTTATTATTATTATTCTGGTAACGAATATCGTTGCTCTCATGCAACAGGAGATTAATATTATGCACGGGCCAAAGCCAAGTGCCAAGTTTTTTATTTTTTATTATTTTAAGAAGTTTTCGAACGATTCTGCAGGTGTTGAGTATTGCAGCTTTTTGTAAGAGAATTTAGGATGTTGGTGAGATTCCTATTGTGTCTAAGCTTGTGTAGAGTGTTTTTAAATCACTCCTGTGGTAGATACGAATTCATGAACCATATGTTAAATTTGAATTTGTAAAATGAGTGTAAAAAAAATTCGACGATTCATAATTTTGTGAAATGTTGGTTGTCAAGTAAAAATGTGTAAATTGACGGTCGTTAAAATGGCAGGATACCAGAATTACCATTAGGATGACTGATTATTATGACTTAAAACGGTATGGAATACACAATTAGGATAAAAATTTCTATGGGAATTATTAGGGACCCCCGACACTAAAGTAGGACATAACATACACCTAACTCTACAAAAAAAAGCGTTATACCTACCTATTTTCTATTTTCAGTGCCGACTCTGGCCCTATAAAGCCCGTTACTCGCCATCTTTTTCGTTCGAAATACTATCTACAGCACCACATGCGCACAATTTCACAAATGGTTCTGGCAATCCCGCTACAGTCTCAGATTTACTCGTGTTTGGAAGGAAAATAAAAACACAAAAGGCCTCCGAATCCCGTCGTAGGAAAACTAATATTTCCTTCAATTTATCTAAATAACACAATATTGGGCCGCCGGCCTCCAAGGATGTTTGTATACACCTACGTACGTATACACAAGTTAAGATAAGTATATATAGTCGGTAGGTGAAATTTTAGCTTTAGTTAAGAATTACAGAGGAAAAGTGTGGCACAAAAAATATATACTTTTAATTCTACGATTGACCAGGCTAACTCGCCTTTTGTATTGTGTTGCCAGTGATGACATTTTAAACTAAAACGTTGTATAACAATATAATAAAAGGCCAGCAGTTAATGCTGGCCTTTTGGAGAAACTCAGAGTCACGCAACGGGGAATGAAGAGAGCTATGCTCGGAGTTACTTTGCACTATAAAATCCGGAACGAGGATAATCGCCAAAGAACCAAAGTCGCCGACATAGCTCGCAGGGTTTGCAAGTTGAAGTGGCAATGGGCAGGCCACATCGCTCGAAGAACTGACAACCGATGGGGAAGAAAGGTTCTTGAGTGGCGACTGCGAACCGGAAGACGCAGCGTAGGAAGGCCTACCACTAGGTGGACCGACGACATTGTAAAACTCGCTGGCAACCGGCGGATACAAATGGCAGGTTGTCGTACAGTGTGGCGGTCTAAGGGGGAGCCCTTCGTTCAGCAGTGGACGTCTCCGGGCTGATGATGAACTCGCCTTTTGGTAAGGATGATGTAGCCTAAGGTAAATATTAGAAGCTACTTAGTCTCATTGAAAAAACCGTGATAGTCTATTTGGGATACAGCTTGGCTTCAAAGCGTGAGATTGTGGGCAAAGCCCAGGCTCGATCCAATTAGGGGACACTTTACCGAAGGTCGATAAACTTTTTGTATGGAACAGTTTCAGCAATTTCAATGTTGGCCCCATAGTAAAAGTTGTTTGTTTTGATGTACAGAATATGCCCTTAAAAGGATGCTCACTGATTAGAACTAACCCTTGAACCGATCTTAAGATCTGCAAAGGTAATGAAAATGTACTCCATGAAACCGATTCACCAGCGACTTGAAGACACTCAGATTGTATGTATCAGGAAACACCCTCTGGGGCATTACTTTCCACTAGTTAGGGGTTCACACAATCTATTTGTAATTAAATAGTTTCGTTCGCATTTAATACGCTGTAGTGGTAGGACTCTACTGCAGAGTCCGCCTGGGGAAGTGCCAGTTATTCAGCCGCCAAACAGTAGTGTGCAAGCATTACTGTGTTCCGGTTTGAAGGGCAATGTTACCAGAGAAATTACTGGGTATGGAGAGATTTAACATCTAATGGATGACGAGCGCAGTGCAGTGCGGCGAAGGATTGCATTCGCAAGGTCACAATTCTAGCATTGCTACTGTTAGTGGCAGGCGTGACGCTTACCACCAGGCAAACGTCTTGCTCGTCTCGCCACTTGATAGCATTAAAAGAAAAAAAGCATAAAACAAATAGTCTCTAAGGGCCTTTGTTTCGAGATCAATGAAAATAGAACGAAATAAACATGGCTGAACCTTAGATATTATTATTCAACGGAACAAACATCGGTGTCTGGTTTCCTAAATAAATAAGAACAAAGATAAATATGCTCAACATTTGTTTTAGATGTCTGAAAAAATGAAGCTGTTTCAAGAAAAATAGAAGCGAAATTATTCAGAAGGCAGCTTTTAGAGCAAAACATTGATATCGCTTACACTAAATTTGTATGCATAGAGTATACAATATATGTTTACAAAATGCTAAAAAATAAAGACACATTTCCAAAAAGTGGTTTTACATTTTCTTTAATAATGTTTGTAAAGGTTTTATTACAAGGCTAAATGTAAAATTAAAAGGTCTTTCAGATAACTTCCCTATTTTAGATTAACACCATTTATTCATAACAACTTCAATTCTATGTACTTATTTTCCGTTTTTACTGTCTGCCCAAAAAATTAGTGTAATGTTTTCAGGTTCTTATATATTATGTAGGTACCTATTTATGTGAGTTTCTAAGTTCCGCTATATTATCAATTCCAAATGCCTTTACAGATTTGGATGTTTGTAGCGTTAGAATGGAACAATAGGTGATGCCCCACATAGGTACAGAATAAATAATAGTACTACGTACAGAAAGTTCACTCCGCAAAGGAATTGAAATAAATAAGGACTCTATCTACTAGGCAATAAAGTAGCAATTTAACTCGCACAGCGAATATACCGCTCGCTATATTCACCTAGATATACCGCTCTCTTTCTATCACGTATGCTTAGTTACGTGCGACAAGGCTAGCGTGCGGGCGGCCACTGACCTCATCCTTGCATTAT
Source organism: Erannis defoliaria (assembly GCA_905404285.2). Classification (NCBI taxonomy): domain Eukaryota; kingdom Metazoa; phylum Arthropoda; class Insecta; order Lepidoptera; family Geometridae; genus Erannis; species Erannis defoliaria. The sequence goes on from FR990084.1 coordinate 15,958,870, forward strand.
CCTCTCGGAGCGGAGCGCCGGCCGAACATACCTAAACGGAGGAGTGACACCCCCCTGACATAGGTTACAAAAACGTTTTTTCATTTTTTTGTTAGGGCAAATGAGGTATTTTTTTAATTACGCTTGTTTTCATTATACCTATTCGTTACGTTGGAGTTTTTCCACGAGAGCATATTGTTCAACGCATTACTTGTCTACATAAAAAAAAACAACAGATACCTACTTTTTTGTAAATTTTGTATGAAATTTAACATTTCTTTTAGGTAAGGTAAGATTGATTTTAGTTTAAGAAATTTCAGCTTCAAGAAAATCTAATTCTTAATTTTAACATCAAACGTTCAAACTGGTACAAAGAGAGCTTTATTATCCGATTCGGATATGATATGTAAACAAAGTTCTAATAGCACTGCATCTGAGATTACATGTAGTATTTTTACTGTTAATACTTACTACCGGATCAAAGAGATTCATTTCAAATTGCTACTTATAATATTAATTCCACTAATAATTGTTTAACTAAGCGTGAAGGAGGTTTTCATAGGTATTTTCTAAATTAAGCTCAGTTGCGAGTCATCATCATCAGCCCGGAGACGTCCACTGCTGAACGAAGGCCTCCCCCTTAACAGGGAGGGGCTGCTATAATCCCCACGCTCGGCAGGTGGCTTGGGGATCGCAGATTGCTCACCACCGTTAACTGAGAGGACGCTGATGCCGTCCTCCGGTGGTTCTGGATGCTGTTTTATGACACACATACTACATAGGTCCTTACAACATACCCAGATCCATAAATACCCGACTTATGTACATTATATCTTTATTGTACACACATAAAGACCAACTATATAAATAATTTAAAATTAATTAAGATATTATAATGCAGGTCATATGCCGAGTTGACTCTGTATCAACTGCTGGACCAAATGCAAACACTTATTTTTTGGTACATAACAAAATTCTATCTGATGGCACGGAACCCTCATTGCATAAGACCGACTCGCACTTGTCTTATCGTTTTTTTAGTACCTACTTATTTCACATTTTCATGATAATAATTAGAATGGTCATAGATAATCTATTGCGTATTTTTTTTAGCTATAATATCTCTGCTATGATAAACTAAAGCTTTGTATCTAGGCCATTCTCTTACCCATCAAGAATCACCTAAATGATAAGGGTTTGACTTCTTCTCTAGATACCTTGAATTAAATATAAAGCAAACATTGTAAGGAATAATACGGATGAGGTCCCGTCAGTCAAGTTCGGGAAGATTCTTTGGAACTTGAGATTCTCTCTTACGGACAATAAAGATTGACTGAAATTTGAATCTTAACTTTTCACAAAAAACCTTGTCTTTGTAAATTGAATCAAGCTTGGGCTATATCCATTAAGGGCTCTGAAAAGACGCCTCACCTCACATATACATACACACACAGTTACGCGTATTACAAACCCGAATGAAATTATTCTACCTAAGTACCATTGTGAATAAAAAACAGCTGTTTCATAGAAAATGTTCATTCACCATCGACAAAATATATCAAACAGTTGTTTTTTTAAATTCAGGGTTGGCTATAAGGTAAAAGTTGTTCACAATGTTGAGTCCTATGACCTCTTTTCGGGTCAGTTATACCATTATGCGTAAGTCTAACTACATCTGATCAATAATAAGTTGTGTTGTGTGTGTGGGGTCATCTAAGGGACACACGTTGAGTGTCCAGCTTTATGTAGTAAATAACAGCTCAAAAACCCTCCAGAATGGCGCTAGCGTAGCTAAAGGCTGTTGTATGAATGTAGCAGTTATAGATAGATTGAAGTGTGGCGAGTAAAAAAAAAGGTTTGGTGACTTCCAAGGATAATAATAACACTATACTAGTAGTGACTACAGCAGTAAGTGACAGCACAGTATAAAAACCTCAACTATAATATAATATAGTCACAGTCATGTGTGGTATAGTAGGTATAGATGTTGTAATATAGACTAAAACAATTTACCTATTACTCTAATTACATTAGGCGCTTACTTGAAAATGTACCCTGCTGCTACACTAGCGCCACCACTGAAGAGAGAAGTGAATAGAACGGAAATGTGACGAGCCGCGCTAGCCGGCATTATGTCTATTTACTTAGACTTAATGACAATTCTTCCATTATAAGAAGCTGTTTTAAGCTGAGAATACTCAAAAAGACAATTTAAATAGACGCGTAAGAAACCAATCCACATGACATCGTAATTAGATCAATTTTAATCTGTTGCAAAATGGCATTTCGAGCGTTTTACTTCAAATGCTTGACCAATGATTGTAATTTTTTCGTCGTAGCTTCTATGTAATTTTGTGTGAATCTGGCGACAGCGTGTTTTGACAGCCTTTCTACCTAAGAAGGCTTTCGCTTTTCTGTGAGCGCCACCTATATAATGTACTTAACGCATTTCGACGGGCACTTTTTTCGTAATAGAGACAGTGCTCTGTCGCTTTTACCCTCCATAATAAATATTTTATGTACTCGTATAAATGCTTTTAGATTTTGAAAGCGGTCTTTGCATACAATATCGTCCATCGATTCCAGCTACGGTTGACGCAGTTTGCCTAGTAAGTGAGTCAACTGCCACGTCTACACGCTCGTTTACGTATAGCTACAAGTTTCGCGAAACATACAATTGTGGAATACTGCAGAATTATAGTTGCGACGTGGAAACTGCCTAACGTCGTTTGTGCTGTCAGCGAAACTAAGGCGTCGTCTTCACGGATAACTTAACTGCGGCGGTAATAGGCTAGATGACTGGTAATTTTTTATTGTCCTATTAAAATGTGGCTCATAAATATAGATGATTAATGAAAACAAAATGAAAATCTGAACAAAAATAAGCAACTTATAAGCATTTTTATAACATGCTAAACAGAGAGGACATTGTGACGTCACGTATAAGCCATACAAATTATAATCTGACAAGTATGGCGCACAGAAGCGTGACGTAATTTTTTGTTTTGTGGAAAAGGGACAGAGTTTTCTCTACCAAAAACTTTAAACGCTTATATATCAGAACATTACTATCTGATTTAAATGTTTTTTCAATAAACATACTTTAATTCTAATTCTTCATCAAAGCTATTGGTTTCAACGATATAAACTTCAGTCATCTACCCTATTTCGTAAGATTCAAAATTTGGCATATACTAGCATACAAACACTGCTGGTGAAGCGAAAGTTTCTGATTATAAGAGGACGAGTCAGCGTTTATACGCGTGTTTGTACGTCTGTTTGTTCGACAATAACTTTCAAACTGTTGATCCGATCTTTATGAAATGTTGTAAGCAACTATGATAGTTAGTGGAAACAGAACTCTCAAGTTCAAAAATTAGCTAAAAAGATGAGGTCAAGGAGCTTGGAAGAAATAGAGTAACTATATATTTTACAAAAAAAACTATCTAACTATATGTAATTTTTTTTTATTTGTTGTTTATAGTGTGTATTGTGTAAGCATTATTATTTTTACATTTTACATAACGTTTTTACGTCTTATCACTACACGATTATTTAAATTTATATACCTATCTGACGTGCGTAATTTTTTCTTTTCTTTTATACAGTATATTAAATTAACTAATGTTATTGGCTATAGCTGTTTTAGTTAATAAACCTATATATTAATAAATAATAAATAAATTATATCGGCAGGCTAATCATGTAACTGTTTGGGATCGCGATTCGGATCGCGATTTGTCATAATCGTCACTTGTCACTGTCACGGCTTCACGGTATCACGGAGGGATTTCTCTCGCTATCGTTAACGAACGAAAGTATTGATTTCCTAATTATATAAATCAAATTCGTCGGTCTTTTGGCGTTTTGTCCTGCCCCTGCAGGGTCAAATGAGTTTTGGCGTGACAGTGACAAGTGACAATTATGACAAATCGCGATCCCGAAAAGTTACATGATTAGCCTGCTGGTTCCTATAGTAAGTACAAGCTTTGCTTAGTTTGGGGCTAGATGGCGTTGTGTGAAATGTTTACCAACATTTGTTAAGTAACTTTTAAAAACGTTAGGAGAGAGGTCGCCTCGCCGTTAACTGAAGCGTCAAGTAATAAAATAGAAATCAGATCATGATTGGAAACGACATTCGATTTTACGAGTGGATGTCACGATAGTTGACTACACTGTAAACTATTAAATATTTTATGTACGACATAAAATGCTAAGCATAGCATAAAATTTTGACGCCTTTATGACAAAAGAACTCGTGATCACATAAAATGTAAAATGTCAAAAGCTATGCCACCATACCTTTTGGTTAAACATAGGCTGCCGTATTGTAGAACGTATCGCAATGACAATCCGGCTGAACGTTGATCCGCCGACAAAACGGCTCGGTTTAAAAAAAAAGCCAGCCATTATGTAAAACGGCGAATTCTACAATTAGGCTGCGATATATACTTTTTCATCTCAAAACAAATTTATGTTCGCTTTCCAATTTGAAAATACATACAAAGTTTCATCAAAATCAAACCAGTGTATAATAATATATTTAGCTTTTCAGTTCGTGTTGAAAATAAGTTCAACCATTGTCTCAAGCTTTTTGGTTATTTTTAATATTGTACTGAACCGTCTTCTCTTGAATTTCTTTTTCTTTTAGCCGTTCTTATTCTATTTTACAACAATCCTATTTAGTATTCCCTTCAAAGCGGGAAGGAAACGTAAAAATTGGCCTTGTTTAAGGTATAATTCAGTTGAGGCGCGTTTTCCTGCTTTCACTAAAGGAGGCAGAAAAGCTACTTTTCTTTGTAGTAAGAATAAAACCACCACTTTGTAATGCTAGTGAAATGGACATTCTATAAGCTGCTACGCAATTTTACACTCTGTAGTCAGCACTTTAGACGATTTGAACAAATTTAACGCTTGGCTTGAGACAGGTATAGAAAGATAGTGCTATTTGTTTTAACTAGAATTTCGTTACCCGTTACCTTAACAATTTTTTCAAAAACATTTGTATGAGTAAAATAACTGAATTATCAGTCAGTATTCCAAACAAATGGGAATTTCTATGTTTCTTCTCCAGGCAGGGTTCCTTCTAGTATTTCATCATAAAAAGCCAGTGATTAAATTTTGGAACTCTATTATTAGGTGCGAGACGTATTTACGCAAATTTAAAGGAAATTTACAATAGTTATTCTCGCATTTTATTTCTATCGGTAAGTTGTAGCACCTCTTAACAGCCTCAAATCGTTCAACAATAGACTCTCACAGATACTTCCCAGAGAAAGAATAACGGCATGCCAAGATCGTAAATAACCATTCGAGCATCCCTACACAAGTTCGAAAAGCTAACCGCTATGAAATTGTCTAATCTCCTTACGAAAACTTGGCAAGCGAAACGGGCATAGTTTAAATAATAGTTGGTACGTACGGCACCAGCTGGCAAGAAAGGAATGATAGGGAAAATAGTAATGAAATTTTATGTTCGAAGCCTTTTGCTTGTATTTATGAGGGTGTTATTTTTGCTATTCTATTTTAGATGAGCGTTTGGTAGTAACGTAAGTTTTTTATTGGTGTTAGGCTTTTGACGTCTTTTTCGGTGTTAAATATACTTATTATGTCGTTGAAAGTGGCACGTAATATTTTCTAAGGCAAAACGAAATATTTGACACTTTTTTCTTCTTTCTTCCTAAGAGGAATAATTATGTATGTATAGTAAGTACATTTTAGCTCTGTGTATTTGCCGGTGTCAATATTTTTTTTTCAAATTTTTTTTCTTTGTTTATTTATTATGGTGAAAAACAAGTGCTTTTTTCTCAAAATGGGGGACAAACCGGCACAATATAAAAAAAGAAGCTCATTGTAGATGGCGCTGACCAGACATGTCTAATTGTCAAGTTTTTTATTTTACTTTATGTGCCACAGATCAAAAACGTATGCTGTTTTTGATCAACAAGTATAGTCAGTGCCATCTATCGAGCTTGATGGGAACTACTTTTTTTAACATGTTTGGAATATCACTCATAATTCAGCTGGCTTGATGCGCAACTCTTTGTTAAACCTAGGTGGTACGGAAACAGTCGCGTTTCGAATGCAATACCATCATAACCTGACTATGACAAAATTTAAAGCAATCAATTGTTGTAGAACGAATATAGTAACTCTGTGATATAATAAAAATAATAATAATGAAAACACACTGAAGATGCAAGCTTTAAATGTTGTAAATGTACTATCTCATCAATACCTACATTCAAGTCAAGGATTCTACTCCAAGACACCCCATTTTGCTAATTACTTGCCAAACTAACCTCTACTTTATCACTTGATGTTAAAAACGAAATTTAGATCTCTTGTCTGAAAACCAAGCTCATACATATTACAGAGATTGATCGGTCGAGTTGTTTTGGCTTACGTTTTAGCTGGTACTTGTTGCATGTTTTATGGTTTGAAATGGATCTAAGTGTGAGAAGAAAGTTTAGGAATAGAGCTACAGTTTACATTTAGGGGACTGCCTTATAGCTCAGTTGGTAGCATATCTGCTTTCAGAGCTGTAGGTTTTTTTGTTTTTTTTATTTGATATAGTTTAGGGAGCAAAACGTTGCTGTACAACCTTCGCGATTTGAACACGCAATTATGTTTATTATATCATCAGCTAGAAGACGTCCACTGTTCAACGAAAGCCTCCCTTTAACCCCCCTAGGGTTGCCATAATTTCCACGCTTGGCAGGCGGCTTGGGGGTCGCAGAATGCTCATCGCACCTAACGGGAGGACGCTGCAGCCCGTCCTCCGGTGCTTCTGCATGCACTTATAGGTCATGCCCGAGGTCCATTCCAATTATAGGTACAAATACAAATAGTTTATTGATACTCGTAACACCAAAGTTACACGTCAAATTTCATTAAGTATGTCACAATAAAATTAAATAATAATTATAAAAAATATGTTAATAATCTCTTATTTTAAAATAAGCTTCAATGTCATAAAACAAATTCTCTTGCAACCACGCCCTTAGCTTGGTTTTGAAGCACACGGTGGAAGGAGCATCCCGAATGGAAGCTGGTATACAGTTGTAGATCGCGGGCCCCAAAATATATACTGACGTCTCAGACTTGACGAGATGGTGCGTCGGGGTTATCAGTTGGTCTTTCTTTTTATTGCTTCGTAAAGCTAACGGTCTGTGAACGCCCCTACGTTGGAACGTTTCTAGGTTTACATGGGTGAATAGGGCTATCTGGTAAATAAACTCACATGGCAAGGGCAGGATCTGAAGTTCCCTAAATAGCTCTACGCATGAGACATCGTTCTGGACACCACATATAGCACGTATGGCTCGTTTCTGCATGACAAAGACTCTATTCCGATCGGCAGCGCGGCCCCACAGCTCCAACCCGTACGTGATGTTACTGTGGACGGTTGCGAAGTAGCAGGAGCGCACCACGCTGCGGGTGGCGGTGCTCGCAAGCCGCCGGAGCGCGAAGCACGAGCGGCTCAGTTTCCCGCAAAGCTCGTCTATGTGCGTCTCCCATGTCAACGCACCGTCGATGTGGAAACCCAGAAGTTTCGAAGGTGGAGCGCGGTATTGCCGACTGCTACCGAATAGTATTTATCACTGGGACACAATAATGCACAAAACAAAAACTTTAATGTAAATGAGAATGAATCGCGAAATCATTTTCATTTACCTCGATGTTTCGGTTTCTTTCAGCTACCATGGTTATCAAACCGTGTTTCAAATGAAACTTTCAAACTTCTGCGATTTGTTTTCAGCTTTGATTAAGTACCCAGGAGAGCTAAATCCTCCAAGGTTTTCATTAATTCAGCAATCCAATAATGAAGATATTCAGTTATAAGTTGTTAGTCAAGTAGTATTTACTGGTAAGATTCGTATTTTAATAAGATTATAGTGTTGGTCATTCGTAACTTTGAATTTTTATTATACTTAATCTAATGAATGCACTACTAATATGATTTTTTACCATACGCTCTCAAACAGATATATTATTTTTTAGGGGAGGGGAACACAAGCTATTCAATTTGCACCACATGATTTATTAGAATTGATTGACAAAAAAGTATATAGCTACGTAAGAAATATTGCAACATATTTATAATCTGTTATTTATCAAACTATTTATTTAGCAAATTTTCTTACTACTTATTTTTCTTTTATTACCCGAAATCACAATCTTTTTCATAGGAAGAACGAAAAATAGGAAGCTTTTCATCAAACACATTTATACATTGCTTCGAAATGCTTTACAACTTCAACTCCCTTCCAATATTATGTTGATTCTACACTGATTCATTATTTTTTGTACCGAAAATACCTCGTTTACCGTAAACACATGAAACTGACTGGTTGATGTCTGAAACAAAAGATCCAACTCCGACTGAACTGCAGTATATGACGCGAAAATAAACAAAGTTACTCTGACGTAAACTTACTGTGAGGTGTGTTTTGTTTTGTTACTACATTTTTATTTTCTTATTTATTGGCATCGCACGTTGTGCATTCTGCCAGTGTCAAGTTTATGAATTTGCAATTTTTTTAAATTAAAATCAAGTCAAATATGTCATGAAATCACAGTCAGTCACACGAAATTAGTCATAGTCAAGTCCAAGTCATGCCCTAGTAAAGTTGTAGCGACTTTACTATGAGCTTCTACGAAGTTTCTAAAACAACACGATAAGACATGTTTCACCACATTATATCACTTGCCCATACTCGTGCATGTAATTCAACACTCAATGAATAAAACACCACCATTTTTAATCATTAATTCGCGAAAAAACACAAGTTTAAGAAAATAATAGAATGCAACGACATGATTTTTTCGTGTTCCCGCCTAAAACTCTCTGTTACTACATTATTTATTGAGGACGCAAGTCTACGAAGTAGAACAGACTTGAGACAATGGTGAGTGTGATCAGGCGTGAAAATTATGGTTTACATTTACAAAGCCTCAGTGTCAGAGATAACGTGCCGCCCTAAGGCCTATGACATCCGCCACCAGGGCCGCGTCCCCTCCAATTTTTACTACCTGGTAATGGTTTCTCAGAGTCACACAACGGGCAATGGAGAGAGCTATGCTCGGAGTTACTTTGCGCGATAAAATCTGAAACGAGGATATTCGCCAAAGAACCAAAGTCACCGACATAGCTCGCAGGGTTTGCAAGTTGAAGTGGCAATGGGCAGGCCACATCGCACGAACAAGGACTGATAACCGATGGGGAAGAAAGGTTCTTGAGTGGTGACCGCGAACCGGGAGACGCAGCGTAGGAAGGCCTTCCACTAGGTGGTCCGACGACATTGTAAAAGTCGCGGGCAACCGGTGGATGCAAATGGTATGTTGTCGTACAGTGTGGCGGTCTATTGGGAAGGCCTTCGTTCAGCAGTGGACGTCTCCGGGCTGATGATGGCATGGATGGATGGTTTATCAATGGTTGTATTATTATTTTGTACTGATGTCACAGAATAAATTATTCTCTGTCTTTCTTTCTTTCTTTTTCTTGTCTTGGTTTCTCTGTGGTATCCTTCACTTGTCTTTACGCGCTTAGACGTAAGAAAATTAGTCGCAGAGATTTGACTGATCATTTCATTGACCCTGAACATCAGGCGAGACAGCAGTCAAACGCAAGCCTATTAACCATTAAAAAAACCTTGAAAAGCGATTGGGCCATATCCACCACGCTGGCTCAGTTGCGGGTGGTGCATTCACATACGCCATTGAATTTCTTCTCCGGACGCATGCAGGTTTCCGCACGATATTGATGTATTTTTTTTGTTGAAATAAATGTATGTCACATACTTAAGTACCATAGTAATTACATTGCATAAGAAATATAAAATAAATGAGACTAAAATACATAATTTGTTTACCCCTCGTCTCTCCAACGTTTTCTAATCAATGTTAATAAACAGAAAGTCATCCTGAAATTAAATTAAGCTTTTAAGACAAATATGAGCATACATGCTTAATTAAAGAGAACATTCACGAAAACATTGCTTCAGTACAGAATCAACACAGTATGGAACTTACCGCTTTTTACGGTAAAGCAGAAGGTTTCAGCTTGGGGTGTACTAAGTCGAAAGGGATCATTGTAGTCATTGTTGTGAAACACTTTATCTGTGGGGTGTAACATTGAAATTGTGAAAAAAAAACGTGTTCCATAGTACATTTTGTCGTTCAATACGTTGGATAAATTTGAGTATCAGCTCTGCTAAGAGCCAACGTAAAGTATAATATATACGTGTAAAAATGTTCTTTCTGAAAACCTATTTCTCTATCACTATCATTCCTATTTCTTTGACATTGACTCCAAAATTAAGTGATTTGGATATGAAATAAAATGTTTATTTGTGATGTCTAATCCTTACTGTTAATTTTGCAAAGTTACTATAGAATGTAAACGAGTTTTGAGCCTTTGGCAGTCAAAAATTAACTGCGCAGGGCATCAGCTTTCATAACGTCGAAGAGTAGAACTTTGACTCGGGTGAGGCAAATTGAATTATGCTGGGGTATACTCTTAAAATATGAATGAAGTTTACTTTTCAAACTCATACTTTTAAAGTTCTATTATTATTAACGGGATATTTACCGTGATTATGTTGTGAAATGAGCTCCCGATATTTCGGCGCAGTTGCATGCACCACGTTCACGAGTAGACTCCGTTTCCGTAGAAGTTTCCGTTTCAAGACATTATTGACAAGCAACAATAAGCAAGCAAACAGCAAGCAGCAAGCGACATAGGTAGCCGAAATTACAGCGCTAGTACCGTTCTATGTCGCTAAATTTGACGTATCGGTATAGCAGATTTATTTAGACGAATTTGAGAATATAGGTACCGATTTTTATCGAATATTACCGATTTAAATATCAACTATAACGATCGCCAAGAACGTCACTCGCGCTGCTGGTTTTTTTTCTTTGACCAGTTCCTCTGCGAGTAAATGTAAATTTGTACTCTCCTCTTGAGTATACTTACAAAGTATCCGACTCCGTAATAATCGATATGACCAGCAAACTTCACTTCCCACGATGCAGGTAATGTCAAGGAAGTAAGGAACATTACTGGCGATGGTTACTGAAATATTTTCAGATAAGCCTTCAGAAAAGCCTTTGTGAGGCAAACGGGGTTGTGAGGGAAAGCAGCGGAAGAAATTGCCTGTATCACGCGGGACACATTTTTGAGGGCAGAGATTGGAAAATAGGTGAAGTAGGTATATGACTTTTATTTTACCACGTAAAAGATTTTTCTATTTACTACTTCAACAGAGTTACTAACTGAATAAAGAGACTAAAGTTTAGAGATTAAAGTTGAAGTAAACGTGCTGTGCTAACTCTAACATGTCAAATAAGTAAGAAGATTTTCAACTTCTTATCCATCATCATCAGCCCGGAGACGTCCACTGCTGAACGAAGGCCTCCCTTAGACCGCCACACTGTACGACAGCCTGCCATTTGCATCCACCGCTTGCCCTCTACTTTTACAATGTTGTCAGTCCACCTAGTGCGAGGCCTTCCTACTCTGCGTCTTCTGGTTCGCGGTCGCCACTCAAGAACCATTTTTTCGCCATCGGCTATCAGATCTTCAAGCGATATGGCCTGCCCATTGCCACTTCATCTTGCAAACCTTGCGAGTTATGTCGGTGACTTTGGTTCTTTGCCGAATATCCTCGTTCCGGATTTAATGGCGCAAAGTAACTCCGAGCATAGCCTCTCCATTGCGTGACTCTGAGCTTCGCAATAATATCAGTTCTTCGAGCGATGTGGCCTGCCCATTGCCACTTTTTTTATTTTTTTTGGTACCATTAGCAAATATTTCCACGACTTCGTCCGCCTACGAAAAAAAATGGCCCCGCTCGTATCTTCCATACCGCTGGGTTAATTACTAATTATTTTCCTCCCCATATTCACCTCATTAAATTAACCCGATCAAAGGTTATAAGTTTTATTTTATTTACATATGAACAAAACTTAAAATAAATATTTAAACTATATACTAAAACCTACTACAACTACCCGATCAATATTTTTTTCTGAATTCAATCATAATATCAATAACATCTAACATCGTTTACCTGACCTGGGTATGTCCTTAAACTGCAACCAGACCCACCGGAGGACGGGCAGCAGCGTCTTTTTGGTGGTGAGCATTCTGCGATCCTCAAGCCGCCTGCCCAACGATTATGGCAACACCCCTCTATTGGAAGGCCTTCGTCCAGCAGTGGACGTCTAATGGCTGACGACGACCAATAACATCACCAACTTTAAAACCTTTCCATCCGAAGTTTCACCCTCCTTCTTACCCCTTAAGTCTTCCCTGTAAAAAATATTGTTTATTTTTTAAATTTAATATCATTTTTTTCACTGTAGCTTCAAAAACAGAGAACTTTCCATACAACATTTTCATCCCCCATTTCACCCTCTTAATAATTCATCCCTGCTTGGTTTTGAAGCACGCGTTGGAAGGAGCATCTCGAATGGGAGCTGGTATGCGGTTGTAGATCGCGGTCTCAAAATATACACTGACCTCTCCGACTTGACGAGACGGTGCGACGGGGTTATCAGTTGGTCTTTCTTTTTATTGCTTCGTAAATCTAACGTGCTGTGAATGCCCCTACGTTGGATCATTTCTATGATTCTCTGGAAAATTACTTCTAAATAAGTTTTATCATTTTCTAAGTAAATGCCGGTTATAAGAAAATAAATTCGCCTTTCTCTACCGCTTTGTCATTGTGATACGCAATATCAAACTGTCGCTAGCGATATCCAAGAAAAATCCTCACGTCAATTACCTTTGTTGACGTCTCAAACATTGGATCTTACGAAAGACGTTTTCTCCCAAAGTTTGGAACGCAGTCAATCCAGATTGACTATCCGTGAACACGGTCCTTGATTGAGTATCGATCATTGATTGACTGTTGCACTGAGCTCTTCAGAACAATATTGTCTTTCGCACGATCAATGTTTCCAATCTGATTTTCAGTCAATCTTTAGATACGTGACAGCGAGTGGCTGTTTTAACTGAGCCCGAAAATTTGTGGTTTCGGTTATTTGTCCACTAGTCTCACACAGCCTCTCACAGAAATCGTCAAGCCATGTTAAAGGCTTCTAATCTAGTTAATTTTTTTGTGTTACGCTTGATTGCCATTTCGGCGAATATGTCGTCTACGATAGAGCAAAAACGTACTAGATGAAACCAATTCACGCTCATAAAACGTGATATTTTTTAATATTAAAATTTCTAAATCTGATGGACCTGATGGTGTGCGAACACAGAGTGCAAAGCACCTTAGAGATGATTAGTAATTTATGCGTTGGAATATTACAGAAACTTCATAAAGCACACTGAAAGTACTTACACTGAAAATTTCCGCGGGCACTGTTCAGCCTACTAAAACAAACTGATCGACATAAGTACCCAACTCTTTTACGCAAGCCATCTGCCAATTTGTGAGCCACAAAAAGCGTATGACGACAACTCAGTAGGTACAGATTAGAACCAGAAAGAAACTTAACTTGCGCATTTTTAATCGAATAACTCATTGTGGAACTCTGCTGAAGTCTGTGTTCCCCGTGACGTACGATACGATATGGGTGTCATTTTCGCAAAACAAATCAAATGCAAACCTAAAACAATTATAGATATTGACGGACATTTCACGCAGGGCCATCTAGCCCCAAACTAAGCAAAGTTACAGACTATGGGAACCAAACAGCTGATAAAATATCTTTATCTTTTTTTGCTGTTGTAACTACATAATTTTAATACAAAAAACACCAAGTACACAGGAAAAAAATGTAATTGCGAAACCTACAGCGCGTGTAACATTATTTATGATCGATAAATTTTAATCGGTAAAATTCGTTAAAAATCGGTATTTTCTTAAAATCGTCAAATAAATCAGCTATATCGATATGTGAAATGAGCGACATACAGAACGGTTAACTAACTTGCGCTGCAGGTTTTCTTACGCTATTTTTCTTTTAAAAATCGGCGGAGTTGTACATCTGTTTATTTATAACCAGTGTCCATGGTTCGCGCTTGCCATTTGCGGAGGTCAAGGGCGGCCATGTTTGCGGGGCTATTTGGGAAGGGTGGTTCCGTCAACCCTACGCCAGCTATATTACCTGAATCGTAAAAGGCTTCCTCTATAGAGCATGTGCTTTGGTTACGGTCTGTTTCTTTGACCTATTTTGTTGTAGATTGGACAGAAAACATAATGCTACTTCGAGGATCGGGTACATATATTTCATGGTCATCTTCTTAAATTGTTGAGAAAATATTGATAATGAGGTTGTTAGATCCGGGGCCCGTTACAAATCTGACGCTGACGCTGAGCTGAGAAAAACGTATAATGTCTTTTTTTTAAAATATATTTTGTTAAATTGTGTTAAATTATTTTGTTTATTAATATAAAATATCAATCTGAGCTTGTCAAATACTGCAAATAAATAAAGTAATGAATAATCAAAGAAATCTTGTGAACGTATGGATTGTAAGCAAAAAAAAACAATTCACTAACTTTTTGGAAAAAAATCTTCCTCAGAAAACCTGCATAATTATATCCGGAAAAGTATACAATGGCTTGTGATTTCGCCAACTCGTCCTGGACTAGCTTGGGTGAAGTGTCGCCGTAACGCGTATCGCAGTGGGAGTTTAAAGGCCAGTGCAGTTGCTATCATCATAATCAGCGCTTGTTCGTCTTTGCCTCGCTTGTTTGGCAGTTGATTCTATAATTAAAATAGAAGGAATATCAAATATAGAGTTGATGTGAAAGGGCGTTTTAACACTGACCAGAAACGATATCGTCGGAGTGCTAGTTTCATACATTTAGTACTACACGCTTTCACACTGACAATCGATATCGTCTGTCAGTGTGAAAACAGTCATTATCGTTTGTCACGACGATGTATACTCCGACGATATCGTTTTTGGTCAGTATGAAAACGCCCAATATGTGCAATAATTCTGGGCCCTCCCCAGAACATAATTATATATTATACCTATCGATATTAAACATTAAATCAGTATGAAAAATATCTACGCAAAGCTTTCCTTGGCCCCTTGGTACCTTGGCATTGAAGGTGAAAGTTGCATTTTGCGACCACTTTTGCCTATAACTTCAAGGTACGTAATATACTCATGAAAGTTTTTGGTATAGGAAAATAATTTCATGCAACATTTCAAAACAATAAAACATTGCAAAATTTCAGACCTGAAAATTCCATAAAAACCCCGAAACCCAAAAGTCAATGAACAAAACGAACGAAACATTTTTTTCTTGTAACAAAAGCAATTACGAAGATAAATTTTCTCTCGCGACATTTTAAATAAGGTTAAGGTGAAGATAAAACTCGAAAACAGACTTTCTAAAAAGGTTTGCTATTATCTTAATAAACAGGTTAAACTTTTTTGTAGTCTCTGATTTGGGCAATTATCTGAAGAATATTCAAGAATATTCTTAAAGGTCGAGTTACCTACTCAGATACCGACGAAGTAAAAGAAATAGGACTGAAGTTGAAACGGACATCAAAAGAAGAATTTGAATGCCATCTATTTATTTATGTATACAAGGCTACAAACTTGGGGTGTACTACGCCGAAAGGAGGTCATAGTACTCATTAATGTGAACAGCTTTTACTATGGGTCAACACTGAAATCGCGTAAATAACAGGTATTTCATAGAAAAATAGCTGATATTTTTTTCGTGATTTTACCTGTACCTACATCAATTATTCCGATATTAAACTGTGAACTTAGATGATCTTTTAAGTTCCGCTGATACAGGATTACGACTAACAACATTATTAAGACGAAATAAATCATTGTACTCATTATTGAAAACAACTTTTACTACGGACCAACCCCGAATTAGCGAAAACATTTATCAGCTTATTTCCATCAAAAATGTCATTCAGCCTCGACAAAATGTATGGAATATCTGTTATTTCCTAGCGCTCGTGGCGTAGCTTGTCTAGGTTATTCTAAACGATCACCGATGTTAAGCAAGGAAGGTCCGGTTAGTATTCGGATGGGTGACCGTGAGTGGCATTTATTTCAAAGCGCTACCGTGGGTCGGATGACACGTTAAATTGTTGGTCCCGGTTGTTTGTTCTAGTTTCTATAACAACAACCGTCAGCCATGTCAGGGACCTTCAGGAGGCACATTAACTCTGACACTAGAGCTGGCCACTCAGCCTATACGAACTTACTTTTTATCTGTTTTTTCGCGTACTTTAGATTGGCGTCATAGAGCTTATTTTTGCTTACTGCTACCATCCGCTTCCGCGTAACAGTGCATCAACTATCAATCTGTAACTCGCGCCCATAGTAATAATTATAGGTAATTAAGCTGTCCGTGTTATCTCTGCCAAAGAATCGCCGTCTCTTTAATAACACCATCCAAAGATTTTAAAGGGTAGATAAACTGTATTGTATCTTTTAGCTCTCACGACATTCTGCTATTAACATTAAGGCTGAGACATACAAGGGACTGAATAAACTAAACTAAGTAATACTTTTTAATTTTTAATTTAATAATAAGTTCTCTTAAATTTCAAGTAAAAAGTATAAAAAGTAAAAACCATTTTATTTCGGAAACAGTTTCACATAATTTTGCAGCCATAGCCACCAAACTAGGTGTGGCAGCACCCATATTTTGGTGGGTAGCTTTTCTATTCATGCACGACTATACAATGTCTGTACTTCAATCTATCAGATATATATGTACTGACTGTACAGTAATGCAAAATTAAAACAAAATGGAGTCCTGCGTTTGATTTTAAAACGTTCAACAGGTTAATAATAATATGGTAAATCTAAGAGTAGGACCTTCGCTTTTCTGTGGTAAATATAAACAAGTTTAAAATGCTCTGTCACCTTTTCACTGACGTTAAAATGATCTGTCACCATTACGCTGACGTAAATCGTCAGCGAAAGGGTGACAGTGCATTTCAAACTAATCCAGATACGAAAGCAACACAAAGCGATTTTGGCTATTATGCATAAGAATACTCACGTTTAATTAAATCGGATGCTCCGACTATAGACACGATCACAAAAAAAAACAAACAAAAAAACAAAAAAAAAACAAAAAAATAAATTTAAAAATATGATCCTATAAATAAAACAAACATGTGTCAAAACCACGTCAGTTTTCATAAAAATATTATGCATAAGTACTATAATTAAGGCCACACGACGTCTGGTCTCAGTTTACTCACATCACATCAATAGCCGGAACACGTCCACTGCTGGACGAAGGCCTCTCCCTTAAAGGGAGGTGTTGCCCAGTTTACTCAGCCCAAATAAATTAATAATAAGCTGTATTCTAAATAATAGAATACAGCTTTTAAAACAACTCACTTGTACTTAATATATTTTAGGTACAAAGCATAATGTCTGTAAATGTAACGTAATGTAATGTAATGTCATTTTGCTTGCAACTTTATTTTTCCATTTCACTTTTATTTTAACTACTAGTCACTTTTTTATTTTGTTGTGTGTGGTAAATTGTAATTTACTACGCAAGTAAGAAATTAAATAACATAATAACGTTAAACCATGTAACAAAACTCGTACAATCGACTTATTCTACAAAATTAACACAAGTAACAATATTGGACTACTATACCTATACCAATGAAAGTTAAAGACAATAAAAAAAACAGATAAAGTACATACAAATAGGAAATAGTAAATCTAAGAGTAGGACCTTCGCTTTTCTGTGGTAAATATAAACAAGTTTAAAATGCTGTGTCCCCTTTTCACTGACGTTAAAATGATCTCTCCTTTATTATACAATTTTAAGAGGTCCACTGGTCTACAAATAGGTACATAATTATTAAAATCTGTTCACTTGACATATCATAAGTCTGTTAATTTATGAGCCAAATTATTCTTATTACAAAGTATTGTTTGAAAGCTGCTTTCCCTTTTGTTATTTCTGCCTCCTTTACTATCTATGTGTCTGTTGTGCTCACGGCTTAATTATGATGGCGCTTGGCACCGTTGCCTCCATTTACTAAGCTAATCAAATCTCAAAACTTTAAATAATTATTATCATTACTATAAATAGCTGTATGAAACGAAAGTCACAGAGGTTACTAGAACAAATTGACTTTTGTGTGTATGGGTATTTTCTTAACTATAAATAAGTATTGGTGGATATTTAACACAGCGCCATCTAGCCCCAAACTAAGCAAAGCTTATACCATAGGAACCAGATAACCGATAGAATGCTATAGCTTGTGATCTTTATAAATAATTTTAAGAGGTCCACTGGTCTACAATTCAAAATCATTCTAGCATAGATTTTTTTTGCCTTCGTATTTGAGCCAAGTATAAGCTAGAATATGAGAATATGGGTTTGTAAAGATATAGTTAATACATGATTGCAGCTATAACTTCCTATTCCACTATAAGTGTGTTTTGATCACGCCGTCACTTAACACCAAGTGAGCTGTGGTTAAACACATAGCCTATGTATACACTTATAAATTGCTAGCTTTATGGTTGCAGCAAAAATACAACGCCTGTTCAACCATACGACATCGTGTAAAGAAAAAAAAGGTTTTCCTAGAAACCAGTAACGTATAACGATGTTTTTTTTTCTGCAGTTACTGGTTACGAACTTCCGGTTTCGTACGCGGCCGAAGGGGATAGAAAAGTTGTTTTTTTCTTCTAAACTGCCAGCCAATTAACCTCGAAGCATAGCTTGTAGGATTTCGAACCAGACTCTCTCAAGCATAGGACCTAATAAACATAACTGGCCTTTCGAGTTCTCTGCTTCATCTAGTTGTAAGTTAAATTCCAGAATTCTCAGACCCGTATCAATAAGTCATTTAATGATATCGAAAAATTATACCAATGACTCTGTAATTAAAATCATCGTGAAAAAATTGGACCATTACGTTTGAATATCACAGTAAGTTTCTTCTTCAGAGAAAAATGCTACGGCATGTACATCCGCCAATACGCTCCAGGCCTCCGTAACTCGTGGCAGATCGCCTAGAAAGCTCTGTAACACACTTACCCTTATATTTTCCCCGCATTTAGCAAATATGTAATATCTTACCGCGAAGAAACGTCGTCCTATATCGCCTCCTACACTAATGGGTAATAATTTCCCATTAGATATCTATCAGACGGACATTCCCCCGGGCATAGACCAGGATAAGAAGGATAAAAGGAGGATACATACTGTAGTGGCCAACTCTTAATATAATAATGTAATTAAATACTGATCTCTCTTGGGTATCCGTTGTTGTCAGGATATTAGTGGAATTTACAGAGGAAACACATTTTCTGTTGCGGGATATGGCTAGATTATTAACTGGTTTCATAGTTTCCATGGCTTGAATTTAAATGGATGTTTTTTTTTTTGACTGATAAAATAATAATAATAAAAACAATTTCCTATATGTCAAATAAAATCAGAATAATAAAAACAATTTATATATATATTTATTATATATATATATATATAATTTGTTTATTTAATTATAAAGATACGAGTATTTATCGAATAACAATAGAAAACTAACGAAATTGAGTACCGTGAAGAATAACTAGTTACGACTCTCTTGCAGAGTCCTTCTGAGAAAGTACCACACCTTTACCAGTTATTCAACCGCCAAGCAGTAGTGTGAAGTTATTTGATATCTAATATCTCACACATCAGCCAAACGTCTCGACCATCTCACAATAGAGTGTAATGTATATAAGAAAACACTATTTGTTAAATTACGATTATACTTATCACTCTGTAATTTGAAGAGATTCTTTTTTTTTAGCATAACAGATCGATAGCACGCGCCGAGAACTAAATGGTCTTTCCCCGCGCGGGAACGTGATAAAGCTAGAATATGGATATGTCTGTTTTTTCAAGGGGAAAAAAGAGTGGATATACGTTTATCACGGCTCGCGTGCAAGGCGGGCAGAAATTAAAAGAAACGCTTACCTATAACATAAATATGTAGGTATAGGTAACGTTCGGTAGATTTTTTCAGAATATCAGGTTTGGCCACATAGTAAAAGTTGTTCACTGTGTTGTTGTTTGTTTAGTTGTTTCACCTCCTTTTGCGTAACCCTGTATTAGTACTGATTCAGGTAGACAACGAACTATATCGCGAACTACTACGTCATTAGTATTTTAGCTCTAATTTTACTTTAGAAACATACCGACCTCTGTTCTGAAGCAATCCCAGTCCAGGACCCGAGCTCCATACAACAATGTCACGCGAACTTACGTACCTAACGCAATTACCGCAACTTTACGCAAGCCCCTAACTCCACGGTTTACTTTGATTGAGTTCCTTAATCCGCTTTATTAGACGCTAATTAATCGAGATAGAGACTGTTGTTGCTTGATAACAATGTTTTGATTTTAATTAGATTTAGGGATAGAATTAGCAAGTCTCTCGGTTAACAAATGCTAATCCAAGAAAAAAAAACTTAACGAAAACTTTCGTAGAGCTCTTGCATTCGTAGACCTTGCTCGCAGTTAAATTTAAGTAATAAATGCATCTTACACGACTATACATACAGAGTTGTTTATTTAACCAGCCACCGAATCCATTATCACAGCCTGATAGCTCAGTTGGTAGCATGTCTGCCTTCAGAGCTGTAAGGCGTGGGTTCGATCCCCACCCAGGACAAAATTGTTCGTGACGTACATCGATGTTTGTTCTGTGTCTGGGTGTAGTATGTATTATAAGTATGTATTTACGAAAAAAAAAAGTATATAAGTATTCTATCAGCTATCTGGTTTCCATAATACAAGCTTTGCTTAGTATGGGGCTAGATGGCGCTGTGTGTAATAAATGTCCCCCCCAATATTATATATATATATATTATTATTTTACCGGTAACAAAAAAATTACATTACATACTCTAACAAAATAAGGTCTACACAAAGCAAAGGAGCCGGACTTTTTAAACAAACTAAACTGTTTTTAAGGGGGAGGCCTTCGTTCAGCAGAGGATGTCTCCGGGCTGATGATGATGATGATGAAACTGTTTTTAGGAGTGGCTGGTTAACTAAAAATTACCTTATATATATATATGAAAAAAAAGATGTTATTAAATATTTATGTAATATTTTGTACATTGGCAATAAATAAATAAATAAAATTATATACTTGTCATCCATTCATATTTAATTCGGGCCGCGCTAAGAATTACTCTGACCAGTTTAATATCATTGCAAAAAGCGAAATACTAGGTACTATAGTAGCTCAACAAGTCAAATAGTTTTTTTTCTCTCTGTGTATTTACGTCAATAGAAACTTCGTAACATCAGCAATCATATAAAATCAAGGTACTCAGTCCGAAATTTGATAAGAATACAAGCAAAACAACTCAAATCCCTGGTAAATTCATTTAAAATGGTGCACAGTTGAAAAAATACTACCGTACAGTACTCCTCTGTGACCCATTTCCACGCTTTATGTTTTTTCGCGACCGTAGAGATACTAAACCTACGTCGAAACTGTATTTTCTGGGTTTCTATGCACAAAACTACTCGAAACGACCGCAGTATAAATTCACGGTAGAATCGTTACATTTACTCTCGTTTCAGTTCTAATCACATTCAGACAGAGAAGCAAAAATTAGGTTTCTAAAACCAATACAAGCAAATAGCCAAGTCACACATCAGCCAGAAATGTCCACTCCTGGACAAAGGCCTCCCCCTTAATAGGGAGGTGTTGCCATAATCCACACGCTTGGCAGGCGGCTTGGGGATCGCTGAATGTTCACCACCGTTAACCAAGAGGACGCTGCTGCCCGTCCTCCGGTGGTTCTGGTTGCAGTTTTAGGACATACCCAGGTCAAAATAGCCAAGTCGGGTTCTCGAAAAAGGGCCTAACCCTTATTATTTATTTATTATTATTGATTAAAACGGCAAATACACCACTTACATTAATTAATTAAAGCTAACAATACAATTTAAAATATTAAAATATTCATTAAAATAAAAAAAAACATTAATTATTATAAATATACAAATCTGAACAAAACCCAAACCCTTAAAATACTCTAGGCCAGAACGTGATTTCACCAGCCTTTATTATGGTTGTGGGGATTCACTAGATATTAAATAGCTGTACTATGTAATATGTGATAGTTATAGTCACCTATATCATACATAACAATTTGCTATGACTATATAACTAACATAATAATTTGCTATGACTAGAACTAACATAACAACTTAGTTTTTGAGTATCGTCATTCGCAGCCTTTCTTATCCCACTGCTCTGTATAGGCACAGAACAAATAATAGTACTCCGGTATAGGCCTCTCTAGATATAAAGGTTTACGGACTATTTGGTTTGCTACGCATCAAAAACATGAATATGATGACTCAGATATCCATAGGTGGCCGTTTGTTTACTATCAGGTTAACAAACGGCTTGCTTGCTGTTATTTTAATAAAAAATATGTTAGCTATTTTGTAAAGCTTATGTTCTCGTATATTATTCAAATTACGTCATACTCCTAAAAAGCTTGCCTCGTTTCAATTTCAAGTTCACCAAAATAAATCAAATCAATACCTAAATCATTTTTACAGCAGTTTTCATGGCCACCCAAATTATTTATTGCATAATTTCGGCACAAATTCGGATCGTGTTCAGAAACATTCATTTTTATTGCTTTTCTGAACCGTTCGCATTCAATACTTCATTCTCATTGTTTATAATAAAGTCTTGATATAAGAAACATTGTTCTTCCCACAGACTTTTCGAAAGACGTGGAAAGAAAAATCATCGCTTTTGTGTATTTTGATAGAGTATCAATCGCAGACTTATGAGTGAATGAACAGATAGAAGATCCAAGTTGGTTTGGATTCTTAAGCTTTGGTTGGTTTAGTTGCCTACGTATTTTGGAATTAGATTCTTGTTGCTACTCTTGTTTTCTACTTGTCTGGGGGCAAAGAGCGAGAATTTAATATAACTGGTATTAGGTTGGGTTGATAAAATATTTTGAACTAAATTAATATTAAAACTTTAAGTAAACTTATTTTTCACCACACTTGCTCGTAAAGTGGATCTTATTACATCGGTTTTAGCCTCATAATCCAAGCTATTACGCACGCGTGCTTTTTACTTTACATTACGGCACTTGTGCTATAATAGGTATAACCCGGTAAAGTCAAGTTTGTACGTGACTGCAATTAGACGTATGTATACGAAGGACTCTTAATATAGCCGGGTAATACTTACAGTTTTTTTGTAATACCAACAAAGAGTTATTATGCCGCGGAAGTAAATGTCAACCTGCGCGCGCATTGCTGGTTTGGGCGCCATTTTCCGCAAATGTTTGTTGACGTTTTTGCTGTGTGGTTAATTATTATCAAAAAAAAATGTTTTTTCCTCGCAAGTGTGATGAAAACAGTCGTATGGAACTCTTGTGCTATTAGTCATTACGCTCTCGGCTACCTTATCGCGCTAGCCTGCGGCTTGCGCGCCTAATACCGCCTCTAGTGTAATGACCAACATAGCACACTTGTATCATAATGTTCTATTACAACCGACTTTTAAAAATGATGTTCTCAATTATTCGACTGTACTTTTTTTTGTATATTTGTTAAGCGATTACTCCGCCAGTTATGAATTGATTTGATGAATCTTTTTTGTTTCATAGGCCATAATTCAGAAGTAGTGCCATATACATTTTATTGAAATCGGTTCAGTAGTTTGGTAAATAAACAATAATAAAAAAAATGTCACCCAGGTAATCGAAATCGATGTTGGTTGATTTTTAATTGTTGAAAAGTACTTGTTATTGACACAATAAGACATTTCAACCTATAATGAGGAGTCTTAGTTTTTTCTAGACTACTCGTAGTTACTACTTACTTAATTATATTTTTAGCTCTATTCCTTTTTTTATAGAGAACTTTAAGTACATTAGAATAGTCAAGTAGAGACCTGGTGGGTATGTCCTAAAACTGCATCCAGAACCACCTGAGGACGGGCAGCAGCGTCCTCTCAGTTAACGGTGGTAAGCATTCTGCGATCCCCAAGCCGCTTGCCAAGCGTGGGGATTATGGTAATCCCTCCCTAATAAGGGGTAGGCCTACGTCCAGCAGTGGACTCTTCCGGCTGATGATGATGATGATGTAGAATAGTCAAAAAAATATAGTTTTGAGAAGTCGCTAAGAAAAATCTTAATAAATTCTAGTTGTTTTAATCATAGTATCTTAATGCAAATAAACTTAAACAAAGTTGACAGTGAATTATGATAAATACGTTACTGCTGACATAGAAGGTCATTAAGTAGACTGAAGATTCTATTTATAGCAATTTAGACTAAATTAACTGTCAATTTCGAAAATACATTTCTAAGCTCGACTCGAAAAGAAGAGCTCGGATGACCTTAATTATTTTTATAACCTTATTAACTAACCTAATAAAGTTTAATCTTATAGTAAAAAAAATCTTTCTAGACAATTCACATTTGATTTTTACGTACGCGATCAACATTTCTCGTAAGCACAGACTAATATATACCTAGTACCTAGAGGTGTGCGTGAATGAACGTTTGTTTAAGATGGCTCCGAGTCTGTGTTATAAAACAAATTGTTATCTTTGGAAACTAGTCAGATACGAAAAAAGACGAGCAAGATAGAGTCAACTCCGTACACAGAAGTTTCCGTACGCTATTGCGTACTGCAAACGTAATAATATGTTTATACGCTTGCAAAAAAAAAGGGCAAATGGCGGCAACGTATTTTTTTTGTGCCTCTGGTTTTGCAGATATTCATAGTAACGGTTTTCTTCCCTGATGGAAAGCAATCAGCATGTTTGCTATCTAAGATATTAAAAAAATTGCTTCAACTTGTAATGGGGATCCACACTGTGTATTTTTTCCGCTAGGTGGCGCATCATCGATGCGGCCATAGTTAACTGTCAATCTCATACATTTATTGCTTTTTTGTTTTTGCAGAGAACATTTTAAAGACTCCTATTACCAGGGAGAATCCGCATAAACCTACTATCGTTTGTACAGCAACCCTTTGCCTTGCTAAAAAATCTCTGTCCGACATAAAATATAAACAACTATCTAACCTTGGTGACTTTGTCAATGTTTTAGTCTATAAAATAGTCGTAAGGTTTTGTAATATTAAACATAAAAAAGTAAATGAGGTTAAACAAATTATAGTTAAATGGCTAAAATCGCTATCATATGACGAAACTGAAGATATTTTGAGAAAGATATAATAAATATCACGCTAATCTAGATTAATTGGTTTACTTTTAACATATATTAAAATATAAGCTGTAATAGTTTTATAACCATATTACAGTACAAAGTAAACAATAGTACATGTATACATAACAGTCTAGAATTTATAGATAAATAATTTATTGATTTAAGACGGGCTTATTTAGGTTTTTGCAACTTTTGATACATAAGTTCGCATACTTCTAATTTGAAAAAAAATACGGAGTTAGTGTAATATCATAGATGAACATATTATTTAGACAATTGTGAATTTAGAAACATGATTGGTAACAACTCGCTCGATAGAAAAAAATACCGAAGCAGTGTCTATTTTTAAACCATTTTCAGTTTTATGTCCTAATTACAGCACATAGACACATTAAAAAAATATGTATTATAAGTTAATAGTATTTTGGAGAGCATGCTGAGATTCAAAAGTTATTAAATTCTATACTTTTCAAGTAATCTGAGAAAATCTTCAAAAATCGAAGTTTGACACGCACGAATCTGCGTAACCGCCATATTTTTGCTCCGCTAAATGTGACCCTAACTGATACAGCTTTAGACTAATTATTGAACTCATAAAAAAATGTGCTTGAAACGTGAAATACCCGGCCTTAAATCAAATATACTGTCTTGCTACTGAGGTTTAATGTGTTTACTGTAATCAGGAAAACAGGTTGCCTTGACACAGGCTTTGCCTAGTAAGGCAACCATCAGATATATTGTTGTTTGTTAGATAAGTAACTTGTCAATAAAATTATTTTCATTTTCATTTTTCACCTACAAATCTATTTTCAGGCCGTCAACAGCTGCATATATTCCTAAAACAAAGCACGGTACGCAGTATTTTTCCTTGGACTAGAATATCGGCAACGCCCTCATCTAGAGAAGATATTAGGAGCAACGATGAGCTTGCCACATCCGAACCGCCGCTGGCTCCATCTGCGTTAAGTTTTGTCTTTGGTGTGTATGTGTTGGTTTTCACAGTGCAATCTTAACTCTATAGAGTATGTTGTCACGATTTTATTTAACTTTAGATTTTGATCTAAAATCAGAAGGTTGCCTTTTCCACTGTGTTGTATTACAGTTTTAGGACAGATCAAAAAACAATTTCATCCCTATAATAATACGGTGTCTGACGTGAATGAAGATGTGTATCCTAGTGCTTATAAGAACACTCATCATCATCATCATCATCTACATAATTATTATTATTGGACGACACTAAAAGCAAGGCCTAAAAATATTTATAATCCTTACGTAGAGTGGCTATCAACGTAAAATCTTGATGTCAATCTTTTCAACCGACTTAAAAAAAGGAGGTTCTCAATTCGACTGTATGTTTTTTTTGTATGTACCTATTTTACGCGATTACTGCGCCAATTATGAACTGATTTTGATGACACTTTTTTTGGTTTGGTAGGTAATACTTCAGATGTGGTCCCATATACATTTTATCGAAATCGGTTCAGTGGTTTGGTTTTAAATCAAAATTACTAGAATATATGAAGATGTCATCTAGGTATTCGAAGTCGGTTGTTTTTTTTTTAAAGCGTATTATTTAATCAAGTATTGTATTCAAACTATCCAAACTATCTTCGTCCTAAACACAAAACTAAAATGTATGCTAAATTGCGGTCTTAAAGTTATAATTAGAGTGAGTCGCCGTAACCTGTCACCGTGTTAGTGTGGCCAAGGTCTTACAATATCATCGGTGTCAGGGCGTACAGTCGCGGTCGCTAGGCAACCGACTGTCAACAAATTTTAATCATGTAAAATTGGGCAGCAATTTGACTCCAATCGTTTTAATTCTTAAGACAGAAACTAAACTGTGAACAAAGTTGGATAAACAATAATGATTCCTAATAGTCACTGGAAAGTTACTATTAAAGTGACTCGACGAGTAAAAACTTAAACAATAAGCAAATGACTTCAATAACTTAATTATACATTTGACGTAAACTCGAGTTTTTATACGTTAATGCTTACCGCGTTTGAAATGTTATTCTATTTCGCCTGATGCAGTCTGTCTGTCTACATGAAGTATTTGGAAATCCTACTGTATTAACTACAGTAAATTACAGATTTTTATGAATACATCTAAGTTTTTTATTCTTGACATGTTTGGTGTTTGGCCACATCTCACCACCAGTTTGGTAATTAACTTGGTAACTAATTACCAATTACCCTGTAGAGTAGCAAAATACAAAAAACCTTAATCTCAGCCTAATTAATTGGTTTGAACTATAAGGATAAGTTGTGTTTCTAAATTTAAAACAACCCGAATTTTCAGAATACATAGAGCGAAACTTTAATGGAATTAACGGTAGCGCAGAAAGTTCGTATTCGTGTGACATTTTCCCTAATTAGGGAACGCTGTAAGTTCCCAGTTGAGAAGTAGGCGACTCGAGTTTGGCCTGATGGGAATTATTGATTTTGTGTTCTGTTTAGAGTAGAGTAAAAATATTTGAATAGAATACTCAGCTAATGACAATTTATAATTGAACTCCTAGTGGGATTTTTAACAATGGTTTTTCGGTGAAGGAAAAGAAGATTTTATTATTGCATGATTTTTACTTATAAGAATCATGCAATATTAATATTATGTATTTTCAATCAGCAAAAAACGTGTTTAAAAAATTTTGGGAGCGGGCCGAATTTCTTCCGTACGCGGACGAAGTCGCGGGTGACCTCTAGTTTTACTATAAATCTATCATCGTCTCGGTGTTGAGCTAGCATGGCGTTGAGCAGAGCGATGGCCTGGGCCATGGGAGTAGCAGTAGCTTAGTTGTTAGATCCGGTTGACCGAACTCCAAACCACAAATGAGGGGAGCGTTTGGATAAAGCCCAATCGCCCTTCGAAGAAAAGGTTGTGCTAGGAGTGAAACATCTGTACGTAACTATATACGTAGTAACTGTATTCTTTTCTGTTTGAGCGCAGTCCATTGGCCTCACCAGGCCTGTTTTATCCATCACCAAATTATTAGTCTAAATCTATTGCCTGCTTCTGGTTTCAGTCTGTGGCGTAAATAGAATAATGAAAACTAGGCCGGCCTTCAACAGACTTTATTTACCTCAACGCAGACGTTTAGTTTGTTCAAATGTAATTGCTTTGATGAAAACTGGACTTTAATCAAATAGTATTCAAGGTTATAAATTCAGGAATGTTTATTTGATGAATCGTCATAAGTTTGTTTTCAGGAATTAAAATGATAGGTTACGTATTTATTTTTGTGTGATTTTTCTTTTGATTTAGAAATATGGCGTGATAGTTCTTTCATAGACTAAGATTAGTAAACAATGGTCCAACTCTATTCAATCTACAGAAAAGTGAAAGTTCTGTGACTTCTTCTTTTGAAAAGAAGAAGGTAAACTCTGCTTTTTACGTGCTTCATCATCAGCTCGAGAACGTCCACTACTGGACGAATGCCTCACGCTTAGACCGCCACACTGCTGGAAAACCTGCCATTTGCATCCACCGGTTGCTTGCGACTTTTACGTGCTTACTAAGGCTGAAATTCCTCCGACACTGGCGTTCTTTCGCTGACGTCAGTCACGCGTACAAATATACATTATAGGTTCAATAGAGTATCACACTGCGACGCTTACCTCAGAGACGCGTATATCCGTACGCACGTTACCCTAAGAGAACCTCGGAATTTGCTAGTTTGGCCATCATTTCATTTACAGCCATGTGACGTCCACTACTGCCTCCTCCCCCTAGGAGGATTATCTCCCTTAATAGGGAGGAGTTGCCATAATACTCACGCTTCGCAGGCGGTTTGGGGATCGCAGGGTGTTACCACCGTTAACCAAGAGGATGCTTATGCACATAGTCAGGTGGTTCTGAATGCAGTTTCAGGACATAACCAGGTCCGGCCATCATTTACACGAAAAAAAAACACTAAGTAAGATCACCATGGAATAAACGCTAATAATCTGAAACATTGACATGACCTAATTCAGTTGACTGAGCGTCAAAGTACCGATGCGTCCGACGGTACGGGGCGGGTCATTATTTGTTTCCACATGGAGCTAATGTAGGTCACCGTATCCCCCGGGATTTACATAATTGTGTGCGATGAGCAAACGCTGCGAATCATGTTCTCGATAATGCCCACGTCTGCACTTGTTCTGGTAACATTTTCAGATGGTGAAAGGATTGGGTCTGGAGGTATATAAATAGAAATGGTGCAGGTGCAGTCATCTGGAATTCTAAGTATAATAAGAATATACATGGAGTTTTGGCGGGAACACGGAAAAATCATGTCGTTGAATTATACTATTTTCTTAAATTTGTGTTTTTTCGCGAATTAATGATTAAAAGTGCTGGTGTTTTATTAATTGAGTGTGGGCAAGTGATATAATGTGGTGAAACATGTCTTTTCGTGTTGTTTTCAAAACTCCGTAGAAGCTCATAGTAAAGTCACCACAACTTTACTAGGGCATGACTTGGACTCGACATTGACTAATTTCGTGTAACTGACTGTGATTTCATGACATATTTCACTTGATATTAGTAAAAAACTTGCAAATTCATAATCTTGACACTGGTAGAATGCATAACGTGCGAAGCCAACAACTAAGAAAAAAATTACATAAATTAACCGTTTTGTGCATAAAACACTAAAACCTATTTTAGTTAAACAGTGTTTAGTCAAATTTCTTTCGAATTACGATTTGAGTTTGAAAAAAGAAAACAAATCACTTTTTAACTAAAATAGGTTTGAAATACTTTTTAGTGTTTTATGCATAAGACGGATAATCTAAAAATAGAAATTAATATTAATAATTATATTCATAGGCGTATATTAGGGGGTGATTTTGCTAAGGATAAGGAAAATCAAGTTGCTTATATCTATCTGCTCTTGATGAGGGCGTTGTCGATAATCTACTCATCAGCCCGAAGACGTCCACTGCTGGACGAAAGCCTCCCCTGTTAATAGGGAGGGGTTGCCATAATCCCCACGCTTGGCCGGTGGCTTGGGGATCGCAGAGTGTTACCACCGTTAACCACGATAACCGTTCGATAACCTGTGTCCTGCGTGCTTATTTTTAAGAATCTATGCAAGCGTTGAAGGCCTGTAAATAGATTTATTTGTAGCTTTAATTAGTAAGACAAAGGATTGCTGTACAAACCAGTAGGTATATGTACATTCTCCCTAGTAATCCGAGTCTTTAAAATGTTCTCTGCAAAAATCAAAATTAAAAACAACAATATTTATTAGATTTACTATGGCCGCGTAAAGGCGGCGGAAAAAAACGCAGTGTGGACCCCATTGTGGACCTTTTTAAAATTTTTTTTTTTGTTGTTAATTTATATATTCTCATTATGGTCCAATAATAATTTGAAGGCAGTTGATATTATTTTTAAGTTACTAAAAGTAACTTTAAAACTCGTCTATACTTATCGAGAAATCCGAAAAAAAAAAAAAAAGTTAATATATATTTTTTCCACAGCCTTCAGAAACTATCTCACTGATGGGTTTGGGTCTATAATGTTGTTGCAATTGCCAAATAAGTATTAAAAAACTATTAATTAGCAGAAAATATATTACAAGCAGTTTATTGCAGTCGACAACAGCATACATTTCTAATTGTCTCCACCAACTTTAACAACTTTAAACAACTCCCTAGTAAAAACTTGAACTCGCAAAGTTATAATTGAAAATTAACCCTATCTTCATCAGTCCCGAAAGTTTCGAGTAATTTCGTAAAAATCCGGATCATCTCTGGATTCATCCGGGGTTGTCTCGGCAAGCTATTTTTTCCCTGGAAGTTATTGTTTGGGTTGTTGAAGGTTTTCGTTGCTATAGCTGGTTTTCCTCTTTTACCCGGATAAGTTTGGAGAGGTCTCGCCCGCAAATTTTTGGGCGACGAGTTGTGGACTTTCGTTTCACTTTTTAAGATTCCTGCAGTTCTTTAAGGATAAATTGTTTTCAAAGCGTTTTTACAACACGAGAGATGTTTTGAGTGGCCTGAGATGTTAGAATTGTTTTAAATTTTAATTGTCTAATTGAAATAGATCTACATTCAAGTCAAGCATCGACTCGGTCATTTCGTGAAGCGACAATGTGGTTGAGAATGGGAAACATTAACCATTAAATGTTGTATATTCGCCAAAAAAACAACATTATCGAGCTCTTTTTCTTTTTCAATGCCAATAAAACAATCTTCGTTTTCGGCAAATTTGGCATATTAAGTAATATTTTATTTATTTATTTAGTAAACATACAAAACAGAATGTAATAACATTAGACTTAAATGCTATAATAATGAAATAAATAATAATTATAATAATCGTTTAGTTCAGGCAACAGGAATTACTTAAACAACACGGGCCCATATACATATCCATATCTATATACATTTTGGAGATCTGATCCGATTTTGTATAGATATAGATTTATTTTCTATAGTTAGATATAAAATATTTCAAATTAACGACAAATAACTATTTATGTATAAACCCTTAGCTTAAGCTTAAACCCTAATAAAAAATAATAATTGAAATAGTTACCTTTTAAAAGTCCAAAGTGTGGAAACACTTCATAATTATAAAATATTCAAAATAACGATTTTCTCGATTTGATACATCAATTTGTCGATCGAAAGTTCCATAATTGCTGCACTGAAAATGGAAAACATATACCCTGAAAATAACCCAGATTGGTGGATTATATTTACTACAGATTATATTTACAACCTACAATACTAAGTTACGCACCTTCACATTACTAAGTTATTAGTTACTCCCTTATGCTATGAATTATTCAAAAGCCAAACAAACCAGAGCATTGAATGTCACTCCCGACCGCGCTTCCTTCATGAATTTACAAATGAGGCAGATGACTAACGCCTTGAAATATTGATTGGTTTATAACACAGCGTCCATCAATTTACTATAGGAAACCAGGATAGAAAGTAATTTACAACATCCAGTCTTCGTAAAGAGTCTTTATCATACAGAGAGAAAAACACTAGTAGTTCGCAGCGAATACTGGGACCTCCACATCTTCCAAGCACTTTGACCTATTCGGCTTATAAAACACTTTTATCACGGCTGTTCACTAAAGTTCTATGAATATTTACGGGATATTTACCGTGATTATGTTGTGAAATGAGCTCCCGATATCTCCCGCTATAGTCTGTCCGTGAACATGGTGCATGCAACTGCGCCGAAATATCGGGAGCTCTTTTCAGAAAATAATCACGGTAAATATCCCGTAAATAATAATATAACTTTAATTTGACTTATATTTGAACTTCATACAATGATTGTATGATACAGATCAGATAAACGTTTCGGAAGTTACGTTCGACCAAATTTACATACAAACGCCGACTTGTCCTCTTAGAATTAGAGACCTGGACTTCGCTTGGACAAAAAGAAACGCCCGTAGACGCCAAAACTCATTGGAATTAAATCGTTGAAACATTACCTGTGCAGTAGAATCAACTGTTCACAAACATTATTTGACCTATTTTATCACAATACAATACAACTTTACCACACCCACACTTCTATCACTTGTTAGAAAACTGTTTTACAAGAAACATACACATAAAAACATAAATCTTGAGGTACCCTCATTTCCCTATGCCGCGCCTCTCCATGGACGACAACATACACCAGGTAATGACATTAAAGTGCCATATTTGTATTATTTTTACCCGGTAATTTTTTTTTAGTCGTGTCATTTTTGACTGACGTATTTCTATCATCGTTTTTATTTTTCAGATACAAATCAAATCAAATCAAATCAAATCAAATCAAATATATTTATTGCAGTTTGTTGGTAAAACTAGATGTAACATACAGAGTATAATCTGTTTTTAAAGAGCTCCGAAAACAAACTTGTCTCTAAATAGACATGCAATATTAGCCCTGGCATATTCATTACTTGCTAATTATAAGTTATTAGTATTGTTAGTGTACAAAGATAATGTCATAATATAGTAGTTATGTCAAGTTAAATACAATGTCCACAATGTTATAATGTCATTATTAGTTAGTCAATGTTAGTATTCCAATTAAATCCCTTATCATTAATAAATTCTTTTACGGTGTAATAGCACTTAGTCAGTAGTATTTTTTTTAATTTCAATTTGAACAGATTAGTATTTAGATCTTTAAGGTTTCTTGGCATCTTATTATAGATTACCGGTCCCATACAAAAAATGCTATCATTTAATAATTTCTTATTGCGGTTTACTATGAGAAGCTTGTGTTTGTCACGTCTATTACGTTTAGATTTATCATTTGTAAGAGGAAAATAGTTCGGGTTAGTTTTAACAAAGCATGCTACTTCAAAGATGTAAAGTGACGGAAGTGATAGAATTTTATATTCAATAAATTTTGGTCTACAGCTATCAGTGCTGTTAAGTCCAAACATTACTCTAATGCATCGTTTCTGTGCCTTAAATACGCGTTCCACCTCTGTTGAATTGCCCCAGAAAATCAAACCATATCTCAATAGTGATGCGACCAAACCATGATAAGATGTTAACAATGCATCTGTTTTTACAACTGAAGCAAGTCTATGGAGAGCATATGCCGAGCTTCCAAGCTTTTTGCAAAGCTCCTCAACATGTGCCTTCCAGTTCAATTTTTTATCAATTGTAATACCAAGAAATTTGGCAACATCAACCTCCTTTACTTTATTATTTTGATAATGTATGTTTATGTCATTTATGTAATTAAATCTTTGAGAAAATTGCATCAAGTTTGTTTTATTTATATTAATTTTTAAGTTATTAGTATTTAACCATTTGATGATTGAATTTAGAGCATTGTTAATATCAGTTTCGTATTGTTCTTTATTTTCACATGCAACTGTAACAGTGCTATCATCAGCGAACAGTGACATTGGATGCTGAGTAGCTTTTGGCAAATCATTAATGTAGGAAATAAATTGTAGTACAAATATATAAAATGTCCTTAATTACTAATGTTTTATTCAAACAAATGATTGTTATCACAGGTAACATAAATTTAACGTCAAAAATACCAGCAAGTAACCATCAAAGTTCCTTCATTACTTATTGATAGCTTTCAAATTCAACCTGATAGGTACTCGAAAATTATTGATCGGCCAATTAAAGCTTGTCGGTTTGGCTGTTGGAGGTATCGGACCGGTATAATCACATAGATTTCATATAATATAAATTCGAAAGTTTGGGTGTAATATGGACTAATTACCACTAGACATTTGACAGGTATAAATGTGCCCTGGAATTACACAATGCACAACATGATTCTATTCTAGTAATGTAGACCCCTTACTAATATACAATAGACAGGTGCCCTGGAATTACAGAATGCACAACATTATTTTAGTAATGTGGACCAGTTACCATTATACAATAGACAAGTGCCCTGAAATTACACAATGCACAACATGATTCTAGTAATGTGGACCAATTACTATTATACAATAGACAGGTGTCCTAGAATTACACGATGCACAACATTATTTTAGTAATGTAGACCAATTACCATTATACAATGGACAGGTGCCCTGGAATTGCACAAAGCACAACATTATTTTAGTAATGTGGACTAGTTACCATTATACAATAGACAGGTGCCCTGACAATTTTATTAGACAAACGTGACCAAAGTGCTTTACTGGATATTGCTCAAGCAAGCTTATAGCGCTATGATGATGATAAAACTTTTTTACGCGCAGCAAGGTTATGGAGCGCTGTGTCGGTATCTGTGTTTTCCGAAAAACAATATAAATGGGTGTCTTCAAATATAGAGTAAACATGTTCGGGCAAGCGAACACAGTCCAAATTTTTTTATGTTCTACTTTTTTATAACCTTGCTTCTACAGGTTTGGTTTTTGGGATGTAGGTATTAAGCCAAACTGGGGTAATTTTATGTCATAGCTCGCAAGTTGAAGTGGCAGTGGGCAGGCCACATCGCTCGAAGAACTGACAACCGATGGCGAAGAAAGGTTCTTGAGTGGCGACCGCGAACCGGAAGACGCAGCGTAGGAAGGCCTCCCACTAGGTGGACCGACGACATTGTAAAAGTCGCGGGCAACCGGTGGATGCAAATGGCAGGTTGTCGTACAGTGTGGCGGTCTAAGGGGGCGGCCTTCGTTCAGCAGTGGACGTCTCCGGGCTGATGATGATGATGATGGGGTAATTTTGTAACTTATCACGATAATCAACTTTTACTATGATGCCAACACTGAATTTGCGAAAAAAATAGCTGTTCCATAGGTACTTTCCGTCAAGAGCCAATGTTTTTTTAAAATGAAACAGCATATTTTTTCGCTATTCCAGGGTTGCTGCCTTAGTCAAAGTTTTCCACAATGATGAGAATAAGTAGTTAAACGCTAAAAGGACTTCCTTTAAACTAAGTACATCCCTAAATTGTAACCTAAGTATGATTCGTAAAATGTGTAAATAAATAATTAATTAATGTTTTTATAAATTGTATTTAATAACATTTCGTAACAAAATCTGTCAAATAACATCCACCCTGCGAAAGGCAAGTTTCGAATCGAGGATTAACGGCGAATTAACGCAGTCGTTAATCATCTCCGATGCTTTTATTGCCAGTCGACAGCGTCGAACGAGCTGACAATACAAAGTACAACACAATATAAAACACAATGTACAGTTTGTAAGAGATATCGACAAAATGAAGCCCAGTTATTTTATTTTACAGATGTTTTTATCCGTATTTTAAGTGACGGGGCATTTTTTTGTTTGAATGTTTTTTTGTACTTTCTTTTTTTCTGTTCTGTTGTTGTATAATGTGTGTTATTTGATGCCAAAATTTTCTTATATAAACAAAATTAGATTCGATGTTAGGAAGAATTTGTATTGGTAGGCTTTTTGGATCTTAGTAGTGGTAGGACTCTATTGCTGACTCCTCATGGGGGAGTACCACACCTTTGCCACCTATTCAGTCGTCAAGCAATATGTTCCAGAGCATTATATTGTTTCGATTTGAAAGGCAATGTTACCAGAGAAGTTAATATATGAAGAGATTTGACATCTGCACGAGTGCGTGTGCACTGAGTGAGCACCTTCTGAAAACAGTTAATAATATATAAGTTATTTAGTAAAAGCTCTGAAACAATAGTAAACCAAAATTTAAATTTGTAACAAGATTAGAACAATTCTTACAT
This sequence comes from Erannis defoliaria, assembly GCA_905404285.2. Lineage (NCBI taxonomy): Eukaryota > Metazoa > Arthropoda > Insecta > Lepidoptera > Geometridae > Erannis > Erannis defoliaria. The sequence goes on from FR990084.1 coordinate 15,995,236, forward strand.
CATTGTATGTGGGCTCACTCAGTTCTCCCAGAGGACCGGCGAGATATGCAAAAGTATGAAGTTTACACAGAACATCTTGTGTACTAGTTTTAGTAAAACCTGCGTAGAGCTATGGTCTTCAGTTACAGGTAGGTAGGTAGGTTACCCCTAGTGCCGTATTTAAACGACGGCGGGTGACGAGAGCACAGTGCAGTGCGGCGCAAGATTTTGTTCGCAAGTTCACAATTCTAGCACTGCTACTGATATGGGCAGACCTGATGCTTACCACCAGGCGTCTCGCTCGACTCTTTACTCCGTTGTATAAAAAAGTTTTGTCCACAACTAACCTGATGCTAAACGGCGGTGTGGTCGAAGATGGTAAACACACGAAGCCTGGAATGAGAATAGCCCGCAACTAATGACCGTGGGTACTTCAAGAACAATTTTTTTACCTTAATCAGATAAAGTGCTCTACGTGATGGAACTCTAAAACGTTATTAGATTACGGAAAAAGAAAAGTTACAGCGAACAGATGTTCCACAGCACGTCTTGGTTCAACGAACCCTCTAAGTACTAGACTAGAATGCTGGAGAGATCTGAGATCTAGATTTATCTTTGAGGCCATATTTGTACGGAAGGACTTTCCTACGTTATTGGACTAGTTGTGTTCAGAATAGTTTAAATGTTTCTTGTTTGAATATTCAAGTTTGTGTATTTAGGTACTGCGTCTGAAACTACTCGAGTCCTTGGATTTTGTATGAAATTACCGCAATAGCAAGCCGTGGTAGATTAGTCGGGAGACCGCTTGAATTGAAAGCATGAGGTCGTGGATTCAAACCCGGGCCTTCAGATTTTTCAAGTTTATTTACGGATTTTTATACCATCTTTATTATAATTGCAGTAGCATAACCTTAATCAGCAGTTTTAATAGTCCATTGCTGAACTTAGACCATTTTTTTTTATACAGTCACGTAACGAGGCGAGCAAGACTTTCACCTGATGGTAAGCGTCACACCTGCCACTAACAGTAGCAGTGCCAGAATTGTGAACTTGCGAACACAATCCTGCGCCGCACTGCACTGCGCTCGTCGCCCTGAGATATTAGATGTTAAATGTCTTCATACCCAGTAACTTCTCTGGTAACATTGCCCTTCAAACCGGAACACAGTAATGCTTGCACACTACTGCTTGGCGGTTGAATAACTGGCAAAGGTGTGGTACTTCCCCAGGCGGACTCTGCAGTAGAGTCCTATACCACTACAATAACCTACCCTAGAACCTAATCTAAAACAGAGCTACATCCACTAGGCGGCCTAGTTGTGAATTGGTAGATTCACATACGCTATTGTTTTCCTTCAACGAAACACCAGTGGTATTAAAATCCATCCAAAAACAAAAGCTTGGGTTTGAACCTGCGACCTGACGATCTCAAGTAGAGTCTCCCGAACAGGCTGCCACGGCCTCAAAAGCATAATTTCACAATTAACAAAAATGTAATTTGTTGTCCGGCAGAGGTTGGTGTCGCCGAGAGTCATGCCAGCGAGGTGCGGGTTCAGTTCCTTAGAAGACGACTACGTGTCTGCGATGTCGAGAAGAGGCCAGAGCCGCTCCCCGTAGCCTGAACTGCTGGCGGACCAAACCTGGAGATTGCTAGTAAGCATTACTATTTATTCTTCTTCTTCCTCGATTCGATTATCCAATAATTATGAAGGGTATTAAAAAAAACTATTTTCTCACAGTATTTGGCCACTGTCATCTCGCAAGGAGTGGTCTTATTTAGGTATTCTAAGATGCAGGTACTCGGGCACCGAGAACACGACAGTAGGTGCGACATGCGGCTTGTAGATTCTTCCTTCTCGTATGAATCGCTGACTTAAGTTGAACTGACAATAAGATTAATAATAACCACTTTTGTTTGAGGTACACTACTATAATTAATTAATAATCTAACTACGAGTACAATTGAACTTATAATAACAATCATTAATAGATAATCGTTTGTCGAAAATATTATACACCTTATTGATTTTGTTATTAATCTTATTAATTTGTTACATTATTTTTTAATTCTCTATTTCTTTTTAATTTGAGTTTGACATAACGTTCTGTGTCATATTCACGCTTTTTGTAAATTTGACTTGCCCAGTGTAACCAAAATGTTATAAGGCCAATAAATTATTCTATCTCTGCGCTCGGGCTCCGCAGTCACACTGCTCTCTCGGCCTCCAAGTATCCCCACTTGACACAAGTTACTCCTGCAGAGTCCCACTTGGGTCCGGAGTCAATTAATAGACTTCCACGTGGGACATGGGAGGTCACCGCTGACTGGCAGTTCTTCCATAGGTTCTGGAACGTCAGGCGGTGGGGCTTGTGTTTACTTCCGCAGGTTCAGGTGGCCTTAATATTTACTAGGTACTCATATTCACATCACTAATACCACATACTTAATAGTGCACCCAGACCGCACTTGTTTTTGTCGAGCAACATAATGCAAAACGATAACATTAGGTGATATTCTTTAACTTTGGGGACCATTCATTGCTTTTTGTGGAATATAATCTCATCTCATCCTTGGCTCCAATAATAAAACTTCATCATACATTTCATACCACTCGATTTTCGGTACTTTAAAAAAAACATTCAACCGCCTTCAATTTCGATTATTAAGATGACAACTATTTCCAATTATTTGGATTTAAAAACCAAACTACTAAACCGATTATGATGAAATTTCTATGGCATCAATTTAAAAGTATTTCCCTTGAAATAAGAAAAACATATAAATGACAGGTTCAGTCTGCGGTAACAAACATAAAATCGCAACCGAATTAAGAACCTTCTCCTTTTTTTAAATAGGTTAAAAAGCTGCGTTAGTTTGTCCGGAGAAGAAATTGGATGGAGTCAATCATCACCGAGCAAGCGTGGTGGTGGAGTATTTCAAACAGTTCTTTGTTTTTAATGCATAGATAGTAAGAAAAAATATGACCTCTGGTAGTACTTGAACCTGCACACGAAATATTTGTGTTACAAAAATTTACAGATGTTGCCATCAACGGTTTAGTTGATAGCTTAAAGAATTTGAAAATTATGACCTCCGTCATTCTGTAGCTTAATTGGCTAAACAGTTGGGACGGCAACCCAGAGATTGCTCGTATGCAGGTTCAAGTCCTGCCAGAGGCCATCTTTTTTTCTGGCCTGGTATCCCTACCTAGGTATCCCTATTGGTAGCGATAAGTGGAAAATCTGAGTCCACATCTCACTACTATAAAAAACAAGGAAATACATTTATTATTTATGTATTATCATTATTAAAAAATAGATTAATAAAATTGGAATACCCAAGCTGTGGAACCACAACAGCTGCCAAAACAAGTCCTCTGCGGGACGAAAGCATAGAGAGGAGACGCTTGGCAGGCGGCTTGGTGATCGCAGAATAGTCACCACCGTTATCAGAGAGGACGCCATGCCCGTCCTCCGGTGGTTCTGGATACAGTTTTATGACATACCCAGGTCCTGTGGAGTAACTTAATTATAAAATATTCAGTTCTTCTGTGGTCTCCAGAAATGAATCTCCTAAACATGGACGCGGAGAACCGCGTGGTTCTCAACGTCGGCGGCATCCGGCACGAGACGTACAAGGCGACCCTGAAGAAGATCCCCGCGACGCGGCTCTCTCGGCTCACGGAGGCGCTCGCCAACTACGACCCGGTGCTCAACGAGTACTTCTTCGACCGCCACCCCGGGGTCTTCGCGCAGGTCCTCAACTACTACAGGTATTTCTATTAGATCTTTTAACGTTCCAGGAACACTTCTTGGAATTTTGTCGAGGTGTTAGAGTGGTACCCTAACACAGCTTTACAAATGAATAAATATCGGTGGACATTTCACACAGCGCCAACAAGCGTCTAAGCAAAGCTATGGGAATGGGAATCAGGCAAAAACCAGGTAACTGGAGAGAACAATAGTTTTGTTAGGGGATTTTTATAGAATTCATTTCGGGCAAAACAGAACGATGATTTATTAAAATGTCTAATTTGTAGATATTAGTTTCCACTGTCGTCTTCAACACAGAGAATCCTACTACTGAGTTAAATATACATACAACAAAAAAAATGTGACTACTCGGAAATATTTGAAAAAATTGGCGCAGATATCCGTCACATATAAACTTTTTAATATACTAGTTCAAATTTTTTATCGTGCAAGTTTCCTTCAAAATATGCCTACCTACTGCATTTTCACAACTTTGTGGCTACACAGGAATATTCGAGCAAATTGATTATTTTGTCGCGGTTCCCGCTGCGGCTGCGTGTTAATTAAAAACGTGGATCACTACCATTTTATTGACTGTCGAAATAGCGAACAACATAATGCGGTTGGTAAAATTGCAGCTAAATGTTATGTGTGGGTGTGCCATGGCCGTGATCAAACGACGGTAAGGCACGATTGAGAGACGTGCCGTAGGTAATGCAGTGCGAAATTACTGGTGTGAACTTCATGAGCATAGTCTTCTTAGATGTTAAGCAACGGAAGATCTGGTCAGCCTTCGGATGGGTGATCGTGACTGGCATTTACATCAGAGCACTACCGTGGTTCGGACGACACGTTAAGTTTTAGGTCCCCGTAGTTTGTTCTATATCTTTCTAACAACAACCGTCAATCCATGTTCGAGGCCTTCGGGCGGTAAATTTACTCTGACACTTAGGCTGGCCACTCTCTTTATAGGAACTTACTTACTTTACATAATTTTTTTCGTTACTCCCAGATAATGACGACATTGTCTTCAATTGACGAAATACGTTATAAGACAGCATCACACAAAACTCCTATCTCTGTATTCCTATACTACTCATAGATCCTACTATTTGAAATCCACGACGAAACCCAACATAGTAATCATTGAGGAAACCACTCGTTTTAATTACGTGGAGTGCTTTATACGCTAAAGTGCACTCGAATTTCTTCATACAAGTAGAAAAAATTGAGAAAATAGGTACTTCTACGACAGGTACGCATTGCGCGGGGGCAATGAACCAAAGTTGCCACATACATAACTTTACTAAAATGCATCACCATCATCATATACACTTCTATCTAACCCACTGGAGCTACTATGCCAGCGGCCCAGAGCCTCGCTCCGTTATTCCATGGAGCTGGGTTTGCTCGGGTAGACGCTGGCGGGGGAAATGCACAATACACTCCAAACGGGACTTCAGTGCAGGAAATATCACCCCCACATTATGAATAAGAATAATAACTTTACTAAAATACTTTATTTTCGTCATTTGGTACGTGGAAAGCGAAATTCCATCTGTTTTAAGTTTCCCTTCATCCATTGCAGTCAGGTTTCAGTGATAGTATCGGTTCCCATCCTTTGACGGAATCCTAGATTGGTGGCTGTTTTACGAGTAAGTACAGAAGGTAAAAAAAAACCAGTAAAATCGTTCCAGCCTTGTAGTTGTCGTGTTTGTCATAGCGAAAAAAATTCTGCTGTTCGATACATTTTGCCCAAGGTCAAATAACTTTTTGTATAGAACTGCTGTTTTGTTATCGTGATTTTAAGATTGGCCCCATAGTAAAAGTTGTTCATAGTGATGAGTACATACATTATCCTTCATTATTATTCAATCTTTTTGTTACACATTGTATAAGATAAAATTGTGTTTTAGCTTGATTCAATATGTCTTAAGTAACGTCATAAATCTGTCCTAAAATTAAAAGCTACTCTCATAATTTTACAAACATAATAAACAGACCAACCACGATCCTAAGCCAATTTCCTACGGAACCCAGCTTCAATTGAATTATCATTTATAATCAGACAAAAGACAGACCACGGTGTTTTATAATTATATTTACCGACAAATGGTTAACAGACCGCGAAACTAATTAACTTTCGTAACAACGAAGTAACTGATATTTAATCCGTGGCACGAAAATATACCTATATAGGTAACTAGAGGTCGCCCGCGACTTCGTCCGCGTACTGAAGAAATTCGGCCCGCTCCCAAAATTCACCACTTTAAATCATCCCGAGCAATTTTTTTAGCCCCCCCTCCAACTACCCGAACTCTACCAACTCTACCGACTTTATCGACTCTACCGACTCTACTGACTCTACCGACTCGACCGACTCTACCAACTTCCCCCCTTTTGAAAGAACTACCCAAATATCAATTTTCATCAATATAACTTCAAAAAAATATGTATTAAATAAAATCGCCGTCGTTTATTTGTTTATATATTATTAACTTGTATTGTTTTTGTTTGTTTCTGGTTGTATTTGTTTGTTTAAGCGTACCCTGCCGTGTGGTATGCGTGCGGGACGTCACCAACGGTTCCAACGGAAGACAAGCGCTGGCTGTTCACAACCAGCATTATGCTGAGTTGGAACCGGTTTGTGGCGAAAAACTATTTTGTACTGTTTAAATTTGTTATGAGTTTCTATTGTCTTGTCTTGTGTACAAAATGTGTTTTTTTCTACAAATAAAATATTGTCTATTGTCTATTTAAAAACATAGAACTTTCTATACAAAATTCCACACCCTTTCCCCCCCTTAAATCGTCCCAGTCAAAAAAAAATTGAATACAGATTTTTTTCTTTTAAATAAACTATCCAAGTCCAAATTTTCGTGACTAAAAGTCTAAAAACAAAGGACTTCCATACAAACTTCCCCCCTCCCCTTGGGGGTCGAATTTCGAAAAATCCTTTCTTAGTACACCCGTACGCATCGAGACGAATACACCCTCCAAATTTCAAGTCTGTACGACCAGCGGTTTGGGCTGTGCGTTGTCTGTCAGTCAGTCAGTCAGTCAGTCAGTCAGTCAGTCAGTCAGTCAGGACAGAGATATTTATATATATATAGATAGAAGATAATAAACTACAATAAAATTGTATTTTCGGGATAGAATCTCGTGTTGTGACCAATTAGGACATCATTAAAATAAATAACTATATATAATCGGTGACATATATGTTTAAGCAAGGCAGACATACTACCAATTACTGAGCTATAAAGCAGTCAAACTTGCCTGTGGCCTGTATGTGTGGACCTGGGTATGTCCTTAAACTGCAACCAGACCCACCGGAGGACGGGCAGCAGCGTCCTGTTCGTTGTGTCGTTAGTTAACGGTGGTGAGCATTCTGCCAACCCCAAGTCGCCTGCCAAGCGTGGGGATTATGGCAACACTATTGGGAGGCCTTCGTCCAGCAGTGGACGTCTTATGGCTGACGCCGAAGGCAGTCAAAAACATCATAGAAGGTACTATTATGTATTCTATAGTACCTACAGTTGGCACTTAAAATAAATTGTTTCGCGCGATACCGCACATGACAACCATTTAAAAAGATTCGCGAAGATTGTTTCACAGGATTTTGTGACGTGAAAAAATGATTTAAAGGTGTTGTTTTTATAAGCAGTGAATAAATCAAACAGATTTACGGGCACGGTGCCGCGACGCCACAGAATACGTAATAGGTGGAATTGCTAGCACATAGTTTTGGAACGTTTTACGGGATATGTTTTGTAGAAAAGTCGCGTATTGTGATTTGAAAAACCTTCCCCGAACTCCAAGGAAAACTTTTAAAACAGTCGTGTAAAAAATTGGTCCAGCCGTTCTCGAGTTTTGCGCTTAGCAACACATTATTTATACAGGGTTAGTTCTAATCAATTAGCATCCTTTTAAGGGCATATTCTGTACATCATAACAATCAACTTTTACTACAGGCCAACATTGAAAACGCAAAAAAAAACAGGTTTTCCATGTATTTTGCCCAAGGTTGATGTACTTTTATATGGAACAGCAAATATATTTTTTGCGATTTCAATGTTGGCCCCATAGTAAAAGTTGTGTGTGTTGGTGTACAGAATATACCCTTAAAAGGATGCTAACTGATTAGAACTAACCCTGTATAGAAGAAGAAGATAGAAGATAGAAAAAGGAGAGAGTTTTTCTATGGCTGGTCTGATCTCACATTTTGTCGAAAAAGTGTGACCTTATTTTTTACTCTCTCCTTCATAGTCCTTGTGGATTGTCTTTTGTGCTTGAAAAATTTCCCATCTTTCGAAATGTCTACAACGTATTTCGAATTGAAGACTACTGCGAGATAACAGCAGATTTTTTCGTGAATTTAGGGTTGGCTTCATAGTAGAAGTTGTTCACTATGATGAGTATAACGACCTCCTCTCAGCTTAGCAATACCCACTGAAGAGAGAAGTGAATAGAACGGTGACGGGCCGCGCTAGCCGGCATTAAGTCTATTTAGACTTAATGACAATTATTCCAATATACTAATCTACCTACTATCTTCAAAATATTTAAAAATAAGTTTTATTTTTAGAAATGTTAGTACTTACATACTTCATAAGCCTTGTAATAGTCTCAAATAAACATTATTATTATTATTTATATATTTTCTTTCGAAAATCTCTCGTTGCCGAGGGAGAACTAATATTCGCGGGCTGTTGGCCAAGCGAAAATTAGTGTAAGTTAATATTGAAGAGTACTTTGTAGTTTTATTCTTCTAATGACAGGAATTTCCTTACTATTCTACATGTGTTCAGAATGACGGCTTTTTGGAGCAAGATGGAGGTTAGTTGGTGTATATCGAGACTATCTAGGCTGGTTTTCAGTGTGTGTGGAATCACACCGGTGGAAGAAAGAATGATGGGGATTGTTTTAACAGTTTGGACCCTCCATTGGGTTTTTAAGTCGATTGTCAGATCCGTGTATTTTGAAAGTTTTTCTGTATATGTGGAAGTAATGTTGTGAGTATTTGGTATGGCAACGTCAATAAGGAACACAATTTTTCTCTTTTTGTCAAGAACTGTGATATCTGGCCTATTATGGTGGATGGTTTTATCTGTAATTATTGTCTTATCCCAATACATTTTGTAATCTGCTGACTCTAGAACTACTTCGGGTGAATACTTGTAGTACGCGGTTTTTTCTGAGATGAGTCTGTGTTTGTAGGCCAGATATTGATGGATGATAGCTGCAACCTGATCATGGCGATGTTTGTAGTCCGTTTGTGTGATTGACCTGCAGGCTCCGGTTATGTGTTGTATTGTTTCGGAGGCACTGTGGCAATGCCTGCAAAGGTCAGATGTGCTATCTTTTATGATGTACTTTCTGTAATTTCTAGTGTCTATTACTTGGTCCTGTATTGCGAGCATGAATCCTTCGGTTTCCGGGAATAGTTCGCCTCGTTTTAGCCACATATTTGATGCAATTTTGTCAACATTGGGGTTTAGTAAATCTCTACGATGTCTACCATGAAGAGATTTTTGCAACCAATTAAATTGTTTTTGTTCTGGGGATACTATGGTTTCATTATTTTGCTGCGTGCGGTTGTATAAGTTGAGTGGTGTGTATTTACGGTCAGCATTTACAATTGCATTGTGCATAGTCGTCTCTTTTGATCTTTCATGAAAGAAAGCTCGGAGCCTGGTTATTTGAGTATTATGTAGGTTTTTGATGTCAATAAGTGCTCTTCCTCCTTCTATATTGGGCAGCGTTAATCTTTCAATACAAGATCGCGGATGATGTTTTCTGTATTTTGTCATGAGGGTATTTATTACGCGCTGTAGTTTTATTAAATGTGTCTGTGGCCAATTGATTATTCCAAAAGAATAAGTGAGGATGGGGATGGCGAAGGAGTTTATAGCTTTTATCATATTCTTGGCATTAAGCTGTGTATTTAGGATCTTATGCAGCCTGCTCTTGAAATTTTGTTCTATTGTATTTTTTGATTGTTTTTGATGAATTTGTTGCGTTTGGAAGTAGCCTAGGTATTTGTAACCTGATATTTCATCAACGGGGTCAATTTGTTGACCATCTGTGAGCTCGTATATGTTTTGTTCTATTTGTCCTTCGTGTACCGATAAAATTTTACATTTATCAATCCCAAATTCCATGTGTATATCTTTTGAAAAGGAGTGTGTAATATCAGCTAGGTCGTGGATTTCGTGTAGTTTACTGCCGAAAAGTTTAATATCATCCATATATAAGAGATGTGATAATGTATATGATGTATCGTTGTATGTGATATTGTAACCGTAATTACTATTGTTTAAGAGATTTGATAGTGGATTTAGGGATAGGCAAAACCAGAGGGGGCTAAATGCATCTCCCTGGAAAATTCCGCGGCGTATCGGTATTGCTTCAGTTTCAATTGGAGTGTCACCTGTGTTAAGCTTGATGATTGTTTTCCAGTGTGTCATTGCAGTTTTAAGAAAATTTATTAGTATTGGGTGGACTTTATAGTGTTCCAAAATGTAGATTAACCATGTGTGTGGTACAGAGTCGAACGCTTTTTTATAGTCAACGTACATTGTAAATATATCTCTCTTTTTCGTGGATGCTTGTTTTGAGGCTATTGTATCTATAATAAGTTGTTCCTTACAGCCTTGACTATGTCTGCGACATCCTTTTTGTTGTTCAGCTAGTATGCCGTTGATTTGTGTATGTTTATATATTAACTCGCTTATGCAGGAGGTAATTATTTTATATATATTTTGTAGGCAAGTTATGGGTCTGTATTTCGATGGATTTTTCAGATCTGTTTTATCTTTGGGCAGCATGTATGTGGTTCCTAAGGTGAGGTACGGAGGCATAGTTTCAGGTGATTGAATGAAAGTATTTATGTGTCTGAGAAGGCATGGGTGTGTGAGTGTGAAGTGTTTGTACCAGTAGTTGTGTATTTTGTCTGACCCTGTTGCTTTCCAGTTATGTGTCTTTTTTACAATCTGTTTAAATGTGTCTATACTAATGTTTTCAAATGCCATTGTGGGAATATTTTGTACTAGTTTTGCATCTTGTTTAATCCAGTCACTATCTTTATTATGTTCTTGAGGAATTGACCAAATCTCATACCAAAATTTGTGGAGTGTTTCAGGATGTGGGGGTTCTGCTGCTGTGGTGTTGTCAGTCTGTCCGTCAGTGAGTGTTCTGTAGAACACTTTTTCGTTCATGTTGAAGAGTTTGTTCTGCGTTTTTCTTTTAGTGGTTGCAACATACCTGCGCAGGCGACTAGAGAGTGCGTTTAGTTTTTGTTTGAGGGTATCTAAAAAGTGTGATAATTCAGTGTTTTCAGCTTCGTGCTGTGAATGTATTTTATGATTTTGTTTTATTTGATTGATATACTTTTTTAAACGTGGGCTTGTATTACCTCTGATATATTCAGTTAATCTTCCAATTTTGATTCTTAAATCTTGTATCCTACTCTCAAGCCGCTTTTGCCATCTGGGTTTTAGGTTTGTACTTTTTTGAATATTAGGTGTATCTTTGATTTTTCCACCATTTGCTATAACGGCCGTGTATGCTGCACAGTAAATTGCAGTTTGAACTACCGGATAGTCACAATCGGTAGTTGTATATTTTTTTAACAGATGTTTATTAATATAATGAGTAATCATTGAGAGTGTCTTTGACTGTTTTTGTTTAGGAATGGAAGGTCTAGTAATTGGGTCAACATGTTTGTATTTTTCTATGGTTTCCGCTAAAGTAGTTTCAATTAGTGTTTGCATTTCAATTGGAATTTGAGAATTATTTGGTTCATCTTCTTCATATAAATTATCAGTGTTTCTTATAATGGTGCCTGAATCGGTATCAGTGTCGTTTTGTTCAGCTTCAGGTGTATTTAAATCGGTTTCAGTAGTTGAGTGTTGGTCTTCGTTGCAAAAATCTTCATTAATAGGGGTGGCTTGAGGCATAATAAGAGTTTGTTGTGTGCTATTGAGCGGTGTTGTGTTGGTTGTTACTGTTTGGGTTTGTGATGATGCTCCTAATTCTATAGAAATTTCGTCTTGGATTTGTTGTAATCTTTCATAACGAATTAACTTATTGTTGACTATTACTCTGCGTTGGTCTGCTATTCGTTGTTCAGAGACATGTGAAATTTCAGGATGCTGTTCAATGACCGCTTTGTGCAGTAGCTGTCTGTAAGCTGATTTGTTAGTCTCTAGTTGAGTGATTCGGTAGTAATTTCGCATGATAGTTTCATTAATGTCATTCCTCCATCGCATTCTTTGAGTTCCACCGCTGTTTTGTGATACATTCTGTAATTGTGTAATGTTTTGACTTATAGGGTTATTTAATTCTGTTGCTACTTCATTTCGTATTTCATTAATCTGTTCAGGTGTTAGTAAATTACTTCGAATGATTGCCCTACGTTGGTCTCCTACTCGTTGCTTGCTAACCTCCATATCTGGGAAACGTTTAGAAAATTTGGTGTGTAGGTCTGTCAAATATGATTTTGTATCAGTTTCTAATGCTGTTAGAATGAGGTACGTGCGCAAGATAAATATGTTCATATCTTGTGTCCATTTCTTGCGTGCACGTTTTACAACCGTAGCGGGTACAGGATTATTGACCAAGGTCTCCTGCACAACATCTTCGGCTGCTGGTGCAATATTAGTTGTTTTACTATTAGCGCTGATAGTGTTGATTATCTCGGTGTCCGTATGGGTAGCCAGGTCGTCGTAGTTACTTATCTCATCCCCTGTATGGAAAGCCGTATCGTCGAAGTTTCTTATCTCATTATCCTTATGATTAGCATTAGTCGTCGGACAGTTTAAGACCCTCGCCCGGAGATTCTTCTCGCCCCTGGCCCTTAGAGGTCTCCGCCTACTGCCATCAGCATCTCCCCTAGAGCCGCCGGGCACTTGGGGACAATTTTTTGGATTCATTTTCATAGTTTTTGTTTGGACGTTTGTAAGCTCACGTCGTTTGGTCCATAGCGAGTGAGCGCGCAGTAAGCTATCTAATTAAGCCTATGGATGCCGCCGTTGGTGTCCGGGACACTCTTCCGCCACCACTCCAAAACCACCATCCTGCGCTGATGTTGGCTGTTCTACTTAGACCTCGGAAAGACACATACTTCTATGAGCCCTAAGTAGCTTTCCTTCAATGTTTTTTTTTTTTTTTTTTTTTTTTTTTTTTATCTATATGCCCTGTTATTATTTACTTTTTACAATTTTTTTTTTAAAATCTATAATGATGAAATTCAATGATGTTGAAATGAAATTCAACTCTGTCGCCTATTAATTAATAATTAATCTTTCTTGCTTACTTACTAAAATATTCTACTTACTTACTAGCTAACTTAACCTACTACCCAGGGCCACGTTAGCCGCACCAGTAATTTCTCATTGCGTTGTCCGCCCCCCACGTGATCAGATGGTCGATCAGGACGTGTGGTTGGTCTTTTTTTATTATTATTATTATTATACATGTTTTAAACTGAGAATAATCAAAAAAAACAATTTAAATAGACGCGTAGGAAACCTAACCACATTGCATCGTAATTAGATTAATTTCAATCTGTTGCAAAATGGCATTTCGAGCGTTTTACCTCAAATGCGCGACCAATGATTGGCATTTTTTCGTCGTAGTTTCTATGCAATTTTGTGTGAAACTGGCGACAGCGGTTTTCCATACAGTTGCTTTACATCATTGTTTTGACAGCCGTTCTACCTAAGAAGTAGAGCTTTCGCTTTTCTGTGGCAATTCCGATACGCTTAACCCTGTATATGGGCCAATGCATGCATAGGAATAAATGTTATTCTAGATTATAACTTAGGGCAGCTATGCGCAAAGCTAAATTTATTAGCAATCTGGGAAATCACGACTTAACTCAGGCTGTTAATCACATTATAGGGAAAAAACATTATGCTCAAGCCGCTAGATTGGCTTTTTCGTTACGCTCTTGAGAAAGAAAACCAGTTATGTGTGAGTCGTATTCGCGCAATGAGGGTTCCGTGCTAGCACACATTATTTTGTGACCACCAAAATATAATTATGTATTTTGTTTAGGTCGATATGGAATACTTAGAACAAGATAAACATGCACTTGATCACTTTTATTATTTACTAGCTGCATCCCTCGGATTCACTTGTGTGATGATATAAAATATGCTATATTTTATTCCGGGGAATAAGCTATATTCCGAGTTTCATCCAAATCCGTTCAGGCGTTTTGACGTGAACAGGTCAGAAATACACACACACACACACACACTAACACCCCGACAAACATTCAGTTATATAAATATTAGAGTATGTTAAAGTTTAATGTAATTGAAATACTATAAAGTTTGCATGAGAATCATACCAAGTTTGGTAGGTACTTTTATACAATACCATGTTTACTAAAGTTAAGTATAGCAAAAACTTAAAAACTACTTTCCTTCTTTTTTTACTTATCCTTTTCCTTTCCTCTTTCCTTAAGATTTAACGCAATTATATTCTATTTTTCAACCAACTCCCTATATGGTTCAGAATTCGAATGGTAGAATAGACAGACGGCATAACCAGCCCTTATAGTAGTCCACTGCTGAACTTAGGCCTAACTACCTGATTATGCTAGACAGACGGCAAGGAAGACAGACACTTAGTAAAAAGGTTCCATTAGACATCATTCATGTGCGGAACCCTATAAAAGGCTTAAAAACGAAAACGACTGAGGAACGCAGC